>CM042883.1:8717600-10138600 GCA_023653495.1 Melastoma candidum | reverse complement strand
AACCCAGGGAGGGATCACCCAATTCCCTTCCGCATCCGACGCTCGAGTCGTGACGTCGACCGGTTGGGCCTTGGGGAGCGGGCCCGGATCATCGGTCGTCCGAATCGCCTCGAGCGTGCTAGGCCGAAAGGCGCGCGTACAGTGGCATTCCCGTGGACTTAACTTCTTTTTTGTCATTCATATTTTCATCGAACATTTTTTTTTAATCAATAGTTTTAGGTCACATATTTTTTTGTAGTGACTAGACATGAGCAAAATACCCTTTTATTACCGGCGATTCTTATTTTGCCGGATTGCCGGATTTAACTAATTTCAAATACCCGCCTTTCACACACGGTATCAACACAAACCCCCCATCCTTATCCTCAATTGCCCTACAAGCATTCCTCCTCCTTTGTTGCTTTGTCCGACAACCGGTCCTCCTCCTCATTCGTTGGGTTACTCGACAAACTGTCCTCCTTCTCATCCGTTGGTGTCACCCGACAACTCGTCCTCCTCTTCCTCCTCCCCACCAGAGGGGTAACATGAACAAAATAGCCTTCCATTGCAGGATTGCCGCTTTCAACTAATTTCAAATACCCTAACTTTTTTTATTATTGATATTTTCGTGGAACATTTTTTTGTAATCGTTAGTTTTAGGTTACATTTTTTATAGTGATTAGACAATTCATATGCAAGTCATGTGAATCAGAATTTCTTTTTTCTTTTTTTTTCAAAATTCCTCCAACCGGCAAACCTTTTCTTTCAGGATTGCCTGATTTCCATCCAATACGTCAATTCTGCAAGAATATAATTGGACGCCAGAGGGATAACATGAACAAAATACCCTTCAATTATACTTACTGATGATTCTGTTTTTGCAGGATTCTCGGATTTAACTAATTTCAAATACCCGCCGTCTACAAACGGTCTCATCACAAACCCCCATCCTCATCCTCAGTTGCCTGACTAGCCCTCCTTCTCTGTTGCTTTGCCCGACAACTCGTCCTCCTCCTCATCCGTTGGGTTACCCGACAACCCGTCCTCCTTCTCATTCGTTGGTATCACCTGACAACCCGTCTTCCTCCTTCCCACGAGAGGGGTAACATGAATAAAATACCCATTTATTACCGGCGATCATGTTTTTACAGGATTGTCGTATTTAACTAATTTCAAATACCCTATTTTTTTTTTGTTTATTCTTGTTTTCGTCTAACATTTTTTTTTTGTACCGGCCTGAGGAGATCATGCATTTTGTTTCTTTGTACTAAAACTATTTTTCTTTTTCCGTTACACTAGTTTTGAAACTAAAAAGACAAATTTCACGGTTAAGATATGAATTAAACGGTGAAAGCTGACATATGTATCCGAACGAAAACAATGATAAAGAATGAAAGCATGATAAAAAAAAAGCCACTAAATCCCTTAATAAAAGTATGTAACTTTCTAAATATCAACTCTTAACCTCTGATATGATATGGTGACCTAGTACGACAAGTTCTTTGTAATTTCAAATTAGTGTGCAAGGGACAAGACCAGTGTAAGTACACAAATTACTCAAAACGTTCGGAAACGTCAATGTTTCATTAAAAATTTTGAAAATCCTAGCACAAGTATCCAAATCATGCTTGGTTGGTCTCGTTAAATCCGTATTTAAGATACGAATCTAATGCATGTGATTTTGTTCAATTTGGACAAACGAGCAAAAAGTTCAAGACAAAAGGAAATACCACACAAAATGTACATCGATTTATTCGTATTGTACGAAAATTTTGCCAACCTTTATGAAATTACTGCTGAATAAAAAAACCATTTTTTACCGGATTGCCTGCAATAGCAAGTTTACTGGCAATCGGATTGCCTAAAGTACCATTTACGAGCAATCCGGTAATCGGATTGACTCTGTCTGGACACTTAGCCGAAACCAACCCCTGAACTAACAGGATTGCCGGTCAAATGTATGTACACCAGATTGCATTTTTTTGAAGAAATCAACTGCTCTCACTGGATTGCCACACTTCAAAGAAATCCGGTAATCCAGATGAAACCGGATTGTCGGTAGATTCGATTTTACTTGGGTAAAAATTATTCGGGTTCTACTCGGCTACTGGCAAACCCATATAAGTAGGATTGCCATATTTCAATGAAATTCGGCTATCGTGAAGATAACGGATTGCTAATCATTTAAGTAAAATATTACTCCACTATTGTTTCAATAAATATTTTGGATTGTCAAAAAATAAATAAATAAAAACATAATACGGAATCTTACAAAATCTTTGGAGAATCATTGCCTTGATTGTTGATTTACATTTTGTATTGTATGAAATTTTGTTCAACTTTAAAAGAAAATTTTACAAAAATTAGGTATGAAACGAATTCTCTGTTTCTAACTACGTATAAAACAGCATATGTCTCGTAAAAAATAAGCAAAAAAGTCGTGTTTACGTATTTTATGTCGAAAAGTATGAAAAAAATTATTCCCCTAAAACATACAAAATAGTCGTGTTATCCCAAAAAAAATTATTTTCTGGTACAAAATGTTTGCACATAGCCGACACCAAAAAATTTGTACAATGACAAAGAAAATATTGGTAATTCTATGAAATATTTGTCTTCGAATACGAAGGCATAAAATGATCTAATTTTACACTTATACGAAATAATTTTTAGCAGAAAATATGTATCAAATTTTAAATACTTAAAGTTAGACATTTTGTTTGTATTACACAAAAAGACAAAAAAAAAATGTTCCTTAAACAACAAAATAGGAATATGAAAATTTTGCTTTACGTTTTTAATAATTAACTCGTAAAGTGTCGGCAATTAATTCGAAAAGTGTGGGCATAACTTAGAGTTACAAAGTTTTCGACGATATTCACAAATTATTACTTCGTAAGTATGAAAAATTATTAAGGGACTTTTTCGTATTTTCAAGCAAAAATTTCATACCGTATAAATTTTTCAATGAATAGAGAATGCAAAAGCACTTCATAGAAAAATTGGGCAAGTCTTTACGAAGTAGTTGTTTATCTTTACGTGAACTTATAATCTTTCCGAACTTACTTTTCATCAATTAATTCGTAGTATAAGAATTTTTTTTTTTTGTCGAGCTTTAAGAAATTACTCCACGACAAAAAAAAAAAAAGTTGAGTATACGGTAATTCCATCCACGGCAATTAAAAGGTCCCCAAGAAGAAGAAGATGATGGGGATGGTCATTTTGCGTCATCCTATAAAACCAGTGTCCTCCTTTTCCTTTTCTTTCTTTCTTATTTCCAATTCTTCCCTCGTTTAACAACACCCCCCCCCCCCCCCACCATGAACACTTCGGTCACCATCACCGTCGTCTTTGCCTCTACATCCAGAAGGGACTCCACTTCCCCTACCTCCTCCCCTTTCCATCCCCCTTCCCTCCTCTTGCCGGCTGTCTCTTTACTTATCTCCACCCGGGCCGTATCTTCCTCTCTTGTAACCGTTCCAGCGCCTCCTTCGCTCACGCACGCCTTCGTCTCCCCTTGTGTCCCTCTTCTCCACCTATGCAACCCGTACCCCGTCCTTCGTTACAGAATTCTTTCCTTTTGACCAGACCATCAGTTACTGCGGCCACTCCCTCCCCATCCTTGCTGTGCAGGTCACTGAAATGGTCGACTTGGCTGCTCAGTCAACCATGCTGTACTCGACGACACCTCTCTGTGGAATTTCTTCAATGCGTATCCAGAGGGCTAACAGTGTGGGTGGAGGGCGTGGCGAAGCTCCCGGATTTCTGCTGCGAGAATGACCTGCTGTCCTGAAAATACCAGTGGGCGGACCCTCAGCAACTTCCGATGAGAACAAGCCGATTGCTGAAAGGAATTTCAGCTTCAGCCGGGGAGAAATTATGTGACTGAAAGCTACGGCCAATAACATGCTAATCAAGGCATCGATGACCCGGGACTGATGCGGGTACTGCGGCCGGGGCCATGGGAAAACAAATGAATGACTTCAAATGTTGGGACATGGATGAAAAATCCATGGCAAGGGGCTCAATTGTTAGAATGTATCCGTTGTAGTGCTTTTGTAACAGCCAAATTAATGTTAGTTAATGCTAGTTAATGGTGGGGTAGTTAATGTCATGCAATTAGTGCTAGTAGGGAGTTACACTTTGTTGTTAGTATAAATAGGTTCTTGGTGTATGAAGGAAAATCAAGTCATTTCCAACATTCCCTCATTCGACACTTCTCCGTTCTATCTCTAGCCTCTCTCTACTCCCTCCTCTCCATCCTTGCTTCGTCAAATCCTTTATCAGCGACAACACGTGGTATCAGAGCCATCAAGGAGGATTCTTTGCCGATCATGTCCGGAGAAAATCACTCCCCGTCCCCCAAGGGTCGCATCACCGATATCAAGAAAGGCGACAACGGCAGCAGCGCATCACGTGAAGTCGTGGTGGAGCGCGTGATGAAGGAGACAAGCGGTTTGATCGTGTACCCATTATTGACGCGCACGAACTACAACGAGTGGGCCCTTGTGATGCAAGTCAATCTTGAGGCACAGGGACTCTGGGACGCCATCGAGACCAACGAGGTCGATCGACGTGCCGACAGACTCGCGTTGGCTACAATCCTTCGCGCCGTGCCGGCCGAGATGCTCTCGATCCTCGCCGTGAAGGAGAGCGCCAAGGAGGCGTGGGAGGCGGTAAAGACGATGCGGATGGGTGTTGCTCGGGTCCGGGAGGCGAATGCTCAGAAATTGTTGAAGGAGTTTGAAAATATCGCCTCCAAGGAGGGTGAAGGCGTCGACGATTTCGCTATGAGAATTTCCAGCCTCACTGGTAACATCCGTTCGCTCGGCGAATCGATGGAGGAGGTCCGTGTTGTGAAGAAATTTCTTTGGGTTGTGCCTGCTCGGTATTCCCAGATCGCTTTTTCGATTGAGACCTTGCTTGATCTAAGCACGATGACAATTGAGGAGTTGGTGGGGCGGTTGCGCGCTGCGAAGGATCGTTTCGACAGTGGTGGGGATGTTCATGACAAAGCTGGGCGGTTGCTTCTCGCTGAGGAGGAGTGGCTTGCTAAGTGGAAGCATCGTCTGCAAAGTGATTCTTCATCAAACGGTGAGAAGGCTAAGGGTCAGGCTCATGGGAAGAACAAGGGTGGCTCTCGAAACGATGGTCGGGGCACCTCCGAAACGACCTCTGAAGGAACTCCACGGCGAAAGGGGAAGTGCCGAAATTGCGGCAAATTCGGTCATTGGGCGAAGGAGTGTCGGAAGCCGTGATGTGAGCGGCGTGAGGAAGCTAATCTCACCAAAATCGACGTCGAACAACCCGCGTTGTTGCTTGCCCGTGCTAGTAACGTTGTGCACACCACGACTTAGAACGTGTTTCTCAATGAGGAGCGCGTGTTCCCGGTGGAGTGTGACGACGACACATGGTATCTTGAAACCGGAGCTACAAACCACATGACTGGGTGCAGAGCGGCTCTTGCAACCCTCGACGAGAATGTTCGTGGTTCAGTGCGGTTTGGCGATGGCTCAACTGTGGATATCTGTGGGCTTGGTACTGTGATGATGGCTTGCAAGAACAACGAGCAAAAGATCTTCACCGAGGTCTATTACATCCCACGTTTGCGGACTAATGTCATAAGTCTTGGACAACTGGAAGAAGGAGGATGCAAGATTGTCATCGACGGCGGCGTGCTGCGCGTGTATGATCGTGAGAGCGCATTACTGGCCCGTGCGGTGCGTACCAAGAACAGGCTATATACATTGAAGCTGAACTTGAGTGCGCTAGTGTGTCTCCTGTCTAAGATAAGCGACGTGGCGTGGTTGTGGCATGCTCGATTTGGACACCTCAACTTTCGATCGCTCCGTGATCTCGGGATCAAGCAGATGGTGGAAGGCATACCTGTGATTGAGCGTGGGTAGCAGTTTTGTGATGGCTGCGCTCTTGGAAAGCAGCACCGTACTCCGTTCCCGCACGCCACATCGTACAGAGCGGAGCGTGGTCTCTAATTATTCCATGGCGATTTGTGCGGTCAGATCCTGCCAGCGACACCAGGAGGACGAAAGTACTTCCTATTGATTGTCGATGACCAGTCGTTATATGTGGCTAGAGCTGTTGGAGACCAAAGACGAGGCGCTCAAGCATTTTAAAAGGATCAAGGTGGGCGCGGAGAACGAGTTGGGAAGTCGGCTCAAGGCGTTTCGTTCGGATCGTGGTGGTGAGTTCAATTCTGCCCAGTTCCGCGAATACTGCGAGGAGAATGGCATCAAACACTTCACGACCGCGCCGTATTCGCCTCAACAAAATGGGGTCGTAGAGAGGCGAAACCAAACCGTGGTGGAGATGGCGCGTTGTCTACTTAAGTCCATGCAAGTACCGGCAGAATTTTGGGGCGAGGCGGTGAAGACCGCCGTGTACATCCTTTATAGATCACCGACGAGGAGTCTTGACGGGAAAACTCCATATGAGGCTTGGTACAACCGGAAGCCCAGTGTCAGACATCTACGAACCTTCGGATGCATAGCGTATGTGAAAAGGGTCGGCCCAGGTGTGTCGAAGCTGTCAGACAGATCGGTTCCAGGGGTATTTCTTGGTTATGAACCCGGAATGAAGGCATACAGGGTGTATGATCCGAAGGGGAAGAATCTGATAATCACCCGAGACGTCATTTTCGATGAGCGGAAAGCATGGAACTGGACAGGAAGCGGCGATGGTGACCAAGGAAGCGGTGCGAGGACTTTCACCGTTGAGTACATGACACATCAGACGGCCGACAATGGTACTGACGGTCACCCGACCATGGATTTCGGAAATTCGCAAACGCCCGCAACACCGATTTCAGCAGCTACACCGATAACTGCTGCGGAGAGTCCGGGGCAACGACTAGTCATTACACCAGCAAATCCTATAGGCGTACAGTGGGCAACTCCACCAACCGAGGGCGCCATCGATTCTGCTGGAGTGGGGCTCAGGTTTCGCACGATCTCGAACATCATCGACACAACGGAGGAGGTCAACGACTTCGAGTACAGTGGGTTTTGTCTGCTAGCTGCTGAGGAGCCATACGGCGTCGAGCAAGCTTTATCTGAAGATTGTTGGCGATGGGCTATGGAGGTGGAGATGGAGGCGATTCGGGAGAACAACACTTGGGAGCCTACAACGTTGCCAACGGGACATCGAGCCATAGGGCTAAAATGGGTTTTCAAAGTCAAGAAGGACCCTGCTGGAAATATTGTCAAGCACAAAGCTCGTTTGGTTGCGAAGGGATATGCTCAGCGTCAGGGGGTGGACTTCGACGAGGTGTTTGCTCCAGTGGCGCGCATGGAAACCGTGCGACTGTTGATTGCGCTCGCCGCACATGGCGGATGGGAGGTTCATCACATGGACATGAAATCTGCATTCTTGAATGGTGATCTTGACGAGGAGGTATACGTGCATCAACCTCCCGGTTTCATCGTCGGAAATGGAGACAAACAAGTGCTCAAGCTTCACAAGGCACTCTATGGGTTGAGGCAGGCGCCAAGGGCGTGGAATGTAAGGCTGGACAAGGAGTTAATTGCACTCGGATTCATACGGAGCAAGTTGGATCACGCGGTCTACAAAAGAGGGAATCAACATTCTTTCTTGCTGGTTGGCGTGTACGTCGACGATTTGATCATCTCCGGGCCAGATATTCGTGGCATTGTTGATTTCAAGCAGGAGATGATGCAACGCTTCAACATGAGTGACCTTGGACTTCTAAGTTACTACTTGGGTATCGAAGTGAAGCAAAAGGAAGGTGAGATCACGTTGTGCCAGAGCTCCTACGCGGCTAAGATTCTTGAGTTGGGAGGGATGACTGATTGCAATCCTTGTCAAATTCCCATGGAGAACCGACTAAAATTGAGCAAGAAGGAAGGTGATGTGATCGTGGACGCGACGAGATACAGGAGCATCGTCGGGAGTTTACGGTACATTGTTAACACCAGGCCTGATCTCGCATATTCTGTGGGTATAGTTAGCAGGTACATGGAAGCACCCGGAGCACAACATTGGGCGGCTGTGAAGCACATACTTCGGTACCTGAGTGGCACAACAGAATATGGATGCATCTACAAGAAGGCAACTAGTCTACAACCTACGCTTATTGGGTACAGTGACAGCGACTTCGCCGGTGATGTTGATGATCGAAGGGGCATCGCATTTTTTCTCGGGTCGAGTCTTGTCTCATGGATGTCACAGAAGCAAAAGGTTGTGGCACTCTCATCCTGTGAAGCGGAGTACATTGCGGCAGCGGCAGCGGCATGTCAGGGAGTGTGGCTGAGTCGCTTATTGGGTGAGATGATGGCACAAGCTCCGATTCAGGTGAAGTTGTTGGTGGATAACAAGTCCGCGGTAGCATTGAGCAAGAACCCGGTGCACCATGATAGAAGTAAGCATATCGATACAAAATTTCATTTCATTCGAGAGTGCATCGAAGATGGAAAGGTGAAGGTCGAACACATCGGCACTAACGAGCAACTGGCTGACATTCTCACAAAGGCACTCGGACGCGTGAAGTTTGTGGAGATAAGACAAAAGCTTGGAATTGTTCATGTACAACGGATTAGGGGGTGATTTGTTAGAATGTATCCGTTGTAGTGCTTTTGTAACAGCCAAATTAATGTTAGTTAATGCTAGTTAATGGTGGGGTAGTTAATGTCATGCAATTAGTGCTAGTGGGGAGTTACACTTTGTTGTTAGTATAAATAGGTTCTTGGTGTATGAAGGAAAATCAAGTCATTTCCAACATTCCCTCATTCGACACTTCTCCATTCTATCTCTAGCCTCTCTCTACTCCCTCCTCTCCATCCTTGCTTCGTCAAATCCTTTGTCAGCGACAACATCAATTCCCCAACGAGGAATCCGCGGTTCAAGGAGAAAAAATCAAGGTGTCATAGTTGCAGGCGTGTGTGCTGCTGTGGAAGTCTGGGACACATGAGAGGAAGCTGCCAGCATCCAAGGTCACCTCATTCCGTATGGCCATCAACCGGCGTCGCAGGACGGAGCCAAAGGCAGTAGACCCACTGTACTTTGGGAATGCGATACAGAGTATCCCGACATGCATCCGCGGGGGACGTGACATCGAGGGACCTAAGATGGTGCATGCAGCAGATGAACAAGAACGTGAGGGCGCACGACGGGAATGCAGTTAGCAAGGGAGTGAAAGACTGGGAAAAAGAGCCGAGACTGTTCTAACTGGGGAACAAGGACGGAGGGGTGATCACCATGGTAAGCTGCCCGAGGTTCCCAATGCATGACAACGACTTCGGGTTGGGTAGGCCAATGGTGATAAGGAGCGGGAGGGCGAACAAGTCCGACGGGAAGATATGGGAGTCCCCGGGAATGGAAGGAGCGGGGGAGTGTGGACCCGGAGGTGGTGCTGAAGCCTGAGACTGCCGCAGAGGATTGAGAATGACGAGGAGTTCATGCAGTATGAGACTAAGTAAAAAAACTATAAGGCCGTGATTGAGGATTAGGTTAAATCTTTGGGAGAAGTGGGGCCAAATTGGGTAGTGAGATGGCCACCAGTGTAGGGGTGGGTGGTGATGATGTACTTGTATCTTGCCGTCATTACTTTTTTAATTGACACCCTTCAAGACTAAGTGAGGACAAACCATTTCCTACTATGAGAATTTGACATTGTAAAAACAACGCCCAGGCCCCATCTACAACATGTCACACAATTTCCATCCTTGATGGACTGGAGAAAATTTCGATCCTTTTGATTGTAAGTTTTCAACCTAATTTACAAACATTTCTGAAAAAAAAAAAAAACAAAAGCATATCCTCACATGGTCATCACGGCTAAATAGACCCCAATCCAGCCAGAATAAGTTAACGGCAGAAGACAGAAAACCTACACCACCCTGGAGTGTAAAGCCTTCAGAGTCACAGGATCTGGGCAGCCGTGTTCAATTTCTCTGCCAAACTCAATTGGGTTCTGGTGATGCTTGAAAGGTATAGTAATAGCAATTGATCCTGAAAGCAAAAGACCAAACAGGAGAAAGTTGGATCAAACCAGAGTGTCATGCGGGTGGCATAGCTAAATCACATTACCATACACAGCACATGTAGGAATTTTTCTTAATAATATAGATCATGGAATAAGAGCCTTGACATTAAAGCTATATAACCATTCCACCCTCAAGCCCGCAGAGACATCACACAACAAACTTCCATCTTTCTTCGCTACCATTGGTTTCAAGTCCAGCCTCTTTTCTGTATATCCACTACAACTATCTGAAGCATGCATGAACATCTTCTCAGCTGTGCAAATAACGCAAAAACTCACCTGTATGCCATCATTCACAAGCTTGTCAAATGCTGATGGCGTCATTTTTGGGATAGAAGCAACAGCATCTGCTATGAATCTTCCAACATTATTATCGGCTGGGACACGGCCTTCCTGAAGGGACGAAAAGATGGGCTCGGACCAGAACTACCCGAAGAGAAGTTATTATCACATTCATTGACATTTACTCACCACAACATCGTCGACGTACTTATAAACGTCATCAATCAAAGCTAGCAAACGCTCCATCGAAGCCTCCATACCCTCCAAATCGCTTGGAAGTTTATCTACTGACTGCTTCTTCAAAATATCAACTGCCACAGTAAAGTGAGTAGTGAATGCTAAATGAATATCAAAATGAGGGGCGCTTTTCAACAGTATGGCAGATACATACATCCAACTCTCTCAGCCTCAACCATTCGTAGATCAAGTGGAATCTCTTGAAACTGGGCAGCAAGCTGCCTGTCCCCAAGCGATAGATTGATGGCAACATAAGCTTTGATGGAAGCCTGTCCACTGCTGAATCCAGTGTCCACCGTCAAATGAACAGGATTTGAAACTTCTCTTGAATAGAACTCGTGAAACAGTACACTGCCACCGGTGACACCAAAACCAGTAGAGTACCTGCAGTCCAGCCCATTTGGTATATCCTTACAAGAATGATCCACAGTAAATGTGATATTTGGCACTTCACTGACAAAGCAAGAAAGACACAGGAACTTCTACATCACCCCTAAAAGCTACATTAAAACCAGTATTTGAAGCTTAAAGAGGACTGAATCCATCAAAACACTTAATTAGCAATTGCTTGATATTTTCACCGATAAAGTAGAACTGTCTCTCCAGCTCTTACAGAATAGACCTTGAGAAAGATCTCCTGTAGATTCAACTAGCTTCAACACAACATCAAAGATATACTAGTACTCCAAAAACAATTAGAAACCACGGATACAATACAAGGCATGGATGTGAAAGTTACCATCCAACAATGACTTCTTTGGGATTCACCTTCTGGTGGGACAATAACATATTGTGATGGTACTCGACATCAAGGGCAATCTGCAATCGTATGGTAATGGCACATCAACAAATGTTCAACCAACAAGAAAATCCGCACAATTTAAGCAAAATTCCACAAGAGAATTCCAATTGCTCGATAAGCATCCAACAATTGAAGAAAAAATAAACTAAGCAAATCCCAAACCTGGCCGGAAGACTCGTTGTGAGGGACGGCATAGCAGTTCCTGATCTCCACAGTGCCATCGGCAAGGACCGATCCGAGGAGAGTGCCAATAACACGAACGGCCTGGTCAGGCCGCCGGACGTAGCTATCGCAGACGTTGAAGATCACTAGGGGATGAACTCTCGCGGTCAATCCGGTGGTCTGAGACGAGAGATGAAGCACCGTGGAATCGGCGGTCGCCATGATCGGAGGAAAAGCGCCGACAGAGAAGGGGAAGAGAAGGTAAGTGTTGGGGTCGGCGATGAGCGCTAGGGTTTCTTCTGCGGGATCAGATAAGGGCAGAACAGAGTTTTCTTTGAAGCGGGTGTTGCGACATTTATTGGGGTTGATATAATTGGGCTTCGGTAGCGCATTCCGACTGTAGGCCCAATTCGTGTGGGCCCAAATGTTGATCCGACTCGTCTGTGCCGGATGCCTTTCGCCGTAGCGTCGTCATTCGGCCAGCGGAATTCCGGTCTTGTCCAATCTATACGATACACAGACGGATGTATGTTCGCTTGGTTAAAAAAAAAATATTTTTTATTTTATTTTGGTTTTGTGTTGATTTTATTTTTGGTTTTGTGTTGATTTTATAGGTTCATAAAATTCGGAACCGACACACATAAATTACGTTCTAGGTTATAAGGTGAGAAGAACTGCCCCATTAACAACACATCCCTAATTTAATCCACATGAAACTATATATGTTATATGATTTTAGTTTTTTATTTGTTAATCGGGAATCACCACGTACTAACATGGGATGTCTTTGTTTTTGTTGTCCGAGTCATACGAATCCATGATCAAGACCAAAGAGAGTAAAATAAATAAATAAATAAAAACTTCCAATTCCATTTGTTCTTGATAGTTTGGCCCAGCCACAATGGGGGACATGTTAGCTGTAAGATCACCTGTCATTTCATTTATTACAAGTCAAAGTAGGTGTGATCGAATGGAAGGTTTAGTTAAGACACGGGGGGGGGGGGGGGGGGGGGGGTTCGGACAAGGGATTATAACATAAAGCTTATATTCTTGCATAACACCATCATCGACTTGCACACCATGATTTTCTTCTCACACTTTTTTGTTACATACAAAGTAAACGAGGTAAGCAGAGCAGAAGCTTTTTTGTTTGACTACATCACGGCTGAAGTCACAACAAAGCAGACCCAAACCTTCGTTCCTGCCACACCTTTCAAAAATTTATCTGGACTTGAATGGGATTGCCCTGATCACCACTTGATGGTACAAGGCTGCGAGTGCTGCTCCCGCGAATGGTCCGACCCAGAAGATCCACTGCCATCCAGAAACATCGGTGATTATCATCACTCTGAGATTTCGTTTATATGTTCCTTTTTCATGTAATCAGTGTATTGGGTAGGGTTTACGGTGGATTACATGGTCTTCCCAGCCGCGGTGTTTGTTGAAGACAATAGCGGCCCCCAGGCTCCTCGCTGGGTTGATCCCTGTTCCGGTGATTGGGATTGTTGCCAGGTGCACCAGGAACACCGCGAACCCGATTGGCAGCGGAGCCAATATCTTTGAAATAAATTGAAAGCAACTGGACGTCACCTTCCTTGCTGGGAAAAGATGGAATATGCATTCTGGTTCGGATGTAACTTACTGGTACGTGGGAGTCTCTGGCGTTTCGTTTGGCGTCGGTGGCGGAGAAGACGGTGTAGACAAGCACAAAGGTGCCCATGATCTCGGCGCCGAGGCCGTCTCCCTTGGTGTAGCCCGGGTTTACAAAGTTTGCCCCGCCGCCCAGGCTCTCGTACTGGGTCTTCTGGAAGCCTTTCACGACCCCTGCACCGCATATCGCACCCAAGCACTGCATGATCATGTAGAACAGTGCTCTCGTCAACGACAGCTTCCTCCCCAGGAACAACCCGAACGTCACCGCCGGGTTGATGTGGCCACCTGCGACCAAACAAAATCGCCCCCCGAGTCACCAAAAGGTCATCTAAGGCTGCCATTAGGACACGCTCCATCATTTTCTTCGGAATAAAGAAACGTCACTTACCGGAGATCCCGGCAGTGCAATACACAAGGGCAAAGATCATTCCGCCAAAGGCCCAGGCAATCCCCTGTATCCCGACGGTGGTGCACTTGGTGCTTGACTTGACGACCCCCATGACGGTCAACAGAGTGATGTATAGGAACAGGAAGGTGGCCATAAACTCGGCGATCCCTGCCCTATAGAACGACCAGGACGATAACTCCCCTGGCTCGAACAGGGGCGCGTCAGGTGGATCCGAGTAGTCCTTGGAGTCCTGGCTCTGGGCTGCCGTCCCAATCGGCTGCCTCTCAGGGAACTTGTTGGCGCCCAGTCTAACATCCTCCTCCTTGTCCTCCATAAGTCACTCTAATTCGGATGAAATTAATCTTCCCCTTAAGATTATGTGCTTGAATTTGTGGGGAAGATGACATGAATGTGATAGTAATTATATAGAGGGGTCAAAGGAAGAGGGTTGGTATTTTAGTTGTGTAGCATGATAGTATAATAATACAGTGGTGGGACCAAAAGATGATGCTATCAAAAAAATAATAAAGTATGGCCGACGATTCGAATTTTAATAGTTCTTATCGTCGAGATGGAAGGCTTTTCTTCTTTTTTTTAGGGGTTATGTGGGGCGGTTGGAGCTTAGGTGTTGGTGATTGCCGACCCACCTTATTACAATAAGGATTTTACGTGTCGGGAACACGAGCTTGGGTGGGATTTCAAAATTTTATGCCTCACTTCAATCTTGTTTATCGTACTTTTTATTGGAGGAAAAGTCGGTCGTGATCGCGACAATATCGTGTTTTCTCTTTTTTGCCTTATTGTTTTGATGGTGAGGAGGATGAATCCTATCCTCTGTAATTAATCCTGAATTCGGAGTTGTTGTTGATGTCGTGTAATATTTCAAAATAAAATTCGTTCAACTGTTGGGTCAATTAGTTTGATATTGGACCGGATGCAATATCAAATGCTGGTATTCGTTCTACGGGTGTTAATGAGCTTAGACACTTCATACCCTGTTAAAAAGTTAACGCTATCTAGAATCATCTAAGGTTTTGGGGAATTCTCTGAAAAATCGGGTAGGAGATATTTTTTAAAAATGAATGGCTTTATCATAGGTAACGTGGATAAATCTTAATATTCGTCGAAAATGAAAATATATAGTATGTCACGTTTTCACCTATAAGTTTGATCTTTTAGGACAGTTGACGTTGACTGCTGTACAATAATGGTATCAGAGCCAGATGTCGAGAAAAAAATTAAAAGACAAAAAAGAGGTTACTAGGTCAATTATGGGTGTCCCTTGTTCATTTGAGCATTACAAAGAGTAGAATATGAGTCTCTCTTCCCTAAAGTGTTTTGCTCTCCATCTTTCAAATCCTCTTCTAGTGGTCAATTGGTGTACGTGTTGTTGAGCTCAGATAGAATACAATACTATGAGCTAAGTCAAATTCGACTTTTGACATCAGAGTCAGGTCGTCGGGGTTGAGTTGTCGAAGCCAAGCGGAGGTTTTGCCGAAATATCGTTGAAGTTTTGCCAAGTTGCAATTAGAGATTGCGTCGGGCATAGGTCAGGGATCAGGCTACGCTTTCAAAAGATAAGTTAGGTATGGCGGAACTTGATACTGTCGGCATGCTAAAGAAATTAAACAACCAGAACTATAGCACGTGGAAGACGTGCATGTAGCCCTATCTCCAAGGCCAAGATCTCTGAGAGATTATTGGCGGAAGTGAGACGACACCGTCGAGGAGTATGCTATCACACTGCAGAAATGGTGTATTAAGGCAAGGAAGGCCATGTTCGCCATAGAGACCACCATAGAGGATGAGATACTTGAGCATATAAGGTACGCCACTATGTCGAAGGATGCTTGGGATATATTAGCAACAAGATTTTCGAAGAAAAATGATATGAGGCCCAATTGCTAGATAATGATTTATTGACGATTAGGCAAGGAGACTTAGGAATTAATTAGTTCTTCATGAAGGTAAAGTCAATATGCGAGGAGATTTCGGAGGTAGACCCGTGATCCATGATTAGTAATGATAGGATGGGGAGGATAATTATTCATGGGTTGAAGCCCGGGTATAGAGGCTTTATTGTGCCCGTGCAAGAGTGGCCCCCACCACTGTCCCTAGAAGATTTAAAAATCTATTAACTAATCAAAAGATGCTAGCAAAAGAAATGGCGAGTGTAACCTTGAAAAATGAAGAGGAAGCTTCATATAGTATTAAGAAAAGAAGCTATACTAAAAATAAGAGGGTTGACAAGAGAAGATTCCCACAAGGCGGTAGAAATGGGCGACATGAGCAACAACCAAATAGACCACAACAGGAGAATATAGTAGGCAAATCAACCTATAGAAAAGATGGAGTGTTTTAACTGTGGAAAAAAGGGGCTTAACGCTTGAGACTGTTGGTCGAAGAAGAACGTGGAAGGAAATGTTGTCATGTCAAGCCACCAAGACGAGGACAAATTTGAAGAAGAATGGGACATTGAAGCATTCCTTGCCGTGCTGGAAGAAGGGCAACCATTGGAAAACTAGACTTTTGCAGTAGTTCACGATAAAACAGTGAACTACACCGAGAACTGCATATTTGACTCAGGATGCTCCCATCATATGACTTGTGAATAAGAGAAGCTGCAAGAATTGTCGGAATATAAAGGACAACGAGTCGTCGTCACCGCCATCAACTCCATATTGCCTATTGCCCGCGTCGAAAAGACTATTATAGCCACCAACGATAGCTCCAACAAGGTGCAATTGCAGGGAGTTTACCATGTCCAAGGAAAGAAAAAGAATATTCTGTCAATAGCCCAACTGACAGCCCCCGGTAACTTCATGGTGTTCGGGCCCGAAGATGTGGAGGTCTACCGCGGGTTGAAGTTTTCTGGAATATCGTTCATGGAAATGCGGAAGACCAATTTATCTACATCATGTCTGCAGAATCTGTATACGTAGATAAAGTGAGGAAGAACGAGACAGCAGATCTATAGCACGAGAAACTTGGACATGTCGCTATCACAAGTTAAAGATCATGATGAGCAAGGAATGTTGAAGGGCTTTCCGCAACTAGAGGTGAATGTCGACAACGTCTGTGCAAGTTGCCAGTACGGGAAAGCACACTAGTTACCGTACGAAGACTCCAAGTATAAGGCTGAAGAACCATTGTAGTTGATTCACTCAGATGTGTTTGGACTGGTGAATCACCCATCAATAGGCGACTATAGATACATGGTGACCTTTATTGACGACTACTCAAGGAACATTTGGGTAGACTTCATGAAGGAGAAGTCACAGGTCTAAGAAAAAGACGAAAAGAGACTTGCAAAAGATAGTAAGGATATGCGCACTGACAATGGGGGAGAATATACATCTAGGAACTTTGCGGAATACCTGAAGGAGAATTAAATAAGACGACATTTGACTTATCTTCACACGCTGCAACAGAATGGTATTCTCTATAAACGGGTCGTGTCCAGTATACCCCTAAACTAGGACACTCTCAAGCATAACTTGGACATCCATCCATCGGTCTAACTCGACCTAAGTTATACTCGGCGTTGATCTAGATGTTCATGTCCCCTCAAACATCTATCCGATCAAGGACAATTTTAGATTAACAAATAATCAATATGTGGGACTTTACTATAAATTAATTACGAGCTAAAAACTATTTAATATACAGTAAATACTTGCCTTTATTGATAACTATTCACAAAATGATAATTAAATACTTGCATGACTCATAATTGACCTAACCATATCCCTGATTTCTCCTTTCTGAAATATCATTCCACTTTGGCGTTTGAGGAGGTGTGATTTGTGAAATTATATCATACTCCTTGAGGTAATCAATGAATTCTTGACTAAGATATTGACCCCATCGATCACTTTGAAGGATCTTAATCTTCTTGTCAAGTTAGGTTTCTAATTCATTCTTAAGCTCCTTAAACTTTTCAAGAGTTTCTGATTTTTGCCGCAATAAATAGATATATCCATATCTACTAAAATCATTGGTAAAAGTCACGAAGTAGATATAAGCTCCTCTGTCATGAACTAACAATACACATACATCATTGTGTATGAGTTCTAGCAGTTCAGTCGCTTTTTCACCAATCATGAAATAAGGCTTCTTGGTCATCTTACCTTGTAAACTAGCTTCACATGTATCTATGGATTCTAATTTAAATGAATCCAAATACCCATAATTGAGTAATTTAGCAATGCGCTTCTCGTTTATATATGACCAAGTCTACAATGCCAAAGATAAGTTGGGTTTGAGTCACACAATTTCGAATTCTTATTCTCGATGCAATGTACTGGCTCATGTAAGTTTAAAACATACAAACCATAGTTTAAAGATCCACTTCCATACAAAACATCATCCAGACAAAAAGAACATATCTTATTATTAAATTCAAAAACAAAACCCTTGGAGACTAAAATTGATACCGAGATGATTTTCTTCGAAAGACTTAGAACATAACAACAGTTTTGTAGTTTCAAAATAAGTCCACTGGGCAAACTTATTTTATAAGTCCCTACTGCTAATACAGCTATCCTTGCTCCATTAGCCACTCGTAGGTCCATCTCACTCTTGGACAATCGTCTGCATTCACTTAGTCCTTGTAGGTCCGCACATATGTGAGAACTACATCCTAAATCTAGGACCCATGGGGATGAAACAGAAAAATTACATTCAATCATAAAAATACCTTGAAGCACCTGCGCCACTTCTTCTAGTGGCCTTTCTTGCCATAGTGAAAGCATATAGCTTTCTTCTCATAAGATCGGGGAATCTGTTGACCCCTTTTCAATTTGAGCTTTCGGCTTGGGTGTGCAGACACCTTTGGCTTCTTGACTTTGGGGTTGAACTTCCTCGTGCTCATTCTCTTGTTGGCGTTTCTAACCAACATTGCACTTGAAACAGTCTTCTGTTTCATGTCTTTCTCTACAATTTTGAGCATGGTTAATAGATCGACAAGACTCTTCTCCATATTGTTCATATTGAAGTTCATCATGAACGGAGCAAATGATGGAGGCAGGGAACACATAATGGCATCAACAGCCAAATTAATGTCCATCTTGGAACCCAAGCTTGCAAGTTTCTCAATATACCCTGTCATCTTGAGTACATGAGGCCCAACAGGGTTCCCTTCCTGCAACTTCATCCCAAAAAATACTCGACAGATTTCAAATATCTCAGTCAAGGTACTTTCTCGGAAGAGCTCGCGCAAATGAACATCGATCTCTATCGCTCATATTCTCATGTGTTTCTGTAATTCTGGAGACATTGCAGATAGCATGAGACATTACACGTCAATAACATATTTCACATAATGATCATAAATGATCCGATCTGCTTCAAAAGTGTTTGCAACGGGCACAACTGGTGGCTCAAAATCTAGCACATGATACTTCCTGTCTTGTTTTAGTACAATCTTGAGCTTTTGATACTAGTCCAGTTAGTTCCGCCCTTGGAGGATATTTTCTTTCTCTAAAATACTTCGCGGTGAAAGGTTAGTCGACATCTACATCAAAATAAAATATAGATCACTATTTGTGAATAGTAATAAAGGACTTTTATAACTCCAATTATTTAATTCAAACCTAATAGACCCCACCATTAGGCTCGTAAATTAGTTATAATATTCCCTAGCGGGACTGAATGCTCAAATCATTTAGTATGCACACAATTGAGTTATACCTATACACCATATTCATTAAGTAGGCACTACTCGCCGGTTACAAAACCATTTGACCCTCGATATTCTTAATTTGGGTTATTATTTTTTTAAACCTTTCGACCATCAAATCAATTGACCTTAGCTGAGCTAACAAATCAATTAATATGAATTAAGTCGATCCATTAATAAATTATGAAATACTATAACCGTACTAACTCGAGCCCACAATTGAGTTGTACCGACTCACGAAGTATGTTGACTATTTTCATTATCATTGTGGAGAGCAGATAAAACTTGACATAATATTTAGGGGAATTTAATTTAATTGTCTCACTAATATATATTATTAATGGTTTTATTTTATTTTTCTTGGTCATATTCAATTTGGGCTTACTGTCTTATACATTTTCAAACTTAGCCTTGACTTGGACTTTGAATAATAATTGAGTTAAAATCTTTTAATCAGCCCATAATTAAACATGTTTCATGAACCCACGGTTTCTATTTTATAAGGCTTACTGAAAATAATAACTAAGATTTCAAGCATTTCTATAGATGGGACTATTCTTCTCTTATTTCGGTGAATCATTTCTAATGATTTTACCAACAATTCGCAAACCCACGTGGCTCATTCAAACCTGCTTTTCAATAACACAGTGAACACACAAAATCTTGGTTCACAAATTTTATTTCATTTATTTGTCACGATTAGTGACGGAATCTATTATCGTGGATATGAATGTTAATTTCACAAGTAACAGAATATGTAATTTGACCTAACACACGTTCTCGGGCTTGCTGCTGGTATTTAAACCAATCAACTATTACTATAGCCCAAAAGCATGAAAAATTAATCATCCCACGTATTATGGATCGGCTGTTCTTCACTAGAATAGTTTCTAAATGTTCATAAATTTAATAATTCTCAAAAGCATTCGGTTCGTTAACTAGTTTCATTATTAACTTATGAAAACATTAATAAATTTTGTTCGATTCACTTTTCATTTGCACAAAAAATAAACATTTGTTTTCAAAAGAATATCAAAATAAAAACTTAAACCACCTTAGGGCTTTCACCATGAGAAGCGGAACTTCGTTTCGAAAAGCTATTCAAAACATAGTTTCGGATTTTTATGTTTACGTATAAATCGAATAAAATATGTTAAATAAATGGTACTTATAAACGTATGCAAATATTACGAAAGTGACCGTCTTCGAGAGTCACAAACGTGACTCATCTAAAAGTATCTGTATGCACGTGACAGGACATTCGAACTCATTTTGTACTAACCGACCGAATTCTCCATTTAGTCTTTCTATGGAAAAAACTAAAGTAATATTCTCAGGCAGAATTGCTTTTCGACAAAAGCTTGAATTCGCTTTTGTGTGGATCTGAATTGAGAACATCTCCTTTCTTTTCCCTACCAACTTTGTCTGTTCAAGCCGACTGCTTCAATTTTATAAGGTAAGATTTCCTATGCTATGGGTTACCGATTTACAATTTCACAATTGAAATTTAATTCAATTAGGAGCACGTAGCAAAGCTACAGTAGGATATCTATAATAATAGGTTTTATTACACATTCGGTACGCCTCAACGTTAATTTATTAAAATTAAATCAATTTGAACACATAGCAAGCCTACGATATGTAGTTGGGATGACTAATCCCATTGTCAAAAATAATAAATATGAAATAATTATATTATATTATTTTAAACTTTGCTCAGACCCATTCTACCAACTTAAATCCAACACTAGAATTTTGTGCTTTTGATACTTCAGAATAAACTCGTAGTCGAACAAATTCTGATTATGAAAATTTATATAATTTAATCTAATATACATTAGAATTAACAATCAATGCCCGTGTCGACATACTTTTGCGTAGGACTCCTTTAGATTCTATATACGAGACCATCCATACACATATTAAGTTAATCATCTAGCAACAGTTTTCAGTCACCCAACGTAATAGAATATTGGTTATGAACCAAAACCATAATAAACCAATTAATATATAATTCAATCTCTTCATTTCACCGACATCTTCATCCACGGCTGTGTGTTTAAAATCACTAATACATCAACCAAGTGGTTAGAATGTCAACTCTCTAATCCAAGCGAGCGATAAATCATATATCGACTTGATGTCAAAGATTATTTTTAATGGCACTAAAGTGGATAATTATACCGTAAATACTTACCTTTATTAATAATTATTCACATACATTACAAAGTGTCTTAGGACATATGGGCACACACTAATAGATATCGCTTCGAACTACTCCTTACAAACCCAACATTTCATAAAATACAAACCATACCGATACGGTCTTGTAAACTACCTAAAAACCCAACAATTTGAGAAATTCGACATTGATAGCACGTTCAGATGCATTGGTATGCACAAAAAAAGAGAGAAAGAAAGAGAAAAAAAGAAAGAAAGTGTTGATAGAATCTGGTTTTGATGATGACAAATGTTATGTGCTATTTAAGTGTACAGAAGAATAGGTCTTCGGGTGTAGAAGCTGGTCTCTGTTATCTGAGTAATACGTAAAAGAGTTATGTTGAATACTTCAACGGTAGAAACGATCTAACCATCAGAAATGGTATTTTGAGGACAAGATCTATTATCGAGTCCACTATCTCTGTTATAGAGATGAACATCTGTGTCACAATTGCTATAACTCTCCTTGCTGGAGTACTTACTACGGTTTACAGAATGACACTTTTGTGAATGACGATTTCCTTATTGGAGATTGTTCAATATGCGAGCACGTGAGATAATTATCTCATACATCTTTAAGTTAATTCTTATTGAATTAATTCTAGATACATGTCTAGGTTCACCCTTGGAATTAACTTGTTTGTCAAGTTCTTTCCTTGAGTTGTTTTGGAAAGATTTATTTTCTAAACTTACGTGATCCTATGATTATGGAATTTGGCCACGACCTAATTAGATGAAATCTCCCTTATATGGTGAAAATATTTTACAATGTGAATGTTTTCATAATATGGAAAGAAATCAATCCCGATGCCAATTCCATATAAGGGAAAGTGTTGATTCTGTTGTCGCAGAAAACAGTTTCTGAGCAGAATACATTATCTCTTATTGAGTGATTAATCTGGTTTATTATTATCTGATATTATTAAGGATAATGTTTTGTGTTCTTGGAAGTTTTCCCACAGGAACGAATCATGGAGAAAATGGCAATTGAATCAACTAGCCGTTGGTGATTGATTGAGAAACTCCTTTCTACGGACAAGCTTAAATGCAAGAATGAAGCCACACTTTTAACTCGTCGTTCTACCTGAAAGCTTACCAGAAACCTTTGTCCCTTCACCGCCGAAAAAGCTGAGAGCGTCCACTGTTCATTCACCGAGCCGATCAACTCTGAGAGAGAGCGTTTTCTGTACTTGCAGACTGTTATTGCTGTAGCTGTTATATTTGTGCAGGTTGTTAGTCACACAGGTTGTGTGTGCAAGTGCAGGTGGTAGCCGTGAAGCCACGTTGGCAGGTGGTAGCCGTGAAGCCACGTTGGTAGGTGGTAGCCGTTTAGCCACGAGGGCATGTAGTAGCCGTCAAGCCACGGGCTCAGTGAGGAGCCAGAGTTAGTCACATTGGGTTGCATGCGGGTTGAGTTAAACACGTGAGTACGTACAAGTTGTTAGTCACATTTTTGATATAAGTGTGCATATGTAAAGTCCCATGATCATCATATAGTGAATACGCCCTAAATGGGGTGAGCGCTGAGAGAGTAGACGTAGGCACTGTTTGCCGAACCACTATAAATCTTTGTGTCACACACATAAGATAACTCATCTCAGAACTGAGAATCTGTTTAGCAGATCCAATCTCTGTAATAAAAAAAGTATCAAAACTCTTAATGCACTAATTCAATCCCCTTCTTAAAGCAATCGTATACTAACAGAAAGAAAATCGAATGTGAGTAAAAAGGAGGTTATCGGCTAAAAATTAAGGCTCGAGCCTGGCTTGAACTAGTCAAATTTGAGTTTTGTCCAGCCGGCGTTTCGACTCATCGGCCTTTCTTCATCCCAACCAACCGGGGCCCATAATTCAATTAAAACTACGGCCCATTGGGCGTTGTTTTCTTTCAGTTTTAAGCACAATCAATCATTCTCGTTGTAATCAACCGAGGATTAGTAGTACAAAGAATTATAATTTGTATACAAATCAAAATCAATCCTACAACAGAATTTTCTCCTCTTTTTAAGGAACATAATTAACAAAAATGTTGCTCCAAAAATCTTTTAAATTACGAAACCCCCACGACGTTCAATGCCTCAAAGACTCGCCCAGGAATGTCTTGGCAGCGTCCAGGCTGGGGAAGTACGTGGGCTCTAGGAAGACCCGGCTCAACGAGTCGTCCTGGAACCCAATCCCGACCCCAACCCTTCCTCCGCTCCCCTCGGCCTCCAGGCTCCCCACCATGACCACCAGCACCTGCCTGTACGCGAAGAAGAACCGCTTCAGGGCTGCCTCAATGGCCTGCATTGCCTGCATCAGGTGCACCCTCTGGTACTCGGATTTATCACCATAGATCCTCATCGCCGCCTCCTGCACCCTCGGCCCTCCCAAAGGGTCGACCTCCACGCCAAGGATGCCTGGCACACGATGACGCAGGTCCTTGCAAGCCCTCGCCATCTCCACCAGTGCCCTGGACCTGAAACAGAACGCTGCCTCCTCTGTTTGTACATCTAGCCGGTTCTTCAGCTTTAGGAAGTCTTCCGGGTCCATCAGGAGGTGCAAGTCCTCTATCTCTGCCAGAAGTTTCCAGATCCTCTCCACCGTGCGGCAGTCCCTCTCTGCCTGCTCGAACCTGCCTCCATCAATTCTCAAGAGTATGCGATTAAGGATCGAGGCTGCGCAGCCCGTCCATGACTCCACCAGTTGGTGGATGGTGTAGAGGCTCTGGTTCTCATGGTTGTCGATCTGCTCGAAGGGGTTGCGCTTCAGCTCGTGGAGCTCAGATGGTCTGCATACCCGGTCGTAGTCCAGATTTGGTTTCCTGGTCAGGTTCGGCTCCCCGATACCTAGCGTGTACGGACACCTCATGAAAGCACACTCTACTGCACTTGCGACCCCCCGTGCCACGTCCTCCGACTTCAGCCAGCTCAGCAGCCGCGGAAGCAGGCTCTCCTCGCTAGTTCTGCTCACAACCGAGGACTCTTCCCCGGGGACCTTCCACACCTCGGCAGAGCTCCCATCACGAGCCAGCACGCCGCTCCCCCTACTCAGCTCTGCGACGGGGGCAGAACCACGAATCTCCGGGTCCTCCTCCTCGTTCTCGACCACCCCAGCTATCATCATGACCTGATCGACAGCCAAGGACTCGAGCCTTCTCACCCACTCGCGGCGATTGGTGTAAGGCCTTGGGTCAGAAAGGACGGTCGACACGAACCGGAAGGTAAGCTCGAGACCCATCAGGGCGGGTTTCAGCACGGGCTCAGACTTCCAATCTGGGAAGCTCCTCGACTCGAACATCCTTCTCAACTCAGGAAGGCGGACATAATGTTCGTAAGCCGAGCAGGCCGAAGAGGACGCCAGGGACATCTCCGTGCGAACGGCAGGTGCAACGGGGACCATTACTGGGAGATTGACGGAGGGCAGCCTGGGGGACTTCCTGGAGGCGTCGGAAGATGGAGTCCTCTTGGGATGTTTCCAATCTAGGTCGACCATTTTCGGCGCGTACATGGGATTGAATGAAAAGTTCCTATGGGTCTGGGTAGGGGAAGGAAGGAGGCGTGTTGGTAATTTATATAGAGAAGGAGACCGAAGAAACGCGCAGGGAAGTCGGGGGGGGGGGTTCTCTCTCTCTCTCTCTCTATCTTATCCGGTTAACCTAAAACATGAGATGAAGTCGCGTGGACTGAAACGTAAACGAAAGCTGGATAATGGATGGCATGGCACATGAGGTCAAATGATTTGGTCCGAAGGGGAGGAGAATCTCTTTTGGTCTTAATTGAGAGGCCGCCTTTGTCGTGTAAATTGAGGAGGCGAGGAGGAATGTTGGTGGACCTGGGGAGTAGTAGGAAGTGGGATTAGGATTTGGATCCAATTTTTGTTGACGTAATCGTTGGTATAATCGTGTTACCTTTCTAGATGGTCGTACGTGTTGCGACCTTTTCTCACCTCGTGCTTTGGGAAAATGTCTTTCTTTTTTTCTTAAAAAAAATTACTTTTAGGATGAGGTCGACGGATTCCAGTTCCAGCCAACCTAAAATTCAAATCCAAACTTTCAATTAGAAGATTTTACCATGAATTAGAAAAGAAAAAGGGTAAAAATTTTAACTTTTGGAGCGGGGAGGGTGGATTAGGGATAGACATCAACCTCCCAAGTCAACAAATCTTTGCGGGATCAACTCTTTTGATTTTGAATTTTGAACGGGGAGAATACCATCTAATATAATAACAAAGGGGAGATGATAACGTTGGAATTGAAAAGTCCTAACACGTCAAAAGTCATCTTGGTAATAAAAAAATAAAATAAAATGAACAACTCTTGGCACACCCCACCGACTGAAAGCAGTCCGTCCACGCGTAAGCTTCCTATTGGTCCACGACTGGAAGCAATTAGGCGCCCACCCAAGGCACCGACGCGGCCCATCCCTTTGCCTGTTACGTGTCTTTCGGAACACGTTTAACGACACGCCCGTGGAATCCAGCTAGCTTTCATTTTACCTACACTCATTTTAATGCACCCACCCCCCACCGTTCGGACGGTGGTTGGCCCTCCCTCTGCCCACGCCCAGGTTGTAATAATTAATGAAAAGCTCTTCGTATCCTTTCAAGTCACTCGACAAAAGTTTTGGGGAGGAGAAGGAGTGCCGGGGGTAAAAGTTTAAGCACAGTACAGACGTTCGCTCGTCCAGTTCCGATTGTTGACAAGTTGTGTTTTGTGTCTTGGGGGAGATGAAAGGTTAGGCGACCTTAAAAATCAGCAACAGTGGCAATGACGACATGGCCTGATTTTTTTTTTGATTGCATGAAATGAGACTGATCTCCAATAACCTCGGAGCCCCAGTAGATATGGGCCACGTATTTTTTATTCATGGGCCTAAATGAGGACTCGATTATGATGCATTGTAAAATTTAAGGATCAAGTTGTAATTCGGACAACATCCCCCGATGAATTTAAGGATCAAGTTGTAAAATTTAAGGATCATAGTTCTGTCTTTGAGTTCGCTTGTAAGTTTCCCATGCCCGTTTCCCTTTACTGATGAGTCGATCGCAAGTTTGTTGTGATCACAAGTAAAATATGTCAGAATTATTTTATTTAAGGCTACAATTAGTTATAATAATTTTTTTTAGTAAAGTGTTTATTTTTATTTAATTTTCGAATTATTCTGGTTTAACAAAATGTGTTGTAGTAAAAGATAGTGCATTGTAAGTCTATTTTTCTTATGTGAATACAAAGGTCATTTGGATTTTGCGCGTCTCTTATTTTTATTGATGAGATTGACATATCGTTGTATGACTTATCGTCCTTTTGATCTGTTGATGAATATAATCACTCGTATTACAAAAATATTAATACATAATCAATCTTATAGTTACAAAATTGATTCATTCTCATTAATTATTCCTAATTTCTCTCTTATTCCCCCTCAAGATGGTGCAAGTAAATATAACAGGCTCAACTTGGATGTTATATCATTGAAAGAATTATTTCCAAGTGCTTTAGTAAAAATATCGGCTAATTACTTATTTGAACCAATATATTCAGTGGAAATTAAACCTCCTTTGTATTTTTGTTTCTAGCACATGATAACAATCAAGAATAGTCATTCCATATTTTCTTGTTGCAACTGATTTGGAAACAAACTACCCTTTTTATTAATATAATCTATTACAAGTGGACTTGGGGCCTGTACTAACATTAAACTATTCAAACTAGCATAAATTGAATTGACCCATATTACAAAACCCACTTTATCTTAAGCTTTCCTTCATTGGCAAGGCATCTCTACATTTCACAACTTCTCTTTCTTCCGGTTAACACGCATCTTTCTATTGTCAGTTATCATTGAGCATAAGAAGTCTAAATCACCCATTGACTCTCTTCTCCAGAGATTATATGATACATCAAACTAATAAAGTTTGTCGAGTTTCACCAGTGAAATAATCTTACTGGTGATATTGTTATACATCCATTAAAGTCTTGGCAAGGCTGTTGCGTTGATAATGGAAGTCGGGAAGTCCCATATATTTGATTTTGTCCAGGAGAATGTCAAAAGTTTATTGCCATTCACATTAAAAAATATTATCGGAGTTAGATTAGAGAGCGAGTCGTGGATCACACCAGAGATAATTGTCAAAAGAAAAAGGCAATTTATGGCCTCAACTTTGAGTAAACTTTCTGTTTTGTCATTATTTTAGTTTGTTATATAATTTTGTCATCAACTTTTTGTTTCTATTTTGATTTTTGCCAATCTTGAATTTTGTCGCGTGTAAGGCGAACATGCCTTAATAGACAGTTTCATTTATTGACTAAAAAAGACAAAAAAAATAGAAAAATAGAAAATAATATTGAAACCTCTCGTATGTTATTTTATTTTAAAATTTCGATGGCCCGATCAAGTGAGTTGGAAGCCAAAATTGGACGATAGTTGCTGATGCGGTAAAAAATACGCAAAATTGATGGAGGCCTGATGATGGCTATATTAAGAGGTCATTGCTACGGGTAAAGTGGATTAAGAGGCGAATGAATGAAATGTTGAAACTCCACTATTATAAGACACGGGTTAGACTATATTAAGTCATTGTTTGACTTTCGCTAAAAAAATTCAAATTGGCCAAAATCAATATGAAAGCAAAAGTCGGTGACAAAATTATATAACAAGCTAAAATAATGACAAAACAGAAAGTTTGCTCAAAGTTGAGGACATAAACTTATATTTTATCAAAGTAAAATGACGATTTTTGTAGCTTCCCAACTATATTAGGGATCATATTCAACACTTTCTAACTCGGTGACATCTTCATTAGGGACGACAAGTTCTCGTAAAAAGACGATATGACTCATCTGAAGTAGTTGTGCGTCATTAGCACATGCGTAGATGGTCGATTTGCAGGGGATCTTGCCTGAGAAGGGGTTGTTTTCTAAGTATAGGATTTTCAGCAAACTGAAATTTCCCATAACTAAAATCAAGGGATACCACAAGCATCCGCGATCCCACGTGAACTTGAATCACCCTGCCATGCCGCTGATTACATGTAATTCCCGGCCACTAACAGAATGACGCCGAATCGTTCCAAGAGCTCAACACTTGCAAATGGTAGCTTGATATCACGAACTTGAAATCAAGCAGGGCTCGTCGATCAGGTTGATCTGGAGTCGATCTACATATCGAGCACCACATTTTCTATGCAAGAGGCGACAAAGTGTTTACAAGGTAAAACGACATTTTGGGCAAGGTCGAGCCTAACATCGACGAGACCATGTGTAATGGTAAGCCTAGAGAAAAACGCCATCGATGATGGAGAACTCCATGGTTCATCGATGGACATCCTGGATAGTATCGACGGCTGGTGTAGAAGTAGCTCCATCGATGGCTGGCGTAGAAACAGGTGCCCTCGATTGGTGTCGTCGGCAGCAATTGTTTCTGTCGTATAAGCACTTTAATATTGTCGCAGCAGAAGCACTTTGACGTTGTCGCAGCAGGAGCACTTTGACACTATCGCGAACGCTAGGATGGTAATTTTAAGTGTGGTAAACATGTCTTAAAATGTGTTTTAGGATGACAGTTACTTAAGTTTGTGTCTATAAATATGTCGTCCTTGGTCAATCGTAACACAACAGACAATCACTTGTACCCACAGAGGGAATTTCGGTTGTCTTCCTTTTCTCTTATCTTTTCTTCCGTCCAAGTATTGTACGCCCAGGTATTGTCAATGGAATGCTTTATTTCTCATTTTGCGTCTCTTCTTCATTCACTTTGAACCACATGCATTCGCCACATCGATATCGCTATGTGTTACAGTTTCCGCCGTCAATACGTTTTTGGTGCGATAAGCGTGGAATGAACCAAGGCGCATATACCTTATTCCACAACGAGTTTGTTCGATCGTCAGATGAAGATTCAGATGACGCCTTGAAAATGGCCCTCCGAGATTTCGAATTCCGATGAACATGTAAAATTGCCCTCCAATGTATATCGAATGTCGTGATTTGGCAAATTGCCCTCCAAGCTCGAAGATCACCACATTATCGACCTCCCTTGCAATATCGATCACAGCCTCGACCAAAGCATCATCAACAAGCCTACTCTTTGCCACGTCGAAGAAGCGTAAGGGGTCGCCCTCACCCCAAGGGTTGCTGAGGCTCTCTCCTTGAAAGATAGTGGTTATGGACTGTTAAACATAGCTTATCTTTGGTTTGGAATGGGGTAAAATGTTTATAAGGTAAAACGACATTTTGGGCAAGATCGAGCCTAACGTCGACGAGACCATGTGTAACGGCAAGCCTAAAGAGAAACGCCATCGATGATGGAGAACTCCATGGTTCGTCGATGGACATCCTAGACAGCATCGACGATTGGCGTAGAAGCAGCTCCATCGACGGCTGGCGTAGAAGCATGTGCCATCGATGGGTGTCGTCACAGCAGTTGTTGCTGCCGTAGAAGCATTTTGACGCTGTCGCAGCAGAAGCACTTTGACGTTGTCGCCGCAGGAGCACTTTGACACTATCGCGGACGCTAGGATGGTAATTTTAAGTTTAGTAAACACGTGTTTAAATGTGTTTAGGACGACAATTACTTATGTTTGTGTCTATAAGTAAGTCGTTCTTGGTCAAATTGTAACATAACAGACAATCACTTGTACCCACAAAGGGCATTTCGGTTGTCTTCCTTTTCTCTTATCTTTTCTTTCGTCCAAGTATTGTACGCCTAGATATTGTCAATGGAATGCTTTGTTTCTCATTTTGTGTCTCTTCTTCATTTACTTTGAACCACATGTGTTCGTCACGTCGATATTGCGACGTGTTACGATTTCCACGTCAAGGAGAAACATATGATAACGATAATGATATTGAACTTCCACATGGAAGCTTTATAGTAAAAATAAAGAGCAAACAAAGGGTCAATGGTTGGAACTTATAAATGTCCACCAAATTTCACATGTCTTCCTCCTATTACTAGTACTGTTGTCGCTGCTTCTAAAAGAAATAAAGAAAACTAAAGGAAAAATATTAGTTTGTGGTTTCGAACTTTCTGCAGACTTTTATTGTATGACCTTTAAAATTTTTCGCTTACGACCATAAATTAATATTTTAAATCTTTTATAACGCAATTCTAAAGTCAAAATATTTAATTTATCATAACATAGTGCTTTCATTATTCGAAATGAGTTATGACGTGGCTTTGGGATAAATTTTCCTTAAAATTAAGGTTATTTCAGTCAACCTTATTTTACGATCTAACCTTTAAAACTTTCTCTTTTACCTTTAATTTGATATTTTAAACTTTTTATGACCCAATTTGTAAGTAAGTCAAATGTTTGACTACTTTCCCCTCCTTCGAACCTCCTGTTGACACTATGGAAAATCTTGGGCCTAACTTTAACAAAGCCCACAAAAGCCCATAGCCATATACTAGGCCGGTGCCTGTAGGGAGAAGTCTACAGAGGTAATATAGTAACCTTGTAATCAAGGGAAGTCTACAAGCCTGCGCCTCCGGTGGACGCCAAGTTTACAGGCTTGCACCTGAAACACGAAGTCTACGGGAGACACATGTCAAAAGAAAACTGTTCCATGGCCAAGAGATAATTGGAACTTGTTACCCACGTATAACACTAACGCACGTCTTAAAGATAATCAATTAAACCCGATGTCAGAGGAGCTGATCCACATTTAAATAAGTGGGAATCAGTTAGCTCCGAGATTCTGGGGTGAGTAGGGTCTGAAAGATCCTCAAAAGGTCGTAACAGACCGAGTATAAAAGGGAGGAGATCCCCCTTAGAGAAGGACACGATCAATCAGCCAAACACAGATTTGCATTGCTCGTCACCCTTAGACTTTAGTAGATACCTCGGCCTGGGTTATTTGGTCACCACCCTCTACCGTCCCGGCGAGCAACCGTAACCGGGGCAACAACCCTCCGCCAGCACTTCCACCGTCCCGGCGAGCAACCGTAACCGGGGTAACAACCCTCCGGCAGCACTTCCACCGTCCCGGCGAGCAACCGTAACCGGGGCAACAACCCTCCGCCAGCACTACCACCGTCACACAAGTCTACAGCGCACTGTAGCAAGTCAATGACGTCAGCAGCGAGTCAACGACGTCAGCAGCGAGTCTACGACGTCAGCAGCGAGTCTACGACGCCTACGTCAGCCGCATCACCCCTTTTTCGTGCATTTTTATGGCCGTAAGCTTTTAAGTTCTCTTTCGAAACTTTGAATTTGTACAGTCGTATCTTTTATCATTGAAATTCATCTTTCTGGCGACCACATACATTTCCCTGTGAGTCCAATTGCCAAATATTTCCGACGTGGTCCTTCTTCTACGCGAACACGTCTTTGGCGACCACAGTGGGAGAAAAGAAAATATTTCATGTTTGCTGATGGTGAAAAATACCAGAAGCGGAGTTGGCCGAGATCCCCCACCTCCATTAGGTGGAGACGGCGTTCTCGCAGAAGGAGACGCAAACGCGGACGATGTGACTCTAAGCAGTCAGGCGAACGCCAGTCAAACTGATCTCGGGGTACATACACCCTCCGAATTCATATCCAGACTCGAATTTTACAAAGAGTTCAGTGATATGAGAAATTTGGTCGATAGACGTATTTCTGGACTAGAAAGTAACATGGCTCAGATCCTAGAGCAAATCAGCGCCTTAAATAGGCCAAAACCCGCTGCGAAGCCAAGTAACCCCGTAGACTGAGATTGTTCTTTCATGGGAGATGCACGACGAGCAGAAAAAAAGAATGTGTCATTCCAAGTGGATGACCCTTGGGACCACGAGAATCAGTTTGTTGCAGAGGTCAGTAACAGGGATAGGATGTCCCCTTCTAGACCGACGTCTTCGCGGTTGCCCGCGGCATGGGTATAGAACGCGGTCTATGCGGTAAACCCGGTAGATGAGTACGGTGAGGCCCAGGGTGAAACAAACAGATGTGCGCCTTCGGTTCCTACCCGTCGTCCTGGGAAGGCCCCCATGGATGAAAACTTACCAGGAGAATCCCCAAATGTAGGAGGTTTTTCTCGGGCGGAAAGTTTTTACGCTAAACCCTCTGTAGACTCACAGCCGCTGAGGCCTAGCGAAAGAGCACCTTGCGCCACCAAAAGGTGGGGTCAGAACCCTGTGCGCGAGTCAATTGGCTATCCAACCCCTCCGAATTTGAGGGAGACAATAGCCCAAGTCTTGGAACAGATGGTACCCGGAGCTGTTAGATAGGACGACCCCTATTTCTACAGGAGCCCTTACTCGGCGTTCATTGATAGGGATTTTCCCTTGCCTAAAGGATACAGAGTACCGGATTTCACCCGTTTCTCTGGGGAGGATGAAATGACCCCTCTAGAGCATATAGCTCGGTTCACTCACCAAATTGGGGAGGCTGCGACTAACGACTTTTGGAAATTAAAGCTGTTCCCTAACTCCCTCACAGGCGATGCATTTACGTGGTATGCTAGTCTACCCCCAGGATCGGTGGCATCATAGGCGGAAATGCAGTATAGCTTTATGAAAGCGTTCGCTTGCCTAGATACACCATTGTCAATTTTCGAGGTTATGCGCTTGAAGCAAGTCGCCGGGGAACATCCAGGGCAGTTTCTGATCTGCCTACGAAAAGCGCTACTCCGATGTAGACCAGCAATTCCAGAAAGGGATCAACTGATGGTGGCATTAAATGCTTTGTCGATTCCCTTCAAAAAGAAACTGCAGGGAGAAAGGTTCGTTGATCTTTACGATCTCGCCAGGAGAGCGACTGAATATCACCAGTTGTTGATGGAAGAGGCCCAGGCTACGCGCACTTATCAGCTAGAGACTGTTGAGGTAGACATGGCCAAATTTGTAAAAGGAGAAGCGACAGTCTGCGAGCCTTTGGCAAGGAAGAACTCTAAGGCAAAGCCATCTCAAAAGACGGGAGAAGGAAGAAAGTACTCTTTTGATGTAGACAAAGCGGATGCAATTTTCGACTGGCTCTACCAGCGAAAACGAATTAAGCTAAAGTTGGGACATAGAACCCCTCAGACAGCTAAGGAAAAGTCTAGGAATTATTGCAAGTGGCATGGGTCGTTTACACATACGACCAGGGACTGTCTGTCATTCAGGAACATAATTCAAGACCTTATAGAGGCAAAAGAATTATGCTTCCCGGAAGTCGACGAAGTCACTATGGTCGACGACAGGCCTTTTGATGATGAAATCGCTATACATATGTTCGATATTTCTGATGTAGACATAAATCTTGTAGAAGCTGATACCAGTTTCTCTCTACAGGATACGAAGGTAGCTGGAGAAACCGTGGTGGCAAATGCCCTGTTTCGTAGACTGGCGGACAAAGGGGTAATCACCTGCCCAGCCAAAGCAATCGCTGGAAACCTCTGCTGCTGGCACATGGACGATACGCATACCACCGATAGGTGCAGCACTTTTAGGAAATATCTGCAGAACAACCAGGGTGACACCTGGTATGACCTGACCCCGCTGGAAGAGGTTGCAATTGGAATTAGCTCTCCAGGGGCACGACCACCCCCGAGCAATTTACAGAGGAGGCTGAAGAGCCCTCCAAGTCTAGAGCGCAGGCCGACAATCCGAGGGGGAAGAGGTGGTCCTCACAGTCGGGGCAGAGCACCCGAACACCAACCCCGTGTTTTCGAGCACCCCAGGCGACATTTGGATTTCGATGACCCGTCAACCCAGCAGAGGACAAAGCAAGTGGACAGTGGTCGCACTAGCGAAACACATCCGATGGCTTTAGAAGCAAACACTCCTGATAAAGCGCAGCAAGTCAACGAGGCGCAGAAAAGAGGCTTCAAACCGAGGTACGGGACGCACAAAGTAGATGCCCAGGTAATCCGGATGGGACCGGCAATGGCCCAATTCCTGGATGAAAAAGTTCTGTGCCAGAAGTGCAAGTTAATAGGGCGAAACATGATCCTAATCACGCAGCTCTGTACGGCATGCTGTGTAGACTACTTCCTTAAGCTGGTAGACTTATCAGCAAATGGAGAAATCATAGTCCAATCTGCTCACCTTGCGACCACAGGTAATCATGACCTCGTGCACCATTAAAAAATGCAACAGGAGGCAACGTGCACGGTCCTGGGATACGACCCAGTCGCTAGAGATTTCGTGGAGGTATGTCGAACCCTACTTGATTCTAAGAAATCAAGAATGGTCAGGGCAGTTAACCCTTCGAAATTTTGGCAGAAAGCCGTTGGCAGAGCAAGTTTGCCACCACAGGCTCGGAAAAGGAGGGATAGACGTCTAAGCGACGTCGCAAAGAGACCTAGGCCCGCCACGTCGGAGGCGATCTCGCCTATCAAGACGCGCACAAAGGAACCATATAGGGAGGCTGAGCGCATCGAGTCTACAGATCACTCGGAAGAGCCAGGCTCAAGCTTTGATTACACCCCCCTTCGGAGTGAAATCCCGAGTGACGCTAATGGCAGAAAACAAGTGATCGTCAGTTGCAATACCATTACTCTGCCTGTAGACTTTGCCAAAGCAAAGGACGAAGAAACTCCGAGGGGTAAGCCACCTCTCTCCCATCCTTCGCCTTACCCGCCTGGTTTCCCGCTTCATTGGCTAAGAAAGCCTTCAGATAGCATGAAGCAGCATATGCATTCCTTGTATATTACTGCTATCTTCGTTGGTACTTTAATGAGCCGGGTCTTAGTAGACAACGGAGCCACTATAAACGTACTGCCTCTATCCAAGTTTAGAATGCTTGGATATAAACTTCATGATTTTGTTAAAACCGATATCGCAGTGAGTGGTTTTAATGGCAGGAAGTTCGAATGCTTGGGAGTCTTCTCAGTACATTTGGGAGTAGGGCGACAAGAGAAAGAAACCGCCTTTTTCGTAATAGACATAGCCCCCACGTTCAATGCCTTACTAGGGCGTGATTGGCTTCATAAGGCCGCCGCCATCCCGTCTACACTACATAGGGAGCTAATATTATGGCTTGATTCTGAAATTGAGATTGTGAAAGCTTATGCGTATTCCTGTTGTGACAAAGGTGTTTTGCATCCAGAAACAAGCAAGACTATCAAGGACCTGACCCTGGATCAGCGGTATGAGCTGGGTGATTCCACGGTCGGCCCCCTTGGTCAACCCTCCGGGAAATTCGATTATATTGTAGACTACGGGACAACGCACCCCAAGCCAGAGTCCGGCCCGATTGTTCCAACAGGATGGGGAGATGAGTTCACTGACAAGGACATAGAAGAAGTCCTGCAAGAAGTCAATTAAGGGGAGAACCCTGCTGAGGGGAGCACGAATAGCCATGCAGGAGAAGGAGCCTTGGAAAGCCAGCAGAACCCTGGCGCGGAGTTGGAGCCCGACAGACTCCTCAAAGAAGGGACTTATGGGCCAGAGTGCAAAGGAAGATGCGGCAGTCGGTGATGTCCTCCAGCGGCTCTGAGTCTACAGAGAAGGACGTCCTCAGGATCAGTCTACATCATCATGCCTTAGAGCGCCTGATGCATGTAATAAGCCCATGTCTACCAGTCTAGGTGGTAGCGAGCATCGTGAGTCTTTATTGACCCCATGTGACCCCTTGGTCAGTATCAACTTAGGTAACGAGTCTTCTCCTAGGAATCTTTTTATCAATTCGTCCGCAAATAAAGAATTCTTTGAATTAATCAAGGATGTACTCAAAGAGTTTAAAGACTTCGCCTGGGACTACACCGAGATGCCAGGGCTAGATCGTAAACTGGTAGAACATACTCTACCCATCAAGAAGGATTTCAAACCAGTTCAACAAGCTCCAAGACGTATGTCTAGAGAAGTAACGCATCTAGTTTTCGAGGAAGTCAAAAAACTTTTTCGAGCAGGATACATAAGAACGTCACGATATACGGAGTGGATCTCTAGTATCGTACCAGTCCTAAAGAAAAATGGAAAAATTAGAGTCTGCATAGACTTTAGAGATCTAAATCGCTCTACTCCCAAAGATGAATACCCTATGCCCGTCGCAGACGACCTTATAGATAAAATCGCGGGCCACCAAGTCATGTCTTTCATGGATGGTTTTTCGGGTTATAATCAAATTTTCATCGCAGAGGAAGATATTCACAAAACGGCATTCAGGTGCCCTTTGGGCATTTTCGAATGGGTGGTGATGCCTTTCGGATTGAAAAATGCTGGTGCTACGTACCAGAGAGCAATGAACGCTATATTCGATGCTTGTCTAGGAAAAACGGTAGAAGTCTACATCGATGACATAGTGGTCAAGTCGACAAAGGAAGAACTACATATCGAACATCTAAGAAACGCCTTCATGAAGATGAGGAAACACCAACTGAAGCTGAATCCTCTCAAGTGTGCATTTGGAGTTAAGGCAGGGCATTTTTTAGGTTTCTTAGTGCATCAACGTGGCATTGAAGTCGATCAAAACAAAGTGAAAGCTATTCAGAGCCTAACGTCCCCAAGGAGCAAAAAGGAACTACAGGCTTTCTTGGGAAGGGTTAATTACTTGCGCAGGTTCATTGGAAATGTTGCGGAAAAACGAAGGTTTTCGCTAACCTCCTGAGAGGAAAGAACGATTACAGATGGACCGAAGAACATGAAGAAGCGTTTAATGCTTTGAAAGAATATTTGACGCACCCACCAGTCTTAATGCCTCCTCAACAGGGGAAACCTTTTATCCTCTATGTAGCGGCTACCGAAACGACTATAGGCGCAATGATGGCACAAGTAGATGAAAACGGGCGCGAAAGAGCCGTCTACTACTTATCAAGACAATTAACCCCGATCAAAGTCAGGTATACATCTAAAGAAAAGCTATACTTATCGGTATTTTACGCCGTAAAGAAGCTCAGACACTACATCGGGAACCGAGAAGTCTACGTGGTTTCTAAGTCGCCTATAATTAAATACTTCTTTGAAAGCCCTCTACTAGTCGGACGAATCAGCAAATGGAGTCTGATTTTGTCCCCGTACGATTTAAGGTATAAATCGCACCAGTCAATTAAAGGACAAGCGTTAGCCAATTTCCTAGTCGATCATGACCCTGCCCAGTCAATAGACCAAGAAGAAAGGATCGAAGAAATATGGCAGGCATGGTTCGATGGCTCATCTACAAAAAATGGAACTGGGATAGGAATCCATATAATGTCCCCTATGGGTAAAAACATTAGGCTGGCTTTTCGTCTACGAGCATCGTTGACAAATAATGCCACCGAATATGAAGAATTAATAACAGTGTTAAAAGAGCTTCTATCGTTGGGAGTAAAACGTGCACGAATTAGAGGAGATTCCAACTGGTTATCAACCAAGTAAACGAAGAATCTTCGTGTCAGGAAAAGTTGCGACCATACCTTGAAATTGTTCAAGGGTTAGTCGCACAATTTGAAAACATAGCTTTCCATTTCGTAAATCGTGACGAGAATAGAGTGGCCAATAACTTGGCACAATCAGCCTCGGGCTATAGGGCGAGAATCAAGCCAGAAGATTTAACAGAAATGGACTCTCATTTACAGCCAAGAAGTGACGTCATGGCTGTAAACATCATGAACCAAGAGGAAGATTGGAGGAAACCAATCGTAGATTTCTTATTGGATCCAAGTCAAAAGGTTAAACAACGGATTAGAGTCCAGGCATTGACATACATCCTTTTAGATAACGTCCTCTACAAGAAGGACGCAAACGGAGTTCTTTTAAGGTGCGTAGACTTAGATGAAGCTACTCCGGCAGCAGATCTCACCCCCATAATCAAACCTTGGCCTTTAAGGACTTGGGCCCTGGACATAATAGGAGAAATTCATCCCCATTCTAGTCGGGGAGATGCGTTCATCCTAGTAGCAACAGATTACTTCACTAAGTGGGTGGAGGCACAAGTCTACAGGAAAATTGACCACAGTGAGGTAATTGATTTCCTGCGGAGTAACATTATTTATCGATTTGGCATTCCCCAGAATATTGTGGTGGACAATGGGATGGCCTTTAACAATGCTAAGGTAAGGGAATTCGCCGAAGAGTTCGGTTTCTCAGTTTCGAACTCTACCTCATATTACCCCCAAGGAAATGGGCAAGCCGAGGCGTCCAACAAATTGATTAAAAATAATATTCAAAGAATGATCGGATGCAATTCGAAAAAATGGCACGAGGTATTAAACGACACACTATGGGCCCTAAGGGTCACTAAACGCGAAAGTACCGGAGAAACCCCATTTGCACTAGTCTACGACCATGACGCAATCTTGCCCATAGAAATGAGGTATAAGTCGCTTCGTGTCGCCCAGCCTTGCCTACAAGATGAAGCCATGCATATAGCCTTGGAAGAACCGAAAAAAAAGAGGTTAGAGGTTATAGACAAGCTAGAGGCTCACAAACAGAGGATAGCCCGGCACTACAACAAGAAAGTAATTCATAAACACTTTCACGTTGGCGATTTGGTTTGGAAAATGGTTTTACCCTTAGAGACGAAAAGCCAAATTTTGGGAAAGTGGTCTCAAAATTGGGAAGGACCGTATCGAGTGGTCGAAACCTATTCAACAAATAGCTATAGGTTGTCGACTCTCGAAGGTATTAAGCAACCTTTAAAAATTAACGGGAAATTCCTGAAGCGATACAAGAAGACCATCTGGGAATCTCACAAAAGAACTTTGGAAAAGCGTTTCCCGACCATTGCGAAGGAAATCGTGCAAAGAAAGGCGCCTTAAAAACGTCCATACAGCTGTAGACTTGTGAACTTGTGCACAGAGCATCGTCTACAGCGAACAAATGGAAATAAAAAAATATTCAGGTCATAGATCGAGTTTGCTTAGGGGAGGTCACCCCTTAACATATGCCACCTACATTTAACATCAAGCTCTTCTACGAGCAGCGTCTCGTAGGTCCAACCACCTAGTTCCAGACTGTGGCAGTGAGCTAACAGCCTCCATAGACAAGAAAGTAAGAACCTTGGCACGGGTCCGCTTTATAGTAAGCTCGTTCTGCTGGCGATACCAGGACTTTAGTTCATCTCAGTGTTGCTGAACAGAAGCTTGAGCAGGGCGATTATCGAGCAGGGAGTCAATCGTGCTGACCCGATCTTTGAGATCGGCCTCGTAATCCAAGAGTTCTTTAATTATGTTCTGTACTCGGGAAAACTGGGAAGATAGTTCACTCTTCTGATCCTCAAGCAGCTTGATGTCAGCTGCCTGCTCCTTCTGGGTTTTGAGTCGTTGGGCAATCCTGGACGAGGTATCATCAAGCGCTTGAAAATCTGCCCGGTAAGCTGTCCATTCGGTCCAGAATTGCGCCCGGAAATCCTCACAAGCGACCTGCATCTGGATATTGGCCGCTGGGGAGCGTTCTACTTCGTCGACTAGAAAACTTATCGAGACAAAGAAGGTTCCCGATGCGATCCACATTCTGCACCAGCTGGTCATAAGCACTGAGGCAGCCTGAGGTACCCTCCCCAGTAGGCACACTTGATGGTGGGGAGGAAAGAGGAACAACTACTGCCATAGTAGGTTGCGCAGCGTCATCAAGATCGGCTCCCAAGGTACCAACCTTTTCCGGAACCGCGGTTTCCGCCGCAGACAAGGTTATTATAGGCGCTTGAGCAACAGAAGGGTTGATTTCAGGTGCGCCTGTTTCTTTCGGCGCTGCAACCTCTGCTCCAGCAATAATGATATCCGCCTCCCCGAGTGTCGGGATTTGAGGGCTAGGAGGAGAGGCATCCTGCGGATTAAGAAAACATATTAAATATTAGAAACAGAAATAGGGCCATTCCCAAGAGACAAAAACGTTAATAAGAAGAGACTGACATCTTTCTCAAACTCCATTAAAGCCTCCGGCGCAGGAGAAGCTATAGGCACCAAAGCCATCATTTCTTGTCTGAGAAGGAAAAGCCAAACATCATAAGAATCAGTAAGCATTCTTGGCTTTTAAAAGGGAATAGAAGAAGTATTACATACTTTGAAGGGGGGCTTGTAAACTGAGTCAACAACAACCTTGGAGTCCCGGGAGAAGCAGAACCAGATCCTCGGGAGACAAGCTGAGTTTGCCTCAGCAATTTGGATATCGGAGTATTCTTCGAGTCAGAAGATGACGAGGATATGGTCCTGCGCTTGCGCTTCCCAAGCTTCCCTGAAGGCTGCCCCTCGACTTTAGGCTTTTTGCCTTTAATGGCAGAAGGTTGCTGTCGCCGAGCCGAGCGACTAGCCTGGGGAGGAGGGCTCCTCTCGGGAGAAGAATCTTCAGAACCTGTAATCACAATTGCAAAGATCAAGAGGAAGTATTCCAATACGAAGACATGAAACGTTTTCAAAGAATATATATATACAATTCAAAGCCTCATTTACCAGTGATAAGCTTCTGACCAGACTCCAGCATCATGTCAGTAGACAGGTAAAGATCTGGCTCAGCAGAAGTCTCAAGGAAAGCCATCATGTCGCGAAGGGCACTAAAGGTAAGCGCCCACTAAATGGAGAAGGCTTCGGTGGCATAAGCTGAGGTGCTCTCAAAGGGGAACACCATATGCCGAAGCTCTGCCTTCTTCAACAAGAGGACCAAGGAGGCTTGAAGAGAGTCCCTTGACAAGACGCAGCTGTTCCGGGTATGGATTGGGGCGTTGAAGGTGTCGGAAAAAGGAACTGCGGAGCTTTGGATGAAGCCCAGTTGCCTTGCGCAAAGCTGGAGATTATAGACTTCAAAACTGAAGCCTGCCTCTGTGGCGCACGCCAAGTCCCTGCTAGTCAGCACAGAGTCCTAATATAGGCTTGGCACCAGCTTCTTTCGGCGTCTAAAAACAGGGTGGCTGACAGGGAACGAAACCCAATTACGGCGTTCCCCTCGCCCAGTGTCGACAGTATGCCTCATATGTCCTGTCATCGAAGCATGCAACCACTGGCTCTTGTTGTAACAGCAAGCCTCTAACATATGTGTCCCATAGCAACCAACTTCGATAGCACTAGATGGCATCTGATACCCTGTAAGTCTTGGTATCCATGTGCAAGCCCATAGATGCACGAGCCAAAGAAGGCCACCAGCCGGATATTTGGGGAAGGGGCTCGTGCAGGAGCTATTCCTATGCAGGCTTTGATAGATAATACCCAACAAGAAGGGCGCCCAAGCTACCTTGCTTGAAGCGTTACTCAAAAAATTGGCAATCCCATAAACCAACTTTGGCACCCTCTTTCCAGGGAAGCAAAATACGTACTTGCTCAGCCACACACTGAAAAACTCCACTTCTTCAGCCTTTCCCCAAGCAGAGAGAGGACGACCTTTAAGTAATTGGAGGTGCCTCGTCGCCGTATCCAAAATCTGGAGCATCCCTGATGGATTGTAGTCACTGTCCAGGGGGTAGAGATGAACGGGAGTCCCAGCTACATAACTTTCCGTCAAGAAATAGATATCCTTCAATGTGATAGTCATCGGACCTTCTGGAAAGTAGAAGCAGTTGACTGAGCTATTCCAGAAGGGGAGGAGACTGGCGCATACCCGCGGGTCGCAGTGTTTTGCGACCAGAGAAAGCTTCAGGAAGGACCAAATCCTTTTGAACCAAAAATCAACAACTGTGCTCAGGCGACAGAAGTCACCTCAGCAAAAAAGGGGGGCTTATGTTGACACTATGGAAAATCTTGAACCTAACTTTAACAAAGCCCACAAAAGCCCATAGCCATATACTAGGCCGGTGCCTGTAGGGAGAAGTCTACAGAGGTAATATAGTAACCTTGTAATCAAGGGAAGTCTACAAGCCTGCGCCTCCGGTGGACGCCAAGTTTACAGGCTTGCGCCTGAAACACGATGTCTACGGGCCTGCGCTTGCAAGAGACACGTGTCAAAAGAAAACGGTTCCACGGCCCCGAGATAATTGGAACTTGTTACCCACGTATAACACTAACGCACGTCTTAAAGATAATCAATTAAACCCGATGTCAGAGGAGCTGATCCACATTTAAATAAGTGGGAATCAGTTAGCTCCGGTGAGTAGGGTCTGAAAGATCCTCAGAAGGTCGTAACAGACCGAGTATAAAAGGGAGGAGATCCCCCTCAGAGAAGGACACGATCAATCAGCCAAACACAGATTTGCATTGCTCGTCACCCTTAGACTTTAGTAGATACCTCGGCCTGGGTTATTTGGCCACCACCCTCCACCGTCCCGGCGAGCAACCGTAACCGGGGCAACAACCCTCCGCCAGCACTTCCACCGTCCCGGCGAGCAACCGTAACAGGGGCAACAACCCTCCGCCAGCACTACCGCCGCCACACAAGTCTACAGCGCACTGTAGTAAGTCTACGACGTCAGCAGCGAGTCAACGACGTCAGCAGCGAGTCTACGACGTCAGCAGCGAGTCTACGACGCCTACGTCAGCCGCATCACCCCTTTTTCGTTCATTTTTATGGCTGTAAGCTTTTAAGTTTTCTTTCAAAACTTTGAATTTGTACAGTCGTATATTTTATCATTGAAATTCATCTTTCTGGCGACCACATACATTTCCCTGTGAGTCCAATTGCCAAATATTTCCGACGTGGTCCGTCTTCTACGCGAACACCTCCAACTACTTGTCCCCCATCCATCGATACTCTCCCGCCAGTTCTAGATCCTTGCGCGGGATGCACCGCTAGGTCTTTCACAGTTCTCAACGGATGTAGCCGGTCTCTGGAGCGATGAGACCTTGATGAGAGGAAGCTGGTCGAGGACCGGGGATGAAATTGGCTTAACGGGCTTAAGGATGAGAGGTTTTACGAGACATGATCGAGGCCATGGGCTGTAATTATCGAGACAGGGTCAGTTATGAGTTTACACGCTGTGTTTTTCTTAGAACTGAACATGCAATGCCATCGTGTTGATTTTAACCATCTGAATAATTGAAAGCTTTATCTAGAGAAGGCTCCATTGGGTTCCTTCCACAGTCGTGTGAGTAGCAGGTCATTGTCCTCCATTCATTCTTAAGATCCACCTAACATATATACCCCGTTGATGAAATAATAAAGCAGGTTGTTCTGGACCAGTGAGTCAAAGGGGAAGGAATTGAGCGCCTTGCGCTACTCGCTGCATGTTAATGTTATGAAGAATAAGTATTGACTTGGTAGGTCATTATTTAATTATGATTTTAGCGTTATTAGTTGCTAATTATTATTTAGTTCAAACATTGTTCTTGGGGAGAAAAGATTTTTATGAGATTTTCGGTCGTCTTGGCTTGTAGCAGAAGTTGGTTCACTGTCGTTAGGGTTTATTGAATCTAACCCAAACAATTTGGTTTGATATGCTGAACTAAAAAATGATGACTAACAAGGTCATATGTTCAGAGTTGGAGACAAGGATGTCGGAGTTCAACAATAAATTTTTGACGATCGGTAACCATTTGGGAACCCTTAGAGCAGAACAAACAAAACTGAGGCGGAGTTTTTAGGAATTGTTGACTCAAGTTACCATGTCTAGGCTCTAGGGATGACACTAATCGACAACCCCAAGTAATCTTTCGAGGTATTGCTGCATTACGTCAGGCAATCTCTATCGCCGAGGGCGACACCACCTAACAACGTCCCTGCGCCTATTGTGACGGGAAATGTTGTTTGTTTCCATTCAATAGTCGTTGCCTTTTCCATATGCGACGGGCGTGGACACCATGGTCTGCAGGAAATGGCCTTACGAGCATTCAATGGAATTAGCCCTTTAGGGTGGTTGATGAAGGCACAACAACATTTTGAAACACATGGAGTGATACAAGCATTCTACCTTGGATATTTTTTGAGTCGGCTAGATGAGTTCATTTGTGTGCTCATCCGGGCATGAAACCGACTAATTTGGTTGGAAAATGCAATGCATTTGGAACACAACGTAGAACTCCAATTGCATTATGACCAAACAGGGACAACAAGCCGCTCACCAGGATATTCGTCGCGACCACCTTGGACTACGGTGCCCGTGTTTGGGAACACCACGTGACCACTAATTGTGACATCCACCATATGGCCGACGCCGAATATAGGATACAATCGACAGCTCGGGCCACTTCACCGCCGTTCAAGGCTACCCCACAACATAATAGGGTACTTTTCCAAAAATTGACACGACAGAAATTCGTCGATTTGTGCGCTAAAAAATTTGTATTGTCGATGTCGTCAATCATATCATCATCGGATGAGTATATAGATAAGCAATTGAGGGTACTTTTAAAGGAAGATGTTGGGTTGTCAACGCGAATTAGTAGAGTGTACTGAGATAGTCAGGAAATATTTGATTATAGAGCTTGTGGAAGACTCAACAAAGGCTGCCACCCTCACAAATCTTTTTCAGATTTTCACCTTGAGGGCAAGGCTGTTGTGAAGGGAGGAATTGTTACGAGCATTTGCGCGGCTTGCTACGAGCTAATGTATAGAAGAATAAGTATTGACTTGGTAGTTTATTATTTAATTAGTTGGGGATTGTAGACGTAGCCCAATTAGTTTCAATTTAATATGTAAGGCAAACATTATTTTGAAAAAAAAAAATGTTTTTTATGATATTTTCGACCTTCTGACTTGAAACAAAATTTGGTCTAATGTCGTTAGGGTTTATTAAGTCTAACCATAGCACAGGTTGGTTCTTCATAATCAAAAGATCTGGGAATAAGAAAGTCATCTTATACAAGTAGGGTGTGCTAGCTACTAGGAATGATGTTCAAATTTCCTTTGTTGCCCCTTGCCCTTTTAAGTCTTGTAGAGCAAGAGATGCTCGCATAGAAAGGGATTGGTATAATCATTCTATGGGAGAGCTTCATTCCTATTTATCGTTAGTTCACGAACTATTCCTGCCCTCCTCCTCCTCTTTTTCTCCCTTCATCAAGAATCACTTCCCGGGAGGTATTGACTCAATAGCTAGCTCTACTCCTCCTCCTGCCTCCCCTCTGCCCCTGAGAGATGATGTTCCTTCCATGGAAATGAGGCAACACGACATTTTCATGCAACTCCCCAAACTAGAAAACCTCCTCCATGTGCTCAAGGGTAACATGAAGGGTAGCCGCCGTGAAGATGGGAATGATGGTGGGTGTGGCCCCGAGGACCCCAAGTTATTATCCCCGAAGGTAGTTAAGTTCTGAAGGATGCGAACATGGTGTTTTATCACATGCTGGTGTCTCATGATGAGTAGGACCTTATTTGAGTTTCTAAAATTATCCAAATATTGGTTTTAAGTTGTTGTACTAAACAACGACTTTGATTTTGCAAAAACGACTTAGCCTAAAATGGACAAAGTCACTGTCTCAAACAATGACTTTGGGAGGCTTATGAATTTTTGTTGCCAGAACAAAGTCTATGTTTCAAATAGCTTGTTTCAATAAAAGACACTATTTCAAACAACGACTTTGTCCAAACTCAAAAAAATTCTAAAAAGTTTTCATGTCACCCAAAATTACTATTTGATAGCGACTTTGCTCATTTTATCCTAAGTCGATGTCTTAAACAACGACTTCTTTACAAATTCGAAGTCATTATTTGAAATAGTGACTTAGGGACGATATTTAAGTAATTTTAGAAATTCAAACCGTATTTCGAAAATCTTTTTTCGGGACTAATCGGATACAAGGGGTGCCATTTAAGACCAACCGAGTCTTCTATTCCCAGGTGCAACAACAAAGACTACCAAATCAACCACACCAAGAATCTCCGGTTACCCAGTAACAACATCTATCATTTTGGCATTCCATACATTTGTTGTAATAAACTCTCTAAACTATGATTGGTTTTGGTATATGGGTAAAAGTACATGGTATTCTAAACATGGCTTTGTTTCATTTTAACGTAATCTTGTAAAAAAATTTACAAAATATGGTAAGAAGTTTCAAATTTTGAAAATAATACCTTAAAATTAGACTTATTCAAATAAATCACTTCTTTTTAAATCTGATTCTCTCAATGAGTTTTTTAAAAGTAAGTCAGACTTTAAATCATTAATTTCAAAAAATCTCTAAAACTATATATCTTATTTTGAAAATTTTTTCTCCGACATAAGTCATTCTTGATAGATATGATCTGTGACAGTTATCCTCATCCAACCGATTCTTGCCGATCATCCCGGGGATAATTCTTGCCAGTTTTGTTAGTGTTGAATTGAAAATTGAAATTCCCATTTATTTTCTTTAATAATTGCATAAATCTAATTTCTATAGTTAATAATTATCATTTCTTAAACGCAAAGGAATTTGAAGAAACAAAACAGAGGAGTCTCTTTTTGGTCGTCTTCCCATAGTTGGAAGGAATCCGGAAGAAGAAATCGTCGCGGCGCTGAGCTAAAAAGACATTGCCGACGTTGCGAGCAGCAGCAGCAGAATCGGCAGCGTGGTCTCCGATTGCGGTCGGCGGCCGAGCTCTTGTGGTTACTGCAGATCCCCGACTCCTTCCAGCATATCTCACGGTTTGTCGCATTGGATTCTCGATTTGTTTGCCTCGGGACTCGTTTCACGTGTTTTTGGCATTTAAGTCGCCGCCGGCAATTCTGGGTCGATTGGAAGTTGTGTTTTTTTTTTTAATTTCTTTTTGTTGGTTCTGGTTTTATGTAGGATTGCGGACGCAGAGCCTTACGGTGGATGACTATCTAGGTTGGTTGTGTTTCTTACAAGCTTTCTGGCTTGTTTTGAGTGGTTTTTATTTCGTGTTTCGTTGGTTTTCCCGTTGCAGCTCTTGTCTGGATTTCTGTTTCGCATCCTGCCGTACAACATTGTGAAAGTTTGGACATTTTTACGATGAAGTTGTAGCTAGATCATAAGTTTTGTTGGTAATGATTTCCACGATCAATTGAGCCGTGAAAGTTAACTTAGAGCTTTATAACCAAAATGCGGTTAGTTTCGGTTAAAAAAAAAGTAATTAACAACCGCGGTGTAACGGGGTAAAAAGGGTCAAGAACTCCGACACTCAGACATTAAGATAAAATTTTTCTAGGTATTTGAAAGACGGGGATCCCAACCCGTCTTTCTATTTATGATGGGTTCCCAACTGTTCGCAGTTTGAGTTGAGCGTCAACGAAGCGGTTCTAATTGTGCCATTGCTCTCCCAAACTAGTGTCGCGGTTGAGAACCACGTCTCTTTGTAAGACCGCTCCTTAGGAATGATATTTTGAGAGTTTTGTAAATTCGAACCACATTTCATAATTTTTTTTCAAAACTAATCCTGATTACGTACGATCTTCGGATAACTTAAACCAAGTTATGCTCTCTCCTGAGATCTGATGGTTGTGTTGCACTCTCTTCTTCTGTTCAGTTCTGGAGAGCCTAATTATCTTGCTCTTATTTTTTCCATCAAGTTTATTCGGCTTCTCTGTCTGCTTCACATGGAGCTTTTTGTACATTCTCATGGCTTTTTCTTGAAACTTGTGGGCCTATTCTAGAAAAATTGTCTGAATAGAGAGGAGAGTGGATGTTTCCTGACTCTTTTCAATGTATTTTGTGCCCGCTGCAATGGATGGTTGGCTTCAATGATGGCACATCCTTTGTAATCACCCATCACATCATGGCTTGCATTTACCAGATCTCCTTGACCGAGGATGGAGAAGAGCCGGATGCTTCCTTTACAAACCAGAAATGAGAAAGACCTGTTGCCCCTCTTACACCGTTCGCCTGAAGGCAGCAGACTTTGCTCCATCCAAAGAGCAAACTAGAGTAATTAGACGAATGGAAAGGTGCATTCCCTGTTTTGTTGTTTTTCTGCAGCTTACCTTAATCAATAGAAACCTCACATATATATACTATCCTGTTTAGGATTTTTATTAGCCAACATACCTGATTCTGAGCCAAATGCATGGCTGGCTAGTCAAGAAGAATGCCGTTGAGAAACATTTTGCATAGTTAACTTGACTTTGTATCTGTGTAGACATGAAGGATGTGTAGGATGTGGCTGGTCTGAATTTTAAACGAGCTTTGCATAGTGCTTGTTTGCAGTCATATCTTCATTATTGTAATTTGTCACGATTCCGCACTCAGATGGTAGGCTGGAAAATATTATTGTCACCAGGAGACAATTCTTTTTAAGTGTTTGATCTTGTGGAAAATATGTTAGAGAAATTTTACATTATTAGATTATTACAGGTATCTGAACGGAGACCTGGAACCTAAAGGACCAGAAGAACTTGTGGAGGGTGTGCAAAGTACAGATGTTTCTTGTAGTTGCAACTGTTATGAGATTGAATGCCCAGCAAACCAGGAATTTTCAAGTGGAAAAGATGGAGATTTGAGTACCTCTGAACGATTTATGCAGTATCTGTCAAATGAAATTGATTTAACTGTAAATCGATTTAACTGTAATCCAGCTGATCGAGGATAGGTCTATTCCGCCTAGTCTTAGACCACCTAAATCTTCTTAGAGCAGTTTCTCCAGCCAAAAGAAAGAAATCAGTTGAAGATTCAGAGGATCTTATGTGTACCAGCAACGTTGAGAAATCAGTTGAAGATTCAGAGGATCTTATGTGTACCAGTAACGTTGCTTTCCAAGTTGCAGCAGCTTTAAAGAAGTTACCAGCTGCAACGACTGATGAACAACTGTCAATAGTCAGATGGCTCCCGAGATATCCGCCGTTACCATTTCCCAGAAATTGGCATGTTCATTGTCTCGTGTTGGAGAGGCCACTAGCATGTCGATTCGGGGGTGCAATGGGCATCTCAACTAGCATGTTAATATGTGAACCAGCCTGGTAGTTGCTTTCATCAGGACCAGATATCTTAAACCTTCCCCATAAAGAAACCTCAGTAAACTGGTGTTTGAGAATGTCATTAGATAAATACCGAGTCCGAAAAACCGGGATGACTTCATTCATCTACTCACCGCTCGAGAACGGACTTTCCTTCTTTGTATTTCTGACTCTCGTTTTGAGCAGTTTCCTGAAAGACATTTGGGAACAATGAGTTAGCTGATCCAAGGAAATAATCTGAGCTGGGAAAAAAATGGAACAGAAGAATCTCACGTATGTCCACCCAACAATCGATCCACAAGAGACACAGAAGATATCAGCGACCGTGTGCAGTCCGGTCGTCATCATCCTCTCCTCTTTCGGGCCAATGGTGACATTTACCCTGTAAAAGTGGGCACGAGATGAGATTGCTGGAGTATGAAGAAAGAACATAAATGTCTAGAAACACGTACACCTCCCTGAAAAGATAAGCTTTCCCGTGTCTGCAGTGGAATAACTGAATAAAAGAGGGACAAAATGGCGTTAATAATAGGAGACGCTCAAAAATAGAAGGCCACGGATCCAGACAAGAAAAGCCTGGAACAAAGATTGTGGTCATTGAATGCAAACTACTTTGGATCACTTCAGGCATAACCTGTGTTTGGCACGGAACAAACCGACGATACAACTTCATTGCATGCATTTTTCATCACAAGCACCCGTAACCATCGCTAAACGAAGATTTGGCAGACAACAAAGATTAGCAACCAGATTTATAGTCTTAAGGGCACAGTGGATGTGCAAGGAATATAGATTGATTCCTATCACGTTGATTAGCACGGTAATATTTCAACTAGATGCCCTCCCACGTATGGGATCATCCCAACATTCAGTTGCAAGTGTGTAAATGCTTGAAACCTCGGACATGAAACATCTATTCAGATGGTGGCGGCCAGGATTAGCTTGTCTTTATTGCAAAAAAATGGACTAACAATTAGAGGCAAACTGTTTCACTGTATAAGAAACATGTGCCGGCCGAGAACCACGTCGTCCAACTTCCACAATCGACCTGTGAAGGAAAGCCAAACATTTCCTAATGGCTGGAAATAGAATATTTTTAAGATCCAAATCACTAACAGCAATGCAGTGGCGCGACACCCACATAGGCCAAGAACCACGGTGTTTTCAACCCACCAACAGTTAAACCTTCAGCAGAGAGACTCGTCGTCTGATCATCATCACATACGAGGTCGGAAACAAAAAACCACTGATTCGACGAAATCCCGGAAACGGGAACCCGGTACCACAAAAACCCAGACGGCAATCAAAGCTTTGGCCGAAGACCCAGATCAGAAAAACCGCAGAAAGCAACAGGTGATCGGCGAAAGGGAAGGCAGAAAGATCGAACCTTTGAGACAATATCTTCACGGAAAGCGAGATGGGTCTTGCAGTATTTACAACTATAGATATTCCCTTCTAGATTCACCACGAACAACCTCCCCATTTCCGCAGAACCCCCCCCCCCCCTCCACCTTAAAGAAAGCCACAAACTCGATCAAAACCCAAGCTCCCAATCCATATGCAAAAACCAGAATGTTTTATGTGGGTGGGTTGTCCGAACGTGAAAGTGTAGGGAATGAATGAACAAATAGATAGATATTCTTCACCTGCTCTTTTTGATTTGGTTAGATCACCTAATTAGTCTCCCCGGTTGTAAATGTTCATAGCTTTGGCCAAACCAACCTTTTCCCTTTATTTTATCAATATACAACTAACAGGAGAAAAAAGAAAAAAGAAAAAGGATCATTTTTTTTGAAATGTTTTCATTAGGAAAAAGCTAATAGTGGGAAGATATGATTATAGTTTGTGTTTAAATACATCGCAGGTTCTAAACTGGGCACTAAAATAGTCCTTTCTATTATTTAGTCGTGATGGGGGTGACAGGTTGGAATATTCGTCGGCGTCGGAGTGTCAACCGGATGAAGTAATCGGGTAATTGGGCCCTAAATTGGTTTTCCTCGGCCCAAATATACTTGGGCCCAAGAAGTCATTACCGAATTTGGGTCTTAGCATACACGAGTTAATGGATATGATATGACAAGTGATGTGTCTTTTTTTTTTTCTCTCTTTCGAAGAAGGGAAAAGGGTCCTATTTGTAAATTGCTTACAAAGAAAGTAGATAAAACAAAAAAACATACAGAAAGAAGGAGATGATCAAAGAGAGGTCGCTGTCAGAGAGACAGAGCCCCTTCCCCCCCCCACCCCCCACACCAAATGTACGACAGCACACACGTGCGACCTAACAGAGGACCTCCTCTGTGTCCTCCTCTTTTATGGTTTTTTGTCCGTGTTTGAGAAGAAAGCCAGGAGAAAGATAGATTTTCACCGAATTCTTACATTAACCTGTAAATTTTTAGTTTAATGGAATTATTTTACGAATCAATATTAGCAAGTAACAATTGTAATAATTCATAATTTTTCTAGTTACGAATATAAATGTAGTTGTACATACAGTATGAATGTGTAATGAAAAGAAAAATTTATAATATTGTAAAAGTGAATTCGGAACGGTGAAATGATTTTTCGAATATGTAAGTATGAGTTGGTGCTGATAATATTCAAGGATACTTTCATGAGCAATATGGACAGCCTCTTATGTGAGGCAGTAATACTTGAAAGTATCCGTGTGAACAACGGGTTGACATTTTCGTTGTTATGACGACAAACTTGAGGTTAATGTGGATAAACCGTATTTAGCTTCAAAATTAAGAACCATATCAATTGTGGCAGAAAATTCAAATATTATTTTAGCCCCAAAGGTGGAGAAAACATAAATAATGGGAGCGGAGAAAGGGCGGTCGAAGGGCTGCCCCAAATACTCCTCTATGTTGCCTGCGGAGAGCCCACATTTGTGAGGATTAATGGCTGAAATTTGACCGCAAATCCTACAAGTTTAGAAGCACGACAAAAATAGTCAAATAAGACAAAATAGTGATTAATGAGTTGGATTAATTAAGATTAATTAAGCTGGATTATTAGTGTTAATTAAGCGTAATTAATTAGTGTTAATCGGGGCCAAGACTTCTTCCACAAGCCATGGTTGGTGGGGCTCACTTTTAATTATTTAAGGACACTAATAAGAAGCTTAGAAGAGGTGGAAAAGGAGGGGGACAGATCTGAAAAACGTCCATATCGAGGAGGGGGCTGGTTCGGAAAGGAAGAAGGGAGCGAAACAGAAGGATTATCTTCGAGGAAGAGAGTGAGAAGACCCTTCGTGGAGAACTCACTCGGAGGAGGAAAGAATTGAAGCGTTTTTGCTCTCGACAAGACGTAAGATAGGGTACTCAATTCCTTTTGTTTTTCTTCTTGCGAAACGGCCATAAAACTCATTAGCATTGAGTTTTGCTCACTGTGAATGTGTTGTTTAGTGAGGGAAAGGGGTTTGCCAGACCCTTGGGATGGTAGGAGATGGCATCCCAGACTCTAGGTTATGCGACGGATGAGCATATTCTCACCGCATGTGGGCTGGTCGGTGGTTCATAGTTTCAGATGACAATCGTGTGGGGGCTGGCCATGCGAGAACTCATCCGTATGCATGAGGTGGAGGTTGTATTAAATTATGAATGGATGCTCATGGTGATTGTGCGCTGTTCGGGAGCGAATTTCCCAGTTTGTGTGTGTGCACTGGGCTGAAAAGTGGATTGTTTTGCGTGTGTTCATCGGGGTACATGGCTGCCCATTAGGAGTGTATACCTTGGCATATAATTGAGGTCCGAGAATAGGACAAATGGCGATGGATGGGCTGGTCCATCGGTATTGAGAAAAGGAAAGGTCGAAACTCCGAATAAGATGGTTGCAGACAAGCATGAACATTCGTGGATGCGAACCTACGAATATTGAACAATGTTATTAAATGAACATGGGCTGGAAAAGGAGTGGTTATGGTCATTCATAGCCGATCCGGAGTTGATACTCCTCGGTGAGAGGAGGGTTTATTAAGTGCGGAAGGCAGTGATAAATGAAAGTGATCGAACGACCAACGTATCGTGGGCGGAATGGATGTTTACGATGATACATTGACATGCCCATGGGACTCCCTTATGAGGAGGATATGAGGAGGGTTTGGACAGAATGAATCCACCCTCGAAATGGTGTATTAGACGGCCTAGTTGACTGGAAAAGATGGGTGAAAAGCTAAGACACGGAGGGAAGTTCCGTGGTTTTATGCACCCGGATGAGTTGATCCGTAGTAGCGGGATGTTGTGCGGCTGAAAGTACATGAACATGAGGCTTTTATGGGGCATGCGTAGGCTAAAAATGCGACATTCCGGATGTCTCTGGAAACAACTTAGTTGCGATCCTTGAGAATTTGGAAACGCAACGGTGTATGGCGAAATTTTGAGACGAGGTATCGATTTTGATATACGTCAATGGATGTTATGGGTGATTGGTTGCTTGTGCTTGAGCTGTCGTACCTAGTCATTTGACTAACAATTATTGCATATTTTTGGCAGGTCATAGAAATGATCTATACTTGCTTATTTTCATGTTCGATAGAAAGATTCCGTAATATAAATTTTTACAACTCAATTGTATCCGAATTGTGTAATACTTTCCAACTATTGATGAAATCATTGATGAGTTTTCTTCTAGGAATCCGTAGGTCCTTTCATGTGGCATCAGAGCTTGGGTTAAGCTCGGAATGATAAGGATGTGTTTTCGGAGGAAAACGAGTTGGTTTCTTTGTTTCAAACATGGGGTTATATGCATATGCATGAGAATGGGGTTTTTGAAAGTGTATTGTGAGTGTTTGGCTGAATGCTTTGAATGAAAAGAGTGACTGGAAATGTAGTTTGTTTTCTTGAATTATTTGTGGACGTCGAGATATGGAAATGGAAAGGAATTGGGCGTGTTACGGATGCAGGGGCCGGAAGGGCCTGGAAATTTTGTAATGGAATGTGTAGTACTGACATACTATTGTTCGAGATACTTGGACATTATGAAGGCGGGTTGTGGCTACCTTGAATGTGCTTGACGATGGCTCAATTTGTGCGGCCGTATGTATGTTTGAGGCGTATGAATTATGACGTGACATGGGGCTGATTTTGTTCGGTAAAAGATGCACGTGGCTTTCGTGTAATGTGGCTGAATAAGTCTATGTTATGGCTGTCCTGAGGTGGGGTATGAGAATACTTTCTCATGAGGGACGGATTGGGCAAGTATGGTGTGTAAAATGGCCGAAATTTATGCGTATATTGTAATGTTATACCAAGGAATCATCTTATGGATCAACCTGTGTAAATGGGATGTTTTGAGTACTGTAAATGATATTTTATTGTGGTTGAAAATGCGTGCAACAGATGGATTTTTGTAATGGTAGAATGCTCTTGGGGATGTGATGAATATAATGCCCTCATGATTCAAGATTGAGGTTGAGCACGACTAATCAATTGTTTGTTGTTTGACAGTGAAATGGCCGAGGAAAGTACAAGGTTGGGGGTGCATGTGTCTCCAGAAAAGGATGATGAGATTCCACGGAAGAAGAAGGTGACCCTTATTGGATAATTTCAAAAGATTGAGCCGCCAAAGTTCAAGGGAGATGAGGGACCCGAGGTGACAAAAGATTTCATGAGCGAACATGAGAAGATTTTCATTTTTCTCAGATGTACTCCCGAGAAAAACTTGCTTATGGTCATGTATTCTCTCCAAAGAGGTGAGGAGACGTGGTGTAAAGCGTGTGAGGATATCGTCGGAATCATTTACACCGGAGATGTGTGAATGATATTCAAGAAAGCTTTCCTCGGGAAGTACTTTCCTTTCTCTTACCGTGAAGATAAAGCACTTGAGTTTGCTAACTTAAAGCAATGAATGATGACTGCGGATGAGTATGAAGGGAAATTTGCCGCGTTATCCCACTATGGGTCGAATATGGAAGCGAAGAGCAAAGCGGGGAAGTTTGAGTTGGGGTTAGATCCGAAGATCTGACTACAAGTAGCCCCACTTATGCTCACATCTTATGAAGAAATTTACCGTCAGGCACAAAACACAGAGAAGGCATTGATAGCAATAAAAGCCAAGGGAAAAGCGGAAAGTTCTAAGAGGATGATGGGGCGAGGGAGCGTGCTGCCCATTCGAAGGAAATTCAAGCCGGGGAGTTCATTTTCAGCCACGCGATCATTTGTGGCACGTCCTCCTCGTACTCCTACACCTGTAAGAAGCTTCTTCCGAAGGGATAGTCAAGGATCTCAGTCTTGTGGACCGCCCCTTTGTCACTGATGCAACGAACACCACTTTGGGTTTGCGTGTGCAACGACTGAGATGGTATGTTACCGGTGTGGCCGACCTAGTCATATAAGAAAGAATTGCCCTCAAGGAGCATGGATGATGGGAACTAGTGTAGCGGGTTCGAGCGCACTAAGGCCGAGTGGAAGCATGAGACCCGCACCTACTGTGTCTGCGTCAAGGGGATCCGTGAGTGGGCCTTCAGAGATAGGGAGACTGAATGTTGCCATCGAGGTGGAGGCGACTGCTTCCCGCGAAGTGATTTCAGGTACGGTTCAAATCTGAGGTATTCTAGGGGTACATTTTCGATACAGGTGCTACACACTCATTTATATCGCGTGGATGTGTGGAAATGTTTGGCTGGCCAAATGAAAGAGTTGAAAGACATATGAGGATTGTGTTACCTACGGGTGATGAGTTTATTGTTGATGATGTATGCCGTAATTGTGAATTGATGGTAGCTGGTTTGAAGTTCGTGATTGATCTTCTCGTGTTTCAGATAAATGATTTCGAGGTGATCCTGGGCATGGATTAGTTGGCTTCTAGCCATGCTCAAGTGGACTATAAGAAGAAGCGCCTTTTGATCGATGCGACGGATGAAGAACCACGCGAATACATAGGCCATGGGTGATGTAGCCGACTTTTGATGGTTTCAGCGATATAGGTGCACTATCTTTTGAGAATGGGACGAGAAGTGTTTCTTGTGACGATGTTGAATAAATGAGCCGAGTTACTGGTATTGGAACTCATTGATGTGGTTTGGGACTTTGCGGATGGATATCTTCCAGGATGAGTTACTTGGGCTGCCACCGAAAGGAGATGTGGAGTTTGTGATCGAATTTATTCCCGGAACAGCTCATATCTCTCGTACTCCGTATCGGATGAGCTTGGCTGAACATAAGAAGTTGAAAGCACAGTTACATGAACTTGTTTTGTGCGTCCTAGTGTAAGCCCATGGGGTGCTCATGTATTATTTATAAAGAAAAAGGACGATTCAATGAGGTTATGTATTGACTATCGTTTGTTGAATCAAAACACAATTAAGAATCATTATCCGTTTCCCAGAATCGATGATTTGTTTGATCAATTACAAGGATCGGTTGTGTATTCAAAAATAAATCTTCGGTCGGGATATTATCAAATCGGAGTAAGGGAAGATGACATTCTGAAGACCGTTTTTCGGACAAGATACAGTCACTATGAATTTCGAGTGATGCCCTTTTGGATTAACGAATACACCAGCCATATTTATGGCATTAATGAACCAAGTATTTCGACCGTACATCGGTTACTTCGTGGTGGTATTTATAGATGATATTCTTGTGTACAAGGAGTCGAGAAGAGCACAAGTAACACTTAACTATCGTCTTAAGGACATTGTGGGAGAACAAGTTATATGCCAAGCTAAGCAAATGCAAATTTTAGCTTGAGAAAGTTGCATTCCTTGGACATGTCATATTGGCCTTAGGTGTAGAGGTGGATCCGTCCAAGATAGAAGTTAAGAATTGGTCATGACCGACAAATATCTCGGAAGTGCGAAGTTTTCTCGGATTGGCTGGTTATTATAGGATATTTGTTGAGGGATTCTCCAAGATTGTTTCCCCAATGACAAAATTGTTAAGGAAATATACCCAATTTGAATGGACAAACAAGTGTGAAGAGTGCTTTGATGAATTAAAGAACAGATTGACAAGTGCTCCGAACTTAACCATTCCTAGTGGACCTGATGGATTTGTGGTGTATTGTGATGCGTCTTCACAAGGCCTTGACGTGTCTTGATGCAACATGGGAAAGTCGTGGCGTATGCTTCTAGACAATTAAGGAAGCATGAAGAGAATTACCTGATACACGACTTGGAGTTTGCGACGGTGGTATTTGCATTGAAATAATAGAGACACTATCTTTATGGAGAAAAGTTTGAGGTGTTTAACGACCATAAGAGCTTAAAGCTTTGCCCAACAAGATTTGAATATGAAGCAACGTAAATGGATGGAACTCTTGAAAGATTATGATTGTATTATCTCATATCATCCGGGAAAGGCGAATGTAGTGGTAGACACATTGAGCCGGAAGCATTGCGACCTTATGAATCTAAGGGTGGAGGAATCACGTTTGTTGGAACAACTTCGACTTGAGCTTAGAAGAACCAGATGGGAAACTATGTGTGGTATGGGGACAAGTAGAACCGGAGGTGATCCGAATAATAAGGGAAGCTCAAGCTCAGGATGAGTATTTGAACATCATTCGAGAAGGGCTTGGAACTAAAGGGTACTCCCATTTTGAACTTTCTCCGAACGGATTAATTAGGTTTGGGAATTGAGTATGCGTACGGATGAGAAATGGGTGAAGAAGGGATTGATGGATGCAGCCCACAAAAGCACTTATAGTATACATCCGAGAATCACAAAGATGTATCGAAACTTATAGAAGTATTATTGGTGGCTGAAGATGAAACGAGAAATTGCTAAGTATGTGAATCGCTGTACAACATGCCAAATGATAAAAATGGAGCATCAACGGCCGGGAGGATTGCTTGAGCCACTTCCAGTGCCCGAATGGAAATGGAAAGACATAGCTATGGATTTTGTCACGAACTTACCAAAGGGTAGTCGGAACATGGATTCTGTATGGGTGGTGGTAGATAGACTCATGAAGTCAGCTCACTTCATTCCCATACAAATCAATTGATCGCTGGAAACATTAACGAAGATTTTTATTCGGGAAGTCGTGAGATACCACGGAGTACGACATACTATTACGTCCGACCTAGACCCAAGGTTCACGGCTAAGTTATGGAAGAATCTTCAAGAGGCTTTAGATACGAAACTCCAAATGAGTACGGCATTTCATCCTCAAACGGATGGGCAGACGGAGCGTACGATACAAACCTTGGAAGATATTCTCCGAGCTTATGCACTTGAATGGAATGGTAGTTGGGTTGATCACTTACCCTTGATAGAGTTCACGTACAACAATAGCTACCATAGTAGCATTGGTATGACACCTTTTGAAGCCTTACAGGAGGAATTGTAGATTGTCGTTATGTTGGAGAGAGCCCGGGGAAAGAGTCATTGACGGACCTGAGATACTTAAGGAGACATCGGATGTGATTGCAATAGTAAGGGCACGTATGAAGACTGCTCAAAGTCGGCAAAAGAGTTAAGCGGACCAACGAAGGAGACCCTTGGAGTTTGACATGGGTGATGAAGTATTTCTCAAGCTATCCCCAATAAAATCAATGTATTGGGTGGGCAAAGGGCATAAGTTTAGTCCGAGGTACATCAGACCATATCAAATCACGGAACGCATAGGCAAAGTGGCATACCGAGTAGCCATACCTCCAGAGTTGTCTCATTTTCATGATGTATTTCACGTATCCATGCTAAGAAAGCATGAACCAGATTCGAAGGAAAAGATGGAGACTACAGTCGTGAGTATAAATGAGGACATGAGCGTCACAGTGGAACCGGTCCAAATAATCAGATAGAAAGAACAGGTCACTCGTGGAATAAAGACACCGTTGCTATGTGTGCTCTGGAGAGGAGCCGGTGTTGAAGAGCAAACGTAGTAGCTCGAGGAACATATGAGAGTAACATACCCTCACATTTTCGAGTAAACAAATTTCGAGGACGAAATGTCCTAGGGGAGAGAATGTAATAACCCATAATTTTTTCTGGTTATGAATGTAAAAGTGGTTGTACATATAATATGAATGTGTAATGAAAAGAAAAAATTATGATATTGTAAGAATGAATTCGGAACAGTGAAAGGAATTTTCGAATATGTAAACATGAGTTGGTGCGGATAATATTCAAGGATGATGTCCATTGTTCAAGGACACTTTCATGAGCAATATGGACAGCCTCCTACGTGAGGGAGTAATACTTGGAAGTTCCGTGTGAACGACGGGTTGACATTTTCGTTGTTATGACGATAAGCTTGGGGTTGTTGCGGATAAACCGTGTTTAGCTTCAAAATTGAGAACCGTATCGATTATTACAGAAAATTCAAACATTATTTCAGCCCCAAAGGTGGAGAAAACATGAATAATGCGGAGCGGAGAAAGGGTGGTCGAAGGGCTACACCAAATACTCATCGATGTCGCCCGCGGACAGCCCATTTTTGTGCGGATTAATGGCTGAAATTTGGCCGCAAATCCTACAAGTTTAGAAGCACGAAAAAGCTAGTCAAATAAGACAAAATAGTGATTAGGAGTTGGATTAATTAAGATTAGTTAAGCTGAATTATTAGTGCTAATTAAGCGTGATTAATTAGTGCTAATCGAGGCCAAGGCCTCTACCACAAGCCATGATTGGCGGGGTCCACTTGTCATCATTTAAGAACAATAAAAGAAGCCTGGAAGAGGTGAAAAAAGAGGGGGATAAAAATCTGAAAAATGTTCATAGCAAGGGGAGGAAGAAGAAAAAAAAGACAAAGGAAAAAGAAGAAGAAAAAGAAGAGAAAGAAGGAGGGGGCTGGTTCGGAAAGGAAGAAGGGAGCGAGACAGAAAGATTACTGTCGAGAAAGAGAGTGGGAAGACCCCTTCGTGGAAGACTCGCTCGTAGGAGGAAAGAATTAGAGCGTTTTTTGTCCGGACAAGACGAAATGCACGGTACTCAATTCCCTTCGGTTTTCTTATTGCGAAACGGCCATAAAACTCGTTAGCCTTGAGTTTTTCTCGTTGTGAATGTGTTGTTTGGTGAGTGACAGGGATTAGCCAGACCTTGGGATGATAGGAGATGGCACCCCAGACTCTCGGTTATGCGACGGGTGAGCGGATTCTCACCGCATGTGGGCTAGTCGGTGGTTCGCGGTTGAGCGTGTGTGTCGAATGACAATCATGTGGGGGCTGGCCATGCGAGAACTCATCCATATGAATGAGGTGGAGGTTTGTGTGTGTGCACTGGGCTGAAAAATGGATTGTTTTGCGTGTGGTGTTCGTGCGGGTACGTGGCTGCCCATTGGGAGTGTGTACCTTGACATATAATTGAGGCCTAGGAATAGGACAAATGGGGATGGACGGGCTGGTCCGTCGGTATTGAGAAAAGGAAAGGTCGAAACTCCGAATAAGATGGTTGCGGACAAGCACGAACATTCGTGTTTCTGAACTTTCGAATATTAAACAATGTTATTAAATGAATATGGGCTGGAAGGGGTCTTGTTATGGTCATTCATATCCAGTCCGGAGTTAATACTCCTCGGTGAGAGGAGGGTTTATTAAGTGCGGAAGACACGGGTAAATGAAAGTGATTGAACGACACATGTATCATGAACAGAATAGAAGTTTATGACGATACATTAACACGCCCATGGGACTGCCTTGTGAGGCGGATATGAGGAGGGTTTGGACAGAATGAATCCACCCTCGGAATGGTGTAATGGACAGCCTGGTTGGCTACAAAAGATGGGCGAAAAGCTAAGGTACGAAGGGAAGATCCGTGATTTTACACACCTGGATGGGTTGATTCATGGTAGCGGGATGTTGTGCGGCTGAAAGTACATGAACATGAGGCTTTTATGGGGGTATGTGTAGGCTGAAAATACGACATTCTCAGTGTATGTTGGAATTTTGAGACAAGATATCGATTTTGAGATACGTTAAGAAATGTTATGGGCGATTGATTGCTTGTGCTTGAGCTATCGTACCTAATCATTTGACTAACATTATTACGTATTTTTGGCAAGTCATAAAAATAATTTATACACGCTTAGTTTCATGTTCGGTAGAAAACTTCTGTCGTATAAATTTTTATAATAACCGAATTTCAACGAATCCGTAGATTGTTTCAACAATCCTCTCCGGGGTGTTTGAGATGGCAGCAGCTAAATGAAACGTGGATTGGCACAGGTATGGCGGCTTCAGACCTCCCGCCTTTGACTCTTTTGTTTTTATTGCGGTCGCTTTCTCCTCCCCCTTTCCCCAATTCTCCTTTACTTTAATCGAGAATTCGTTACTCATGGGACTGACCCGGGTCATGAGTGATCCTAAACCCCATATCCACACGTCGTAATAACTTCTACAATAAATGAAAAAAAAAATATATAATTCCCAAAGCTTTTGTCTCCCCTTCTCTCGTAACAAAGCCAATTCACATAAGTTTTACCACTTACACGAATCAAAGAGCAAAACCAAGAAAAGAAAGAAAGAAAGAAAGAAAGAAAGAAAGGATGCAGGGGAAGAGATCTCTCGGTCCATCATTTATTGTATCGGGGGGACAGGTAAAAAAACTGTTAATGAAATGAATGAATGCGGCAGCAGACCTCAATCCTCCGCCGGAAAAGTATTTCACAAGATATTAACGCTAACTTTTAGAATTTTTCTAATAATTTCGAAATTTCATTCACAAATAATTCGTTATTTTTAACACTAATTTAGGAGGTATTATTTAATGAAATTTTTTAAAAAAGTTGCCATCAAACTTATTTTGAAATAGAACCCCTCTCTCTGTCCTATATGGTGTTCCGGATTTAATTTCCTTCGCCATTTCCCAATCAACAGTCCTCTCCTCCTTAGGCGCGTTCCTTCCTTGCCTCTTCGTCATCATCTATATTTATTTTATTGGATGGCCCGAATATATTTATTTAGTTAGGGAAATGAAATGCGAAGGAAAAAGAGTGCCCCATTTATTTTTCTTTCTATTGCCGGGTTTGTCGAGGTCGAGTACTACAAGATTTGGGCATGCAAATTCTGTTCATAGTTTAAATATAAAGAAGTTTGTTTACCGAAAGAGGGAAAGCAATTGAATAATCGTGTCAGGGGAATTTATGGGACATCCCTTATATTATTTATTTATTTTTCTTTCTTTCTTACACACATCTGCATTTTCGGGCTAAGAATTAAGTGCCCAATAATTGCATGTGGATACCCCAAAGTGGTGGGGGAGTCCTATTGCAAATTGGGACCTTTCATTTTAGACCCTCGCCTCCACCACCCCCAATATAATAATATAATATAATATAATATAATATAATGGGAAAATTAAGTAAAATAGAAGTGACATATGAGGAGATAGCAATGGGGTTCATCATTATCATTCATGTGGGCCGCCGATCTAATAATTTCGACAGGTTGAATGAATCCCTTCCTGCGTCCTAACTATATATCCTCATTTGATATTATTCTATCCGACCCAGTTTTAAAATTACCATCGCGGGTTCTTCTTCTCCCTATTAACCACAATGATTTCAGACCAGATTAGTTGTTGATCCACTCCCTGCCTTTGGCGAGAGAAAATGCATGCCAGCGAGCGAGCGACTTGTTTGTTCATCATGATTCCACACGGAAAAGATGAACGAAATTCGGTAAATTGACTTGCGGGTTGTCGAAAGTAGCGGTAGTCGCCCGATGCCATTATTGCAAAATCATAAATTTTTTCATACGATCTCTCCCAGCCTGGCTTTGATGTGAAGGTTTTCAAAAGTAACTCTACTGTTGTGACACTATCCGATAAAACAAATTCAATAGGGTCGGACTGGAGATGCAAATTGGAATGAGGGTTTTTTTCTTTCTTTCATTGGGGACTTGTTTTAAGACATAATCCAATGTGTGCTTTTAGGAGACACCCCCCCCCCCCCCCAATTGGCGATGTAAGAAGATGAATAGGTGTCCATTTGGGCTGCGATTCGATGCCCGTATGATGGAAGGTTGTTGGTCATCTTCTTGTTTATTTTATCCTTGTTTTCTAAGCGATGGGGGTTCATTACATTAGGCTTTGTTTAGGCAGACTGAGTGCCCCTCTCCCTCCCTTCATGAGGACCATGTGGATTAACATGGCAGCATTACGCTTGGGTTCCATCCCATTCCATGTTGATAAAAGAAGGAGCCATAAGACCAGAGAAAGTGACATCTTCTGTACTTTACATATCAAGCTATTTTTTTTTAAAAATTTTATTTTGTTAAGGGATGTATATTTTGGATGCATTGATTAAGAAGAATCCTAAATGGGTTATGGGTGTTCACTTAGAAAAATTGTTCATACGTCACGAAAACTCACACTTTACATTCATGTACACGAGTTTGAAGGCGACAAAATCATTAACAGGGGTGGGGGGAGGATAGGGGGGATTCATTGTTCATGATAATGTTGTGTTATTCTTCTACGAAGGTCTTATGTAATCTCAATAGACAGTGGATTTGTCAGGGGAGTGCAGAGCAATGGGGTCTGGTCTGGTCTGGTCTGGTCTGGTGTGGTGTGTATGATGGCAATCCATCTGGACAAGTAATATAAAGTAGGACTGAACATATCAGGTAGTAAAAAGCGGTCGGTTTTTCTTCGATTAATAAAATATTTTTAAGCACTTTTTACGAGAGAATTTTAATGATGTTACGACAACGAGGAAAGACTCTTAAAACTTGGTGGCAAACACCGCCACATGGTTCATGTGGAAAGGAACACACAATTAAGTAAGAAAGAAAAGGAACAGTCCGATTGATAAGGCGAAGTGGAAAGTGGCATATTGCACCCGTCCGCAATCTGTTCGACCCGCTAAAAAGAAAAGCGTCGTGCTAATTCGGGATGTCACATTGTAAAAAAGATAAAGAGTTAGCGGCTTTCGATAAACAATTAAAAAAATTTGATGGTGCTTCATGACTTTGAGAAGCTCGAGGCGCAAAAAGGGGTCATCATTAATCACTAGCTTTTGTTTGTGATGGAGAGCCACCGTGACACGATCCATCCATCCAATATTTGGGAATTCCAATACAACAACAACACATTCATTCGTTCCACACACTCCCCGACGTCATTAAAAAATCCCAACCTATTTTATTACCTAGTCTGTCTGTCAGTCTGTCTCATGCTACTTGATCTAGACACTCTGCAAAAGATCATCTATTTATTTATCTAACCGTTGCTATAAAAACGACGCTGATTTTCACATTCATCGTCGTCTTTATCCGAAAACCCCCAAGAAAGCATTATTTCCACTGTTTGTCCCTCCGAAAGGAGGACTTGTATCCGAGTTTTAGCTATTCTATTGCAACCTTGGACTATTAAATTCTTTTGCCAGAGGATTCTTCCCTCCCTCCCTTTCCCCACTCATCCCATGGAGATGGTCGACTCCCTCCCCCTGCTCGCGGTTGTCGTGGCGGCTTTCCTAGCTACCCTCCTCCGTCGTCGTCGACTATGGGGGCCGCCCCTGCCCCCCGGGAGCCTCGGCATGCCCCTGGTAGGGGAGACCCTACAGCTGGTTTCCGCGTACAGGACGGAGAACCCGGAGCCCTTCATCGACGGGAGGGTGAGGAGGTACGGGGGGCTGTTCAAGACGCACGTGTTCGGGGAGAGGACGGTGTTCTCGACGGAGCCGGAGACGAACAGGATGGTGCTGCAGAACGAGGGGAGGCTGTTCGAGTGCAGCTACCCGGGTTCGATATCGAACCTGCTGGGGAGGCACTCGCTTCTGCTGATGAAGGGGGGGCTCCACAAGAGGATGCACTCCCTCACCATGAGCTTCGCAAACCCGTCCATAATCAGGGATCATCTCCTGGTGGACATTGACCGCCTGGTTCGGTTCAACATGGCTGGGTGGAAGGACCGGGTGCTGTTGATGGAGGAGACCAAAAAGGTTCGTGTTGTTGTTGTTGATTTTAACCTCGTAGGTAAGAAAAGAGAGTGTTGATGTTGGGGGGGGGTGCAGATAACGTTTGATTTGACGGTGAAGCAACTGATGAGCTTCGAGCCAGGGGAATGGACAGAGGGAGTGAGGAAAGAGTACGTGCTCGTGATCGAAGGCTTCTTCAGTGTGCCCTTCCCCCTCTTCTCCTCCACCTACCGCAGAGCCATTCGAGTATGATGACTACTTTACCACTTCTTCTTCTAAACCTATATCTGCATCCTTCTTTTAACGACGGTAGTTTAGATTGGGGGAGAAAATTACGAGGACCGACCGACAATGAGTGTGAGCTTTGAGACATGAGAGAGAGAGAGAGAGAGAGAGAGAGAGAGAGGGAGGGAGGGAGGCATCTTTTTTTTTTAATGACCCGGAATTGAATTGCACGTGTGATGGAGACGTCTTCTGTAATGATACAATCCATCCATCCGACATTTGTCTTGAAATTGGGATTTGGAAATTCTTTTTTTTTTCTCCAAAGTTAATTGTCTCCATCCCCACCCCACCCTCGTCCCCTCCCTCCTTTGTCTTTTTTTTGGGGGGGGAATTGGGTGGGTGCACGTACACATCACCACCACCAAGTGGGGAAGTAAAACTGTTGATCAAATAACAATTCAGACGTGTGTCGTTGGTTTGGTCCCGCCTCTCCATTGGTCGTTATCCTCCCCTCCTTTCCCTTTTTATTAGTTATTAATTTTTGTCTTTGTCGGGGGGTTATTGGATGGGGATGGAAAGGCCAGGGCGAAGGTAGCGGAGGCGTTGAGCTTGGTGGTGAGGCGGAGGAGGGCGGAGAACCGATCTGGGACTAACAAGAAGAAGGACGTACTAGGGGCTCTGCTCGACGCGGAGGGGGGCTTGTCGGATGAGCAGATAGTGGATTTCTTGGTGGCTTTGCTGGTAGCCGGTTACGAGACTACTTCCACCATCATGACTCTCGCGGTTAAGTACCTCACCGAGACCCCACAAGCTCTTTCTCAACTCAAGGTAACTTTCTAAAGAAAGGCTCTTCCTCCTCCTCCTCATCAGATTGCATTGCCCAACAACTATCATTAAAGGGATTCCTCAGCATATGAGGGGGAAGTAATGGGTGTTTGTTTTTCTTGATTAGGATTTTCTGCCTCTCTCAACTTACAGTGAATTCGTTCTCGTCAATTTCACCAATCAGGATTAATTCCTACTTTAATTTAACTAATTAAATTAGTTTTATATTTTAAATCACTTTATTACATTAATCAGGGTAAAAAATGTCAACAGTTACTGGTTTTTTTCGCAAGTTGAGTTTGATTTTAAAAATAAAATATATCATCTAAATAAAGTAAGAAGGTAGTGAAGTAATCTAAAGTATAAAATTATTTTAATCGGTTAGATCATAGTAGGATTAATCTTCCTCGACCAAGGGATGGTAATCCTTGTTTTTATGGGGGTAACGGAACATCACGGTGGACACGTGGCACAACCCCATCCAAGCTTACTTCTTAAAAAAAAAAAAAGGAACTACTTAATCCTGAGCTTAACTCCAATTCCCTTCTGATACCACTGACACCCTTCTCTTCTCTATTAAGAACACCATCTGATGACACTAAGCTAGAATCATCCCAGTTCCGTACACTTGATGTTAATCCTCATTTCCTAATAGTAAAGCAAAAAACTAGCTTAAAATAATTGGTATGAAATTGGAGCGAGAGTTGGGGAGGACATGTGGATGTATGTAGCAGGGAAAGTAGAGATGGAGAGGGGAAGAAGAAAGAAAGAAACAGAGAGTAAAAGAAGAAGATGGTTTTTTGGGGATACTTTGACCGGTTTGCTATTACTAATAGGTTGTAAAATAGGGAGACATCATGGGATGGTGCACGGGAGAAATTGTCTTCCTTTCTGGCGATGAAATCGAGGAACATAGAGGTCTGTGGGGGGTGTTTAGATTATGATTATGGAGAGGGATATTATTACCTTGGACTTTGTCCGCCCCCCAATTTATTGGTCTGAGGATTCTTTCGGTGCGCCTTTTGACTTCCTCTGTAAGAAAATTGTTTTTTTTTGTGAAAGCCACCACCCTCTTCTTTACTCACTTTTTACTTTTTACGAACAGGAAGAGCATGACAGAATAAGGGCAAGGAAAAGTCCTTCCTACGATCTCATTTGGGATGATTACAAGTCAATGTTTTTCACTCAATGCGTAAGTGAAGCCCGTTTTCGAGCATATATATAGAGAGATTTTCTTTTAACAAGACGTGATGATCAGGTTGTTAACGAGACCCTGCGCTTCGCTAACATAATCAGCGGCGTTTTCCGGCGAGCGACCACCGACGTCGACGTCAATGGTTTGTGAATGAGTGTCTTCTTCAGTCAAGTTAAATGACTTTGTGGAGTTTAGGGTAATTGACGAGGTTACACCCACCCCGGCTTTACACAGGTTACAGGATTCCTAAAGGGTGGAGGGTGTTTGCATCGTTTCGGGCGGTCCATCTTAACCCGGAGTACTTCAAGGACGCCCGGTCATTTAATCCGTGGCGATGGCAGGCATGAATCCCTCCCTCGCCCCTTATCCTAAAATCCCCTTCTTCGTCCGAAACATCATCTTCGTAGTCGTAGATTCAATTATTTAAGTCAGATAAGGTCTTGCAGAGCAACTCCGAGACGCCGATGCCGGGGCAGCAGGTCTTCACACCATTTGGCGGGGGAATGCGTCTTTGTCCAGGATACGAGCTTGCCAGGGTGGAAATATCTGTATTCCTTCACCGGTTGCTCACTACATTCAGGTACCCAAACACATGGCATTCGAAAATTGCCGAATACCTTTCCTTGGGAAATCGAACTCATCCTCCACCGATTCGTTTTATCAGCTGGGTCCCGGCAGAGGACGACAAATTAGTGTTCTTCCCAACTACAAGGACGCAGAAACGTTACCCTATCCACCTGTGCCGACATGACCCCGTGTAAACAACATCGAACAGAAGCAGTCGACAAGCGAGTAAATCTAGCATAGGATGCAAGATTAGTCATACATAGAGATAATCGTTGCACTAGTTCAGGCAAGAATCTAGTGGAGCTGGAGTAGGAGAATTTGTATTTGAAATTTTGTTTAGCCCTGTTAAGTAGTGTATGTCTGCATTAAAGTGTGAGACCTGGGGGCACATTAATTAATGCGCATGTATATATGCAAATTATATGTCCTTGGCTTGCGCCTTCGCGCCAACAGTTTTGAGCTAACGAAAAAATAAACTGAGGTCCACACTGGCCCTTAAAGACAATGCGGGGGGTGGGTCAACCTGAGAGCGGAAAGATTGTCCGCATATGCACACTACTTGCATATGATTCGGTTGAGATCACAACCTTTTGAAGAAGAGATCAGAAAAATCACCTCGAGTCCCTAAAAGATCAACACCTTTGGCTTTCTCCTCGTGGGAGATAATCATGCCTCCTGCTTCTATTCTATAATTAAGACAGGACAACCAACCATTATCGAATCTCCTTTTAAGGGAGCCAACTTCTGTTAATAACACTGCACTATGTCGATATAAAAATGTGATCCAACCAGTGTCTTTCGCACGTACGGAGGTCAAAATTCAACAGACCATTAGATATTTCCTAATAAATAGGGCACCCAAAAAGGCAGTCAATCAAGGCACGATAAACTAAGCTTGCAACTTGAGCAGTACCTGTTTGACTATCTACTACAACCTTCTTTGGTTGTTATGGCCTTCTCCACTAATCCAGCCTTGTGCACGATCTCCTTATTCACAATACACAGCTGCTCCAGGGACGATTTGAGCTGTGCAATTTGGTCATCGCGAACTAGACTCGCCTTCCCGGTCATCTGGCCATTGTTTGGTGACTGAGAGTATCTTCTGAGTCTCCCAGATACCGCTTCGATTGATGAAGTTAGAGCTTCCAACTCCACTCCCGTAAAATAGTCTGTCAGACCAATAGATATAATAAGTTAGTGGGGTGCAGAAATGTCTATTTAAGTATCAGTTATGCCAGAATATTACAGGAAACACCTATATGAAACATACATGAACTAATTATAATTTGATTTACCAGGAAGAGGAAATTTAGGAGTGTCAGCACCGTGGTTGTCACTGTCTCCCTCCCCCCCCCCCCCCCCCCCAAACAGCATATATTATTCATACATAAGATACATCAGATCATATCATGTTGCTTGTCAAAGGATTTATCTATTAGTTTCAGGAGAAACAGAAGGCCTTAATAGAAATTACCAAGTTCGGACTTGAACTCTTGTTCGGCCCTAGACAGGGGCTTCCTCCTTGTTCCAATCAGCCTCCTCAAGGACTGCAAACGTTGATCCAGCCTATCCTGACGGTGAATGGCTTGATCTATCCTCTCATCCAACTTACTCTGTTTGTCCTCAACTTTCTGAAGCCGATGCCTAGCCTCCCCTACACGTTTCTGCTGGTCTTCCATGATTCGCTTTATCTGAGGGGTACGATACTTCACTTCCAAATACACCTATCGAAACACTGCGCTTGTTATTTTCGAGATTGGCAACCTGAAAATTGTCGGTGTAAAAAATTGGAGTAATATCTGCGATGTTCTCACCTTATGAGCATATTCCATGTAATTCTCCTGAAAATGTTTTAAGTATTGATGGAGAAAGGACCGTCCATCAATAGAATCAGCAGTAATAGTGCGTGCACTCAGAGCCTGAGGGAGAATAACCGCTTTAGGACCATTCAGGAGCTCTTTGCTGATAGCACTATGAGTATCAGTGGTTTTTGAGCTGCCCAGATCAAAATCTTCATTGGTCAAGTCAATAGGTGCAGGAATAAGATCATCACCAACTTTCATTTCTACAATTATGCAATCCCTGTTAAGACTTAATCCAATAAGCCATGAATATCCACATGAATCAGATACTGAAATGGAACCACAAAGAGGAGAGGCTGAGGGAGTTTCATCAAAGCATGTGGTTATAACAGGTTTCACAGAGGGTGTGCTCCGATATTCCTCCTTGCCAGAAGCTTGACTGGTGAATGGAAGAAAATTCAAGACTACTGAATCTAGTCCCCAGCTATGAAGAGCATAAAATCTTTCCGGCAAAAGGGAGTCGACAAACATCATGATCTGGGTGTCACGGCTCATCCTTCTGGGAAGAGCCAAATCAACAATGGCCAATTGTAACACAGGAGGTGGTTTCCCTAGCCAAACTGTGTGCTCTGGGTTTTCATCAACTGCCTGAGAAGGCCGCTCTAGAGTTGCTGATTCACAAATCATGGCAAGACCCGTAACTCGATCAGAGGAATTGACACGAACACGAGGTGCATTAGCCAGATTCCACACTGGCTGGACTTCGTCGGCTAAAGCATTCAATTGCAACTGGCCACTACTCCAGGCTGTCACGAGAACAGAGTCTTTGATCACTTTATTATAGAGAAGACTGACTGCACAGCCTTCACACTCAACAACATTCAAATCTGGTGCAGCATCATGAGCATTACGCATTGGACCCTGAAGAAGACCAAGAATAATCTTTCAGTAATCAATGGCATGTGCAGTTCTGTGCCATCAATCATCACCTAGCCCTCCCAGAAAGAAAAACAGCATTTGTCTGAAATAGCAGTTGGATTTAAACTTGACCTCACTTTACACATTCCAAGGCACCTCTAAACTGATCTTTGGACACTAAGCCAATCAAATGGATTATTCCATGCAGCATCATTATCATTCAAATGAATCTAGAAATAATCACAAGCCATGAAGTCGAGATAGCTTAATGCCTTTTATAAAAACACTGTAATACCTGCAAAGATAGAGATGCGTCAAATAATGCACAAGGACATGCTACCACAGTATAATGCCTTCCAGCTTCGGGTTGTTTAGCCAATTCAGGGAATGTGCCTTCCAGCCAATCAATAGCCATCTTGGAATTAGTAACAGCTTGAGAATTAGCAGATTTTAAACCATAAGCATGAACATCCCCATATAACTCAAGCAGTGAATCCCATCTGTGATCACTGACAAACAAAAATGGTGTATTAGCTAAGAGAAAGGACATGACATGATTTGCTCATTGACTTCCGAGGGTTGCAGCAGAAACCATGGCAAATGGCATCCAAGATAGAAAGAATTAGGTCTAAAATCCTAAAAAGAAATGGAAGAAGAGGACTGTAAAGAAAACAATGAGTTACCTTCCAAATGGGGCCACTGGACAGAGAATATATATTGCACCATCACTGAAAAGAAAGAAAACCTGCATAAACAAGACAACATGAAAAAAAGCCTACCAATTCCAATATCGAAGCTATCAATATCTTAAGATTATGTAAGGTTTGAGAGGACTTACACTAAACCTTTCCCACATGTGATCACCGCCAAAACAAAAGGCCACAGGGCAGATAGATGCAGCATTTCTCGATTCACCGAGTTTACCAGGCTGTAGATAAAGTTCTTGCTCTGGATGAACTACTTCAGTAGGCAAGTGAAAGAGTCTGCATTTTGCAAGAGAATGAGTTGAAAAGACATCAATAATAGGAGATGGAAATCTTAACATCAAATGGCGAGTCCACGTCAATGGTCAATCTCCCTTATTTTTACAATCGGCATCAACAAATATTAGAAATGGATCATCTCGGCACCTGAATATAGAGTCTGAGGAGAGAATTCCGATATGATCACTGCTGTAAGGGTGCCACGAAGCTTGCAGTACCTTTGTTGCACCCCCTCCGTTGAAATAAATCTGAGGACCAACCACGAGTGTTCTGCAAACAATGGCATCGTCCTTGGCAGAGCTACCACATAGGTGCATGACATAAACGGCATTTGAGCCCACAAGAATTAACGATGATCCTTTCTTGTTGATGGAGACCCTATCGATTATAGAATCCACCTCAACATCCGGTCGCAACATCTATTAAAGGAAACAATAATGTGAAGCGTTAATCCTACATTAAACCCTAAAATAAGGAGCATTCACCCTACACGGTACCTTTCTTCGTCCCAATAACTGAAGCAAACTAAAGCCAATCCAATACTCATTGCGCATACTGTCTTGAAGGACCGACTAGTCCAGAAATCATAAAATTATTCATTTAAAAAGGTTAAAAAGGCCGGACCTTGGAAGGGGAAGCGGCAAGGATAGAGCTGGGGTCGGGTTCGCCGAACCGGACGGAAACCCTGTGGACGCACCTCTCGTAGTCATCCCAGAAGTAAACCCTAGATGAATGATGGTCCCATGAGAGCAGATTCCTCGCGGTCGGCGGGAATCCCCCGCCGTTGCGGACGCCGGGGGGGCAGGAGGCGAAGATAGGGTGAGACTGGAGAGATACCCATTCGACCTCTTCCTTGCGACGGCGGGGCGGGGAGGCTCCTTCGTCGTCGTTGAGCACCAAATCCCCCAAGTCGAAGTTGAACCTCATGGCTGAGTGAGTCGACGTTGATCGCTTGTTTGCAGGGATGATTGTTTGTCCGAGTTTCCCTCCCTTTTGTAGGAAGACGAAGAAGACGACGACGTAAACTGGACGCCGAATAATGGGCTGGACCCATAATTTAGAAATGGGCTTTATGCATTGCCAGCCTGGCACCAACCGTCGACGGCGTCAAATCAACGTCCCTAGAAGATCCCGTCTCCCGCGAGTCCTCCCTTCCTAAACGCTTTTTGCGATTGTTCCGTTTCCAAAGGCGCGCAGGCGTTCCTTGTAAATTTCATGGCCGCGCGGTCCTTGTGGCGCTCGCCCGCCAAGCTTCTCGCGCTCTCCGCCGCCGCCGCATCTGGAGGAGCGGCGGCTACCGCCATCGCGACCTCCGAAGACCCCGCCACCGCGTTGAAGCTGTGCACCGTCATCCCTGTCCGCCTCGCTCGGGACGCCGCCACTGCCGCCTCCATTGCTTTCGGTTAACGCTTGAATTGTGCCCCACCTTTCTTGTTGCCGTAATGAAATTGTGTGGATTGCAATCGTTGTCGTTCGTTTGATGTATCTAGGCTTTGGGGTAGCTGAGGGAGTTATTGGTTTTGACGTAAGGTTGGCATGGCTATGCTGATGCGGATAAATGATTGGGAAATTGAAAGCATAGGAATAGTTGTGTCGATATAATGAGGCTTTGATTGTATGTTGGAATGTGACGTGGTAGATCAAGTTCGTGCTGCACATACGTTTGCCAGCACTCTCGAGATGGTTTTGCTTTATTAGAAACATGAGGAGCAGTTCTTTGTGTTTTCACAAATTCTTGATGTTTTTGACATTTTTCAGACTAGTATTATCGTCTTCTTTCTTGTTGCTGTTGGTTTTCCTATTTTAGCTTAGTCCGTTTCATGATGGTATGAGATTGGAGAGGATCATAGGTCAATAGGAGTTTGTCGGGGTGGCTGTTTAAGGAGAGTGTCCTTACTAATTTCCTTCCACACTGTGTGATTTTCAACCATCTAAAATATACTTTTATTAGACTACCAGTATTCTTTACGGGGACTCCCAGAAGATGGCAAAGAGAGGGCCAGAGTTAAGCATGAAGTTCACCTTAGATCAGCTCTTAAGCTTCAAGATTTATGTTTCAAAAATGGAGGAGTTTATATCAAGATAGGGCAACATATTGGACAACTGGTATACTTTTCAGGCATATTCTGATTTACGTAATAGTGAGGGAACTTCTGGAAAGTTCCAGTCTTTCATTTTTTTCCTTTTCTCCACGACTAGGAATATTTGGTCCCAGATGAGTATGTGCAAGTGATGAGGGAGTCAATGTTGAACAAATGCCCTGTTTCCTCATTTGACCAAGTTGGTGAAGTTATCAAGAAAGAGCTTGGGGAAACCCCTGACAAAGTATGTAATGTGGTGCAGTTATTTATATTTGGTGGATTGGAAAAGCTATGTATTCTTGTTGCTGTTCTGATTGGAGTTCCATTGCGGGATTTTAGCGGATTTCTTTGACTGGAGCACTATGTGAGGCTTAGAACAGGTTTCTCTAGTATATTTTTGGTCCGTAAACTGTAAGTATTCTCATTTTAATGTGTGTGTGCAGATATTTACGGAGTTTGACCCTGTCCCTGTTGCGAGTGCTTCACTAGCACAAGTTCATGTTGCTAAAACGCCAGATGGCCGGAAAGTAGCCGTTAAGGTTGTGGTATTTTTAAAATACCTTTCTGTTATCTATTAATGGCCATATTTTAATGCTGAATTTGGTGGATTCTCTTGTCCATACTTTTTGTGTTGAAATAATTGCCAAAAATCCAGGTACAACACTCTCACATGACAGACACGGCAGCTGCAGATCATGCTACTGTTTCTTTGATTGTGAACACCTTACATCGGCTTTTCCCATCATTTGATTACAGGTAGAGTTATGTCTTCTTGAGGATAATATTCATTTACAGGCCAACTACAGTTTTTTAATGCTGGCATTGGTTAGCTGAAGGTCTTGTTTCTACTTTGTGCAGATGGTTAGTGGATGAAATTCGTGAAAGTTTATTTAAGGCAAGTCGGTTTCGCCAGCTGATTTTTCTGAATCTAATCGCTTGGGAATTTCTCAATGTGTCTCATGCTTCTTCCGAGATGATTGGGATAAGCAACAGCTTGAGAGAGCAATTAACTGGTTGCGTGAAATGGATGTGAACATCTGTTAATTTACCTCATGCCTGTCATTCCAGCTCCTTGTATATGAGTTTTCTTTTGGGCTTTATTGTTCTGCATTGAATTAGACGTGACATTGTATTGCTTTGTCTACAACTACAGGAACTAGACTTCTTACACGAGGCAAAAAACAGTGAGAAGTGTTTGGATAACTTCCGGAAGCTGTCTCCTCATGTTGCTGATCGTGTGTATGCACCAAAAGTTTATTGGAACTTAAGCACATCCAAGTTGTTAGTTATGGAGTTTATGGATGCTACCCAAATAAATGATGTGGAGGCTATTCGGAGACTGGGAATTCAGCCAAGTGAAGTTTCAAAGCTAGTAAGTCTGGGCACTAATTCAATCGAAAAATGGCTATTGTTTAGCTTGCAATGTTTTCTCTATCCTTCAATATCTGCATTTATGAACAGGTTAGTCAGACATTTGCCGAAATGATGTTCAAACATGGATTTGTGCATTGCGATCCACATGCTGCCAACTTGCTAGTTCGTCCGCTTCCTTCCAAGGGGTGGTTATTTGGTAATCCTCTTTGGTATATTGAGAAATTTATTTGCTTTGACATCATTCAAGTAATTTCACTTGCTCAACATGAAGATCATGCTTTTTTAAGTTTTGTTATATTGAACACTATCTGCACAAGATAAATACCACTTTCAAGGCATTTCTTAGGAATTTTTCTTCCCAAGTTTTTTCTTTTTTTTTCTTCTTCTTTCCTTTCCTCCTACTCATTATTTCTTTTGGTAGAAAGGCCTCCTAGTCATTGTTTACTTGCCATTATGTTGCACATGAGCTATCATGCTACTTCTTTGAAACCATGCAGGCAGAAAGAAGCCCCAATTGATACTTCTTGACCATGGTCTTTATAAGGAGCTTGATGTGGCAACACGAACTAATTATGCAAACCTATGGAAGGTAACGCATTGGAAAACCTGCAACAGTCCCAATACACTAAATGTTTTCGATGATTTGCTGGTAGCAATATGTCCCTCATGTGTTTCGTGAACTGATTTGGTGATAGGCATTGGTTTTCTCCGATGCTAAAGCAATTAAGATCTACTGTGCAAAGTTTGGTGCCGGAGATCACTTGTATGCCCTTTTTGCTGGCATTTTGACAATGAGGCCTTGGAACAAGGTCGTGGATCGATCTGTTGATCATTTGGTCGTTCAAGGAACTGATAGGCCAGAGCTACAGGTTATGCTTTTTCCAGACCTGTGTCCTTGACTTTATGATCATTTGTTGGAAGTGTCTTGGTAATGACATAGCACTGTCTTCCTTGTCTGGCAGATGTATGCTTCTCAGTATTTTCCCCAGATTACAGAGCTTCTGACAAGACTGCCTCGTGAAATTCTTCTATTGCTGAAGACAAATGACTGCTTACGAGCTGTTAATAATGCTTTGGTATTGAATACAGCACCAGAATTATTTTCTTGTCCATGCATTATTTGGATAATTTCTGTGTTCTATCAATGAATTATTTTCTTCTGGTCAGATGTGCATCCTGATTGAAAAAAATTCTTGTTTCAATCCGATTTTTACCTAAGTTTATCTCTTGAGGCATTATCCTGCATAAGGAATGGTGTAAATATATACATGCAATTGAAAGATATTATATTTCAGTTTGCTTAATAGAGGGAAGTTGAAACTTAAACAATGTTGATACCGAGTTGTGTTTTACAGGTTCAAGGATCTTCACTTGAGACATACTTTATCATTGGAAAAATATCTTCAGAGGCGGTTCTTGAAATGAACAGGTTGGATGCTAGATCCTTAGTTGGACGACTCGGAGTCTGGCTGGAGGAAATGCAGCTTGAAGCTCGACTCTTCTTGATGCAGTTAGCACTGTGGCTTTTACGGTTCAGAAGGGCGTTAAGCATCTAAAACCTTTCATATCCGCATCATCATACATGATGATTACATCAATCATTTTCTGAGTCAAGTATACAAACAAATACCTGCTGATAAACATTCTTTCTGTTCATGTTGGAGTCTCCTTTATCATTTGGAGTTTTCTTCAACACTGACAGCTGTGAGATGTCGCAATTGATCTACCATCAAAGGTCACATACTGAAAGTTGTGTTTTATTACTCAATCTGTAACTCACCCCTATGCATGAGGAGTGAAGGAACCAAACGTTATTCAACTTTATTTTAAATAAGCTGACACTGCTGTTATCCATTTATTGTCTGATTCTTTTGGATTTGAAAAAAAAATTATGATCCTATATTCCTCTGAGATCGTGACCGAGTACGGACTGTTTATCTACTTCTTGTTTTCTCTATTTCAGTTGGCTATCATACTAGTGACGACAGGAAGAGCTCTGGGGTCCACTTGTGTATGAATAATGCTGGAATTCGTGTGTCCTTTTTATAGGCTTAATTTTCCAGTGATTGGACTTCTTGTTGTCAAGTGGGATTAATACTTTGCTGAAGGAAGTCGAATTGCTCTCATCTCCTGTCCATGAAGTGAAGATTTTTGTCTGGTAAAAAAATATATCTCTCATTTCTCTTGTTGAAGTGAAGTGCTCGTGTTCTGTCAGTGATAACATCAAGTCAGACATATGGAAACTCCTGGCTTGCATTCGGTGTGCATACCTCCTCCGGTGTTCGTAAATGGGGGGATATGTTTTCTGATGCTTTACTTCTGTTGTGATCTCATGGCTGTTGACTCTTTGTGAAACTACATGCGAATCCTTAAAGGTAACCATAATTTTTTGTGGCTAGTCACAATCAATCTCTGGGTACAATGGCAATCCTTTTGACCTTTCCTCCAGTAAATGATGATAGTGTTCGCCAGGACATGAAGATGCACTGCTGCCTCTGTTACCTTTTGCCCATGCTTGTTGGTGCTCGTGAAATTCATTACGCAGTGCCTTGTTCAGCAAGCTAATACGCAAAACTGAGTCATGTTAATTTTATGCAGAAACGTGTATGGTTCGATTCTGTGAGAGTAAAAATCATCAACCTATTTTCTACTATCCAGGATAGTCCCTACTGCCATGCTCTTTCTCCTTTAGGGAATCGAAGGAGGGAACAACATATCCTACCATAAACCCGAGTCACAGGAAAGCTGATGTTGCACCTCTGGTGAAAGGAAATTGTAAAATCTGCAAGATTCAGGAGTGGTATCCAGTCGTGTCTTCCTTTGAGATTTAGAACATCCGCACTTCATTTAAGTGGAGTTGGTCAATTACTAATGTATTTATTCAGGGATGGTTGCCAGGCCCGACTTCAGTGGCAGTCGGCAGAAAGAAGACAACCTTCCCGAGTGGACTTTCTCAATGGGAGATTCCGTTGGCCCGATTTATGTGCATTAATAAAGAAATTTTGGAATTAAAAGCTTTAATTCATAAAATAATTTGCGGATGAACGTTGTTAAAAGACATAACTCGTCATGCGTGGGAGCTTTGTTCCTCACCAACGATAGTTCGTAAAATAATTTGTAAAATATGCCGATCAATCCTAAAATTCGAAGACTAATGCAATTAAATGTGAATTTGTAACTTAGAGTTTAATTTAGAACTCTGAGTTACGAACTCAGAATTGTAATGTCCTCATTTAAATTTTGAGTTATAAATACAGAGCTCATGAAATTTTGATCTTTCGTATGATCTCTGACTCTTAAACTAAGAGTTTTACAGGTCACATAAACTCTTACTTCCAAAATAGAGTTCTATAAAACATGGGAGTTCTTGTGAAGTTTCAAAAAATTATGTGAGTTGAAAACTCAAGACATCGTCATTTTTCTATCTACCGGTTGGAACCGGCCAGGAAAATCGCCCTTTGACTTCTAAAAGATAATTTCCTCATATATGTAAAGGAAAACTGGATTAAGGTGCTTGTCCTGCTGCTAATCAGATTTGCATTTCAGCCTCGACCTTACACATGTAGCTTAAAACATGACACATCAAAACTGAAGTAATTAACTAGAATCACAATACATACCCGATGTGGTAAGCATTTGAACCTGCTCATATCCATCACAATAGATATGCCTAACTTTTGACACAAATGTTTGGGGGGTTTGATGTGTAAGTGCAACGAGACAAGACACTTCAAGTTCTGTGCACCTCGGTTTCTCTGACAATGCCGCCGACCATTCGAGCATTTTCTTTGGTTTTAAGTAATGTTTGCTTGCAATGCTACTTTTTTTTTTCTTTCAACACATTCATTATAAGCAAAATATCAATTATCATTTTATCTCCACATGCAACACCAAGATTCCTTCCCCGACCTCCACATATGACGACGACGACCACCATATTAGAACAGAAGAAAAGGATAAATTCTTATTTCCTAATCAAACCACCAATACGGCTATTGTATTATCACGATGCTACACTATTTTGCTAAAACATTACCAAAAAAATAAAAAAGGAAAAAAAGAGAACAAAAAAGGCACTTCGACCGGTCGTGGAAGAGGATTCCTACTTTTTTTCCGATTTATCATGTCGCTCTCCTTCTCAATCAATTAAAGTGGATAAATCGTGTATGTGTCCACTTGTTTCCCAGTTTGTAGAGTAGTTGTAGTTTGATCTTCTTTATTTTTATGGGTTTTAGGGCCATAACGGGGAGGAGATGCGATAGCCTTTGGTGTTTAGCAACAGAAATTCAAAAATCACAGATCTCAATGCTATTTGTGGATCAACGGTTCAGAATGCAGGCATAAAGTATGTGAAACCCAGTAAGGAGGTAGCTGTGGAATCACATCAGGCAAAAGCTTACGGGCGAAACGGTTACCAAGCGACGAGACTACCAAGCGACGATGGTCAATAAGGCGATCAAGCGATAGTCAACTGGATGAACGAGGTAACTCCGCAGCGAAGGTTAATGGGTGATCCGATCAATCAGTGGCTGTCCTAGGAAGATTTCGGACGTATCAAGACATATAATGAAATTGTTGTCAAGATTACTCAAATGGAAATGAGATATTCCATAAAGACTGGCAACAAAGATGCGTAATATATATATATAATATTTCATTTCCGTATATACATAGGTCTAGCCTAGTATAAATCGTTGTTCTTGGGCATTGTACACACACCTCTCTACAGACGGACATACAATATTTTTATCTTCAAGCATTCGGGCGTTCAAGCATCCCGACATTCTTGCGATCTTGTTCTCTTGCGTTCTTGCTTTTTTCCCAAAGGCATCGTCGATGGCATCCGTAATTGTTTCCGCTTAAGGGTGTCGTTCGACTGCTTTCTCCTTTCTTTCTTGATTTCATACGGCGCCCACACATTCAACAAATCTCCGAGTACTAGTTGCTTGTAGTGCCAGAGATTTCCGACGTGTTTGGATCCGGCTTGTCCAGCAGTCACTTCCGGAGTGAACACGCCTTTGGCGACCACAATGGGAGATTAGGCCAATAATGCCGAAAACCAGAACTGGTGCCAATTCAAGCAACCTCGGGGATAATAAATCCAACAGAGAAAACGACGGTGATGACAGGAACCTAAGTCCAGAAATGGCTGGTGAATTGTCTACTATCACGAGTACCTTCCAATTCTTAATGGAGAGGGTCAATGCTATTGATCAGAAGCACGACGCCTTTAAGAAGAAAATCAGCTCCAAGATGGACCTCATCGTCCAGAACCTAGAAACCTTATCAGGGGTGCCCATAAACAACCCTGATCAGGAGAAAGGTGAATCGGCTACCAATAACCCATTCGACTATGATGCTCACAAGGAGTCAATAACTAAAGGGAAGAAAAAGGCCGACTTTGGGGACATCCCAATTACACAATAATCCACCACTTGTGATTAACGAGGGTGGAACAACTGTGTGAAAAGATCATCAGGCTGCGTATCAACCTTCATTTCAAATAAGGGAAGATTTCTATAGGCCAGTAAATAACGAGCCTTTTCGTCCTCTTGAGGATCATCGACACTCTCAGTACATTCCTTAGCCCGTACGTGGAAGAGGGCTGGCAGTGTCGGAGGCGATGGCCCCCACCCGGTCTCATGCCCGAAATAAGGGATTACATAACCCGACTAGTTGAGCATGCGATCTCTGGGGCGAATGATATGAACGAGGTTGAACTCTATCGAGCTCACTACCCTGACAACATTGATCGGGACTATCCTTTTCTGAGGGGATATCGCGTGCCTGAATTTGTCATTTTCTCAAGCGAAGAAGGTATTTCTCCTGCGGAACATATCGTCTCTTTCACTCACCTAATTGGAGAAGCTGCTAATAATGGTTCTGGAAACTTCGCCTGTTTCCTAGCTCTCTCACAGGAGCAGCCTTTATGTGGTATGTGAACCTTCCTCCAAATTCGGTGAGAAATTAGGAAGAGATGCAAGTGCAATTTACGCTTGCGTTCGCTCAAATTGACCCAACTGTGACACTGTAGGACCTCACTCATATGAAGCAGCAACCTGGGGAACCAGTGATAATCTTTCTGAACAGACTTCGGAAGGCATGGCTGAGATGTAAAACTTCTGCATCTGAAGCCAAGCTCATAGCCATAGCTCAGGATTCTTTCATTCTTTGGCTTAGGAAAAAGCTAGAGGGAGAAGTGTTCAGGGATTTGAATGAGTTGGCCAGAAGGGTTATCCAATATGAGATCCTCCTCAGAGGGAAAACTCAGGCGAAAGGGAGTCTGATTACAGGACCCTTGGTGGCCTACCAACCGGAACCATTTGTGGATGTCGATGTCGCAGAGTATGTAAAGGTGCAACCCCTGACTTACGACGAGTTCACTAAGAAAAATTTTCGAGCCAAAGCCTCTCCAAAAACACAGGAGGAAAGGAAATATTCCTTCGATGAGGCGAAGGCTGATTAAATCTTCGAATTCATGCTTCAAACGGGTGAATTCAACTGAAAACATGCCATCAACTCCCTCGCACTAACAGAGAGAAGTCTAGAAACTTCTGTAAGTGGCACGAGTCGTTTACCCACACCACTAGAGATTGCATCACATTTAGAAACTTGGTGCAAGACCTAATAGAGTCTAAGGAGTTACGCTTCCTTGACTCGGGGGACCAGGCATTAACAGAGTTAACTCTTTTAGTGACTTAGTTGAAATAAACACCTTCGATGTCAACTGCCTAACTGTCTTCCCTGCATTGATACATAGAGACTGAGATTAGTCGATCGAAACCGGTAAAATGACCATCGCCAACATATTGTTCAAGCGGCTCGTGAGTAAGGGAACACTCCAGTGCCGTCCTGATCTCAAGAGCATACGACATGATCGTTGTCGCTGGCACATGGATGCTTCACACACCACTGATCGATGCCATACTTTTAGGAAGTACCCGTTGAACGAAAGGAAAGCAGAATGGTATGACCTTAACCGCCTTGAGGAGATGGATGGCTATAGGAATCAACTGTGTGCGAAGGGGAAGAAACCCAAAAGGAACCTTGCACCAAGAAACTCCACAAGCGACGCGTTGTTGATCGCCTCAGATCACAACAGGCGAAAAAGCATGAGCAACAACATTCCAATACTCTAGACGCCGCCGAGGCGACGAGGATACAATGAGTGAAGGGACTTCATTAGCCCGATTGTTAACAACTGACATGCTTTGTTATAGGTGCAAACCAATAGCAGCGCATAAGATACTCATCACTCAGATGTGCCAACTCTGCTATAACCAGTACTTCCTACTACTGGCCAGCATGGCTTCTGAAGGGAAGATTAAAGTGGAGACGGTTGACCCTCCATAAGGTAATTCACCCGACTCTGAGTCAACCTACCTTACAGATCCCCCTCTTATGGAGAGCTTCCGAAGGTGTTATGACACGCATAAGAGGGTGTTTGTTCAGGTGGAAAATCGCCTGTAACCTCTCAAATACTCACGCTGCATCCGCGTTCCTGTCATCTCAGCTACGGATACATGACAGAAGTTGGGCATGGGAGCACAATCCCAGATACCCACTGAGAGAACCAAAAAGTGGAGAGAGAGAAGAGCGCGATGCGCCACGAAAAAACGCGCCAAACTGGCAGCCTGTGATAGTCAAAAGGCTAAGGAATTAAGTGAAAGCGACCTTGTGTCCAATACGTGGAGCAATTACAACCTAGTCCAGTCCGGACTCTACCCGAGGTAAATGAGACTAATTGCAATGTCCTCATACTACCGGCCGAGTTTGCTAAAAAAGAAGGCAACCGGGCAGAAGGTGTATTCCCCGTTAGTTACAATACCGTTACTGAATTACCACGGAACTTTCCGAGTGGATGGCTGAAAGAGCCTCCTGCATCACTTCCGCTGCACATTCAGGGGACGATTAATAAGGTGGTGATGAGCCATGTCCTTATTGATAACGGAACAACTATCAACGTCTTTCCCCTTGAAGCATATAAGCGCTTGGGGTATGATATAGCTGACCTGAAAAGGACTGACGTAAGTGTCAGCGGATTTAACGGGACTACCTCCGCATGCCTTGGTGTGGTGTCCGTCTGACTCCGAGTTAACACCCATGAAAATAGGACAACTTTCTTTGTGATTGCCATAAAGCCTTCTTTTAGTGCCCTACTCGGAAGAGATTGGTTGCACTAGGTCGGTGTTATACCGTCCACTCTTCACCAAGAACTTCTACTGTGAGGAAAATACGGTTTAGAGGTTATCACGGGGGAGGTGAGCAAGAATGCTAGCATGTCCTATGTATGTGCAAGGGTAATAAAACAAGTCTGTCATAACCCAATTTTTCTAAAAAATGAAAATTATCAAAAATCACCGAAAATCATTAAAATAATAAAAAATCTCTCAAAATCATTAAGAGATCATCAAAATTTGCAAAATCATATAAAATCAAATAAAAAAAATTATAATTGCATTCCATGAAATCAAAATAAGGAAACATAATATTGCATTACAAAAATAAAAAAAAGGGACTAAAGAAACTATAAAAGGGGGGCTTTAGACAAAAAAAGAGGACATGGTGAGAGGAGACAAAAGCACTCAGAAAGAAAATGAAGAAAAAAAATTCAAGCACAAAAGGTATTTCTATTTTCTTCTTTCTTATGTCTTGCATTAAGTTGTACCCCTGGCTGACCGAGCCTTCTTTGTGACTCCTTTCTTCATAAGACTGCATAAGAGTCTACGACAATCCATATGGTTCCATGAACAGGTAATAAATCTGTTGTCTTTTTTGCTCTTGTCTTCGGTTTTAATAAATCTAGCCACGGTCAAGTTTTCTTTACTTGCTCTCTGTAGCCGGAGACCGGCGTTCCTCACTAGATCTTTCGACGGTAGAGGAAAGTCATCGATTGCTTGTCATTAAATCAGAGGAAAACGAGATACTCAAAGAGGCCTCACCTCGGCAACTTCGTCGACCATTCTCGGTCTCTTCGCCTCAGTTCCGATCCCCACATGTGACGGCAGCCCACAGCGGATAGCTTCTTCCTACCACTTAGACCTCCTCCAGCGGCAACAGCGGATGTTCCCTGGCTTCCGTCGCCGCGTTTGCAGCTCAAGTTTCCGACAAACTCTAGCCGTTGCTTCAAGACGTTCTCCTGGCCCCCATTTCACTTACTCCTGTCATCAGTGATTCCCTTCCTCAACATCCTTCCAGCAACCAGAGTCCGACAACGAAGACAGTGAAAACCTTTTTCAGTAATTCCCAGCCGCAACATTCATCTCCCTTGCCCCGGCACCGGCCGTGTTGGCCAAGTCGCCCAAGGAAACCGTCAAATCTCCTGAACCTCAGGCATTCCCTCTTTTCAGCCGATACCTAGCACCAAGGGATGCTAGATATGATTCCCAGTAGCTCCAAGTCGGCGTCCTAATAAACCAGCAGACGCGGCGGTTCCTCACGCGACGGACGACCACTCTTTTCTCAGTCCCGGCATGCCAACGACGACTCCAAGTCCTGCATCGACCAACGACTACAATGAAGCTCCCAAGGCATGTTTCCCTGATTCTGCCTTTCTGGAACCTGCAGCGATGACATCATCCCACAGACACCATCTTGTCGTTCAACTTCAGCAAGCCCCGAGGAGGCTCCCAGCTACAATGGCAACGATGGGCCTTCCCTAAACTGCCCTACCCTCGACAATGGCTTCGACATCTCCTCGGCTCCCGGATGCCTTCATGTCGTCCTTCTGACGTCCCAGATCCAGCGAGCCAGCAACAGCAGAGGCTTACCCGACTACCCCAGTCTCGGGTTCATCCTGGAATTCCTCCAAAATCCGTGCGCCAGTTCAACACCAAGCTCCGAAGGAACGGCAGCGACGTCGGCGTCGCTCAGATCTAGTCAGCCTCCAAGACTCACGCCCCAAGCTCGGGGAGGGAGACTCAGAACACACGTCCCTACGGCGTCCTCAGATCCAGTGGCATCAAACCCCAGCGATTCTTACTCTTTGCCCCACGTCAGCCGTGCCAGCATCCAACCCTCTCAAGGTGTCCATGTCGCCTCTTGTGGGCGCCCAAACAACAACCCCTATACGACTTCCTGTTCTCCGTCGCCTGACCTGCTGCCTCTCAACCACGAAAAAGTGACAGCAACCTGCAAGCACCGCACCACGAATCTCCAGTCAAAGTCTAAGCCGACCTCCACCCAGGCCAAGGATCAGAAGAGATTCCGCAGTCTAGCGCCCTCATCACATCTCTCTGTGGCACTGGCTCCCATCGGCTCCACCCTCCCCTATAACAACGACAGTAATAACCGAAAACCAGTTCCAATAACACTGTACTCGGCGACCAGATTCATATTCTCACCGAATCAGTGGAGACTCATCTTCGCCGGCAAGCAGCTCGAGGACGGCCGCACCTTCTGCCTCCTTTGTTCTCCGGTCGCTGCTTCAGATCTGGCTTCCCGACTCCAAGCGTTCTTCCTGCACCGAAGTTTTACTTAGACATCATCCTCCAATCCGGGATTCCCTCCAAGATCCGGTTGACGCCTTCCATCTACAGCCACTCCACCTCAGGTTCTCGGTGTCCTTAGATATGACCTTTCGAGCTCCAAACCGCCCACGACTAGCGGCCTCTCCTCGCCCCAGTCATCTCACTAATCAACTGCACAACAAACGCTCGTCTCCTGTCAATTCGCCAAGCCCAAGGATGCTCGGTTAGCCAATCGATAGTTATAGCTACGTGCATTGGGGTTCACTGCAAGTTATCATTCGTCAAAATAACTCTTAAAATGTTATAATTAATCTCGTTTCAAACCAATTTTAAATATTTTACTTCGTTTATTCCAAGGGGCTGTGCCTTGCGGACAACTAAGGCACGTACTCCATTCAATGCATTAAAGACGACAAAATTATATATATTCGAGGGATTATTTGGATTCTCGAAGATCAAGACCCTCTGAAGACGGCTTCGCACTCACCAACGTACGGCATCAACGGCTCGCCAGGTTCGCCCTAAACCTAATTTAAAATGGCACCGTGAGGTATAAACGCTAACGGGGGCGTTTTATAGATAGCGAAAAATGGTACAAACACTCGGTTCTCCCTTGAATTTATTTTTGGTTTAGAAACCGTTAAGGGCATTAATAAATTTATGTTGCTTGCATTTTTGCCTGAAAAATCAATTTTTAAGAAGAAATATTTTCATAAAAATTATTCACGTAGACATTATTAGCATATTGAGCTCGAGTTCATTCTTTTTAATGTCAAACAATCTCTTTTCTAAAAAAACGAGCTCAAATAAATCTGGATATCGAAAACATACAATTTTAACGCCTCCATTCTCTTTGTGATGCATGCGATTTAGTAATCCCTAATTCCCGAACCTTAACGAATCTTTATAGTTTTTCTAACTTGAACTTAAAATAAGTTACTGGCGACTCCGACACGTTTTCAAAATCCGAAGCCTTATCGTCAAGGGGGGATATTTATTTTAAATGGAAACGGAAACGGGATCACCCGCGACAAAGTCAAAGACATGACATTAAAGCAAAGGCATGCATTGGGAGACCCAAATGTCGGACCTTTGGGCGAAGCAGGCTATGAATTTCTGGTGTCATACGATGGACCGCCCTTGGCAGCACCACAACAGCCAATTGTTCAAACCGGATGAGGCGATGAACTATAGCCCGAAGCCGATCAAGACCCAACCCCACTTGAGAAAGATATGCGCGAAGCAAGGTTAAAAGGTGACAACAGCGTTCACTAGACAAAGACGGATTTGGAGCCCAATAGACTCCTCTACCCACCTTCGTCCAATGGAGAGTGAAACATTCTATCTAATATCGGACGTCCTAAAAAGACTAGGAAAATATAGGGCGTCCAGACTAAATGAACCACGATGTAATGTGCTTCCCTGGGAATGCCAAGGCATGTCAAATATTTATTCAATGAATATAGAAGTCCTTAATACTTATGTTGTCCCATGTGATCCGTTAAACGAAATCAACTTGGGAACCACTGAAACACCACGTGTCACCTATCTCAACTTGCTACTAAGCGAAACTGAGGCAAGCGATATTAGCAAAGTCCTTTGCCCTTACAAAGATTGTTTCGCCTGGGATTACACAGAGATGCATGTCCTTGACCGAAACTTGGTCGAGCATTGACTCCCGACCTACAATAACTTTAAGCCTGTGAAACAAACTACAAGGAGAATGTCACGGAAAATAGCCTAGATGGTCTACGATGAAATTAGTTATTCAAAGCCGGTTATATAAGAACGACTAAGTATGTGGACTGGATCTTTAGCATAGTTCTTATTGTTAAAAAGAACAGCAAGATCAGGGTATGCATATATTTCCGCGACTTGAACAAATTGACACCTAAAGACGAATGCCCAATGCCCATTACCGACGACCTTATAGACAAATCGGCAGGGCATGAATTAATGTCCTTCATGGACGGATATTCCGGATACAGTCAAAACTTCATCACTGAAGAGGACGTGCATAAGACATCATTCATATGTCCTATCGGGATATTCAAATGGATCGTCATGTCCTCTGGATTGAAGAATGCCGGAGCCACGTACCAGAGAGCGATGAACTGCATCTTTGGCCCCGTGATAGGGAAGATAGTGGAGGTCTACATCGATGATGTGGTAGTAAAATCCAAGTGAAGTCAGGATCAACACGTTCATCTAAGTGAAGCATTTGAAAATATGCGAATGCATAAACTAAAGCTCAACCCCTTAAAATGCGCTTTTGGAGTCCAAAAGGGACAGTTTCTTGGATTCCTAGTACACCAACGAGGAATTGAGGTTGACCCTCTTAAAACTCGCGCTATCCGGAACCTACCTGCTCCCTGGAGCATGAAGGAACTCCAAGCCTTTTTCGGAAGGGTTAACTATATATGTCGCTTCATAAGCAACGTGACATATAAAACTAGCGCCTTCTCAACAATCCTAAAAGAAATGGAGAAGGGACAGAAAACCTGGACATCACAACATGAGCAAGTTTTTCAGGAAATAAAGAACTATATGATGAACCCTCTTGTCCTGCGTCGTAGTCCAGTATTGGGTCCATGCTGGCACAAGAGCAAGGCGGAGTTGAAAGAGCTATTTATTACCTGTCTCGACTTCTCATAGAGACAGAGCAACGATACACCCCAACTAAGAAGATATGCCTAGCTGTTTATTACTCAATAATTAAACTCATACATTACATTGGGTCCAACGATGTATATGTAGTCTCTAAGACACTTGTGACCAAGATATTCTTCGACAACCCCCTACTTACGGGAAGAATTGACAAATGGAGTTTAGTGCTCTCTGCCAACAATCTATACCACAAGCCGCAGACTTAAGTTAAAAGCCATGCCTTGGCTGAATTCATCACCCTTTATAGTGAAGGTAACATAAACTCTTCATACGAGGAGGATAACCTACATGGACACTGGACCATTTGGTTTGATGGGTCTTCTAACAGATTCGGAGCTGGTATAGGGGTCTTCATCAAGACACCCTGGATTGCTGAAACCAGGTTGGCTTGTCACCTCAACGGCAAAGTATCCAATAATGTAGCAGAGTACGAGGCCTTGATTCTAGCTTTGTAGCTCGCCCTAGGGTCCAGGGCGAGCTGCATCAGGCAGAGACAGGTGCCGTTCGATCACCGCACCGATGCGTTCTAACGGGTTAAACTTTAGGTCGGTACGCTCATGGTCAAATCGAAGGGGGTCTCTAGAAAGATAAAAACCAGTCAATAAACAGACATCCTCCAGGGTGATTGACATTGGTCCTCTAGGGAGGTAGAAATAGTTGACAACAGGATTCCAGAACGACAGGAACTTGACACACGCCGGCAAGTTGGGTTCGATCGAGGAGCGCGAGATGTTGATTAGGATCTCGATCCCAATCGCGTCCCACGCGTCATGCTTCTTGGTCATCCACTTGGAAATCCAAAGGTCATGTGCCTCGCTCCTTGGAGATGGAAAGCAACGGAGGTTCGCTCGTACCGACAAACTACATCCCAACGACTTGAAATCATCGGGGGTGAAGATGGCGGGCAACTTATTGGTAAAAAGGAACGACATTTCCATGTCAGAAAGAAGTTGGGACTTGACCATAGTAACGAACGGACCCAGCGTTTGTTGTCCTGACATCGGAGCGCCAAAGTCCAACTCCGCTTCATGACCAGGAAAGACGTGAAACTTCAGGTTTTTCGTTTACACCCGTCGCAAAACGGCTCCATCACCCTCTGTGTGGAATAGATGAGTCAAGTTCGTTGCGGATGAAGCACCGAAAGCCATAGAGGTCGAGAGGAAACTAGGATTTTTGAAAAAGAAAAACAGGGGAAGAGGTAGAACGGTTTCTGATTGCATGAGCGGGAAACATCAACCCCTTCCCGGCTTTATGGTCTAGAAGTCGACAAGACGGCTAAAGCCCAAAAGGAGTGTCGCTTCGCTTGAAAACTGATGGTACAAACGTCGAGGTGGACAGGCAAAAAGACTTAATACATACATATATTTTCATTCAAATCCGTGGTTCATTACATTAGTTTGTTCAGAGACTCAAGATTGGGTCTCTCTACCAGGTGTTTTGCTTGTAGCTTATGGGGGTATTCACATTTGGCATATGCCTGCTCTGACCGAGATCTTTGGAGGACCGACCATAGAATCCTGTTCACTAAGTGGAACACATTAGTTGTCTGCTCTTAGGTTGAGCAGTACGGGTAAAAGGTCTTGAGCGATCGATCCGGTAGAACAACTCAAAAGATAAATGACAAGGTAGATGGCGTTTCTTCTTCTTGAAGAAATGCTTTCTATTGAAAACCCCTTGAGCTATGCGAGCTATTCAAGAGTTTATCCATAGAGAATGAACATGGTTACCCACAGCACTCGGTTCATTCCCTGTGACGAAGAAGATCCTTGGCAGTAGTCGACAACTTCACCGCATTATGGAAGCATGGCTGCAGTGTGAATCTTTCTGATCAGGAGGATCTTCATCCTTGCATATAATTCCGAGTCCGGCCTCCCAATGGCCGTGAGGTAGGAAAACTCCAACGTCCCCAGAGGTTTGGGGTCACTAGAAAGCACAAAAGGTCGGTCTAATCAGAACGTAACCCAAGGCTAAAGACTGACCGATCGAGGCTTCGCTCAAGCCCTCTATCCTTCTAGACAAGCTCATTGTTAACGAGGGTGGAGACGTTGGAGGGCGAGACACCACTGGCGTAATGTGGTGGACATAGGCTCTCAAGCAAGCTAAGATGATGGATAAAAGTCCTGGGTAGGAGACGGAAAGATGAAGACCTCATAACCTTACTATTTCTAAAAGTGATAGTTTGTGATTGAGAAGCTGATCCAGACATCGCTATTTATAGCGGGGTTGTGAGGAATATAGGATCTCTAATAGGAGATATTTTGGCAGAAGCCTCGGGATTTCGACAAACGTCCCAAAAATCTCAACCGATATGCTTCGGGGATATCAACTGGTTGGGGATTAATGCTCGCCTGCACACGTTACCAGGGTACGGGGAAATGATTACTTGATCTTTTTCAAGGAGACGGATTGCAGTCCCTGACTCCATCTCCTTGAGGGGGCTTATATGTTTAGCAACAGAAATTCAGGGCCACAGATCTCGATGCTATATGTGAATCAACGGTCCAGAATGTAGGCTCAAAGTACGTGAAGCCTAGTAAGGAGGTAGCTGTGGAAACACGTCAAGCGAATGCTTGTGGGCGAAGCGGTTACCGAGCGACGGGGCTATCAGGCGACGGGGGTCTACAAGGCGATCAAGCGACAGTTAACTGGATGAGCATGGAAACTCTGCAGCGAAGGCTAGTGGGCGATCTGATCAATCAGTGGCTGTCATGGGAAGACTTCGAACGATCTCAAGACACGGAAGGAAATTGTTGCCAAGATTAGTCAAATGGAAAGGAGATATTTCATGAAGACTGGTAACAAAGACGCGTAATATATCTATAATATTTCATTTTCGTATATACATAAGTCTAATATAGTATAAATAGTTGTTCTTAGGCATATACACATCTTCGTAGACGGACAAACAGTTTTTATCTTCAAGCATTTAGGCGTTCAAGCATCCCAACGTTCTTGTGATCTTATGCTCCTACGTTGTTGCTTCCTTCCAAAGGCATCATCGATGGTATCCTTAAGTGCTTCCGCTTAAGGGTGTCGTTCCACTGCCTTCTCCTTTCTTTCTTCATTTTATACAGCGACCACACATTCAACGAACCTTCGATCACCAGTTGCTTGTAGTGCTAGAGATTTCCGACGTGTTTAGATCTGGCTTATCCAGCGGTTACTTCCGGAGCAAACATTTGATAGTTGTAGTAGTGCCTATCCAAAATCTAATAGCTTCCCTCAAGAATGGGTAATTTCTCTCTTTGCTTTTAAGTAACTGGGGAGAAGGCATCATCATATTTTTGTATCTCTCTTTGCTTTTAAGTAACTGGGGAGAGGGCATCATCATATTTTTGTAAAAATGTGAAAAAGCCACTGAGGTTGATGGAACCAAATACTGCAAAAATCTTCTCAAATTGAGGAAAGAAGTAAAATTGTGGGAGCGATATGTTGGATCTCCGGTCAGCGTCACTACTAAAAATGCAACTCAACACAAAACACTGGAGTTCGCCGCTTGTTGGCCATCCATACGCGGACGACGTGGTGTTTTTGTTGGGAACGGGTGATGTTCTTCTTTCCATTGTGATGAGTTCAATTTTAGAGAACTGTTCATTCCTAATAAAAAAATAATTAAATTGTTGAGAAAACACTTAACAAAATTACGAGTTACTTTATAGATAAAATTAATTAAGGTTTAAATTCAAACGGCTAAATTAAAGTTCTAGTATAGTGAGATTCTTTAGAATTTTTCAAAGAAATTAATTCTAAGCATGATTAGATGATTAATTTCAAATTAGTTACATACAATTAGTCGTATTTTATTGCACTATTTAACAAATATTTTTTTGACTCTCATTGTCGATTAAATTTAACATTTTTATTAATAAACCAAAGTTTGAGTAATTTGAAATTTCATTATGATATACAATTTTAATTTCACTATTTATCCGTAAACATGATTAGAAGGACTTATTTTGCATTAAAATTCATATTTTGTCATATTTTTGATTTATTTAATCTTTGTCAAAGGAAATTTTACTTTCATCCTTTACTTTTATTATCATTCAGAAAAATATATACAAAAATTGGGGAATTTATTTCTAGCATTTTTAGGATTATTTTTTAATGATATTTTAAATTCGGATTTTGACTAATTTTAAAGAGAAAATAAATTGAATCCTCAAATTTTGTCATGCCTTTCATGTTAGTTCGGAATTTTATCAATATTTCAAATTAGTCTGGACTTAACTGAAAGTCCGATTATTCGTGGATTACCCCGAATTATTGGGCATTCTTCAAATAGGTCCGAAATAGATAGAAGAAGTTAAGAATTACCGATTAGTCCCTAAAAATGCTCGTGTTCCAGCGAATCAACCCCATTCATTATTATTATTATTATTTTATTATTATATTTAAAAATCATAGAGATCGAACTACTAAACTAAAAATGACTTCTTCTTCTTCTTCTTTTTTTTACTTTGAATGTTTAGTGAAATTAACTTCTTCAATTCAAAATTGATCACGTTTATGAATTATTCAAGTTGATTTATTAAAACGTCATCGATTATCTTTGATGAACGCTAGAAGTAGTCTTAATGTGACATCGCTAATTTTATTTTCATTTTCTATTTCTATAATTTTTGTCCAAGGAAATTTTACTTTCATGCTTTAGTTTTATTTTCATTTAAAAAAATATAAACAAAAAAGGGAGAAACAAAAAAGAGAGGAGCAAGGAATTTATTTATACCATTTTTAGGATTATTTTAATGATATTTTAAATTCGGAGTTTAAAGAGAAAATAAATTTAAGATCTAATCTATGAGTTTCGTAAATTTTACTCGACATTCCAACTAATTTGAAAATTAAAATAAATCGGAGGACTATTATGTATTTATTTGTTTATTTTGATTAAACTTCCCCGCCGAAATTGAAATGGGAAATAAACTGGGATTCCAGCTCGGCCATCGCAAAGGCCATGTTCGGCTTCTGGCTCTCGATGGAGCGGAATAGGACGGTGGACGGCTCTCGTCCTGGGGGAGGTCGATGAACTGGATGCACGTTGGGTCTATGGACTTGATGAAGGCGTTATTTGGGCATATTTTTATCAATCAAGGTGCAACCTTGACTGTTATCGGGCTTCTCACGCGATGTACACTGTCGTCGGATGTCCATATTCAGAATGAGTAACCTGCAGTTGTGGCTGGTCCACTGGCTGCCGTCACAATCTTGAAAGCTTTCTGCTCGCCAATCTTACTGAACTTCAAGGACACCGGCTTCACAATTATTTTTATTCCGTTGGGCTGCAGGACGTGTGCTTATGGTGAAAGGACTCAGCCAATGTCTGGTGATCAATGATCGGAAAATTGTGAAGAATTGATGGGCTTACTGGGTGAAGTGACGTATGCAAACAAGGCCACTCCGTCGGAGTAACTAATGTGAGCAGCATGAAGAAAATGCAGATCCGGAATCACTTCGTTCTCGTTGAGTATCCCATTTGCAAGAACCATTATGACCGCTTCGGATAACAAGCATTGTTCTCCCTTGCACCCTGCACACAAATTTCTTAGAACTCGAATGCTGAGCCGTCGAGCAATAGTGAGTTGGCATAAGAAGAAGTGACCAGTCCGTCCATTCACCTTAAATTTTCGGCCATCCCCTGTGATGGCAAAGTCCGAGAATTCCCGATCCATCGTGCATGCAAATCCAAATCCAACTTAAACCTTAAATTAATAATTCAAAATATTAAACCCTAAATATTAAATGTTAAACCTTATAGGACCATCAATTATAAATTCAAAATGTTAAACCCTAAATATTAAAAGTTAAACTATAAATTAAAAATATAAAATATTAAACTCGAAATGTTAAACCCTAAATTAAAAGAAGCTTAAATTTTAAACCTTAAAAGTGAAATCATAAGTTTTTAAATACTAAACCAAATTAGACCCTAAACTCTAAATGTTAAACTAATGCATTGAATCATCAATCTTAAACTGTAAAGATTAAAAGACAGTAAAGCATATATTAGAACAATTTTTTTAATATATTAAAGGAACTAATTTATTAACTTCTTAATATATCAAGGATAATAAATTAATTTTATAAGGTTAGGAATAAAAATAATCTTCGAATTAAAAAAGAGTTAATCTTAACCATATGACTCTCCAATTTTTTTTATGAAATTGAGACGATACTAATCTGCGTTGTCTACTCCGTCTTCACACGCATCTTCGGTAATTAGACCTCATATTCTATTTTTTTTTTTCCCTGGTAAGTTGATTAGACTCTATACTTAACTTCTCACACTTTGTCTTCTTCTTAATCTTCCCATGCTGTCAACCATAATGGTGAATCACTGAAATTTCAGGTTCATTCAATCATGAACATTCAGTAATCAAGTTAATCTTGAATTTATTTCTAGCACCAATTAAACAATGACAGCTTATAAATTAATCTTAACGCTCATTAGACATGCTTAGTGATGTATATATTCTTATTGTTTAATATGAGTAACAGGGTTGAATCTAGAGAGGGATTAATCGTGTCTGAATTAACGTTAGGGAATTAAAAACAAAGGATGACCATCGTAGTCGGATCATCGAAATGTTGTTTGCCAATCGGCTCAGCCGAAGAAAAGCAAACCCAAGCCCAGCTAAGTCCGATCCAAGTCGGAAAACAAGAAAATGAGGAAGAGGCAGAAATAAAGATGGCCTTCAAGCCCAGAAGTTTCAGCCCCAGCTGATTGCATCCAGCAGCCCCTCACCATGTTTCTTCTTCTTCACCAGCGGATCTCTCCCTATTCCCCGTCTACTTCAGATTCGTTTTTATCTATAATTATGGGGGGGTGGCAACTCAAACCAGCGTCCTTGAGGATCCTGGAGGGGTTGCATCAACGTGAAGAACGCACACCAGCATTGAGGAACCATGCGCCAGCACAGAAGACACTTCGCCAGCCTCTGCTCAAACCATTTACATTTACAACTGCCTGCTACTGCCGTCTTTCTATCCTCGGTGTTCATAAGGCCGCCTGAAGACGAAGAACATCAGACCGCCATTACCTCCCCGTGGATGCTCGGCTTCACACGGCAACTCTACAATGTAGTGGCCTCTCCTTCCGGCTTCCGCAGCAGTAGATGCCTCAAATTCCAACGGCCGGTCAGCTTCCCAGACAACAATGGCACTCCAGCGTGAACTACCTCAGATTCCTCCCATTTGAAATCTAATTTTAGTCTTGCAATTGTAGAATCGGTCATACAATATTTTTGGCAACTACTAATTTAATTGAGTGTTGTCTGAACATAAATCATGGTCTGTCCTTTAGATTTTGGTAATTCTCAAAGATCTACAGGATTTCTATTGTATTCGGCATTCGGATAAAATTAATGTTTCGCTGATGATTTAAAGTTGTCTGATTATCGATAATCTCTGGTTAAATCTTATTTTGTCGGATTTTATGTGTTTTTGCAGGAAACACGATGAAATATGGGCTTCTCCAAAGAATAATCAAAATTCAAACTCGATTATTCTAAAACGTTTCTTTTTTTAATGTGTTTTCCGTGCAACTAAGATGTATTTGCCAACACATATTTCACGAACTCACCTAACGCCATGTGGGATGACTCCCCTTCTTCAGCACACTCCTACTCATGTCCTTCCATTCCTTCATCTTCCTCCTCTTCTCCCCGGATTCCTCCATCACTGTCCGGATGCCCTGCCCAATCTCCTCTGAGGACACGGTGTCCCCGCTCTCCATCTTAAAGACCCTTTTGAAATCTATCCTAATCTCTGCAGCCAGCCCCATCTCCTTCACTAGCTGGAAAGCATTGAGCTGCTGTTCCTCATAGACTGGCCATGCGGCCATTGGCCCCCCGAACCATATTGCCTCCAGGTGAGTTCTACCCACAGTGCGATACGAATCCACCAGTTGATGAGTGCGCCAGTATTTCGGCCTGTGGTGCCCACCCAATCACCCTCCCGATCCCGGCCGTCCGTTCCAAGAAACCGTCGGGGAGGACCTCCCAGAGATCCGCACAATAGTCGCTTGACAGGCCAATCTTGTCCTTCGGCTGCGACCGCCGTAACGACCACAGGAACCGGCACTTGCACTTCTCGAGGGCGATAGCGATCTCTCTCACTTGGAGGCAATCAGTTCGGGTGATCAAAATTCATGGACCTTCTTAGGAGAATGAAGATGCATATGGAAGACATGCACTCACCTGAACCTCGTCGAAGCGTCCCATGCTCCCGAAACACAAGAACACTACTGAGGCATCCGGTTGGCGGTCCAGCCACTTTACTATCTCGTGGCAGTCCTGTCTCCTCGTAGAGTCACCTGACGAGCCCCGCACGTTGACTATGGGCCCGACTGGGTAGACCTTTGGCAGGCCAGGCTCTGACTGAAGGAACTTCAGGGGATGTGGCTCGAGCTCGAGGAAAGTGTTCACTGGGATGCCCCTGGTCTTCCTGAATCTCCTATAGTTGTCGAGGAACAGTCCCACTGTCTCCGGCCGCAGCACTAGGGATGGAAGCAGCTTTACCTGAAGAGGGCAGGCGAATCCTGGAAAGGCAAGCTCCTCGCCAGAGTTGCGATACTCGGCCACGTCCTTGCCATAGTCATCGCGGAGTTTCTGCAAGTGAAGCATGAGGCCGAGCATCGCAGAGCTGGACGTGAAGAAAATGTAGGAGGGGACCCCGAAGGAGTCGGCCACATCAACCAGGGATGCGCAGAACACGTCGAGCACAAAACCCCCCAGCCTTCGCTGCAGGGAGCTGGAGTTGCACTCGGAGGCAAGCTCGGCCACGGCCCGGGAAACGTGGGGGTGGTAGCTTTCCACGAGCCAGATGGAAAAGTTGTTGGCGGCCACGTCGTGGAAGGTGCCATCCTCGGGTAGGTACACGAAACGGACACGAGGATGCAGGCCGTGGGCAGAGGATGCATCAAGGGCAGGGGAGGGGCTGTGGTCGAAAGGGAGTTTCATGACAAGCACAGCAATGGAGAGTCTGTGGTCGTGGCCGACGAGGAGGTCGGCTAGCTCGACCGAGGAGAAGAGGTGACCGGTGCCGGGGCCAGGGATTAGGACGAGAAGAGTTTGACCATCTTGGGAGGGGGTTGGGTTGCGTGTTAGTTTGATTCGGGAGGGGGAGGGCCGGCATTATATAATGGAATTTTAGGACTGATTTGAAAGACTAAAGATAATTCCTGACTTAATTAGGGATTATGAAACATTTAAATAAAACAAAAAAGAAAAATAAAGAAGAAGAAAACGCTAACCCACCCGATCACACACACTTAAGTCCCAGGCTCAAGGAATTTATTTTTGGTATTTTAGCATTTTTAGGATTATTTAATAATATTTTGAATTCGTATTTGGACTAATTTTAAAGAGAAAATAAATTTTGAGAACTAATTATGAGTTTCGTAAATTTTATTAAACATTCCGACTAAATTGAAAAGGAAGATAAATCCGAATACTAATATGTATTTTTTGTTATATAATGTAAAGTTGAGGATCATTGCAAATTTAAGAAGATATTTTTTCCGCTATTTGGGCCTTAAAGAAGGTGTTGTGTAATTGGGCTTTTATAATTGCAGCCCATAATTTTTTGAGCCCATATCAGATATTTGTATATGAGATCAGGTGCGAAGTAGTTGGCTTCGGCTTTTGGTTTGGTGGCGACCTTCTAAGAACCACCACATCCGTCCATTCCATTCCATCGATGATATTACAACACGAAAAAGATAAATTATTATTTCCTATAAAAAAACCCCAACCCGTTTATCACATTGTCATGTTGATGCTAAACCCTTTTGCTAAAATATCATTAAAAACAAAATAGGAGAAGTGCGGTCGGTCAGTATGAACCGAAAACCATTTGTCCTTTCAAAAAAGGTCAAAACAATTAATTTTTGGTTAGGCTTAACCCACAAAACGAGATGGTGGCGGGGGCCTCTCCTTGTTTCATGACGTCATTGTTAACGTCACCTTCGGGGAAAAGAAACTGAAGGCAAAATTTTATTTTAGTAAATTATTTTTTTAAAAAAAGAACTTAGAATTAGGAGGGAGGCAGGTGTCTAGTTCCTAAAAGTCTTTATTAACAACAACCCACCGACCCTTAGAAAAAACGAAAGGAAGAGAGCAAAAATGTAAGCGGCTAAAATCACGCGCACAGTAGATTAAGTAGTTTTTTATATTTTACGAAAACTTTTATAATTGGCCTAAAGACTTCGTAGAAGACTTGTAAAAATATATGAGCTTTTCCGAAATTTTGAAATGAGCTTCGTAAAAATGTATAAACTTTAACAATAATAATTTCGTAAAATATGAATTTTTTTTTATGGGTCATAAAAATATACGGGCTTTTACGAAATTTTGTAATGGGCTTTGTAAAAATGTACGAACTAAAATAGTAATTTTTTGGTAAATTAAGAAAGATACTTATTAATAGTTAATAAACAGTGATCAGGTTCATAAATCTACAGTAATTTACGAAAAAATTTCGTAAATTTTCATTATTGTCTTAAATTTTCAAAATTTTCGTAATTTTCGAATCGTACCCCGAAGAAAAGAAATTATGAAAATTTTGAAAAATTACAAATTTTTTTCTTAAATTTTACGATATTTTTTAGTAAATTACTGTAGATTTACGAACCGCTTTCACTGTTTATTAACTATTCATTACGAAATATTTTCATGGCCGCTTGTTCCCAAGAGAAGTTTATAAGGCCATCACCATCGAAAACCAGGGCTGAACCCTCGAAATTTCTTGAAAGAATAAAAGGTGATATATGTGGGCTTATTCATCCACCATGTGGACCATTCAGATATTTTATGGTATTAATTTGACGCATCGACTATATGGTCCCATGTGTATTTATTATCAACTAGTAATCACCCATTTGCAAGATTGTTTGCTCAAGTTATCAAATTACGATCTCATTTCCTGGACTGTCTAATAAAATGTATTCATATTGATAATGACAGAGAATTTACTTCTCAAGCTTTTAATGATTATTGTATGTTAATTGGAATAAGTGTTGAACATCCCGTAACACATGTTCACATACAAAATGACCTTGCAAAGTCATTGATAAAACGTCTTCAATTAATTGCAAGACCATTGCTTATGAGAACAAAACTCCCAGTTCATGTTTGGGGACATGCTATTTTGCACGGGCAGCGTTAATTCGCATCAGACCAATAAATTATAATGTGGTCTCCCCTTTGCAAATGGTTTATGGTCAGCAACCAAATATATCTCATCTAAGAATTTTTGAGTGTGCGGTATTACGTGCCAATTGCTTCACCACAACGCACAAAGATGGGACCCCAAAGGAGATTGGGGATATATGTCCGATCTGAATCACCGTCTATAATTAAATATCTTGAGCTATTGACGGGTAATTTATTTATGGCACGGTTTGCCGATTGTCATTTTGATGAAATGATATTTCCAACATTAAAAGGGGAAAAATAAGTAGCCACAAAAGAATAATATGGCATGAGTTATCATTGGCTCGCTATGATCCTCGTACAAAGCAATCTGAACTCGAAGTTCAGAAAATTATTCACTTACAAAATTTAGCAAATCAATTGCCAGATATTTTTACTGATCCTAAGAAAGTGACAAAGTCTTGTATTCCAACTACAAATGCTCCAATATGAATTAATATCCCTGAAGGACAACCTAGTATTGCTGAGCCTAAAATGCAAGTGAAACGTGGTAGACCAGTTGGTTCCAAAGATAAAAATCCTCGAAATAGAAAAGAAATAAAGGCTCAAACTAAGGGAACAGTCGCTCTAGAAGAGCCTCCAGTCATTGAGAAAATGATTCCAGAAGAATAACATGTACCTAGAAATGAAGAAATCTCTATCAATTATGTTTTAAGTGGAAAGAGATGGAATCGAGATAAAATCGACGCCGATGAAAATTTTGCATATGTTATAGCATGCGATATTGTAAATGAAGAAGAGGATCTGGAACCAAAGTCTGTTGAAGAATGTAGATAAACAAATGATTGGCCAAAATGGAAAGATGCGATTGAAGCAGAATTAATATCGCTCGCAAAACATAAAGTTTTTGGACCTGTAGTCCGTAAATGAGTATTTGTAAGGAAAAGAAATGAGAAAAATGAAATTGTCATATATAAGGCACGACTTGTTGCCTAGGGATTCTCGCAAGGACTTGGTGTTGATTATGAGGAAACATATTCTCATGTGGTGGATGCAACAACATTTAGATATTTGATTAGTTTATCAATCCACGACAAGTTGGAGATGAGATTAATGGATAATCCTTGCAATATCTCGTAGTCGACTCAAATATTCTCTCGAAACGTCTCGACGTAGGAGCGTCTAATTCTTTCAGAAGGTTACCCTCTTGCAAGTCATGACTTGGGACGGCCAATGATGAGCCTTCGGCTGGTTGATCGTGCCCCGTGTGATGGTGGATGCTCTTCCTCCTAATTTTCGACCGCGATGTCGTCCACATGATCTTGTCCTTGAGAGTCGACTTGAACCTCGTCTTGATGCTTTTGAGCATGGACTCGGGAGCCATCTGGTTTGACTCGAACAGTTTCATCTTGTATGTCCAAGATTTTCGAATCCATCAATGATGGATGACTAAGGATGTAAGATTATAATGTAAATAGATAAACAAGGATTAAGATGCATGATCTGAAATATGTGATCATCGATAAACTATTACCATCAATTCGTCGATCATTGCGTCGACTTCATGTTGAGGATTCTCAGATTCATCAAAGTCTTTTCGGATGGTAGATCTTGGCAATGTTGGTTGGAGGCTCTTCCATAGGTTCGAGATGAGTTGACGAAGATCCACCAATATTAATCTCCCCTGCTTCGACATTCTCTGCCTCGTTTGAACTGTCTCAATCGACCTATTCAGAGTAAATACAACGAACACGTTGTTTCAACTAAAAAGTTAAACGTAAAAAATGTTTATGAAAAATTACTCTTACTAGATGGTAATTCTCAAAAAGATCTTACTCTCCCAGAGAGTCTACTCTACCAAAGAGGCAATTTGGAGCTTGCATTTCGTCTTGGGCTTTGGGGGTACATAAGGAGGATTTAAAGTTGAAACAACTTTACCCTAACCTTTGGGAGACTTGCCTTAGGATTAGTTGAAGGAGATTCTCTCGGCTTCAACTTAACAATTTTAGGTTGAGTGGCCAGAAGTTCCTCAATTGAAACTGTAACAATTTGGTAATTAACCCAAAGAAACAAAAATACTTATAACACTATAGGAGGGAGGCTTACCAGGTAGTAAGGCTTTTTCGGTCTTTGAAAGGAGTTCTTCAAGAAAATCTTCTGGGAGAGTTTGACCTTCTATTGCAAGAGTGGGGAACTTCGACTCTTATATGATCTTTCTAAAAGTTTCACTCCATACACCATCAAAGGTCAAAGTGGTCTCTGTAGACTTGTAGCTGGTCGGGAACTCGACTTGCCTCGATATTTCTTTGATGTTCGAAAAACCTATAGTTGAGGATCATATTATGTTAGAGCATAAAATCTGATATATGAATGGTTCGAATCTGACATAGGATTGGTTCGAGAGTGTTACAGTTCTTTCATAGAAAACTGCACGTAGACATGCCTTGAGAAGTCAGTATTGAAATATCGGCGGTGCGGTTTGGGAAGACTTTGGATAAATCCGAATTGTCAGCACAGAGTTGATGATTATAAACTATAAAGATAAATCCTCTAGCGTTGCACACCACAAAGTCCCTTATTAATAACACAATGTCCTAGTAATCATTTGGTTATGTTTGGCTTCGAAGTTGATGATACTGGTAGCTGGCAGGAAATGGATTCCAATTGACATGATCCTCCGATAAGAATTCTTGGGGATAGCTTGTAGCGATATGATTTTCCCAATGCTCATAACAGAAGGTCTTGACTGTCTCTTGTCCATAGAAATGGTAAGAACTGTCATGAGGCTGAAATCGAAAGTTGTCACAAAACTGAGGGAAATTTAAATGAATTTCACCATATACAATCCACAGAGGACCAGTTGTAGGGACACTTGGAAAAGTAAAAGGAACCTTTAACGATAACGAATTGCCCTTGGTTGCACTAGTGTTCTTCTCAGTTACTGCTTTGAACAAGCCTTGATATATAAGACATAAGAAGAAAGGAGCGAGGGACACGGTTTCTTTCACCTTAACTAAGAAATTAGCCAGAGGGCACATCATCTTCAAAGGAAGGAAGAAACAATTGGTATTGATATCCCACGATGAAAGCAGGGCAGCTAATGGGCAAGGATTGCGGCGCATTCCTTCAACTGAGAGCCTAATAATACTAGCAATTCCTCGTTGTCACCATTCCTTCCTCCGGACATTCAACCACTTGCCAGCTCACTCATCATAACCCATAGATGAGCTAAATGTAGGGAAGCAATATAGATTCTCCAACTGACTTGAACCCTTGGTCCAATAGGAGGGATTCGTAAAATCTGTCCAATGGATGGGTAAATCAGAAGAAAGATAGAGGTAATCACACTTCACCTTCTGCTGAACAAAGGCGGAGGACTGGAAAAATAGAAGCAAGTGTTCTTGTTTACGTATACATGTTCTTTACATTACCGTTTACTTTTGAAAGTCTTGGCGAACACTTTTAATCTTTCAATAGTTGTGATCTTTGCTGAATATCGCGACGTGTTATTACACCCGCAAACATAGAGGCCATGATCTTCTCAATCACGAATGCGTTCCCTATGGTCCTCAATGCAGCCGCCCCGCTTGATCTCTTTGAAATCATAGCAGATGCTGGGCCGGGTGCTTTCCTTTCGGCCTCCGAGAACATATCTAAGCTAGAAACCAAGTACCCTGACCCCCAAGATGGACAGGATGCTGAGACTACTGGCTAGCCACTGGCTCCTGAAGTCATCGTTGAGGGGTTTGCCCGGTGATAAGGTCGAGAGGCTTTACGGGTTGAATCCAACTGCAAAGCTCTTCGTGAAGAAGGGCAACGAGGGTTCGATGTCTCATCGTCAAGCTCTTCCAATGCATCCTGCTACCCAGAAAGTATGGTAAAAGTTTGGCTTTTTCTCATCACGTTCATTTTTTTCGGTCAGTGATATCGTCACCCCATCATTCTCTAACTCAACACTCGGAAACTTACGATTTGACAAGAAGGATCTGGTTAATGACATTTTCGAATGCTTTTTCTTGTAATTCATTAGGTTACATTTTAAGGATGCAATAATGGACGACGGGAACCGCTTCAATAAGGTCCATGATATAGCTATCTTCGAGTACATGGGTGTTGATCCTGCATACATTGACATTGTTAGTCCTGGTTTTGTTGATGAGCTTGAGAAGCTAGTCGCTGTAACACTTCGCTTATTCTTAGTGATGAGCTTGAGAAATGTGTTGCTGAACCACATCAAGTAAAATTACAGTTTGCTGCGTTACAGTAAAGTGTTACTGTGATTTTACGCATAAACACTGAAAATATGGAAACATATTTTCTAATATTCACATTTTATTTTGGGCTAATTCAGAATATTCGTCTGAGTGTCCAAGTTCATTTAATCTAGCTTAATGATCTCATTATAAATGTTTAGGCATCTAAATATTGCGAGATTAGCTTTCCAAGTTCAATTTTGGAAACAAAATATTTCTTGGATATCCTGCAGCAATGTTACGCTGCAACCTAAGCAAGATAGTTGTTGTTGCGAGATAGTTGAAGCAAAAGTTACTTTCTATAGTAACTCCCCCTGAATCTAAGTTGATTAATTTTGGTCGAAATTATGACAAGCTCAGATAAGTGATTAATTCAGATATGAACTTCATTTTGAGTTTTGTTCATGTTCATCAACTTACTTGTTGAGAGCATTTGTATGATTTAATAAAATGTGAGCTCATAATTGCACGAACATGCATTGTGGACAGAAGCATTATTTTGTCATTGCTCCCCTGAACAGGTGAGTGATTTCTAAGACGAACTTTGATGAGAGCTTTTGACTTTCAGTCAGAAGGATGATGTGTTGTTCGCAGTAGTTCACATAAGATGATTTTGTAGAACGTCACATAGAAGTGGTATTCTGCAGAAAATTTTTAGAGCAGAGAAGGTTCTCTAACTCCCCCGAGTTCAAGCAATTAATTTCACTCGAAATTTTGCTCAATCCCAAAATGGTTTCACAGAGGTTTAACTTTGTAAAACTGTTCTCAGCCAGAAGCATCGTTATGTCGAGAGTTTCTTAAGCAGAAAATAATTCTGCTAAGTGGAGAAAATCTCCTCAGTGACTTCACGACCTGCATGCATACACACACAAGAAAGCACAGAAAAAAGAAAAAAAAATCTAAAAACACTCTAGAAACCAACTTCTCCCCCTTTTTTGCATCATCAAAAAGATGTTAAAAACAAGAATAAAGTCTGCAACACTAAGGTTTCAAAACCGTAGAGTAGTAAAACATACAAGAAAAGGAAGTAAGTTAGATTTTGAAATAGTAGAACCAAAGTAGAAGCGAAGAAAGCAGGTTAGGGCTTGAAGAATGAGTTAAGAGAAAAATGGGCTTTGGAGGAGATAAAAGACGTGGGAGTGAGAGAGTGAGGGAGTTCATGTCACGTTTTAAAACAAAGTGAAGGAGGGAGGAAAAGAATATTTTAGAAAGAAAATAAAAATTTTAAAGATTATTTCCAAAATTAAAAAAAATGGAAACAAAAAATTTGAAAATAAATTTTCACAAAATTAAAAATGATACAAAATGAGGATCAATAAGATCCATTTTAAAAGTGATAACGAATCCAATGTTCCATTCATAATTTTGAGAATTTCTCAAAATTCAATGGTTTTATGAAAATTTCTTAGAGTCGTACTTCTGTGCGTACATATTCCATAGTAATATAACCGATCTGAACATGATCTCGAATAAAATGATGTCTCAGTTCTATATGTATAGACCTTGAATGCTAAACATGATTCTTGGTCAAATTAATGGCACTAGTGTTATCACATCGTATTGGAATATTATCAAAGTTGAATCCATAGTCTTCAAGTTGTTGACACATCCGCAGAAGCTGTGCACAGCAACTCGCTGCTGCAACATATTTTGCTTCTGTTGTAAATAGTGCTACAGAGCTTGCTTCTTTGTGTGCCATGAGATAATCATATCTCCAAGTAACTGACAGGTTCCAGAAGTACTCTACTAGATCGATTTTGCAGCCTTCAAAGTCTGTGTCGGAGTACCCTACTAGATCAAATAATGATCTCTTGGAATACCATTGCCCTAGATTTGTCGTCCCAGAGAGATATCTAAATATTCTCTTTACATGGGTCAGATGTGATTCCTTTGGTGCCGATTGATATCTAGCACATAGTCAAACGCTGAACAGAATGTCAGGTCTGGAGGTGGTAAGGTACAATGGGGATCCTATCATACACGTGTAGAGGCTAGGATCTGCATCCTTTTCTGTCTCGTTTTTCTCAACATTAACATTTGTGCTCATGGGAGTAGACAAGTGTTTTGAGTTGGTCAACTCATATTTCCTCACAAGTTATTTGGTGTACTTCACTTGATGTACGAAAGTACCGTATGAAGTTTGGCGAATCTGTAAGCCAAGGAAGAATGTTAATTCTCCCATCATGCTCATCTCAAATTCACCTTTCATGAGTTATGCGAACTCATTACACAAGGTCGCAGATCCAAAGATGATGTCATCACGTAGGTTGGAGCTACCAGAAGCCCGATTCCGTGCTTCTTTTAGAAAAGAGTTGTATCAACCTTTCCTTTTCTATAGCATTTTTCAATAAGAAATTGGCTTAATCTTTCATACCAAGCTCTGGGAGCTTGTTTTAGACCATGCACTTTGTCAAGCTTATATACATGATCATGAATTGTAGGATCCTCAAATCTTGGAGGTTGTTATACGTAGACTTTCTCCTTGATTTCACCATTTAAAAAGGCGCTTTTCACGTCCATCTGGAATAGTTTGAAATCATTGTAACACGCGTAAGCTAACATAAACCGAATAGCTTCTAGGCGTGCTACAGGGGCGTACGTCTCATCATAGTCAAGTACCCCTTAGTTACGAGTCTGGCTTATTTCTGATCACAGAACTTGACTTATCTAGCTTATTGCGAAAAACTCATTTGGTTCCCACAACAGAATGATCATTCGATCTTTGAACAAGCGTCCAAACCTTGTTTCGTTCGAATTGATTAAGCTCTTCTTGCATAGCAATAATCCAGTTAGGAACTGCACGAGCTTCATAAATATTATCTCGTTCCTTTTGGGAAAGAAACGCAAAATGTTCACAGAAGAGATTCATATAACATCTTGTCTGTATCCCTTTCTGTATATCCCCAATGACTTGCTCCATGGGGTGTCTTTTCTTATATAGAGTGGGCACCTTATCAAAAATATTATCCTCAAAATCTTGATTCTCTAGAATCACTTCTGAGTCTGCATTCTATCCAATGACGGACTGGATTTGTGTAGAATTAGTATTAAGAGGGATAACGCTCTCTGTATATTGAGAATAATTAATGATCACATTAATAGATTTCTCAACAACATGAGTACTTTTGTTGAAAACTCGATAAGAATTACTAGATTTAGAATAACCAAAAAAGATTCATTCATATGATTTAACATTGAATTTCCCAACATTGCCCTTAGGAGGTCTTAGTATGTAACAAGAACTTCCAAAAGGATGAAAATATGAGATGTTAAGCTTTCTGCCCTTATAGAACTCATATGGTGTTTCCTTAAGTGTCTTTCGTGCATGGACACGATTAGACACATAACATGCTGTGTTAATAGCCTAAGCCCACAAGTTATGTGATACTTTGCTTTCACACATCATCGTTCTGGCCATATCCAGAAGAGTTCTGTTCATTCTCTCAACTACTCCATTCTATTGTGGAGTATATAAAGCAGAGAAGGTGTGTTTTATGCCATTTTTGTGGACATGAACTCATGGTTTTCATATTTTGTACCATGGTCAGTTCTTAAGCATTTAAGAGAGGCTCCTCTCTCATTTTGCAGCTTTGTGACAAGGCTTTTGAACGCACTGAATGCATCACTCTTATGAGCCAAGAACTTTACCCAAGTATATCTTGAGTAATCATCCACAATTACCATAGCATAGCGTCTGTTCCCAGACTTTGCGTTCTGGTAAGACCAAACAGATCCATGTGTAGAAGTTCTAGTGGTTTTGTAGTGGAAGTATAATCTTTGCTTTTAAAAGAGATTCTGGTTTGTTTTCCCAAAGAACATGCTTCGTAGAAGTTGTTCTCTTCAAAAGAGAGCTTCGGTAAACCTTTTTCCCAGCTCCTTTTTGGCAATCTTAGACAATAATTGGAAATTGATGTGTCCCAATTTCCTATGCCAAAGATTAGTTTCGTTCTTATCAGAAACAAAACATTTCTCAATAGACAGAAGATTGTCTTGAGAAATGATGTGGCTGTTCTTTATGCATTCAGTAAAGAAACAGACTTTGTCATCTATGGAACTAGAACATCTTGCTTCGTTAAAGGTTATTTCATAACCCTTATCACAGAGTTGGCTCACACTCAACGTACTATGTTTTAATCCTGTAACAAGCAGAACATCATCTATCTGCATTGTTTGTGAACTACCAATAGTTCCAATGCCTTTGATATAGCCTTTGCTATCATCGCCAAATGTCATAGAACCACCGTTTTATAACTTCAAGTTTGAAAACTTAGAAGGATCCCTGGTCATGTAGCGTGAGCATTCACTGTCCAAGTACCATTCATCCTTTCTGGCCTTAGCTTTCAAGCACCCCTGCGATTAAGGACAAGTTAAGTTACAATAGAGACCCACTTAAAGCCGGTTCCATAAGATTGTAACTTGTTCCTTGAAAGAATCACATTCAATATGCTTATTGACTTCTTGATCTGACATTGTCCGATCATATGTCCAAGCATGCCACAATAGTGACAGGATTAATCTTTTCTATCAATATGACATGGTTCTTAATCCTTGTCTTGTTACGCTTCTATTCAAAAGTATAACATTTCACAAAATCAGGCTTCTGTGTAGCCATAGATTTCTATTTCTGCTCAATTTTGGGACTGGCCACAGAACATGATTTCTGTGTCATGTAGCAGACCTTACCTGGACATTCAGATTTGTTTTTGTGACATTTATGAGGCTGAATTTTAGGCAATAAACTTGTGTTAGTCTCATTAAGTGGAGAAACCACTTTGTCACGAACAAGTAGCTCATCCCACACCTCGGGAAGAGGTTCTCTGATCAGAGGATGTTCTTTTGTGTAGAAGATCTCATCCTACTTTACCAAGGCAGCCTTCTCTCTTTGTAGAGAAGTCAGTTGTGACTGCGGAACTTGTTTGCCTTTTTACCAAGCAATATTTCGAGCATAACCTTCAACTTTTTCAAGGAGTTCAGTAAGAAAACCCTTAAGTTCGTTAAAAGGTAAAATAGATAAAGAAGTCAAGATTACCACTTTATCTTAGTCAGATTCCGACTTTGAACGAGCCATATAGCATAGGTTAACCTTCTACTCTTCTTCAGGCTCAGATTCATCATCCTCCTCGTCACTCCAGGCCAATAAGGCTCTTCTTTTGTTTCGAGAAGGCTTTCGCTTCCCAGTTAACAGAGGACATTTGTTCCTCATGTATCCCAGTTTCTTATACTCGTAACATACCGACCCCTTTTTATCTTCTATGCTAGAAGACTTGGGTTTGACATTTCGTTTGAAGCGTTTCTTATAAAGAAGTTTGTTTAAACCTTTTACAAGTAAGGAGAGCTTCTCATCTGATCATGCTTCTATGTCGTCTGATTTTTCATTAGCAGAGGCAAATGCCTTAAAGGTAATAGATTTGGTCGTCTTAGGCTCTGATGACCGTTTCTCTTCCTCATAGGAAAGTAGATAGCCCATAAACTGATCCAACCTCAGAGTTGTTAGATCTTTGGCTTCCCAAGTAATGGGCAAAGACCTAAGGACCTTCTTCACCAATTTAGCATTAGTGTAATTTTTCCCAAGAAGGGCTAAGTTGTTGATAATTGTGTTGAGTCTATCAAACATTTCTGATATTGATTTATCAGGTTTCATTTTGAAGACCTCATACCATTGAACCAACAGATTGATCCTTGTTTCTTTGACTAGATTCATCCTTTCATGGGTCAAAACAAGTCGATCCTAAATCTCTCTTGTTGTAGTACAGGCAGAGATTCGGTTATACACCATAGGAGATATAGCACAATGAAGAAAGTTGACAGCCATAACATTCAGCTTAATAATTTCAGCTTCCTCATCAGAAAGTGAAATCGTGCTGCCATATTCAACTTTCAGATCTTGTCCTTTATGAGGACCATTTCTGATTATCCCTAAACACATCGATTCACGGGATGCGATCTAGAACTCCATTCTGTTGCGCTAGCTGGAGAAGTTCTGTCCATCAAATAATGGTGGACTGTTACTGTTGAGTTCAGCAGCGTGAGTATACCCCAGTTGCATCCTATTGGATCTCTCAACAAACGGTTAAGCCTTTATCATTGAGCCCGCTCTGATACTAATTGTTGTTATAGGATTGCACTAATAAAGGGCGGTTGAATTAGTGCAGTATAATCTATAGCACTTTTTCAATTGGATCTGATTATAAAAGCAGTGTTCTGTTAGATTATAGAATCTGGATCTGCTGACAAATTTCCAATTCTGATGTATATTATCTTATGTGTAAGTGACACAAAGATTTATAGTGGTTCGACAAACAATGCCTACGTCCACTCTCCTGGTGCTCACCGTAATCAGGGAGTATTCACTATATATTTGGAACAGGGGAAATTACAGATGCACACTTCTACAAAAAATGTGACTAACCCATGCATAGACACTCTGTGATTAATGACGGCTAACCAGCCCGTGACGTAATGACTACCACACTGTTAAATGTGGCTTTACGACTACCACCTACCTTGTGTATGACAACTCTTCACTAGACTTCCCTTGCACACAATCTGTGTGTCGAACAACCTGCACAAAATAGAACAGCTACAGCACGAACAGTCTACAGCACTAGAAGGCTCTCTTTCCAAGAGGTGATCGGCTCGGTAACTCCACGATGGACGCTCAAAGATTTTACAACGGTGAAGGCTCGAAGGATTCTGGTAAGCTTTCAGGTAGAACGACAAGTTGAAAGTATGTCTTCACTCTTGCTCTTAAGCTCGTCCGTAGGTAAGAGTTTCCCAATCAATCACAAACGGCTAGTTGATCCCTTGTCATTTTCTCCATGATTCGATCTTGTAGGATAACTTCCAAAAAACATGAAACACTATCCTTAATAGTATTATATAATAATAAATCAGATTAATCACCCAATAAGAGATAATGCATTTGCACATAATTTGAGTTCTGAGACAGCAAAATTAGCATTTTCTGTCTTTTGAAATGGTTTCGGGATTATATGTTTCCTTTGAAAGAAAACGTTCCCATCCCATTTTTATTCTCACCATATTAGGGAGATATAAACCAGATCAGGTTGTGCCATATTCCATAATTATAGGACCACTGATATCTTTTCAAAACAACTCAGGAATGAACTTGACAAACAAGTTATTTCCAAGGGTGAACCTAGACTTAATTTTCGAGTTAATTCAATAAGAACTAACATTAAGTCGTATGAGATAATTATCTCACGTGCTCATTTCTGATAGCTAGATCATTTCCTCTGTTGATGCTTTTCACATAACTCTTGACGTATTGCTCAGATAACAGAGACCAGCTTCTACACTCGATGACTTGTTCCTCTGTACCCTTAAATACCACATTAGCGATACATAACATTTGTCATCATCAAAACCATATTATATCAATAATAATGTTTTTGGAATTCATAACTGTAGCTATGAGTTCCCGGATGGTGTGGGCGACGACCATGTCTGGGGAAGCGCAGCGTGCGACGGTGACCAAGCATCCAAAGATTGCAGCAAGTGGCTACAGACCGCCAAGGACTACACCGTTCGACTCTGTGGTTTCGCAACCGGAGGACATTGCAAGTTCTAGGACTGTCGATGGAGGTACGAGCCGTATGAGTTCAACGGCAATTGATAGATATGGTTCGCCCGGGATGAACACAAACAAATGTTACCTTCTTCTATTAGTTCGTCGAACGCGACCTTCATGTCAGTAATAAAGAAAAGGGCATTGAAAGGGTTTCGATTTCCTTAAACTTTGGCGGGAGGGCCTTTGATCTTCTTCAATTTCTTCTTCATAAGAACTGATCAAATTACACCAACCTGGGAAAGATTAAACTGTTTCGGTGTCATGTTTTTAAGGTTAGAAGTCAGTTGAGTGGACAACTAACCGTTCATGGTTTAAAAAATTGCTCTAATAAGTTCAAAATCTTAATTACCATTGAATGTTTCATGTTTAATGTCATTCAAAGTTCCTTAAACTCAAAACGCCCTATATATATACACACACGCGCGATCGAACGGTTGTAATCGTGCCGAATAGGTTTGATGACTAGATAACTGTTTGATGTGTTTCGGCCTCGATAGAAAATGTCGAGGCAGACGTTCCAAATCTATCATGCCCGATCAGTAGTGCTACCAGCGGATCGTGGAGTCAGTAAATTGCGACCAAGAGTGCTGGACGATCAGGCCGTTTTCGCCGCTTTGGCCGAGCTGACACGATCATGTTATCGATCAGTCCGGCAAAATCCTACATGTAGGAACAGTGAATAACGTGTTCAATATCTACTCATACACGTAGGGACAATAACTGGCATGTACGAAATCGCTTTTACATGTAGTTATTATGAATAGTATCTATGGCACGTCGGAGTCCCACGGGTTCTCGTAGGCTGGAATTTAGCCTTTTTAATATATAATTCAAGCCTTTCAAGAATTGTTCGTGAGATTTGTTTGCGGAGACTTACTATTCTTAAGTTGATTTTATTTTGGTTTGGTTGAATTAGGTTGCTAAATGGATTAAGTACAAGCTCTTGCTATCTTTTTAATTTTAATATGATAAATTTCACATATAAATATATAATATTGACCCGTCGGGATACCCAAAACCCTTAACGTGTCGAAATATCTCATGTGTTATAACCCGTGAATCCGGCAGGTTAAACTCGAACTCGCGTATCAATTAACCCGTCCAACCTATCACTTTAACGCGAGTGGGTTGCTTGTAAATCCTCAAATCGAAATCGAAATCGAAATTGAATAAAAAATTTAAGGCGAATCTCGATTCAATATTTCATGAGTAACTATATGAAAAAATAATTAAAATTAAAACTCATACTACTATATCAAAGTTCTAATGGGTTGTGATTTTAGAATTTTTCAGAAAAAATTAATCCTAGATGATTAATTTCAAATTAGTACTAATTACGTTTTATTGTACTATTTTACAAATATTTTTGTCTCTCATTACGATTAAATTTGACATTTTAATCACTAAGCCAAAGTTTTAGTAATTTAAAATTTTATTATATTTCACACAATTAATTTCATGATTTATCCCTAAATCTGATTAGGCGGACTAATTTTGTGTGAAACTAACTCTTGTTATACATTTACTGTTTGTCATATTTCATGTCCTTTATTTTTGTCCAAGGAAAATTTATTTTCATGCTTTGATTCAAAAACGAATGTATACAAAAATGGAGAAGAGCAAGGAATTTATTTTTAGTAGTTCAGCATTTTTATAATTATTTAATAATATTCTAAATTCGAGCTTGGACTCGGACTGATTTGAAAGAAATCAGGTATTACCAAAAAAAAAAAAAAAAATTGAAATAAACAAAAGGAGAGAAAAGAAGGAAGAAGAAACGCAAACCCACCTGATCTTGCACTAACTCCCAGGCTCAAGCTTCCCAAGCACTCTATCTTCATTCTCAACTGAGTATAAAACGGGCAATATAAATTTCCTTTTAGAACAATCTCTCGTCCTCTCAAATTCCCTCCGATCATCCTCCTCCAGCTCCCTTCTCTTCCTCCGATTCTCTCCGGCCAAAGACCGGCGCGGCGGCTCCTCCTCCTCAAGCTGGCCTTTAGATTTTCTTCTTGTTGCTACAACTTTAACTGCCGGTACATGTTTGAATACGCACACGGGTTAACCAATATATAAGACTCGATCTGCCTGTTGCAGCCCTAGAACCCATTAATAAAGAGAATCAAACTACAACTTAAATAATAAATTTCTTTTCCCTTTTACTTTTAATAAACCTGAAATCGAATACTTCAAATAAGAGGGGACAAAAATCAGGGTTGGATCAATAACCATTGTAATCCCTTTTTCCTAGTATAATGTTGTTTTTAGTCAAGAAATTGGGGGAAATTTTGATGAAAAGCGTTAGAGGAAACCGCCGTTAATATATCGCATAGATTCTACACAAACTCTACACATGAATGTAAAAACAACCCACGAAATGCGCCTCAAATTGCTAGTTATCATGGTACAGGTATTCGGATTATTCTTTACATTCGAATGGTCGCAAAAATTGGCTAGTTTCGAGACCGTTACATAAAACCGACCGACTTTAGTCAATAATAAGCATTTATCAATTTTTAATCACATGTTATTATTGACCTTAGATTAATTTTGGACTAATTAACCAAAATGTTGAATTAGACTCCTAAAAATCAGACCATTTTCTTTTTTTTTTATATAAGATTTTGCCTTATTCACACTCCACAGATAAGATTTTGTGATTTGGTAAATAATTTCATGACTTATATCCTGACGGCATAATTTTGTGGTGTTCACAGAAAGTCTAGATGAAAATGCCCTTGAACTCGAACTTAATCAGAATGTTGAATTAGACGATTGGGCCCATCAAATCAAATGGACCTTCGTGATATTATCTTTTGAGTCCATTATGACATTAATTACGAAGTTACTTGAAAATAACGAACTCATAATTTGTTCTTCATTTTTAAGGAATGCCGCATCCGACGGAATGCTCCGCTCGTTGCTGAAGAAATTATCTAGATCCATCCTCGTCTTCACCGTCACCAGCCTCCCGAAGTTGTCCCCAAAGTGTTGAAGTTTTATTTTTACCTTTATGATTTTATTTTGTTTTTATAAAATTAGAGATAATGAATTTCTGATTTCAGTTTTAAAAACACGTTGTATTACGATATACGAGACAATGCATGATGGCCCGTTCACTTTAGGTGATCTTTTATTTGAGCTTTTGCAGCATCTCAGTTTGTGATTGATGTGGATTGGACGACATTCGGTGTAGGCCATGTTGACGTAAGCCCGTGATGGAAGGGCCATGCTATATTACAGGTGCTAGGTTCCCTCTCCTGCTTGTCCTAACCGTAAGAGTGCTGCTCCATCGACCGTCGGCAAGTCAGGGACCGACTTCGTCCTGTTTTGCGAATCTCGTCGGACAACGATTCTGGAATAGAAATTGCGCTAAAGGCTTGATAATCAGGTTATTATAGAGGTATGTTAATATCATATATGTAAGTTTGTTTTCCGCACTTTTCGTGTCCTAAATTTGGTTACGGTAATCCTGAATTAGAAGAGAATTTCTTACATGTAGTATCAGAGCAATCAGGTTTTAGGATCGATTATTGGGATTGTGTTTGACTTGTTGCTTTTCAATTTGGTGGCTCGTGTTTCAGTCCAGAAGCAATTGATCTTTGTGTTCATTCATGCTAGGGCTTATAATTTCTTTTGTTTAAAATTTGTAAAATGATTTAGGATTAAATCTTTATTTACTTATTATTAAAAAAATCCTTAAAAACTAAGAAAAAATCCCATGGAGATCTTGGGGTGTTGTCATGAACGCTTTACTCCGAAACTACAAATGCAAGAAGATTAACCTCCATCCCAAATAGCATCTTCATCTTATTCCCCAAGTGTATCACTCTTAATTCCTAGGAATCTTACCCGCGTATCCTAATCACAAATAAGGGGCCTTTACCTCCTTCGAGCAACAGCCCATTCTTCCGTCAAGCCATTGGTAACCACCTCTCTAAAATTTGCAAGTAATTCCCCGATGCTTACTCTTCCATGGAGAGATTTCGCGTGATGGTGCTTTAAGGATCGGACCCACCTCTTGAATCGATCTGGGCACACGCCGTTTTGGCTTATCTTGTGTGAACTACCCATGTTTGGGAGGTGTCATTAAATGAAAAATTATAAAAATACATATAGAACAATTACTTGCACGTCATATTAAGCAAATGATTCGTTTCGGTATATGAAAACTACTCATAAGATGGGTGAGTGCGACAAGAAAGCATGATCTCAATTGAAACTGGTGGACTGATGAGTTGACACATGCAAGTCCGATATGTATAGCGATGTCTTTGATTTTCAATGAGGTGGATTGAGTTTTTACTTTTATTTCATTACACTTTATTCTTGCCTGGAAAAAGAGAGTATTTTATTATTAATGCTTTATTTCTTCCGAAATTGAATTACGAAACCTTTCTAATAATCATGATCATGTGTGGTCATGAAGTCTTATTTATTATTTGATTCGGTTATGGAAGGGTGTAATTGGTGAATGAAAATTTTGATATTTCATGAAGTTTACTTATGGTTCATCTTTATGTTGATGATTTTTCTATGAATGAAGAAAGAAATCCGGATTTTGGGATATATGGCAGAACACGATGCTTCAATTATTCAATATTTAAAACAATTAGTTTGGTTTGCTTGAATTTTAGACTGGCCGGTACATAGAGAAATTCATATTGATATCTTTTTTTATTGTTGAAAATAGAGCGATCGCCTAAGTTCAACTACAAGAATTATATCCAAGTTAACTCTTACCATTCGAACGAGCGATGACTAAATGATATGTTTATCGTGCTCTTATATTTTCGGTGATATATTCTCCCCATTTTCTCATCGAGAGAATAATCTCTTTAATGAGTATTATAAAGTTAAGTCAACTTAGACTGGCTGAAAAAGTGATTGCTTGTGTTAGTGAACCTTTTCATGCATTAGACGTGAGATGTATATATTGCACATTGATATTTAATATATGTTAAACTCGTACTCTCTCTAAGGCATAAAGGGTTTGAAATATATATATCGAGAGAATGGATAAATTATGTGCGTCAAATGTTCAATTTGAGATTGTTATAAACTCCTTCATTACCCGTTGGTTTAAGTTGGCATACATTAAAATATGTTTGTATGCATAATTATGTGAGCAAGTGGAGTGCCGTTGTATTTGTGCTGTAAGCGATTGGCTGCCAAAGTGGCTCATTTGCAGTGACAAGCGACGTGCTTCACGGACATGTGCATTCGGGTGAGTTACTTTAGATTTGTGCTCTGATGGTTTGGCTGCCAAAGTGGCTCAGCCAGAGTGAGAGCTGGAGTTTTCTCACTATCGCATGTGTTCTCAATGAGTGAGAAATCTCACATTTGTGTTTTGTGCGTTTGGCCGCCAAAGTGACTCGCTTAAAGTGACTGGTAGGATTATCTTTATCTTGTTAGAGGTATATTTGGAGACTTGGGTGCACTGGTGTATGGACCTTTCTGCCCAAAGGTGTTTGGTTCTTCCTAATGGTGCATTTCGAGTATTTCTGAGGAGATCAATTATGTTGATCTCTATTTGATAGTCGTTGTACTATCTGTTGCTCACTGGTTCATGCATTGTTTTGTATAAACAATCTCTTTTTGTTTGCTTAAAATGATAAAGACTTAGAAGTCTTGAGTTGATTTGTCTAAGATGGTAAATCTTATGTGCACTTACATATCAACGTGAATTTCATGAGTATGTCACTTTATTTGCTTTTGTGAGCTACACAAGGTTTTACGAGAATCTCGGAGTTGGGAGATTTCACATGATGGTACGGGCGCTTGGTTGCCAAAGCGACTCGGTCGTTGAGATCCGTGAAATCCGCTTATATGAATGTTACACTAATTGAAAGTTCACGTAATTTGTTTTGAAATATTTTGTGTAGTATTCAACTCGATTGTCGAGTTGGGTGGGAAGGTTTAATAAGCATCCCGGAATTAGGAGATTCCACATGATGATACAGGTGTTTGGTCGCCAAAGCGACTTGCTTATTGAGATCCGTTGAGTCGTTTATGTGATATGTATTGTGATAGTTGTGAATACACATGATTTTTGTGATCATAGCCGGATGACTTTGTGATTAGTTATTAAATCATGTGAAGAATGATAAGTACTCAAATAATGAAGTGCTGCTTAATAGTAACTTAGCCAAGGATCTGAAGATTTAAATAAGCGTCTTAATAACCTTGCGGGAGTCCTTGATTTCATTACATATGTGAGATCAGCAGAAATAAATTGATGAAATTTTGTTTCTAAAGTTGATTAGATCTGTGGGAGTTATTTGAGAACATGCATATGACCAAAAACACAAGTGCAAAGGTTTTCAATGAAAGTTTTATAAATCATTTTTATCGGAATTAGAAAATAATGTCAATTAAAGATTTTATGTGAGTATTGCTCGACTTTTAATTCCATGGACTACTGTTGATGTAGTTTGTAAACATTTCTAAATGAATTATTATTATTTTTGATGATTCAAGAGTATATATATCATGTCTAGATAAGTAAAAAAAGAAAAATAAATTATTTAGCTATTTATATGAGTTGCTTGGATTTTCACTAAATAAATGACTCAAATCGATATTTGATATTTGCTCAATATGTTGAGAGCTTGGAATCATGTGATGCTTTGATTTGTGGGAGTCACTGTTAATGCTCATTAAAGCATTATCTAGCATTAGGTTTCTTTGATATTGTGGCCGAATTTTGAGGCTTCTTATGTACACAACTTTTATTTATTGAGTTGTTCTTTTTTAAGGATAGATGGTGTTTTTTTCTAAATTGTCGCACTTGTCAACGATGTTATATTAGTTGCTGACTAACCAAGGGGAAGTACCATGTTGAGTTGAATTGGCCCTTGTTAATATTGTAAATGTTTACTTGGTTAGTGGCGTCTTATTTGATAGACTTGTTCGTGGACAGTCTTTTTGGACACGTTTAATACATGTATTTGTTTATTTTGATGAGCATGACAATTATGTCGAGTTTTATTGTCTATATGACACCATTAAGATTCTCATGAGATTTATATTTTGAGACATATAGAGCAGTATCTCAGTTTATTTCATCCGGCTTATTGAAAGCATAATGGTTGGTAACAGATGGTTTCTCTGGTTTCACCGATGTATAAGGTTACAGAGTGTTTATTTGACCTCGATAGAGGATTAATATTACATAGATGATTGATAATATATTTCATCCGATTTCTTCGAAGTGTTAAGGTTATGGATGGCTACTCTGGTTTTACTAACTATTCAGGTTACAGAGAGGGTTTTCTCTGACTTTGTGAAATACTAAGGTTACGGAGGGAATTAACTTCTTCTGGCTTATTTGAAACATTAAAGTTACATATGAGTACTATGATTTCTCTAAAGTATAAAGGTTACGGATTGTGCACTCCGACTACAGAAAAATATAAAGATTACAAAGTTATTTGATTATTAAAGAAAATCTTGAGACTCAGTACTTGGTTTTGAGTATGACGGTTTTGTCAATATAGTTTGTCTATAATAAAGTACTATGCAGTTTGCGTGGATTAAGTTTATGAGACATGTTTCGGAGCGGTTTTGCTCTATTGTCTTTCTAGCTCATTGTGAGCGTAAAGTTACAAAAAGATGAGGACCGACCGAAAATAACATCATTCAAATCACATTAAGAGATGTTATTTTCTGCTACACCACCACATAGACCTATTGACGTTAGTTTTGCTAATACTTGTGATCATGGTTGTCCAACACCGTTGAATGGTGTGACGACATCTATGGTTCAGTGCCAGTAGCATTAATGGTCCAGGTCGTTTTGAAATGTTGTGTCGTATATTGTGTTTTGTGATGGCCATATTGTGTACAGCCTGATAGTCCTTTTTAGAAATGTTTTCCTTTTAAAATTGTGTAATTGATCATAGTCCAAGTGGGAGAATGTTGAAATTTTATTTTTACCTTTATGATTTTATTTTGTTTTTATAAAATTCATATTGGCATATAATCAATTACCGATTTCAGTTTTTATAAAAACAGATTGTATTACGATATACGAGACAATGCATGATGGCTCGTTCGTTTTAGGTGATTTTTTATTTTGAATATTTCCAGCATCTCGATTTATGATTGATGTGGGTTGGACGGCATTTGGTGTAGGCCCAGTGTGTTGACGTAAGCCCGTGATGGAAGGGCCCGTCACACCTTATAATAACAGGTGCTAGGTCCCCTCTCCTGCTTGTTCTAATACTAAGAGTTGTGCTTCATCGGTCTCCGGCAAGTGAGGGAGAGGAAGACCTAGGTCACTGACTTTGTCCTGTTCTGCAGATCTCGTCGGACAACGAACTGTAATAGAAATTGCGTTAAAGACTTGATAATTAGGTTATTGTAGAGGTATGTTAATATCAGGTACGTAAGTCTATTTTCCGTACTTTTCGTGTCCCAAATTCGGCTACGGTGATCCTGAACTAGATGAGAATTTCTTACACAAACTACTTTTTGCCCTAACCCCTAGCCACCTCGTAACTCGTGTTCGATCTCCCGTTAATGTCGATATCGAGACCCTGTAGTTCAAGTAGGCCGCCCTCGGGAACCTGGATACGTATGGCGTCATGCTGTCATATATCCTCCACACCCATTCCAACTGCCTCTCGCCTCCTTCATGCTTACAACTTACAGGTTGAATAGGATCCCCGTTACACCCAGTACTACATCTTAATATATTATTTTTCCTTACCACATAGAATGAAGTGTTTTGGATAGTTTACGAAGTTTAGAGGTATTTCATGTCACTATGTTCTGGATGATGTTCATTAGGGAGTTATCGTCGTAGTTCCCCCGAAAAAAGAGAAAAAAAGGATGACTTCAAGTTCGTAAGAAGAACCAAAAGAATACATCCAAATAATGCCTAAATTCACGGGAGTGTTTCGTTTCCTCGAGCATTTAGTCCAGACATAGTCGAACCGATTACCGTGAGAACTCGTCAACAACTTACTGTTTGTAGTATTACTTTCCAGATTGTCGATCACTATCGTCGATAGCGTGTTACGTGTCATTGACCCACCCACAGCAAAGTGACCTGATGTTGGGAATGGAATCTGTCATCGGTCCGACAAAGACAGGATCTTCTCGGGCTATGCCAAGGTGCGATCTATCTTCTCGCCATTCCATTCCACGCAACACACCCCATGCCCCTCGTGAAGCCAGTTAAAGAGAAAAAGAACGCAACACACCCACGCAACCAATCAAAACTATTAGGAAGCAAAAACAAAAAGGCCTAATTAGCAATTATATTATGTACTATACCCCATTTTTCCGATCTATCCCGTCGTTTGAAACGTATCGTACAGTAACCCAAACTTAAGACGTTACGTCGACGTTATCCTCCGTTATGTCCCATCTTGACTGAGTCCGACGTGTCGCACACGTGGCTATGACGGCGTTAAAAATCACCGTTAGCCGAACAATAGGATAGATCGAAAAAAATGGAAAAAGTACAGGATAAAATTGCTAGTTAAGCCAAAAATATAAAAGATCCACAGAGTCCAAAATTAGCTCGAGCCCCTAAACCTTTTGAGGAAAGAATGAAATAAACCCCCGGCTGTCAATTTCGTATTCTTTCCCACTCTTAGAGGCTCTTCAGGATCACATCTGAGGGGGATGCCATCGGGAATGTATATACGACGATAGTTTTCATGGGCAGTACCATTGAAATTGATCTTCTTAGCAAGGGAGTTGAGGAAATCCTTCATAAGGACACATTCAAAAGTAGGGCCGTTAGCCACGACTACCCTGTCTGGATGGGACAATAATCACTTTTTCCTTCTTGAGGAGAAAGCAGTGCTCACTGCTCCCCAGTAGGTCCCAGTGAATTGAGGGTGTTGTTCACAGACGAGTCCTTTAGCAAAAGGCATTATTGCCACAGGGTAACCACTGCCGTCAACCAATTTCATGAATGCCTCGCAGGCCTTAGTAACACGGAGCGCGGGTGTGGGGTAGGGTGAGAAAGGAAAAGGTGGAAAAATTAGGTTTTTGGATCGGATTGTGAAGAAATTAGGTTTTTCGGTGATCAGATTTGGCCAGCGGTTATATTTTAACGGCGTCAGAGTCACGTGTGCGACACGTTGGGACTCCGTCAAGATGGGACATAACGGAGGATAACGTCGAAGTAACGTCTTAAGTTGGGGTTACTGTACGATACGTTTCAAACGACGGGATAGATCGGAAAAATGGGGTATAGTACATGATATATTTGCTAATTTGGCCGTTATATTTTAACGGCGTTAGAGTCACGTGTGCGACACGTCAGACGCCGTCAAGATGGGACCTAACGGAGGACAACGTCGAAGTAACGTCTTAAGTTGGGGTTACTGTATGATACGTTTCAAACGACGAGATAGATCGAAAAAATGGGGTATAGTACGGGATATATTTACTAATTTGGCCAAACAAACAAAAACAAAACTATATGCACGAATTCGTCGTTCTTTAGCTGTAGGTTTAAAATCCCATAAATGAAATTGCACCCTTTTCTCATTACCATTAACAGGTAAAACAGCAACTCACTTCTCGAAAATTTGTAACTCAAAGTTATCAGTGAAAGCTATGACTTTCGAACTTTAAGTTAAAACTCAAAGTTCAAAAGAAAATGTTAAAATTCTGCACATATAATTCAGAATTTTTTACAATTTTAACCTACGAATTATAAATTTAACTAATCTATTTAACAGATTATTTCGGCGGTGCCAATCTCGACGTACGGAAACATGGGAGTGCCACGCGCCAAGTGAGAGAGCGTGGGGGGCCATCATCTTCTTATCGCCATTTGGCCGCAAATGTAATAAATGAAGCCCCAATCCCTTCCGAAATCACTCCTTCCTCTTTTCCAATCTGACCATCACTCAACGGACATCGAACCTTCATCGAGTTCAATCAAATGACCACCGGCCTATTCCCACCGCCACCGCCATGAGCGACCCTTCTTCCGCCGCTGCAGCCAAGCCCAACACCCAGTCCTCCATTACCGTCGTCCCCACCGGTAGCGCCGAGGAATGCGACGCGGAGGTGTGGGAGATATTCGACAGCAGCTTCAGCCAGGTACAGGCGGTTCTCGACCGGAACAGGGTGCTAATCCGGCAGGTCAACGAGAATCACCAGTCGAAGATCCCCGATAACATGGTCAAGAACGTGGCCCTCATCCAGGAGCTCAATGCCAACATCTCCAAGGTCGTCTCCCTTTACTCCGACCTCTCCACCAACTTCTCTTCAGCCTTTCACCTCAGGCCTAGGACCTCCCCCGAGGTCGATGGGTCCCCCGACCCCTCCCCCGAAGGTTAGGTTCTCCTGAATTACTGTGGTGGCTGGTCGGATTATTCCCCCGCGATGTCCAGAGTCTGAGTCTAGTCGAGTTAATCAAGTTATGCGTCGTCGTGATGAATATGATTTGAATGATCTGTCTTGAGTGTTTGCGTTCCAAGTTGGGTGGGTGTTGCAGTTATCGAACTTGTGTTTCTGTGGGTGTGATTACAGATTGGCAGAATTATATTTTGATCGGGGTGTTGATCTGTAGCCCCTTTAAACAAGTAAACTCGATCAATCGCCTGCCATTTGTTAGTTTTTGAAATCGTTCTTTCCTCTAGGCTTTTGATTACCTCTGGCTGATGCCATTAGATTCTGAAGAAAATGGGAAGATGGATTTTGATGGTAGGTAAAGGAGGACACCTAGGCGAATCCTCCTGACTTAGGCAAGTCTTGTAGTTAACGGGATGGAATTTGGGTTGCCCCTCGATGGCTTCCATGATCATCAATGCCGTATTCAATTGAAATTGGATTGGAGTTTGCAGTAGGAGCTCGAGAAGGAATTATTTTGGCAGAGATTGTGATTTTGTGGTTAATGTCGATCGACATCCCATTTGAGTAGGAGTATTGCTTGAGTACATCTTTCTTTGGAGGAAGGCAGATTGGTAGATTTCCGAGCAGCAGCTTGGTATTAAGGATGTCGATGGCGTGAAGTAAGGATGATAGCCTTCTGGCAACTTATGCTGTCCTAGAGGGATCCATTTCTATGATGAACAAGAATAACGTCAAGGTTTTCATTTCTGGATTGGGACTAAATGGACCCTTTCCCCTTCCATTCTGCGAGAAAGAATTAGGTAGGACATGTCCTGCCCATCTTTAAAAAAGGATTTCTGTTAAGATGCATTGCGTCTTATTTCTTCACAAAGTGCATCTGCACAAGCCCGTCCAGGGGTGGTGGTGGTATTATTATCTGTGGAATCTTGGAACTGCCAATGAATTTTATAGTTAACCTCTTTGCTGTTGAAGGTGTGGTCGCCCCCAATTCGACTCAGCCAGTCGGATCTTCGTGAAGTTAATATTAGGAAATGAGATGATGCTGTTGAGTATTGACAATATTGGAGATCGACCTTCTTCATTCCTACAAGGCATGCATCCCTTTCCTAATTTCTTCTTTTTCGTGGTATGTAATGGTATGTGGACTTTGCAAGCACCACGGATGTGTCATCTGTAGAAAAGAAAAGGAGTGGGAAGTGATACACAAGTCAGTCGATAACCCAGCTATTGCTTTTTGGGACGATGCTATAAGCAGAATATATAATCCGCTGTCAGCAATGACAACTGCGCTATTGGTTTCGCGACTCTGCCTGCCCCCAGCTTCGATCTTGCGTACCACATCCATCCTTGAGAGAACCTTGCCAAAAACATGATGTGTCGACCATCGACCCTATCGTGTTCCAATGAGTTTGAGGATGCAATCCAGTAGCAGGTTTGGTGGGAAAAGTAATGAATGATCATGCTATAAGATGCAATAATCACAAAGTGATATGACATAAGGGGAATTACCAGCTAGTTGTCACTCTGGTAATGGGAACTGCAATCCATCAGTATCCGGCCCATCATTTGCCATTGACAGAACTCGGGTATCCAACAACATAGGGATGGATTTTGTATCAAATTAAGGTAAAACTTTTGGGTGAGAATGAGTTCCAGGAAGTCATGGGCGAGAAACTCGTAGAGCCACTGGTACACAGAGTGTAGCAGCATACGAGCACCAATGTTCTTAAGCTTGAAGTTCTCGTCAGTGAACTTTGGTCCATAGATGGATTCGCCTGCTCTTCCATCCTCTTATGTAAAGTCTCCACCTTGGATCATAAAGCTTGGAATGATTCCATGGGAAGTGCTCCCTTTGAAGTACAGAGGCTTCCCGCTTGTTCCCATGCCTTTCTCCCCTAATACAACGCAATATTTGAAAAACGTTCACCCAACGCTTAAGAGCTTCTAAGATGGACGAATTAAAACTGGAGGAAAAACCAGCAAGTCAGCCCATATCAGATTATCCAAGCCGACCAGGGCCTTTTTTACGTGTCTCGATTCTCAAGAAAAGCAAAAGAACATAAATTCAGATCACAACAACTAATAATGATCAGGAATCTCCACATGTATTCAGAAATTAAGACTTGATTGATGTATATTTAGAAGTTTAGGAAACTAGAATTTGATCAGTTTGTTTGTTTGTTTTTTTTTGTTGTAATTTTGTATTTTAATGCCGTAAAAAATTATAGGATTTCAAGTTACAGTAGATTATTTGTGGAGATAACTTTTGTGTATTGTGTCCGGAGGGAGCCACACTAGTATCCTCTCTTCTTGTAGGAGAGAGTTATCCCACATGGTCGTGGTAGCCGATCAGGAGTGGAACTCAAATGCTCATGAAATTTGTAATCCTATGATTATTTCATGAATTTTCAACTTTCTCGACAAGGGTTTGTATGGAAGTGTGGTGAGTTAGCCAAAGGCATGTGGGACAAGCGAGGTCAACCTTCTCCGACAAGAGGGGCTCTCAGCACCAAACATAAAAAGTACGTGGGATGAGTTAGACAATTACTCAAATATTCCTGTTTGTAAGTGTACTTGCGGTTGCAAAGGAGAAAGAGATTGAGCAACTATAATTTCTCATGGGCCTCAATGCCGAGACATAGGAAACCGTGTGGTCACATATTTTGAATTTTGTCGAAGAATTCAAATTAGCGCTTTTCATGCATTTGGGAATAATAAGGTTGGTGACAGGATGGAGATGAAAGGACAAATCCATGCGGTAGGATTGGTGACGAGAAGGATAGATGATGGGATGAATGCACCCGGCAGAAAACTTAATACGGTAAATATCATGGCCAACATTATTCAAGCAGGCAGTTCACAAAGTACAACGCCATTCGAGTTCACGTCTGAACGATCGCATTAAAAAAGAAAATTCACATAGGAACACCAGGTTCCGTCGGAGTCCTAGAAAGAAGAATTAGTTCGTAACAAGAGAATAAAAATCACTTGACAATATAAGAAACATGGACCACGACATTAATAACAAGATTAACGAAACAAGAAAAGGTCTCCCCGATCATCCAATCCAAAGGTCACCGCCTTAATCTCCTTCTCCTGCCACCTTGAGTCGTCACCTCTTTGTCAATCATAAATTGTCTCCCACCCTAGGGTTACTTAAAAAATATTTCCCTAAATTGCCTAAAATATCATTCCATGACTAATTCTAACAAAATCTAAAAACTAAATAAACTAAAAATATAATAAAATAAAAAGAATCTTATAACGTGGAGAAACAATATTGAAGAACCGAAGAATGGCCAAAATCATCCTGATCCCAAACGGATGCGTTATTCTCAATTGTCCATCATGGATGCATATGTTTATCAAAGGATGCGTCCAAGTCTGTCAACAAGTTTGAGCACGGATGTATCTGTTTGGCCAAAGGATGCATCTATCTCGGATCGTTCTCCAGTTCGGTGACAACCAATTCTGTGTCCGATCATCTAGCTTATCTTTTTTGCATACAACATTCATTCAAACACATCACACATCAGAGGATCAAATGACTCAAACCTAACAAACTAATAGTAATACACAAACACTTAAAGACTCAACTAATAAAGATAACCATACGCAAAAACAACAGAAAATAATAAAAAATCGCTAAACTAGTCGTAGTAAGTAACGCCCACATAAGTTGCTCTACAATAGAATTATCATAAACTCATTTATTTACATGTAGTGGTAGGACTAGAGGATTTTTTGTTTAATCATCATAATGGTAAACTCATTTATCAATCATAATAAGTTGCTCTACAATAAAATTATCATAAACTCATTTATTTACATGTAGTGGTAGGACTAGAGGATTTTTTGTTTAATCATCGTAATGGTAAATGTCAAATGCATCATTTATTTACATATAGTGGTACAACTATATCGTGATGTTACTCGATATGTTCAAGGATTTTGCCGGATTTAGACTCTAGTATCTCCCCGTTATTTCTATTGTCTTCCATCGTTTCTCTTGTAAAAATTAATTTGACGCGTGTCAAATAATAAGGTGTATAATTGACTTACATTGCCTTTTACCTTTGACACTGAGTGTTTGCTTTGTTTGAGGCTATCCTTTGAGATTTACAAAGATTTGTCAAACACTCTTCGGTCCTAAAAAGGAAGACAATGTGATTTCGAGTGTTCTTTCATTTAAAATCGGTGTAAATTTAATTTGATTAGTCAACAAAAACTTTTGGTTTCATTCCTTCGTTCTTTCCTCCAACTACTTCTAACAAAATACCCACTAAATTAGATTACACGGAATACAATATGAACATGGAGAATTGTACGAAATAAGGGTTAATTTGAAAAAAAAAACATTTTCTAAATACGTCAGCCAATTAGGTAATTCCCCGGTCGTTAAAAGTCGTTTAAAACTACTACACGAGAAAATCAGGTAAATCGCTATTTCAACGACATTGGAATATCACACTTTTTCTAAATTCTTCCACGTCGCGTTTTTTGAACTGTGGTTTCTTTTAATTTTTCAAAATTATACAGTGATTTTAAAAAACTTTTAAAAAAATTTTACAAAAATCAACATCTAAATATTGCTATTCGAGTTTTTTAATTTAAAAATAGTTATCATTCCAATTCTACTGCAGCACTTTTTTTTTTTCAAACTAACCATAACTCGTTTAAATTTCTATTGAGTTTTACAAAGCTCAGTCTACAATGTGACAAATAAAAAATTTAAAAAATTAATATTTATAGGGTATTACATAATATGAAATTAGCCGAGATGGAAATTATATTAAATTCTAATATAATTTTGAAAATCGATTGCAACCAATAAATAATTTATAAATGTCGGCAATGAATAAAAAAAATTAATAATTATCCAATTAACGGAGATAAGATTATCCAACGTCGTGGTGCCAAATCACGTAATCGTTAAAGTATGAAATTTCCTTTTGGTTTGGACGTGTTATTCTTTTCAACAATGAGTTACATCAGCTTTTTTTTTTTTTGGGGCCATTCTAGTTTTCAAAACACGGGCCGACTAAAGCTTTTTTAAAATGGTAAAACACAAGTTACATACAGCTAGCTGGACCCTCGGACGTGACCAAGAAATTTTTTTAAATAATCAAACACCGGACAATATAAATGATAGAGTCATGATCACATTTAATATTTACATCACTCACAGGCTTGCACGTAAAAGCAAAAGGACAATAGAGGCTGAAGCTTGGGATAAAATATGACGTGAATATAAGATATATGTGAAGGTAATACCAATGCGTGTTCAAACACGTCGCTCAATTAATTATAAAATTTTCAAACTTCTGCAACTAATTAATTAATTATGAGGACCGGAACCATCCCCGACCAATGAAACCACTCCGTCTTAAACAGACAACCTCAAAGTCTTCCAACAAATTAAACAAACTCGTAATTAACCAAAAGCCTTCCCTCCCTCGGATCTCCCTCCCCTCCCCCCCCCCCCCCCCCCCTCATTCGCGATGGCCGCCACCTCCACGACGCCTTCCTCTCGCTGCAGTTACAAGATGTTCAAGTACTTCAACCGTAAGTTCAAGCTCGGCGAGGTGGAGCCCCCCTCCGACGTCAAGGACTCTTTCCTCCGTTACTCCGGCGGGGCCCCCCTTTTGTCCCCCGATCAGTTCCGCCTGTTCCTCGCGGACCACCAGGGGCACTCCGAAGTCGACTTGGCCGACGCCGAGAGGGCGATCGATCAGGTCCTCCACAAGAAGTCCCAGCTGCCCGGCGGCACTGCCGGGATGGATCTCGACTGCTTCTTCCATTACTTACTTAGGGACGATCTCAACGGCCCCGTTTTGTCCCAGGTCAACGGTCAAACCCTGCTTTTACCTCCCATTTTGGAAAACGAACGTCTTCTTTACGTTTCTCTCTTACCCTTTGCCACTGAGATGGAAAATCGCAATCTTGAAATGAACGTATCATTCTTAGCATGTGCTTTATTGGATCAGATGAGCATCCTTTTAAGACAGGAAAGGTTATTGAATTATTGGGCAACCAATGGAATGGATTGTCTGCCTGGAAAGAATTAACCTTGTCATGTGTTAGTAAATTGGATGACGCGGGTACCTTTGGTTGTTGTTTCCTGTAAGGCTGTTGGCTTATTAGGATGGAAAAACGCTAGTCATATTTTCAGTTGGAGTTTTGATTGTTGGAGGTATCGCATAGTCCAAAGGTGAAGCCTTGAATTGACATGGGGTTACTACGTGGGTGTTCTTTCCAGGTACATCATGATATGACTGCACCCTTGTCAAACTATTTCATATATACAGGACACAATTCCTACCTCACCGGGAACCAACTAAGCAGCGACTGCAGCGATGCCCCTATCATCAAGGCCCTGCAGAGAGGGGTTAGGGTGATTGAACTGGATATCTGGCCTAATTCCACCAAAGATGATATCCACGTCCTCCATGGAAGGTAAACTATCATCTGCTATCTCCCCTTGGTTGGCAGCTGCCTGAAAAATCTTAATGGTGAGGATAAGTGTTATAGATAATTTCTGGATCAATGCCGTGATTGTCAGCAGCAACAATCACCATGGCCTTTTCTTCACGCCCCAGATGCTAAGTGGCTTTGGTCTGTCTCGTCTTCTCATAGGACCTTAACCACTCCGGTGTTGCTCATTAAGTGTTTGAAGTCAATAAAGGAGTATGCTTTCGTTAAATCCCCGTACCCGGTTATCATCACGCTGGAGGACCATCTTAAGCCAGATCTTCAGGCAAAAGTTGCTGATGTATGAGCATCTACTTGCCTGTCATCACTTCCTCTAGTGGTATCTTCTGGCTTTTCTTTCATAACAATGACGTTCTCCTGATGTAGATGCTCACGGAAATATTCGGGGATATGTTATATTACCCCACAACAGAGAGTCTGGCCGAGTTCCCCTCGCCTGAATCACTGAAGAACCGGATTATCATCTCTACAAAGCCTCCAAAAGAGTACCTTGAATCAAAAGATAAGGGGACGGTTTCTCCTAATGGGAAGGACTCTTCAGGTGATGACCCATTGCTGAAAGATAGCTCGGGAACTGGGTCGCCTCCGCTAGAATCCTACCTCAAGGTGAGAAAAGGTGGCTCGCCTGAGCTCTTCAAAATGATCAAAGGGTGGCTTGCTTTATTAAATGCACATGATTATGTGCAGTTGACTGACAGCGATGAAGATTCTGAAGAGCAATGCGAGGGTGATTCGAATGCTTGTCGAGCTAGTGCTCCAGAGTACAAGCGCTTGATCACGATTCAAGCAGGGAAACCAAAGGGTCAGTTGAAAGAGGCACTTCAGGTTTTCATGGATAAGGTTAGGCGCCTTAGTATGAGCGAACAACAACTAGAAAAAGCTACGCAATCTCATGGTGTGGATATAGTGAGGTACAATAATATATTACAAGAACGCTCATCCTCCTTGTCTTATCAGAGTTCACCTTGGTTTTTCAGTATCATCTAATTTAGATCAATCCGACTTTTGCTGTGTCAAGGTTTACACAGAGAAATATACTGAGGGTATATCCAAAGGGTACAAGAGTAACCTCCTCAAACTACGATCCTCATGTTGGTTGGATGCACGGTGCTCAAATGGTTGCATTCAATATGCAGGTCAGATCAGGGTTCCATGATCACGTTTTTGTGTAGCAAGTCGTTTAAGTCTGGTATCCGTGCTCGCAATCAAGAATTGGTTATGCTTTCACATAAATTGGAAGTTCGAGCTGCCGCGTGCCGGTATAATTGTCATTGGCATGAACACGTATGATCTACATTTGGCAGGGGTACGGCAAATCGCTATGGATTATGCACGGAATGTTTAAAGCCAATGGAGGATGTGGCTATGTGAAGAAGCCAGACTTCTTGATAAATCAAGGGCCTAACAAGGAAGTGTTCGATCCTAGAAGGGAGCAGACCATAAAGAGGACCCTGAAAGTGATTACATTTTCATTATTTCGTTTTGAAATTCTTCGAATAACTGTCGCTCATTTCATTCCTCGTGCTCTACTCATTGCACAGGTCAAAGTGTATATGGGGGATGGATGGAATCTCGATTTTAGCACAACGCACTTCGATACTTATTCACCCCCGGACTTCTACACCAAGGTAAGATGAGAAGAAACTGGAACTCGTTGCTAACTCGAAAGGATCTGCCCCTCTAGTTTTCTGATTTGGAATCTCATGATTGGATCAGATTCGCATCGTCGGAGTTCCAGCAGATGTGGCGAAGAAGAAAACGAGGATAATCAAGGACGACTGGTTCCCTGTTTGGGACGAAGAGTTCACATTCCCATTGACAGTGCCGGAGCTCGCGTTGGTAAGGATCGAGGTGAGAGAATACGACAGGTCCGAGAAGGACGACTTCGGCGGGCAGACGTGCCTCCCTGTATCGGAAATCCAGCCAGGGTTTAGGGCGGTGCCTTTGTATGATAAGAAGGGCGAGAAGTATAAATCTGTGAAGCTTCTTATGAGATTTCAGTTCGTATGAATTGTCGCTGTGAACATTAAAACTTTTTTTTTTTGCTCTCTGATGAACTCCGGCCGAATATATCTGATGAAGGATGCAACGCTACGAAACACAAAGGACGGTAGGACTGTAAATCTCTCCGGCGAGTGGCCACTGCAGGGGCCAACTGCTGTATGCGGAGGAATGCCTTAAAGGCATGCTGTTCTATTGGGCCTTTAATGGGCCTAGAGGTAGCATGGATCAGGCCCAAGCCAATTGTATTGCCATGAACGTGATATTTGCCCGGCACCTTTCGGAGAAAATTACACTCTGTATCCATGTCTCCAACTCCTTCCTAACCGGAAATGGCAGCCCCCGCCCCCTTCCCAGCCCTCCAGCGTCCCCAGCTCAAGAAACCGACCTCAGACTCTGATTCTCTGACTCCGAAGAGACCGGGTCAGGCTCCGCCCCGGTTCGGCACGCCGACCTGTCGGCCTCGATATTCCAATCCTATGTCAATCAAAATGCCTCCAGCGAGTCCCTATCCAAGATCCAGTCCCTGCTCTCCTCAGTAATGGATGTTGAACCTATTAACCAACCTGTCTGAAGCTTTGTCTACTCTTGTGTGGAAAACAGTAATGGATGTTGAACTTGAGGCATTACAGAGGAACAACACGTGGGAGCTTGTCCAATTCACTGGTCTGGAAAAAGTTATTGGTTGCAAGTGGGTGTATAAGGTAAAACTCAAGTCCACCGGAGAGTTGGAAAGATGTAAGGCTCATTTGGTAGAAAAATGATTTCACCAAACTCTGGGTTTGGATTATAAGGAGACGTTTAGCCCGGATGTCAAGCAATACGTGTTGTTTTGAGTTTAGCAGTGACATTTGGGTGGCAGTTATCTCAATTGGATGTTGACAATGCATTCCTCAATGGTGTTGGAATGTCAGCAAATTATGGTGAGACCGTAAAGCCCTTGAAGTCAAGAAGTGAAGCGACCCAAGATGAAGACAAGGCCCAAGATACAAGAAAGAACAAAAGTTGTTGAGATGGGGGAACAAGGTTGTTGCTCCCAGCATACATGGGTGTGGCAGCAGTCAACGGAATCGTTGTGACGACTGACACCAAATCCCAGAATTACTTGTTGGTTATAATTGATAGTCCCTTGTATGTATAAAAATATTGGGATTGGTTAATGAAAATCAAGTCATTCTCTCTCTCTTCTTGGCCTTCTTCCTCCTTCTCTTCTTTTCATCTTTTATCTTCTTCCATTTTTCTTCTTCCGTGTGAATCAACTATTGTACCTGGGTTTACTACACTTCATGTGGGAAGCAATGTGGGAGCTTGCTTGATTGCGGCGTGCATCCATGCAGGGAATGTGTCACGACGACGTATGCCCTCCCCGTTAGGAAGTTGGAGTTTATAGGCATCAATTCATTAGGCTGAAGGAGGTGGAGTGTTGTGCTAGGGACTTTCGATGTGATACGGCTTGCAAGAAGTTGTTGGCTTGTGGCAAGCATGTGTGCGAAAAGGGTTGATGATGGAGTAGCGAAGCAAAAATTTAAGAAAATACAGAAAATAACTAGGAGAAACAACTATGATGAAATGAAAAATGGGAGAATTTTAAGGTTCGCAGAAAAATAACAACGTTGTATCCTGCAAGTCAAAGGCTTTGTTAATATTAGAAGAGAGATCTAATATGATCTTCCTAAAATATCCTTAATATTATAAAATAAAATGAAATTTAAAAAGAAATTATGTTCCTACATTAATATCTACTGGTGGAAAAAAATTCATGACTCTGGTGTAAAAACTTCGACGATCTCAACATAAATGTTAGCATCAATCTTCTTCAAATCACAGCTATCCAAATACTTTCTTTCGCTAGCTTTCCCAACATTTTCACCAAAAAATCTTCGATATTGATTTCCTCTTCTTGACTTGGCCTTCTTCGCATTTACAATATCTTCGGTAACACCGTTTTTGATCTTTGAAAGCTCTTTGATATGGTCTTGGATTGCATAACCTTGGTAAGCTCCCACAAAGTTATATAAATATGAGACATTAAACATTAGACTAATCTATAACTCATGATGTAATTCTAATCACATAAGTATTAGAACTTATCTTCTTCAACACCTTACCAGATCCAAATTTCATCAATTGCAGCTTGTGAAGATTGCCCTTGGAAAACCTATCTCTTTGTAGTGCATCGTAACTAGATCTCTTGCATTGAAATCTTTCACTCGACGATCCTCATTAGTGCGGGAACATAAGCCTCATTGCTTGCCTTCAAAGCCCTTTGGACATCTTCATGAACTCATCCCACATGATCAGCAAAAGCCTCACCATCATCACTTACTCGAGCCCCATCAGGAAGTGGAATTAGGTCAACAAAATGTTGAGGTCGCAATTCATACAAACCTTCAAAAGGAGTCTTCTTTGTGCTTCTATTTAATGAGTTGTTGTAAGCAAAATTAGATTGAGAAATCACAAAATCCCAACTCTTCACGTTATTCCCAAAAGGGCATCTAACAAATTACTCAAGTTCAGGTTCACAACCTCGGTTTGCCCATCTATTTGAGGATAACAAGTGCTGGAATATTTCAACTCCGTCCTCTAAAAGTGGCTCATAAATTTGAAATCTTGATCGGAAATAATGGACATGGACACGCCATGTAATCTAACAACTTTTCTGAAAAATAAGTCGGCGATGTGAGTTGCATCATATGTCTTTAAGCAAGGTATAAAATGTATCATCTTTCAAAAAAGGTATATCACAACGAAAAATGAGTATATCGCTTCGCGTCTTTGGAAGTTTTAAAACAAAATCCATACTTAAGTGAATCCATGGAGGTTCAGGAATAGGCCGCAGTGTATATAGTCCTGTGTTTTGATAAGTCCCCTTGCCAAGCCGACAAGCCGCACATCTTTAAATGATACTAGCCACATCATGATACATCTTACTATCGTTCAGCCATCATTGTCATGGTCTTATCCTCGGTAAATTGTCCTCAAGCCAACGTAGCTCTCGAATGATTTGTTCACGCAAAAAACAGTTGGGAATGCACAATCGGTGACCCTTAAACAATTAATTATCATGCAACTTATGGGGTAACAACTCTTTGAATGGACCTCCCTCTGACTTTGTTAATATAAGATTGAAATAGTCATTGGTTGATAATGGTTCTCGAGTTCTTCAAAAACCAATATTTTGAGTACTTATGACTGTTATAATAAAGGATCTACGACTCAAGGCATCAACTATTTGATTCAATTGTCTATGCTTAAACTTCATAGTGAAATTGCACCCATTTAAGAATGAACTCGACTTGGCATACTTCTCGCTCAGTTTCTTCTAGGAGTTCAAATAACGTAATGGCTTGACGATCGGAGTACACGACAAACTCACGACAAGCCAAATAATGTTGTCAGTTTTGAATGGAATGCACCGACGCATAGAATTCTAAATCATAAGTCGAATAACATTGTTTTGCATTTGATTTCTCAGTGAAGAACTCAATTGGCTTTCCATCTTGAGTAAGAGAACCCCTGTACCTTTCTTAGATGAATCATACTTTAGAAGAGCTTGTCAAAGTTAGGCAACGCGAGAACTAGATATTGCTCATTAAGGACTTCACATAGTCAAAAGTTTCGGCCGCTGACGATGTACACTCAAAAGTTTCATTCTTCAAACATTTCGGGTACATGACATGACTGAAGTTCTTAATAAACCTCCCTTAGAAAGATATCAGGCTATGAAAACTTTGCACTTCTTTAATATACGTAGGTGATGGCCACTCTATTATCACACACACTTTTTTCGGATTAAGAGCCAAACCTTTATGTTGGACACTTCTTTAAGTTGATGTAAAGCTTCTCCTCAAATGGTCTTCTTCTATACATCTATGATGACACGCATAAACATGCTAGGTGCATTAGATAACCCAAAATGCATCATCATTCACTCATATAGTCCATTTGGTGTCTTGATTGATGTTTTTCATTCTTCACCAGCCCTTAACCTGATCTAATAATAGCCACTTCTTAAATCAATTTGGGAAAACACTTTCGCGCTGATCAACTGATCAAACATATCATAAATGTGGAATTGAAAATGATACTTGACGATTATCTTGTTTATGGCGCGGCTATCCACACATATCCTCCAAGAACCATTTTTCTTTGGTCTAAGTAAAGCTGGACAAGCACATGAACTTTTACTCTAGCTCATCAACCCCTTTGATAGCAATTCCTCCACATGCTTTTGCATTTTAGCTCGTTGTTTGGAGGGCATGCGATAGGCTGCCAAATTCGTTACAGGCACACCATGAATCAGGTTAATAACATTTGAAACTTCTTAAAGACGATAACCCATACAATATCTCTTCACTCGCAAGGCTAGAGTATTCCGTCAAGATTTCTTAAATGAGGGTAAAAACCGTGTTACATCAATGGCCTGCTTATGATCCATCACTCTCTCATATAAGGCATACATAACTCCAGTGTTCCAACTCTTAGCTTTAAATTTGTTAGCACAAAATGCTTAAAGCCGATGCAAACTCATTAACTTCTTCCCTGAGAGGGCGCAAAGTGTACTTCTTACTCTCCTTGTAAAAAGAATATGTGTTCAGCTCCATATGGTGATCCATATAATGATTATAAAGCCAAGGTCGACCAAGAAGAATAAGCCTAATATCCATGGACACGAGATTACAGAGAGCTTCATCATTCAAGTCAGGACAAAAAAACTATATCAAGCAACATGACCCTTTCTGGCCACCTAATTTTATAAGGGTTTGGATGCTTCTTCATCGATAGCTTAAGTTTTTCCACTACGTTTTTGGAAATAACATTCTCCATGCTCCACTATCAATCATAACATCACAAACTTTACCACCACAAAGAACACGAGTCCTGGATATAATGTACCTTTGCCAATCTTCAACATCTACTTTTGTCGTTGCCACAACTCTTCCAATGATGTCGAACAGTTAGGTTGCTGTACTCCGAGGTATATTCATCTACCGAAAGAGAATTATGATGTAGGGCATAATACTTCTCATACAACTCCATAATGTAATCTGCTGGTAAAAATTATTTTCGCAGATTACTCTTCATGTGCTCACATGTACTCATCTTTGGATATCCTTATTGGCAGCGTTGTTCTTCAACTCTCTTCCACCAATGAAGGGTAACTCCTTTTAATTTCAGCTTCGCTACAAGTACTTTCCTAGCATCCGCTATAGGTTTCCACTCGAATTAATTTTCAAGTCTGGTCTCCCAATCAAGAAAGTCATCAACATGCATTTGCCCGTGAAAGTCAGTCACTTCAATCATGCTCCCACCATCATTTAAATCTAGGGCACAAATTAATCTCTCTTTCAATCCACCTCCTCCTATTTCGTTTACATGTCCGACTTAACGGAAATGATTAACTTTCATTTCATTAGATTCATCTTCATTACTAACTTTCGATATGTCTAAGGGGTTGTGGTTGTCTTTCAAAATCTCAAATCAAGCTCCCACACGTTCCTATCACAACAACGTTTAGACCACTTGCAATAGATATTCAATCATACTTTGCATAGGAGTAAGTTTCATATGTTCATGTTGAACCCCTCTCCTAAGCTATAACCCTTAGGTAGAACTCAGGCTTTGATACTAATTGATGGATTAGTGATGTGGAAATAGGAGAAATCATAGAAAAAACTAAACGAAAACAACTACGATGAAGGGAACGATAAGAGAATTCTAGAGTTTGTAGGAAAACCTCAAGGATTTGCTAAAATCAGTAAATGGGGTAAGAAAAGTAAAATTATTGTCTCTTCCAAGCCAAACACATTATTAATGCTAGAAGAGAGATCTCAAAATGCCTAAAATAATCTTCCTAAGATATCCCTACTATTATAAAATAAAATGAAATCTAAAAAGATATTATACTCCTTCCAATTGCCATGGTGGGGAATGTGGCGGGTGCCTTATCATGGGAATAGGAGTTGCCCTTGCAATAATAGAGTGTATGATGACATGTCATGCGATGTGAATGTTCCCTTGTATGGGGAACTTGCGATAAAATGTTGAGTTGTGGGTTTCACTATTGTCATGAGATGTCAACATAGTTTTTGTGTTGAGATTTGTAGAGTTGTTACGAAATCATATCGGTGTGGAAAAAGGTAATGATTTTGTGGTGTTATGGTTTGTCATGTTGAACAATTGATATGATGATATGTCATGTTTAGGAGATGAAAATAGTGAGTATGACGAAATGTAGAATAGGTTATTTGCTATCAAGATATGGGATTGTGGGTAACATGCATGCAAGAACAGTTGTTGCGATGGAGATTGCTCGCCCTGTTCTGAGGTTTTCTAAAAAATATGTCTTCAATGGCTTCTTGTGCTTGTTATGCCTTTTTTTATGTTAAGTCAAAATAGAGATATTCAATGAATTATAGATTTACGAAAAAAAAGGTCATGTCCTTCCCCATGTCATATGCAAGCTCTCTCTAATTAATTAAGTATTTGTTTTGGTGGTTAAAGTTACAATTTGAAAAAATTAATAAGTGAATCACATGGTGCTTTCATTTCATCTTCAAGTTATGTCTCGTGGTTATATATCTTTAGAGGTCATTGTGTCTGTTGTCCTTTGATGGTGATCATATCATGTCATATGGTCAGATACAATATGAGGAGTGACTCTGAACTCTGTATATTTTTATATTTTTATTGTTCATGTATGCTTTTTAATTAATGTTTTCACGATTAAGTCAAGTTTCATGTGGTACTGAAATGGATCAAAAGCCTCCTAATAATGTAAGCCTTGTTGTATTACTCAACCATGCTATCATGCCTCAATCTCGAAGGTAATATAATTACATTCACAACTTCATGTTCTGCCTTTCATCATGTAGCTCAAACAATACATATGTTGTTTATTGCCAGACAATGTCTTATGTTGATTTCACTGTACGCCATGATAACCTTCACTTGTGCTTCAACTACCTCATAAATGCCATTACTGACCATGTCCTCATTAGGGGAGATCAAAACTTTTAGGATACCAATTCCAATGCCGAAATTTTAAAATTTCGGGAATTCGAGACTGGAATCGATAATTGAAAAAAATCGGTATATACCGAATTCTGAATTAATTTTAGGCGTAAATAAAATTAGGCCTCAGAACACTATGTACAATTAGGCTCAACCCACCGAAATCCCTACCCACCTCGTTACCCCCCTCCTTCTCCAGCATTCCCTTGAATTGACCTAAATTTTATTGATTTAGAAAATTAATAGTAACAACTTTTCCCCCGAAACGAGTACAAGTTTATGGAAATTTCACAAAATATGATCATTTGCTCCTAGACTTAGTAAGATGACCATGCAGATGTCTCTTATCACAGACATACCTAAGAAGAAACACCCACAAACAGGAAAATGCAATTTGACAAAGCTAAGTACGAACACCCATTCCAATACTAGCCTTATTCCTTTTATTACAATTAAACATTTCATTGTAGTCTTTCATTCGGCCCTCTTATTTACATCCTTTATATCACCAGCCTTGTCAAAATTCTCCAAGGCCATATTCGTTTTTCAAGACACCAATCCAGCCATACAAGTCTTCGGGATCCTCCCATCCCGGGTTAATAGCACTTGGTTCCTCACATCCACTTAATAAGAGATCGGATCCTTATATCCATCTCAACTACTCACACCTACTCGGGTCCTCACACCCGCCACTTGAGTACACGGATCCACAGATTCGACTAACATTCTTGCCAACCAAGCTCGAATCCTCTCATCTGGCTTAACACACGTCTATCATGCATATATTCATCCTTGTCTCACTTACTAAACCCATTTCCTTTCTCTAAACCATCGTCCATTCCATGTGCAGCCGCAAATCACACACTTAGCCCATTTACAAACCCACACATCACACATACAAAACACTTCGCCTTGATAACCATCCATTCGACCCACACCCACGTACCACTTACACTTCACAACTCACAAAATCATAAAGATAAGATTTAATATTGCCAGAACATAAAGGAAAGAGGAGAAGAACCAGGGATCTTACCTTTCACTCCATCGCCTCGCCCATCTCCTTTCTTTCCTCCATCTCTTTTCCTTTACCTCCACCGAGAGGAAATGGGAATATGTCCCCCTCTCTTCTCTTCCTTCCTCAGTTTATAATCCCTTATTCACAATAAAATCTTCGCATTTAATTGAGGTCCAGATATTTCTTAGTTTGTGTGGGAAGCTTTGGAACCCCTAAGTCCAATAATTTTCAATTTAGCAAGATTTGGGGTTCAGTCAAACTGTTTGACTCAGCTAGTCAACCTTTGATTGCAGAAATCTTGCCTTAGCCCCTTATGGGCACTGAGGTCATCCCGTGGGCGAAGTTTACGAGCGATGTCTTCTGGGTAAGTCTACGAGAGACAACTAACCGCGATGCTATGAAGGTAAAATCCCAGCGGGTTTACGAGATCGCAGTAAGTCCACGAGAAAAAAATCTATGAGATCAAGTCCATAAACTCTAGTCTATGGGACACGAGTCTACGAAAGCTGTTAACCTAGATCAAATTTATGAAGTGAAGCATGACAGACGGATTTTCATAGCAGTAAGCTTACTTTGGAAATACAATCTATCTTAATCCATGTCATAACTAATATTATCAACAACTTTAGTTACGGTCTCAATACATCCAACATTCATCCCATATTTATTCATAATTCCTAACACGTACATAATACAATAAAACATGGGTTATTATATATCTCCACATCTCGGCACCCACTTATGGATTCATTCATCATCCTTAAGCGCATCATAATGTTCTCCCGTCAATCTTAAGACCCTCGATTCTCACCGTCCGAGACGTACCTTCATGATCCGTGCCTTAGGCACACTTCTATATGCACATGCATTCATACATAAACATCCATTCTCATGACTTCTTCCAAATACAATTTCTTAGTTACATTTTCGTCAAATATTCATAAAAGTTGGGTCGTTACACGCCTCCAAGCCCTATGATCTTTCTCATCTTTTTGTTCCTGTCTCCTACTCCTACTCACCGCCGTCTCCCCCTCCTCCCCCGCTGACTACCAGTGTGCTCCCTTGACCTTAAGTCCTCTGTCGTCTCCAATCCCTCCTCCTCCCTCTTCCCCTAGGCTCCTCCCTCCCCTTCCAACTCCACCACCTACTACTCCTGTGTTGCAGGAAAGATGCCTAGTTGCTGGAAGTGTGGAAGAAACGGAGGAAGTAGGGAGGAGTGCATCAGTTGGGCCAGGAGATGTTTTGGAAGGATTAAAGTCATAGCCGCTAGTCATGTTAGGCATGTACTGGGGAAGATGCAGGCTAGGCTGAATCCAATATAAGAGAAGATGATATGTGAGGATGTAATTGAAGGATGAGAAGAATTATTGGGACCAATGAAGGAAAAGGGGAGAAGTAGCAACGGAAAAACTAAAATGGCAGAGGAATGAATCGAACGAGGAGATAACAATTTCTGAAGACAGAGAAGAAAAAATCTAATAGAATGGGGTGGGGAGAGAAGGAGAGTGGTATGTGCAGTGTGTAAGGGGGTGGTAGGTATAAGTACGGACAAAGGTTGTCTGGCTATTCCTTGTGGCCTGTGGAGGTGATTAGTGTCTCGCTAGAGTTGTGGCAGCTGGTTTAGGCTGTTCTTCGACAGTTTCGGCTAATAGAAGGTTTAACTCTAAGTTGGTCATAGGTGATTGGATTTCCGACACCAAGTGGTATCAGAGCGCGAATTGCTCGACCTTCCACATAAGGAATGCTCGTTGTGGACAACACGATATCAAGAATAGCACAAATGGAGTATGATTCTATGAAAGAGGTGTTGCAGGAGTTAGAGGAAATTTGATGGTCTGCATGCGCAATTTAAAGATTTGGAAGCGCGAATGGGGGCGATGAAGAACAAGGGATGCAGGAAACTAAGAGATTTATCAGATGAATAGTAGGACTCAGGAGTCAGAAGGGAAGGACGCAACTCATGGTCGGGGGAAGAGTTACCTGACATATTAAAGTGGATTTTTTATTGTTTTATGGTAATCAAGTGCAGGAGTGGAGTTTTAAAAGCGAACGACATTTTGAGTTAGACGCGTGTAGAATTAAAGGTGAGTACAACATCCATACATTTGTCAGGCTTAGCAATTGAATGGCACTATGCCTTTTTAAGGAGTAGAGAGCTCACACAAATCGTTAGTGGGGAAGAACATTCTCTTGTTTTGTTGATGTGTTTTGGCACCAATGAGTTGAGCCGCCCCATAGTGATCTTGAAGGAACTGAGAAAGGGCAGAAGTTTTTAAGAATACGTAGACGAGTTGGTATTCCTGATGACATTGTCGGATTTATCAGTCGAGGACTAGGTGGCCATGTTCATTGGGGGTCTTAAAAAGGAAAACATGAGGCTGCTTATGGTTTTGAACCTCAGGACTCTGCATCAAACCATTGCTTTTGGCAAACCACTATCAGATGAAGACGAACCAAACCAACGAAGGAGTAAGGAAATAATCCATATGGGCAACATAGGGGAGTCATGGCAAGGATAAAGAGGTATGACTGTCGGCCCAACAAACAGAACCCCATCAAGATAGTCAATGGGGAATAGGGTGACTGATGGGGCAGGAAGGGGAACAAACACTGGACTGGTGAGACCTTTATCCTATCAACCATCCCATCAGAGATTGTCTATTGTAATCTTATAAAAGGCGAGCGAGGTCAGAGATTGTTTATTGTAATCTCATAAAAGGGGAACGCCTCGCTCGCCTAGGCATTGAGGTGAGGTGAGTCCCATTGCCTCAAATGCGCTAAGGCGATGTGCATCCAGATAGGCGTGCGCCTCAAGTGCGCCTCGTCTTTCGCACTTTTCTCCACTAGGCGAGCAGGTACCAATTACAAACAAAATCCCAAATTTAAGGACCCAAAATAAAATAAAAAAACATTTGCTATCACCATATTCCATGACTAACTTTGCCCTAGCCCTTGTCCTCTACCACCTTGTCTGATTTTTTGGTAAAATTGAGTTTTGAGTTAGGATTTCTGCTACAACTTGCATTTCGCTGTATCCCTTTCTGCTTCCCCTCGATTCTCTTCCGCTCCCGGTATGATGTGTCCCTCTCCCATTGCCTCTTTCGCCCCACCCAACTCCTCCCCTTCTAAGCGGCCTCCGCCTTTCCTCGTCAGTATCGCTAGCCTTATCTACCATTGCTTAGAGAATGCATCTTGGATGTAAATGAACAAATTACTTTTCATTGTGTCTGATCGGTTCGTGCTTCGGATCAAATTCTCCCGACAGAATTCTGGAGAAATACTTGAGAAATCATGGAGATTTTTGCTTTGTAAATAGTCGCTGGTTGGTGCTTGGGGAATATTGAAATCACCATGCTCTAAGGTCAGGGGCCAGTGGTTGTAAAGGTTTAATGTTTTACTTTTACAAGATGACGAAGATTGAACCTGTTCAATCTGTGTTGCGATTAGATGAAAGCAGGGTCTGATATGTCAACACTTCTAAGCAGCTTTTGATTTGTCATATTTATAGGGAATTCATCATGTCGTCATCCATTGAAAATTTCGTATCATCCACGTCCACGGTTAGAAAAGATTCGGGATGGAAACACAACTACTTAAAGGACACGAAGAATACAAATAAAGTAACTTGCAATTTTTGTGGATTTGAGACAAATGGAGGGATACATCAAGCAAAACAACATCAAATGGGGGCAAATAAAAATGCAAGGGCATGTGCAAGTCGTCCACCCGAGGTGAAAGAAGAGCTAAGAAAGCACATGCTCGAAAAGAAGGCTACCAAGGCAGTAGCTATTGGATCACAATGAACATTACCTTATGATGTAGATGATTATGTCATTGGAGAAGACAATGAAGAGATTGAGGTACATTGTGACAAGGAGAAGAAAAGAGGGGGCTCAAGCCTATTACTTCCCCAAAAGAAGTTGAAGGAAAAGATGCCACAATTAAAGGGTCTTATGGACCTTTTTATGATATAAAAGCTAGAAATTGGAAAGAAGAAACAACGGAGCATAGTCCACGCCTATGATAAAGAAGCTAGAGATAAGACTTGTCGGTACATTAGAGATTCTTCTATCAGACTGGTCTTGCCTTCAATGTTGTACATTTAAACATTAGATGGATAGTTGAAGCCATTGGAAAATATGGTCCTTGAAGCCTCTCCCTACCTATAATCAAATGCAGGTGACCTTTTTGCATAGAGAACTTGATTATACGAAGAATCTCATGAAGGATCACAAAGAAAGTTGGGCTCAATATGCTTGTTACCTGATGTTAGACAGTTGGACCGATCACAAGAGTCGGTGTTACTTTTTGGTGAATAGTAGAAAGAGAACAATGTTCATTGAATTTGTGGATGCATATGCTTATTCGAAGATGGGAGATAAATTGTTTGCACTCCTTGATAGCTTCGTGGAAAGAGTTGGCGAGCAAAATGTGATTCATATAATCACCAACAATGATCATCTTAATTTGTTGTAGTTGAATTGACCATTTAATTTGATGGCATCTTATTTTTCTTTAAAGGAAAACTACTTCAGGCAAAGAGGAAGCACTTTTGGGCTCCTTGTGCTGCTCATTGTATCGATTTGATGCTAGAAGATATTGGAAAGATTATAAACATTAAGATAAATTTAGAACATGCAATTTTATTAGTTGGGTTTAGTACAAAGATCAAGGACTCTAATTCTCCTGGTAACAATAATTATTTAAGATTATCAATCGAGTTACAATTATATGTTGGTATTTTAAACTTATAATTTCATATGACAGCGGATTGGTGGAGTCTTTTTGGTGGCAAAACTCCAAATCTTCAACGACTAGCGGATAGAATTCTATCACTTACATGTAGTGCTAGTGGCTATGAACGTAACGGGAGTACCTTTGAGTAGGTTAGCCACATTATTAACAATTATAATAATCTATTTTTGGCTAATATTTTGAAATTAACATTTATGAATCCAATTTTGTAGGTGATACCTAGAGAAGGAATTGACTTGTGCATCGCAAGTTACTTGATATCGTATATATTAAGTACAATCAAAAGCTCAAAGCAAGGTATGATTTGGCAAATAACATTGATGCTTTGAGTATAGATTTTATAGATTCTAGTATTGAATGGATGATTGGAGAAATTGAAGATTATAAAGATGACTTGGTTTTTATGATGATTTTCTCACATGGAGCAATGTTGAGAGAGCCTCCGGAGTTGATTTGCCCGAGAGGAACACAAGGCAAATTGCAACTAGTAGCGGGTTCAAGTAGATCTCAAGTGAGATTTGACGAAAATGAAGTTGATTAGGATGTGGAAGAAGAAATTGAAGGAATTGTCAATTTCAATGAAGATGAAGACGAGTTGATTCGCAACACGACTTTCGATGATTGTGAAGGCGATGCTTCTGATTTTGATGACTAGTTTTTGTGTATTTCTTTTGAAAGATTGTATTGATGGTTGGATTTTGATTAGTAGTCTTTATGTATCCCTTTTAGGATTTTTATTACTAGACTTTATGTATTTCCTTTTAAGTATTTGGATGTTCTGATTTTGATGACTAATCTATATGTATTTCTCTTTGGAAGATTGCATTGATGATATTATATAAATTTGTGATGTTAGTTTGGATTGATTTTGGTTGTATTTCGCTTTCATAATTACAATTAGGAAGATCGTCGCCTTAAATGAAAGGTGTGTCCCTTGCTCTAAGGCGCAAGGCACACTCTTGCGCCCTCAAATGTGCCTTGCGCCTTTAATTACACTAGTCTATTACAGAAATGTGGGAGAAAAAATTGAAAGGGATGTGTTTATGGTGTGACGAGAAGTACAAATTCAATCATAAATGTAGCAACATGAAGCTTCATTCAATCATGATGGAAGCAAATGAGGAATAAAATGAAGGTGAATCAAGACCAATTGAGGAAGAACATGTAGTTGAAGATAAGATAACGATTATGTCCTTGCATACATTACATGAAGTAGCCATGTCCATAAAGAATCACATGATGAAGGTGGTGGGAATCTACAAAAAGAAGAGACTCACATTATTAGGGGAGTCGGAAAATACACACAACTTCTTAGACCTAAAATGTTGCTAAGTAGATTGATTGACAGTTACATTTCATCCCAGGAAGAAGGGTAATGGTGGCGAATGGAGAAAAGATTTCTTGCATGTCTATGGTGAAGGCATTTATCTGGAAAATGGAAGGAGAAAAATACGAAGTTGATGTACCTTTAATGTTATAAAGGAATGTGAGATGATCTTAAGAATTGAATGGCTTAATTCTCCTGGGAAGGTGATATGGGGTTTTCCAAATTTGTCTATGAGGTTTAAGCTGGGAGACAGAGAAGTTCAACTAGTGGCGAGTGACGGGGAATTTGCAAAGGTAACTACTGCATAAGTGTTTTTCCTTGGTAGTGAGGAGATGGGTTTGATGATTATACCTAAAACCACGCAGTTGAAGGTAATAAACTAGTTACATGAAACCCTAGATGAGATTCAGGGGGTGTTACCTAAGTTTTCCTGGGTGTTCGAGGAGCTCAAGGAATTACCACCTCACAGGAGGCATGATCACTGTATTCCATTAGAGAAGGGGTGCAAGGCTTAAATTTGAGACCCTATAGGTACTCAAGCTCATAAGGATGTCATAGATAACATAATTCAAGAAATGTTGCAGACATGCCTAATCATGACAAGTACAAGTCCTTTCTCCTTACCGGTGATGTTATTCAAGAAAAAGGATAGCTCATGGAGGGTTTAAATTGACTATAGCTCAATAAGATAACTATAAAGGACAAGTTTCCTATTCCAATTATAGAGGAGTTACTGGATGAACTTCATGGTACAAGTTGGTTCTCTAAATTGGATATCAGATTCAGATATCATCAAATAAGAGTGAAGAAACAAGACATTTTCAAGACCGCTTTCAAAATTCATGAAGGGCATTGTGAATTTTTATTTATGCCATTTGGCCTAGCTAATGCTCCCTCCACTGGGACACTTTATAGAGGAAGGAGGGGTATCTACGGATCCCAGGAAGTTAGCGGCAATCCAGGAATGGCCAGTGCCAACAAGCGTATAACAATTGAGAGGATTCCTGGTTTTGACATGATATTGAGGTTTGTTCGTGGCTATTATTCTATATGTAAACCCATAACTCAGCTATTAAAGAAGGATGTATGTCACCAGACGCCTATGGCACATGCATAATTTCTAAATCTTAAGGAGGCCATGACGACAACATCGACCTTGGCACTATCTTACTTCATCCATGAGTTTGTTGTGGAAACTGACAGAAGCATATGCGAATAGGAACAATACACAAGCCTTCTTGTGTATAGGTCTATTCTACAGAGAAAGACCCTTTTACAGAAGAATTGGGTATATGAGAAAGACATATTATCATCTACAGAGACCTATTCTACAGCAAGGCCTTGGCTCCAAAAAAGCCTCTCTGTATATGAAAAAGACCTATTATCAATCGTTTATACAATCAATAAGTGGAAGCATTATCTTATGGAAATGCATTTTGTGATAGAGACTGACCACCAAAGTTTAAAGTACATCCTGGAGTAGAAACTACACAATGAGATGCAATTTAAGTGTTGGATAAAGCTACTAGGATATGAGTACGAGATAAGCAATAAGAAGAGGAAGGAGAATGTGGATCCCGTGGTCAGAGGTCATGGCTATTAGGGGTGAGCAAAAAGTTCGGAATTCCAAATACCGAACCGATTTTTTCGCCATTTCGGTATTTGGAATTCGGTATTCGGTATTTGGTATTTGGTTCGGTTTTATATTTCGATTGGTATTGGAATTTGGTTCGGTTTTTGGTAATTTTTTTTTTAAATTCGGTATTCCAAATTACCGAATTTTTGTTGGGCATGGGTCTGGATTTTTTATTGGGCCTCGTTACCAAATTACCACTTACCAGCCCAGTCCACCCACCTAGGGTTCTCTTCGCTTCTATCCTCTCCTCTCGACTTCGAGTATCCTCCTCCCCATCTCATCCCGAATTACCATCGCGGGAGTCTCCGTCTCTCCGACCTTGAGGTGCTTGAGCTCCTAATCGACACAGAGGTAACAAGAAATCGAATCCCGCTTCTGATTCCACCTCGAATTCCGCCGTCGTTGGTTTCTCCCCTTTAGTTTTTTTTTGGGTTTCTGGGTATCCACGGCTAGAGCTGTTGAACATGAGCACGTTGAAAGAGGACTCTCCATTATACTTGAACATGAGCAGGTCACCTGCCCGTCTTCCGTCCTTCCTCGTTGTTTGACAATGACTTCTTTGTTTTCGGTGTTTTGGGGATGATTTCTTGCATTATGTTTTCGATCTCTTCTCTCTATGTTTTTCCTGGAATTCGTGTGAATCTTTTCTTGCATTATTTATCTGCAATTAGAGAGAAAATATTCGGATTTAGAAAGCTCCTTTGCAAACAAATGCTTAGTATATGATTCAATATGCTTCCATATTAGGTCATCTTCTGCCTATCACGTGTGTGTGCCTATCCTCCCTCAACTTTGCGGCGTGCATTGTGACCCGATTAAAGTCACTAGACTGTCTGAATTCATACAATTGCTTCTTGCTTGTTTATGCTTCAAACTCTGTCTCTCCTATATCGAAAGTCTCCTTAATGGTCAGATTGCACTATGGCCAAGTTTGCAATAAACTTATTTAAGGCCAAATTGAAAGAACCAGCTTCTCGTCCTTGATTTTTTACATTTGCTAGAAATTTGATTGCGTGACATTAGGTTCTACTGGTTAAACATTGGTGAACACCTTTCAGATTGACGATGACTTCTTGTTGACTTTTGCCTTGGAAGAGCAGGATTTTGGAAGGTATACGTGTCATCGGTTAGATAGCGGGAAAGCAGGCCAGCGGGAATACGACGTTATTGTGCCAAATATTATCCAAGTGCTGATTACCTCGGCTCAAGTAAGTGTGTAGCTACTCTTTCTTCTATTTTACCTTTTTACTATATATAAAAATCTTTAAAAATTTTCTTTGTTTATATAGAGATGAACGATTTCGTGCCAAACCAATCTAGTCAGTCAGCTTCGATATCCACTCAGTCAGCTTCGATATCCACATCCGCTACCTCTGCTGGGAGAAAGAGGAAATCAATACCTTTGAGATCGGCTTTGTGGATAGATTACGAGAGATTTGAAAGTTCCGATGGTATAATGTTGGCACGGTGTAAGGCATGTGGAGCAGAAGTGAGAGCTGATACTAAGAGAAATGGGACTTCTTCGCTAAAGAGTCACAATGCGACGTGTAAGGAAAGGATCAAGTCAACCAATTCAACACAGACAATCCTTGGATTTAAACCCGGAGGTGATTCTAACAATCCGAAAGACTTGTCTGTTCTTAGGTGCGATCATGAAACTATTAGGAAATCTTTGGTGCACTTGGTGATATCTGCCGAGCTTCCTTTCAAGTTTGTTTCTAGGCCTGAATTCATTCATTTCATGTCTGTTGTATGTCCTAAATTTAAAGTTCCTTCAAGGTGGACAATACAACGGGATGTGTATGACATGTTTTCGCTTGAAAAGGAGAAGTTGAAAGAGTATTTTAAGAACTCACGTCAAAGAGTTAGTTTGACTACCGATACTTGGACTTCTATTCAGAGAGTCAATTATATGTGTTTAACTGCTCACTACATTGATGAGAATTGGGATTTTCAGAAACGAATATTGAGTTTTATTCCAGTTACATCGCACAAGGGGAAGGATATTGGGGTTGCTATTGATAGATGCTTACATGATTGGAGTTTAGAAAAGATTTTGACCATCACCGTTGACAACGCTAGTTCAAATGATGTTGCCATTCGTTTTTTGAAAGAAAAGTATTGCAATAAAGAAGAGAGTGTGATGAGATGCGAGTTCCTTCATATGAGATGTGTTGCGCATATTATCAATTTGATTGTGAAGGATGGATTGAATATGATGATTGACTCGGTGAAGAAAGTTCGAGAAGTTGTTGCTTATATTAGATCGTCTCCTCAAAGATTGTTAAAGTTTAATGCAGAAAAGATTGATAGTAAATCTCTTTTGGTGTTGGATGTACCAACGAGATGGAATTCAACATATTTGATGTTAGAAGCCGCAATAAAGTTTGAGAGGGCCTTTGAGAGATATGATGATGAAAACACAAATTTTAGAAAAGATCTTGAAGATGACAATGGGATATGTATGATACCGAGCTCATTTGATTGGGGAATTGTTAAAGTACTTGTCATACATCTTAAGCATTTTTATGAGCTTACTTTGAAAGTCTCTGGTTCGAAGTTTGTTACTTCGAATGTTTTCTTTCATGAGCTAGCAAATCTTGATGAGGCGTTGCAGGAATGGCAAGAATCTCCCGATCAGAACTTGGTTACTTTGGCAAAGAACATGAGAGATAAGTATCATAAGTATTGGGGTGATGTGGAAAAAATGAATAAGTTGATTTTCATCGCAGTTATCTTTGATCCTCGTCAGAAGTTTGATTATGTTGAGTTGTGTTTGAATGACATATATCATGACAAGGCAGATGTTATGATTTCTCAAGTGAAGAAGACACTTTATGAATTGTTTGCCGAGTACAAAAAGAAATGGATTGCGGAGAATGGTGAAGATGCGGTGACTAATGATGGGAGTGATGGTGATGGTATGGATAAGGGTCAATCATCAAAGGTAACTACAATGGATAGTGATATGAGATTGTTGCAAAGATTGGAGAGATTGAAGAGGAAGAAAGGTGGAGAAAAATGTAATAGATCAGAGTTGGATAGATATTTGGGAGAAGATACGGAAGTTACTAGTACGAAGTTTGATATTTTGATGTATTGGAAAGTCAATGCTATTAGATTTCCCGTTCTTGCTCAAATGGCTCGTGATATTTTAGCCATTCCTATCTCCACGGTTGCTTCTGAATCTGCATTTAGCACAAGTAACTTTTTGACATCTTCTTAAATCATTTGCCGAGTTCATTCTATTATTTGCTTTACATACTAATATTTATTCAATATGTGTTAGGTGGACGAGTGATTGATGCGTTTAGGAGTTCTTTGGGCCCTAAGAGTATTGAGTCAATTATGTGCACTCAAGATTGGATTCGTCAAGGGAAATCAAGTGAAGTTGAAGTCGATGAAGATTCTTTTGAGCAAGAATCATTTGAAATTGGTAATGTTTAATTTCATAGTATTCTTTATAAATATTTAAAGCTTAATGTTTGTATAATATTAATACTCTTATGTCATTAATGATAGGATTGTCCACACTTACATTGGAATGAGATTGCTTGTTTCAACCTATTGCGGTTCAAGAATGAAGATCGAAAGGACTTCTTAACTTTGTTGATTTATAGTTTATGAGGATTTTATGGGTTGTTATGGGATGGAATTTGTAGTTCATGTGAATTTTATGGGCTTTTATGGGTTTTGAATTTATGGGTTTAAATTTTTAAAAATGAATTTTGGGCTATTTATTCGGCCCAACAAAGCTTTGGAAGATCCAAATACCGAACCGAACTACCGAAATAAATTTCGGTACTTCGGTATTTGGATGTTTGGAGTTCGGTTCGGTATTTGGAGGATAAAATTTTGAAACTTCGGTATTTGGAAGTTCGGTATTCGGTTCGGTTGGTATTTGGAATACCGAATGCTCACCCCTAATGGCTATTCTACTAGACTTACAACAGGGGACTTTGTTAGATGCCATAAAATCTAGTTGGCAGTAAGATAAAGACCTAGAAATAATTATGCAACAACTACAAAATGATCAACTATCTGCATTTGAACTCAAATAGGGGCTACTTAAGAAAAAAAAAGCTGGTGGTAGGGAATTATACAAAATTAAGGAAGTAGATCAAGAGTAGTAGGAGGCCACTCGGGAATTCATGCTGCCACAAAATGGTTCTCTAGTTTTTGTTACTGGAAAGGACAAGAGAAGGACGTGCGAATGTGTATCAATTGGTGTGAAATTTGTTAGAAGTGCAAGTATGATAAGGTGGTTCCCCTAGTCTCTAGCAATCGTTACCGATTCCCTCAGTCGTATTGACAAATATCAGCATGGATTTCATATCAGGCCTTCTTAAAATCCTGTGGCAAGGAGGTTATCATGGTAGTGGTGGATATATTGACCACATATGCCCATTTTATGGCATTGAAACACCCTTATACATATATGATTATGGCAGAGTTGTTCCTAAAAACTGTCTTCAAATTACCATACAATTGCAAGTGACATGATGCTATATTTTTTAGTGATTTCTGGCAGAACTTATTCAAACTCCAGGGAGTGTAATTAAGGTTGTCAATGACTTACCGCCCTTAAACGGATGGTTAGACCGAAGTGGTTAATAGACGCTTAGCTATTTGATAAGCATGCGTGTTGACTATCCAAACTAGTGGAGTAAGTGGCCCTAGCTAAGTGGTGGAACAACACAACCTATCATTCAACTATCCAAATGTCTCTATTGAATGCACTATACGTGTATGAACCTCCCATTCATCTACCCTATATTAAGGGAACTTCTGCAATAAGCTTGGAGATAGGGAGTTGACTGACAAGGAAGAAATGATCAAGTTGTTAAGATTTATTTTCACCAAGCTCAGAACAGGATGTCCCAGCTGGCTAACAGAAGGAGATATGAGAGACATTTCTAGATTGGGGAACTTGTCTATGTTAAATTGCAACCTTATAAGTAGGGATCCATCGATACAAGAACTACAACAAGCTCACACCCTTATACTATGGTCCCTACAGGATCTTGGACAAGATAGGGGAGGTAGCCTATAAATAACTTACCCAAGCATTTTCAGATCCACCCTAAATTTCTTGTGTCTCGGCTAAAGAAGGCAGTAAGCTACAAAGCAAAGTTCTCAAGCATTACCTACAGAGGACAGTGAAGAATGGCTAGCTGAGTGCATCCTGCAAAGGAAAATGGTAAAAAGAGGTAACAGGGCAACAATGCAAGTCTTGAATAAATGGCAGCATCGACCGATTGAGGAGGCGACTTGGAAATATATATGATCTTCAACATCGATTTCTTCATATCACCCTTGGGGACAAGGGCGATCTTGAGGGGGTTATTGTTGCAGGAGAAATGGCCAGTTGCTAGAAGTGTGGAAGAAACGGTGGAAGTAGGGATGAATTCAGTAGTTGGGCCGGTTGGGCCAAGAGATGATTTCGGAAGGATTAGGGTTGTAGTCGCTAGTCACGTTGAGCAAGCACTAGGGAAGATGCAAGCTGGGATGAATCCAATAATAGAGAAGTAGAGATGTGAGAACGTAATTGAAAGACGATAAAAAATGTTGGGAACAAGAGGAAAAAAGTGGGAAGCAGCAACATAAACACTAAAATGGCAAAGGAAGAAATAAAACAGGGAGGTAATAACGCCTGAAGACAGAGAAGAAAAAGCTAATAGAATGGGGTGAGAGAGAAGGAGAGTGGTTTATGCGGCGTGTAAGGGGGGTGGTAGGAGCAAGTACGGATAGAGGTTGTGTGGCCATTTCCCCCGGCCTGTGGAGATGATTAGAGTCTTGCCGGAGTTGTGGCGGCTGGTTTGGGTTGTACTTTGACATTTTCGACTAATAGAAGGCTCATCTCCGTTTTGATCATTCGTGATTGAATGTCCCATAACATCCTGGTCTTCATCTTCGCGACACCTTTCGCCTAAGCGTTACCTCTCTCAATTAATACAACAACCTGTTTTCGGCAGTTGCATCCACCACTAACGCCCACGATAGTCTCTTGCTTGGATTGTTGTTGCCTCTTAGAAATTTGGGGATTGTTAGTAATGTGATCGCTCGAACATCTTTGTTTGATATAGCAGTGATTGTTAACGATATTCCTAATTAGCCTTAGAGAATTTGCATTTGGGATAATTTCTTTCAATTTGGATGTCATTTTATTAGCCTTGACGAGATTTTTATGGGTTTAGTGGATTTGTTTTATTCATTATATAAAATTAAGGTAGTATAAATTTTGGTAATTCGGTAATTTATCAAAATACCGAAATTTAAATTCAGGATTATGATCGGGATCGAGATGTTAGGTCTTCAAATGTATTTTTGAAATTTGGTATACCGAAATACTCAAAGCTCTCATCCTAAGTTCTCATGCAAGCTCACTTGTGATGAATAGCACCTATGTGGTCATAGGTACAAGTTGAGGTTTGTCGATCGTTGTTTTCCTTTCAATGTTGAAAATGTCATTTTATCATACTAACAGTCGGCGAAACGTGTTGCAAATAATAGATCACCTGTTAATTGCTCATAATGGTTAATTTATAGATAGATATTTATATCCAACATATATTTCAATCTTTATTAAGGTCATATTTGTGTATTGCGGCGGAACAATAGGCACGTATATTATACACCCAAAAGTTTTTAAGTAGGATATATTTTGTTCTTGGTCATAAAATCAATTGTACATGGAATTTCTCGTTATGATGCAAATCAAGATTTTAAATACAAACGACATGGGTCCAAGAAACTTTCTTTAGGAATTTGCTCACATTTCTAACCTTGTATATATTTTAAAATAAATGAAATGCATTCCTTATTTGAATAGGTGATGTCCTTATAAATATGCTACATGTGAACATTTTTTCCTTGAAAAGTCCTCTAAATTTCAATGCTCACATGAATGTTTAATAATTTATTGCATCGTCATTAATTGTCTTTGCTCATATTATTCAATGTCATGAAATAATTGTTGACTCGACAAACTTTCGGTTTGTAATGGCATGTAGCTTGCGAGAATAATTATAATACATAGTGTGTCATCTTTATTTGTAATAACAATTTCATATTCATCTCGTAAAACCAATAAATTTCTTTGAGACTCGAGGGTGCATCATCAATCGATAGTGTTGTTACTCGGGAAAGCAAAATATTAAGTCTTCCAGAGTATTAAAAAATATTGGACTATTCCATAGGATTTAATCGTTGTAACTCTTTTGAGCATTAAATGATTGTGTACTCGACATGGTTTCATACTTTCTCTTTTATTACCAACTTTATTACCAATAGGATAAATAATTTATTATTGACGCATTGTTTCAGGAATTGCTAATTTGCTTCAGGAATCAAATCACTTTGAGTAATTAAGAATGCACTTCGAGAATCTCCATTTTTTGAGGTTTCTAAAAATTTAACAAAAGAATCAAATAACTTACTCAACCTTGATTTCTTTTTATGTCCTCAACAACAACTCGCTTTATGCTATCTCGCACTCTCAACTCGTCAATGGCCTCGTGATCCAATCCTCGGTAGAGTGTTGTACTACTAACGTGTTGTGAAATGAAGAAAGAAAAGGGAGGGGAGAGAAAGTGGGATAGTTTTATTTATTCATTTTGCTTCGATTGAATCGTTACAACGAATCCCTCTATTTCTAAGGAAGAGATATATATTTAACATTACTGATAATGTGAACTAATAGTATAAGTAAATAAAGAATCATAACAAAGTGAAGGGTGGTGAACGTTACTTTTAAAGTAATAATTTCATCCACAGGATAGATGATGTGATTAGGGAAAATCGCATTCACGTTCTCGAATTTTATTTCAATTCAAGTCAAAATTTAAAGAGAAAGGGTTCGTACTGAGTTGACTTGCTCATCCTATGTTTTCAGATGAGGGAACCAAAAAGTCCTTTCTTTTCTACCTTCTTCCAGTTTAGAAGGATGGAAGGGGAAGCGGCTTATGATACGTGCACGTAACTGTTACGTAGTTTACTAAATTTGCTTATTTTTTTTAGTAAATTTTACTAAGAAATCATTTTTTTTGTAAAAGGCCGACATAATTAGTAAAAAATTTGTAAATTTTACTAGTTTGGTTACTGTTCATTTTTAGTAAATTTTACTAAATTTGTGTTTATTTTATTAAAAAATCACTTTTTTAGTAAAATGACGACATAATTAGTAAAAAAGTTTATAAATTTTACTAATATTGTTACAGTTCATTTTTAGTAAATTTTACTAAATCTTTAGTAGTTTTACCCATTTTTTTGAAATAATTTCCACATTTTTTTAGTAGTCGTTTACTAAAAATATGGGAGAATTCCTGATATGTTTAGTGAATTTTACTAAAAATTTACTGTTCAAGTTTAGTAATTATTACTAATTTTTGTTAGTAAAAGTTTTCATTTTTTCATCGGATTTACTAATTTTTTTAGTAATATTTACTAATTTTTCACTGTTCACTTTTAGTAAAAATTACTTCTTTTATTTCATAAAACATAACTAAAATTAGTAATAGTTTACTAATTTTATTGTGAAATTTAGTAAAACACTGTTTGAGTTAGTAAAAGTGTTAGTAAAGTTATACGGGTTTCGTAAATGTTTACTGATTTCTACATGATTTTACAGAAAAATTTTGTAAATTGTTACTAAAAAGTTTAGTAATTTACTAATTCGAACAGTGAAACCCGAACCTATTTACGAACCTAATGTCGCTGTGAAATTACCATTTTACCCCGACACTAAATTGTTAAATATATTACGAAACTTGTTAGTAATCTTGTTACAATAGTTTAGTAATTTAATAATCCCCATAATCTTGGAGGGGATTATGAGGATTAATGAATTGGAACTTATTATGTTTTTATTACAAGAGAATGATGTTAGAAAAAATTGACTTTTTTAAAAATATTTTATAAAATACCTCCCGACTCTATAAATGAAAGTGATTTTATCATAATCCAGTGGAGCACATCTTGATATTCTTTTTTTTTTTTCGAAATCTGTTGTTTTTAAAAAATATTTAAAAAAGTCGGTCATTTTGGAATTTTCCTGGAATAATGTTCATGCACAGACAATCAAACATCACATTAGTCTGGCTGGATGAGGATTGCTGTCCTTTTGGTGTCAATCTTTAGTCATAATCAAGATCAAAAAAAGGGGGAGGGGGGAATCTCGCCCTGTGGTCCTCAACATATCACGAAATGATCTTGGGGCTTTTAGGCTCTCTATTGCAAAGGCCCACCCATCCATCCAATCTCTCTCTTCTGGTTTTTTTCCCGGTGGTGATGATACATGATTAGCCTTTACGCTGTGTCCGAGGAGTGGGAAGAAAAAGAAAATAAACGAAAACGCGTTTTCAAAAATATTTTTTTCCCTTTTAAAATTTTTTTTTTCTTTTCCTTTATATTTCTTCAAATCCAAACGCAGCATTACTTTCTTTTGTCAAACCTTACTTGACGCAGACGTTAAGGACTCTGTGATTTTCCTTCCGGACACGCGTTTGTCTCAATTAGTCTTAATATTTCCATACGATTTCCCCCGGCGCCACCCTACTACTACTATCGCCATCGCCCGGTCACTCTCAACCATCCCCTGCACTTCTTTCACTTTTCCTTCTCAGATCTCATCAATCTGTGTGCCCCCAAATAGTAGAAACCCCAACAGGTCTTCATACAAATCATAATTTAGGCAAATATCTGTAAAATTTTCTTTCTTTGTTTTTCGGTGGGGGGAAATAATTCTTTGTACTCACACGTGAGACCATTTCATTGCTTCTGAAAGATAATGAACAGAACACCGAAATCACAAATGAAACTCCAACCATTTTATGTGGCCCAGACGTAATTTTTTAAATCTAGTAATAATGTATTAATCATTTGTGAATTAAAAAAAAATTAACGACGTGGAAAGAGAGAAATCTTAAGAATTTTATAATGTTTTAATTAATTTGAGGAGTGTATTATTGTAAAAATCTCTTTATTGTGGAAAATTGAAAACACATTCGAGATCAAAAAAATTTAATTATGAATGTCAAAATCATTTTCATTTAATTATAAATATCTGGCAAAATATATATTGATGGCACAACCTTTAGGCCAATATTTCGTGGCTCAATCTTTCAATTTTTTTTATAGCCTTAAAATGAAACTTCTACTCTTATGTTGTCTTACTAAAGCAACAAGTAAACGTTGTTATTAGGAAATCAAACACTCTTAACTAAATATTATTTTCCAAAATTTTTTATTATTTTCTTTTTTAGACAAAATATACGATTTTAGTCCAAAATTTTGGCCAACTTTTTTTTATAACCTGATTTTTCAATACTTCATTTTATGACGCTAAAATAAAACATGTATTCTGTAGGTGAGAATCGATGACTCATCATCGTAATAACAACAAGAAACATTGCACTCGAAGAAATCCTTACATGACGTTTAGGTCCGGACAATTACATGACTAACACTTGACAAAATGAAATCCATTGGACAAAAAGTCAATCATCCACATACTCATAAAAATGAAATCTCAAGGCGAGTCAATCACATTCAACTACTTCGTGCTCCATTTTTCGGATGCTTCTTCTTGACTTATTGGAGGGATAACAGGTGTTCTTTTATAACACGTGCGCCTGTTATGTCTATGATTTCCACGAAATCTTGCATTTCACCTTCCGATACTTGCCTATCAAAAAGCTCAATAAAACGTACGTTAAAAACCACGATGAAATTATTTTTGAGAAATACCTTAATGCATTGGCTCTCAAATAATAGAAGCCTCAGAAGCTGAAACTTCATCAGTGGACTGTTGTGATGGTGTCACAAACCGGATGGTACTGACTGAGACGATGAAGGTTGGCCACGACAACTCCTTTTGTTGTGTACCTAATTTCCACAATAATAACACCTCATGCACACACCCCACTTCCTCACTTTACCTGAGTTGCACTCAACATCTTCCTCTTTCTCCTTTTTCCATTCATTTCTTCGATTTTCCTTATAACTTCTTGTAAAAAATCCCTACCGCTAACGTACAATCCTACCCCAACAAATGAAACATAACCATCCACCCACATCACTATATTAATCTTCTTCATTTTCAAACCCAAAAATTATAAAATCACCCTCTCCCCCGGTGCACAATCGATCAATGTTGGAAACACTTCTTATATTGTGGGAACCGGTAGCGGGAGCCTGGGCTTGGTTTGGGTGGGTTGGGGTGTGAAACTGTGGTAACTCACACCAGCAAAAATGCAACATAATATTGAACACTCTACCAACATCAGCAGAGACTGGCAGGGAGGAGCAACAAAAACAACACCAACCTTAAATGCAACTGATTCCTAAATCAACCTCTACTGAAATGCACACTATTCCTAAAACGCAACATCAACCTCAAAACTTTTATGAAACTATTCTATCGCAAACTACCAAACTGATCAAGAACACTACCAGCAGAGACCTTGTAAGGAGGAGCAGGGGCGGAGGAATAGGAGGAGGGAAGGGAGAGGAGATATAATAAAAGGGGGGGAAGATGAGGAGAGAATAGACCCCGACTATGTTTAATGGGAGATTTATTTAGGCAAAATAAAAGTTTTTTTAAATAGTTTAATAAAATATTAATGTTTAAAAAATTTAAAAGTTAATAAAATTGGAACGTCGTTTGATTTTCTAATAACGGTGTTTGATTTCTTAATAATGGTGGTTGATTTCCTAATATCGGCGTTTGTTTGTTGTTTCAGTAATACCACAAAAGAATGTAAGTTTCTTTTTAAGGCTATAAATAAAAGTTTTGAAAGATTAGGCTATAAAAATAAAGTTGGCCTAAAATTTATGCCACAAATGTATATTTTTACCTAAATCTTAATAAAAACATATAAAATATTAAATATTTTAGAATTTTAATTTTAATTCCATCCGACATATAATGGATGTCAAAGAGTATTGCTAGGGTACTAGTTAGATTGTGAGTTGTGATACTTGTGTGCTCATAAGGATTGATGATTTGTTATCTGAGACGCCGAGGTTCACAAGTGCTCAAAGGTTGAATTAGGTTGAGATCAATAAGTTGTGTCTGAGATACACGGGAACATGCTAAGTACCCGAGCAAGACCTAAAAGATAGGATGTCATTTGACGCTATTGTTGAGGATTCGAGTGGCAAAGTGCATTTCATGTGTCGATGTTGATTAAGTATGTGACATACCAAATTCATGTTTTGGAGGATGAAGAGATCAACTTGATCGAGCATGTGAAAGTCGTTACCGAACCGTCCACACTACTTTATCCTCGAGAATAGCAACAGTGAAAAGGGAAGACATCCTTAGTTGTGGTACTACAGAAGAGTCTAGAGATAAATATGAGAATTGGGATTCCTTTGTTAATGACAACAATGTTATAGTCAAAAGGCAAGCCAAGAGAGTAACATTTCCAAGATAAAATGTCTTAAGTGAGGGAGACATGTGGTGACCCGAAAATTGTGTCCCATTGATGACAAATTTAATTTTTTTTTCTCGAGAAGAGGTCTTATTGATACAAAATTTATTTCGTCAGAATTATTTTTATCTAATAAGTCTAATTTCTTGTAGTGGATGTATGAGCTTGATGAGTGCTACTAGCGGGTGGCATGTCGAGTGTTGCTGGTGGAGTGTTATATGTCATGTTGATGTGTCATGTGTTATGTGTTCTAGGGAGAGAAGAGGACACCCTAACTGATTCACATTAGTATTGAATTTTGAGAAGAATTTTCGAAGGTCGAACGATAATGTATTTCAAGAAGTATTTCCGCATACATGGCTCGTTTCCTAGTCCGAGCCTGGCTCGACAAAAATCAGAATTTGACGAGCTTGGGCTTTAACTTTTTATACCCAAGTCAGACTCGAATTTACTTATAGACCTGACAAACGGTCCGGGCATGACAAATTTAATAATAAATTAATTAAAAACTTTAAAATTATCTCCCTCCTTCGTAGTCCCCCTCCCGGATCATCCTCACACAGTTTCCCCTTCCCCTATCGATCATAACCCCTCCCCTCCCCACTTACTCTTCTTTCTTCCTCTTTGCCTTCTGCTTTTTTCTTTTGTCTCCCCTTCCCCTCTTTCTTTACCACACCTTTTTGTGTATCCTCCCCCCTTCTTATCGGTTTTGAAAACTAAAAAATATATAAAAAAAAACTCCCCTTTCCGTTCTCACGTTCGGAGGCTGCAGTCTTCCCCAGCCCTGATCGCGCCCCCATAGTCTCCCCTCTCCCTCCCCTCATGGTGTCTTTTTAAATCAATTAGCTTTTTATTTTTTTTTCGGTCTTTACTTATCTTATTAGCAACAATTTGGAAAATTTTTTAAGAAGTTCGGACTTGGGCCGGGCTCGGCCTAAAATATTTTGGACGGGATCAAGCCCGAGCATAACTAAACAGAGTCCGATCAGGCTCGAACTCAGGTTCGGGCTCCATAATTTTTCATTCGACCTTATGTATAGTTGTACATTTGCAACTAACCTTGCGACCGAGTGAATAGTAATTAGTGGTTAGTAGTCGCGTATAGGCGAGATTTAAAATAAATGAATTATGATCATGAGTGAATTATTAAGGAAAATAAGTGTATGTAAATATAGCTGGAATCACGAAAGAAATATCACGAACGACGAGGCAAGTCGTGAGTTTTGAGGGTTGACACGTATGATTTCTAGAGTTAAGACGTACGAAATTGATTGAGAAGAGTGGTCAAAACTTAGGGGTTGACATGCTCGATTTTGAGAGTTGACAGGTATGAAATTGACCTTATGAATTTCTTCTTCGTGAGCTTGCTCACTAGATTCTTTAGCATAATCTCTTTTATGAATTACTTCCCCAAGGCCTCCTTAAAAAATATTTGGAATTCCTTCATCGAACATGGTTATTACATAAATGAAATAATCATCATACTATGCTTTTTTCGTGTCATCAATCTCTATTTTATAGTTCGGCTAACTTATAAAAGCTTCAAAACTCGGGGGTTTGACATGCTCGATTTCGAGAGTTGACTTGTACGAAACTGACCTTATGAATTTCTTCTTAGTGAGCTTGCTCAGCAGATTCTTTAACAGGATCTCTTTCAAGAATTACTTCCCCAAGGCTTCCTTAAAAAATATTAGGAGTTCCTTCATCAAACATGGCTATTACATAATTAAAATAATCATCATATTCCGTTTATGTCGTGTCATCAATCACTATTTTCTAGTTCGGCTAACTTATAAAAGCATTGAATTTTGCCTCTTCTTGAGCATATTCAGCTTCGGCTTCTTCTTTTTCATTCTCTTGGTTCAATATAAGTCTCTTATACGGGTTAATTCACTAAAGCATTTACTCTTTAGCTAGGTGATATCAATATTAATTGAATTACATCGTGGCCAACGGGTGCCACCAAGGTTCTTTAACCTTATTCTCCTTTACCGGAGTATTTTTCTTAGTATCAAATGATTTAAGATGTATTTCTCTCTTATTCCTCTTAGTTCTTCCTTGGGAATTAGCTTGGACTTTTTCCTTTATATAAGCCATTTTCGCTATTGGGAATAATGTGAAATATCAAGAAATATTATGCAATGAACGCAATATTTCACAAATATAACATCATATAGGAATAAAATTAGCCTAAATAACTCTACTTTCTTAGATTTTATTAATCCTCCCCACCGCCCAAGCCACTTCAGACTCGGTGTTCCTAAAGAAGTCGCCCATGTGGACCCTCCTTCAGATTTGAACCTCCTGACACTATACCAAAGCCACAGTCGCCACGCTTCATCATCAACAGCCATGCGAGCAAAAATAGCGCTTCACCGGAGTAGCTGCCGGAGGAACACCACGAGGAAACACACACCAGAAGAGAAAACAGAGCAGAAGAGGAAAAATTAATTTTCTGTTATTGCTGTAACTGTCCCAACATTCTGTTACAACCAGCCTTTATATATGTGTCCACTCAACTCCTTATAATAAAAACACATTACATTAACTAAAACTCCTCAATCAACTGATGCACCCAAGTCGATGCGCTTGTTGTTCCCATGGTGCAAACTCATGCGGCCTTTCCCTTCCAGACATTAACGCCTGTTTCTGTTTACACTCCCCCTCAAGATGGGCATTGTGAATCTCCAACAGCCCCAGCTTGTCTAATAAAAATAGAAACCTGGATGGATGTAGAGCTTTAGTTAAAACGTCAGCAATTTGCAACTGTGTTGGGACATGTACAAGTTCTATCTCTCCAGCCGCCACCTTCTCCCTTACAAAATGCAAATCAATCTCCAAATACTTCGTTCTTTCATGATAAACAGGATTTTTACTGAGGTATATAGCGGACTTGTTGTCACATAACAATTGCACAACTCCTTGCAATTCCACACAGAAATCTTTTAACAACGCGGCTATCCAAACTAACTCAGCTGCAGTAGCTGCTATGGCACGGTATTCCGCTTTTGTTGAGCTGCGAGAAACCGTAGCTTGTTTCTTTGATTTCAAACTAACAATAGAGTCACCAATGAAAACACAATAGCCGGTGGTAGACCTTCTAGTTTCAACACCGCCGCCCCAATCGCTGTCCGCATAAGCACGCACAAAAACACTAGAACCACTGGAAAAAAGAATTCCTTTCCCAGGAGAAGCCTTAAGATATCTCAGAACAGACCAAGCTGCAGTCCAATGATTTTTTCGAAGGACAATCCATGAACTGAGATAGAACATGAACTGCATAGCAATATCAGGCCTTGTGACGCCTAAATAGATCGGCTTTCCAACCAACTGTCTATAAGCTGTAATGTCTACTGGATGATCATTATCTCCTTGAACCAGTTTCAAATTCGGTTACAGAGGAATTGCAGCTAGTCTTGTTGCTAACTTTCCCAATTCTTCAAGCAATCTCAAGGTATAACCTCTCTGCGAAACATGTACCCCTTTGCTTGACCTCGCAATCTCCAAGCCAAGAAAGTATTTAAGCTCCCCCAGATTCCTCACCTTGAAAGACTTCTGCAGAAGTTTCTGTAAACCTGAGATCACCTCTTCACAGCCTTGGACTGTTTAAATCCTCCATCCAACAAACATTCCGTAATTTTGCAATTCTATTGTCTAGAGGCCTGTTTCAAACGATACAGAGATTTCTTTAAACATCGGGTGTGTACCTCTCACTTGGCAAACCAAGATCCCTTCGCGTGCGTACCTCTCAGATCTGGCCCAAGCTGTCTCCAGTGGATCCGTCTCGACGGCTATCCTTCTCACCCGATGTCCAAGCTTTCAGTTTCCCAGCCTTGGATTTGGATGCCCCCGAACAAGACTTGGTCTCCCTACTCTCAGTCAATCCTGACTCCAACAACGAGGACCAGCCGCTTCCCCAAGTCCAAGTTCCATATGAAACGGCGATTCAACATCCCGCCTCCTTCCGTCGTCTAGCCCTTTACAACTCTCGGCCGCTTGTCCGTCGTCTCTCTATTTCAGCCACATCAAAAGTCTGTGCAATAAGAGAAGACATTCGGAGGAGGATCCGCGGATTTTGCTAAGTTTGATGATGACACATGTATGCCTGCCTCGGAGAATTGATCAATGGGGAAAGAATGCCCAAAATCTGTGAAAAGAAGAAGAGAAGAAGGAAGGAGGGCTTCTTTCTTCCCACGGACGATGATAATTCCAAAGGGCGTGCCTTGCAGACAACCAAGGCACGTACCTCATTCGGCATTCTCAGGATAAGAATCAATGATTATAATTATATTCGAGGGTTTATTTGGATTCTCGAAGATCATGAACATTTGAAGACGGATTTACACTCGTCAACGTTCAACATCAATGGCTCATCAGGTTCGTTGTAAACTTATTCTAAAACAGCACTGTGAAGTACAAACGTTAACTAGAACCTTCTATTTTAGGGAGCGCTAGAAATGGTACAAACTCCGCTCATCCTTCTCTCGGTTCTCCCACGAATTATTCGGCTTAGAAATAGTTAAGCGCCTTAAAAAATCTGTGATTGTTTGAGTTTTGCCCAAATAATTTTAACTAACAATTCTTTTTTAATAAAAATGATTTCCTTTAGTTCACGAGCCTAAGAGTTGTTTTTAATGATTTTTTTAACCAAGCTCTAATGAATTTAGGTATTTAGAAACACACAATTTTAACAGTCCCTTTTATTTGTGATATATGCATGCGATTTAGTAATCCTTAATTCCCGAACCTTGATGAATTTCTACAATTTTTTTCTAACTTAAACTTAAAAGAAATTAGTGGCAACTACTACATTTTTTCAAATACAACCTTATTGTCAAAGGTGGATATCCATTTTAGATGGAATCGAAAACTGGATTCACCCGCGACCAATTTGGCGACTCCGTTGGACACATTATGAAGCCTTGGCCTTGTATGGGGTGTGTTTGTGCTTTACCTTCCGATTGTCTCTAATAGGTATGTAAGGAGTTGTCCTAAAACTCGGGGACATCAGAGTTTTGGAGATATACAAGCTATATGGGAGGGGTTGTCTACCCCTTTACCTGCGACGGATATCTACTCACCTTCGTGTCCGGAGGTGAGACAAAAGTCAGTCTAGATAGACATGTATTTGCAGGCCAAAATAGCTTTGTTATGACCCTAACCATTTGCTTTTGGCAGTGTGTTTGAAGGCTATATCGGGCTCGAAGGGCGATTTTTTTGGCAAAATATACATTTATGGCCTCAACTTTGAGCCAACTTTCGGTTTTGTCATTAACTTAGTTTGTTATATAATTTTGTCATAAACTTTTGGTTTTATTTTGATTTTGGCCAATCTTGAATTTCTTCTAGTGATAGCCAAACGAGGCCTTAATATAGTCTGACTGGTGTCCTATAATAGTGAAGTTTCAACCTCTCATTCATTCGCCACATAATCCACTTTACCCGTAGTAGCAGTCCCCTAATAGAACATCATTTGACCTTCATCATTTTTGGTATTTTTTGACAGCATCAGCAACTATCGTCTATCTTCGGCTTCCAATTAACTTGATTTGTCCATCACAATATTATAATTAAAAAACATATAAGACGTTTCAATATTATTTCCCATTTTTTGTAATTTTTTTCTTTTTTAGTCGATAAATGAAAATTGTCTATTAATGTATGTTTGGCTTACGCACGATAAAATTCAAGACTAGGCAAAATCAAAATAAAAATAAAAGTTGGTGACAAAATTATATAACAAACTAAGTTAATGACAAAACAAAAAGTTGACTTAAGGTTGATGCCATAAATTGATATTTTGCGTTTTTTTTTCATTATGCACTACATGCCTTCATATAGGCTCATATTTGGTAAATCATAGCAAAACGACTAACCTTTTCTTTGTCGATTTCGAAGATGTTTACTTTTACTGGACTGAAGCAAGAGCAACCACCTTTGAAGCTACTGAAGTATTGGTTTGGCAGTTTCCCACCAAGTGAGAAACAATTTGTGGAATCCAAGCTAAAGCTCATGATGGAGCTCATCAAAGTGGAGCTTGATTGGGCAGTGCTATAGAATTTCATAGCCAAGTGGGATCTAGAGAATTTTACCTTCAATTTCAACGACTTCGAATTGGCTCCTACTTATGAGAATATCTCTAGCTAACCGACTTTCCCCATAAGCAGGCATCCTTCCTCTGATTGGGAAGGAATCAATACATTGAGAGCTGCCTTTGCTATTGAGGGTGGAATATGTCGTAGTTCACTGCATAATCATGCGGACGAAGACGAGTCACGTCTTGATCGACGCCATTCTCTCCTTTTGATCTGCACCTTATTTCCCAGAGGAAGGCAACTGACAGGCATCTACACGAGCATTCGTCCTTTTTTCGCATGATCCTTTACCCTGGCACCGAGAACTCCATACGAGCAGTCTATATTGCGAGAGCCATCCTAAAATATCGACATTTCATGCCAAATCTGCTTGGAGAGACCTACTATGAACTGACTAGCATTGCTCGGAGACCTCGGGTATGGGTTTAGATGTCATTACGCTTCCTTTTGCCTGTAGTTGCTACAGACGTGGTTCCTGACACATTTGAAAATTGTCAGATACCCACTACGCACTAATCACTCACCAAGATGCACTACATGGCCACATATGCCATCTTTCTAAAATGTTGTATCAAAGGAGTTCGTAAGTTCTTTGAAACCCTCATTGCTGGTGACTTCTACCACATGGCTCGTTGCTTCCAAATGGATGAAGTGTTCATCGACTCTGCAAATGGTGCTTACATTCCCATATTAGGGATCGAGGGATCGTCATACTACTTGTCAGCTCGTGTTGTGCACCAATTTGGAGGCCGTTCAGAGATCATCATCCCACCGACAGAACTGGAAACATCGATTGAGGCTGACCTTTTACTCACGAGCAAGTGCATGGAGAGCAAGCAAATTGTCAGCTTATGGACCTTAGGACAAAACCGCCATTCGGATGCTTCCTCTGAGATCGAAGCAGATCAGGTTGATGCAAAGGCCTACTCATTCAAATCTCGACACTACAGTCCTTGGTGGTAGAGTTTTTCCTTTAGGCTTTGAGGCTTGCGTGCCCATTAGGATTATTCTTATCAGATTTTATGATTTCATTTATGGTTTATTAAGCTTTGAATAATTGATTTGTTTTCTTACAAACGGTACCAAAATTAATCTCCTGATGACACGTCCGTTCGAGCTGCGAAGCCGAACTGTACACATGGCTAGCTCATGACTCTCCTTGACTGACACGACGCTGCCCAACACAGGAATGTCTACAGACTTCACTTCTGCTCTCATCAAATATTTGATGTCCCAAACTACAATCGACGACCATCAATTAGGATTGAATGCCGCTATGAACAATTCATCAGGAAAATAAGGGTCAACAACACACTTCAAATACTCATTTGGAGGTAAGCGTGGATATCTCGATGAGAACATAGCCTTACTACAAAGCATGCTGAGCAATATGATCCATAACCAGCAGACAAGCTTCTCTACTTCAATGGTGACACCTGTTCCGACGACAATGATAGTGCTTCCAACCTCATCATATGTTTCTCCAATGCCCACAACACCGATGTCATCAACTACGACTCCTCCAGCTGTCGTGTTCCCATATCCAGGCACCGTTTCACTGTCGGCGCCCTTCCACTATGTACCACACTACAACCCGACGGTCCATGCTAACACAGAGACAATACAACTACTCCAATATCCAGGATCTCTCCTATACCAGCTACATCATCGAAGGTTCGAGCTACTGAGGTCATCCCTCAAACACCAATGCGATGGGATGCAACCATTCTCAAAGAATTATTCCCACGACCTGATACTCTTAAAGCCAAAGTTGAAGCAAGGATTGCATCTTTGCAGGAATCTGAACCGAAACGCATCACTCGCCTTGAGGAAAGATTGAATGTTGTCCAAGGACATAATATCTACTCTCGAAGACTGACATTCAGGTTCCACAGATTTCCGTTCCCTACAGGTTCAAATTACCAGACTTCGAGATGTTCAAGGGGGTTGGTCATCCAAAGATACATCTGAAGCATTTTCTCCATAAGATGTCCATATACCCGAAGGATGACTTGCTCCAAGTAGCTATGTTCTAGAAAAGCCTCACTAGTGCCGCAGTACATTGGTACTTGTCTTTGGACACTTCTAAGTACGTGTCATTCAAGGAGCTGGCACACAACTTTTTGAATCATTATAGCTTCAACATCAAGATGGCACCTACTATGTCTGATCTCCGTAAACTCGAGAAATATCGCAACGAGTCCATAAAGGATTTTACTCGTCGAGTACGTGAGAAGTCACTACAAGTCCAACCTCTATTGAGAGAGAGAGAGAACTTGTAGATGAGTTTCTTCGCCTCCTCCCGAAGGACTTCTATCAATACATGTTCACACAACGCGACTCTTCGTTCACTTAAGTTGTACTAGACACATAACAATTGGATGACGCTATAAGGAACGACATCATTTCTGTCGGCTTAAGTGTTAAGCCAGTGCCGCCCGGAAAGGTGATGTCCACAAATATAGAGCAGAATACAAAAGCTTACGCATATGCAAATTCAAGACCAAATGTATATCGACCATCAGCTACTCGTCAAATCTTAAATGTAGAAAAAAGGCCCATGGCTTCACAAGAATAGAGTCAGGTTCCCAAGACGGAGTAAAATGATACCAGAATGATAGACTACGTGGGAGAGCTGCTTATCTGACTCCTTTCCCGGATCCACTTGATGTCATGTTTCATTGTTTGTATGAGATGAGTTACATCACTCTAATTCCTCTAACACGGGTCAACCCATCTGCCCATGGTTACAATCCAAATGTAGCTTGTCAGTATCACTCAGGGGGCATTGGCCATGACATGAAGTACTGCTTTGCGTTTAGATTCAAAATACAGTCACTGCTCGACGATAAGATAATAGCCTTTCAGACTCCAATCAGCCCTTTGAACATTCAGCAAAATCCTTTACCTGAGCATGTGAATAAGATAACATACGATGATTTCAAGTCAGAATTGCCATTCCTTTTTCCTACTATTGGATCAGATTGGCCGCTACATGAAGAGATCATATGTGTTTAGCACTTACTACAACCTGGAGGCATGAATAGAAAGCTTGCCACTTAAACGTCGCTTGCAATGTCCGCGTTCATTTACTGATCATCGGTCACACTCCAACCATTTATTTATAAGCCGCAAGGTAATGTTTCAATAAATTTAGTCGGCGTTCCATCGGGAGGAAATGAAAGAAAAACTGACATAATCACTCGTTCTGGCCGAGTCATCCCTACAACTGAGCCATTGAAAAGTTCCATAACTCCGAAGATAAGCGAAGTACTCCTCAAAGAAGCTAAGAAGGTGGTGAAGCTTAATAGAACATGTGAATATGATATCGTTGAACAACAGGCACTTATGTATCCTTTCGATCTCAACAACTCATTGGACAAGCACCGAGATGTCTAACAAAAGTTCCTTGTTAAAGTGCACGTGTCTGCACAAATTGAAGTTACCTACCTTGATGTATTCATGACAAGCCCTCTCGCTCGAGAATCCATTATTTTCTCCGATGAAGATCTTCCAAAATTCGGGAAGGCCCACAACATGACACTTTTTATCACAGTCAAGTGTTGAGACATGATGATTCCGCGGGTGTTGATTGGTTGTGGATCTGAAGTAAACATCGTCCCTGCCACTGTTTTGAAACAACTCCACATTGATGAGTCCTAGTATCGAGCCAACAACTTTGTTGTCCGAGCTTCCGATGGGGCGAAAAGCAAAGTGTTGGGAGAAATTCTTCTAGACATTAACGTGGGACCAGCTAAATTTGAGACAACCTTCCACATACTCGAGGCCGCAGGCTCATTCAACATGCTTTTGGGGCAACCATGGATCTATATAGTTGGTACCGTTCCTTCTATTGTACATCAAAGGGTTAAGTTCGTTGTTGGAGACAAGCTCATCACTGTAAAAGGAGAATGTGACGTCCCTATTTGCAATGGGATTGATCTCCCATATATACCGAAACCCGAAGAAGAGCCAAACACCACTCAGTCGATCGAAATAATCCACATGGTGCAGAAAGAAACTAATAAACTAGAGATTCCATTTCGGTACGTAATGCAGCTCGCATGCTAGTATATTACGGCTATCAAAAGCCAGATTGGAACCACCGGCTTAGGTTTCAAGTATCCCGGTCGTAGGAACCCTATCGAGACGGGAAGGGGCACTTAGTCTGCCTGCCTCTTCATGAAACTTTCATCTCAAAAATAGGAGACGTGGTGAATCTCATCCCGTCATTCGATGATCTCTCCATCTGCATCTCAATGAAGTGCCGTCCTCTTTCATCACCGCCACATTAGTCGAAGTGTGAATCATTCCGAGTCTTTCTACCCATTTACTTTTACTTATAGTATTTTGAACCGTGTCGAGTTCGCTGTGTCCAGCTTCTGGACGCACGAACGCATCTTTGTTTAGGTTGAGTCACCTTGCTAAATTTTTATCGTGGACTAGCAAGGAAGTTCAAATATGTAATAAACACGGGACACTAGGAGTTGTCGCGTTAAATTGTGGGGGGAACAACGTTAGACGGATGAAGAAAATGAGCATTCCCTAGAGTAGTTTATAGTTGTTCCGTGTTCACTGAGGCATGTCGCCCTCCCCCTTCTTTTTATAATCACATTAAGTTAATCATCATAACACTCACAAATGAATCTTTCTGCCTTACAGGGATGGCTCTTCAGACTCAAACGAAATTCCATATGAAGAGCAACATGGAGACTCGACCCATCACCCGGAGTTGCTTGATAACTACTACAACCTTGAACAAGAACTCAAGCGTCATGAAGAGCCCAAGGAAGTGACAATCCGCGAACCAATGGTCGTTAACATAGGAAACCCCAAGGAATCAAAGGAACTATTTATTGGCTCAGATCTTCTTTAAGATGAAGCTGAGCAACTCATTTCCCTACTACGCGAACATTCAGATGTGTTCGCATGGAGCTATGTAGACATGTCTGAGCTCGATATAGACATTGTGTAGTACCATATTCTTACAGATCCATCAGTACCTCCCAAAAAACAGAAGCAACGTCGATATAAAAAAGAACTCATATCGCTATCAAAAAGAAAGTAGATAAGCTACTAAAGGTGAACTTCATCGAGGTCGCTATTCTCAATGGGTTGCAAATATTGTACCAGTAATGAAGAAAAATGACAAAGTTCGTGTGTGCGTCGACTATCGTGACCTCAACAAGGCTAGCCCTAAAGACGATTTCCTACTACCACATATCGACGTTCTGGTAGACAACACAACAGGATTCAATCGCTTTTCCTTCATTGATGGTTTTTTTTGCTACAATCATATACGGATGGCGGAAGAAGATAAGGAAAATACAACATTTACAACCCCCTTGGGAACATTCTGCTATTGAGTAATGCCATTTGGCTTGAAGAATGTTAGGTCAACTTACCTATAAGCCATTCTAACGTCGTTTCATCATATGATGCATAAAGAAATTGAAGTATACGTAGACGACATCTTAACTAAGTCGCGTGCAGAGGAAGAACAAGTCACTGTTCTTCGAGAATTATTCGAGCGACTAAGGAAATTTAAACTGAGGTTGAATCATGCTAAATGTGTATTCGGGACAACATCGGGCAGGCTACTCGATTTCGTTGTCACCAATCAAGGTATCGAAGTCGATTCGGCCAAAGTTGATGCCATTCAGAATTTACCTCCACTAAAGACAGCCAAACAAGTTAGAGGTTTCATGGGTCGGCTCAATCACATTGCCCGTTTCATCTCAAATTTGGCGAAAACTTGCAAATTCATATTTAAGCTCCTCAAGAAGAATATCTTGATTGACTGGAACATCGAATGTCATGCCGCATTTGAACAAATCAAGCAATACAAACCAAACCCTTTAGTATTACTCCCACCACAACCCGGCACCCCCTTACACTCTATCTCATTATACAAGACGAGTCATTAGGAGATCTCTTGGAAAAATAATCACACGGTGGTAAAGAATACGATATTTAATACATGAGCAAGAAGTTTACATCTAGTGAAGCTCGTTACACAATTTTGGAGCGAACCTGCTGTGCATTGGTTTGAGTACTTCATCTGAGACAATATACCCTCCACTACGAGATATTTTCGCTGTCAGAAAATGATCCATTGAAATATTTGTTTAGTCGGCCAACGCTAATGGAACACATCTCTAAATGGCAACTACAATTGGCTGAGTTCGACATATGATGCATTGCCACCTAGTCTGTCAAAGGACGAAGCATCACAAATTATATTGTTGATTATCCAGGACCAGATGCATCTCCTTTTGGACATCGAATTACCAAACGAAAACATCATAATCGCAGACGATGATCAACGATGGACCATGTACGATGGAGCTGTTAATCTCAACGGGTTAGGTATTGGTGCAGTTGTGATATCTCCTAACGATAAATATTATCTGGTCGCCACGAAAGTTGTTTTTTTTTCATGCACCAATAACATTGCAAAATACGATGCATGTATCATTGGTCTTCAACATGCTCTCAACATGTAAATTTAAGACATTGACGTTCTTTGAGACTCAACACTCATTATCTCCCAAACAAACGGCAACGGCGTACACGTGATGCAAAGCTCCTCCCATATCATGAGTACCTTCAAGATGTCATCAAATGCTTCCGTGACATTGAGTTAAATTACTTACCTCGAACAGAGAATCGATTCTCCGATACACTGGCAACATTGGCTTCAATGATCCCACTTGTTGGACAGATGGATATCGAGCCCCTATAAATTGACATCTCTCACAATCCGAGTTGCGCTGCCATTACTAATGAACCAGACAACAAACTTTGGTACGTCGATATCAAAATTCCCTTACAGATGGGCAACTTCCCTGAAGAATGTAGCGGGAAAGAGTGAAAATTCATACGACGGATCTCTCGCAATAACTTTCTATATGGAGATGTCTTGTACAAAAATTCTTTTATCGCAACCATCATGAGATGTGTGGACATGAATGAAGCACGAGAATCATTACCGAGATTCCCGAAGGTCTATGCGGTCCATACATGAATGGATATATTTTGGCACAGAAGATTATGTGACAAGGGTATTATTGGCTGACGATTGAAGCAGATTGCATCTCATATGTACGTCAATGTCATAAATGTCAGGTTTACAGCGACAAAGTCCACATACCCCCACCAGATTGTACCCGTTATTTGAACCATGGCCAGTTTCGATGTAGGGGATGGATGTCATTGGCCCAATCAATTGAAAGCCTTGAACGGTCATCAATTCATCCAGGTCTCCATTGACTATTTCACCAAATGGATAGAAGCCCAATCATTCAAAGAAGTTACAGGGAAGAACATGGCTCGATTCATTCGCATCAATATAATTGTTCGCTATGGAGTGCCTGAACTACTCGTGACTAATAAGGGGACGAGCTTCAACAACAAGATTATTGACTTGTTGTGGGAAAAGTTTCAAATCAAGCACCTCGACTCCTCACCATGTCGTCCACAGATGAATGGTGTAATGGAAGCTGCAAAGAAGAATATAAAGAACATCATTCGAAAGATGGTCGTTACATACCGCGACTGGCATGAAAAGCTCTCATATGCGCTACTTGCCTACCGAACGACGACACACACCTCAACTGGGAAACTCCTTTTGAACTGGTCTATGAGGCACAAGTAGTTTTGCCTATCGAGGTTCAAATTCCTTTTTTTCGAGTCCTCCAAGAAGTTAATGTGTCAGAAGACGATTATGTGCAACATCGTTTAACTCACTCGGATCTCATTGACGAGAAAAGGCTCGTTGCTGCACATCACATGCGATGTTATCTAGAGCGTGTGTCTCGAGCCTTCAACAAAAAGGTCAAGCCAATGACATACAAGCCTAGCAATTTGGTTTTGAAATGAATCATTCCGGACGTCAAAGGCCCTCGTGGAAATTTCGTCCCCAACTACGATGGCCCGTATTTTGTCAAGCAGGCTTTCTCAGAATGGCCCTTCATTTTAATGAAAATGGACGGGGCTGTTCTACCTCAACCAATAAATGTCTATTCGCTTCGACGCTATTATACCTGAAAACAAAGTCATTGTACCCGTGTCATTTTCTTATTGGAACAATTTTACATCTACTCATTTCAATGACATTTGCTTATGGCATAATTCTCCTCAGAAGTATTTTTAAGATCAATGAAAATTTACGAGGTTCACAAGCCCTAAAGAAGCGATGGAAGGAAGTGTCGTTCTAATTTAAATCATATAAAACTAGAAACTAATCAATCCCTCCCTTCTATACATATGCTCTAACTGGGGCAACAACTGAGCATTGTTAGATGCTCTGACTAGGCAACGATCAAGCGCTGTTAGGGCCTCAGTGCCTAAGCAAACATTATAGGTAAAATTATAATGTGAAAAAAAGCATGTGTCATGTTCATATATCATGCATTTTCAAATAGATTTAGCCAAAATCCGAAATACTTTCCTAGCGGAAAACTTGTGTGCTAGACAAATCTATCCACAAACACATACCTTTTCAATAGTTGAGTGAAACACTTGCGAGAAATCATACATGATAGCATTGGAGTGAGAGAGAAATCCCGTTTGATGGAAAATGCTCTAGCTAGGATGATATCGAGCATTTCTTTCTTCTCCCCAAACACTTTACCATTGCTAGCCATTCCTAGCCAAAGTGGAGATTTTTTGAAAAAAAATTACCCTTTCAAGTCAAAGAGTCGCCTCACATCAAGGTAAAAGAGTTTTTGTAGTCTCAACTTTCGAATAGGACTCAGGTGCAAATGTGTCACTTCCTCAAGCTTGAGTGTGAAGTACATCCCTAGTGGATTTTGTAAGTCAACACAATACTCCTATCATTTTTCGACCATTCCAATACATACCACATACAATTCCGAAGAATTCAGTCTTCTGAATATTCACAGTTGACACAGGGGCAAAAAAAAAAAAGAGAGCCCTTGAGCATAGTTAGGAAGAAAAAGCAAAATTAGACACACGGGCCAAAATATGACGGTCGCAAAAGCAACGTGTCAGAAAAGAAAAAAGGGGACAATTGTTTTAGACCCTAATAAAATAAATATCCCCATTAAATGCAATTGTCGATTAGGGACAAATTCTTCAAGTTCGAAAGCCTCATTCTTCGATAACATCTCAACCTACTCCTACCCTCATATACCATCATACATATGCCATAGGGCATTGTGTCGATAAGCAAATCCACGTTGGGAGAACCACACTTAAAGGTGATGCCCTTGCATTTTGAGCCTTCTTCTATGAGATTCTTTGACTTGCCTTCTTTCTTAAAGATTGAGCCTTTAATAAAATACGGTCTTACACCAAGCCTACATTATAACTAAAATCAAAGTACCTTTCAACTAGCCTATGAGCATTCATTTCAAAGGAATCGAAATTCCCACTCCAATAGCATAGAAAGATACTTTGAGTGAGCCTTGAGAGATGTAAGGAAGACTTTTCATTATAAACTAGCGCACGAGTGTTCTTCTTTGAAAAAGTGAAATTTCTGCGCATACATATAGAACATCTCACATTCATATAATTCGTAATCAATAAATTCGGCAAGAAGTGCATATGGGAAATGCAAACAATCTCAACCTGCCCCATGATTTCAAAATCCAAACCCTCATGCTAAGGTATGTTCCACTGACAAATGAACACTTTTTTATGGTACGATAATATTTCCATTAGCCATCACGGTTAAGTATTTCTCCAAACACAATGCCATCTTCCATTCGGCCAAGCGTTTAATAACAAAAGCAACCCCAATCGACTGAGTGTTTATTAACAAACGCGACGTATTTTCACTTCGGTTGAGCGTTTACTAATAAACGCGATACCATCTTCAATTCGACTAAACGTTTATTGATAAACGTGACACCACTTGACTGAGCGTTTACTCATATCATCTTCAATTTGGTTAAAGCATTTACTAACAAACGCCACAACATCTTTCACTATGGTTAAGCATTTAATAACAAGTGGGACACCACTTAGTAAAGCATTTATGAATAAACATGATACCATTTCCAATCTTGTTGAGCTTTTTACTAACAAGCGTGATACCAACTTGGTTAAACGTTTACCAATAAACGTGACACCGGCCACCATTCAGTAAAACGTTTATGAACAAACACAATACCCACCTCTATCCGTTTAAGCATTTACTAACAAATGCAACACCATTCGATAAAGCGTTTACAAACAAACACGATACCATTTTCAATCCGGTAAAATGTTTACTAACAAACGTGATACTATTTCTAAGTCGGTTAGGTGGAGCATTTACCAACTATGCCAGCCCCCACTTTGGTTCAACATTTACCAACAAACGTGACACCAACTTCTATCTTGGTTAAAAATTTACTAACAAACGTGATATCACCTCCATCTTGGCTAAGTGCTTACAAACAAGTGCAATGCCACCTTCACTCTTGGTTAAGTGTTAACGAACAAACACGATGCCCATTTACATTATCTTTGGTTAAGCGTTTACTAACAAACGCAATACCATTCTCTACCTTGGTAAGGCGTACCAATAAACATTACACCTTGACATTCGTTTTCCAAAAAATTGGGCAATCATGAATTCTTTGTTCGAACATCTTATCAGATATCCTCACAAAGAGGGGAAACTGTCATAAATCCGTTAAATGGATCAATAAGGGTGAATTATATTTGCATTTCATTATAATCAAATCAAAATCTCATTGAGAGGAAAAAAAATATCGTATTGTATTTCTTCTAAAAATATCATTCAAGGAGACTATCAATCCCAAAGGAGAAGAAGAGAAGAATTCATAATCGCGGTTTCTGTGAAAGAGTTGTTGTTCTTGTCTAATGTGTGCTTATGACCAACATCATATTGTATTCCTTGGCCGACTAAAGCCCTTTTATTCCCTCTTCACGATATCGTCACGGTGGCCTCAGATCACTCCTCCATCCAGACGTCTTCGACACCCGATAGCCTCTTTCCTTTGCTTCTGTTTAATTCTATGAATTTGTCTACCATTGATTCTTTTTTATTTTTTGCATCCAGTAACTATGGTCGTAGAGAACAATAATTATGTTACTCTCATCAATGGCAACAAATATCACTGTGACGGCCACACTCAGCTCAAGCCAACAACAAATATGGTCCTGCGGCTCCCAGCCACAATATCGACGCACCAGCAACAGGTGCTCACTTCCATTAGACCCGACTAGATTCCTGTATCAACTTGCGAACGTTCGCCTCTTTACAGCGAACCCGAGTTTTTGGCCAGCGGAAGGGGGGTGGGGGGAGTTCCTGGCACCAGCAAGCAACAACCTTGTTGTCCTTACCCTGTAGTAGCCGATAATCAACATCCTCCCCACCGCCTAAGCCACTTCAGGCTCGGTGTTCCTAAAGAAGCCAACTCCGCGGACTCTTCTTCGGATTTGAAGCTCCTAACACCATACCGAAGCCATAGTCGCCATGCTTCATCATCAACAACCATGCTTCAAGTGGTCCTAGACCCGTTACCTCACTCGGTCAGAAATGAGGCTGCATCGTATTAGAATTAATCCGTTATAACGGTTGAGAGTTAATTACTTGAAAGAGAAACAGTTGGGGTTAATGCTCGGTGAGTTTAATGGCCGAGAAACGGACGGGGTTAATGCTCGGCGAGTTTAATGGCCGAGAAATGGACGGGGTTAATCCTCGGTGAATTGAATGGCCGAGAGTTACTTCTGTATAAATTTGCAAGAGTGCTGAGGAGGTTTTTAAGCTGTGCAAATTCCTCTTTCTTCATCCTTCACGTAGTGATCTTTGTAATCCTATTGTTCTTGATCGATTGTCTCCAACTACCACGTTAAACTCCAACACGTGGCATCAGAGCCAGTAAGGTGGACTGTTAGCCGATCATGTCTGGCGACAACTCCCCGCACCAGAGGGACCTCATAGCCCAAGATGGCAGTGGCACATCACGTGTTGTGAAGGAGATAAACGGCTTAATTGTGTACCCATCATTGACAGCACGAACTACAACGAATGGACTCTTGTGATGCAAGTCAATCTGGTGGCACAGGGATTATGGACACCATCGAGACCAAGGGGGTCGATCGGCATGATGACAGACTCGCTTTGGCTGCGATCCCTCGCGCCGTGCCGGCTGAGATGCTCTCGATCCTCGCCATGAAGGAGAGCGCCGAGGATGCGTGGGAGGCGGTGAAGACAATGCGGATGGTGCGGTGAGGGTGTCAATGACGAAGGAGGCGATGTTGAAAGAGTTCGAGAACATTGCCTTCAAGGACGGTGAGGGCGTCAACGATTTCGCAATGCGAATTTCCAGCCACGCCAGTAACATCCGTGCGCTCGGCGAATCGATGGAGGAGGTCCATGTTGTGAAGAAATTTCTTCGCGTTGTGCTAGCTCGGTACTCCCAGATCGCTCTTTCGATTGAAACCTTGCTCGATATTAGCACGTGACAATCGAGGAGTTGGTCGGGCGGTTGCATGCTATGGAGGATCTTTTTGATAGTGGCGGCAACGTCCATGACAAAGCTGGGCGGCTGCTTTTCGCTGAAGAGGAGTGGTTTGCCAAGTGGAAGCATCAGTTGCAAGGTGATTCTTCATCAAACGGTAAAAAGGCCAGCAGTCAGGCTCACGGAAGAACAAGGCGCCTCTCAGAATCATGGTCGTAGCACCACCGAAAAGACCTCTGAAGGAAATCTACAGTGAAAGGGGAAGAGCCGCAACTGCGGCGTTTATGGCCATTGGGCCAAGGAGTATCGGAAACCGCGGCATGAGCGGCGCGTGGAAGCTCATCTCGCCAAAGCCGACGTCAAGCAACCCACGTTGCTCCTTGCCCGTGCTTGCAACGTTGTGCGCACCACGACTCAGAACATGTTTCTCAATGAGGAGCGTGTGTTTCTGGTGGAGTGCGATGACGACACATGGTATCTCGACACTGGAGCTACAAACCACATGACTAGGTGCAGAGCAGCTCTCGCAACCCTCGACGAAAATGTCCGTGGTTCAGTGCATTTCGGCAACCGCTCAATTGTGGATATCTGTGGGCATGGTGCCGTGATGATGGCCTGCAAGAACAACGAGCAAAACATCTTTACCAAGGTATATTACATTCCACGTTTGAGAACTAACATCATAAGTCTTGGACAGTTGGAAGAAGAAGGATGCAAGATTATCATTGACGATGGCGTGCTGCGTGTGTATGATCATGAGCGCGCATTGCTGGCCCATGCGGGGCACGCCAAGAACATGTTGTATACATTAAAGCTAAACTTGAGTGCGCCGGTGTGTCTCCTGTCCAAGATCAGCGACGTGGCGTGGTTGTGGCAAGCTCGATTTGGGCACCTCAACTTTCGATCGCTCCGTGATCTCGGGATCAAGCAGATGGTGGAGGGCATGCCTGTGATTGAGCGTTTGGAGCAGTTTTGTGATGGCTGCGCTCTTGGAAAGTAGCACCGCACTCCGTTCCCGCACACCACATCGTACAGAGCGGAGCGGGGTCTCGAACTGCTCCACAGCGATTTGTGTGGTCATATCTTGCCACCGACACCAGGAGGACGGAGGTACTTCCTGTTGATTGTCGATGATCACAGTCGATTCATGTGGCTGGAGCTGCTAGAGTCCAAAAATGAGGCGTTCAAGTAATTTAAAAGTATCAAGGTGGGTGCGGAAAACGAGCTGGGTGGCCGGCTCAAGGCGTTTCGTTCATATCGCGATGACGAGTTCAATTCTGCCTAGTTTCGCGACTATTGCGACGAGGACGGCATCAAATATTTCACAACCACACCTTATTCGCCTCAACAAAATGGTGTTGTTGAGAGGCGAAACCAAATTGTGGTGGAGATGGCGCATTGTCTACTTAAGTCCATGCAAGTACCGACAGAAATTTGGGATGAGGCGGTGAAGACCAATGTGTACATCCTTAATAGGTCGTCGACTAGGAGACTTGACGGTAAAACTCCATATGAGGCTTGGTACAACCGGAAGTCCGACATCCGGCATCTGCGCACATTCGGATGCGTGGCGTATGTGAAAAGGGTCGGCCCAGGCATGACGAAGCTGGCGGACAGATCGGTTCCGAGCGTGTTCCTCGATTATGAACCCGGGACGAAGGCATGCAGGGTGTACGATCGGGTGTGGAAGAAGCTAAACCTGGGACGTCGTTTTCGATGAGCGGAAAGCATGGAACTAGACAGAAGGCAGCGATGGTGAATACGGGAGCGCGGCGAGAACATTCACTGTGGAGTACATGACCACTATTGGTCATCCAACGACAGACAATGGTACTGACGGTCACCCGACCATGGACTTCGAAAATTCGCAAATGCCCGCAACGCCGATTTCGGCGGCTACCCCACACCTGACATCACCAATTGCTGTTGCGGAGAGTCCGGCGCACGATCTAGTTGTTATACCATTGAATTCTACCGATGTACAGTGGGCATCTCCACCAACTGAGGGCGACATTGATTCAAATGGTGTGGGACTTAGGTTCCACACGATCTCGAATATCATCGGCACCACAGATGAGGTCCACGACTTCGAGTACAGCGGGCTTTGTCTGCTAGCTGCTGAGGAGCTGAACAATATCGAGCAAGCATTAAAGATTGTTGGCGTCAGGTTGTGGAGGTGGGGATGGAGGCGATTCGGGAGAACAACACATGGGAGACTGCAACGTTGCCGCCGGGACATCTAGCCATAGGGCTAAAATGGGTTTTTAAAGTCAAGAATGACCCAGTGGGAAACATTGTCAAGCACAAAGCTCGATTGTTTGCGAACGGATATGCTCAGCGCCAGGGGGTGGATTTCGACGAGGTGTTTGCTCCAGTGGCGCGCATGCAAAACCGTGCGACTGTTGATTGCGCTCGGAGCACAAGGCGGGTGGGAGGTTCATCACATGGACGTGAAATCTGCATTCTTGAATGGTGATCTCACTGAGGATGTCTACGTGCATTAGCCTCCAGGTTTCATCGTCGACAATGGTGATAAGCAAGTGCTCAAGCTTCGCAAGGCACTCTATGGGCTGAGGAAGGCGCCACGGGCGTGGAATGCAAGGCTGAAAAAGGCGTTGATTGCACTCGGATTCAAACCGAGCAAGTTGGAGCACGCGATTTACAAAACAGGGGATCAACACTCTTTCTTGCTGGTCGGCGTGTACGTCGATGATTTGATTATCTCCAGGATGGACATCTGTGGCATTGTTGATTTCAAGCAAGAGATGATGCAACGCTTCAACATGAGTGACCTCGGGCTTCTAAGTTACCACTTGGGCATCGAGGTGAAACACAGAAAATGTGAGATCACACTATGCTAGAGTTCTTACGCGGCTGAGATCCTTGAGTCGGCGGGGATGAGTGATTGCAATCCTTGTCAAACCCCCATGGAGGACCGGCTAAAATTGAGCAAAAAGGAAGGTGGTGTGATCGTGGACGCTACGAGATATAGGAGCGTCGTCGGTAGTTTACGGTACAGTGTTAACACCAGGCCTGATCTCGCTTATTCTATGGGCATGGTTAGCAGATACATGGAAGCTTTCGGAGCACATCATTGGGCGGCGGTGAAACACATACTATGGTACCTGAGTGGGACAATTGGATATGGACGCAACTACAAGAAGCCAACTAGTCTACAACCTATGCTTATTGGGTTCAGTGATGGCGATTTCGCCGGTGATGTTGATGATCGAAGGAGTATGACGGGCGTCGCAATTTTTCTCGGGTCGAATCTTGTCTCATGGATGTCACAGAAGCAAAAGGTTGTGGCACTCTCATCCTATGAGGCGGAGTACATTGCGACAGCGGCGGTGGCGTGTCAGGGAATGTCGTTTATTAGGTGAAATGATTGTATAAGCTCCGATTCAGGTGAAGCTGTTGGTAGACAACAAGCCTGCGATAGCGCTAAGCAAGAACCCGATGCAACGATAGAAGTAAGCTCATCGATACAAAATTTCATTTCATTCGGGAGTGCATCGATGATGGAAAGGTGAAGTTCGAACACATTGGCAATGACAGGCAACTGGCCGACATTCTCACAAAGACACTCGGGCGCGTGAAGTTCGTCGAGATAAGACAGAAGCCTGGAATAGTTCAGGTACAACGGGATTAGGGGGTGATTTATTAGAATTAATCCGTTGTAACGGCTGAGAGTTAATTGCTTGAAAGAGAAACAGACGGGGTTAATGTTTGGTGAATTGAATGGCCTAGAGTTACTTCTATATAAATTTGCAATAGTGCGGAGGAGTTTTTAAAGCTGTGCAAATTCCTTTTTCTTCATCCTTCGCATAGTGTTCTTTGTAATCCAATTGTTCTTGATCGATTGTCGCCAACTACCAAGTTAAGCTCCAATCGGCTGCAACGAGCAAATTCTAAGCCGCAACGATTTTCCTCCTTTGTCATGAATGCTTAACCATCTGACGTCTCAGTGGCAACATCCATGATAGGTGCACCCTGACGCGGCTCTTTGCCGTGATTCACTCCGAGTTGGCTGCAACCTTCATTCATAGGCAACGCCCCACTGCGGCCATCTATCCGGCAACCAAGATCCCTCCATGTGTACCTCCCAGATCTGGCCCAAGCTGTCTCCACTGGATCCGTCTCGATGGCTATCCTCCTCACCTGATGTCCAAGCTTTCGATTCATAGCCTCCTCAATCCCGACTCCAACAAACGAGGACCAGCCGCTTCCCCAAGTCCAAGTTCTATACGAATCGGCGATTCGGCATCCCACCTCCTCCTGGCGTCCAACCCTCTACCTCTCTCGGCCGCCTGTCCATCTTCTCTCTATTTCAGTCGCATCAAAAGTCTGGACGAGAAGAGCATCTGAGGGAGGAAACACATACCTAGTAATAGGACATCGGAGGAGGATCCGCGGATTTTTCCAAGTCTGATGATGACGCATGTATGCCTGGCCCAGTGAATTGATCAATGTGGAAAGAATGCCCAAAATCTGTGAAAAGAAGAAGAGAAGAAGGAAGGAGGGCTTCTTTTCGCCCACGAAGAAAGATAATTCTTGGGCCGTACCTTGCGAACAATTAAGGCACGTACCCCATTTAAATCAACGATTATATTTATATTCGAGGGTTCATTTGTATTCTCGAAGTTCATGATCCTTTAAAGACGTCTTCACACTTATCAGCGTTCGGTATCAACGGTTCGCTAGGTTCGTCGTAAACTTATTCTAAAACAGCACTGTGGTACAAACGCTAACAGGGGCGTTCTATTTTAAGAAGAGCGAGAAATGATACAAACAAAGCTCATCCTTCATTTGATTCTCCGTCGAATTATTTGGCTTAGAAATTGTTAAGAGCCTTAAAAAATCTGTGATTGTTTGAGTTTTGCCCAAATAATTTTAATGAACAATTCTTTTTCCTAAAAATGATGCCCTTTAGTTCACGGGCTCAAGAGTTGTTTTTAATGACTTTTTTTGAAACCTAGCTCTAATGAGTTTAGGTATTTAGAAACACATAATCTTAACACTCCCTTTTATTGGTGATGTATGCATGTGATTTAGTAATCTTTAATTCCCGAACCTTGACGAATGTTTACATTTTTCTAACTTAAACTTAAAATAAGTTAGTGGTGACTCTTACACTTTTTCAAAACCAATGCTTTATCGTCAAAGGGGGATATTGACTTTTGATGGAACTGGAAAATAGATCCACCCACGACATGTATTATACAATTATGTTGAGTCATTTGAGGACTTAATTGCTAGCCACCTTTCGGCAACATGATCATGCGATTCACTTAGAAGAGGGAGTGAACGGATTAAGTTTGAGACTATATCGGTATTCTAGTGCTCAAAAGGATGTTATTGAAAAAATGGCACAAGATATGTTGTCTTCAGGGGTTACACAACCTAGTGTCAATCCTTTTTTACCCACGATTGTATTGGCCAAGAAAAAACACAACACTTGGAAGATGTATGTGGATTACACAGAACTTAACAATAAGACCATTAAGGACAAATTCCCCATTCCAGTCATCGAGGAGTTAGACGAATTGAATGGTTCTTGCTAGTTTAATTCGATTTGCGATCGGGGTATCATCAAATAAGAGTTTGACATGCGGATGTTGCTAAAACTGTATTTCGTACTTATGATGGACCCGATGAGTTCTTAGTAATGCCCTTTGGGTTGACAAATGTGCTTTTCATGTTCCAGAGCTTGATAAATGATATTTTCAAACCCTTCATTCAGCGGTTTTTGTTGGTGTTCTTGATGATATTTTGATTTACAATAGGAAGTTGGAAACATATTCAAGCAGCTAGGCAGGGTTTCCCTATTCCATTTGTTTGGAAACATGATATGTTGCTTAAGAATAATAGAGTGGTGGTTGGCAAGGACCTGCAGTAACGACAACAAATATTAAAGTTGTTCCATACATCTTCTACAACAGGTGATTCGTGTGTTTATGCTACTTTTAAAAGGATTTCTAGTTTTTGTTTTTGGAAAGGTATGGAAAAAGATGTGCTCGACAGTGTGAAATAACTCAGAGGTGTAAGTATGACAACACTTTTTCTGCTTGTTTATCACAACCTTTACCTATTCCTTCAACTATATGAAATGAAATAAGCATGGATTTCATTAAGGGTCTCCCTAATTCACAAGGCAAGGAAGTCATTATGATTGGGAACCTCTTTGTGATCTCCAACAACGATTTCCTAGTGTCAACCTTGAGGACAAGGGTGCTGTTACGGGTGAGGACTTGACGCGTGGTAGTGAGAATGCATAAGAAGAATGAGAACACTTGAAGTGAAGATGATCGAAAGAAGGAAGAGGAAACTGTGGAGGAGTGTTGACGATTCCGATAAAGTGTAGGCTTGTTGTGCTCTCGGAGATTAGATCTTAACTTACAGTGTAAATAATAATTTAATGCGGTAGTTGTTGAACCATGAATTGTTGGATTGTTTATTGATGATAAGTAATTGTCCAAATTTTCGAATTGTGAATGGGAGGTTGACTATCGTGGTGAATTGTGGCAACTAGCATTGACTTGATGCTTGTTACCCTTATAGAGAACTGAAAGTAGAGAAGTGAAGAATTATAAGTAAATTATTGTTTTCTTAACTAACAACGCGCTTAAAATAGGATTAGGGTTTCTTGGTCTTCAATTTGAGGAAGAACAATTTATATTTCTTTTAATATTAAACTCCAAGTATTATTTAATGTCTACATATACATGGACTCAAATTAACCACGTTGGACGTGGCGGAACGCGTCCACCATTGGGAAAATAATTACAATAACAAAAATTAAGGATATATATATGACGAATATATATAAGCTAAGGAAAATATATATGACGAATATATATAAGCTAAGGAAAAATATTACCAACCTGTATATACTTTACAATCTATCATATATACGATATTTACTTCACTAACAGATCAAATGTTATGACGTCGGGCAGCTGGCTAAGTCTAGAGACGGGCATGGATGTATTATAATTCTCGAGGGGAGGTTTGCATGGCCGCCGAAGGCCTGATCTTCGGACAACAGCTCGCCAGTAGTTAATAATTTGACGACAATGGTTCCTTGAGCGAGTTTGAATCGATTCCTGACTTCTGCAAACTCCCTGTCCAGGACTTGCGTCAACCATTCCTCCCAGGCATTTTTGCTGTTGGATAGGTATGCCGCCAATAGTAGCTGGTCAAGGACTTTTGAGTCGACTTCAAGGGAACATCCTGGGCCTGCGTGTCTTTGGAAACTGTTCTTCACCCCCATGAATATGTCATCGGCAAGAGCGTCAAGGTCTTGTGGTTTGAAACTCACCTCTCCATCCATCCGGTCGAGGAATTCAGACAACCATCCACCCAAGTTGCCCGAGAAGGCATCGGTATCATTGGGACATGCACCATCATCGTCTCCATGAAAAGCTTCGTCCCCTTCTGCAGGAAGATTCAAGTCAAGCCCCCTACACAGATTCATATTTGCCCGCTTGACAGTCTCCGAGGTCTCAAGCAACACGACATTCTCACTTGCACCAGGGAGCTTTCTTTTGTTTGCAAGTGTCTTCAACATACATGGAATTGGATCGTGATTGTCAACAGAATCTTCCCATGTAGCACGTTCAACCAATATCTTCATTTGCCAGCACTCTGACCCTAGCACTCTATCCTCCGAGTGTCGACCTAATTCCTCCACTACAGACAGGACTCCCCCAACCCTAACTAAACTTGAGGCTGCTATGACGACAGCGTTACTCATGCTCACTTCTCTACCGTACGAGTCCGAGAATTTGCCACTGCAGAAAGCCTGGGACAAGTTATTTTGCAACTGTTCATCGGCCTTTTCGATGTTTTCTAGGAAAATAATGGAACAGGGATTCTTGCCCAACTCTCCCGCTATCACATCCACGGTGGTCTTTCCTCTGTACTTACTATCATAACTTTTCATCTTTTCACTGAATATCACATCATGGCACCGAATTCCTCTGGGACATAGGTCAACATAGATCAGATGTTTGCGAAGGATATTGGAGAGGGCAGAGGCAATTATCATTTTCCCGATCCTATCGCTCCCTAGAAAAGTAAACCATAGGTCTCCTCTCAGAGCAGCTTTACAATGTGTTTCACGTCTTGCTCGGCAAAGGACTTCACATATGGATCTCACAGCCTCTGCCTGCCTTCCCATCTTCTGGATAAGATCTCCGTAAAGCATCTTGAAGTTCATTACATTGATATCGGGAGATAGGCCACATGAAGATCGCGGTAAATTTAGATTTCCAGGGATGATTTCCTTGAATGAATTGCTTCCCTGAGGACTCTGGCAGACCAGCTGATTTCGATTTCGTGGAGCATTCAAAGATGTGGCTTCAGAAGCACAGTTGGCACCTGAACTTAAGCTGGTCGTAGGTATAGAAGTTGCAGATGCGGGAGAGGTTTGCCCACCATCATCTGTGCTTGAATTACACCAGCTGAGGTTGGGGGATTTCAACACGTGTGAATCAATGTGCTCAACATTCGAAGGTCTCTCCATGTGTTTGGACAGGAAATTCTCATTCTGACTTTTAGGAACCTGACATGACTCTGTGACATGTTGTGAAGTCATTGCTTTCTGCGACCCTGTGGACATGGAAGAACTGGCCTCCCGACTTCCTATCCCAAATAGGCATGAATCAGTTTTGCTCAAGCTCCGACTTTTTTCTTTCTGCTGACTCTCCTTGGCAGACATAAGTTCTGTTTCTGTCTGAAGTGTACAAGCTGTCTCACTTGATCCGTCATTCTTATTCTGTCACAAAAACCAACAAATTACATAAGCCGAGCAACTGTTGAAGTCGGGCAGGCTATACTTCAACAAGCGACAATGTAACCTTCCTGCGTAGTAACTTCTTAGGACAAGGAAGAAAACCGCAAACTATTGAATGACAAGAGCATTTAACGAACCTTTGCACAGACGGCTTTGGTACCAAGCTCCGCCATACGCAACCACGAAGGCAGACTACACTGATACTGATCTGCCACCGAGGCTGTAGCACCTTCTCTGGTCACAGAAATGGCTTCCTGTGTCTTCGTCTTGTTAAGTTCGTCTCGAGAGGGCACACTCTGATATGAATTCCCCGAGACCGGAATAATCAACTCCGACAAGGAGGAGAAGAAACCCGCAAAAGGAACGAATGATTCCATCAAACTGCATCAATAAAATAGAAGCTGAATCATTTGAAAAATCCCAGTTGGGAAAGCGAGAATGATCTTCAAGCCCATCCCAAATTCCAGTCAGTGGATGCCTTCAGCACGCCTCCAGTTAAGTTAAGTAGGAGAGGACAAAAAAACGAACTCATTGTGACAGATCAAGAAAAGACAAAACAATGCATATTCTATTCAGTTCAGAAAGTCACCAAAAGCACAATCCTAAATCACTTTAAAAAAAATTTTAATATTGTCAGAACTAGAGAACATCGAAAGCTCGGTTATAGATATTTAGTGCATCCATGAGAAAGGGTAGCATGGAGTAAGCTTCTGACCTGGACCGAGGACCCGATTCCGCTGCGGAAGGTCGTAGTGTCGTGATCGGAAGGATCTGCAGATCCAATTCCTTCTCGGCTGATGGGTATCTGCTCAAGAACTTGAGGTACGTATCATAACTGGTTGTGGCCCCAATGAACCATACCTTTCCACTGCATACCTCCAACAATCTCGCCAATCGAGAAACCATGAGACTAACCATATCGCTATTTACCCGATCGCTCACAAAACAATTCAGATCCTCGAAATCCACGAGCACGCCAGCTCCAGAACACTGCCTTGCAGCATCACTGACCTCACCAAACACCAATTCCAATCGTGCCTCATCGACCTTTTCCTGAGCGACTAGTTTCGACAGGCCATCCTCAGCAGATATCACGCTCAGCCCAGATAACTGCATGGGCAAACAACCCTCCTTCTTGCTCTTCACGCTCTCGATGAAGCTCCGGAGAGCATCGATAGCGCAAACCCCCACGAGCAGAGGATTCCTCCCCTTGCTCCTCACTAGAAGCTCCCCTATCCTCCTGCAATTCTCGTTCACATCGGAAAACACCGGGAACGGGAAATTGAACCCCAGGCCCCTCCGACCACCGGGACCGAACTCCTGCCCGTCTGGCAGGAACAGCGGGGCGCCTCCCCTCGGCCTGCCATACCTAAAAAGATGAGGCAGAGGCCGGGCGATGGCGAGCTTAATCTCGGTACTACTGAACCCCGCCTCGCCAAACACCCTGCTGACCACGGGATCGTCCAGGATGCTGAGGATAAGATGCTGGAGCTCGACCTTGATCATGTTATTGATCGAAGAAGGGCTGGTAGCGGGAGAAGAGGAGGAGAAGGAGCACTGCAGAGCCATCTGGTGGTAGAGGTGGAAATTCTCGGGCTGGCGGCGCTGGTTGGCCTGGGCTCGCTTGATAGCGGCCATGAGGGAATTGGAGACGGGAGGGTCGTCGGGGAGCTGAGCGGAGGAAGGAACGCGGTCGAGAGAGACGGAGAGGCAAAGTTCTAGGGCTTTGAACTGGAGGCGGGGGGAGTAGGCGGAGTTCCTGGAGCGGCAGCAGGCGTCGAGGAGGGAGGAGGAGGGGAGGGAGAGGAGGGCGGAGACGACGTGGAGGGAAGTGGTCTGGGGGTGGCTCCTCCTCCTGGCGACGGAGACGGCCCCGTCGAGGGCGGTGGCGGCCTCCGGGGTAAGGCATTGCCTGGCAGCGCTGACCGGCGTCGGCATCGCCGGCTTAGAAGGAATTGGTATTTGTTTTATATATAATTAATTTGGGGGATATGAATAAATTAATGGGTAAGGAAGAGGAGATGTTGGTGTGTCTCTCTGTATTTATTATTTATTTCATTCATGACGAGGAGAGAGAGCGTTGTTGTGTGACTGAAGAAAAACGTCTATGATTTTGATATGTCAGCTTTTGTTTTCTTCCTTCCCCACCTTTTCAATGATTTTTTAATACATTCCATCTCTTGTTTTCTTTCTTAAACCATCTTCTTTCTTTTTCATCTGCGCTTTCTTTTCCCGGTAAGAGTTTCAGTTTCTTCTTCTCCCTTTCTCTAACCCAACTTTACAAAAATAATACCAACAGAAACAATCAGCAATCGCCTTAATACTTGTCTGAATAACATATAGTTGGGGAGGGAATCATCATAAGCAAAACGGAAGGAGCGTTCAGCCGTTGGTGGTGGTGGGGATTGGTCATAATCACCCAAAACAAAAAGAGGAGGAGAGGGGGAGTGTCCTCACGTTAGGCCGAAGAGACGGATATGGAAAATATGCCATCTTTCTCCAGAGATTTGGATGGCGATGGAAAAGTTGTGTGGGATGGGGAATGAGTGAATCCCCCCCTCCCCCTCCCCCTGGTGGTGGGATTGACAAGATTTCCTCCCCTGGAATCAAATCCCCTCCCCTCCACTTGGCGGTGGTGGTGGAATTACTGATTTCATCTGAGGTGTTTCCTCCTCCACCACCACTGTGTTCCCCTGTTCTTCTACTCTTCCTTTTCTTTTTCTTTTTCTTTTTAAATAAAAATTCATGGTTTTATAGATGCCAATATTGATGTCAAGAAAAAGGCTTGTATGAGGTTTCTTTTTTAAAAAAAAAAAAATTATCTAAAAGAATTGATTAAATATTGGATGGGAGGAATCGGATCCTGATCTTCTCTTCTCGTCTCATCTCAAAGGAAAGGAGTTGCACATGGCAACTCATTCATACTCATAAACCAACATCGGTGTTCATGCCAGTCCCCACCAAAAATAGGAAAAGACATCAACGGTGGACAAAGGACTCTTTGAAAACACCCAATCCCTTTCTTACCACTCAGGGCTCATATCATGCTACTACAACAACTGTACTTGTCCCTCGTCTGTTTGTGTGGGGGAGGAAAAACAATTACAACCAATCTGAAACCCGACAAGTTTGTTCTCGAAAAGCCACCTCACTATCATCAACATCTTCTTCCTCATCATCATCTTCATGTTGGCTTCCATTTTTGGTACATACCCCTGTTCTCCCCCAAAAGTGTCGACCCCACCTTTGTCGCCCCATTTCCAAATGGAATATAATTTGACAGGATAGTAAATCTACAAATATTTTATTTAGCTTAATTTTTTCAATAAACTCTAATGCCTAAACTTTTAATCTAGTTTCAATAGAATTCATTAGAAAATTTTTTATGGTCTGAAAATTAGATTTTAGTCACCCAAGAAAAATTGTATGGAAATCCTTTTGGAACTTTTTAAAATTAGATTTCGTCCCAGAGTTTAGAGCAAATGCTTTTGGAATTAGTAGACATAAATAACCTTTTAACTTAATTGATTATCCGATGGAATTCATAAAAACTTAGAGAGTAGAAAATAATAAGCGAAGAAGTAGATGAAATCATAAATAAGATGCACGACTCTGTAGAAAGATAAAGAGGTTTGAAAAGGTTTGAAAGGATTGAAGTAACCTCTCGACTGACAAGTTCAACAGAACAACAAGTTGAAAAGTTGAAATTCTGAGCAAGAAATTCCAAACCTGATTAAAATAAGAATGTAGTTGAAATGTACAAGGAGTCAGTAGCACTTTACATTTTAGACCCCTCAACGACGAGATACAAACTAAACTCACAAAGTGGTGAGTTGGCAAAAGACATAAGGCATGCCTAGGTCTAACAGAAGAAACTCCAAATCATTTGGACAACATAACGTTCAATGAATTGGTAACTATGAAAGGGGAAATTTACAGGAAAAACAATATTCTCATAGAGCAAAATCGGAATTCATTTATAGTGATAATAATCTAAAGACTATCATTACCCTTGATGCCTTTCTAGAAATAGATTGCAAAAAAAATGTATATGAAAGGACAAAAGTGGTCGCAACTGATTCGAGTGACTACATCTACTCGGATATTATCCCTTGTTTCAGTCTATGAATTATGTGTTGCTTCCCTCAAGGAATAACGCACAAATATTGGAAATATTTGGTGCCCATACGGGCATCAAGGAAAAGATAGATCAAGCGCTGACCGTTGATGGTGTATTTCCATTTCCACTGAGACTGTGAAAAAAGTCAATCTTTAACTTCTCTTGTAAAGTTGCGAATTGTAAGGTGTCTGTTTGATAACAGCATCCGCGAGTTTCAAAAATATTACTAATTTGGACACGATATCTCTATAGTTCATATTAAGAATGTTTTGTTTTGCAAAACTTCCAAAACCTTGGCCGAATGTTGCATAAAAGGCCTATTAGTTATTCATCGGTAAAGAAAATATAATCCCTGAACTAGGAAAAAAATTTTCGCGACAAAGTATGCGATAAGAAAGGCGTGTACTGAGCTCCAGATGAATGAAGTAACTAAGAAGCTTCCTTACCTGAACAAGAGTTGTTGTTATCAGATTGACTGTGTGCTTGGGAGATATCGTTGTGATGCTCTAGGTGAATGAAAGAGGACGTGATACTTTTAAAAGAAGAGAAAATTTGTTGGATATAATAAAATGAAATTAGGATCGAAAAAGGATTTCCAAAGACTGAGTCCTGCTACCCAATCCAAAAGGAAAATGAGATAACTTTAAGGCCAAAGCTTGGATTGAAGCCAGCATATAGAGAATCTAAATGTCATTAAGGGAAACCGTTGAGCAGCTGCAACTGTTATTGGTTTTGTGGATCAAAAGCTCACAAAGTGGATTCATTTCCTTAGAAGAATCAAAGGAGAGAAGGACTGAGAATGGTTTTTCTTGATGGCAGAAATCCTAATGAAGAAGTTTTTGCTTGTGAACCAATAAATGAGAAATATATTTTCGACTTAAACTCGGATGCAATATCTATCTATGAGGTTGTTTCCAATTATGTAACAAGCTCTGAAGATGATTATGATATCTGGACTTTGCATCTATTCATGATGAGAGTAAAAGTGGGTGAAGAAAGTCATGAGTTGGTTTGTTGTTTTCAATCAAATTGAAGATGTACACATGAGACACCTTGACAAGGTTATTGATGTCTTCAGACAAGAAGGCATGATTCTATTTGAAATAAACACAGAATGTATTAAAGAGTCTATTGACTTTCTAGGCATGGAATGGAAAAGGAAAAATCAAATTGCAAAATCACATTGTCGAGAAAATCAATGATTTTTCCTGGAAAGCTTGAGGATATAGAGCAAGTCCAAGGGTTCTGTGAATTTATTAACTATTCTCGCAAGTTTGTGAAAAATTTATCCCTAGATTTAGGAATGATTTCTAAGAAAACATCTTTTTAAAATCATTGGTTGTGGGAAGATGAAGAAACTCATGCCACTCAAAGGGTTTAGGAAATGGTTAAGGGGTTACTCCAACTTTTCTTACCTTTTGATAAGGAAGAGTTATGTGGAGCGATTATAAAATTGAAAGGAAAAATGCCAGAATTGGTCAGGTAGTTTCAAGGGCTATGAGCTCCAATACCTAATACATGAAAAGGAGGTGTTTGCCTTGTAATATGGAATGAAGGCCTTTTACATCTTCTTGACAACTAAGAAAGTTTCATTGCAAACAATAAGGAAAAAATTGACATTAAATATATTCCTTATAAGAAAAATAATAGTTGACTCTCTTTATGGAAAACTTGTAGATTGATCCTGCTTCAAGAGAAAGATCTGTTAGAGCAACAAAAAGGAGGGCCACTCCAAGAAGGTGTGTCCCAACAAGAAGAAAGTGAACATTATGATGTTGGTTCTACGTATGTAATAAAAGATAATAGTAGTATTTTGCCAACAGTACAAGCAACCAAGACATGTGGCATTTAATTGTTCGAATAAGTTGAAAGTTGTCGATTTTCAAAAGGAAATGTCTGATGCTAAAGAGAAGGTTTCTACCAACTCTAAAGAAAAAGCGAAAATGGATTCCCAAAGGAAATGTCTGATGCTAAAGAGAAGATTTCCACCAACTCTAAATGAAAAACGAAAATTGATTCCCAAGAGGTAATGATTGGTCATAAAGAGAATGTTTCTACCAAACTCAAAGGAGAAACGAAGAAAAATTCTCAAACGAAGATGGTTGATCCTATAGAGAAAGCCTATGAAGTGGATACTGTCGAATTTTGAATCTATTTTAGGGAAAAAAATGTAAACAAGAAGATCGGGCGTATCTCACAGAGACTCCGTGTAGCTGCGAAGGAAAGTCTTGCAGCTACACAAAAGGAAGGAGGATAGACAGATTATCACAGAAACTTGGTGCAACTGCACCCAAAAATCGTGCAGCTACATGAACGCGAGAAAGAAAAAGATCTTATTTCAGATTTTTCAAGATTCTCGAGGGTTTCCTTTTAGGATTTATAAAAGTACTTTATTCGTCTCTTGTATGGGAGAGGACGAATTTCATCAAGGAGAGCAAGAAGGGAGTTAGACTATCATCTAGGATTTTTTCTCTTCGTTGATTTGTATTCCTAAAACGATGCTTGGCTAAAGTTTCTTTGCTAGGATTATGTTGAACCGATTTGTGTAGTTGAATTTACTAAAATCGTTTTAGAACAAATTCGTACTTTGGGTGTTTTACTTATTTCGTTTGATCTTAATGCATCTAGCCAACGAGTTGTAGTGATGTGTTATCCTAATTTAAACTCGGAAGAGGAATTTAAGGGGAGAACAAGAGTGGAATAGCCTTGATTAATATCGTGGGAGCAAATTAACTAGTAAGTAGTATCAGGAGATATACTTCTAGGCTACCATTAAAGGATCGAATCTTAATGTGTTTCTTGCCTTCGTAATTTACTATAGGGATATAGGTTTTATTATGGTTCGGAATAGTCCTTTCTAAACTCAGGAGAGGCACTTGGGGACTTGAGAATCCGGTAAGTAAATAGAATTAGTACGAATTTGGGATAAGCGATAGAAGTGATTTAACGAAACAAGGAGGGGATACATGATCCTAGGCTTTTTCGATTGACTGAATTCCAATTCTTGCTTTGATCTTTGCTTTTCATTAGATTAGATTTCAAAGTTTTAAACCCATTTATCTTATTGGCTTGGCTACATAAAAATTACGATTGTGTATGCTAAACGAGTCTATTTGCTATCCTCGTGGGAACGATAACTCACTCATCTCTATATTACTTGTTGCGAATTTAGCAATCAAGGATGTTAACTATCAGCTACTACGAGGAAAAGACAAGAAGGTTGCTGCTTGCTGGTGCTGAGGACTTCCCCCCCCTTCTGCAGGCCAAAAACTTGATTTCGCAGTAGGGAGGCGAACGTCTGCGAGTTGATACAGGAATCTCGTCGGGACGGAGGCGAGCACTTGTTGCTGGTGCATTGATGTTGTGGCTCGGAGCCATTGTTTGCTTGAGTCGACTGTGGAAGTCACGGTGATATTTGTTGCCATTGATGAGAATAACAAAATTATTGTTCCCTGCAACCATAGTTGCTGGTTGCTAAAAAATAAAAAGAATCAAAGGTGGACAAATTCACATAATTAAACGGAAGCAATGGAAAGAGGTTACCGAGTGTCGAAGACGTCTGGATGGAGGACTGATATGAGGCCGCGTGATGATGTCGTGAAGAGGGAACAAAAGGGGCTTGCCCGGCCAGGGAATGCGACCCGATGTTGGTCATAAGCACACATAAGATAAAAAAACTACCTTTTCACATAAATCGCACTTGTGAATTCTTCTCTTCTTCTCCTCTCAAATTGATAGTCTCCTTGAATGAATTATTTACAAGAAACATCATCCCTTTTGTACGCTCTTGGGGTCCCCTTCATTTTTGCACTGCAATATTATGTTTCCTCTCAATGAGATTTTATTTGATTAAAATGGAATGCAAATATAATTCACCATTATTGATCCACTGAACAAATTATTTTTATTTGATTTTACATGATTTTACAAATTTTATGATTTCTTACTTTAAAAAAAATTGGGTTATGACACCTGCTGACTTCCTTTAGTATTACTTCTTGTTCCTTCACTCACCTTCACTGAAATATCACAATCAACAATAAGTTGTACCTTACTACCCTAATGCAAAAACCTCAGCACCATAGGATGAAAGTGCCACTCTACCACTTTTATTGACTTCACAAGCCTTTAAGGGCATTTTACAACTAAATCTTATACACTCTTCTAAGGACATGTCGCCACTCGCTACCATCACTCTTTGAGGCAAAATTGGGTGAAGCTTGCATCCCAATTGTTTTGCCACAGTAAAATCCAACACATCATGCTTGCTTTCAGAATTAATTTAACACATTAAGTGTAATGATCCGAAATTTTGTAATTATAAATATGTCAATGTAAGATATGATTGAATATTTTGGACAACTCTCCACAGACCTTGATCATTTGGCCCATAATTATAGCTGACATCTTATTAGATCTAAATTTGATGGTGCTTCGGAAATGGGAAAATGGTGGGACCCTAGCTATCATTAAGGGACACTAAGCCCATGCGAGATAAAAAGAGCAGAGCGATGAATTGAAATATAAAAATTGGAAAGATTTCTTAATAATAAGGGGGGATAGTCAAAAGGAAACAGGAGAAAGAGAAAGGTGGAGGAAAACAGAAAGAAAAGAAGATAAGAAGGAAGCGGAGAAGGGTGGATACGGTGACGTCGCTGGTAGATTTCTGCGCGGAACCTCAAGAAAGGGACGTGTTAAAGCGTCCAACCCGAAGCAAAATTGTACGGAGGCGTCGAGAACTTGAAGTGTTTTGCGGAGGAAGTGGAAAGAGGTACGGTTCCTAGTCCCCTCTTGTCGTCTTTTTTTTGTTCAAACAGGACATATATCTTGCTACTCTTTCATGTGTTGCTGTTATGTTTGTATGTTTTGAATACTGGTTTGGTCTCGCAAGGGGAGGGATGGTCGGATCCCATGGAGATGGGGCGATGGGATGCCCGACCCTTGAGGAGAAAGTGATGATCGAACCTTGGAGTGTTAGGCGAGGTACCCCCGACCCTTGAAATGGAAGGAATAGTGAGAAGTTTCGATGTGCCCAAGAGGTTGTTTGGGCATCATGGAGAAGGGTCTGGATAGGAAGAATCCGCCATCGGGAATCCATGAAAATAAGTCGTCAAGGCTGGAATGATTGGGGCGGAAATGATGGCTCAGAATGAAGCACAAGTGAGAATAACCGTGGACGACGTGTCGGAAGGAAGGATCCGTGGCCGTGTGAATTCGTAGAGAATTCGTCCTCGGATAGAGTCGTCGACAGCCTTGACGGCGGAAGCAAATGGGCTGGACAATTGTCCGAAATGAAATGCGAATAGGAAGGTTCGCGGGCGATGTGATCAGACGGATTGTGTCCGTAATCGCGGAAGAAACTGAATGGAGATTCACCGGGAGGAACGGCTTATGTGTGACGGAGAGCGATGTCGCCGGATGCTGATTCATGAGTGAGAAGTGAAATCCCTGTGCGATTGGTAATCTGACAATATGTGTCGTAGTCGCAGAATAAGGTCGGATGGGATGATCCGAAGGGAATAAAGACGGGTGGGAATACCCGAAAGACACTTGGGAACGTATTAACCACTTTGAGTTATGCACATCGTTAAGAGGATGCCGAAGAGCGGATGATGCTTACTAAGGGTGTGATAATGAGCTCGTAGACATGTGGTGAGCTCGTAGACTTCGGGAGTTTGTATACTTACCAAGGACATTACATAGCCATCCAATCGTCGTTACAACCATTTGTTTGGAGGAATTTTGGAAGGACTAATAGCCTATAAAAAAATGGAGTAGCCGTTTATGAGGCAGACGCTTGAAACTAAAGAACATAGGTGGTACCGTACTTAGTATTTCGCTAAAGGCTTTCTTTTGCATTCCCTGATTTAATTGCATCTAGGTGTTGAACTAGGAGATCTTACGGACATTAGTAAAGCTCAGTGAGGATTCCGCTATTTCAAAATAGAATAAAAGTGATGAGGTCCTGTCAGGTGGTATCAAAGCGAGTTAAGCTCAGAGTAATAAGGTTGAAAAAATTTAGAATATCAACAAGTCGATTTTGGACTTGGGAAAAAGAAGTTAAGCGCGGGAACATACGCGTGAGTTTGTCAAACTTGTTTGACGAGTTACAGACACTTCTCGGAAAACAAATGAGTGACCGAAAATACAGTTGATTTCTACATAATGCAGTTGAAAAGTTAAGTATATGAATGTTGCCTTAAGGAGGTAAATGTCGATTGCTCGAAATTGAACGATAGTGTGCTTGGTATTGAGCAAACTTATATGGTTTCATACTTCCGTTGATGTAGTATTATATGTGAATGACATAATACTTGGACCAATGATGCAATTGTTGTGATCGCAGGATGTCTGAGGAGGGCATACGTAACGATGTGCGGAATTCTGCCCCTAGGGATGAGGAACTACATCGCAAGAGAAAGGTTGCACTTATCGGGCAATTTCGGAAACTCGAAGTACTCGTCTATTCGGGTGAAGAAGGGCCTGAGAAGGCGGAAGAATTTATTGTCGAATTGGAGAATGCTTTCGACATGTTGGAATGTTCAACAGAGGAGAAGATGATGTTAGTACAACAGTCGATAAAGCCAGAAGCGAATGACTTGTGGAAGGCCAACAAGGATGGAGCACGGATTCTTCATTCTGGGGAAGAATGAACAGTGTTCAGAATGGCGTTTTTAGGGAAATTCTATCCTCACGTATTCAGGGAGAAGAAAGCTAGGGAGTTCTTATACCTGAGGCAGGAGGGGACGTCAGTGGATGGATATGAGGCACGGTTTTCCACTCTGTCGAGGTATGGACCGTCAATAAGTGCTTAGGCGAAGGCCAAGAAGTTCGAGGAGGTACTGAGACCGGAAATTAGATTTCAACTAAGAACTCTAATGCTCACGACTTACGAGGAGATATATATGAGAGCAGAGAGTGTCGAAGAAGAATGGGCAAACACGAGGGCTGCGGGGGAGGCAAAGACTAGGAGCAGGCTCCGGTAGCGGGTTAACCGGATCAAATGCCCCACGCCCAAGAAGTGGGAACAAACCGGGACTGACTGTGTCTACTTCTAAGGGATCAGTCAGTGGGCTTGTAGAGACAGTGAGGCCGAATGCAGCCACGGAAGCGGATGCGGTTCGACTCCAAGGCGAATTAGTTTATGCCTTATTTGATACCGGCGCTACACATTCTTTTGTATCATATAACTGCATGGAGAAGTATGGTTGGACAGTAGGAAAGGCAGTGAAACTGTGGCGTGTTGTGTTCCCTACTGGAATAGAATATTAGGTTGATGATGCGTGTCTGGGTTATGAATTGATTGTAGCTGGATTGAAGTTTACTATTGATCTATTGGTATTATAGATCCATGATTTTGGGATCATTCTGGGCATCGATTGGTTGGCTTCCAGCCATCCGCAGGTAGACTGGGAAAGGAAGCGCATTTTGATTAACTCGGAAGACGGAGACTCCCGTGAGTACATAGGCCATGGGGGATGTGGCCAGATTCTGATGATTTCGGCGACACAGGCATATCACCATGTACAGATGGGGCACGAAGCGTTTCTAGCGAATGTGCTGAACAAAGAAGCTAAGCTACTGATGCTGGAGCAAATTGAAGTGGTGAAAGACTTTCCTAATGTCTTTCCCGCGGAGTTGTCGGGACTACTCTTAGGGATGTAGAGTTTGTGATAGATTTGATTCCGGGGACAGCTCCCATTTCTCGGACTCCGTATCGCATGAGTTTAGCCGATCTGAAAGAATTAAAAGCACAGCTACAAGAACTTGTAAATAAGAACTTTATTCGTGCTAGTGTAAGCCCGTGGGGCGCTCCTTTTTGTTTGTAAAAAAGAAGAATGGATGGATGAGACTGTGTATTGACTATAGGTTGCTTAACCAAAGTATAATCAAGAATCGATATCCACTTCCACGTATAAATGATCTATTCGATCAGCTACAGGGATTAGTGGTGTACTCCAAGTTCGATTTGAGATTAGGTTATTATCAGATTGGAGTGCGGGAAGAAGATATCCCTAAAACTACGTTCAAAACGAGATACGGTCATTACGAGTGCAGAGTAATGCCGTTTAGGATAACCAATGCACCAGCAGTATTCATGGGATTAATGAATCAGGTGTTTCGATCGTACTTGGATCAATTCGCGATAGTGTTCATTGATGATATCCTTGCATACTCTAAGAGTAAATAAGAACACAAGGAACATATGTCTATTGTATTAAAGACGTTACGGGAAAATAAATTGTATGCCAAACTCAGCAAATGCGAGTTCTGGCTTGAGAAGGTACATTCCTTGGACATGTCATTTCAGCTACGGGAATAGGAGTAGATCCTACGAAAATGGAAGCAGTTAAGAAATGGCCGTGACCGACGACAGTGTCAAAAATAAGAAGTTTCCTCGAGTTGGTAGGTTACTACAGGAGGTTTCTCGAGGGGTTTTCTAAGATAATTATCCCTATGACTATTATTAAGAAAGGATGTCCAGTTTGAATGGACATATAACTGTGAAGAATGTCTTGAGGAACTCAAGAGGAGATTGACTAGCGCTCCTGTGTTAACCATACTGAGTGGGTCAGGAGGATTCGTGGTGTACACGAGGAAACACTCGGATGGGATGATCCGAAGGGAATAAAGTCGAGTGGGAATACCCAAAAGACACTTGGGAACGTGATTAACCACTTTGAGTTGTGCACATCGTTAGGAAGATGCCGAAGAGCGGCTGATGCTTACTAAGGGTGTGATAATGAGCTCGTAGACATGTGGTGAGCTCGTAGACTTCGGGAGTTTGTAGACTTACCAAGGACATTACATAGCCATCCAATCGCCATTATAACCATTTGTTTGGAGGAATTTTGGGAGGACTAATAGCCTATAAAAAAAAGGAGTCACCATTTAGGAGGCAGACGATTAAAGAACATAGGGTGGTACCGAGCTTAGTATTTCGCTAACAGTTTTCTTTTGCGTTACATGATTTAATTGCATCCAAGTGTTGAAGTAGGAGATCTTACGGACATTAGTAAAGCTCAGTGAGGATTCCTTTATTTCAAAATAGAATAAAAGTGATGAGGTCCTTTCATTATGCCTTCTTCTTTTAAAATAACCATTTAGCCGCGTACTCTTTTGTATCTTCCTCCTGTAAGGCCATATAAAGCATACGAGGTTATAATTGGTGCCCCTTCTGCTTCTGCAACAAGTTCACCTTCAGATACGTTTACTTCCTTCATCTCTTCTACAGGCTCCGATATTAGAGAAAACAGCATCTTATTAGCACATTTATGTCCAAAAGAATACTTTTCATCACACCAAAAGCATATGCCTTTTGCTCTCCTTTCATCAATATTAGAAAACTGAATCCCCCTATGTGGAAGCATGTAAGATTTTACCTTGTTGTTTACTAAATTATCCATTAATTGAAATTACCTACTTGTTAGCCACATGTAACACTCCTGAAGTTTTATTTTGGGTTGCTCATACTAAAGACATGTCCACGCTCACAAATCTATCCTTTTCAATTGAGGTCTCCACCCCCATAGTCCCTTTAGTAACACCTTCCTCCGTAGAAAGAGTCTTCGCAACGGATATGGCCTGCTGTAAAATTCTTGAATTAAGGACTAAAACATACTATCTGTTCAGAAATTTAAGGACCTCATTGAATAAAAAACTTGATCATCCACAGTTAAATCCATTCGACTCATCAACGATACACAACAATCAATATAATCAATGAGATTATCTCTTTCCTTTAGCCTTTTAATTTTAGCTATTGGTCTTCTCCGTTCTCCAGGTCCAAACCTCATTACCATAACAGTTGAATACTCCTTGCAACAAATAGGTCCAATAATCTTTCTTCCATTTACAAACGTATAATGCCACTCCAATGTCATTCTAGACAAATATATCGATGTAATACTCACCTTTAGATTAGGATTTGTACAATTCAACTCAAAAAACCTCTCAACTTTGAATAACCAATATTGTATGTGACTTCTATCAACCGAATAAAATTCAATCTTAGTATGCTTTACAAGGATGTCCCCTTTCTAACTATCCCTTCTCCTCATCTGCCCGACGTTTCATCATATCCTTTCCTTTCCACGGTTTGTCCACAAAATTAGACACTTGACTCCCCATAGCAATCATCCTCACTTCTAAGGCATCAAGCCTTCGCATCATTTCTTGGAACATGGTTCCCACAGCCTCCACTTCAGTCATTGTAGTGTTTGACACAGAACCATCAACAATAGTCATTTTCACATAAACTCCATATAATTGTGATCTATATCACCTGAAGCGCGACGTTAGTTAAGAAAACAACAATTTTCTTCTAATTCTTCACTTCTGCATTTTCAGTTCTCTACAACATTAACAATCAACAAGTCAACAGTAATTTCCACAATTCACCATGACAGTCAACCTCCCTTCCACAGTTCGAAAGTTTGGGCAATTACTTATCATCAATGAACACACTCCACTAAATCACAGTTCGACAACTACCGCATTCAATTATTCATATTGTAAGTTAAGATCCAACCTCCGAGAGCACAAACCCACTTGATCGGAATTGCCAACACTCCTCCACAATTCCCTCTTCCTTACGATCGTTCTTCCTATCTACTTGTTTGCGAATTAAACCGCAACACGTCACGATCAAATCGTGGCGAAAACGCCCAAATTACACGGGGATGTCCTAAAGATTGCCTAGAGATTCTACCTAAAAACTAAGATAAAAACAAAAGTGTCTGACTGTGTGTCGATGTGTTGTTGATCTTCTCGTCCGTCTTCTATTTATAGAGAATCTTCAGTGACGGTTCACGTTTTCATTCTGATCTTGACCTGTAAAATCTTATCAACATGATTATCCACAAAGTCAGATTTTTTCCATCGACGGGGAGAATCCTCCATCGAGGCAGAATCCTCCATCGAGACTTAGATTTTCGGGGAGAATCCTCCATCAGATTTTCCCCATCGGGGAAAATTCTCCATCGATTCTCTCCATCAACTTGGGGAATCCTCACTTAGATTTTTTCCATTGACGGAGAGAATCCTCCATTGATGGAATTAGATTTTTTCCATCTGGGAGAATCCTCATGAGTTTGATTATCTGAGTCAATTAGATTTTACCCATAGATTCTCTCAATCGATCATCGACTTAATCGGATTTTGCTTTATATTCGTCGATTGTGCTCTACTCAAATCACAATTGACGGCCCAAAATTATCTGGTGTAAATATTTGCCCCCTCGACAATTAATGAGGAGATTCTTCGAATTAATAAAATCTTACGGTAAAAAATCTCAATCGTTGGAACATTTTTTCTGTCACATGTCGATTTTGCCAGGTTGATCGAACACACGACCTTCAGATTTATTGTTAGACAGATTTGTTCTCCCCAATCAATAGACTAGAAAGATTTGTTCTCCAGTCGAGTCACACACATCCGGACAATATTTTATAAAAACAAGAAATTAATCGACTGAGAATCTTCGAATATCAATCAATCGATTCTCTTTTATTACAACAGTGTTTCGACAACAGTCACGATTGTAGATCCCCCAAATTGTGGAGGAAATCGGGAAAAGGTTCCCCCGACCTGCAACCTTACCGCCAACTTCACGTATGAATCCAACAGACCAAAAAACCATTCTCCATTTTTACACCCAAGACTCCCATCTTCCTTTGGATATTTCGGCACATCCATTCTAGGCGAAGTTTCCTTCATTTTTCTCCCGGACACCTCATCACCCTAGATGACAAAGGTCTTCATCCTCAAAAAGAAAAGAAAGACCCATTTTACACAGAAGAATTCCAACTCACGGTTATTTACTTTCGGGGGACAAGTTCTCCAAACACACACACAACGCATCCTCCTTCCAAGCATTTTTTCGAAGCCTCTCCCTTTCCTCCCGGCAGACTTCTCGACCAAGGTAGGCTCAGGAAGCAATGGAAACCCCCCAACTAGCCTGACCGCGGAGAACATGTTGCGGCTTCACAAGTCGACGGGCGCGGTAAGAGGAAATGGCAGCAACCCCGGACAACCTCCGACGCTCTCCCCTCACTGTCTTCACGCTCGAGGCCTTCTCTCCTTGGCGTTTAGGACCTGCCTTCTCTCGTCCAAAGATGCGGAAACTCGACTGCCACCTCCCGTAGCCTCGTGGCTTCGCGGGAGGACTCCTTTTGCTTTGAGGATTTCTTGTTTGCGCAGGTGCAAAAGATGCACGGTCGGGAGCTGACTCCCGGAGATGTCCCGTGGCCGCACAAGCAAGCCAAGACTCTCACACTTCCTCCCTTTCATACGTCCTTGCATGTTGGGACATGTTACAAAACCCAATCGAGCGAAAACAACTCGGTAAGTCCAAGCATGCCTCGGATCTGCCAATGCAGCCTTCGGTTTTTGCTGCATATCTTTCCGTGTACTTGTCGGAATCGCGTGAAATCACTTGCATTTGATTCCTATCTTAAATACGGTTCTACCCTAGTAGTTTCAAACAAAAAACTAAACTGGTTGCAAACAACCGAGTTTCGCACGTCTCGACATGCTCAAACTTCAAATATACTTAGACATGTCATACTAGCTGCATATGGTATTTCATGCATTTCATGGTGTCATAAGGCTTAGTGGTTTTAAAATGACATGGCATTTACACATGAATAGAGTGTTCTCGAAGAATCCGAACACCCCTAGGTTCGGATCTCCATGTCGGCAATTCACTCTTTCACTCATAACTTTCTGTCTGGAACTCATATTTACCTAAAACATGTGCCAATAGATGACTGGCTTGTTTTCGTGAACTGAACTAAAAGTTATACACGTTTTCTGAGAGGCAGCAAAATTGTCGAAGGTTTGGATATGCATGTTGGTTCCTCACTCTTTCATTCACAACTTGTGTTCCACACCTCATATTGACATTAAACTTGTACTATTGGATTCCTGGCTTGAAGAGCTTTCTTTCAAGTATAAATAGGCTCATTTTCATGGACTGAGCCGAAAGTTATAGATGTTTTTTTGAAACGAATCAAAACTGTCGCGGATGAGAATCAGATAATACAACTATGGAACTATTTCTTATTTTAGGAGTTTTTCGATAATTGTAGTTATGTTGCTAACTCAAATTTCATTGTCTCCACTTTAATCTGTTTTGCATGAAAACACGGCAAGGGACCTGCATTCATTTGAACGACCACGTCGAAATGAATATACTACCAAGGAACGTTAACTCCCGACATCGCAAAGGATCGACATCAACGGGCCGCACAATGCCCCGTGGGTATTATTCTTACTCACTCAGTCACTTCTAGTTATTTGACATGTATTAATTAGAATTTTCTGACTACCATTTTTTTCCACAGGTTTGATTTGCATGAAAATCAACCGAGCTTCACGGGAATTCGACAAGACGAATCTGGAAGATTGAAGGCTCGCAGGCGCGTGTAACAAACCGCGTTTGGTTGGATCTGCCGAGGCATAAAAACCGTCGGTCCGAAGTAAAGCGGCCACGACTGAAATTTCAGGTACAAAGGGGAGGTGAGGGCCTCCTCGAATTAAATTACATATCTACCTGTAACGGGCAGCGGGCCCAAGTGCATAGGCCCCCAGTCACTATCCTTCCTCGTCCCCTTTTATCTCAAAAATTGCTTGTGCTTGTACGCATGTCGTTAGACAACTTAGGTTTATTATCGCATGTTGGTGTAAATCAACAAACATGAGTTCGGGTCCAACGCCTTAATCGGGTCCAATGCCTGTAAAACAGTGATATGAGTCCGGTGCCACGCCCGGATCGGGTCCAACACCTGTTAACCAAAAGCAAATTCGCATGATTAGATGTAAGAGCTAGTAAATAGGGATCCTCGAACCGAACTATTTTTTCGGCTTAAACGGTTTTAAAAATAAGTCGGTGGGGACTCCGTAATAGCTTACTTAGGTTAAGTGACAACAACCTTTTTTACGGAGCCATCATGGATTAGGGAAGGCGACAGACCCGCACCCGATTCTCCTGGAAATTTTTTCCACGGATCATGCTCCGTCTATTGCCCTTCAACTCCCAAAGAGCACGGAGACGATTGGCGAGGGCCCGAGCAGGCCCGATTAGGAATCGAGGGAGGATCGACCCCGGTTTCCTTCGCGGCACCTCGACGTTTGAGTGCTGGCGTCGGCCGGAAGACACCAAGGGAGCGGGTCCGAATCCTCGTGTCGTCCACACCGCAACGCGCGTGCTAGTCCGGAGGGTGCGCGTACATCCCGGATGGCGACTCCGCTGGGGACTCCGCAGTGGATTCTTATCGAAAGCTCTTACATTTCATCCACATGCGGAGAGGAGTTCTTGTTTGCACATGTACTTGCTTGGCTCGGTACCCTTTGTTTGCGCTCATGATTGTGTTTGTTTACCGCTTTCCTAGGCATGTCTAGACGTGTCCCTATGCCCATGACTATGATTTTAGGGGCTCACTGTATACCACGGCGTTGTGGCTTGTTGCCATTTAACGTTATGAGGTGGGATCCACCTCCCTTTGTCCGAGGGTGGTCTTAGAAGCCTTCAACCGAGTCTAGAAATTTATTGCCCACTATAGGTACCAGACGCCGCACGTGCATTTGGATGTTACTAAGTGTCTTTCACATGTGCAAAGACAGGTGTCAGGTACGTTTTGTTTGCAATAAGCTGCGAAAACTAACTTTTCTAATTTTGTAGCGGTCTGGGTTGGTTTTGGGGGGTTTCCGCAACATTTTCTTTTTCTCCCTTCCCTACTTCCCTCTTTACTACTTTACTGCATCATCTGCATTCACTCGCATGAGTGTCTGACGATTTATTGTAATCCCATTTAGTTTTAGTAGTCGCTTAACATCACACCTTTAATACAGGTGTGTGTGCACGCATGCGGTACGACACCATATTAGAAACGAGGACGGGATTGCCATTATATGCAGATGACGTCTAAGCTTGTAGGTTTACCTCGTGGAGTCAGTTTTCCTTCGCAAGGACATCCCATCAACGCAGCTACTGCGAGACTGGCATAACGACCTTAGATCATCCGAGCGAGACTACATTCGGTCAAAGCTCGGAGCACTCGTGGATTTGATCGATCTCAAGTTGGATTGGGCACTCCTCCAAAACCTTGTCTCTCGATGAACCCCCGAGATGTTTACCTTTAGCTTCGGTGTATTGGAGCTTGCTCCCACTTGCGAGGAGTACACGCACCTGGCAGAGTTGCCCTACCGCTCTGGCCTCCTACCCCTCTAGCGACACGACCATGTTAGGGAAAGCATCGCACAACTCTCAAGGACTACTCCCATGGTGGCCGCCATGTTTTTCACCCCTCAAGAACATGTCAACGTCGAAGAGCTCCTCTTCCTACGGACGTCCCATTTCCTCCCATATCTCGGAGATGGATAGGCGTCTACCAGAGCATTTATCGTCACATTCCCCGGCACCATCCTGTACCCCTTCAGCGCCAGCTCCATTCACTGTCGTGCGATCAAAATCGCAAATCATAACAGGTGGACCGTTCATCCCAAACATAGTCGAAGAAACCAACTACAACCTCTTTGCCATCATCCTGAGATCCAGACAAGGGGTCAAATACCACCAGGCTACATGCAGCTTAGCGCTCCTACAGGCGTGGTTCACCACACATATCGGGGTTATTGGGTATACCACAACCATCATTGATTTGCAAGTGGGATACCACATCCCCGTCGTTGGGATTACCGGGACTTCCTATTACGTCCCAGTACGCTTACTCCATCAATTCGGTGGAACATCAATGGTGTCATCACCTCCATATACTATACGAGCCCATTGACCTGGACCTGCGGGCATCAGTCACACAAGCGGCAAAGCGGGCTGTTGCAAAAATTGTTAAGACCTGGGCCACTCTCACCTAGATGAACATCGAGCCTTTGCCCGTCGACTGGAGTTTCGAAGACACCCGCATCAGGCGTTTCCGTATCGAGCGCAACTGTCACTGGGACTAAGAGTGATAACTGGAGCCTGTGTGCTCCCTTATCCCTTCTCGGGCCAATCAACTTTATGGAATCTAATATTTCGTACCATGTTGAATCAACTTAATCAATGAGTACTGATTATCTACCCCTTCCTTGGATTGAATCCTTTGTAATAGCAATCTAATCCCTGCACTAGGCCTAATGAGGCATCACGACATATCATGCATCAAGAACATCATGTTTTTTGATGCTAATCTAATTCTTCTCAACAAAGGTATTGAGCAATTGCTCACTTCAGAAGACGCACGAAGTATCGATCCATTCGGATAATCTTGCCAAACGCTTTCCCAGCCTTGCTGCGGATACTTCTACTGCTCTCCCTGAAGACGAACCTCCTCTTGAAGTCACAATTGTTGTTCCACCTCCAACTGTGGTCGAATTCTTGTCGGCCCATATGCCAACCTTCTCCTTGGGGGCATCTGTGTTCCCTCCATTGGCCTTAGTCGTCACTGCTGGTGAATCTTCGGCAGGAAGCATGTCTCCGATCTACATCCCACCGTTGTCAGCCTCAATTGCGCCAGCCATCCAAAGCTCAACGGTGTCCCCGGTCACCGTGCCATTCAATTCCGCCATGCACATATCGGCCCAACGAGCCGACGACACTTCTCTCGGGGGAAGGTAGAGTCACTCACGGTTGAGCTGTCTTCCCTGAAGACTATGATGGTGGAACTCCTCCAACGACAGCTTGCAGCCATGCCTGCACCTATTGCCTCCCAAAACCCACCCTCACCTGCCTCCGGTCATTCACAGATCAGCAGCACAAGCAACCATGATGCCTCCGTACTATCCCTACCACCAACCAGGATTCGGTGTTTCTTCAAGCATCCCTCCATTTTACAATCCGGACACATCCGGATCGACCGCCTCCACCAGCATAGCCTCCCTATACAACCCGTACATGCGTGTGCCACCTCCTCCAACAACTACGGCGTAGCTGTATATGCCGCCCTACTATCCCCAACCGCTAGCTTCCAGGCTAACCCCTTACATCCCAACGGCGTTCAGGTCGACTCCCCACGCTCATACCTCATTTTCAGAAGAAAGGCCAACTCCTTACTTCACTAGCGTCCCAACTCCCAGCTTTGGGGTGCCACAACCAGGTGAGACTCCCTCGGCCCCACATGAAGAGCCAAGCTCGCTCATTCCCAAAACCCGTAATGCAACCATTGTAAACGAGTTGTTAGGAGAAGAGAGATAAGCGAGTGCCTTCGAAACAAGGCTCGAGGCGAAGATTTCATCAATACAGGAAGCAGAGGCTAAGTGTCTCTCAAGGCTCGAGGAGCGCATCAATACACTCCAGGGGTACCATACACATACGTAGGAGTACAATGACTTCCAGGTGCCCCATTTCTAGACGCCGCCCAAGTTCAAGCTCCCAGAATTTGAGAAATTTAAGGGCACGGGCTACCCCAAACTACATCTTAAGCACTTCTGCCATAAGATGTCATTCTACCCGCGGATGACAAGCTCCACATCACCATGTTCCGGGAAAGCCTAGCAGAGTCAGCACTCCAGTGGTACTACTCCAAGGACATGAGGTACACAACCTTTAAGGAACTGTCACTTGATTTTCTTAACAATTATAGTTTTAATGTCGAGATGGCGCCGACACTTTCTGATCTCCTCACGCTACGCAGATTTCGAGGAGAATCGATCAAGACCTTCGCCCACCGCGTCCGCGAGATGGCCGCGCAGATCAAGCCTATTTCACTACCCTGCTCCATTATCTTTTCATATCTTGTCGGGATGAAATAAAATATTTCCTTTCCTCATTTTCTGATCATATCTTTCATTTTATTTCCATTATCTTTTATTTCGTTTCCTTTATTGTCTTTCCATGGGCAGCCTATATAAGCCCTGGCATTGTAAGAGTTGAGCAATTAGATTATTCAGACTTTTCAACCCAGATTAGACTTTTGTCTTTCTATCCGAATGAGTGGATTCTATTTCAACCTCGTTCTTCATTTGGTGGAATCCAAGTGCAGGTTGAGTAGAGTGTATCAACCGGTGGTTGTGTGCCTGTATCCTCCGTGTTATTCCTCGCCCTCGTTCTTGTTCACAGTGGTGTGTCTGTATCCATGTGACAGGCGAGTTCTATCCGAGTCTTCTTTCACGGTGGTGTATCTGTATCCGTGGAGGTTGATCTCAACCTATCCATCATACCCATCCATTCAGCCATCCCGTTTCATTATCTACCCTTCCAACCATTCCCACATCACTCCTTCCGCACCTACAGTGACGTACCCCATCGTTTCGGTATTGGAATCATTTATTCCTTGCTAACCCCGCATCACCTTCGCACCACTAGCTGACCAAGAGGAGGATATTCATATGTACAAAAGCAAAGAACTACAGAGCACGTCAATATGGTTCATGCCAACCGAGGCCGAGGTCGAGGTCAAGGTAGAGGTCGAGGTCGAGGCCGAAATCAGCCTAACGGAGGGGCACGTCCAATGACGGCAACCTCAGTACTACCGGATGGTTTCACATTGATAAACCCTTGGAGGTCCAAAGCACCGTATGTCTACGTTCCAGTGAGGGAAGCACAACCTGGAACGTTCTCCCGGGTGGGGAGCCCGCCTTTAAAGGAAGAAAGGATTCCTGTAGTGATCGGGCCCTGTTACGCGCTACCAAGTACAGAAGTTGAACTCATCACCCGTTCCGAAAAGCTGGTGGCCACCCCTGAAGCTCAACTACAAGCAGAATCATCGAAACCCAAGGCGCCATCGAATGAACAGATCTGGAAGGTGATCTACGCCGTGAAAGAAAGCTACTATAACATCGTCAAGCAACTGAGAAAGCAACCAGCTCATATTTCACTCCTCGACCTCATTCACTCCTCCGACAAACACAGGGAAATGTTGGAGAAGTTCTTACCTGAAGTGCATGTACCAGAACAAGTTGAGGTCAACGCATTGGATTCATACATGAACGGGATGCTGGCAAACAACGCGATCACTTTCTCGGAAGATGACTTGCCAGAACAAGGGAGTGATCATAACAGTGCTTTGTTTATCACGCTCAAATGTCGTGACACTACCGTCTCCAAAGTCCTTATAGACGGTGGATCAGGGGTTAACATTATCCCACTTGCTGTGGCTCAGAACCTTGGTGTCAATTTGGAAAAGCTCCCCCCTTCGAGTTTAACCATTCGGACCTTCGACGGTGCTAAACGATAGGTGAAGCCACTCTGGAGATCAAAGTAGGGCCAACGCTCTTTACCTCAGTCTTCCAAATACTTGAGACTGTCGGCTCCTTCAACATGTTGCTTGGACGCCCGTGGATTCACCAGGCCGAGGCAATACCCTCCACCCTACACCAGGTGGTACGCTTCCCCTCCGATGGCAAGCTCGTCACTGTCAAAGGGGAACACACCATGGAGCTCTGCCATGAAATCGACATGCCGTATGTTGGCGAGCCGGCTGGGGAACCGTCGACAGCTCAGGCACTGGAGATGGTGAACATGGTCAGAAGGGGCTCTAAGTCAGACCTTCTGATGACCCCTAGCAACATTAGCGCTGCGAAGGAGTTCCTTAGACATGGATATCAGCTGGGCCAAGGACTTGGAGTCAGGGGATAAGGAATAATCTATCCGATCAGTATTCCCGCCCCGGTAGGGACAAGCGGGCTCAGGTTCAAAGGTAAGGTGCGGCACAAGCAAGACAAACGCACCGGTGGCGCATTCATCCGTTTCGTTCGTTCATCTACGGCGACAATGGAAGGCGAGATATTCTCCGAGGAGCTAGAAAACATGAAGATTCGGGTTGATGGGCCAGAAGAAGAGGTCAATATGCATGCTGGCGAGCATGAGACTATTGAACATGTTAACGTTATCCAGGTGAATGAAGGGCACGGTCAAAGACGCCGACCTCGCATACGGGCTCACTTCATACCCCCCAATGTCGCCATTCTTCTAAATCAAATGCCGATGTACATTCGACAAGCCGGGGCACCGCACTTTCAAGCTCGAGTGGTGCCAATGCCGCCCAGGACGCCTCCGAGTACTGAAGTACCCCCTCCGAACGAGCGCGCGGATTCTCAGCCACCAACACATAAGCTAAAGAGAAGAAGGACAAGAAGACCGAGGTACATGAGCCTAAAGAAGAAGTCAATATGTTGGAAGCGTCGAACCCAACCGAGCCTGACATGCCACTCGAAGGGTGAACCTTTCCAACTTTACTTTTCCGCACGTAGATTAGTCGAGTCTAAGATAGGTGCCTTGCTACATTCTGGTCGCGGACTAGCAAAGACGTCCGTACATAACGCGATCCTAGGTAGTGTTGGAGTGCCGGTGGAATTGGACCGTTGATCACAAAGGGCGAATCTGAGCAAACGAAGAGGAGGCCTGATCCCACGACGCTCCCTTTTGTCTAATACACATGATTCACCATCCTTTAGATTTATTACACAATGATACCCTCCTTGTAAAGCTTTGCACCTGATGTATTCCTTCTAAACAGGAACGGCGCTTCGGGAATGCCCGAAAACTCTGCAGAGCAAGTCACGTAGGTCATTACCCGATGTCCGCTTTGGAGCATATGACTGCCTTTCAACGAGAAGTAACTATGGAGCATAACCCAACAACTGCTTCGATCACCTCTGAAAATATACCAGAGCAAGACGAAGAGGTGATAGACGATCCAAAATCCCTCGATAGGTATATCATGGTCTGAAGCAAGGTCTCCAATGACACGAAGAACCGAAAGAGATCACGTTGCAAGAACCACCCGAGTTCAAAATGGGGGTATCTGTGACGTCCTTGCGAGAAAATCTTCTCAGATTCTCCCGCAAGGAGGGGCAAACTGTAGATCCCCCAAATTGTGGGAGAAATCGGGAAAAAGGCGCCTCCCGACCTGCAACCTTAGCCGCCAACTACACGTAAGAATCCAACGGACCAAAAGACCATTCCTCCATTTTTACACCCAAGACTCTCATCTTCCTTTGGTTTTTTCGGCTTCTGGGGGAAGTTTACTCCGTTTTTCTCCCGGACACCCCATCTCCTTAGAGGACAAAAGTCTTCATCCTCAAAAAAAAAAGAAATACCCCTTTTACACAGAAGAATTCCAACTCACGGTTATATACTTTCGGGGGACAAGTTCTCCGAACACACGACGCATCCTCCTTCCAAGCATTTTTTCGAAGCCTCTCCCTTTCCTCCCGGCAAACTTCTCGAACAAGGTAAGCTCAGGGCGCAATGGAAAACCCCCAACTAGCCTGATCGCGAAGACCATGTTGCAGCTTCATAAGTCGACGGCCCCGGACAACCTGCGACATTCTCCCCTCACCGTCTTTACGCTCGAGGCCTTCTCTCCTTGGTGTCTAGGACCTGTCTTCCCTCGTCCAAAGATGATGAAAACTCGACTGCCACCTCCCGTAGCCTCGTGGCTTCGCGGGAGGACTCCTTTTGTTTTGACGATTTTTTGTTTGAGCAGGTGCAAGGGTTGGACAGCCGGGAGCCGACTCTTGGAGATGTCCCCTGGTCGCACAAGCAGGCCAAGACACTCACACTCCCTCCCCTTCACACGTTCTTGCATGTTGGGATGTGTTACAAAACCCAATCGAGCCAAAACAACTCGTAAGTCCAAGCATGCCTCGGATCTGCCTGTGCGACCTAAAGTTTTTGCTGTATATCTTTCTGTGTACTTGTCGGAATCGCGCGAAACCACTTGCATTTGATTTCTAACTTAAATACGGTTCCGAGAACACTAACCAAGCACAATTTGAGTTCTTACCCTAGGATTTACGAATAAAACACTAAATTGGTTGCAACCAACCGAGTTTCACACGTCTGGACATGCTCGTTTACCTTTTTGCCGTACGTCTAACTTCAAATATACTCTAGACATGTCATATTAGCTGTATATGGTGTTTCGTGCACAGAGGTTTAGTGGTTTTAGAATGACAAGCAATTCACACATGAATGGAGTGTTCTCAAAGAATCCGAACACCCCTAGGTTCGGATCTGCATGTCGGCAGTTCACTTTTTCACTCTTAACTTTCTGTTTGGAACTCGTTTTGACCTAAAACATGTGCCATTAGATGCCTGACTTGAAGAGCTTTATTTTGAGAATAAGTAGGCTCGTTTTTGTGAACTGAACTAAAAGTTATACACGTTTTTCTAAGAAGCAACAAAAATGTCGAACGTTCGGATCTACATGTTGGTGCCTCACCCTTTCATTCACAACTTGCGTTTCAGACCTCATATTGACATTAAACTTGTACTATTGGATTCCTGACTTGAAGAGCTTTCTTTCAAGTATAAATAAGCTCATTTTCATGGACGAGCCGAAAGTTATACATGTTTTTTTTTTTTGAAAGGCAGCAAAACTACTACGGTCGAGAATCAGATAATACAACTATGGAACTATTTGTAATTTTACGAGTTTTCAGATAATTGTAGTTATGTTTCTAACTCAAATTTCATTGTTTCCACTTTAATCTGTCTTGCATGACAGCACGGCGAGGGTCCCGCATTCATTTGAACAACCACGTCGAAATGAATCTACTACCAAGGAACATTATCTCCCGACATCGCGAAGGATCGACATCAACGGGCCACACAGTGCTCCGTGAGTAGCATTTTTACTCACTCAATCACTTCTAATTATTTAACATGAATTAATTAGATTTTTCTGATCACCATTTTTTTCCACCGCATTCTGGTTTGATTTGCATGAAAATCAATCGAGCTTCACGGGAATTCGACAAGACGAATTTCGAAGACTGAAGGCTCCAAGGCGCATGTAATAAACAGCATTTGGTTGGATCTACCACGGCCTAAAAATCGTCGGTCTGAAGTAAAGCGGCCCTAACCGACATTTCAGGTACAAAGAGGAGGTGCGAGCCTCCTCGAATCAAATTACATACCCACTTGATATGTATCCGGAGTCATGCCCGGATCGGGTCCAACGCCCGTTAACCAAAAGCAAACTTTTGGAGCAAACGTCACAGCTTCACATGATTAGATGTAAGAGCTAGTAAATAGGGATCCCCGAACCGAACTGTTTTTCCGACTTAAATAGTTTTAAAAATAAGTCGGTGTTGACTCCGTATTAGCTTACCTAGGTTAAGCGACAACAACCATTTTTACGGAGCCATCATGGATGAGGGAAGGCGACACGAGCCGCTCCTGATTCTCCCGGAAATTCCTTCTACGGATCATACTCCGCCTATCGCCCTTCGCCTCCCAAAGAGCACGGAGATGATTGGCGAGGGCCCGGGTAGGCCCGATTAGGAATCGAGGGAGGAACGACCCCGGTTTCCTTCGCAACGCCTCGACGTTCGAGTGTTGGCGTCGACCGAAGGACATCAGGGTGAGCAGGTCCGAATCCTTGTGCCATCCATACCGCAGCGTACTTGCTAACCCGGAGGGTTTTAACCGATTGAATTTTCGGAGCATCCCACGTTACTCGATCACCCTTAACAATCATTTCTGGAATTTTACCGGGAACATGTGTTTTTATGCTTTCGAATGACATGACGAATTCACTCGACTGTAATTTTAGATTACTTTATGTTGACTTGATTCTTAGAACATCAGGCACTGGTTGATCATTCACAACCATTTGTAGGAATCTTGTATGAATATGCATCTGAATGTGAAGCAAATTTTCTATGACCCGAGCAATTTTATCTAGGCACTCCATTATATGTCCGAGGGCACTCCTTATAGATATTCGCACATCCGACTCTCGAATGGCAATTTTCAAAGCCTCATTCGAATATTCGTCAAGCGATCGAACAAATTTCTCAACAAATTTTACATTCGCGTTCTAGCTCGTTCCACGCTCACCGCACCAAAAACGTGTTTGTGAGTTAAACCACAACACGTCGCGATCAAATCGGGACGAACCCATTGGATTCAAAAAGAAAAAGATGTAGAAGAGAACGAAAAGATTTCCATTGATGAACGCTGAACAGATTATGGGGATGTCCTAAAGATTGCATACCCTAAAACTAAGATAAAGACAAAAGTGTCTGACTGTGTGTCGATGTGTTGTTGATCTTCTCGTCCGTCCTCCATTTATAGAGAATCTTCAATGACGGTTCACGTTTTCATTCTGATCTTCACTTGTAAAATCTTATCTATAAGATTATTCACAAAGTTAGATTTTTTTCATCGACGGGGAGAATCCTCCACCGATTCCATGGACTGGGGGAATCCTCCAGACTCAGATTTTCGGGGAGAATCCTCCATCAAATTTTCTCCATCGAGGAAAATCCTCCATCAATTCTCTCCATGAACGGGGAATCCTCCATCGAGGGAGAATCCTCCATCGAGACTTAGATTTTCTCCATCGATGGGGAGAATCCACCATCGAGACTGGATTAGATTTTCTCCATCGACGAGGAGAATTCTCCATCGATGGAGTTGGATTTTTTCCATCGACTGGGAGAATTCTCCATCGATGGAGTTGGATTTTTTCCATCGACTGGAAGAATCCACCATCGAATGAGTTAGATTATCTCAGTCGATTAGAGTCTATCCATATATTCTCTCAATCGATCATCGACTTAATTGGATTTTGCTTTATAATCGTCGACTGTGATTTACTCAAATCACAATCAATGGCCCAATATTATCTGTTTTAAACAATACTCCTCTCTTTCCCTCCTCCGAAACAGATTGCCCACCATTTTATTTTATATTTCATCTCAATTTCTTCTTAAATCACCGAACTTAAATCTATCTTCTTCTTGTGGCAAAGGTCTCGGGATTTTTCGAACTCGTCCCTCACCACTAGGGGTGTTAATGAGCAGGGTCGGCTCACGAATTATCCGGCTTGGCTCATCTCTTGGCCCGAGCCCGGCTCAACATAATTCAAACATTGACGGGATCGTGCTCGGACTCTATCTTATTTTTTGGAAGTCAGCCAAGCTCAGGCTTATTTACTAACCCAACAAACTATCCGGCCCGGCTCAATAATTTTTATAATAAATATATAATTTAAATAAATATTATGAAAATTAATAAAAACTTTTAAAGCTTTCCCTCTTCTTCATCGTTCTCCATCCACTTCACGAAGCCATCGAGAAGCTCACCGGATCACACTTAGGTTTTCTTTCTTTCTTTCAATCTCATGTTTGTCTATCACAGTAAATCGGATCATGGACTAGATGGCAACTTGCTTCAAGTGTGGAGAACCTGGTTATTTTGTCGAGTGTCCCTGAATTTTTAGATGTCACAGCTAGATGTCACTTGCCCTCCGATCTCCCACCATCCCCGTCCCGTATGTCTCATCTGGTCTCTCCCCGTCTCCTTCACCAAGTCTACCCCTCCCTTTTGTCCCGTTCCCCCTCCCCCATCCGTCCCCTGTCTCTCCCCTTTTTCTTTTTAATGAATTTAATTTTTTTATGTTATGTTTTTTTGTAGATTATGTTATATTTTATTTCCTAATTATGTGAACAAAATTGTGAAGATATGATTTGGAACATGGAAAATCATTTTGTTTTATACTCGTTTGATACTTTGCAAATTCATTTTTAATTTTTTTTTTTTGTGTTGCATCTCGTTTGCTGTGCCGTTCTCCAAGATGTTTCTTTTGTCCGTCTGTTTGTGTTATGAATATCATTTCATTATTTGCTTTGTGCCTCACTAATTGAATATAATGTGTTTTAATTATTAGGAATTTAAATGGAATCGGGATCTCAAGTCGAATCCAATATTCAGAGGAAATCCTTCAATGGACGTCACAAGTGAAAAAGTTCAATCAGAAGAGTTTTTTGTAAATAAGAGAGCGAAAACTTCTTCTAGCAGGGACGGGATGACAATTGTGACCGACAAAAACGGAGTCAAGAAAGCGGAATGCAAATATTGCAAGCCGCAATTATCATATAAAAACTCGAGTACAAGCCACCTGAAGAGACATTTAGACAGTTGTACTTACAAAATCTCCTAACAAAGGCAACAAAAATTAACTTTCAGATGCGATGATGCTCCCGCAAAGGTAATTTCATCAGCTTTTAAGGATGGTATTCTTGGTATGGATAAAATGAGGGAGCTTGTAGCTCATTGGATAATGATGCATGAGCATTCATTTTCGATTGTCGAAGAAGAAGGCTTTTAACCTTATGCAAATGTGTGGAGTGCCTCAATGGAAAAGATTATCACGTCACACTGTCGGGAATGATTGCTTCAAAGTGTATGAGTTAGAAAAACAACGTGCCTTTAACATGTTTAAAGATATAAGTGCGATTAGTATCACTACTGGTATGTGAAAGTCATTATGTCAACGTATTGAGTATAAGGAAGTCACTGGCCATTTTGTTGATCAACAATGAAAACTCCAAAAAATAGTTTTGAATTTCATTAATCTGGCTCCTACAACCCGTGGATTAGACATATCATATGCAATTTACAAATGTTTAAAGGAATGGGGGATTGAGAATAAGGTACGAGATAATTCTTAGTTATTATTATATTGTTACTTATTATTCATTTCTCTTTATTGAAAATTTTTGACATTATTCATTTTATCTGTGACAGGTAATTGCAATAACCGTTGACAATGCTTCTAAGAATGATGTGGCATTGAGATATTTGAAAGATTCTTTCTCAAGGAATAAGCAATTGCTTTGCAATGGTTGATTGTTGTTACATGTGCGTTGTTGTGCTCACATCTTGAACATTATGGTTCAAGATGGTCTTATTGAAATAGAGAAGATTATTGAAAAAGTTCGTGATAGTGTGGTCTTTATCAACTAAAGTGAGGCACGACTTAGGTTGTTTGCCAATATCTCGCGACAATTGCAGATACCCTTCAGAAAACTCAACATTGAGAGCAAAACAAGATGGAATTCAACGTTTGATATGTTGACACGGGAAATGAGGTTTAAGGATGTTTTTCCCGACTACATGGAGCGAGAACCAAGCTATAAGTCTTGCTCAACCGCTGATGATTGGACAAAGGTCAAACAAGTTTGTGACGTATTGGAAGTTTTTAACTCTGTCACTAAAACCATTTCAGGTAGTGAGTATCCTACTTTGAACCTATGCCTTCATGATGTTTTTAGGGTAAAAATGATGTTGGATAGGAAGGTTGTCGAGATCAATGATGATCGTCATTTTCTATTTAAGATGGTGAGAAGTATGAAAGAGAAATTTGACAAATAGTAAGGTGAATGTAACTTGTTGATGGCTGTAGCGACGGTGTTAGACCCAAGAAACAAGTTCATGCTGATTGAGTTTTGTTTTCCAAAGCTCTACTCAGCAGATGATGCCAAATTGAATATTAAAGAGATTAGTCGTACTTCACAAAATATATATGAGGCATATGTTTTGGAAAGTGAAAGCACGACTGGTGAGCATCGTTCGGAAGCTGAAAGTTTTCCTGATGGAACCACTCAATCGTCGACCTCATCTTCAGAGCCTTGTTAGACCGAGTTTGCAGAGTTTAAAAAGAAAAGGCTCGTAGATAACACTCATTCTGAGAAGTCTGAGTTGGATATTTATCTTGATGAGGATTGTCATATGAATGATAGAACTATTGGAGATGCTACATTTGATGTGTTGGAGTGGTGGAAATTTAATACGTCGAAGTATAATATATTGTCGAAGTATAATATATTGTCGAAAATGGCACGGGATATTCTTCCGATTCCCATTACTAGTGTGGCTTCGGAAGCCACATTTAGTGCTGGTGGAAGAGTTATTAATGCATATCGTTCATCGTTACTTCCAAAAACTGTGCAAATGCCTATTTGTGGGGGGTGATTGGCTCAAAAATCGACACAAAATCAAGAAGGCCAATAAGGTACTTTCTATGAGAAATATCCTTTGACATTTTCTATTTCATTTAAAAATTATTTTACACATTCATATGTTCGCAGATTAATAAGGAACCAATAGAAATCACACTCCCAAATCCTTGATGGTAACAACATAACAATTGATATTGCTTTTTTTACTTTTATTATAATTATAATGTTGTTTTCTTAATGATAACAAGTAGAGGGAGCGGAAATGAAAGAAGGGCGAGAAGAAAATCATCGGTCTAGAGAATGACGATCTTGGAACGTCTTAAATTACATCATATTTTATAAGAAATTCGATGCTTGACTTCGTTTATCTACTTTTTTACTCTTTTGGGGGTATTGAAGTTTTAAATGATGAATAATTTATTTATTGTGATTTGAATTTGCTTGGACAACCATATCTTTGTGAGGAATTTTTTGGAATTTCTCCGATTTTTAATATTTCTCAAATGTTAAGAGTGATTAAATTTTGAAAAAAAAAAATTGAGGAGATTCGGGCTCTAACTCGGACTCGGGCTAAAATTTTTTTCACGGGCTCGGGCTCGGGCTCGACTTAATAAAGTCCGATTAAGCTCGGACTCAGGCTCAAACCTGATAAAATTTTACTTGAGCCGAACTCGGATAGAGAGTGTTCGAGCCCGACCCGACTCATTAGCACCCTTACTCATCACGAGTAAAAAATCCAAATCTCCATAAGTGCGACTAAGGTCGATACATAAGGTGATTTGATTGATTAGATTCTTCATTGTATCTAGATTCTTCATCGACACTAGATGAGGAGGATGAAACAACTCGAGGCGGCGTTCGAGGATCAGCACAATAAGAACAATCCTCTTCATTATTCCTTTTCTTTTAGAAAATGGTTTAAATGATTTATTTATTTAGTTATTATTTTATTTGCATTTACGTCTTCATTTATTTTACATGCGGCCTCTACGTGTTCGTTAACATCCAAATATCATATATCCTTCGTTAATATCCAAATGTTATAAGTCAGTGGTTTTGGTCATATCGAAACTGGTACCGATGAAGGCCCAATGTTCGGGCTCATGGTCAAAGGCCCAATTAGAATAGGCCCAAAGAGCCAATACCTTGGTGACGTGACCTCGTACGAAACACTTGTCAGCGGCGAAACGGACGACCGCTCTTCCTCTCCCAAACCCTCGTCGAATCTTTCCTTTCCCATTTCTCTGCGTCTCCATCTGTTATCTGGCATCGTTGAATCTTAATTCTCAAGCCGCTCAAAGCTGGAAAAGACGCTTCACTTTGTATTCATTATAGGGGGCCGAGGTTTCTGCAGATCTAGTGGTCGTATGGAAGCGTAGTGGACGTCAATTTTGTTTTGGAACATCTGGGGGAAGGGTTGCGAAATGGCTTCTTCTGTCTCATCCTGGAGCCCTCGTAGTGTCGAGGAGATCTTCAAGGATTATTCCGCTCGTCGTGATGCTCTCGTCCGGGCCCTGGTTTACGGTATTCGCCTCGCCCCCTCCCCCTCTAGGATTTGCATGTTAAGGGAAGAGTTGGTTTATGGGTTCAGATCTACTGTTCTGATTCCATTTCCATGGTTGCTGATTGTTTCTCTGCGTTTTTTATTTGTTTTCAGAAGTGGACGAGTTCTACGCCCTCTGTGATCCGGGTTAGTTTGAAGTTTATCGCTTTGTGTTCGTTCCGATGTCGTGGTGGGTGTGAATGGAAGGGTCTTGCGGACGTGGGTTCTTCGTTTATCGTTTGATTCTTTCAAGAGCTTTTCATAGTTTTCGAGTCTGGTTGTTGACTGACTGATCGCAGAGGGATTGGATGCAAAGTGTTATTGTGATGCTTCCAGATTATTATTAAGACGGCTAGGCCTGTGATGGGAAGTGGTTTCTGGTCTATATGTTACGGGTTGATGTGAATTTTCCAAATTTCTACTCTGTCAGTGATCGTAACCCTTACACAAGGACTACGGTTGAACATGTAGGGGATGCGAGTTTCGCTTGAAAAGGGTAATGCAAGTACAGAACTTGCTTTAGTGTGAGCTGTTCTGTGATTGTTTCTCTTCACAGTAACTAGAGGACTTTGTGCACTGTTGAGAGATGCATGCGATTTGAGATTTTGTTTGCTTCCTTTTCTTTCTTTTTTTCTGCAGAGAAGGAGAACTTGTGTTTGTATGGACATGCAAATGAATCTTGGGAGGTGGCTCTTCCTGCGGAGGAAGTGCCCCCCGAGCTTCCTGAGCCGGCTTTGGGTATTAATTTTGCCAGGGATGGGATGAAACGCAAGGATTGGCTTTCATTGGTTGCTGTTCACAGTGATTGTTGGCTCCTGTCCGTGGCCTTCTATTTTGGTGCACGACTTAACCGTAATGAGAGGTATACTATTGCATGAAGTCGTCTCATTTTCCTCATTTCCTTCACAGCATGGTTTAATGGAACGTCCTGGCTACATTGCATTTCAACGAAGCACCTCATTTGTCAAATTATGTATGTTAATTTGGGGAAAAACCTTATCGGACCTCCAGTTGCTCATGTCTTTTGCATCATGTTCCTCCCCAGTGTATTAACGCTCTAAAACTTCTTTAAAGCAGCAGAGGTATAGATTCAAACAAGGAGCATTACCATATGTTAGAGTTTGATTATCATTATTATTATTACGTTGTTGATAATAAGGCCTTCTTCCGACGTGGAAGCTATGTTGAATTGTGCAAGTTACAGATGGTTGGTACCTGGGATTAGTGCTTCTTTATCTACATCGATTTGGTACTTTGGAATTATCGTGGAAGGTTGGCCATGATGTATCCATCTGAACCTCTTGAGTAGTTAATTTCCTGAACTATATTGTCTGTAAGCCATATCCAATCTTCCGTTCAAATATAGGGGGGGTTCACTTGACAAGTGCGGTCTTTCCTTTTCTCATCAGGAAGCGGCTGTTCAGCCTGATCAACGACCTGCCAACCCTCTTTGAAGTAGTGACCGAAAGGAAGCCCTTAAAAATCAATCCCAGTGTCGACATTGTCGGAAGCAAATCAAAGAACAGTACCAAGGTGAATAAACCTACACCCTCTGGCCTTAACTGAATGATCTGTAGAAGGATCGGGTAAAGAAAGAAATTAATATTGTAATGTCTTCCCGGGTGCAGAGATTGAGCGAGGGGCAGGCAAGAAGAAGATCAAAATCGTTGGAGGAGAGCAATGGGGAGGAGGAAGACGAGCACAGCGACACCCAGTGCGGGAGCTGCGGGGGGAACTACAGCGCGGACGAGTTCTGGATATGCTGCGACGTGTGCGAGGGGTGGTTCCACGGGAAGTGCGTGAGGATAACTCCGGCAAAAGCAGAAAACATGAAGCAGTACAAGTGCCCGACTTGTGCCTCGAAAAGGAGCAGGCAGTAAGTAGTAGATGTCTAGATATTGGTTGGGTTGGGATTGGGAGGTGTTAACTAAAAAAACCCAAATCAATCGAAACAGTTAGAATTTGAGGATGGTAAGTAAAATGGAAGATGGTGTTTATACTGGGCTGAGTCACCATAACATTATTGACCCACTTTACCTTTCCCTTCCCTTCTCAAAAAGAGGGAAACGCGTGTATGTCTTTTCCTGCAGGTAGCCGTTGTGCCTCATATTATTAATATTAAATAATAATTGTGGCAAAAGAAAAGGGTAAAAGGGAATTTTGGAGTCGGTGGGTTTGGATCAATTAATTATATTATTTATTCATAATAAACTTTTTGGCATCTGAATTTGAATCATAAGAATCTCTCTCATCCACATTTCCAACTCAACTTTTGGTTCTCTATCTCACCCAATCACCATCCCAATCCACATCTACATCCATGATTCATCCTCATCATCCCCAACCCCGCCACCAAAAGACTTGTAGAAAATTAAAACAACCAAATATTTTAATATTAAATAGTTCATTCGTCCAATGTATTTGAAATATTTTGTTTCGGACAAAAAGGAAGATTGAGACAGGCGCAGGGATAGATAAGAAGGAGAAGGGAGAGAGAGCGTCTTCCCATCCCAACCCGTTGTTGTTTGACTTGAAAAGGACAGACGACGAACCAACCAACGCCCACACCCAAATGTTTTAAGAGAGGGATTAGAAAAAGAGAAGAGGAAGCCGAAGAAGAAGAAGTCGAAGAAAATTCACACCTTCCTTCCTTCCCCAACACCCCTTTTCCCCAGACAAATAGAAAAGCTCGCGTCTTTTCTTGTTCCTTTCAAATCCCCCCCCCCCCTTTTCCCATCTCCATCTCCATCCCCTCTCACTTGGGTTTTGCTGGGTTCCCCGTCTTCTTCCTTCCCAGTTTGGGTTTTCAAGGTATTGTTTTAGTATCGCTGGTTACGGGGTGTGTGTTCTTCCAAGTGGGTGACTTCAGATTTCATGGATGTGTTTTGGATTTTTGTTGTTGTTGATTTGAGGAGTGGGTGTTTTCTTCGTTTGATGGGGTTTCTTTGACTTGTTCCCCCCATGGCGGCCCTCTTTGAATCCTTTGCTTGCCTTGCCATTCAAGGGATGTGGCCGGGGTTTTTTAATTTTATTTTCCCTTTTTTTATAGTCGCTGGTCGCTGGCAGAGAGGATTGACCCTTCATGGATCTTTAATGCCTAGTTCCCTTTTTAAGATTGGCCTTTGAATTGTCCCTTTGGGTGGTTCACCTTCTTGTGTTCCCCTCTGTTTGACTGCTATACCTGCCCACTGCTTGCTGCCTGTATATCTCGTCAGGGATTTGGGCTGATTTTGTCCTTCCCTTGTGCAGCAGGCGCGATCATGTGCAAGGGGTCCAAAAGCAAGCTTTTCCCTGCTGATTTTGTCATGGATGGGGATTACTGCAAGGGGGATGACAGAACTACCTCGACGTGTTCGGTCCTGCTCGAGCTGGCTGCCTGTGACGACCTTTCTGCCTTTAGGAAGGAGGTTGAAGAGAGGGGCTGTGATGTTGATGAGGCGAGCCCTTGGTATGGGAGAGGATTTGGTTCGAAGAAGATGGGTTTCCAACAGCGGACGCCTCTCATGATAGCTGCCTTGTTTGGCAGCACTGATGTGTTGAAGTACATCATCGATTCTGGAAAAATTGATGTCAATAGGGCTTGTGGTTTGGATGAGGCCACTGCGCTCCACTGTGTGGTTGCGGGTGGTTCTTCTTGCCTCGACGTTGTCAAGCTTTTGCTCAATGCTTCAGCTGACCCTGAGCGTGGAGATGTCAATGGGAATAAACCGATTGATGTGATTGCCCTTGACCCTTCTGCAAAGTCCCGTGGCGGTTCAAGGATTCGGGCCCTGAGATTGCTGCTGAAGGGATGTTCAGCTGAAGAAGATGGTGCCCTGTTTGAGGCGGTTCCTCAGCCTCCGAAGGAAGGAAATGAGAGAAAAGAGTATCCAGTAGACATCTCTCTTCCCGATATTAATAACGGGATTTATGGAACCGATGAATTCAGGATGTACACCTTCAAAGTCAAGCCTTGCTCGAGGGCTTACTCGCACGATTGGACGGAGTGCCCATTTGTGCACCCGGGAGAGAACGCCAGGAGGAGAGACCCCAGGAAGTATCCCTACAGTTGTGTTCCATGTCCTGAATTCCGTAAGGGTTCATGCCAAAAAGGTGATGCTTGTGAATATGCACATGGGGTTTTCGAGTCCTGGCTGCATCCTGCTCAGTACAGGACCAGGTTGTGCAAGGATGAAATAGGATGTGCCCGCAAAGTCTGCTTCTTCGCGCACAAGCCTGAAGAGCTGCGTCCTGTTTTTGCTGCTACTGGTTCTGCCGTGCCATCTCCGAAATCATACTGTTCCAATCCAATGGAAGGTCTGAGCCCATTGTCCCTCAATTCTTCGTCTCTGCCTCTGCCTGCTTCCTCGACACCTCCCATGTCGCCTTTGGCATCCTCTCCCAACACCATGAGCATGTGGCAAAACAAGGTAAACCTCACTCCACCGACCCTGCAGCTACCTGGAAGTCGACTTAAGGCAGCCCTCAGTGCCCGCGACCTGGACTTGGAGTTGGAAATGCTGGCTCTGGAAAACCAAGCTGCTCGCCACCAGCAGCAGAAGCTGATGGGGGAGATATCTGGCCTGTCCTCCCCCTCCTGGAAGAATGAATTCGGGAGCGTCCTCGGTGATCTGAAGCCGACTAACCTCGAAGATACCTTTGGTTCTCTGGACCCATTTATTTTGTGGCAGATGCAGGGTTTGTCCCAAGGGAAAGCCTCAACTCCTCCTCCGACCCAAATGCAATCTCCAACTGGGATGCGAATCCGCCAAAACATGAACCCACTTCGTGCTAGCTACCCAAATGGGCTCTCATCCTCACCTTCTGGGAAGTCACCTCCTCACATGTTTGATTCTTCGAGTGCGGTGGCTGCAGCGGTTATGAATTCTAGGTCGTCTGCAATGACCAAGAGGAGCCAGAGTTTTATTGACCACAGTGCTGTCCCTCAAAGATCCAGTATCATGGGGTCGGCCAATTCGCCTTCAATGAAGCCTAACATGTCCAACTGGAGCTCCCCTGATGGGAAACTAGATTGGGGAGTTCAGGGTGATGAGCTGAACCGGCTCAGGAAGTCTACTTCCTTCGGATTTAGAAGCAACACTAAGGCAAGCGCCGGCCCTTGGGTTTCTCCCACAGTAGACGAGCCTGACGTGTCGTGGGTTGGATCACTGGTGAGGGATCCGGCTGCGGATGACGAGATATATAACGAAATGGGAGGTAGCCACGAATTGCTCCCTTCTTGGGCAGAGCAGGTGTACATAGAGCAGGAGCAGATGGCATAAACCAAAGCAGATTTGGAACCACCCCTGAAGTTCTCCTGAATGGGCTCAATATATGATTCAATTGACAGTGTTATTCATTAAATTTCTTACAAAAAAAAAAAAATGACTTGCTAGGGATATGGGATGTTATTCTGTCTGGGTAGAGGTTGATTGAAGGGATGAAACAAAGAAGCAAGTAGAGAGAATTCTTCAGGCATTAAAAGCACAGGGAACAAAAAAAATTGTTCCCCTGCTCTTTCTAGGAGATGCTTTCAGAGACAGGAGGACAAATGAGAAAAAGGCCCTATTCTTTTTTTGTTACACTAATTGTATTTGAGTCATACTGTGTTCTGCACTCCTCTTTGGATGTTGGCATCAACTGAATTTCTCGATGGTGTTTCTCGGACATTATCTGTCTTAACTTCACAGAAGACGGTGCCCAATAACCTTGAACAGTGGAGGAGTATCAATCAAAAGTCGACGGTGGAGGCAGAGGTTGTTGGGTATGATGACAATGTTGAAGATGATGGACAGGTCTGTGGCAGGGAGGGGGTTTAGGTCTGTAGCAGGGAGGAGGGGGGGGGGGGGGGGATTGTTTTCGACATGATTAGGGAGGGAGGGAGGGAGGGAGGGATGTTGTGAGGTGGGGATGGGGGTGGGGCCCTCCCTCTCCCCTTATTTGGGGGAGAATGTCTTTTTTCCCCAGTTTTCAGATTTTTTAATTCGCCCCATGCCATGGATTTTTCCAACCAGACACTACAAAAGAGGCAATAATAATGGTCGATGCCCACTCCATTTTATTTCCACCACTCAGAGTCCCCACTTTATCGTCATCAATGAATCGCTGGCTTTAGACTTTCATCCCAAGGGTGTGGCCCCACTAGACAACAAAAGAAAGTTTGAGCTCACTTTCCTCATTAAATAGGAGGGTGGGGGTGGGGTGTGTTCTCTCTGGTTTTTTCCAAGGAAAATTCTTCCCTTTCTTTCTCCCCCCATCAATTCAATAATACACGGGACAGGGAGATGGATATGGGCCCTATTGGGCTCCCAGTATGGGCCTACACATAGGCCCATTTAAGTTACAATATCAGAACTAGCCGTTGTTTTGCCTTAGAATTTACAATCACGGTCGGGTTATTTGCAGTGCCCCCCTCGCAGGTGTCTCAGTTGCCAAATTTGGGATAGGGATTATTTTAGTTTTGGGTGATTTGTACGATGGTAGTGAGTGGACAGTGTTAGTAGGGGATCATCTACCAGTTTTAGTCATCAAATATCAATTTACTTCATCCCTTTCTATCTCTCTCTGTGCTTTTGAAGACTACTTCATAACAGGATATCGTATCTGCTTAAACATAGTTTGGCGCTTGGAAACGGGTCTAACATCGTTGCTGCCTTGCTTTGTGCTTATGAGTTGTCTGCTCAAGCAACCCGATCTTTAATTTTTGCTCTTCGCCCATCATCTCAATTTGCAGAGGTCCCATCGGTCATCACTCTAACATGATTTGTCTTTTGTGCTCTTTGCATCGGCAAAGGATTTAACTGGAACCAGTGTAAGTTGCTGTAGATTTTAAGCAAACATGGCTGGCTCTTGGCCGGAGAAATCAATCCTGAGAATGTCCGCAAAGACTGCCGACTCCCAAAACCACAAGGTGTTGATGTCAGTTGCGGTATCTGCAGATCACATGGGATTCAGATGGACGTGGTGCGAGAATTTTATCATCCATGGATTCTCTATGTGCTGATAGTAGTTAAATATGGGGTTGGTCACTATCTATCTCGTGCCTGTGGTACATACAGTATAGTTAACTGGTTGGATGAATCCCATCAATTGAAGGGGTCAGATTTGCTTCACCTAGTTATGGGTATTAACTCTGCAGGAAGTTGTGCAGTCGGACGAAGATGTTCCCTGTGGATCCCCGCCATTAACAGGTTTCGATCACCACGAACGAGAAAAACCAGAAATATGTAGATTGTATAAATATAGCAAGTGCTTCTTTGCTAACAAAACAAAAGGATAGGATGTCATGACTGATTCTAGAGTTAAAATTATATATCCAAAATTCTCTGTCCAGACCGCCATGGATACAACAAGATGAGCTCTGTGGCTCTTCTCCATGGCTGGTATGCAGAAAAAAATGGGTGCTGGGGCAAAATTTGGCCCTCGTTGCATTGGAGCACTGGATATAGATTTTGGTCCGAAAGAATCAGGAGACGTCCACGTGGTATGGCGGGCGATCATACTTTAACGCTCTAATCACTTGCTTAACTGAGGGTCAGTTTGATAGAACACGATATCGCCTGAATCACTCACGTAGTGATCTTCCTTCATGCTCTTTCTAAGGACATTTAACAAGTGAAAGGGGAAGGCCCCGGATTTCTTTGGCTCTCTGTAATACTTTCCTAACACTGGCTTGGCAGCTTCGGTCTGTCATGGGAAACTATGCGTCAGCAGAACATACATTACGTGTTTAGCAGCAACTGGAAACAGATCAGAAAGGACAACTCACTGCTTCGATCAAATGATAGTGTGGGATTTGCGGAAACAGATGATGAATCACGTGGGTACCAATGTCGTGATGAATGTTGTTAATCCACCCGTAATCACGATCAAGTGTTGTCAATCCTCCTCTAAGATAACTCCATTCCTGCAGCAGGATTGTGAATTGCGAATACTTACATCCAGGTCACTATCCATAAGAAGTTTCCTATGTTGTTTATGAATGAATACCTGGCCGCGATACCACGGCATCTTCTCCCCATGGCCATGGTGATGCAGGTAAGTCACCAAATCTAACCACGCCACAAATACCTAGAAAATTTTAACATCGGATTTGTCAGTTGAACAGAAACGGAATTAAACAGCATATCCTTGCATGGAATCACGGTGAAGAAGACGAATTACCAAATAAGGTACTCCATATAACTTGAGCAATGGAACAGGACCCATAGAAAAGGAAAGATAGGCCAGCAGGGCAGCCATGGCCAACCAGCAAGCAGTGGACGTGAGGACATCTTTCCTCTCTTTAGGGACAAACAAATCGCTGTTTGGGTCGAAATGCGAACCAGTCTTCCCTGGGCTTCGACCCCACTTGATTCACAAAAATCAATAGCCACAAAGGAGATAAAAAATCAACACCAAGATCACGCCATCTTCCCACTGATTTACTAAAATGAGGATGAATGGATTTACCAAATAGACAGGATATGCAAGCATAGGGAACGGCAAGGTGAACCTCAACAACTTGGTAACACTATCCAGGCTCTTGAAAATCTTCTCGGGTAGCTGAAACAAACAATTAACATTTGCATCAGCACAAGAAGATACATGAACGGTTCAATTAAGACCCACCTCAGCAGAAAAGCAACCACAAACAAGTCTGTCGGGACTCACCGGGTGCCACGATTCATCCTTCTCCACGTGTCCGTGATTCTGGTGGTGTGTTCTGTGGCTAATTCTCCTGCGAGAATTACAAAACCCTGATTCTTCAGTTCTCTTCACAGTAATGCCTCCCATGATAATATTTCACATAACCGATGTACAACAAAGTTCTGGCAGAAATTAGGCAACTGCTAACCATCCGTGATAAGGAACAAGAATGGATGAATGTAGGAGATGTCCCACCACGCTGTTCAGCTTCGAATTATTGGAGAAACTTCCATGGCCACTGCATCAACATCAATTGTTAGACTACATTATGTACAGACAGTGGTAAACAAAAACACCAACTCCAAAGTCGCAACTCGCGAGATACTTAATTTGTTCGATTTTACATCAGCCTATGATGTAGTCAATCGAAACATTATCACGAAATCACAAAGGAATCACAAAGAAGAGTAGAGGAGATTCGTCACCAGTCATGGCCAAGGACAAACAGGGCCCAGAACATTGTACCCTGAGCGACCCAATAAAGGGGCCAAACAGCCCAGTTGTTGACGTAAGCGGCTGCCGCCGCCATCCCAAAGACGAACAGAACATCCCTCACAACATAACTCATGGATCTCCAGGGGTCCTTCACCCAACAATGCTTCGGAATCGCTGCCTTGATATCCGCCAGCTTGAACGGGGGCGGCGCGCTGAGGTCCCACCCCGACTCCAGTACAGCCGCCACCCCATCTCCTTTATCCTCAACCCCATAAACACCCGGTTCCACCCTTTCTTCTCCATCTTCTTCCCCGAGGGAGGGGAGCCTGACGGGGGCGCTGACGTTCAATGACCACTTCCTCGACCCCGACCCAACATAGATTCCTGCCACCCGGGCATTGCGGGGCCTTAAACCTCCGAACTTGGCAGAGGGGAGCGACTGCGGGCAGCCGGTCCGAGGTGTACCGTAGTTCCTGGGAAGCGGCTTGATGCCGCATTCGGACAGGACCCAACTCGACATTCCGACGGGGGAGACCAAAGGGTAGGAAAGATGGTTCCTTTGTCGCTACCCCGTGGGTCTCTCCCAGGAACGGAGCAGGAGAGACAGCACTATATATCGAGGTGGTGTGTGTGGGGAGGGTGAGAATGATTTTGTGGTGGGATTGAGGGGTTGGTGATACGAAGGGACAACACTCGATTGCAGAGGGGCAATCCTAAGCCACAACCGTACAGCCTTCCTCTGCGTACCCACTCAGAAACTCTCTCTCTCTCTTTCCCGAAAGTCTGGGTTTTGGGGGTATTTGCTGAGGGTGGCAGGATTTGTCCTGTCCTCCTCTTCTCCTGCGGTTTTTGCTTTGGTTAGTTCCGGGACTTGGAAGGTGTGGTGATTCGGAGGGGACTAAAACAGCGGATCTTCAGACAATATAGGGAATTGTGGATGTTTCGGTAAGAAATTGAAGTTTTGGGTTTCGAGTTAAGGGGAGGGAGAGGGTATGGGGGGATGGTCCAGTCCAAACGAAACTCCTGTGAAATTGAGGACGTGGTCAGATTTGGGTCGCAGCCTACTCCTTCCTCTTTGATTTTGGTGGTGAGACGGGCCATCCCATCCATCCTACCTATGTAGGAAACGGCTATTCTTCCCTCCCACGCGACCTGCCGCCCAATATAAATTTCTTGTACGTTACTAAATCATGCGTTTATACAAAGTAAAATTATGAATGCTAAATATTTAGTAATTTATTAAACATTGAAAAAAAATATCAATTCGACACTTAATGGATTGATAATTTTAATATAACGTGAGATGAACGAAAAATAATGTACTTAATAATCTCTATCTCTCTCTCTGAAAAGAAGAAAACGAAACAGGGCTCTGATACCAAGGTACTGCTGATTAGAAACAACTTTAAATAGATACGGAAGCTGGATACATGAAAGAGAAAGAAGGATACTCAAAACATAAAGACAGGGTTCAAAAGACCAAGTTGAATCTAAACAGAGAACAGGATCACAAAAGACATAAGGAATCTTAAGCAGAATTCCAGTACAGATAATGTTTAGAATACCAAATGAGATAGGTTCGGTACTGGACATGGTGTTTGAGTTTTCTCCAGGCTCTAGCGTATCTTCCTTCATAAGGAGTAATAAACCAGTTTTTGTCTGGCTTATCACAGAGGTCATATTCAAGGAAGACTTGGATCTGGTTTAAGATGGTTTTCTGGACCTTTTGTTCAATATACTCAGTTAACCATCTAATATGATATCCTAAACGACGAAGGAGTTTAGGACTTTTCCACATGGGTTCTTCACGTCGTCGGCGATGTATAGTGACAAGGAAATGACTGTGCATCCACCAGTTAAGGGGAAAAGGAGGTTTGCAGAGGCAATGTTTTCTTGGAGGTCTCATCCTTCACCTACTATCAATATCAAGCCGACGGCCGAGCCCTCCTGGCTATTTGGCACTTACGGGCGAAGTAGATAGCTTTACGGTTACAGAGAGGATTCTGCAAAGGAAACGATATGCTTGCTGCAAACAACCTTTAATCCGTAAATGGAGGATTAACAATCAAAAGAAATTGAAGAGGAATTCGCCGGGATCAGCAAAACACAAGGAACATTAGGGGTGAGAGACAATATAATGATAGAGTGAAACAGAACCTGGATAACTCTGGGAATAAGAGTGATAAAATGAACATAAACACAAATATACGATGAACATAGAAAAGAAGAGACATAGACTGATGTTTTTGGGATTTTGTGGGTTTTCTGGTGTTTTTGGGTTTATCGAAGGTAGAGAGATTGAATGAGAGATCTAGAAGATTATACTGCCTGCCCTGGTTATTACCCTATGAGTGTTTAGAAAGCCATGGATGTGGTGCTCGAGAGGTTTTTTTTTTCTGGGAAACTTGTATATTGCTCGAGACTTGCTTCTTCCTTACAAAGGATAGCTATTTATAGCTAAAAACTAAGAAGAAAACTAGGTCGTAGTGAAGCCACGCTTCAATCTTATCTAAAATGAATCTTTTAGGAAAAAGATTGTCTACAAGAAATGAAAGGTCTTGTCATGTCTTGTGAGTGCGCTGGAAAGCTTGATCTTATCCCAAAGGAATCTTGTTGTCCTTTATGCACGTTGGAATTATTGTGTCTTGGGCTTCTTTCCTCGAGGGTCTTGATTCTTATCCTTAGGATGTCTTTTGTGTCTGGTCGAGGGGCCTGCTTCTGATCCTGGGCCTGGGCTTTCTTTATTCAAATCTACATTTAGAAGGAGATCTTCTGCGATTACGTCCCAATCTGTTTGGGCCTGTGAGAAAGTATGAAGGGCCATAGATAGTTCACAAACATAAGACATATTGATCTTTAAGATCCGTTGACCTAGTACTTCTTCATCAGTTGGGAGAGGATATGCATTTAACTGGCACAGCTTCTCTGTGAGGCAGTGGCGACTGTAGAGAGCGTCTTGGTACTCTGGACTGCCTGGGCAATATGTAGGAGGTATGGTATGAGGAAGAAGAACTGAAAGGTCTTCTAGTCCGCCATAGTGTAGAGCGATTGAGTGAGGAAGACAGGAAAAGTTGTCAACAGTATTAATAGATACTAAAGAATGTGCTTCTTCACTATAATGCCACTTCCTGCAAAATAGAAAAATTGAGTAAACAGTGATGCCTAGCCATTTTTGGTAGTGATACGCTTGTTCTTCAAACCATATCTTCTACTGGGATAATGGTGCAAACCAAGATAACACTTCAGCAAGATAAGCATGAGGATGCTTAGGTGGTTAGTATATGAACAGATCACCCAGACCATTCAAATACTGCAGCATAGCTTCAGCTGGAAATTCTAAAGCCACTGTGTGCGTATGGAAGAAATACCAAAGAAACCATTTCAAATCTTTGGGGAAGAGATCTTCTGGTCTGACTGGTAGAAGATGTAGAAATGGATATGTGGGGTGTAATCCTTCTATGGGGAAGAACAATTGTCCATGCTTTTGGAAGATCTGAGACAAATGGTACTGCATCCTTGGATATGGTTGGGAAAGAATATCCATGATGTAGTCAGATCTAAATATCTCATTCCATCTATGGATTTCTGGTGGTAGTGATAAGACCTGGTTCCTTTGAGGCTTAGCTTGAATGTGTGTGGTGAACATAGCCTGTAACTTCGGATATTCCAGGAGTTGTGGATTAGCCGTGTCAAAAGGTCTAGATAAGAAATCAGCTACCACATTGGATTTTCCCTTAATATGCTTTACTGTGAAGGTATACTGTGAGAACCATTCTGATAATCTTAACAGCTGAGCATTGGGTACTATCTTGGTGTTGAAATTCATCATCGAATTGAAGGACTTAAAATCTGTTTCAACCATGAAATGATGTCCTGCAAGATGAAATTCGAACTTCTTGATCCCATACTTGACTGCTAAGATTTCTTTGAGTGAGGAATGATAATGTTGTTCTGCATGACTGAATTTTCCTGATTTGTAGGCACAAACATTTCTCTTACCATTCTGTTCTTCGAAGAGAATAGCAGCCCAAAATTCATTACTTCCATCAGTCTGTAAGATTCTAACTCCATCAGAAGGGATATGTAGAGGAGGAAGAGTTTGTAACCTTGTTTTAAGGAATTTAACTGCTTCAGTTTGGGCTTCGTTCCATGGGAGTGCATTCTTCTTTAGTTGTTTCTCCAATAGGCTCGTGTATTGGCTGATCTCTGGAACAAAGTCTCTTAAATAATTGACAATTCCTAAAAACTGTTGAACATGCTTAACTGTAAGCTGGGAATCAGGAAACTTAAGCAATTCCTGTGCAATGTGTGGTCCTGGATAGTATTGTCCATCTGCCAATTTCATACCTAGGAAATCAATTGTAGTTGTACACAGCTGTACTTTCTTTTCTGCAAGCATGATGCCATATTGGCTTAAAATTTGTGCAAACTGTCTCAACAGAATTTCATGTGAGGTTAGATCATCACTGAATAGCAAAATATCATCTATATATATAAGGGCTGAGGATTGGAGAGGACCAAAGATATTAATCATTGCCTTTTGGAAGAGAGAAGGGGCTGTCTTTAATCCAAAAGGTAAGACTCTCCATTGGTAGTGTCCATTTGGAATGCAAAATGCTGTCTTCCATCTATCTTCAGGTTGAATTCCTATCTGCCAAAATCCACTTTTAAGATCAAATTTGGAAAATACCTTGGCTTTGGCTAGGGAGGAGAACAAGGCTGTCTTGTTTGGTAATGGGAATTTGATATCTTGCAGAAAATGGTTTAGAGGCTGGTAATTTATAACCAATCTTTTCTTTCCTCTATTCTGCTCTGATCGCTTGTTGACATAGAAAGCTTCGCATGCCCATTGCGAGTTGGAATATTCTATTATTCCTTGCTTCAGAAGATCATTGCATTCTTCATGTGCCATTGCAGCATCATCTGGGTTCATTTCTGGATGACTTGCTTTTGTAGGGTTAACATCTTCATTCTGTTTAAATGGCAGGCTGACAAAGAACTGTGGATTCTTCCATAATGGATTGGGGCATTTAGCCAAGAATTCTTAATGACTGTCAGCAAACATAGGTCTGAAGAGTTCTTTTGCCTGTTCTGCTGGCTGGACAGAATATATTCTTTCCTGTTGAATGAATGGTTTAAAACTTGACTTATATCGAATTCCTGTTGCCAGCAATCTTAAGCTTTGAAGTTGTTGTAGCAAATCCCATCCTAGGACAAGATCTTTTCCTGGGAGGTCAGTAGCAACAATGGCTGCACTTATAGTACAGGTAGGAAAGATCATAAGCTTTATGGTCTTAGTCCTGAGGTAGGTGGAGAAAGTTTTACCAGATGCGGCTCTATATGTATTAACTTCTGGTACTAAGAATTCTGCTGGTACCATACCTGGGTTGATCATACTTTCAGCAGCTCCTGTGTCAATGAAGGCAATGGCTTGGACTGGCCTGTAATACTTGGAAAAGTATATTTGTATCTTGACATGAGGAGAAACGCTGGTTGTAGCAATGAAAGGTATATCTGATCTTGCATTTGCAGCTCCTTTACTATAACAGGGATTGTCCTTAGAAGGCCTATTCTGTTCATTACTGGATTCACAATCTGGGAGTTGTCTGGTGAGAATGGAAGGAATATTCTTCATTGCCTTTGAGGGGTGCCTTGTGATTGTAGTAAAAGTATAGATTCTATGATAATCAGAATCTTCTGAATTTGAGGTTGAATCAAGCTCTTCTGTCTCAGATGCTTGATAATCTTCAAGGCAACATATTGTTGGTTCATCTTCAATGGAGAAGATGGATTCAATATCAGCTTCTTTTAGTGATACGCCTGAAAGTTTTTCCAACTGAGCAACAAAATTCTTTTGTCTTTTTGGGCAACTTTTGGCGTAATGTCCTTGTTTTCCACAGATAAAACACTTGGGGGATTTGGCTCCTGGAGCTTTCTTACTTTTAAATCGAAGATATCGCTTGCGTCTTCGTGGAGCAAATCTTCTTGGATACTTTCCTGAAGTACTCTTGACTATATGATCTTTGTGGGGCTTCGTACTAAACCTTTTCTTTCTAGGATGTTTAGATTGCCTTGAGCAATCACATGAATCCTTTCTGCTGCACTTGATGTTATATCTTGGAGGTCTGCAAGCAGCTTCAAGTCTTTTATCATGTTTAAGGAATGTACGAATTACCTCTTTTCTTTGGCATAACTCGCTTATGGCGAAGTGTACTGATTGTACAATTTGTCCCATGGTAAGATCCATAACCTTGAGGTTCTTGGCAGCCAATTCTTTTTCTACCAAGGCGGAAATGTCTTCCAGAAGTGAGGATAGGAATATTGGCTTGAGTGCATTGTCTGCTCCAAGGTTGATAAACAAATATATCATACGCTTGAAATGCTTATTGATGTCTTTCTTCTTGTAGGAACAGCATTTTCTTTTGAAGAATTCTCTTCTCATTTCGTCAACAAGGTTGTCTGGGCTCCCTATAAAGTGAGCATGAATTTGGCCCAAAAATTCTTGGAATTGAAGGCTAAGCATCTGTATTTGAACTTGTTCGGGGACTAGGTTCCACCAAGTATGTAAAATTCCTGTAAACCTGGCTGTCAATTCTGAGATTATATCAACTGTGGAAAAAACTGTTAGTCTTCTATGTAAACACCAAGCATGGAATTCTTTTAGCCTCTCTGCCCATTGATCCCAAGAAATATCATCAAATGTAAATTTCAATGTACTCTTTTCTCCAGTGCTATGTTGCGGCCTTTGCCTTTCTTGTGATTGGTCAGAGAGACTGACATCCTCTGGCTCGTGTACTTGCGGATCCCGGTCTGCCATTAAGACTTGGGGATGTTCACTTTCTGAGGACGAGGTGGAATCAGAAGCAGTGTCTGGAGATGTTGATTCTATGTCTGTTTCCAATGTTAGTTTTGTCATAAGAATCTTGGAAGAGTATTGATCAAACCTTTCTGAAGCAGAGTCATCATATCCATTCGAGTCTGTATAATCTTCAGAAGGTGTTGTTCTTGGAGTAGAAATGGTTGAGGCTACCCATTTATTAACAGGATAGTCTGAGAACTATGGCTGGGATACTCGAGAAATACTAGAGAAATCATCATCCTTGAGGAGTAAATGCTGTTTGGGTAAAGGACTTGTGGAACTAGATAGGCTGGGCGAACGTCTTCTGTCAGAAGTACTGTGAATCTTCTTCTTTCCTTCCTTTATATCTTTGCGCCTGAGTTCCTGTTTTTGTTGTTTTTTAACAATGTCTCGGAGTTCAGCCACATCACGTTTTCCTGATTGTCCGAAAAGATTGTGTCCTCTGGCATGCTCCTGTAAGGGGGAGTAAAAGGATGATCTTCCTAAGTCAAATAAATCTGTTTTGTGAGCTAGAGGAGGTGTAGACTTTTTCTCAATAGCCTGAATCTTTCTTTTTAGTTTAGCTATTTCCTCATGAGGGTCAGCTCTGAAATACGAGGGAAATCTTCCTTGTTCCAGATCATCAAGATTCTTGAGTAGGATTCGTAAAACCTCATGCATCTTTTCATTGTCAGCATCAATGCGTTCATAAAGTATCTCATGGTGATTGTCTAGCTTTTCATGTAATGTCCGTTCAGATGTCAGGAAGTGATTCTGAAAAGTAGTGATCTTGTTGCTGATGCTGGTAAGTGCATCATTTTGTACCAATGCATTCTGGCTTTGCCAGTTTAGAACTGTTTCTGCCATACTGTTTCCAGAGGTCTGTCCATTCTTATCTACCGCTGTTGGTACTGGAATCTTGGCCATATACTTGATATTATCAATAGTGTGTTCTTCAACAGGTGGAAAGGTATAGTGGTGAGGATCCGGTCTCATCATCATGACACATGGTTGAGTATTTGAGAGAGTGGAAACATAGGATCCTTTCCGTGCTTCCTGGGAACAGCTGGGTAGTGGTTTTTCAGCAATAGGTTCAGGGAATACCACTTGTTCACTAGGATATTTTTTCTGCCACTTCAGAATTGGTTTGTAGCAGGGAAGTATCTTCTGAGGGGGCTTACGAGGTAACTTGTGTTTAGCCATATCAATTAAATACTGCCACTCAGAGTTAACTTCTTCTCTTGCTATCGAGGTTACCGTTAATGGTTCATCATGGTCGCTATCACTGTCCCTATCAGGATGAATAACTGGGAAGTGCTGTTTCTTTCGGCATGACTTTCGTTTTCTTCGTGGATTGTCATCATCTTCAACTATACTTTGCCAGTAGCAATCACAATTGTCGCCACATTGGGAATCATCCCAAAAGCAATGACCAGAGTGTTGATCCTTGAAGAGGTATGACGGGTTTCCTTGTCCATCAAAGGAATGAATAATCTTGTTGAGGGAATCTGGTTTCTTCTCCTTTGGGACTGGTTGAAGCATAAACATGCTAGGGAAAAGAGGTGGTGCTGTCGGTTCCTTTTCCTTTGATCTGTCAAACCTGATGGTTACAGATCCATCTTTATCTCTTATGAAACTGGGAGAAGTAGACTGAATAGGAGCAGTTGGTGCAGTCTGCTTCTTTATCTGCTCATAGTCTGTCACCCATTTTTCAGGAAGGAGCTTTAGCAATTCAGCTCGTGGTATTTGTCTAGGGACATGGATACAGGTGGGAGCTTTCTGATTGAAATAATCAGCAGTGATGAGCAGAGCATCATCTGAAGACTCTGGTACCCTAAGATCCAGGGCATGATTCTGGACTCTGTAGGCCATTTGGTAGTGCAGAGTTGCCTCTATGGAGTCTGACTCAATCTGTGCTCCACAGATTTGAAGTTGGACCTGCAAGGCTGTCCGAATCTTTGGATCCCTGAGAGACATGCAGAAGTTAGGATAAAGAGTAACAAAGACAGTTCCTGCATTTAATGTTGTCTCAATGGTCCTAATAACGGCATGCTGATATTCCATATATCTAGTGTCTAATAAGGCCATTCTTGCGGTCACTGGTAGTCCTTTTCGTCCATGGTAAGTCAAGGCAAGTCTAATGGTTCCAAAATGGAGATGAGTATATCCCTTTTCTTGCCATTTGTCCAAGAATTCTGGGGGCAAATGTAACGTAACAAATTGTTCTCTCTGGGTCCCCAAAATAGGGTGTTGATTAAACTTGCTGGTCTGCACATATTCAAGGACAGAGGAAGATGGTTGTCTTATCAATGTCCGAATACGTCTGATGGGTCCTGCCAATGGTTTATCAAAAGCAGCATATGGACTGAGCAGGGGAAGCTCAGTGTTAGCAACTTGATTGTTATCACAGTTCTTATGAGTGATTTCATAGAGGGATTCTATACTAGCATTCGATCTTCGGGAGGATGAGCTAAAATCTAGATTTATGGGGCTATCCATGGTTGGGAAGGCAGGGTAATAACGTCCGGCAGAAGTAATAATCTCTATCTCTCTCTCTCTCTGAAAAGAAGAAAACGAAATGGGGCTCTGATACCAAGGTAATACTGATTAGTAATTATTCATAAATTACTATTCAGTATTATATGATTTACTTAAAAGAATTTAAAAAACATTTAATATTTTACTAAATAATGTAGGGCTTAGTAAAGGTGCAATAATGTGCCCGTGGACTTAGTAAATCGTAAGAGAAATGAACTTAGTTATACTATTTGATTTACTAAAAATTTTATTAAATTACTATACAGTATTAAAAAAATAGTAATATACTACTATACAATTTACTAAATTTTGTTAGTAATTTACTAAATGTGTTTAGTCAAAATGAAACACAATTAGTAAATTACTAAATAAATTTAGTAAATTACTAATATTTTTAATATTATATAGTAATTCACTAGTACATTTAGTAAATCATATTGTACAATGTAATAATCCTGTTATTCTTCATTTATCACTCGATTTATTAAGTCAATGGGCTATTACTAAGATCGTATTGTTTAATAAATAACTAAACGGTTACTAAATGTGTCTTAGTAACAGAAACAACAATGTCAATACTACCTTCCAAGATGAACACCAAAAGAATCATGATTTATGTTCCTCTTGCTCTAAGATATATATACTACAACAATCCTGTCGTGATTGTAAACTCACTCTTTAGTCTTCCCTAAGTGTTCCGAGCAGCAATTAGGGTTGCTCTAGTTCGATTTGGCATTTGGAGAAGAACAATTCACTTCTTATTAGTTCGTTCTACTTGCTAACGTTGTTCTTTATTTTCAAGTAAGATCAACAATGGAGTAAACAATGTAGGACTCGTTTACTCCACACTAACGCTTAGCCTAACACCCTTCTTTATGGGTGTTGACACTATGGAAATCTTGGGCCTAACTTTAACGAAGCCCACAAAAGCCCATAGCCATATACTAGGCCGGTACCTGTAGGGAGAAGACTACAGAGGTAATATAGTAACCTTGTAGTCAAGGGAAGTCTGCAAGCCTGCACCTCTGATGGACGCCAAATCTGCAGGCTTGCGCCTGGAACATGAAATCTACAGGCTTGCGCCTGCAAGAGACACGTGTCAAAAGAAAAACGGTTTCATGGCCCCGAGATAATTGAAACTTGTTACCCACGCATGACACTAACACACGTCTAAAAGATAATCAGTTAAACCCGAAGTCGGAGGAACTGAATCCACATTTAATGAGTGGGAATCAGTTAGCCCCGAGATTCTGGGGAAAGTTGGATCCAAAAAGATCTTCAGGAGGTCGTGACAGATCAAGTATAAAAGGGAGGGGATCCCCCTCAGAGAAGATCACGATCAATCATCCAAACACAAGCTTTGCATTGCTCGTCACCCTTAGTTTAGTAGATACCTCGGCCTGGGTTACTTGGTCATCATCCTTCCAACAGCGGAGTGAGCAACCGTAGCTCTGTTGATCAACCCTCCGCCAGCACTCCCACCGTCCCGGCGAGCAACCGTAACCGAGGCAAACAACCCTCCGCCAGCACTCCCACCGTCCCGGCGAGCAACCGTAACCGAGGCAAACAACCCTCCGCCAGCACTCCCACCGTCCCGGCGAGCAACCGTAACCGAGGCAAACAACCCTCCGCCAGCACTCCCACCGTCCCGGCGAGCAACCGTAACCGAGGCAAACACCCCTCCGCCAGCACTCCCACCGTCCCGGCGAGCAACCGTAACCGGGGCAAGCAGCCCTCCGCCAGCACTTCCACCGTCCCAACGAGCAACAGTAACCGGGGCAAGCAATCCTCCGCCAGCACTACCACCGTCGCACAAGTCTACAGCACACTGTAGCAAGTCTACGACGTCAGCAGCGGGTCTACGACGTCAGCAGCGGGTCTACGACGCCAACATCGACCACATCACCCCTTTTTTGTCCGTTTTTATGGCTGTAAGATTTTAAGTTCTTTTGTGAGACTTTGAATTTGTACTGTCCTACATCTTTTCATCTTTCTGGCGACCACATACATTTCACTGTAAGTCCAATTGCCAAATATTTCCGACGTGATCCGCCTTCTACGCGAACAATGGATCAAAAAAGTATAAAGTCGGTGATAGAGTCATATGTCAAAATAAGAAGTTAAAAAAATAGAAAATGAGCACAAATTATGACCGTAAACTTAAATTTTGTTTTTAATTCCAGATGAGATCGTCAACGGGGAGCAAATCATATAAGAATTCGTTTATTCCGCGTAAGCACCTACCCTAATGCTATTCACTATGAATCAAAATTCCGTTTCATCTTGGTTGTATGATGATGAGATGCGACCTACCTTGGGATCCCCCCCACCCGCCCCACCACCAATGACTTATTCTGTACGAATTTTATCAGGCAAGTCCACGAGTTATTAAAAAAAATTATCAATAATACTTTTTTCTTATTAATTTTTATTTTTATATTGATTTTGATCGATCTTGAATTTTATTGTGTGAAAATCAAAGGAAGACTTTAATATTATCTAATATTTATTTTATAATAATTTAATTCCAACCTCTCGTTACTTCGTCTTGTAATCCACCTTACCTTTAATAGTAACTCCATAATAGACCATCAATCGAAATTCATTGATTTTACATATTCTTAACAGCATCAGTAATTGCAGTTCAACTTCTGTTTCCAACTTACTTAATCTAGTCATCAAAATCCTAAAATAAAAAAACACAAGAGATGATTCAATATTATTACCCGTTTTTATTTATATTTTTTATTTTTTAGTCAATAATTGAAAATTGTAGATTAAGGCATGTTTAGTCTTTATACGGTAAAATCCAAGATCAGCCAAGATCAATATACAAACAAAAACTAGTGATAAAATCGTATAACAAACTAAGTTTTGGTCAAAATAGAAAGTTTCATAATAGTTTTTTATATCATAGTATATTTTACCAAAAAAATTTAAAATTTTATCCCTTCTTAAGTTTTTGGATTTAAAATCGACATAATTTTTTAAAATCTATTTAAAAATTCAAATTATGTCGTATTTACATTTTATAAAATCAATTACTACCCTTGACGTAAAACCTAATTATATATTAATTAATTGGAGAGCATTTGACTAAATAATAACCAACCGCGTCGTCTGTCTTTCTCATTAATTTTCTTTAAAAAAAAAAATTTCCATGAAAAAGACCGCCGGCCCCCAAATTCTGACCCAACACAGTCGAGTCGAGTCGACACGAGCTTTGCCTTTGTCTTTTTTTTCACTACGCGTGGGGGGTTCATATTTATAGTCAATTCCATTTCCATCAATCAAAGGAAGGAAGGAAGGTTGAATGTCAACAACAACACCCCCCGACTGAGACAACGAGGACGGTTACGTATACATTTGCGTTCATATTACGAGTGGAGGAATGTCATGTCATGGGGTTGGGTTGGGTCATATGTTTCCGGGTTCATCAACAGCGACATTCCAATCCACGGATGTTTTCGTTGAAGGTTTCCGTCGTAATTTATCATAAAAAATTTTAAAATTTACCTTAACAGAGCTCGTAGGATTGTGGTCCGCACCGTCCAAAAGGGGTTGTTTTGATCTTTCCCTCTAATTCTGGGAAGAAAAAACATAATAGGAAAAAGGAAAGGAACGGGAAACAGAGGCCAGAGGGAGAACGCGTTTTGGTCGGACGAGCATAATAAGAGATTTTTCACAACACGCGAGTATAATTCATTCATCACTTCAAATATTTTAAATGCTTGCCCCACTTATTATTATTATTTATTTATGTCGCCTTTCTGTACAAAACTTGAAAAATAGAGAAAAAGAAGAAGATAAAAATGCTACAATACATGTCGCGAAACTTATATGTAGTCGTATTTCACCGTCGGTAAACGAAAGAATGGATGCGAGACCTGCTTCAGGCAAGGTGAGGTGGGACAACTGGTCTTGGATGGAATCAGAACATGTTCCACCACTTGTTACGGTTTTCCATGGTCTTTGCGAGCTCGCTCGCCAATGAGGCGAAATTCTCGGCTCCGTCCTGAAGCTCTTGGGTGCGTAAGCTGATCCTCTGCAATATGGAAAAGGACCCCTCCCTTACTGCATTACGACACACATAGGCACGAATACCCTGATCTAGCTAGAACCACAACTTCCCTTACCTCAAGTTTCTCTCCGCGCTCCATAAGTTTGTTCTTAGCTTGTAGAGCCGCGGCGGATGCATCCTTAGCCTGAGGCCCAAAAATAAATAGTAAGCAACACGCAGTCCATGACTAATGTTTCTACACCGAAAGGGGAGACGCGTGTCATCTCACCCCCGTCTTCCGGTATTTAGCGATAATTTCTTCGCGAGTTCTCATCCTCGGCTGCATATCGGCATTTGCACCCTCAAATAGTCTCTCCCTGTCGCTCCTTTCATCTGCAGAGAAGCAATGCGGCATTTCAGCCACTGGGCTCACTGACCAATATTATATGCATGAATTTAACATTTACCTCTTTTGACGGGCATGGGTTTAGTTTGCTGAGAAGACGACGAAGGAGCGGGGGCCACAGGTTCATCAATCTCAATATCATCTGCAATAGTCAAGTTCAATGTCATAAGAACAGACAAAAGAGGATAATTTCCTAGTAAGAGATTAGGCTAATAGTTTATCAAACCTATATTTAGCTCAATGACATGATCTGGGGCGAATGATGAGGTGGATTCAAACATTAATGGTTGGGAGAATATAGCTCCTATATGTGCAGGATCAACGATATCCTCTTCCAATGCATGAATGTCATCATCTTCTTCGCCTGGTATCAGGCCCTTAAAAACGCCCCCAAAAATCCCATGACCAACATTCTGCAGATGGAAATAATCAAATCAAGTCAACTACTCCTGAGCATATGCAAGAGAAGTATCCTTGATGAACCATGAAATAACCTGTTTTTTCTGATCAACGGATATGTTAATGCGAGAAGACGAGGCTGCTGCCAAGACTTCATCATGGAGGACAGGCAAGGAAAGTGGAATCCTACAAGAAAACAAGTGTGGGGGCAATGTGAAAGTTCTACAGAACTTACATCATAGCATCAGAAGAAACCGACACAAAATGTGCACCAGAGAAAAATAAGAAACCTGAGGTCATTTTCTTTGTCTAACAATGACAGGACTGCAAACTCACAACCATTCACCTAAACGGGACAAGAATTCAAGTTAACACAACGAGAGAAATAATCATATGTCCCGTTTGGAAGAATCAGAACAGCTATGATAGACTGCAGAAAATTCTCTTCTTTGGATACATATCTTGTAGACATATTGAAATCTACTTGAAAAACTTACCAGAGTAATTTGACCATTTTCAGAAGAAGATACAGTCTTTTCCATGTTGGCCTTGAAGTTCCACCTCAAAATTGACATTAAGGAGGTTTTCCCCACCACTTGGAGATTTGGTAAAGACCTACGATGAACAATTACATGTAGTTATATAACTAAAACTGGCGGAAAACCTGGGATCAGTTGTGTGGTAGAACAGATTCTTGAAGCACCTTCGCCACCAAATGGCCTCAGGTTTTACCTCATTTCAATATCTCCGGTTTGATAGAAAAGGATAATGCCGTTATCTGACTCTCCTCTCTTCAGGGTTCCAGTCCAGCAACACGGATTTGGGAGGTTCACTGTTTGCACGAAGTTTTGGTCCATCTGATAGAACGGAAGCTGAAAATGTTAGTAAGCTAAAGGAAAAATATCTTCCATTTGATTTTAAACTAATTAAGGGCCACCTGAATAGCACATGTCAAAGGAAACAAACTGATCGAGTCCTCACAGCAGAGGATGACAAGTGCCTTGGAGGGAGTGTCAGTTGAAGTTGTTTCATTAATGTCATCTGTCCCAAGAATTCCAACATTAGATTTGTGATCATAAACAGACTGTACTCTAGGATCTGGTAAACTCCCTTGATGATTTCCTCTATACATATTGACTGCTTCTTAATAACACTGAAAGGTACCAGACACAAGTAAATATTTAAGCAAACTAGGCTCGGACGCCCACCTATAACATGCAACGATACAGCATTCGAGCCCTTCTCAGAATTGAACAACTGAGACCCCATGACACCGCCATCTGCACTATCTATAACCGTAATGCAGGAATTTTTGGTTAAAACCAATGTGATACTCTTGGTGGAGCTACCAACACAGTCTGATTCAGACGCCCCTCTTTCGCCCAACCTAATTTCATCTGAGGTAAAGATGAAAGCAACAGAAACGATGGGGGAACTTGTATCAGAAGAACAGTGGGTGACTGAAAGTACTGATGGAACACTGGTATCAAGAATTGCAACCTGAAAAACATTGAGGTTCTCGTTTAAACTCAACAGCAGATATAACTCTAAATATGTCTAGGAGAAATACAAAAGCATACCCAACATTTTTACCTGCCCACATGCATATCCAATGGCGAGTCTAGACCCATCTTTTGCAAATTGTACATTGCAAATTGGGGATTCTAGCAAAGAAACAACTGCGACACAGCTGGGCCCATCTAGCTGAACTGTGCTCTTAACTGTGCAAGAGTTGTAGATACTTACATTAAAACCATCATTAGTACAGTTAAACAGGTGTTGAAGAATGACATATCAACAACCATGACAGAAGTAAGCTAAATTGTGTTATATTTCAGTAAGATAGAACAACATCACTTTTAATTGCCAAAATAATATTATGTCCAAGCACAGTAGCTGGAGGACTGCTGTCTGACCAATTTTCCAGGGATGGCTTCAAGTAGCCACACAGGAAGGTCTAACAGCCTGATTAAGCAAACTGACTTCTACATATGTTAAGCCAACACTATCGATTAGTTCTTTGAGCCCCTCCGATGCTAGTAAATTCCATCATCATTTATCCTAATGATTTCAACAGAAGAGAACTATAAAAAAAAAAAAGAGAGAAAACATAAACTTTTTTACCTTTATTCACTTTATCAGTGATGATGTGCACTGTACTTTCATTTGGACTGGTCATTTGGTATATGCGGATCTAAGAAATATCAAGTGAAGAAAATAAAATAAAAAATATTGCCCTACACCAAAAAAAAAGTCCTGATAAAGAAGAAAGCTCAACTCTTACCAGACCACTTTCGTCGCCAACAGCCAAACTTAAAGTTGCAGGACAAAAATCTATTGATGATATGGAAGCAGGTGTATGTGCAAGGGAAATGCCTTCCACCTATATAATATATCAAGTTCTCTACATGAAACCATCAAGAACAAGAATAAAGAACTCTCTATTAAACAAACAACTTGTCATGGCTACCTCTTGTAGCAGAGCACAAATTGGCGTAAAGGTTGGAGTTGTAGCATCCCATACTCGGACTGATCCATTGTTATAGCCTGCTATATACAACTTCTCCACTTGATAGGCTTCAGTTAGGATATTGTGACTAGGAACCCCACCAGTCAAAGGCCATTTACTACCGCCCCCAGAAAAAGACTCTGTCGGTTGATTTGCTTCTGCAACTATCTAATTGAAAGGAGAAATTCATGAATGGCAGGTGCAACAAATCAAACTATTAAAAAACTCTTCTTGAAAAGGTACAATTTTTTCTAAGAGCTTCATCGATCATACTTTAGAAAGCACGCTGGACAATGTTCTGTCCGAATCCACCACACCCAGCTTAGCAACTGTGATTAGTGGTTCCACATTTGGGATAACCATGGTGTAAGCGGAAGGAGAAACTGTAGCTTTTCGTTCTCCATGAGAGACTACAGTATGGAGAGCAGCATTATCATAAATATGTAACTCTCCAGGATTTGTCAATACAACAAGTGACTCTGTCTGAGTACTTTCAGTTTCAACTTCATCCGCTGTTGGTAATAGAGCCATATCCGCGAAGGAACCAGTAAGAGTGAGATCCATGCGGCCAAGGCATTTCACATTTTCCAACCCGCGTGCCCACTGAAGACTTAAAATCTGTGATAATATAAATCTACAGTTAGATAATGGAACACTTCAGTCAGTTGGACTCAAACAAATCAGTGCCACAAACAAAATAACTATTACTGCATCATTAGTATCATGGCACTGAAAGGCGTTTATCATTACACGATATTGCGAAAAAAAAAGCCAGAATGGAACATGGCAATATCATCAAGTTATTGGTTTATCGAATGAAAAAAAATAGAACTTCCAAATCCTAGAAAAGCGGATTCAAGATCTACCTACCAATGGTATTTAATAGAACCATATTTCTTCCATTTGAGTTCACTGACAATAAACTCCTATTTGTGAGAATGCTTCTGCAGAAAGCAACTCAATTCAAATGCTAAATGCTCCACTATAATTTCAGAAGAATTTCGCCGTTCAAACTTCTAAATATCTAGTTTATGATAGATAGTATAATGATCACCACAAATAAAGAAAATGATAGTTTTGCCATTTAATTTCAAAATATATAATGTGCGATAGAAATCACACTGATTTCAGAAACAGGAGACCAAGAAAAATAAAAAGCTGTGTTGACATAGACTAGCAAGTAAGAAATCACACCGTCAATACTTCCTCTGAACCAATTTCATCACCACCATAAACAAAGAGACAACCTCCATAACCGTTTTGTGATCTGCTCATAGACCAATGTAAAACAATGACAGGAAGTCTTCGGCTGCCTGATGACAACTGTAGCTTAATGACATTATCAGAAATATCCTTGGAATGATGGCTCCTTGTGGCTACAGAAGTTTCCATGTTCCACAATATTATGTCGCCATCTATGTAGCCAACAGCAAGAACTGATCCATCAGAAGATGCCCAACATAGAGAGCTTATCTCTTTCTCCAACTGCTCATCATCTGAGATCTCTCTGAAAGATTTATCACTTCCAGAACTGGGGATATTCATAACTGTTTGACTTTTCAACTGGAGATCCTTGCAGCCTCTCACCAAATTGACCTGGTTTCGAGAGATATCCCAGAGTACAAGCAGCCCTTGCTCATATGCAATCAACATCCTGAGTAAGATATCCATCCATTATCAGTACTAAATAGACGGAGATGATATTAGAGGGAATGAATGACTCAAATTCCTTTATCACAGAAATGCCAATGAGAATAGTACATTATTACAATATGCTGCCATGATTCATGGCCATGTTTCTTAGAGAAGAAAAGAAACAGATTAATGCAGGAGAAATACTTGTCATGCCTGGAGTTATTATTATTAGATAACCAAGGTACAGGGAAACTGTTTTACTCTAACCTATTTCCTTTAGAGCACGGCTGCGTAAGAACTCCGACAACAGATTGATGGTAAGGCACTGGAATCTGAGCCGCTTCTGCGACATTCAGCAGTACATGTAAATCGTAATGATCAAGAATAGAGCAAAACATTGAAAATTTTTTGAAAACTTTATTTAGTTATTCATAGATTAATGCGGCTATTCCTTTTAGCTTCTGATATATATATATATATATAATTTCAAAAGAATTTTAAAAAAATCAGTAGCCCCCTAACAATTGGAAATCCTTCCAAAGCGAAGACCCTATTGTCCTGTAATAACTGCCCAAGCCAAGGAAAGGGGCCACTGCATCAAATATTTGTTTACTTTATTACTTAACTTTTGAACGCTATATTATGCATATAACGTTGAAAGAGAGGTTGGTGGCCTCTTATAAACTTTTATTCACCGGAACTTCCTAACCCCAAAGGGATGAACATGCTAAAGAAGAAATTGATCTTAGATCGGCCACTCTAAACTCGGATAATGTTCAAAGAAACATTTATTCCTTAAGGATGTATTAACTACCAAAAAACATTGACATTCAAAACAAAGAAATTACAAGAAGTTACCACCAATTGAATCAGCTGGAATGAGGTAAGGAAGTTGGATGAGCTGTCTCTCATTGGTATCAAACTTTAACACATAGACCATACCATTCTCATCTCCAATGTACCTGATGTTTGTAAAAGGAACTGCAGGCTTTATAATGCCAGACGGATACACAAGAGGTGCGCCAACAAAATAGTGGTAGGTCCTGATCAAACATACATGTTTTTTGTTCCCTGGATCACCGAAAATGCAGTAATATTTGACTCCCACTCTAATGAGCAAGCAATGCACCTGTTCTTCAAATCCCAAACCTGTCAGCATATACAAAACCTATTAAAAAAGCCAGTCCACTTTAACGTGCATTATGAATAAACCAAAAGAGAAATTACGATATGAATAAACATTGAAAATAACATAATTCTGAGGAACAGTACATGGACAAGAGCATACCTGGATGTCATTACCGTTGGAGACACTCACCAAAAAACCTTGGTTTTTCAAAAACTGTAAATGACAGAGAGGATATATCAAAAGATATGGATGCTGTCAGTTTCTACGGTTTAAAAAAAAGGATATCAAATGAACCGCCATACTTCCACAGGAAGGTATTTTTTAATTCCACTGTTGACATACCTCTAGGTGCTTCATTGACATTTGTTTTGGTGATACAAGGAGAGCTTCAATATTGTTACCCCCAATCACTTTGATCCTTCCATCACTGCAGTTGTAAGGATTATTTGTTAATCAACGAGATTTAATCTGTCTACATCTGAAGTTAGTTGGCGAGCTGGATTATAATTCCAACTGAATAATATGATCAATGCTTCAACCACAGAGCTCAAGCTACTGTTTGCATGGATTAAGCATCTGTCAGGCGCTGGGGTGGTGCCATCTACACATTTTTACGAGCAGATTACATCGATACCAAGAACCAAACAAACTACAGTCACCGATTTTAATATTATAAGTATTACCACATGACTGGGCCACAAGGTAACGGTAGGACGTACGCATCACCGGAAAAAGAAAATATCCTACAGTGAAGTCTGATCCGACAAAGAGCATCAATGGAAACTTAGGTACCCCTAACATTCAAGAATTCTGGTAAAGCACGACACATAAACAGAGAGACACCATAGGGGATACAACCATACAATATGAAATTTCACACTCATGATAGTGGCCACGTGAATTATGTTCATCCTGCTGTACTTTTCAACCTAGTTTTGCTGGAACAGAAGAACACACATATAAACATAATTTTCAGCCAAAATAGCAGTGGGGTTCAACTCACAGTGTTCCAACGGCCAAGAGACTCTGAGTCGGATCGAATGCTAGGATCCTCGCGGTGTTCGGAATCCCATAGTGAACCGTGAACCGAGGACGGAAGTCCATCCCCTCCGGTGGCACGTCAACCTGCGGAATCCCCCGCGGAATAATAACAAGCGAATAAATCGCCCCGCCCACAATCAATCACAACGGTGTCGCCTGACCAAGCAACAGAATAAACGAGGGAGAACCCTTGGAACCTGAGGATCGAGGGAGGATCGGCTTTCTTCCTCCCGAAGCTCCTGACGGAGATCATCATCCTCTGGTTGATGGTGATGGGCACGATCGCGCTGCTGGAGGAGCTGTTGGGTGGCCTTCTGGAACAATTTCTTGGTGAACATGGCGGCGCGGGAATAATCCGACGATTCCCCTCGGCGACGAATTTGGAACGGGAACGAAGAGGAAAAAGAGAGAAAAAAAAAAGGATATTTGGGGGAGGGGGTGGAATTTTGGCCGTTGCGTGTAGCGGTTGAAAGTGGGTGGGCTACAATGGATTTGGGACGAGTTGGTAGGATCGGCGGTTCGGCCGGGGGGCTCGGAGGGGGACCGGGGAACAAAAATGTGGGACGTAGATTTTCATGAAATCGACAACGAGAAGACCCAGTAGTGATAATGGGCTCGAGGCCCAATCTCAAAACCAACAGGTCAACCAACCCAACGGAAACCATGTCACCTCCCGGGAAACGAGCCAATCGGGAAGCCAGTTCCAGCCTCTTAACCAATCATAGACTTCCACGTGGAAAAACTCCACGTCACTTCCCTCAGCCCCCAATTTCCCTTTTTGGGTTTTCATAACGAGAGGGGGGCGCCACTCGACGATTCTCCCAGCAAGAACACGCTGTCGCGGGGAGGGAGTGGGCTTGATCGATCGGAGGTCGAAGGGATGGTGGCGCAGGGATCGGGTTTCCGGCGGTTGATGGTCCTCGCTTTCTGTGTCGCCGGGATCTGGTCGGCCTACATCTACCAGGGCGTCCTCCAGGAAACCCTGTGAGTCTCGATCGGACGCCCTACCAAGGATTGCGAGGGTTGTTTACGTTTTATGATGTTTCCGTGTCGTGTTGTTTCTTTTAGGTCTACGAAACGGTTCGGCGCGGATGGGAGGAGATTCGAGCAGCTGTCCTTTCTGAACTTGGTTCAGAATGTCATCTGCTTGATCTGGTCCTACTTGAGTGAGTTCTTTTCTTCTTCCCTATATTCTTTTGGATTCCGTTGCTGAGTAGTCCTCGTAGTGGGGTGGTGTCGGTGTTTGTTTGCCCAAGTTGAGTGATGGTTAAAATGAACGGTAGTGATAAAGGTGTGTGGCGGGAGGGGGAGCGGGAGCGGGAGCGGGGGAGCTCCGTGGTGGACTTACTGGAGTGCTGGGATCACCAACACCATCGGCCCTGCTCTGGGGATTGAAGCCCTCAAGTACATTAGTTACCCTGCCCAGGTATCCTCCCGTTCGTGTTTTGCTGTCTTTACACGTTCTAGTTGAGGAACTTCCCATTCATAGTTGACATTGCTTCTGCTTTTCCTCCAGGTATTAGCCAAATCCTCGAAAATGATTCCAGGTGAAATCGAGTTTGGCCAATTTATTTAAGTCGATTTAGGCTTTCGCCATGTTTTATGAACTACAGCTTCTTTTAACAACATTAGCCATTTCTGTTAGTGACATTATAAGTTCTTCTTAATCATGTATGCAGTACCAATTGGTAAACACAATTTTATATTTTCCCCATTGCAGTGATGCTTATGGGTACCCTGGTTTATGGAATAAAGTACACAATACCAGAGTACATATGTTCTTCCCTTGTTGCCGGAGGGGTTTCTATGTTTGCATTGCTGAAGGTATCATTTCTCTTTCTGCCTTACAGTAGTTTCTTATAGGTGCCCGATATGCTTGATTTCAAGCTTGCTGACTCTGTAATGTGTTAAATTGTGTTTCGGTTGTTGCAGACTAGTTCCAAAACTATCAGCAAGTTGGCACACCCTAATGCTCCTTTAGGTTATTTATTTTGTTTCCTCAACCTTATGTTTGATGGATTCACAAATGCTACACAGGACTCGATCTCAGCAAGGTGACTCGAAGCTTTTTTTCCACGTTTTATTTTCTTTGTTCTTGCTTTGCTTGCAATGGAAATATATGGGACTTCCCATACTGTATGGATTGTATTTCAGTCTTCCATTGAAAATGCTCTTGAGGTTGACATTATCAAGGGATTTATCTCACCAACTTCCCTTCTATCTTTCTGGAAATGGCTTGCGACAAGGCTTTTTAGTTTTTAGAATTCAGCATGTCCGGCAAAGTTCCTTAATACTTATGCAAACATTGGTGGTTATGTTCCTCTTCAGGTATCCAAAGACAAGTGCTTGGGATATCATGTTGGGCATGAACCTCTGGGGCACCGTGTACAACCTGATTTACATGTTTTGCTGGCCCCAAGGCATTGGCTACGAGGCGATCCGATTCTGCAAACAACACCCCGAAGCTGCTTGGGACATTTTCCTGTACTGCCTCTGCGGTGCAGTAGGTCAGAACTTTATTTTCCTGACCATCAGCAGATTCGGGTCCCTGGCCAACACCACCATAACGACCACCCGCAAGTTTGTCAGCATCGTCGTCTCGTCGCTGTTGAGCGGGAATCCCCTATCAAGCAAACAATGGGGTTGCGTGGTCATGGTCTTCTCAGGGCTATCGTATCAGATTTATCTGAAGTGGAGGAAGCTGCAGAGGATGCAGAGGAAGAGGAAACCCATGTGAAGCTTAAGTTGTTGATGAGGACAGAGGTTTTGTAATTTACTGGGGACCGTGAATAGCCCTGAAAAGGTCTTATACTACAGAGTGCTTAGGACATGACATAGTGGATTTAATTTAATCATTTGACTCGATAATTCTCATTAGGAAACCAAAAGGTACGAAGAAGTTGAGAAAAAGGTTTTGATAGTTATCAGCCTGAGCCACCCACCACATCACATATAGATGAATGTCTTTTCCCTAATTTTTCTCCGCCTAAAGATGGTATACTTAATACTTTTCCTTGTGAGCTCGCATAACGGTATGGGTTTAAAATTTCTGTCGTTGTCTTGATAGACTTGTTGTGAATCGACTAAATGACTTTGTGGGTTTCATAATTAGGCCCAAGATTTCTATCATGTCAACACAAGTCGCCTCTTAGGATAAGACGATCTTAGCTGAATGTCTTACTCAACATTGTGAAGTGATTTGAATTACGGACAAAGAAGCATAAAAAGAATGAAAGACATTGTAGATTCGAGACTTAACACCAAACGATGTGATCCCATGGTACGTGCCAAACTCTATATCCTCGTGCGGGTTGGAATTCCATGTCAAGGTATGCGATCTTGTTGAGAGTGTGAGCCCATGATATTTGCCAGTGTTGCGGGAATTAAAAATCCTTGTCTAGCTGGGCGAGACGTTGTCGATTTAAACGTGTGTCACCTTGCAAATCGCTCGGATCAAAGGGCAAGTGACACCATAATAACGAGGTCATCACTATTGTTTCTCCAGGCGCCCATGGTTCATGCATGAGAAGTTTAAGGTCATTCTCTACGATGTTAACCTCTGTTTGAAAAGCATGAAAAATATTAATTGTAATTTCATTCTTTAATGATTAGACGTCGACTACGGGCACAAAATTTGATATCGTTTGTTATACCACTTGCACCGTAACATCTTTGAGGGTTGGCAGACCAAATTGGTTAACTCTACCAACCTCTGGCGACGAGTTTGCTGTGGGAACATATTCCTCGATGAGAGGTTTTACTTTGAGAGCATATTCATGTACAAGAGGTTTTGCTTTGGAAACATCATCATTAACAAGAGGTTTTTCTTTACGAGCACAATCCTCGATAAAAGATCTTACTTTGGGGCCGTACCTCAACAAGAGATTTAATTATGAGCACGTACTCCTCGACGGGGGGTTTTGTTACGAACACATACTCCTCTACAAGAGGTTTTGTTCTAGTGGCATACTCCTCTATGAGAGTGGTGACATAGTCATTGACGAGATTGGGGACATACTTATCAATTGGAGGTTTTGTATAGAAACTTTTTCTGCGTCGATGTGAACGAGCATTGTTAGAGTAATTATTTGCATTCCCATTTACTTTGTAGTCCTCATTTATGAAGTTTTTTACTTGTGTTGGGACAAAAGAGCTGGGCTGCTTGAATCTATTGGCTCTAAGAGCATACTCGTCAACGGAAAAGCTATCTATACGCCAATGATGGGAAGCATAATTTGAATATGGAGCTTCGTCCTAGTCTACTTCGTCATCTTCGTAGACTTGATTATGACTGATCAATCTCGTAGACTCGTCACGAGTCCATTCCCAGTCCATGCATTCAGGGTATGGACTTTCGTAGAGCTACATGTCCTTTCTATAAATAACATCTGGTACAATTTTTTTAACAAATGAGTTCACTCTATAGACATGTTTGTCGACAGGGGGTCTCGCGTAGAAACTTTCTCTACGGGGTTGTTCCAGCCTATTGGGACCGGGCGGCCAAGAGGAAGAAGGTTTAGTGGGAGATGCTTTCTCTCTGGGAATTTCGTACATATCCATATCACCTTGATTGGTGTTTTCCCATATGTCATCTTCCTGGAAAGACACAACACACTTCCCAGTCGTCGCACGCCGAGCTTCTCCCATGAAATAATTATCTTTATCAATTGAATCACTCGGTTTTGGGCTAGATGTTGTCTTGAGGAGACCTTTAATCATTTCTCGCATTTCCTCCATCAGATTTCTTTCCATGCTCTTTTGCATTTTTTCCATGTTTCTTTTCATGTTTCTTTGCATTCGTTTGCACATATCTCCGGACTCAAATGATATAGATTATAGAGAAGCATGAGCGGAATCCACACCTGCCCCCTCATATTCGGGGTTGTAGGTATCGTCCAGTTGATCCGAACTTATAGTTCATGGCATATTGAACATTTAGTTTATTCGGACTCCCACTGTGGTCGCCAAAAACGTGTTCGTGTCGAAATATTTGGCATGAACAACACAAGGGTCCGGATGTGATTGCCAATAATGAAAAGAGATGAATTCTATTAACAAATGATGATGAAAGATGTATTACAATCAAAGGAAAAAGCTTACAGTCATGAAATGCAAAAATAATTGAAAACTGGATTGTTGAAGACGCCATAGACTTGCTGCTGACACCGAGAACTTGCGGATGGGCACGATAGAATCTGATTTCCAGTTATGTGGTGGATGGGGATGTGAACGTGGATGTGGAAGATTGTTTGGAAGGGATGATTTGGACGCAGGTTTGGATAAGGGAGCTGGAAAACACAGCGCTCTGAGATATGTTAGACAAATAATGTACTTTTGGCTTAGATGACTGTCTGTATTTGTTTTAGATAATCTTACTTCCTTTTATATTAAAATTGATATATGAAGACGTGGATCAACTTTTCCCGATTTTTCTCCACCTGAAGATCGTCTCAAATTATGGGAATGTAGCCTCCTTAACCGATTTCCTAAAATCTCCGAATCAAGATCTTGATTCGGAGATTTTAGGAAATCGGGAACACAGATCTACGAAGAAGATCTGTTTATTCACGCTCGGTGGGGCTGCACCGATCTGTGATTTCTTCATACTTCTCTTTCAGCTTTCGAGCTTTCTGATTCAATATTCCTTGTATCCTTCCATTAGGGGCTTAAGGATCTGTTTACTCATATCGCCAACTAGCAGTCTGCAGACCCATAAAACCTGTATGGTTCAGTTTGTTATATACCTGTCTAGATTCAGATGATCGAATCTGCACTTTGTGTGAATTGGAATATTTTTATGGAAGATTTGTACTACCCCACGTTGTCTTAAGTTTATGGCCATATATTTACATTCAAAAAGTGACAATCCCTTGCAGGTAAAGCTATGAACTGGATTCGACGAAAGGTCTACCTTTACAATGTCACGTTTGGTCTCTATATGTTGGACTGGTGGGAGCGATGCCTCTTCAGTATCCTTCATTGCCATCATCTTGAACATCTGGTTCCTCGAGTTGTGTAGCATGTCGCCAGCGATGTTTGTTCATAACTTATATGATTATGCTCGTCGAAGAGGGAAATCATGGTTCTAAATGGTTTTTTTCTTCTTCTTTGCTTCTCGGTGGTCTTAAATTCACGTTGATGTTCCTAAACTGTAACGGATATTTTGGTAATCGTTTTAATGTGGTTCATCCTTTACAACACTTCACGTTTCATAACACGCTTCTGGCAAAGGTACAAAACCCAGTTCCCATTATTTTTACTTCCGTCTACTTTAGGTTTACATGCCTGTCGTTTAACCTTGTTTGGTATTGTTGGTGAAGAGTGGCTTGTGATATGATTTTGCTTCTTCCATCTGTTCTTACCATAAGTATATGCCGAAAATCAACATGGAACTGCTCTACTAAATATCTGCTAGCTCGATGTTTCAGCCTCCATGGCGAAACTCACATGTTCCCTCAGCTTCAAGGTCACAAATGGGGCTGGCGCTTCGATTAAGACGGTCTAAACTGCAAGCCTGTTATTGGGAGTCAAGGTCAAGTTGTGCCGTGTTTCTTTCCCCTTGCTTCTCCTTATCGCGCATTCTCGATGTAAAATTCATAGTTTATCATTTTTTATTCATAATTGTTGTAGAATCGCTTCGCATGGGTTTATAAGATTGCAGGTTGCTTTTGCCTTTGCGTTCTCTTCCAGTTTTGTTCCTTACTATATCTTCATTTCTTACAAACCTGACCCGCGTGGGGAATATTTATTTCTGGCAATCTTCAATCATGACAGGCCAAGTTAGCTCTTGGGAAATGGTTGCCTGACGATGAATTTTGTCCCTTTGCTTTTGCTTTCTCTTACAAAACCCACGTTATTCTTCTTGCCAACTACATTTCATTCTGTTCTTGTGATTCAAACCACCACTCTTCAGCTTCAACAACATCAACATCATGACATCTTCGATTCACATGCAACAGTAACGCCTTCCTAACATGTACCGCGCCACAGCCGCCCCTCCCCCGACCCCCTCCACAAACCATCCGTCAACATTGTCCGATCCCTCCTCTGCTGTGGATGCTGACTTCCTCTCTCATCTCATCCACCGCCTCCCCCCCTCTCTTGTTGCCCCCCCTCGGCTTAAGGCCTCTTGCACCGCAGCCGCTTCTGCTCTTCTGCCTACCATCGCCTACCCTGGTAAGGACCGCGCCGATCCTTCGTTTCTCAGGGGCTTCCTCTTGGCTTGTACGACTTCTGGATTCTTCCAGCTGACTGGACATCCTGTACCTAAAGAACTGGCACTCTCGGCCGAGCCGGAGATGGTTTCGATGTTCAATTTGCTGCCTGAGAAGAAACGTGCATGCTTTCCTCGAAATTGGCCTTTGGGATATGTAAATGGGGATGATGAAGAGTCTGATGCGACAGGGGAGTTCATTTTCTTGGATGAAGCTTGCCTTTCATATGCAGAGCTGGAGTTGTCTTCCCTGCGCGAGCTAATGCTGTAGCCAGAAAAAGTAGGACTGGAGGTGATAGGATGGTTATCTGATGCCATCATGCTTGATAGTCCGGTGGAGAAAGACCCAAACAGGGTGTCCTTTTGTTGGCATGGGTGTCAAAGGACCCTTCTACGGCGACCAGTTTCAGCGATGCATATGACACTTCAGGTACAGGCGGGTTTTACCCATTCGTCGTGGGGTTGAGATACCAGGCAAGGCCTCAGAAGTACTTGTTGCTCTCGGATTAAGGTCCAGTCACTGTTGCCCCGCAGGTGGATTCCATCTTGATTACCATTGGAGATATTGCTCAGGTTTAAGCCCTTTCAACGCTCATTTGCCTATTTCAATTTCATCTCGATCATGATACCGATTTATCTAATAACAAAAAAGGTGTGGAGCAATGGGGGGCTGAAGAAAGTCAGAGGTAGAGCAGTTCCTTCTTCGGATTCAGATGTCTCGGGGAGTGATACGATTTCAATGACGCTGATGTTGACACTCCCATTGGAGAGCACGGTCTCACCCCTTCCTCGAAAGACCCCCGGCAAAGGAGAAGAAACAGGTGCCTGGAGCAAGGATGATCGCTGGGTGTTCGATTCGTTCTCATTCGAGGATTATGCATGGAGGCCATACCATGACCGCCTGGTTTCCGCCAAAGACCCTCTCGATAGATATAGACGGTCGTGTATTAACTGAGAGCATTGCATTTGCACCCATTCTGTTCTTGCTTTCAGTCCCGGAAGGAAAAACCTCGGACATTTTTTATGCGACCACGTTTCTAGGCTATTTTGATGAGCTTCCATTGTCGCCTCTTCGAAAAGCGATTTCGTGAAACATAAGTGGCTATTGATTTATGAAACTAAACAAGTCGGCCGGAAAACTTCGCCATCTTCACCTTCTTTATTGTTTTTACCCCACAAGTAGGAAAAAAGAGAAATATGTTTTTCTGGAAAAAAACCCAGTAACCAACACACACCAGCAAGCCGCCCTGCTCTCCTTTTATGTCTCCTAACACCTCAACTGCAATTACTTGACTGATCTTCTTCCTACGCATTGGGATTAAATTTATAAAACTCATAACATCAAATAGGGCAGCCTCACTCAAGCCCGTATACTTCAGCTATGAGAGCCTCTTTTGCTTGTTTGCCTCTCATGCTCCTAACCTTCTTTGCTTGTGTGATGCAAGTTTTCACACTCCCCCTCAAGATAGGAATTGTAGATGTCACATATTCTCATCTTGCTTAACAAAAAACTGAATAGCTGCAATGACTTTGTGAGAATGTCCGCCAGTTGGAAATCTGTTTTCACATGCCTCACGACTACAATTCCAGATAGGATCTTCTCCCTTACAAAGTGAAGATCGATTTCAAGGTGTTTGGTTCTCTCGTAATAGGCTGGATTATTGTTGAGATAATTCCTGACGTGTTAACACAATATAGTGGCACGAGCAACCTCACTGTGACTCCAAAGTCCTTCAAAAGGGATATCAACCACACCAATTCAATTGTGGTGGATACAATCGCCTTATACTCAAACTCTGTTGAACTCCTAGATATCGTTGCCTGCTTTTTGAACTTCCAGCTAATGAGTGAATCCACAATATAAGTTCAGAATCCTGTGGTTGATCGTCTAGTATCAACGCAGCCTCTCCCAATCATTATTGGCATAAGCCTATAAGTGAATTTGTGACTTGCTGGAGAACAGAATCCCCTTTCCAGGAGTTCCCTTTAAGTACCTCGGCACATACTCTGCTGCTTGCCAATGTTCACCTTGCGGCTTCTCCATAAACTGCGCCAAGATATGTACTAAAAAGGCAATGTCTGGTCTTGTGACTACTAGGTAAATCAATTTCCCAATTAGTTGTCTGTACATGCTAGGATCTACCTGCTTAGTCTCCCATATGCTACTTAGCTTCACATTTGGCATCATAGGCACAGAACAAGGCTTCACCGCCATATCTCCTTGATCCTCAATCAATCGCAATGTGTACCCCTTTTGTAAAATGCATATTCCCTCATCGGATCGAGCTATTTCAAGGCCAAGGAAGAACTTCAGGTCACCCAGATCCCTAACCTTAAAGGACTGTTGCAAATGGTTATACAAATCTTTAATAATAACAAGATTTGATTTAGCTACCGCCATATCATCCACATACACCAGAATAGCCACAAAACCTTTCTCACTGCTCCTAGTAAACAAGGAGTAATTTACTCTCGATTGTTAAAATCCATCACTTAAGAGGCACTCAGTCAATCTGTGATTCCATTGCCTCGATGTTTGTTTCAAGCCATACAATGACTTCCCTAACCGGCAAACCATTACTTTGTCAGCACATTCCCCCTGAATCTGCAAATCGGGTAGCAAACACATATAAATCTCTTCCTGCAATTCTCCATTTAAAATGACATTATGCATGTCAAATTGTCGCAAAAACCAGACCTTAAAGCAACTAGAGCAAAGAATGTTCGAATTGAAGGATGCTCGGCCACGGGACTAACTGTGTCTTGATAACTAAGACCTTCACATTGATTATAATAACCCTTCACAATCAACTTGGCCTTAAATCTATCCACCGTGCCATCTGCATGAAGCTTCACCTTATAGACCCATTTGCATCCTATGAGACGTTTGTGGGGCAGAAGAGATACAATATCCCAGGTATGGCTGTCTTCTAAGGCACGCAATTCATTGGCAATGGCTTCCTCCCAGTGGGGAATGTTCTTAGCTTGACTATATGTGTGAGGCTCGTAGTTGGCCTCCAAGGATAGAAGGAAGACACGGAAAGACGTGGAAAGACGATTGTAAGAAATATATGGCTCAATTGGATAAGATACAGGAGTATAAGTGTGTCACGTGTGTGGGGCAGGTCTTAGAATAGAGGAGAAAGAGGGTGGGACTGACTTGTGTGAGTCCTTGGATGTTGATGGACTTGCTGTGACAAGGAATAGACTGTGGTGATAGTCTTGCAAATAGCTGGGTGACCTTTTGATGTGAGTGCTCCTCCTCAAATCAGAAGTGCAATAATCCTAGAAGTATGAATATCTATTGGAATGCAATTAGTGATATTATCAGGATAACTAGCATCGTCTTCAGAACATGATGCAAGGTTAGGATCATGGACAAGAGATTGATCAAAAGACGCAGGTGGATGATTATCAGATGAGAATTTAGCCAATGGCCCAGTAGGTAAAATGATTTCAGGATTATGATCAGCTGTGCCTTTTTACAAAGCAAAAGAAAAAACCGATTCATGAAACAACATATGTCTGGAAATGAAAATGGCATGGTGCTCTAAGTCATAGACATAAATACCTTTGATACCAAAAGGGTAACTAAGGAAGACACATTTCACTGCCCGTCTATCCATTTTGTCATAACATAAACAAACAAAACCCCTCAAGTTATGATAGAGAGGCAATTGATGAAAAATGCTCTCATATGCCATCTAGCACTCGGTAATTTGGTTGGCAGTTGCTTATTGAGATGGACATCCCTCAGCAAGGCATAACTCTAGAACCTTATTGGTAAGCTTGCTTGGTACAACAAGGCTCCTGTAACTTGAAGGATATGCTGGTATTTTCTTTCCACTACTCCATTTTGTCGTGTTGTTTCAATACAAGTTTTCTGATGAAGAATGCCCTTTTTTTTATAGAAATCTGACAGCATAAACTCCGATCCATTATCACTCCTTATGACTTTAATTTGTAAATGGAATTGGGTTTGTATGAAATTGTAGAACTGTTTCAACAAATTCTGGGTTTCTGACTTGTGAACCATAAGATAAACCCGGGTGACCCTAATATGATCATCTACAATAGTTAAAAAATAGTGAAAACCTCCAATTCCTTGCTGAGAGTAGGGACCCCAAATATCACAATGCACTAAATCAAATGCACAGATTGTTTGATGGATGCTCACAGGAAAAGGTAAGTACTTTTGTTTTGATTCATGACATATAGAGCATACATTTTATTATAATGTTTTGATTACATGATATATGGATCTCAACATTCTACTCTTTTTTGCATAAATATGCCCCAACCTAAAGTACCACAAATCAAAATGATCTAAAGTTTGTGACTGTGCAACATTTCTAACTATTTGAGTAAGGTTTTTATTTTCAATAACTAGTTTCCTGATTTGAGGAGATGCATCGTCACTGTCGCTCAACCCTGTGACTTCATATAGTCCACCCCTTGTCCTAACTTGTCCAATCGTCATCCAAGTCTCTAGGTCCTAAACAAGACAACCATTTCGCAAGAATATCAAGCAGACATTATTTTTTACGGTTAATTTGCTAACATAAAGCAAATTGAACTTGAAAGACTGAACAAAAAGGACATTTTTTAGAATGAGATCTTTGGAGAGTTTCACTACCCCAATGTGTGTGGACAACACTTTCGTGTTGTTAGGAAGTTGTATCAACAAAGGATTAGTAAATTTAGAGAAATCATCAAACAATCTAATATCGGAAATAACATGATCTGTGGCTCCCATGTCAATGAACCAGACTACATTTTGGTGCTTTTCATTCCTGAGGGTTTGAAGGGTAAGAACCTGTATATGAAGTTTACCAGAAGAAAGAGACATATTTTGAGTAGGCTGATGGGAATCTTGGGACTGTCCCTCGTGGTGAACCTCTCTAGCAGTTTCGATATCCCCTTCCACACTGAGAATGACCATGAGCTTTTGAATTTGCTACTTAGATAAACCAAGTTGCGAAGAGAGTGTTTCCTGCCTTCCTTCTTCTATCTGCATAACTACAAAGTTAACAACTCTTCTAGCCCCAGCATCTTGTGTTCTAGTTGGAAAATAACCCTTTCCTCTACCGAACCTAGTACTTGGAGGGAACCAAACTAGATAGAAACACTTCTCCTTGAGGTGACCTCGTTTTCCACAATGTTCACACACCCATTCTTCTCGGCCATACTTCTTGTTTGACACAACAACTGCGGTTCGTAGTTGGTCGTCCACCATATGCCGCAATTTTGGATCAATTTGCATAGTTGCCATCATGATAGGCAATTCCCCGTTTAGGGCGATATTTGACTTCTGACTTTCTGTAACTCCTCTCGTTGTATAATATTATACGCTTCACCCAACGATGAAAAATGCTTCCTAAGTAATATCTGAGAACGCAGAGGAGCACACTCTCTGCTCAAACCATTGAGAAATTTGAAAACTAAATCTTTCTGTTGTTGTTCTGAAAAACTCTTTACCTAATCACACTCACACTTCCAACAATCACAGTAGGGCAGCGGTCTATATACCCGCAACTCCCTTAAAATCGACAACAACTCAATGTAGTATGCAAATATTGTCTTAACTCCTTTTCTAGGTTGAAGTAGCGCATCTGCAGGTGACAAGTCTTTGAATCATCTGGATAACACTCCTTCAATTCTTCCCAAATATCCTTTGCTGACTCTAAGTAAAAAATCGTGAAAGCTATTGACACTGACACCGAACGTTGTATCCACGCCTTTACCAAATTATTGCACCTTTTCCAAGTAAGATACATCAGATCCCCTGCTTTCGGTTTTACAATACTTTCATATGTGAAACCAAGTTTGTTTCGGATTGATAATGCAACTCAAAGGACGTACCCCACAAACTATAATTTCTTTCCACGAGTTCAGGCGTAACTATTAGAGTAACATGATTATCAGAGGTGTGGATGTAGAATGGAGATTGTAGACTCTCGATCAAAGCAACATCAAACTTCCTCTTGTCCATCTCGCTCCCTACGCTCTGATACCATTAAACTAAACAAGTCAGCCGGAAAACTTCGCCATCTTCACCTTCTTCATTGATTTTACCCACAAGTAGGAAAAGGAGAAATCCGTTTTTCTGGAAAAAAATCAGTAACCAACACACACCAGCAAGCTACGCCCTGCTACCTTTTATGTCCTCTAACAACCTCAATTGCAATTATAAGAATGCCTTTCTTTCTACACACTAGGCTTAAATTCATAAAACTTATAACCCCAGATGGGGCAACCTCACTCTGGTCCGTATACTTCAGCTATTAGGCTCGTTACCTTCCTGGCCTCTTTTGTTTGTTTGCCTCTCATGCTCCTAACCTTCCTTGCTTGTGTGCTGCAAGTTCTCACAATTTAAAGTAGCGACTTCTTTCGTGAAATAAAGTCATTGCTTCGAGTAGCGATTTAGGAAGGATAATTTTCAAACTTTTTGCTGCAAAATTTTTGCTAAACTAATGAAAATGCCGTAAAATCCTGTCTCTCTGCCTATGTACACATCATAACAACGATCTTAATAATGAATGACAAGATAAAAAAGAGGGGAAATGAAACATCCCCGTTGGTATTTGTTTCGCTTGGATTAGTTTTTTTAGGACGCATCATCGTCTCTTGTAACGTCTGAAAGGAAATGTTCCCTTTTTTTTTTTGTTATTTGTTTATTTTTCGACCCGGGGGTGTGTCTTATGTTTATAATACAGAATTCATTCATCACTTTAAAAAGTGGTGTTTTCGAGAATTATTTTTCCGACGGTAACAAATCACGCCTCGTAGGAACTCTACGGCACTTCCCTCAGCCACCAATTCCCTTTTTTGGTTTTCATAACGAGAGGGGGGCGCCACCCGACGATTACCCAGCAAGAACACGCGGTCGTCGCGGGAAGGGAGTGAGCTTCGTCGATCGGAGGTCGAAGGGGATGGAGGCGCAGGGGTCGGGTTTCCGGCGGTTGATGGTCCTCGCCTTCTGTGTCGGCGGTTGAAAATCCACCCACCTCCTCCCCAAGATCCAACGCGATACGAGGTTAGGGCAAGGACCCTGAAAGCAAATCTCTCCGGATCAACAGGGGCCTCTGGTCTGGCGGTTCATTCCTTCCCTTCTCCTCCATCGAGGGCATCGTTGCTCGATCTGCCTGGACGAACGGTGGTGACAAGCTCGCGAGGTGCGGTCCTTAGTGTCTAAGAAGGCAAGTCTCTTCTACCCGCGCAAATTTCTGGCATTGTTCTAGTTTGATTTCTAGGTTCGGCTTCCTAGATCTTTCCTGCAGGAGGTTGCTTTTGTTTCTCTTTGACTATCTGTCCTGATGTATTAGGCGAGATCTGCCATTTGGCAATCCTACATGATTGGTCTGGATTTTATTCATGCTCGGTGGTGCTGCACCGATCTGTGATTCTTTCATTTTTCTCTTTGAGCTTTCTGATTCAACATTCCTTGTATCCTTCCATTAGGGGCTTAACGATCTGTTTACTCATACCACCATCTAGCAGTTTGCAGACTCATATCACCTGTATGGGTTCAGTTGGTTATATACCGGTCTAGATTCAGATGATCGAATCTGCACCTCGTGTGAATTGGAATATTTTGATGGAAGATTTGTACTACCCTACGTTGTCTTAAGTTAATGGCCATATATTTTCATTCAAAAAGTGACATTCCCTTGCAGGTAAAGCAATGAACTGGATTCGACGAAAGGTCTACCTTTACAATGTCACATTTGGTCTCTATATGTTGGATTGGTGGGAGCGATACCTCTTCAGTATCCTTCATTGTCATCATGAACATCTGGTTCCTCGAGTTGCGTAGCATGTCGTTGGCGATGTTTCTTCATAAGTTATACAATTATGCTCGTCGAAAAGGGAAATCGTGGTTCTGAGTGGTTTTTTCTTCTTCTTTGATTCTCGGTGGTCTTAAATTCACGTTGATGTTCCTAAACTGCGGCAGATATTTTGGTAATCGTGTTAATGTGGTTCATCCTTTACAACACTTCACGTTTCGTAACGCTCTTCTGGCAAAGGTACATAGATCCGTTTCCCATTAGTTTTACTTCCATCTGCTTGAGGTTTACATGCCTGTCATTTAAGAGTTGTTTGGTAATGTTGGTGAAGTGTGGCCTGTTACATGATTTTGCTTCTAACGTCTGTTCTTACCTTAAGCATATGCCGAAACTCTGCATGAAACTGCTCTACTAAATATCTGCTAACTCGATGTCTCAGCCTCCATGGTGAAACACACATGTCCCCTCAGCTTCAAGGTCACAAATGGGGCTGGCTTTTCGATTAAGCTGGTCTAAACTGGAAGCCTGTTGTTGGGAGTCAAGGTCTAGTTGTGCCGTGTTTCTTTCTCCCAAAGCTTCTCCCTGTCTCCCATTCTCGATGTAAAATTCATAGTCTATCATTTTTTACTCATAATTTTTGTAGAATCGCTTCCCATGAGTTATAAAATTGCCGATTGCCCTAGCTTTTGCGTTGTTCTTCGAGTTTTGTTCCTTATTATATCTTCATTTCTGACAGACTTGACCCGCGTGGGGAGTATTTATTTCGGGGCAATCTTCAATCATGACAGGCCAAGTTAGTTTTTGGGAAATGGTCGAGTGACGATGAATTTTGAGAGCATTGCATTTGCACCCACTCTGTTCTTGCTTTCAGTCCTGGAAGGAAAAACCTCGGCCATTATTTGTACATCATCACGGGTTACTACTTGTGTGTGCGCGCAGGCAAGAGTAGGATTATTTGTACATCATCCCTGTACTGTCACAACATGATCAACATTTTCATAACCCTCGGCCTATATCCCTTCCCACCACCACCACCCTGCGTTAGCTTACAAAAATAAAAAAATAAATAAACATAAACTGAACAAAGAGAAAGGGTGACATCTTCAAGTAAAACAAAAGCAATCCACTTAGAGAAAGTTCAGAAACTAAACAACCATTTTGGTGTAATAGAATAAAAGCCTCCCCCCCCCCCCCCCCCCTAAGGATTAGGGGAGTTAAAGAAAAAAGAGTGAAGGAAGTTCCCTTGGCCTTTACTTTTTCTCGAATCCAAAGTCACTAGTGCCTCCAAATGGTGCTGGTGGTGGTGGGGGTTAAATTAAAGCTTTGGCTGGCCTCCTTGAAAAGGAGAGTTATGGATGGGGGAGAAAGTGACCAGAACTTGTTTAGGAAAACGATATGCTCATGACCCTCAGCTCCACCCATTTCTTTGATCCCTTTTGTGTGGAGATTGGATGTTGAGGTTGCACCTTTTCTGGGAAATTATTGATAAAAAAAAGAAGAGATTGACCAGAAAAAATGATGACCCAATTAGCTTAAAGACCAAATTTGGATATTTCAATTCTCAGACGATGGCCTCTGTTAACTTTTCATCGATGGGGTTAGTGGGGGCAGGGGATCAAATAGTGTCATTCTCCATCCTACTTAACAGATCTCGAATCATCTCCAATGTGTAACATGACTTGTATCTTTAGATAATTCCCTCCACCTTTTATCACGATTGCCTGCGAAAACGATTAGTAAACTCATCGTCTCCATCTTCCCCTTAAAATAAGAAAAGAATTGGGGCGGTCATGTGATTTGAGATCCGGGAAAAAGAAGTGCTTCAAACCCAAGTGTTAGAAAGCTACATCCCCACTACAAATCGGTTCACATTTCACCACCACTACTATTACGTCTTCTAACATACACATGACTTTACTAACCACACACTCAACCCCAGAATATCATTCACCCGAGTCCTAATCGGGTAGTTGACTCTATGATCAGCTCACGAAGTTACAACCTGTTTTCTGCAGTTGCTACCAAGGAAGCTTCTACAGAATCTTTCATCCAATCGGCTATATATTCATCCTCATCATCATTTCATTCCTGTAATATACAATCATGCAGACCTAATCGGGGAGCTTAGCAAAAGCTCACAATCATATACTGATTTGTTATCAACACCAACTCTAAACCCCCCACGCAAGAGCAAACGAAAAGAAAAAGCTTAGAACCTACTCTCTCCCCTTCTCCTACCTCTGGTTTCCATCAACAGCAAGACAGATCTCTGAGAAGGACAAGCCTCCAATCAATCGAACCGCCATCCCCTCAACAGCCAGCTTGACTCATCTGGGACGGCCCCATTTCACCAAACTTCCGATTAAACAAAAGACAACCGACTGTCTGTGTATATCCCATGTAAGAAGCAATCCTGTCCTTTCTTATTTGACTCTCTCGTGGCTTGTTTGTTCCGTTTCTTCTTTCTCTGGTATCTCCACCCTCATTCTCTTCCAATCCTAATTTTCCGCTACGCTCCTGCTTGTCCTCCGACAATGCAGCCGCCTCGTCGGAAAGCTTCCCTCTTCGTGGTGGACCCCCCGTTCTCTTCCGCCATGAAGCACCACGCCCCCAGGAAGAACAACAATGTGTCGGTCTTCGTGGTCGTGTTCTCCATCTTCCTGTTCGGGGTGTTCATGTACAACGAGGACGTGAAGTCCATCGCGGAGTTCCCCTTCTCGTGGCCACACAGCCAGGAGATGCAGGAGGATTCAGCGGCGCTGTCGGAGTCATCCGAGACCGCCACATCGGCGGTCAACTCGGGACTCCTGCCGATGGCGGAGGAGCTGGAGGACGAGGAGGAAGTGGAGCTGCCGCCGAGGGAGTGCGACCTGTTCACGGGGGAGTGGGTGCTGGACAACGCCTCGTACCCGCTATACAAGGAGGAGGAGTGTGAGTTCCTGACGGAGCAGGTCACCTGCATTAGGAACGGGAGGAAGGATTCCCTCTACCAGAACTGGAGGTGGCAGCCAAGGGATTGCTCATTGCCCAAGTAAGCAAACATCACCCACTCACCAAGTTCCAAACTTGAATCCACAAACATCTCCAGAAACGAAAATCATGAAACGGGTCTTTGTTCTTCTTTAACGGGAAACCCGATGATCTTTGGGGGCCTCAAATGTTTGATTACAAGATGGGGTTATTGGGACAGTATCCACCCCTCCTTCTGACATGTTTCTGTGGTGCCGTCATATGTAATGGAGAAAAGGTACAAGCCGAGGTTGTTGCTGAAGAGGCTGAGGAACAAGAGGCTGATGTTCGTGGGGGACTCCCTGAACAGAAACCAGTGGGAGTCCATGATCTGCCTAGCTCAATCCGTCATCCCAAGGGGGAGGAAGAGCTTGAAGAAATCCGGCTCCCTTTCCGTCTTCACGATCCACGTCAGTTCCCCCCTCTTTCCTTTCACACCCGTTGTTTAGGAGAGTAGGGGGGGTGGAGCTTGTAAGTCAAGCAAAGTTGGACTAACCAATAGACTAAATTATTTAAACAGAAGTTGCCAAGTCATTTTCATTGTCCCAACTCTTATACAATCAGCCAGTTATTATTAGCAAAAGAATAATTGGGAAAAAGTGGTTGGATTCCTACGTGAAGTTGTTAGGTGTTGTACGTGTAGAGTTGTCTAATGTAGAAGATAATCATTATGTTTTTTATTTTATTTTATTTCTTTTAATCTCGACAGAAGTTTCCGCGTCAGATGATTTGGCCATTAATCTTGATTCTTGATCATGATTAGTAGTATCTTTATTTGTTTTCTCTGTTATTGTGATTTTGGGGTTTGGTTTAGGATTACAACGCGACCATAGAGTTCTACTGGGCGCCATTCCTGGTGGAGTCCAACTCCGACGACCCTAACATGCACAGCATCCTCAACCGGATCATCATGCCGGAGTCCATCAACAAGCACGGCCGCAACTGGGTCGGGGTCGACTACCTAGTCTTCAACACCTACATCTGGTGGATGAACACCTTCACCATGAAAGTCCTGTAAGCATAGCATGCTATTTACTTCTTATTATCAGTCTTGTATTGTCTAATTTTATCTTTGCCCCTCTTTCTTTCTTTAGGAGGGGATCTTTCGACAAAGGGGCGACTGAGTATGACGAAATCGATCGGCCGGTTGCCTATGGGAGAGTGTTGAGGACTTGGTCGAAGTGGGTTGAACAAAATGTGGACCCCGATCGCACCAAAGTCTTCTTTTGCAGCATGTCTCCTCTCCATATCAAGTGAGCAAGCAATTATCGGACAGAGGCCCACGGCCAGGCGTTCTGCTTTCCTCCTGAGTCGTAAACTGATCCTGTAATGTTTGAACAGGAGTTTGGACTGGGGAGATCCCAACGGCATCAAGTGCGCCAAGGAGACGACCCCGATCCTCAACCCGACATCCCCCATTGATGTCGGGACGGACGGGCGACTTTTTGTGATTGCTGAGAACATCACCCGGCACATGACCATCCCTGTCCACTTCGTGAACATTACCTCCCTGTCAGAGTCCAGGAAGGATGCGCACACCTCCGTGTACACGATCCGCCAGGGGAAGAAACTTACACCGGAGCAGATGGCCGACCCCCAGAACTTTGCCGACTGTATCCACTGGTGCCTCCCGGGGTTACCGGACACATGGAATGAGTTTATCTATGCTCGCATCTTGTCCGACTCGTAACGACACCCGGGCGACCTTCCCCTGATCCACACGTCCCATCGTCCCTCCTATTCCTTCACCGCTCGATCATTCAATTCGTTCGGATTCATTAGCTTTTTACTTCTTTAACATACAGGTAAGAAAGGTCGATTTTTGTTCGTTCCATATTTGCAACGAAAACAGGATATATTCGAAGCAGAAGCTGAAGCAGAAGTACATATATAATAAAAGAAGTATCAAAACCTTACAAAGACAACCATCCGAAATCGAAACACTATGACTTATTTGCCACGCGAAGGTTGTGCAGCTTGGAGGAACGAGGTTGGACTCGTTGATCTCAAAGACACGGTCTTGCTCGCGGCATTCTGTTCTAGCATTGAATTTCAAGGCTAGAACCATTTGAGGGTAGGCCCATATGTAACCCAAAAGTCTAGGTGTTCGATGGTGGAAATCGCAACACGTCGCGATACCAACGTGACAAACCCATAGAGTTCAAAGGAAACGATGACGAGAAACAAAAACGAGAAACAATACGAGTGCATTCCATCGTCATCATTAAAACACAGTACCTGAGATTACAACGCTTAGACATAAGAAAAGATGAGAGAAAAAGGAGATAACCAAAATGTCCTCTATAGGAAGCAAAGTGATTGTCGTAGTTTATTCAAAAGGTTACGACGCTTATTTATACTACCTAGACACATTCTAACCACTAAACACGAGTTTTATTTTGTCTTCAATCGAAACAACTGCCTGCAATGAGCTTCCAGTTGACCCAGAAATGGGTCTCTGTCGACCCAGGAACTGGTCCTGTCGATGCAGAATGCCAACCAATTGATGCAGAATGTTGCCCAGTCAAAGCAGACTGAGTGAATTCGAAGCAGATTAGGTACAACTGACCCAGACTTGCTCCCATTCGAAGGAGACTACGCCCAAACTGACTGCACCCAATCGACCTGTCAGAGATAAAAGAAAACAACCACAACACGAGATAAGATCGACGCCCCTTCATCGACACTCCTTTGTAGGGGCGAGGCCGCCCCCTTCATCGATGTTTCATCCGCTAATAGAGCAACAACGACCTTCGTCGTTGCAACACCATCCTCGACGCTCCACTGTCATTGGAGGGACGACGACCGTCATCGGCGCAACACCAATCCTCGACGCTCCACCTGTCATTGGAGCGACGACGACCTTTGTCGATGCAACAAACATCCTCAACACTCCACCTATTATTTGAGCATGACGACCTTCATCGGTGCAGCATCCATCCTCGACGCTCCACCTGTCATTGGAGCGACGGCGACCTTCATCGGAACAGCACCCATCCTGGACGTTTCACCTGCCATTGGAGCGATGATGATCGTCGTCGGCGGAACACCCATTCTCGACGCCCCACCTGTCATTGGAGCGACGACGACTGTCGTCGGCACAACACCCATCCTCGAAGCTCCACCTGTCATAGGAGCGACGACGACCATTGTCCATGCAACACCCATCCTCGACGCTCCACTTGTCATAGGATCGACGACGGCATTCGTCGGTGCAACACCCATCCTCGATGCTTTACCTGCCATTGGAGCAACGAGACCGTCGTTGGCGCAACACCCATCCTCAAAGCTCCACCTGTCTTTGGAGTGGCGGCGACCTACGTCGGTTCAACACCTGTTAGAAATAACAACACCTCTCGTATGGGCTCGAGAAAGTTCCTAAGATTATCCTAGAAGGCTCCTAAGATTAGTGTAGAATGTTCTTAAGATTAGTCTACAAGACTCCTAAGATTAGTATAGAAGGTTCTTAATATTAGTCTAGAAGGATGTAGGATTAGTCTAGATAGGAAAGTTCTAGAAAGGTGGAGAATGAATCCATCTTAGACCCTTCCTATAAATAGTGGTCATTGGTTCATTTGTAACACATCAACAACGAATAGAACTCTTCCTTCTCAACTCTACACTTGGTATCAGAGCTAGGCGGTTGGGGTCCAGGCGTCAAAGTCCAGCGGAAGATCTGCCGAAGTCCAGCGGAGGTACTACCGAAATTCTGTCAAGGAAGCTGCAATTTGGAATTGCGTCGGGCATAGGTCGGGGACCAGGCTACTCTTCCAGAAGATAAATTCGGTATGGCGGAGTTCAATACTGTCGGCATGCTAAAGAAACTAAATAATCAGAATTATCGCACGTGGAAGACGTGTATGGAGTCATATCTCCAAGGCCAAGATCTCTGGGAGATCATTGGTAGAAGTGAGACGACCCCACCGAAAGAGGATGATACCGCTTTAAGAAAATGGCGGATTAAGGCAGGGAAGGCCATGCTCGCCATTAAGACTACCATAGAGGAGGACATGCTGGAGCATATAAGGTACGCCACTACTCCAAAGGATGCCTGGGATATACTAGCGACTAGGTTCTCAAAGAAGAATGATATGAGGCTACAGTTGCTAGAGAACGATTTGTTGGCAGTTAGACAAGGAGATTTAAGAATTAATCAGTTCTTTACAAAAGTAAAGTCTATCTGCCGGGAGATATCAGAGTTAGACCCAGGATCAAAGATTAGCGATGATAGAATGAGGAGGATTATTATCCATGGCTTAAGGCCAGAATATAGGGGATTTATTGCGGCGGTGCAAGGATGGCCCACGCCGCCGTCGTTAGAGGATTTAGAAAATTTACTAGCTAATCAGGAGACGCTGGCAAAATAGTTGGCGGGCGTGACTTTGAAAAATGAAGAAGAAGCGTTATACAGTAACAAGAGAAAAAAATATAAAGGGTTTGCCAAAGATGGTGAGAGAAGCTTCCCTCGAGGTGGCAAAAACGGTCGACGTGAGCAGCAAAAACATATTCGACCACAAGAACAAAGGAGACAAGGAAGGCCAACTCAGCAGAAAAATGAGGAATGCTTCAATTGTTGTAAGAAGGGGCATTATGCCCGAGACTGCTGGTTCAAGAAGAATAATGTAGAAGGAAATGCTGTCACATCAAGAAGTCAAGACGGAAATGAATCCGAAGAAGAGTGGAATCTAGAAGCATACCTCGCCTTGCTAAAAGAAAAGCAGCCGTCAGAAGACCGGGCTCTTACAGTGGTCAACAATAACTCTGTGGACTATATAGAGAACTGGATTTTTGACTCTGGGTGCTCCAACCATATGACGGGTGACCAAGAGAAGTTGCAAGAGTTGTCGGAATACAAAGGACAACGAGTCGTCGTCACCGCCAACAACTCTAGACTGCCCATCGCCCATATCGGGAAGACTGTTATAGCCACCGATGACAGTTCCAGCAAGGTGCAACTACAAGGAGTATACCATGTCCTAGGAATAAAGAAGAATCTTTTGTCAGCAGCCCAACTGACAGCCCCAGGCAACTTCGTGGTGTTTGGGCCAGAAGATGTGAAGGTTTACCGTGAGTTGAAGTTTTCAGGGATACCGTTCATGGAAGGGCTGAAGGTCAACTCTATCTACGTCATGTTTGCAGAATCTGCATACGTAGATAAGGTGAAGAAAAACGAGACAACGGATCTCTAGCTTGAGAAGCCTGGGCACGTTAGCTACCACAAGTTGAAGGTAATGATGGACAAGGAGATGCCGAAGGGCCTTCCGCAATTGGAAGTGAATGTCGACAATGTTTGTTCAGGCTGTCAGTATGGTAAATCACACCAGCTATCGCATGAAGAGTCCAAGTACAAGCCAGATGAACCACTCCAGCTAATCCACTCCGATGTGTTCGGTCCAGTGAAGCATCCATTAGTTGGTGGCTGTAAATACATGGTGACCTTCATTGATGACTATTCCAGGTATGTCTGGGTAGACTTTATGAAGGAGAAGTTAGAAGTCCTACAAAAATTCAGAGAGTTCAAGATCAAGGCGGAGAGCGATTTGTAGACAAAGGTGAAGTGCCTACGTACTGACAATGGGGGGGAATATACCTCTAGGGAGTTTGCAGAATACCTAAAAGAGAACAAGATAAGACGACAGTTGACTTGTCCCCACACGCCCCAACAGAATGGTGTGGCAGAAAGAAAGAACAGGCATCTTGCAGAAGTATGCAGAAGTATGTTGCATGCCAGAAATGTCCCAAGAAGATATTGGGCAGAGAGCATGAAGACAGCTGCATATGTTACAAATAGGCTACCGCAAGCTCGTCTTGACTTCAAGACACCATTCGAGCTACTATGAAATATGAAGCCTACAGTGAGCCACTTTCGAGTCTTTGGTTGTGTTTGCTATGTGTTCATCCCTAACCACCTACGAAGTAAGTTCGATAAGAAGGCGACCAAGTGTATCTTCGTAGGATATGACATAGAGAGAAAAGGATGGAGATGCTGCGATCCTATGACCAACATGTGCACTGTATCAAGGAACGTCGTCTTTGATGAAGCAACTTCCTGGTGGGTGCCTTCAAAGGAACCAGAAGAAGAAGCTCAATTGAAGCAGGGGGAGCAAGTAACCCTAAAACCAACCATTGAGGAGACTGATGAAGGGCCAACTATAACAGGGAATAATGATATAGAAGAAGAGAGGCCTTGGCAAACAGGAGTGTACCAGAGGTCATTCGAAGAGAATGTAGTGGAAGAAGAAACTGATGACACGACGACACCACTGAGGAGGTCCTCAAGGCAACGAAGACCTCCAACAAGATACATAGATGCATCACTTGCAGAAGACGTTGATCCACAAGAGCCATCAAGTTACGAAGAAGCATCAAAGCATAAGGTATGGCAAAAGGCAATGAGTGAAGAGATTTGAGCATTGGAAGAAAACGAAACTTGGGATTTGGTTCCAAAACCTAGCGAGGTAAGACCCATATCCTGCAAGTGGGTCTATAAGGTGAAAACTCGCATAGATGGTTCGGTGGAGAGATACAAGGTTTGTCTCGTCGCTCGAGGATTCTCTCAACAGTATAGCTTGGACTACGACGAGACCTTCAGTCCAGTTGCGAAGATAACAACTGTCAGAGTTCTACTCGCCTTAGCAGCAAGTAAGTCTTGGAAACTCTGACAGATAAACGTGAAGAATGCATTCCTACATGGAGAGTTAGACATAGCAATCTATATGGAACAACCTCAGGGGTTTGCAGATAAGAATCGTCCGAACTATGTCTGCAAACTAAGGAAAGCATTATACGGACTGAAGCACACTCCAAGAGCTTCGGACAAAACTTGGCATAACAAGAAGAACAAGTCGGTGCTGAGGGGGAGGGTTAGAAATAATAACACCTCTCTTATGAGCTCGAGAAAGTTCCCAAGATTATCCTAGAAGGCTCCTAAGGTTAGTGTAGAATGTTCTTAAGATTAGTCTAGAAGACTCCTAAGATTAGTGTAGAAGGTTATTAAGATTAGTCTAGAAGGTTCTTAAGATTAGTCTAGAAGGATGTAGGATTAGTCTAGATAGGAAAGTTCTAGAATGGTGGAGAATGAATCCATCTTAGACCCTCCTTATAAATAGCAGTCATTGGTTCATTTGTAACTCATCAACAACGAATAGAACTCTTCCTTCTCAAATCATTCCTTCTCAACTCTACCGTACCATCCTCGACGCTGAACCTATCATTGAGCGACGATGACCTTCACCCGTGTAGTACCCATCCTTGACGCACAACCACCCTTAAGGGTTAAGATGACGGTTTACTATGTAAACACTAGGTATGGTTCGAGGTTCTTAGTCAACTCGAGAAAAAAAAAATGGAAGAGATTGGAGATTTATTAGAGCTTGGACAAAGAATCTCAGGATGACCAGCGCCATAAAATAGATAGCCCGGAGTTGTAATATTAATAATAGTGCTACCCGTTCTAGAAAAGTTCATTAATTCAAGAGAAATATATAATGTTAGAGTGATCGAATTCGAGAATGGATCATGGTGATTAAGCAATTAAGATACTATTCAGGCACGATCATTTTATACACAACCTCTAGTAAATACTTATAAAGTAAGAATAATGTTGGATGCATAGATTTGGAGGATAACCAACCCACGTCCCAGATTATTTAATGGCTCTAACAAACAAATAAAAACAAGTTTATTTAGAAGAAAAATACGATCAATCATATGTCCAAAAGGCAGTTGATCGCTCATGATGTTTGCTCTCTCCATCCTCTTTCCTTCGAGGTGTCCAACCGAGGAGATTGTTATAGCCGGTGACACATCCCCGGTTTCTAGTCATTCCTATTAATTGTTCTTTTATTTTCTTTTGATTCATAATTTATGTAAGTACCTACTCTATTGAAAATCATCAGTGTATGTAAACTATTCTTGTGTCAAGCACAATTTCAATGTTTCTGAAATTCACACAGCGGCCACAGATGAAAACACAGCCGGGAAGCTCAAAGCCGCCACGAGCAAAGATGGACTTCCCGGCTCCGGATTAGACGTGGATGCGAGATCTGTAAAAGAATAGAGGGTGAAGGTAATGGCCACACATGCTAGATTTGTAGAAGAAGAGGGAGCGACGGTGGTGGCCGAGGATGCGAGATCTGTAGAAGAAGAGTAGAACTGGTAGCCACCCGAAACCCTAAAACAATAACTATTATGCCCTCTCTAATTGTGGAAGGAAAAACAAATCAAAAATTGGAGATGTAGGGATCAAACCATGTATCTCCTGCGTGCAAAACGAACAATCTACCATTTAATCTATCAAATGTCATAGGCTCATTTAAGCTCGCGAACAGTTTGAATAAGAATTTTCAAGCTCGAGCTCGAGGTCGTTTTGCAAAGAAATCGCTTAAGCTCAAGCTCGACTCGTTTATAGTCGAGCCGACCTCGAGCTTTTCTCGAGCCGTTCTCGAACCGTTCCGATTACTTACACCTCTATTCACTATCGTTATGTGTAGCCATTGTTTTCCAACATGTAAGGTGATTGTTCATACATATAGTCAATTTTTGTGTTCATGTAAAGGTATTGTCTATACATGTAACCAAATGTCTTGTATAGTTAAAATGTTTATAAATTACGAGGGTGTTTAAGGTTACATTAACCAGAGTATTTGAATTAGATATATAAGAAATTGTAAAGATTACTTTAACAGTTTTAATACATATTTCATACACACAATAATTAATAAGATGTCATAACTAACTGCTATTGACTTAATTATTATATATAACTCTTCACCTTAAACAATCAGGGAGTTTGACAATATCTCAATATCGACAACGAAATTAATATTATAAATTATAGGTAAAGCAAGTATGCTCATAACATTGCTTTATAAGTACATTACTTGGAAAAACTAGTAAAACATATAGAAAGTATTTGTTATATAATGTGGATCGAAGTCATATGTGTAATCATTTCACATATAACTCACAAACAATAGTGTCATAACATTTGCTTCACTGTGAGTTACACTCAGCTCACTATCCTTGATTAGTGTAGCAGTTTTATTTCTAATGCATTACTTGTTAAAGTAAGTATGGTTACGTTAGATAAACTTCATTAAGTTAGCGAAGTTGACTACAATTGTGTGAGGTGAATATTTTTATGATAATGGGTCTCTTTACATGGTCGGGGATGGGAATGGAAAATCATAACAATAAAAAAACATAGTCCAAGCCCCATTAAATTTATCATATGACTTCCCAACATGTAGGGAGACTGAGCATGATGATAGATTTTGAGGGATAAGAATTTGATCTTGGAAGCAGTTGGAGCAATTTATACTCTCCCATGTGTCGGAGATGCATCGATCTCCCCTTTCTGCACACTAGTGGATTCGTCGTGTTAAGGCTTCAGTTCTTATGATCCAACGTGGCTTCGACCAACACTCCCTTCACCGTGAAGGTGGTTCATGTCTTCTTCAACTTCCAACAATTCTTAATTTGTTTCATTTGTTTCTTATTAAAATAAATTAACTTAGGCCAGGTCTGCCAATATCCAATTGTTTTTTGTTATATCGGTTATTCTAATGTCGGTTTCAATAATTTTGCACATTACATCTTTGCAACAGAGTCGTATCATTTGTTAAACTCACGAATTTCGGACTCCTAATTTAGATAGTCACCTTCATTAACTTTCAGACTCAACGTTTTCTAGAGTAATATTATTGGTTGATGCTTGTTGCATCATGATATTACTTCCCCATAATAATGAATACATAACTTGTAGTTGATCTTTTTGAAAGTGGCTTTGATATCTTAACCTACGCCCTTCTACTAGGATAAGACTATTTAATTTGTCTAGTAACTTGACTTCCAAAAGCGAATTATCTCTTCCTATATATTCTACTAGGATAAGACTATTTAATTTGTCTAGTAACTTTTAAATCGTCGTCCCATTTGAACTTGTTATCCTTCCACGCTTATTTGAAGAGAGGTTGTAGTTGAATCGGCCCATGAATCCTCAAATTTCCTTAATTGACTTAAGAGGTAGAAGATCACGAATCGGCTTGATTTTGCCGAGTCGATTATAGACATTAAAAGTTATTGGGTCTTAATTATAATGGATTATAGACCCAATTATTAAAAGTGGGCTTGAAACACAAATGGATCCATGGAATAATATGTTAGGGTCTCATAAAAGCCACAAGCCAATCCAAGCAAAAGTGTTTTGGGCCGAAATAAGCCCAAATTCAAGTCCGACCCATGGCCTGATATATGAGAGGTTGCCTAATATGGGATGACCAATTTCCTAATATAAATCGGCCCTGGAGGCCTATAAATAGAGCCATTTTCATTCATTCAAAACAGACACAACAATACACTACAGACATTGGTGGAGAGAAGACTCTTGGCTCTCGAAGACTCTCGCCGCTCCCTGCTCGCCGAAGTTCTGCCGACGTCCATCGCCCGGTGTTCTTCTGCAACGCGCCCTGAGGTTCTGCCGGATCACGCCCAAAGGCCCCGACGACTTCATCAAGCTACTGAAGCTCTGTCGGATCACGCCCATAGGCCCCGACGACTCCTTCAATATTTCATCCTGAAGTTCTGCCGAAATTCTGCCAGAGCTCCAAGATCATCACCCATCAACCGTTATTCTTCGAAGATCGAATCAGAGGAATCACGTGTTTCATCCGTGATTAGAGACAGAACCCACTTACATATTTTCATACGACAATTTGTACGCTGATATTTCCACGCGAGATTTTAGTGTTCACAAATTTCTGGCACGCCCAGTGGGACCATCTCTACCTCTCATCTCTTTACTTCGAGAAATTCATATGGCGCCAAAGATGATCAACGTCAAGAATGTTGTCGCGTACAATCGGCTTGCTGCTTTTCCTTCACTCTCATCCGGGGGCTCTTCATCTGCTGAGTTTCCAAAGTTGGTCAAGGCTAGGACCGTTGCTGAATTATATAAGGAGACTGAGGAATTGCTCAAGTCCATCTCCCCCAAGGCATCCCCAACTTACAAGGATATCGCTGAAAATAATACTCTCAATGACGGGGATTCTCCAAAATGGACTTATGCCCAGTCTGTGGCCATGACGCGCAAACAAGCTGAAGAGATAGAAGAAATGCTCAAGTCTATCTCCCCTAAGGCTTCCCCATCTTACAAGGATGTTCTTAACCAGGGAGGCTCTCCAAAGTGGACGTATGCTCAATCTGTGGCCAAAACTCGCAAATATACTGAGGAAATAGAGGGAATGCTTAGAGCAATTTCCACTAAGTCATCTCAACCAACTGCTGATGATAATTCCTTCGACAAGGTTCTGGCGTCTCCTGTCCCGCAGATAAATTTTGAAAATATTTCGTCAAGTGACTCTCCGTCGAATTCCTCCCCAGGAGCAGATTCAATTAAAGACTTTGAAGTCATGCCAGTGATGATGGCGGATACTCCTTCACTTGAAGATCAGGTCGCAGCTCTCACAAAAACTGTGGATGCCATGATGCTTTTTATGAAAGAAAGAGAGCAGCAAATGGACTACATTGTCAAAAAGCTGGAGAGTAAAGAAGCTGACAAAACGACTATGGAAGAGAGTTCGCGCACCCAAGTTGATAAGGGAAATGGGGTCATGAATGTCGATGATTCGGCAAAACACATGTCCAGTGCTGAAGATCCTATTCCAGCAAAAGCGATGCTGGAATTAATAAAAGAGACAGTGAAGAGTGAGCTTGAAGGCAAATCATCATCATCTTCGGCATATTATAAGCCTTACAGTCGGAGAATTGAAGGCCTCAAGATGCCCGTGGGATATCAGCCTCCATACTTCCAACAGTTCGATGGAAAGGGTAATCCACGTCAACATGTGGCCCACTTCGTTGAAACTTGCAACAATGCAGGCACTGATGGGGATTGGATGGTTAAGCAGTTTGTTCGCTCTCTCAAGGGAAACGCTTTTGACTGGTACATTGATCTCAAGCCAGGCACTATTGATAGTTGGGAACAATTGGAAAGAGAGTTCCTAAACCGCTTCTACAGCACCCGGCACGTGGTGAGCATGATTGAGCTAACAAATACTCGTCAATGGGAGGAAGAACCTGTCGTGGACTATATCCAGCGATGGAGGAATCTAAGCCTGAACTGTAGGGATCGTCTATCAGAGGAAACGTCCATCGACATGTGCATTCAAGGCATGCTCTGGAGGATCCGATATATTCTACAAGGGCTCAAACCACGATCATTCGAGGAGTTGGCGACAAAGGCTCATGACATGGAGTTAAGCTTTGTAGGGACCAACATAAATAGTATCCCAATTCCTGAGCCACCTAGAGGGACAGGAAGACTAGGAAATAGAACTGGGGGCAAGCCCACATTCAAGGATACTAAGAAGCAGGTAATGACTACAGATGCAGCTCCTGTCAAAGTGCCAATTGCAAAAGGAAAAGTCCCGGCAAATAGACAACCACCTGCAGAAGCACCCCGGATGGAGAGACAACGCCTAACTCTGGAAGAAAGGCAAAACAAGAAATACCCTTTCCCTGATGAAGATGTTGTAGAAATATTTGACTATTTGTTGTCTTCTAAAATGATCGAGCTTCCGCAATCGAAGCGACCGCAACAAGCGAATCTAGCAGACAATCCTAACTTCTGCAAGTACCATCGTGTCTTGGGCCATCCAATTGAGAAGTGCTTCGTCTTTAAGGAGAAGGTCATGGAGCTGGTACGCGATAACAAGATCGATTTAGGAGCCTATATTGCACCTTCAAATATGATCAGTGTCGCAAACAATGATACTCTAAATATCATATTCGGGACTGTCGATTATGCTAAGATAATTGGACGACAAAGTATGGGAGCAATGCAACGATATATGACCAAGGTGTCAAGTTGTGTGGTTAGCTCTGAGGAAGCATCTACTGAAGAAGGCTGGACTTTGGTGACCCACAAAAGGAATCGGAAGAAGTCTTCTAAGCCTGTTAAGCAAACGCCTCCTATGCGAGCAAAGATCACGATGAGGTCACCAATAAAAGTGTATTCCCGAAAAACGGTGAAAGTGGAAAATTCCCTTGATGACCAGTCCTTGAAGAAGCCAACCACGGCTACGTTATGGGATTTCTTTCCGGAACGTTTTCGAAAACTTGCAAATCTGTCTAGGAGTTGTCACCATATTGATGCAGACAAAGAAGTAACAGCTGCGAAGGTTGACACACCGGAAGATCCCGCAGTGGTGAATGTTGTGAAATTACGAGAAGATAGCACAACAATTACATTTTCCGATGAAGATCTTCTTATAGGTCACAAATCTCACAATCGGCCGCTATTCGTATCAGGATATGCTTATGGTACGAAGGTCAATCGCATACTGGTTGACCCAGGTTCTGCCGTCAATATCTTGTCACTAAAATCCCTGAAAGAGATTGGGCTAGGGGTGGACGATTTGTCAAGTAGTCGGCTAATAATCCAAGGATTCAACCAGGGGGGAGAACGAGCCGTTGGGAAGATCTGTCTCACCCTCACTATAGGAGATATGGAAGCTGGAGCAACATTCTACGTCATCGATTCCAACACCACCTATAATATGTTGTTGGGACGACCATGGCTGCATGAATATGGAGTCGTTGCATCCACGCTTCATCAGTGCTTTAAATTTGTGAAGGATGGGGTAGCCCACACAGTATGGGCAGACGCAAAACCCTTTACAGAAGCGGAGTCATACTTCGCCGATGCCAAGTTTTACTTTAATAAGGGTGTCGATGCTGAAGAGAAGGTCTCGAAGCTTGCACCGATTGTGAGGGATATCACGAAAAAGTCGGATGTAGAAATTTCTTCTATTCAACAAGAGGTGTCTTCAGTTAGTCCGACAGTTAAAGATGAAAGGGCGGATGACAAGTCTAGACAGAGTGTGCCGATCTTGCGCTATATCCCAAGAGCCCTTCGAAAAGCTGGAGAACCACCTTTCGTGAGTAGCCATGCTGAAGACATAGTGGTGCCAAAGGAACTCAATTGGCCGGTGACGAAAATGACGAAAATTGCTCAAACGAGTACGCTTTTAAAAGGTTTTGTCCGGCCTAAACAGGGGGCAATTATCTATCCAGATTCATTGCCTAGCAGGCGTACCAACGGATTTGATCCAAATGCATTCAGGCTAATCTCTGCGGCCGGCTACACTGAGGACTTGAAGACACTTGGGGATGCCTCAAAAGAAACTAATCCAAGAAGTGATAATCAGAAATCGAAATTTGGTCTTGGATATGTCACTCCTAAGCCCGTTAACCCTCCGGCAAAGAATGCTTCGATTCAATACATTGAAGCTGATGATGAAAGTACGGCCGAATCAACTAGAACTTCAGTATTTGATCGACTTGGAGTCCCGTCTAAGCGAAGGTCAGTATTTGATAGACTTGGCACTCGGAAAGAAGAGATTGATGCCCAAAGTTCGACACGATTAAAATTGGGTCAAGCTCCAAAAAGTCGGATGATGTGGAAGAGAGTTGATAAAAATGAGGATATCCCAATTATCATAGGAGATACAAAAGATCTTCGTAGCAAAGTTCCCTCTCGAATGAAGCGTCGAACGGTTATTGAAGTAACTACCGGCGAAATACTGAAAATGAAGACAAAAACATGGGTATCCACCAATAGCAAAGGGGAATCGTCTCACGGTGATAATGAAAATGATGTTGTCGCTTCCCACCACGTCACAATTACTGAAGTTGATGAAAACACTTCTCCTAAAGAGGATGATGCGGAAGAGGCTCCAGAAGTATTCGAGGACCGAAAAAGGTCTACCGTTGACGAATTGAAAGAAGTCGATCTTGGGGGGGAAGGGGATCATCGCCCTACATTCCTTAGCGCGAGTTTAACCCCTGATGAAGAAGAGTTGTATGTCCAACTGTTGAAGGAATACAAAGATGTCTTCGCATGGACCTACAAGGAAATGCCCGGCCTTGATCCAAAGATAGCAGTCCATAAGTTAGCTGTTAAGCATGGAGTTCGACCCATAAAGCAAGCTCAACGACGTTTTCGCCCAGAGCTAATCCCATTGATAGAGGCCGAAGTCAATAAGCTTATCGAAGCTGGATTTATTCGGGAGGTGAAATATCCAACATGGATTGCAAATATTGTACCTGTCAGAAAAAAGAATGGTCAACTCCGAGTTTGCGTTGATTTTCGTGATCTTAATAATGCATGTCCCAAGGACGATTTTCCTCTACTAATTACTGAGATAATGGTTGACGCGACCACAGGCTATGAAGCCCTCAGTTTTATGGATGGATCATCGGGATATAATCAAATCCGAATGGATCCAAAGGATGAGGAAATGACGGCTTTTCGAACTCCAAAAGGAATATATTGTTATAAGGTGATGCCTTTTGGGTTGAAGAATGCGGGAGCAACTTATCAACGGGCCATGCAACGAATCTTTGACGATATTCTCCACAACAATGTAGAGTGTTACGTAGATGATCTGGTTGTCAAATCCAGAAAAAGGCGCGATCATATTAACGATCTTAGAAAAGTATTTGACAGATTGCGCAAATATCAACTGAAAATGAACCCGTTGAAGTGTGCATTTGGGGTCACTTCAGGAAAGTTCCTTGGATTTATCGTTCGACATCGAGGCATTGAAATCGATCAATCGAAAATAGATGCAATTACAAAGATGCCGGGGCCAAGGAATATACATGAGTTGAAAAGCCTTCAAGGGAAGCTTGCATACATTCGAAGGTTTATATCAAACTTGGCCGGACGATGTCATCCCTTTCATAGATTGATGAAGAAAGGTACTCCTTTTGAGTGGGACGAAGCGTGTGAAAATGCATTCAACAGCATAAAGGCTTATTTGTCAAAACCACCAGTCCTTAATGCTCCAATCTAAGGAAGACCCCTCATACTTTATATAGCGGCACAAGAAGCTTCATTAGGGGTCTTGTTAGCCCAGGAGAATGATAATGGAAAAGAAAATGCTTTGTATTATTTGAGCAGGACTTTAACTGGAGCGGAATTGAATTATTCTCCAATCGAGAAGACCTGTCTTGCTTTAATGTTTGCTATACAAAAGTTGCGACATTATTTGCAGGCACACTCTGTTCGTCTCATATCACGGGCAGATCCTCTCAAGTATATAATGTCGAGGCCGGTTTTATTTGGCCGTCTCGCGAAATGGGCACTTATGCTTCAAGAGTTTGAGATCCTATATGTACCTCAAAAGGCTATGAAGGGACAAGCTTTAGCTGACTTCTTGGCAGATCATCCTATACCAGACAATTGGAAAATATCGGAAGAACTGCCCGATGAGGAAGTAATGATGGTTGATGTTCCCCCTCCACGGAAAATGTTCTTTGATGGGTCAGCTACACAAAGAGGTGCGGGAGCTGGAGTTGTCTTCGTCACATCCGATGGAGATATCATTCCTTATGCATATACCCTCACTCAGATATGCTCAAACAATATGGCTGAGTATCAAGCTCTCATACTTGGATTAGAAATGGCCATGGATAATAAAGTATATAGTTTGAGGGTATATGGAGACTCCAAGCTTGTAATTAATCAGCTTTTATCCTCATACGAGGTTCGCAAGCCAGAGCTCTTGCCTTATCATGACTATGCCGTTAAACTCGCAGGGTGGTTCCCAGACATTACAATAAGTCATATACCGAGAAAGGAAAATGCACAAGCAGATGCCCTGGCATCTCTAGCCTCTGCACTTACTTCGGTGGATAAGGAGGTCGGCATCCGGTTATGTCAAGCATGGGCAGTGCCGCCAATTCATGATGATGAGGAAATGGACGGAGTTAATGTCATGTCTGTCTCTAACATTGAGGACCAAGATTGGAGAAAACCACTCATCAACTATCTCGAGCATGGAAAGCTACCCAATGACCTGCGATAAAAAGTGGATGTGAGGAGAAGAGCGCCTCGATTCATATATTTTAAGAATACTCTCTACCGACGATCCTTTGAGGGAGTGTTCTTACGATGCCTTGGAGTGGAAGAAGCCATGAAAGCGCTAGAAGAGGCGCATGCTGGAGTTTGTGGAGCTCATCAATCAGGCCCTAAACTTCACTTCCAATTGAAAAGAATGGGCTACTATTGGCCAACAATGGTAAAAGATTGTATGGAATATGCAAAGAAGTGTCAAGCTTGTCAGTTTCACGCCAACTTCATCCATCAATCGCCCGAGCCACTTCATCCAACTGTAGCATCTTGGCCGTTTGAAGCCTGGGGCTTAGATGTTGTAGGGCCCATAACCCCTAAATCGTCCGGGGGCCATTCGTATATATTGGCAGCGACAGACTATTTTTCAAAATGGGCGGAAGCTGCATCCTTTCGAGAAGTGAAGAAGGAAACCGTGATCACCTTCATTAAGAATAATATCATTTTTCGTTATGGCGTGCCTCGCTATATCATTACTGATAATGGCCGAAACTTCTCTAATAAGGCCATGGATAAATTTTGCGAGCAATTTGGTTTTAAACAGTATAACTCTTCCATGTATTATGCGGCCGCAAACGGGTTAGCAGAGGCGTTCAATAAAACGTTGTGCAATCTCTTAAAGAAGGTGGTCGATAAAGCTAGAAGAGATTGGCATGAACGAGTAGGAGAAGCTTTATGGGCATATCGTACAACGTACAGGACTGCGACTCAAATGACCCCATACTCATTGGTCTACGGTGTTGAAGCAGTCCTTCCACTTGAACGACAAATACCGTCGCTGCGAATAGCCATACAAGAGGGACTTTGTCAAGAGGATAATGCGCGACTACGCTTACAGGAACTAGAAGCTTTGGATGAGAAACGTCTTGAAGCCCAGCAGCGGATTGAATGCTATCAGGCAAGGATGTCGAAGTCTTTTAACAAAAAAGTACGGCCTCGCTCCTTTCAAGTCGGTGACCTTGTTTTGGCGGTGCGAAGACCCATAATCGTCACGCACAAGACCGGGAGTAAATTCACATCCAAGTGGGATGGTCCATACGTAGTCCAAGAGGCTTACACCGGGGGCGCCTACAAGATAGTTGATCAAGACGGGGTTCGAGTCGGACCGATCAATGGAAAGTTCTTGAAGCGGTACTATGCCTGAAGAATAACGCTCCATGTCGCATGAGCCTAAACTGCACGACATAAAAAAAAAAGAGGAAGCAAAAAAAAAAAAAGAAGCAAAAAAGAAAAAAAGTAAAAAAAAAAAAATCAACATGTAATACTCCTGGCCCGCACGAGTATAAACTGTGAACGGCTAAATAAAATGTAATACTCCTGGCCCGCACGAGTATAAACTGTGAACGGCTAAATAAAATGTAATACTCCTGGCCCGCACGAGTATAAACTGTGAACGGCTAAATAAAATGAAATAATCCTGGTCCACACAAGCTCCGAACCATTTTATTAAAAGGAAAAGGATTATTATAGTCCGATATAACATGGGGAAATCAAAGTCTAAAGCATAAATCAGCTAGAAATGAAAAAGGGTTCAAGGTTCCAGAGTAAATTGCGCAATCTCCTCGCGTGAGGTCTCGATCAGCTCGCAAAGCTCTTCCAAAGATTGAAGATCATCGTCATGAACCACTTTGACTCCTTCCAAAACACGCATGGATTCCTTCAAACCCTCAATCTTAGCAGCCGCATCATCAGCTTTTGTTGTGACCTCCTTGAGAGTATCCTCTCGATCCGCCTTGGCCTTAATGCAATCAGATAATTGTCGTTGGAGTTCTTCAATCCGAATCTCATCTTTAGCAAGCTGGCTCTCTATGTTGGTCTTCTCCATCATGATACTTTTCTCTTCAGCTTCGGCTTCAACAAGATAATATCTGATCGACGCCACCTCTTTATCACGACTTGCGGCACTCATCACTCCTTTAGTGGCAGTTGCTAAGTCTGAGTATCGCATGGAGCTCTCTGTATACTTCTTGATCAAAGAGTGAATGAGAGTCAGATCCAGATGCTCACATTTATCGATGAGTCTGAGAGCATCCTTAATCTCCTCTGCAATAACATGTCCTCTACTGAAAGGGGTCCTCGAAATCTTCTCCTTGATGTCATCCCAAATACTAGCCGCAAACTTCTTATATGCTCGTGAGGCTATAGAGTCAAAGCAGAAAGACGATATGGCTGGTGTAGTTGAGACTAGATCAACAAAATGAGAAGGGCCTTTGTTTTCCTTGGGTTGAATCACTTCCTTCATGGCATGCTTGTCTTGCTGAAGCGGCTTTAAGAGCTCCGGACCAAGTGGGCTAATAACGGAAGACTCGCCATTGTCACCCATGAAATCGACCAACTCATCCACAAGCTGCAATAGTAAACAAATTCGAATAAGATGCAGCCTGTCTAAACTATAATAATATGAGATGCTCACCAACTCATTGCCAGCTGGAATGATATCATTCGGCATATCTTCGACTACATCGAGGTTCTCAGATACATGCTTTGAACGTCTCTGCCTCTTGAAATGTCTGTTATCGTCTGGAGTTTGTGACTTTTCAGAAGGTGCAACTGTTTATGGAAACAAAGCATGATTGTTAATAAGTTAAAAAAAAAACAAGAAGAAGATATATGTGTTTAAAAGTACCAGTCTTTGGTGGTAAAGGCATTTTCTTTGGGGTAATGCCGGCTGGCTTGGTTGGTTTATCCCGAGTATCCTCATCTTTACGTGGAGGATGGCGTATTCCAGCAATCAGTGCCTCTATCCCTTGTTGGAGGAAATCACCATGCTTTTTTTTCCACCATTTAGAGTAATTCTTCGTGCAATATATGTCCAAATCAGTGTAGGAGACAGGAGCACTGGGCACGTACAATCGGGAATTAGTCTCTTTTCGCACTGAGAGACGCCACAATAGATGCCCTTCATCTAACGAGGAGGATCGTATGTCACGTGTCAGTACGTGTGGAATGTCCTGGCAAAACCCGAGCTGACGGCTGAAGTGTGAAGGATGATAAGGTTCCACGATGAAGAAATTGCTGCGCCTTAATGTCAAATAACATGAGCGGATGCTTATGAAAAAGCTCAATGAATTTTCATCTAAGCCAGAAGAATCCTCGATCCAAAGATTGCCCTTCCTGTGGAAAAAGTTATGGCACCAATATATGTTCCCTCCATTTTGAATAAGTTCGCGAGCCGCACGAGCGTCGAAGTAGCGTGCCCCGCCTTCGCCAGAATAACCAATTATCCGAGGACCGACAACATCATTTGGAACAGGAAAGTGGGTCTGAAAGTAGAATGCCAACCATCCATATACGTAGTGTACCGGAAAACAAACTTTATGAACCCCGGCGAGAGTAGAGCTGCAGATCTCATTAAGTCCTCGGTATATGATGGCCAAGACAGGAACAGCAAGACTAAAGCCTTTTCCTACTGCCATCAAGCTCGCCGCTTTGAATGTCTCCGGGCGTATATATGCTTCATCATGCGGGAATACGAATGTGCATAACCAACAGGCAATGAACGCAGAAAGATAAGTCTGCAAACGCATTTCTTCGCTAATGCCCAAATCTTCAAATACTCCTGCTTCCTTATGACCCCAAGGAGATGCGTCTACGATTGGACCTGCAGGGTTATGAGACTTCTTCGGACGATTTGATTTCTTCGATACACGTCTAGGAGGCCTAGTATACTTTTCATCTCCCCTGAACCAGAACTCGATCCAAGACGATATGGGAACAGCCTCCTTACTCGGGAGATCTTTATTTCTCTGCCTGCTTCGGTCATCCTCAGTGTTGTGTTCCAGAAGTCGAGAAAACGCCGCAAATAGATATGTACAGCTCTTCGGAAGATATCTACTTCTTGTGTTCGAGCTGGTGAGTTCTTTCAAACTGGGGATCGTCTCTTCGTACATTCTGCCATGAACAGGAAGCCCGCCAAGCTTGTAAAGATCCCAAAGAGAAATTGAAAAGGCTCCACGAGACGTTTCGAGGACATTAAACTGCGGGCACCAAGCTTCACAAAAGGCCCGCATGACATCGGAATTGCGGTCGTAACTATAACGTGAACAAAGTATGGCGTCCAGTATATTTGCCCTTTTGAGAACTTCTGCATTACGAGAGACCGTGTCTTCGAGCCATTCCCAATACTTCGGAATGAAACCAAATTCACCACGGAAACGAAGGGTATGCACCCACTCGGACTTCCCTGCTATAACATTCCTCCCCAAAGAACGTGAAGGTATCGGCTCCGCCATGCACGTGTGGGGGAGTGACCTCAGCGACCACATGTCTGGCAAAGAGGGTTCAGAAACTTTCTGTGACCAAAGATTGAAGTTATCACGGTCTTCATCCAATTTATCGCAGGTTGGGGCAAAGTGGCCGATCAATGGGCGTTGGACTACTATTTCCACTTTGTTGTGAAGGTCGCCTTCCTTTTCAGCGATACACAAATACTCGGGCCCCGAAACAACCTTCTTGATAAAGTAAACCATGACCAATGGCTTCAACGAATCCTAAAAAGAAAAGGGATCGGTGAGTAAATTGGAGTATCAGGCAAGTATTCCATTTATACGGAGAATGTTAAGTAAAAATAATCCGACAGCGGCCCCATTTGTACGGGGAAGACCGAGGGAAGATTCGGCGGCGGTCCTATATGTACGGGGGAGGCCGAGGGAATAATCCGGCGGCGGTCCCATGTGTACGGGGAGGCCGAGGGATGATCCGGCGGCGGTCCCATGTGTACGGGGAGGGCCGAGGGATGATCCGGCGGCGGTCCCATGTGTACGGGGAGGGCCGAGGGATGATCCGGCGGCGGTCCCATGTGTACGGGGAGGGCCGAGGGATGATCCGGCGGCGGTCCCATGTGTACGGGGAGGGCCGAGGGATGATCCGGCGGCGGTCCCATGTGTACGGGGAGGGCCGAGGGATAATCCGGCGGCGGTCCCATGTGTACGGGGAGGGCCGAGGGATAATCCGGCAATGTTCTGTAGGTAAAAAAAAAGAGTTTAGCAAAGCTACATAAATAAATAATGATAAAACCAACCAACCTTGATGGAGGTACTCTTATAAAGGAATCTTGATTATAGATACCACGAGATAACTACTCCTAAGGAAAGTGAAGAGAGGAGGAAGTCAGAACATAATAAAGTTATAAGCAGATGGGGATACAGACCTGTCGTGGCTAAAGTCCACGAGAATAAATCCTCGTTGCTTTGATGTAAAAAAAAAAGTGAGTCAAAGCAAGAAGTTAAAGGAGACGAACCTTTGTCTTGAGACTTCTCCCTCACCGATGCGAATTCCCAAGTCCAAGAACTATCTGCAGAATGCCGAGAAACATATCATGAGGATCTGTGAAATAAGTGTTTTGTCATTGAAAAGGAGAAAGAATCCTTGATGTCTAGAATCGTGCAATGGCAGATCAAAGTGGGAATGGCGGAAGAGGTGCGTCAGGCTGGCCACAAACGATGTTTCTAAAGTTACTTTTGCACTGAGGGGGCAGCGGCGATAGTGAGGTAGCGATGCAGGTACAAGCAATCAATAGATAAGCGGGTGAATTCATCAAGGAGCTGGAGCCTAAAAACGGATGGAATACAAACCTGCGGTGGCAAGAAACAATGAGGATATTGGACGACAGGCTAAGAAAAGTAGAGTGGCAGAGAGGTTTGCTCCTAAGAACATGAAATGCGGAATGTGAAATCTTGAGCTCCTCGGACCTCTATTTATAGTGCCGTGGGGGGATGAATCTGGATGTCTATCATTTATAGAAATCAATCAAAATCACCAATCACGGATATTGTTTTCCTGAAATTATGAATAGTTGGGATATGAACGAACGTGAATGGAAAACATTACTAAATGAAAAGATACGTTTCCTTCCTGGTAATGAATAAGGATAACTTGGCATACGAGCGATGAAATCACACATGGGAAGATCAATCTCTCGATGAAGCTTCACGACAAGGAAACGAAGTAGCAATTATAATTATGAAAATAAAGAAAGAAATGGCAATAAGAATTTTTGCAATCGTCGCTTCAGTCTTACAGAGGTGGGAATTGATCACTCAGAGACATGACTGCATAAATGAGATAAGGAGGGAATACAATGACATGGCTGGACAGCTACATGTGGGGAAGCTTCCAGATAATGCACACGACCTTGTGGCATCTGCATGACAAGATTGAGGCCTCATTCTGCTAAACAGTCCTTAACTATTAACTGATTCCAATTTGTTTGTGGCCTATGTAAGAGGGCAAGGAAGCTTTCCGTACATTATACCTTTGGCAAGGGGCAGCTCGGTTGCACTCCTATCTTAATTTCATCCTATCTTAGTTTCTGGCTTCACTGTTTGTACTTAGAATCTTAAGTTGTTGTGTGTATCACGTGTGGAGTTCCTGTGCTCGGCTGTAAGAAGATGCATACATTTCGGAGAGGGTGACAAACAGAAAATATGTGGGAATGCGTCTTTCTCTCATCTTCGGGCAAAGCGCGAGGCTCTCTTCTGTCCGATTTTCTTGAGCATATCCCTCTGTCTCAAATCTCAATGCATTCGTCAATCCTTCAGTTACAAGGTAACATTTTCCCATGCACGGATGGTGTGATGAATGAACCTAGCACACTGAAGACTTGGGTCCAACAGACGAGCTATCTACCTTCGAACAAGAACCCCAAAGGGAATCTATGGCATGAACATGCAGAAAGCAATGTGGTCGCTTCTTTCCAAATAAAAAAAAATGACAGCAAAACTTCATCGCTATCCCATATGCTAGTGCTCGAGCGCGAAGCATAAAGTGGAAAAAATCAAAGTAGCACCCTAGTGATCCAAAGTTAAAGAAAAATATGGAAGGGAGATTTTATTACAAGGAAACAATTTTAAATCAAGTCTCATTCTTACGTACACCCGTCAAGGCAGCACCCGTAAAGCCGAGGGAAATCAAGGATATGACTCAAGGGTGATATAGAGGCCTCTCGGTGCAGCGGCTCTGTACAATGCTTACGAATTTGGGGATGAAGATATTGCGATAGACGATGACGATATCGATGGCTACCTTGACAAAGCAAAGGAAAGGTTTGGGCCGGCCGATGTAAAATATGAACCTTCTCATGAACCATTCATACAGGCTAAAGCAGCGGACATATATGACGTGGTCGACTTTGATGATAAAGGGGACGGAAGTAACGACTCCCAAGCATTCGTGAAGGCGTGGGGAGCAGCATGCCAAGATGATGGATCCCCCACATTTTTTTAGTCCCGGGCCGGAACACGTTCAGGCTAATACATGAAGCACGTTCAGGCCCACAATTAAGCACGTTAATACGAAGTCCAAATATATCAAATCTCGGACAAGGATGACAAATCGGGCAACCTCGAAGTCCGGTCCCCGAATCATGAAACGACACTATCATCGCATCATACTTACTTCACATGATTTACAAAAAGGCCTATACATGCCTCGACGAAATCATTGCCCACAGAAACAAACGACATTTGGGGCTACTTAAGCATCGGGATAGATTCCTTGGCAATTTCGTGCTTGTTATTGCTTTTAACAGCAAGAGAAATGCATTCATAAACTTATATATGCAAGAATCAGTTGGCCCACTGAGTCCTCCCTAGACGAAGATATAAACATGTAAACATCATCCAACACAGATAATTTCACGGAAGAAAAATGTCTCCATACATAGAAAGGATTGGTCATGGTTCGAAAGAAAAATACTTTAATTCTATCCTCTCGCATCATATAGTGCATATGAGGAACGAATTAAAGTGGGGGCATTTGTAGACATTAAAAGTTATTGGGTCTTAATTATAATGGATTATAGACCCAATTATTAAAAGTGGGCTTGAAACACAAATGGATCCATGGAATAATATGTTAGGGTCTCATAAAAGCCACAAGCCAATCCAAGCAAAAGTGTTTTGGGCCGAAATAAGCCCAAATTCAAGTCCGACCCATGGCCTGATATATGAGAGGTTGCCTAATATGGGATGACCAATTTCCTAATATAAATCGGCCCTGGAGGCCTATAAATAGAGCCATTTTCATTCATTCAAAACAGGACAACATACAATACACATTGGTGGAGAGAAGACTCTTGGCTCTCGAAGACTCTCGCCGCTCCCTGCTCGCCGAAGCTCTGCCGACGTCCATCGCCCGGTGTTCTTCTGCAACGCGCCCTGAGGTTCTGCCGGATCACGCCCAAAGGCCCCGACGACTTCATCAAGCTACTGAAGCTCTGTCGGATCACGCCCATAGGCCCCGACGACTTCTTCAATATTTCATCCTGAAGTTCTGCCGAAATTCTGCCAGAGCTCCAAGATCATCACCCATCAACCGTTATTCTTCGAAGATCGAATCAGAGGAATCACGTGTTTCATCCGTGATTAGAGACAGAACCCACTTACATATTTTCATACGACAATTTGTACGCTGATATTTCCACGCGAGATTTTAGTGTTCACAATTTCTATTCCTAAAATATACATTTGGTGGGATTGAGAAAAAGCTTGTACTTGCGAAGGCGTTCAGATAACTTTTAAAGAATATTTGTGTGATTATCCTAAGTCCAAGATTTCTCAATCATATCATTGACGTGGACTTTGATCTCACAGTCCATGAATCCTCGAATTTCCTTAATTAACTTTAGATCTAGAAGATCACGAACCGACTTGATTTTGCTGAGTTGATTTCTATGCCCTTATTGCTAACAAAAAAATCGAGTAATTTGCCTAATGTTACCTAGAATACACATTTGGTGAGATTAATGCAAGGCTTGTGCTTGTAGAAGTGTTCAAATAACTAGTAAATATTATTTGTGAGAATGTCCTTTATTCTAGATTTCACAATCATGTCATCAACATGGACTTTGATCTCACGGTACATCATGCCATGGAAAAACACCACCATTGCTCGTTGATATGTTGCTATGACAATCTTGAGTCCGAAAAGCATAACTCGATGGCAGAATTACCCCATGGTATTATGAAGGTTATTTTCTCTTTGTCTTCTTCGGACATACATACTTCATTGTAGCCAAATACTTCGTCCATGAACGAGAATATGTTAAAATCATTGATATTATTTACTAATAGGTCGGCGTGCGGAAGGTCGTCATTGAGGCCTGTTTTGTTAAAATCTTAGTATTCCACAAACACTTGAACTTTTTTGTTCTTCTAGATAACATGTACTATGCTAGTCACCCACTGGTGAATTATTAATGAAATTGACTTTTAGAAGCCTGTCCACCGCATCTTTGATGCCAAGAGTTAGCTCGGGTTTGTATTGGCGTGCTTATGCTTTGTTGGAATAGTTGCTTGATTAGTGAGAACTTTGTGTTCCATAATTTTCAAGTCAAGTCATGGCATATCTGCGTACATCCAAGCGATCACGTCCGGATATTCTTTAAACCGGTTAATGATGTTTTTGACTTTGTTGGTCAATAAGTTTGGGTTGATGAGCATTTCCTTGGGCTTTTCCGAAGCCTTCGTGTTGATTAAAATTGGTTTCTCTAATGTGATCTTCTTTGGGTTCTCATATCCTTGAAGACCTCACTCTAAATCATGATAGTAGTCAAGGGATTACGGATCTCATACCACATTTTCATGGTGTCCAATGGGCATCTAAAGTGTCGTTCCTACGTAAAAGGAACACACATATTTGCCATTTAGACTGAAGCATTAAAATTGTGGTGCAACCGATAGTACACTTTGAATAAAAGGGAGGCACCGCTGGGTCATGCCTTAGTAAGATCTGTACGGGGTCCGATGTGTCTGTGATCATTCTTGGCCCTATGTGATCTTACGTGTACTCCAAACACTAAAGAGATCGCGTTGCATATAGACATCTTTACTAAGCCATGACCAGAATGTAACATGGATGTTATAACTATTTGCATGAGGAGAAAGTAAAAGTTTGAACATTTCACCCTTCGAGTATTATGATGGACTTTGCAAGATTCGATGCTTCCTCAGTTGTGTTTACTTCAGTTTTTTTGGGTTCTTATGGCTACATCTCTTCCATTTGATCTGAAGGTTTTTCACTATCCATCCTGCTGGCCGAGGGACAAATGTGATTGATGATTGGTCTCCGACATGAAAGTCGTTAATTGATGGGTTGGTTCTCTTGGGTGATTTACCTTCATATCACAAAACACGCTTCCCTAGTTGAGAATGTATGTCGACTTGCAGATGACTACCTTGACCTCGTGCTTTGAGTCCCTAACCAAGTTGGTAGCTATGTTGGATGAATTGTTGTGTAACATTAATATTTTCTCGGCATATCCGTTGGTTAATTTTGAAATTCGTTCATATCATGTTGACCATCTTGACACTTGTGTAGTTGATGGTTCATCAGCTAGTTTGCTGACATAGGGCATCACGAACTTGTTATAGAGCTTGCTCACATGTACTCTCTTGATTGTGACGAGTTTGCCCTTACAAGAAAATCGGACCATCTGGTGTAATGTCTAGGGGATTACTCTACCTTGATGAATTCACTAGCGCCCCAACAATATGTTGAAAGAACCTAAAGTTTCAAGGATTTAGAATAATGAGGTGAAGAGAGAGACGCCAATGTGCTCGATGTTTTGCACCGTCGAAAGACTTGATGGTTAGATTTGTCAGGGGAATTGTTTACATGTTAATACTGAACTTTAAGACTATTGCCGATGGAACAATGTTGACTCATGATCCATCGTTGATGATCACTTTGGAGATGATGATGTTATTACAATCATGTATGGTGAATATAACGTTGTTATGATCATTCGCCATTTTCGGTAAGTCTTCTTTGGATAAGGAGATAATATTATGGACCAATGAGCTACCCACGAAGGAACCATTGTATTGACTTCGATCTACTATGGCACAAGAATCTGAACTAAAACTTTCTCCAGCGTCTCCCGGTGTTTGTCGAAGGATTATATGAGGTCAATGAGCAAGTTATGCATCGATTGCGTCGGCAATTATAACAATGTTGTAGTCACTTGCTTTTACCCTATAGATGACTTTATAAATTTGTTCATTAGTGGGTGACTTGTCTCTCGATTAGGTTGCATCACAAAGAGTAGAATGGTTTTAACTGCTTGCATCACAAAGAGAGAAGCAATTTGCACTTATGAATTCTGTGGATTGTGTGAATTTCACTAGTATTTACACTTATGATTCACGAAGTGGCTGGGATCTAGCATAAATCTAGTCAACGAAGCGGCATAAGTTGGTCGAAAATGTCTTCTTCTTTATGGTCGGTGACCGCGACCTCGATAAGACTTAACTATATTGACATTATCTATCATTGTCTATTTAACCTCGTAAATGTGAGCGACTTCTGAGTCATCATCAGACATTGGTGCAAATGTGTTGATGCCAATGTAATTCATATGTTTCAGCAATGCATTCCTCTGGATATTCGGATTTGAAATTGAGAGTGATGTCTTCTTTGGTATCGTTCCCAGCGTGTCAGAATGGTAATGACAAACCGCTTTAGGGTCATAGCTGATTAATGAGGGGTTTGTTGCCTTGTCCTCTATAATTTTGATGAATCCCATCCTTTGAATAATAAAACATGACATCAATTGAATCCGGGGTTAACATCAGCTCCTATAATTTGTTGCGGGTTATTTGTGTTGTACTGGTCGCAATTATCGATCCATAGCAACTTAAACTAGTCGTTTCCCTTTGTTGATGTGGAAACATTAGGATAAAAATAGGAATCAATACTACGATTGAGTTCCAAGGAAATGATTGCAAACCAGCAATCCCACAAAGAAAAACCCTTTCTCAAAGTGTTTGAATAATATGAAAAATCAATGCTAGTAATATCTTACCTAACAAAGCTATTTATAATCCTAAGATTTTTCTAGATAAAAATCCTAATAAATAATTAAAATAGATATTATACTAATATGAATAAATTAAATAAGATTCTCCTAATATTATTTCCTTCAGAATGAGGCCTGGTAGAATTAATCTTGAATATCCAGTCTGGTAGACTCATCCTCGTTGACTTAATCTTGTAGACTTAACCTTGTAGACTCGACCATTAGGTGGTCTCTTAGTAGGCTTGATCTTCAAGGGTCCTAGTATATCTGGTAAACTTGACCTTGAGCCGATAGTCTTTTTCCCTTCAACTTGGTTGCCTTCCGTGCATTCAATTTGTTTCATTGCTACCTCGTCTATATCATTCTTTCCTACCTACAAAGAACTCGACCTCGATTTCACATCTAGGTATGAAGGCATATTGTCTAAAAAGAATAGGTATAAATTTGCCACATGGAAAATCCTCCAAATCACCATGGTTAAAAGAATATTAACAACATACCCACTATCGTTGATCCTTCGGTCAATCTTGTAGGGTTCATACTTTCGTGGTTGCAACTTGTATAGTACTCCTGGAAATCCGTTTCTTCCAGAGAAAATCCATCACTTGATTTTCCACTTCAAAGAGTTATGGCCTCTTTTGCCAGTCGTCCACCTCCTTAGGAGTGACTAGTGTTGGTACCACACATAGGCTCAAGTTGTCTCTAATGTATTCTTGGTCTAGCAATTCATGAGATGTCTTTTCGACACTCTCCTTATCATGTCTAAAATTTGATAGACTTGGTCCTGATACCAAGTCTATTTGATGTGGCAAGTTTCTGAAAGGAGGAAACATATCTGGTAAATCATCTGGTCTCACTTTCTTGGGCTCCTCACCAACATCATCCACCTTCAGTGCTTCATCCATCACTAAGGCATGTACCATCTTTGTCTCTCTCACGGTCTCATCTATCCCCCTCAAAACATTGCGCTTCACCACTCGTGTAAACTCAACAATATTTTGGTGGGCTATTTGCCGCCCTTGGTAATATTGTTGAAACTGTGGGTCAAGTATTTGCCCATAATCAGGAGGAAAAGACTTGTCCTTTATTAGTTACTTCATGCGATTCCATGTTCTTATCTCTCGATTGTCTACTTTACAATTTCTCTCACAAGACAGAAGCAACACTCTTTAATCTACGCGCCACTATGTTCACTTAACGCTCTCCTAGCAAATCCTTATCATCAAAGAACATCTATACATCTAATAGGTAATCAATGAATTCTTCCATATTAAGCATACAATCAAAATAGGGAAGCTTTACCTTTAAGTAATAACCCATCTGTCAGATTAACCTCAATCGTCATAGGTACAGTATCCCATCGGTTCCTTCTCCCATCGTAATTATTCCTCACAGGTGATTGTCTCCTATCAAACCTCAAATCATCTCCTTCTAAATCTTCGGCATAGATCGATATTCTTCGATTTGCATAAATTGGCTTATGGATAAAAAAAAACATACCCTCGTTGTGCTGTGGGTCGCCTTCCTTCCTTCATCCTTATCCGGTTGTTATCGAACCCTCGTATTATCAAATCGCTCTATTAGCCTCAATCTCCGATATATAACACCCATACTTGTCCTTAGGACTGGTTCTCTCGCCCTTTGGACTCCCGCATCACGATCACCATCGTGAACACGACTACCATCAACGACATGGCCAGAAGACATCTCGTTGGAACTCAGCTTGCTCTAATACTAATTTGATGCAACGTGGAAGAATTGGGATAAAACCATGAACCAATACTATGATTAAGTTCCATGAAAACGACTGCAAATCAACAATCCCACAAAGAAAATCCCTTTCAAAGTGTCTCAATAAGCTGAAAAATCAATGCTAATATTATCTCGCCTAACAAAGCTATTTATAATCCTAAGATTATTCAGGATGAAAATCCTAATAAATAATCAGAAAAGGTATTATCCTAATATTAAGGGATTTCATAAAATAATAAGATACTCCGAATATTATTTCCTTCCGAATGAGGCCCTAAGACTCAACCTCGTAGACCTGGTCTGATAGACCTATCCTCTAGACTTAATCTTGTACACTTAACCTTGTAGACTTGACCTTTAGGTGGTCTATCGGTAGGCTTGATCTTCAAGCGACCTCTCTTCTTCCGTATTACACCTAGTTGACTAGGTCATGGTAGATCTGGTAGACTTGACCTTTAGCCGATAGTCGTTGGCCCTTAGCCTTGGTTGCCTTCCGTGCGTCCAATTTGTTCATACATTTCATTGCCACCTCGATTGCATCATAAGAATCCAAGGAGCATTGTTACTGATGTCGATAAATCAATGATAGTTGGTGTGCGAGAAGTATGGCCGGAAGCCAACCGTCGACTATGCAAATGGCACCTCAGCTGCAACATGGCTAGACATGTGCATTCTCCAAAGAGGATGCAAGTTTTTACATTTATGTACAATACCAGTAATCTCGACGAAGTTGAGGACATGTGGGATTAGTTGTGGAATAACAGAGACGACATTTATGGTAGATGTCTAGAGCAGATGTGTGTTTGTTAACACATGTGATGACACTGTTACTTGCAGGGCAATTTTTGGGACGAATTACGGAGCACCCAAAGGTGCAAGCGAATGCATTCGTACATGAAAGGGCACTTTATCGAAGCTTAGGCCATATGAATTTCTCAACCATGTCGAATAATAAAATTGAAGTTTTACGACATAAATAAATCTAAGAGGAATTCATGATGACTTAGAATATTGGACCTTTAGTGACAATGCTAAGAAGATTACAGCCAGACGCGTCTCGTTTGTACATATTGCAGTCTTTACGCGTCTCGTTTGCGACGGGTAGCCATTTTTTACATTGCACATAAGAATGAAGGAAATGTCGACCGTGTACCACCTGGCCAAAATTGACACAGATAGAGCTTTTGTTCCAGTTTATTACGTCATTGGCAGGAAGGAGATTAATTGCTCCTGTTTGCATTTCGAGAATTTTGTTTTTCCTTGAGCCCATTCATTCCACATCGTTAAGATTGAGGGGATGACATCAATACCGCCTAGTTTCGTTCTTCATCGTTGGATAAAGATGGTGACGGGAGGTGAGATATGAGTTCCCGCAAGTGACGCATATGGTATATCGGCTCAAGATGTAAATAAAGGGGTTCTTATGGCAGCATGCCGCAAATTGTGTTACTTGGCGATGTTGGAGAATGGATATTGATATTGTTCAACAACAGATATCGGACATGACTGCTCAGTTGGAAGCGATGTGCATTGGGGCAAGTCACAACAATTATGAAGTTCATAAACATGATCAAGGAGATAAACATGCAAGGAAGAAATGTAAGCGCGTGCTCGTGGGGCACTCGTCATTCTTCGATATAGGGTAATTTGCAAATGGTGACGCTGGAGCACATTAGTCGTCCATTGGCTCTGTATCAAAAGCTAGCCAATGAGCAAATATTATTAAGGAAGGTGAAACTTCAATATATGCACATTGAGTCGAGTAGGCTATAGACAATATTTACGAATGCAAAAAAACATCCTTGTAGCCTCCATGCGACATTTTCGAGACTTTCAATTCTTTTGCTTCTTTCCCCTCTTAGTAGGGGAATTTCTTGTTTTGTTCTTATTCTCTTGTTTTTTTGATAGCAGCTGCAATCACTTTCTTCCGCATTGAGTTGCCGTCCCATCGACTAGGCTAAGCACCTCCCTAAATCGGTCCACAATAAAACGGTCTGCATGGACATGAAGAAACCAGCAAGTGCTCCACAACGATTCCAAGCACTTCAATTGTCTCTGTTAGTATTATTGTGCATGCAATCGCTTCGACTAGATTGGGAAGGGACATGAACTTCATCATGAAAACACCACGGTCTGCCTTATGATAACGGAGTCCCACGCAAACAACATATGTCATCTCTATGATTTATCAATAAGGGAGGAAACCAAACGAATTGATGTGCCGCAAAACGGATACTTGTTGCCAGTTTTAAATTATCTTGGGACATTTTTGGGATAGATGATTGGCCATGTCGTTATGTCAAGAACGACACCTTCCGCATAACATATTTTCCTCCTATTCTCTTCTAATGGAGTTAAGATGTCTCAACACCTATTTATGCAAGCGTTCTCTGCCTTGGAAGGTTCTGACTTTACTCGCGACTAGGTCCAAAATGAGTATCTGACGGGATGCGACGTCCATTACCTGCAATGTCCAATGACAGTCCGACACACAAACTGGTACAAATAATCTATGTTAGAGTTGTTCGCATGCCAAAACTCAAATTTGGTCACATTAAGAAATCTCTGCATGCAAGTGGAATGTACCTTGTCCACATCTTTGTTGTTTTCAAGTTGGGCTGCATACGTGTGATGCCGGTGCACCCTATCAAACCCCCAACCAACTCGTTAAGTACCACGTCCTTGTAGGTATATTCTATGTAACTATTTAGGGTACATGCTTGGAAGTCGATAATCTGCAAATGAAACTAGTCAATGTATATAACTAAAATATTTTATTCCTCTGAAGCTTTCTTCGATGGTGGATTCTTACACCACTTTGAATCCAACGAATAGGTTTGAGAGAAAATATTGCCTCCCTTTGATATGGTAACAACATCATCAAAACAAATGATTTCACTACAAACGTGGTCTCTATTTCAAATCCACAATATAAGGTGTAACACATGAAAGCGTTACCGTTCAAGGAGAATTGCTCAAAACAAAGAAGGAGTCCTTCATTCTAAGCATAACTGCGAATATCCAATATGTCTTGGAAAAGCATTCTACCTCCAACATTTGAAATTCACTTGGCAACACTTTGTCCACTACCTATTTATAAAATACATCATAGTTCATAGCCCTCAACATTGACAAAGTTTGTAATCCTACATCAACTAGTAGTCTAAATTTTATCCCTATAGAACTATTACAACCTTCCATTTAGGTCGATGAAGATTATGCTTCACATTGATCCAAGGAGGTCCTGTTAGAGCATTCGGCTTCCTCTTTGTAGTGTGACTCGTTTTCTCTGATTGGTTGATGATACGCTCTCCTGCACCATCCCCTTATAAGGAAAAAGAATTACATCCTCCCATGTTTTTATAAACCACACAATTAACTTTATAGGCTATAGCATGGAAATCTTGCTCTGGGAAGTGCTCGGTACTCGCCAATGACTTGTGCTTCATTATGCTTCAAAGAGGGCTTTTTGATATTGGAATGTCAGATGGTTTGTCTGCTTCGGTGTCATGGTCATTGTGCTGATCCATCGGGGCGGGATACAATATTGTCAGCGGACTGGCCCAACATGTCATGCTACATGGGGGCGACATTCCCAGTACGTGTCCGTGGTCATCATCTCGAGACAAGCTCGTATCTCTGAACCCATCGACATCGACTGATTGTTCCGAATCCTTAGGACCGAGTGAGTGCATTAAAGAGCCGATTTTAACACCTACTATATCCGATTGGTGTGGTGCGGCTCGATCAGTTGCATTCTCCTCTTGCTCTCACATTAATATGTCTACCCTTGCTAATGTCGACGTCCTCATCACGTCTTTCATTGGCAACAAATGATGAACCCGCTTCTCCACTTATATTATTACACAGGTCCGCATGTTCTCAATTGTCGGCAGCACCAATCAGGGGACATTTCATATCTCTTACCTCCTTAAGGACGAGCTGGATGTCGGTGGCCACATTCGAGATAATCTTTTCAACGTTTGACATCCGGGCATCCAAATGTTACATTGACAGAGCAATGACCAACCGTAGATAGCAGTAACATTTGAAAATAGACATACAAATAGATTTATCCATATTAAAACATACATGCAAACTTCTATTGATCCAATCATCATTACCCTCTTCATAGTGCACGTACGTAGGTGCACTGTTATGTGGTTCCAATTTATTGGGTGCCTGCAAAACATCAGCTTTAATCGTATATAGAGTTCAACGCACAGTCCTCATTTTTCTCCTTTTTTTCATATAATTTGGGGCATATTGACTACCTTTTTTGGAGTTCCCCATTCTAAACAGCAAGTATAGAGTGCAGTCGGACATCATCCCAATCAGCACGGGAGCAGTCTATCTCTTCACAAACAGGATGATCTCAATTCAATGCCTCTATATTTGCACGCGACAAATAGATGCATAATAGTTGTGAACAATGTAAGTTGAAACACCTATATCCGTAACATACAACATTCATAAACATATTCTCACTTTTTTTTCTTCGTCAAATGCTCTAACAAACTAATCATCTTCTCCGGACTACATTTTGTGTGCATGTAATCCTACAAGTATAAAGACCATTATATCAGATCACTTCAAATTCCATTTTAAAAGGAAAAATAGTTATAAGAAACACGTTATATACCTTACTAAGTTCGTCCGACCGCTACCGGGACTTTTTCATTTGGCTACCCTTTTCCATGAACTTCTACAGTTCATCTGTGCTCTCCCAGTTTCTTTATCTTCCTTGTCCATGATTACTAAAATAAATTGAGAATCAACAAAACCATCCAACTGAAACATATAATAACATGACATCCGTCGAGAAAATTGGGCAGCACGAACGTGACAATCAATTGTATTAACCAAACCACATCCCACCATAAATCCATACCCTTGGTAATGTTGACGGCTTCTCACCAAATAAACCAAAATTAAGCCCCACCGGTATCAAGCCATAACTAGGGAGGCGTGGAAATTGAAAGGAAAATCGCTTAAGATAAAATTTTGCGTCATCTGCTGCTTGAATCTCTCACACTCTTCGTTATGAACACTCCAACAAGAAAACTAATTAATCACATCCACAAATGATAAATTAAATAACGGACATATTAACTATCAATGCTGCTTTCCAGCAATTGCCCAAAGGGCGCGTGTTTACATGATAAACGTCATTTTGGGCTTTACGAGTTGTGTTTCGAAGGTGCTCGAGATCGATGATGCGTCGACGGTATTCAGCATCGATGTTGTTGCGTCAAGGATGATCATCAGGGCATGAAGTCGATGCTAATTCGGGAGCTTATCGATGTTGTGGAGTTGACGCTGATTCAAGAGTTCACCAAAGTTGCGAGGATCGACCGAAGAGTTCGTCGACGATGGAATCATCCCAGCAGTTAGTCGATAGTTAGCATTAAGATAATTAGCACGTTTTTAATGTGTTTCGGTCAACGGTTACCTAGATTATGTCTATAAATAAGTCGTCCTTAGTCAATTGTAACACACAGACAATCATTCTATGACCCAGAAGGGCTGCTTGATTGTCAACCTTACTGTTAGAAATCGTTTTAAGTGTTGCAAGATGGCTGTAAGCTTTCTTTCCTTGTGTTAGTGAAATTCTTGACTTCAATCTTTTCTTTTGTATTATTGGCGACCACATTACATTCAACACTTTAGTCCCCGTTATATCGCGATATATTTCGTCTGCAAACACGTTTTCGGCGACCACTGTGGGAGTCGGAGACAAGTTCCGTGTGATAATACGGAAAGCAAACCACTCGGAGTGCGGCTAACAGAATGGCTGATACTCGTGATGACTTGAAGACAAATTTCGGACAAGGCTAGAATACTAACAATGGCCAGAGTCGTCGAAATGGGCAATAAAATGCCCAAAATCCTGGACAACAAAATGTCCAGATGCAGGAACGAGCAAATTCCCCTGCGTTGAATGTTTTGCCATCTGCGCCAGAAAATGTCCCTTTGGATATCTTTCTCCAGATTAAGTATCAAGAGAATCTTCCAGAGTTGCAGAAGCAAGCCCAAGGGCTGACTGCTAGGATCGATACTGGGTATTCCCCCAAGAACGCGGCCAGGAGAGCAGCGATTCGTGACGGGAAGCGTAGGGTGAGTTTCGATCATGAGACCACCCAAGACCCTATCCATTTGACTCAAGACTATCGACGGGCAGAACCAATAAGGTCGTGCATCGTTCCCGATGATCGAACTAATTTTGTCAGACTCGATCGATCATATTGCTATAACGATTTTATCGATCAGGATGATGATGTGCAGGATTAGTACAGGCCACAAGTGTATGCGCCCCCTCATCATCGAAAGGAGAGTCATTATACACGGTCCGCAATCGAAAATCCCATCCGTGAACTACCGACAGAAGGCCAACTCTCAAGGAGGAACCTTTTCGGTGATATTCCTAGGAACAGACCTATCTTCGATCAGGATGTCAATATGAATCTTTTGGAAAGGGAAGTCCCTAGGGTTCCTATGATGCCCGTCGACACTGTTGATTACAGAGATATGATTGTACGAATAGTAGAGCAGATGGTCCCGGGGGCCATACGTAGAGAAGAGGTTAACCTTTACTAGACACCTTATCCCGAGTTCATCGACCGGGATTATCCTTATCCTAGGGGTTTCAAGATTCCCGATTTCACACGCTTTTCTGGCGAAGATGAGATGACTCCGATAGAGAATATAACTTGATTCACTCACCAAACAGGAGATGTGTAAAATAATGATTATTGGAAGCTTCGGCTCTTTCCAAATTCGCTCATTGGACCTGCATTCACTTGAGATATTCATCTCCAGCCTAATTCGGTGTAGAATTGGTAGGACATACAATCCGTTCATGTAGGCTTTCGCTACTCTTGATTCGACCATTTCCTTGGTCGAGTTGACTAAGATGCGACAACAGCCTAGAGAACTTGCAGCGACGTTCCTACAGAGGTTCCGGAAGGCTCGACTTGGATGCAAAACATCAGTCAGCGAAGACGAGGTGGTCAACATAGCCTAGGATGCTCTGGATATTTGTATCCGGAAGAAAATCTAGGGAGAAAAGTTCAGAGACCTCTACGAACTCGCTATGAGAGCTACAAAGTATGAGAATCTGCTCCGAGAAGAGTCGAGACCTAACAACATATCAAGTTGAACCTACGATCGTCGAGGTCGATAAGGCAGAATTCGTAAACGGAGAAGCCACCGTCTGCGACCCACTGTCGAAAAAGAATTTCAAACCTAAGGCCTCTCAAAAGTTGAATGAAGAGCGGAAGTACTCATTCAATGTTGGAAAGGCCGATGAAATCTTCGACTGGCTCCCTAAGCGAGATTGAATCAAGCTGAAGCCTGGTAATCGACTTTCCCAAGCTGATAGGGAGAAGAAGAAGAGTTATTGTAAATTGCATGGGTCTTTCACTCATGCCACACGCGATTGTCTAACTTTTAGAAATCTTATTCAGGATCTCATCGAAGCAAAAATTTTATGTTTCAAAGAGTCTGAAGAATCATCTTCTGTCGATCAGAAACCTTTTGCTGATTGCGAAGTACACACGTTTGATATTAACGTCATTGATGTTGTTCGTCGTGCTTTTCAAGAGTCCCATGTTTCTGGAGAAACCTATGTGGTCAACAAACTCTTTAATAGACTCTTGGATAATGGAGTCATTTCTTGCCCTGTGACTGCGTCGATGCTGAAGAATGAAGTTTGTTGGTGGCATATGGACGAAACCCTCACCACTAACAAGTGTTTCACTTTTAGAAAATTTTTCCAGTCTAATCAGACGGACGAATGGTTCGACCTGACCCCTGTTGAAAGGACTGCAATTGGGATCCCTTGCAAAGAACCTTCGAAGGCATTTAATCGAAATCCCAAAGGCAGAGGATGTTCTTCTGATGCTGGCAAGGCTTTTCCTGATAAGGGGCATCCCGTCTAGAAACCTAGGGCAGCGTCTCGTGGCCTCGATCCACAACTAGTTCAACCGACTGCCAACAGTGATGCAAACTTTTCTGCCAACTAGTGACATGTCGAAGGAGACCATCAAGAAAGGCGACGTTAGGGATAGGCTTCGACCACCTCCTCGTCTCGATGAGCAAGGTATCAAGGATGGGCCTCCTATTGCACAATTTCTAGGAAAAGCTGACACTTGCAATCGATGCAGGCCTATTCTGAGGCACAAGATACTGATATCTCAGCTCTGTCACCTTTGTTTGTACAATTATCTGCAGAAGTTGATCATGAAGTCCTCTGGCAACAAGTTCGATATTGTCGCTGTCGACGATGCTATTCGAGGTATGATCGAAACTAATCCATTATATTATATGCCTGTTTTTGTTCAAAAAGAGGGTGTTGGACAAATGGAAGGATATGATCCTCAAAGAAGACAATTTGTTCAAGTATATCATGAATATTATCATTCATCCCGACGTCGCCTGTTCTAACGATGGTGAATGGAGACAGGTGGCAAACCAACGGTCTCAACATCCGTCTAATAACACTAAGAAAAGGAAAGAGAGACGTCGTAGGAGGGCAGAGGAAAACGACAGAAATCCGTTGACCCTGCAGCAGTCTAGGTACAGAGAATTGACCGCAATGACCCACCTATAGTCGATGACTCTGTTTCCCATGACAATCCTTCTAAGGTTAAGGAGATACCAACTTACGATGATGATTTCGAAGGTACCTTCGATGACTTAGACTATAATCCAGTTCGGTTCGATGTTCCTGAGAATACTGTAGAATGCAATGTCATAATGTTACCTATACACCATCGATCGGTCTGTTCCAGGTATCCTTAAAACTTCCCCTCCTCAAGTTGTTCGTTGCCCTGTAGGATTTCCATTAAATTGGTTTATTAAGCCTAGTCATTCGATACAGTCGCAGATGCATTCATTGTATATCGAAGCAGAGTTTAATGGGATTCCTTTAAAGAAGGTTTTAGTTGATAATGGTGCAAATGTTAATGTAATGCCTTTACGTACCCTTAGATACTTAGGGTATGATAAAGTGGATGTTATCAATACTGGTGTTGGCGTAACAGGCTTCAATGGCCTTATGTTGAAGTGTGTACGAATATTCCCGCTCAAGTTGAAAGTTGCAAGATCTGAGATGAATACTGCCTTCTTCATTGTCGATGTAGATACGATATTTAGTGCTCTTTTGGGTCGGGATTTGTTACATAAAGCAACAATGATCTCTTCTTCATCGAGAACTTATGTTGTGGCTTGATTCTGAAGTTGATGTTGTTACGGCTGATTCGACTATTAATAGATATATTAATCCTGTCAAAATTTGCACAGGAAATGTCACTGGCACTGTCGACGACATGAGTATGAAGGGAGATCCGAATATCGGACCTTTAGGTTAATCGACTGGAAAGTTCGAATACCTAGTGAAATACGGGGGTCCTCCACGTCCAATCATTGATGCTGCATCTGGATGGGATTATGACATAGTACCCCCGGTAGTCGAAGCTGAGGCTCAAGCCAAGAGGGAGGCATAACTTTCTGGCATTCTCCATTCCATTAAGGAGGCTGCTGGATTAGTCCAGGACCCTGTCAATGAAGAGAAGGATTCTGATGATGTTGGCCCGGACTTGGAGCCCGATAGACTCCTTTGGGAGGTCAAAGATGCTTGATATAGATAAGGAAGACGTACTTACCGATGTCATGGAGCGACTACGGATGTATAGACTAACTAGACTTAGAGTTAGTCTTGAATTGTGTCTGGAAACCGGTTCGCTGGACGTAGAGAGTCTCGACCAGCGTGCTGAAGAGGATGAGTCTAATCTGGGTTTGCAATCGTGTGTAGATTCGACTGGTGTTGTATTTCATCCTACTATGAATAAAACATTCATAAGTCTATAGCTGAATCGCTTGTGTATCGACAGGCATTGATGATGCCTCGTGATTCTTTAATTACTGTAAATTTAAGTGATGATGAGGTTCAACGACCTACGTTTATTAGTAATTCGATTGACATCACTCTTTTTCAATTGATATTGACACTTTTAAGGACCGCTTCACATAGAATTATACAGAAATGCCTGGTTTAGATCGGCGATTAGTCGAACATACTTTACCTACGAAACCAGATTTTAAACCTGTGAAACAAGCTCCATTCCGATTACCAACTGAACATGGACAACAAGTTTATGAAGAAGTAAAAAAGTTGTTCAATGCTGGGTATACATAGACATCACGGTACACGGAATGGATTTCTTCCATTGTACCTGTGAGGAAAAAGAATGGTAAGATAAGGGTATGCATCGATTTCAGAGATCTTAACAAAGCAACTCCAAAAGACGAATATTCGATGCCAATAGTGGATGAGCTCATCGACAAAACGTCTGGGCACAAAATTATGTCCTTTATGGATGGTTATTCTGGATATAATTAGATTTTCATCGCTGAAGATGATATACATGAGACGGCTTTTCGTTGTCCATTTAGAATCTTTGAATGGGTTGTCATGCCTTTCGATTTAAAAAACACTGGCGCAAACTATCAAAGGGAAATGAATCTTATCTTCAACCCTCTAAGTGGGTCGATCGAAGTTTACATCGATGATATAGTTGTCAAGTCTTTGACGGATGATTGTCATGTCAATAACCTTCGAAAAACTTTCCTTCAAATGAGAAAGCACAACTTAATGTTGAATCCCATGAAATATGCTTTCGGTGTTCGAGCCTGGCAATTATTGGGGTTTCTAGTTCACCATTGAGGGATAGAGATAGATGCAGGAAAAATTATAGCAATACAGGACCTACCTCCTCCATCGACTAAAAAACAGCTTCAAGCCTTCTTGGGAAGAATAAATTATTTACGAAGGTTTATAAGTAACCTTGTCGGTCGAACAGAGGTATTTTCGAATTTGTTACGAGGACATAATAGTTTTGAATGGATTGATAGTAATCAAAAGTCCTTCGAAGCTATTAAGAAATACCTTACTAACCCACCTGTTTTGGCTCCACCAAAATATGATCGACCCTTCTCACTTTATATCTCTGTGGGAGAACGGGTGCTAGGATCGATGTTGGTACAGGAAGATGACCAACGAAAAGAACGAGTTATTTGTTACTTGTCTCGAATACTTTCTTTAACCGAATATAGATGCACTAACAATGAGAAGTTGTGTCTTTAATTGTATTATGCAGTCATGAAGGTTCGAAGGCCCCTGTACTGAAAGTGTTATTTGATAGCCCTATGCTGTCTGGTAGGCTAAGCAAATGGACCCTTATTCTGTCTCCTTTCAATCTTCAATATCGACCACATGAGGCGACTAAGGGACAGATCTTGGTTGACTTCTTGGTCCAATACACTGATTCTAGACTAACCGGTCCCCAAGATTAGATAGAATTTTGGGAAGCTTGGTTTGATGGATCCGTGTCAAGTGAAGGAGTTTGAGTAGGAATTTATATTGTATCACCTTTGGGGGTAAGGCATAAAGTAGCCTATAGAATAGACGGTACGTTAACAAATAATTCCGTCGAATATGAGGCTTTAATCCTCACTTTGAAAACCATGATCGATCTTCACGTACTTTATGCAGTAGTGCGAGGAGACTCGCAACTTGTCATTAATCACATTTTGGGATTGAGCATGTGTACCTTCGAGCATCTTCAACAATACTTAGATAAAGTTCACGAGTTGTCTTCTTTCTTTAAGGAAATTCGTTTCGAACAAATCCCCAGAGAAGAAAACGCCGGGGCAAACAAATTGGCTCAGCATGCTTCCGGTTTTAGAGTTAGCCCTCAATTATTGCAAGAAATTGGAGGGCAGGTACAATCGTTATCTTCTGTGTTGACCAGTGACGCCACACATGTAAATGCCATAAGTATTTTTCGTTCAACGACTGATTGGAGAAAATTATTCATGGAATTTTTCTCCAATCCTAGGAAGGGGGCAACCCACCAAGTAAAATTGTCGGCGCGATTCTATACTTTAATCGATGACGTGTTATATCAAAAGCAAAATGATGGTGTCATTTTGAGATGTGTCGATATGGATGAAGCGATCCCTATAATGTTGGAAGCACATCAGCGATTGTGTGGCCTTCATTATTCTGGGCTGAATATGTTTTGGTCGATTAAGAGACATGGTTTCTTTTGGCCTTCGATGACGAAAGATTGTATAAACATGGCTAAAGGATGTGAAAGTGTGAAAAACATGGGCCAATATCTCATGTACCCATGACTCATTTACACCCTGTAATCAAATCTTGGCCATTTCGATCATGGGCTATGGATATGATTGGAGAAATAAGACCAAGCTCGAGCAACGAGATTCTTATATCCTTGTTGCCACAGATTATTTCACTAAATGGGTCGAAGCAAAGGCTTATAAGAATATTATTCAAAATAATGTGATAGATTTTCTTCGATCAGACATCATTTATAGATTTGGCATTCCTCAAAATATCGTGGTCGATAATGCCATTGTTTTTAATGGCAGTTTAATTAAGGAATTTGCCTCGGAGTTTGGATTTGTGTTGACAAATTCCTCTCCCTATTATGCTCAATCGAATGGACATGCTGAATCTACCAATAAAATTATAAAGAATGCCATTTAGAAGATGATCGATGATAATTCTCGATCTTGGCATACATTGTTACTGGATGTTCTTTGGGCTTTACGTGTTACTAAACGTGAAAGCATTGGTCAGGCTCCGTATAGCTTGGTTTTTGGACATGATGCGATCCTGCCCATCGAAGTCCGTTATAAATCGATGCGATTCTTGGCCCAACAAAGGTGATCGCTCGATCGATTATGAAGAATCGATGCACATCGAATTAGAAAATTTAGAGAGTACACGATTTCAAGCATTGAATCGAATTCTAGTTCAAAAAGAAAGGGTCGCTCGAAGTTATAATAAAAATGTTGTTTTAAAATCTTTCAAAAAGGAAGATTTAGTCTGGAAGATGATCCCCAAATTGGGAGAAGGGATTATTTTTGGAAAAATGGTCTCCACCCTGGGATGATCCTTTTAGAGTCGATGAAGTATATCCTAAAAATGCTTATCACTTGTCATATTTAAATGGTGAACCACATGCATTAAAGGTTAGTAGTAAGCATTTTAAACTTCATCGACCAACATTGTGGGATTTGCATTCCAAGGAAATCCAGTTTCGATGTCCCGAGTTGTGGTTACAATTAATTGGGATAGTCGATGTTACTAAAGAAACATAGTCGATTGAGAAGTAAATCGATTCACTAAGTAATAATAAAATTACAAGTGGATCATTATCAAGAAAATACAATCATTTCGTCGAAACTAAACACTTTTGATCTTTGGTTGTCGCAACAAATATTGTGGATAGGAAGGTCGATTATCGTAGCCACTGATGTGACCATTGAGATGCTCCAGTCCTTTTCTTTGGCGGTCTTCTCCATGGGGGCTCACGCAGCATCTGCATCCCAGGAATATTTCCTGCTTCGTTTGCTCCTAAAGTACCTCGAAAGTCCACTATTGTTGCAGCCTTCATAGCAAGCAACACTAGTTTAGACAATCGGAGAAGACCTAAACGGCATTGTTGTCTAGTACCGCACGACGGCGTTTGTCATCTTGGGTGAACATTTGTTCACCTGGTTGAAGCTGATATTTTAGCCATGGCACTGGACAACGGAAGCCTTTCCCCACCTAAGGTTGTGAACCTAGACATTCATGGGGTCTAAGGTTGTGAACCTAGGCTCTATGGGGTAAGAAGATCAGTTTGGAAAGACAGCCTCTCGGCGGGACATTGTAACCGAGTGTTTGCAAATGAATGGGCAAACTAATGATCGTCCACCCCTTTGGTATTTATAGGCAGTCGTATAGCACTACATCGACCACAAAAAATCCCAACAGTCTCCGGAAGATCTTAACAGATCCTTGGGAATCATAACAACCTCATTAAATTAGATTTTCCAGCGGGCAACGCTTGAATTATCATATGTACGCGTCGATTAGAATTTTTTCTTAAAATTTCACGTGAAGAGAATCGACGTTGCAGATTTGATTAGGCCACAATTAATTCATTCCGTAAAAAAAGGAAACAAAAGAGACAAGTTTTCAACATCGATGGTGCATCATCGACAGATTCACGATCCTTGAGTATACAGATACCCCGCTAGCAAGCCAGTAAGATAAGTCCAAACATTGTTCTTAATCGACTTTTTGGAAGGCGATCAGGCTGCTTGGTTCGTATACTGGTATACGGTTTGCTTCAACCTCTAGTTTAGCCTCGGACAATTCTCTTTCTCAAACAATGATCTCGGCCTTGCATTTATCCAACTTCGTCGTTAGTTCCACCATTTGAGCTTCCAGTTGATCCCGTTCTTTGATCAGGTGTCGATGCTCGGAGGAAATCATCATTGTCTTTCTTTGGGCAGCGTCATGGTTGATTAACTCTGAGGAAATTTCTTTCCAATGCCCGACATTTGTCATAGTTCTCTCCCAATCTTCCCAAGTCTTCTAGAATGACTCTTTAATGCTTTGGCAAATGCTGAGCAAGTTGATGGGACCTTGGCATGCCTCTCTATGGGTTCTATTGACCGAACCATTTCGTCGAAGTTGGATGATGATTGTTCTTCGTTTCGAAGCACATCTAGCAACCTTTGAGCAAGTGCTATCGGGTCACTCGAATCAATCCCCATTTGAACCATGTTGCTTGAAGAAGCTATCTGGTTAAGCCTTGTCGAAATCTTCGGTGGTGATAGCTCAAAGTTTTGCTTAATAAAATAAAAATATGCGTTAGTTTATAATCTTAAAGTAAATTTTATGATAGAAGTTATTACCCGAAGTACGTCAAGCATTTTAGCGAATCCAGCGTTATCCAGTCGTTTAGACGCGTCAGGTGTATGACACTCTCCATCGACGTTAACTGAAAGTGTCACATCTGTTGGGGTTGGAACATCGACCTGAGAAGGTATTTCTAGATATGAGTCAATCTGATTACCATCATGTGGGAAGGTCGTGACTTCATTAGTTTGCTCGGGAATGGATTCCTCGATGGTTGGGTCATGAGTAGTTGCTAGACTCTCAAAAGAGAGGGTAGTGACCTGAGTACGTAAGAAGTTAAGCAATAGTTAAATTTGCTTGATATGAATTGAAAGAACGTACCTGAACGTTCGAAACGTAAGTGTCCTCCTCATGAGACGACTGTTTCGACAGCCTCATTATTTTCCCCCGTCGAACCTTCCTCAAAGATGTTTACCGTTGGAGGATTGATTTGTACTTCAGTCACAACTTCGGCGTTGTGAGGAAGTTCCTCTGCTGGAGGAGATGGGGGTATAAACAGGTCGTTGTATTCAACCTGTACATTTACACATGGTTAGAATTTTAATATGTTATATTTAAAAGCTTAGTTTAAGACTACCTCATCAGAAGCCTGGGCTTTCTCCTTCGATGCTAGAGGAGCCTTTTCCTCAGTAATAGCTGGAGGATCGACCTCGTTTCTAGTACCTTCTTCTGGGATCGGAGTAGGCCTAGCCTTCCTGGGTATCTTACGAAGGCCCGTGCTATCGTCGTCTACAAATTCATCAGAAGACCCACCTCTATTCGATGAAGTTGCCCGAGTGACACTTTGACACTATCACAGATGGCGTCCTTTTCCTCTTGACTCTTCCCCTCTCCGTGGGAACCAGCACTACTGCAACATCCAATGCTCCTGTAGACATTAATTTGTCAAGGTCGATGATAAATGCTATGATAAAAATTCAACATTAGTACCTAGCATCAGCGATTTCTCTTGCTTTCTTTGGAAATGAAGCCTTCAACACAATTTTGTTGAAGACCCTCTTCCAACAGCAATCGAATGCCCGTGTCGAATTGCATCCTTCTAAGGTGTCAGGGAAGGCAATGGGTGAAATCGCTCGATCTAGGGCAGAAAATAATTGAATGAATAAGGGAATGTTTTGGCTAGTTAAATAATAAAATATTTTATTACAACTAAGCTTACCCTGCTGGCATAACCAAGGTCGATGCTGACACGATCCTTTAAGTTCGTGTTGAAAGAATCGGTCAAGGGGAACAAGCAACTCTGAACGAACCCCAGCTGTCGTGCCACGAAATAAGGATTGTAAACTTCGATGAAAAAGCCTCTAGTGTCGCTAGCAACCAAGTCTCTGGGAGTTGGCTAATGATCCCAAAAGTGGTGTGTTCGCAGGGAGCGTCGAAGCTCATACACGCTATCATGGTGAGGAAAAGGTCGCCAATAGGGCTTGTCGGTATGCATGAGTCGATGAAGACATCCCAAGGCAGTGTTCCTCTCCCAGCTCTCATAGCGAAAGAAGCGAATAATTTCCAATCCGTAGAATGCGGATGGGTCGCTATTCGTGGACAGCTTGAAGTTATGCAGATGAGGGAAGTACAAATGTGCCCATGCTACAGTAATCCACAAGGGGTCTGCCGCAGGTCTCGAAGGAAATCATCCTGAGTTCTTTGGATCGATTGCAACTGCTTCGAAGTGGGCTCGATAGACCAGGCTAAAAAGGAACGGAGCCATCGCTACTGGGTTTGTTGATTTTACCAAGAAGCTCGCCACTGGTACCATGTGCTTCAGCGATTGCTTGTTTCGATTGCAGTAGACGTACTTCGAAAGCCATTCAATCATGAATTGATACTATTCCTCCTCTCCCCAATCTTTTGGGTCCTTCGATAGATGAGCTTCGATGACCGTCCCGAGGCGTTGCTTCTTTTTAAATCTAAAATCATCGTTAGCTTCTACTAACCTAACGGGTGTTCCGTAAGGATAGCAACCTGTTAGGAAAGCTACGTCGGGGATCGTCATCGTCATGGGTCCTTCTCGAAGATAGAAGCAATTGGCTGATACACAACATAATGATAGAAGTGATGCGACTAAACGGTGATTACATCTCATCAGCTTAGTCGAAGCTTTGACCAAGTGGTAAATCCTTATTGTTTCCCACTTGTTGCGTTGAAGATCAGTTCATAAATTTATCCATTCAGCGAACCCATCTATACCGGTAAGGGGGAAGCCGTGTAGAGTCGAATTGCTAGAGTCAGGAGATCAACACCAATTACTGGGTCAAGGAAACCGTCCCTGTAGATTAGGATGACTGTAGGGTCAGAGAGGAGGTAATCGATGGACATTTGACTGTTTTCTGGTGAAGGGTTAAACGAACTGCCTCTGAAAAGCGGACCTAGCGTGATTTGCCCATTCTTTTTCGCTTTTTCTTCGGCGAAATAGAAGGTTCTCTTGGCCAAAGAATCTGTTACGTGGCTCCTGAACCCTTTGAAGTAAACCCCAGACCTGTTCAGCGGTGTGCGATTATAGAACGCTTGAGGGGCTATGACTGGACGCGACCGGAAAGCTTCACTTTGCAGAAGAGAGAGGAATAAGCAGGATGACAAAGAGGAAGAGAGTAAAAGTGGCAAATAAGAAGACGACAAGGGTTTTATAGAGGAAGATGGAGAAGACGAACTGGCGCGTCGAAGGAGGGGGCAAAATGTTTACACGCTAAACGTCAGTTTGGGCTTTACGAGTTGTGCTTCGAAGGTGCTCGAGATCGATGATGCGTCGACGGTATTCAACATTGATGTTGCGTCAAGGATGATCATCAGGGCATGAAGTCGATGCTAATTCGGGAGCTTATCGATGTTGTGGAGTCGACGCTGATTCAAGAGTTCACCAAAGTTGCGAGGATCGACCGAAGAGTTCGTCGACGATGGAATCATCCCAGCAGTTAGTCGATAGTTAGCATTAAGATAATTAGCACGTTTTTAATGTGTTTCGGTCAACAGTTACCTAGATTATGTCTATAAATAAGTCGTCCTTAGTCAATTGTAACACACAGACAATCATTCTATGACCCAGAAGGGCTGCTTGATTGTCAACCTTATTGTTAGAAATCGTTTTAAGTGTTGCAAGATGGCTGTAAGCTTTCTTTCCTTATGTTAGTGAAATTCATGACTTCAATCTTTTCTTTTGTATTATTGGTGACCACATTACATTCAACACTTTAGTCCCCGTTATATTGCGACGTGTTTCGTCCGCAAACAACGTGCACCTGGTGGGTAGGGAACAGTAAGCGACGCATCGCCGTTTCCCAAGCCCGGCACGCCTAACTCCATTGTTTCGTACAATAATACAAAAAAATAATGCCTAAATTCCGTACTTAACGTAAGTATCCGTGCATGTAGCTTTAGCCATATCACTTCGTTTTCTAATCAAATCTACAATCAATTGGACAATTCTCCTAGCATCATTTTTGGTGTATTTTGCGTGGGATCTTAGGTGGCCTCTTCTCTTCAGTAATGAACCACATCTTTGTTTGTATCCGGATGGCACTGTACTTGTACATGTAGGACCTTAATAAGTTTTCTTGACGATGAAATTACATACTAAATAAAATTAAAATTTAGTACAAATACAATCCATAATAAATATTTGGCAAAATATCAATTTGTGTCATCGCCTTTTATCGAACTTTCGTTTATGACATGAACTTTAAAATCTTTTTTATAGCCTTAAATCGATATTTGAATCATTTATGTCCTTATTCAAATGGCGTTAACCGAATATATAATTTGCCATCACTGAATATCTTAACTTCCGAAAAATATCGATTTGTACCCCAAACTTTTTCTGATTTGTGCCTCGACATTTTCTTGAACTTTCATTTATGACCTAAGCTTTAAAAATCTTTCTTTTATAGCCTTAAATCGATATTTTGAATTCTTTATCACCTTATTTAAATGGCGTTACTCGAATATTTGATTTGCCGTTACCCAAAGTTAATAATTATCTAGCCTAGGGGTGACAATAAAATTTGATAACCTGATAATTCAAACCGAATCGAACCGAACCAAACCGATAATTTCGGATTTTTTGTTTTTTGATTTTATTGGTTTGGTTTTAATATTTTAATTTCGGTTCGGTTTTTTTTTTCGGTTTTTCTCATTATTGTTTAATGGGTTTGGTTTGACCCGAAAAACCCAATAAACAGGGTTATTTTTGTCATTGTAAGTAATGACTACATAAGGGAAAAAAATCCTACTTTTTTTCATCCCTTCCTTTCAAATTCTTGTCATTGTAAGATATTATCGCATAAGCCCACGTGAATTTTGTGTGTTTTACTGAGCTGAAATTTCAAAGTTACATGACATTAGACTTTTTGTAATTACCATTCTTTGTTTTTAAATCTAGAAACCATTATATATCAAAATTTTTGAACTTTAGAATTGTAAGTCAAAATTTTTATAAAGTGATTTATGTTTTATGATTTTATCAGGTCTCGAACCGAACCGAACCAAAAAAATCAGTTCGGTTTCGAAAAAATTATTTTGGTTCGGGTTAACGGTTTGGGTCGAAAGTTATGAACCCGATAACAATGGTTCGGGAACAAAGTATACAGAACCCGATCCGAACCGGATCATTTACAGCCCTAATCTAGCCAACTATTCATTTGTGGCCCCAAATTTTCGCCAACTTTCTTTTTGTGGCCTAAGATTTGAAATGCTTTTTCATAGCTTTAAATCGATATTTTGAATCCTTTATAGCCTTATTCCAAGGCAACTTCAATATCTCATATGACTACTACATATTTAAGCCTTATATCAAAACACCTTCAATATCACGCTTCCCCACTTCGATGACAGTAAAACACTTTGAAAATAAAAATTTTCAACAAAAAACTATCATACTCATCGATTGACAACATTTCAAGATGAACAAAAAAGGAAACATCTCTGTGTTTAGGACGTGAACATGACAATTATTAATACGTACTTGTAAATAAGGTATTAAAATATGTCGCATCACGTACTTTAACAAATCGTAAATTCGAATAACACTATTACAACAATGTCAATGATTCAAAATATTGACTTAAGGATAAATATTTTTTCAATAATTTTAACTATAAAAACTAGAATAAGGAAAAAGTTTAACGAGAAGGGAATTATCACTATTACCAGAGTTTGAAAGTGGAAAGAGATAAACAGGAGTTAGTTTTTAATAAAAGGGAATTATCCCAACCACCGCTGTCCATCATCCATCCTTTGTCCGCCTCCGCCACAGAGTTTGCTTCTATCGGTAGGGAAAACAAATCCTGCGACAAACCCACCACCGTACGAAGAAGCGCAGGGAAGACAAGGTTGGGTAGTTGCTTCCATTCCCTGGGTGAGGGGGGATGGCCGTTTCCCTCAATTGGTTCGTGGGTCTCAACAGCTCCCCGGTACACCCCCCCATCCCCGCCTGCCTCAGTCCCTTTTCTTTCTTTCCTACCTGGGTGTTGGTGTTGTGACGCCGCGCATGTCTTTTCTTTCTTTCTTTCTTTCTTGTACTTGATATAGTCGGGTTGAATCGGAGAGCATTCGGTTGGTCTTTGCACTCTCTCTATCTCTTTGTTCTTCCTTCCAGTTTTAGGTTCGGTTTGATTTCTCTCCTTGTCAGATATGTTTCCCACGTGGCCTTGTCTGTAGTTTGATAACAAGTTAGATACAACCCAAATTCTCCTCGGAAAGCCCTTTTTACCAACTACGTAATAGCGGCCTGCAGTTGTCGATGATGTGGTGATGAGAGAAGAGCGTATCTTCCTGTAATGTTGTGTAGTAGTTGGTATTTCAGCATCTATTTGTGGGGCGCGGTATATGATTCCTATGTTCCGGGTTAGGGATAAGCCCTTGCACGTAGTGCTTCAGCCAGCAAACTGCTGGTGGTGAGGTGTTTCTTACAGAAACCTCCTATCCATGTTTCACTGTGGTCTCTGATAACGCCTCTAAATCCCACCATCGTTGACAATGTTCCGATTGCAACGTCCATCTTTAGGGTATAAGGGAGGTCCTTCATTGGTTCCCTCTTTGTCTTCCGGCGTCGAGGTCCGTCATTTCTCATAATTGTTCTGGTGTCAGCGTAGTGAAAATATGTAGTAACCAATGGGGGTAGTGAAAGCTGCACACACCAGTAAGGCAAAAGGCAATCCCTCAAACATGCCGAATAGTTTCGTGATCTTATTCGCAGAATTGACAAGTTATGTCTTGAAGGATGTTGTGATGTATGGTGTCCTTTGTAGGCAACCTGTTCTACTAGCTAAGCCAAATGTAGTATTTATTTTTGGGAGATTGCAAATTTTAAATCCACCTCGGTTTGGTGGTGGGATATTGACACTGGGTGTTGATGTTATGGCTTAGTGTTTAGGCCGAGCTTCTGGAAAATTCCCCATCATTGGTGTATCTCCAAATGAGATAATCTTTGGTTGTGCTCTCGTGGGATGATTGAAGCGATGAGAATTGTGTCCAAATATAGTCCGGGATATGCGAGCCTGCTCGTCTCTATGCCAAGTCCTATCGAAGTTATGATCTACCACCTTCTTATATTCCTTATTCCTATTGTATGGACCAAGGATATATTCCTAAGTTTCCCGATGTCCAACCGATCATCTTCCCAGAAAGTCGTCATAGTTTCAATCTTGACTATCTTCCCTACTCCTTTATTGAAAAAGATTTTGCCTTCTGTCACATCTTCTCGAATGAAGCAAATCCTTGCTAACTCGTTTTAAAATTCTTCCTATAATTTGTAATGAGAACCTTGCTCCAAAGTGTATTTTGATTGGTCTAGATCTTCCAGTTTTGTCCAGTGAGGAGGCCTTATTCTTAATCCTTCATCTTGAATTTGGCCATGTCCTCCCTCCTCCTTTCTTCTTGTAATTTGATTCCTGTTGATTAAGTGTAGTTTCTTGTGTGCAGCTGTCATTGCCCAAATAAAGTTTCTATTAACCCTGTCTAGCTCGTCCAAGATCTTCCTTCGTTAGCCAATGCTGGACGTCTGAGTATTCAGGAATTGCCGATATCCTAGCTTTAGATAGTAACTTAGTCTGTCAAGGAGCTAGTCTGCGCCGTTTTGCTTTTTAAATTCTTGATGGATTGTTTCTCATTTAAACATTTGCAGGGGGGAAGCCCGCGGATGTCCAGATCTTACTCCAGGACACGGCCGTTAAGCAAACCCGGGCTTGCATTCTCATTTGGTATCAGGCAGCCAGATCTGCTGCGTCTTTCTATGGCCAGGACCGAACAGTTTGCCCTAAATTCAAGCGACAAGGGATTGGCGAATTCGGAAGCTGTAGTTTCAGATTCATCTCCTTTGGAGGGCAGCCAACCTGACGCCGCGGGTGTTAGGTCTCAACTTTCTACTCCAGACTCTACCAACGGTGCGACTCCTCCTTCTCAAGCAGGTCCCGGACAGTCTCCAGGCACCGATTCACCGTCCACACCTAAAAGATCTCCTCTGACAGCACGGGAGAGACTGAGGGCCGCGAGGGTCCTGAGACGATATTCAAATGCCAAGCCTGCCAAGTCAGAACTGGGCAGCAAAGTCCTGGACGCCATAAAGCAAAGTGAAGGAGGAAAGAGGCGATCAGGACTCCCGGAGGCCCCGACAAACTTGTTCGACGACAGCAAGCGAGGGCTGCCCAAGGAAGGCTTCACTTTCCAATTCCCGGGGGGGAACGATCTGCTCGTCGTGGGATTCTCGTTCGTCTTCATCAGCACAGTCATGTTTGCAACCACTTACATAGTGTGGAAAGTAGGTGCTATTCATTTCAACGAGTTCTGAGTAAACCGTAGAGCTGTGTCCTAATATCTGCAATCAATATGAAGTTATGGCCCTTATTACAAACACATCCCGCCACGCCCTACCATATGGTTTGTCTGGAGATCTACTGCACACAATAGGACCGAGGCATGCATGTCCAACGACAGAACAGTAGTTCTGGTTTTTCCGATAGGTTTGTAGGGAGGAATGCCATGATGTTGGGACCCGAGAAGGGGTGGGAGAACAGTCGACTTGGAAGCTCCTTTTGCTCTTCACAAGAAGACATCATGAATGAATGCACTGGAATCATAGGCACCACAAGTTCCCGTAGGAAGTGGGTCGATTAAGATGTCGTGTCAGTCTATTAAAGGTCAAATCTTTGATGGAGGGAACTTAGTAGAAGTAAAGTAACCCCCACCTTCTCACCTCTGTTTATCTCCACGTCCACCAGAGAGAGGGAGTAATAAAGTTGGTTGAAGCCTATCCTTTTGTTTTCGTATGTGATAGGCAATCTCTTGCCTGTTAGTGGAAGGAAGTGGGATTTAAACATGGTGGTGGGGTGGGGGAGGGGATCATCAGACAGTGAGCAGTGAGATGCACATGTTACTCGATAAGTCCATGATCCAATCATCAACATCAAACCCTGGGGGGTCCTCCCTCTTTTGAATGCATCCCAAACCGGAACATGAAACCCGATTTTTTCACCGCTCCCCTCATCAGGTAAAGAAACAAAAGCCGAAGGAATGGATTTTGGTTCTCTTAATGCAACTCAGGTGGAGGAGGAAAGGAAGGACTCAAAACCCGGGAGCCCCAATTCGAGTCAGTCAATCCAGTGAGAAGGCATGCTGCATACAGTACTACGACTACAACTACTACTACACATCATCAGCTGGGTTGCAGCAGCAGCAGCAGCATGACCCAGTTTTTTTATCATTAAGTTGTGGGACACGCCTCACCAAACAAAACAGTGAGTCCCATTAAGTTGTTTCGAGTTCTCATACTCACAAAAGGTTCTGGGTTGATTAAAGTTTGAATGAAGAAGGTGTACTTATTTTGTTTGTTTCCCAGGCTGGGCTCAAAATTCAATCTCCTACAATTTTTATTTACCAATCGCGAGGCCCCATCCCCAAGACATCAGGCCGATCACCATCAGGGTGCATTATTTGCACACACCAACAGTGTGCCTAAAAGCAGCTGCTCTTCTGAGGTGTTCTTTGAGACGGAGATCCCCCCCTCCCCCCCACCCCCCTATAAATCCCATCTAGAAATCAAAGTGTCCTGCAATTTTTGCAGGAATATCTTCAATCGGGTGGGATGGAAATGAACCGTCTTTTCTCTGATATCTCGGAGGAAGACAACTGGGCTAACTGTGATGGAGCACTGGACAGGGGCTTCTTCGTTGGCCATCCTAACGGGGATGGCAGGGGTGACTCCGCCAGCGTTTCCAGGAGCCACAGCCAGGCTGAGAAGCGCCGGAGGGACCGGATCAATGCCCAGCTCGCCACCCTCCGGAAACTCATCCCCAAGTCCGACAAGGTTAGAGGCTTTTTATATCTGTGGTTTCGTAAGGTAACGTGCTTGTTGAGTTCTGATGGGAGGTTTGCAGATGGACAAAGCTGCTCTGCTGGGGAGCGCCGTTGCCCAACTGAAGGATCTGAAGAGGAAAGCCTCTGAGGTCGCAGAGTCGGCGGTAATTCCCTCGGAGGTCGACGAGGTGACCATAGACCGGGAGATGGGAAGCAACCTGAGGACGGAGGGAAGCAACCAGAGGGGATGCGTCAGGGCGTCTCTAAGCTGCGACGACAGACCGGAGCTGTTCGGGGAGCTGATCGGCGTCCTCAAGAGCCTCAGGCTGGTGGCAGTTCGAGCGGACGTGTCGAGCATAGGCGGGAGGATCAAGAGCATGTTGGTCGTCCACAGTAGGGATGGGGAAGAGGACCGTGTGTGCGTCGACAGCTTGAAGCAGTCGCTGAAGGTGGTCTTGAGCAGGATCGCGTGCTCTTCCATGGCGGCGGTGTCGGATCGCCGGAGAATCCGGAGCAAGAGGCAGCGATTCTTCTTCCCTCCGCCTCCGCATCAAAGCTCGTAATCCCCACCATTCCTGTACTTTCGGAGAGAGGGAAGGGTGGATGATATGAAGTTCAGCTGCTATAAAGGATTTAACCGCCAAAAGCAGACATCTGACTAGTGAAAATTAATGGATCCAAGTTACGGAATGGTCAAGGAAGGAAACTAATAATAAGGAAAGAGCCGGAGGGAGGTGGGGGGGGAATTTAAGCAGTTACTCCCCAAACAAATCGTAATAATATCTGTTTGATTTGATGATGATGAAGAGGATGATGATAGCGGAAGAGGCGAGGATTCAAGCAGAGCCTTCCTTCATCATCATCATCATCTGCATATCCATTGGACAGAAGACCAGATAGAGATCATTCCCTCAAATTTAGCAATTTCTTGATTCATCATCGTCTTCTTCGGATTCATTTGTTGGCCTCCCCAGAAACAAAAATAAAACTAGCAGGACATCATCCGGCGATTGCCATTGCCATACTTCAGCCTCCTCATCCTCTTCTTCTTCTTCCACTGCCGACCCCAACAATCACATCTAACCAACCGTCTCTCTTTTTACACAAGATAATTTCTTGCCATCGGCACAATCAACCAGTAAAATAAAAGTAGGTTAAAAAGAAAAATCAGATTCAGTTGATCGTGAAAAATAATCAACTGAAGATGTCAGTCCATTGTAGAAAAATTAGTATGATTGAATATTTCAATTCACGAATAATTTGAATGATGCTTTGAAAATTACCTCCGAGAGTTGGATGCGGGAACAATGAACACACGTCACCATATTTGGAAATCATCCTCCAGGTTTGACAAAACGACCGGATAATTTATGTAGAGAAATTAGAAAGATTGTTAATGATGTGTGTAGACATTAAAATTTTATCAATAAGAAATCATATATTGACTGGTCGAAATAATGTCATTCGGTTCAAAAATCATATATTGACCAGCATGATATAAAATATTTTACATTCATATTTTAGTGTGAAATTAATATAATTATTGCTTGGACTTGGGATTATAAATTTAAGTCCAATGGTATTAGATGATTTTGGGTTAAAATAAATAATAAGCTCGACCCATTCATATATTGGGTTGAATAAGGTTTATTAAGGTCTAGCCCATAAGTTAGCCCATATGTCGGCCCATTCATGGTTTGGCCCATACTCTAGCCCAATTCAAATGTCGGTCCAATATAACTTTAAACTCTCCAGCAATTTGTCCTCCATCGGAAAGAGATGACACCTAAGGACTTCTCAACTCCTATATAAAGGGAGTCCCTCCCCATCATAGGGACACAACTTCAAGAGTGAGGAGCTCCTTCGATAACGAAGTTCTCAAACATCTTTTCCTCACCCAACGACGAAGTTCTGCCAGATCAAGCTTCTGCAGTCCCGGTGTTCTTCGCCCATCTTCAGAAGAGGCTCCAGATCAGCAGCCCTGGTGTTCTTCGCCCATCTTCAGAAGAGTATCCAGATCAAGCAGCAGCCCACAGCCCTGGTGATCTTTTCTACTCCTGAAAACTCGTTTGATCAAGCTCTACAGCCCCGACGTCTTCGTCAACATATCTCCCTAATGCTCCAGCGGATATTCGCCAGAGCATCAGCCCTTTCCACATTTGGATATCTTGCAAGTATAGAATCAGGGGACTCACGTGCATCGTCCGTGACTAGAGATTGAACCCGCAATATTTTCAATACGACAATTTGTATGCAATTTTCGGTCTATATATGGACCGTGAGATTTTAGTGTTCACAAATTTCTGGCACGCCCAGTGGGACCATCTCTACCTCTCATCTCTTTACGTCCAAGTATCCAGATGGCTTCAAAGATGATCATGTTGAAGAACTCCGTCGATGCTGTGAATAATCAGCTAGTTGGCTTTCTTTCTCACTCGTGTGAAAGCTCTTCATCGCCTGGTTCCCGAAACTTTACCAAGACCAGACCGATGGGTGATATATATAAAGAGACGGAGGAGATTCTAAGATCCATCTCTCCTAAGTCACGTCAATCATACAAGGAGGTTACTAAAAGAAACCTTCTCAGCAAGGGTGTCATATCACCAATTTCTTTGGGCAGCTTCCATAAGAGCTCATCGACTGTCACTCCTCCTAGGGACTCTTCATCAGACTACACTCCAAAATGGAGCTTTGCTGAATCAAGGGCTAAAACACGCAAGCAAATGGAGGAGATGAAAGACATTCTTCGATCTATTTCTCCAAAGTCATCTCCATCCTGTAAGGGGGTCGCTGCAAAGGCTCCAATGATTAGAGGCATTATGTCCCCAGTTCCCCTACTGAGCTTCCGTAATAGCTCATCGGAGGATTCTTCACCAAATAAATCTCGAAGCGCCAGTGAGGTTGATCTAGCCGAGAAGTTAAATGAAATTATGCCAGTTATGATAGCTGATACCCCATCATTGGAGGACCAAGTTGCATCTCTTGCCAAAGCAGTTGAGGCGATGACGAAATCCATGAAGGATATGGATCAACAACTTGAGTATGTCATAAGCAGGCTCGAGAATAAAGAGTCTGGAAGAACATATAATAAAGGAGGTTCTCATATACGCAAGGATAAAGGCAAGAATGTGCTGTATGTGGATGATTCGTCAACGCATGTATTTGCCTCTGTTGATGCTCCAGTCTCAGCTAGAGCGATGAAAGAACTAATACAAGAGGCCCTGAAGGCTGAGATTGAGGGAAAATCTACAACATCTTTGGTGTACAATAAGCCATACAACCAAAGAATCCAATGCTTGAGCATGCCAATGGGTTATCAGCCCCTGTACTTCCAACAATTTGATGGGAAGGGGAATCCAAGGCAACATGTGGCTCATTTTGTCTAGACTTGCAACAATGCAGGTACAAATGGAGACCTAATGGTTAAATAGTTCGTCTGCTTCTTAAAGGGTCCTTTGACTGGTACATTGATATCAAACCAAGAAGCGTTGACAGTTGGGAGCAGTTGGAAAGGGAATTCTTGAACCGCTTTTATAGCACACGGCATGTGGTGAGCATGATCAAGCTTACTAACACCCGTCAATGGGAAGGCGAGCCCGTCATTGATTATATACAACGATGGAGAAACCTAAGCCTGAACTGTAGAGATCGCTTGTCTGAAGTGATGTCGATAGATATGTGCATTCAAGGAATGCTCTGAAGGATCCGCTATATCCTACAAGGGATTAAACCTCGGTCTTTTGAGGAATTAGCTACAAGAGCACATGACATGAAGCTGAGTTTTGTAAGAGTTAGTGTTGGAGATCTTCCAGTACCCGAGCCATCCAAGGGAGCGGGAAGACCAGTTAGTAGAACTGGGGGCAAGCCTGCCTTCAAGGATAGCAAGAAACAAGAGCTAGCTACCGATGTTGTTCTTGTCAAGGTCCCGAATGCGAAGGAGAAAGGAGAATTGAGCACTTCAACCCCTACTCCAGTAACTCCTCAGACAGAGAAGGGGCATAATAAGCAATATCCTTTCCCGGATTCAGATGTTGTAGATATATTTGATTTTTTACTGTCTGTTAAGATGATAGAACTCCCGCCGTCAAAACGCCCACAACAAACGAGTCGAGCAGGAGATCCGAATTTTCGCAAGTACCACCGTGTTTTGAGCCATCCTATCGAGAATTGTTTTGTCTTCAAGGAAAAGGTTATGGAGCTGGCACCAGATAACAAGATTGACTTGGGCTCGATGGTTTCCTCAAACTTGGTGGACGTAGCAAGTTTTGACGCATCTAATATTATCTTCGGGTTGTTTAGCCCTGATGAGACGGCTGTTTTCCGACATTCAAAAGTGATACCAGATGAAAATCATGTCGTTAAGATGTCAAGCTGCGCAATTGGCCATGACAAGGTTCATGCTGAAGGAGGTTGGACTTTGGTAACTCATAGAAGGAAACGGAGAAAGACTCCTAAGCCTCAGGAGAAGAAACTCCCTGTCCGGATAAAAGTCTCTAAAAGAAGTCCAAGAAAAGAAAATTTCATAAAAAATATAAAGAAGCAAACTTCTTATGATGAGATAATCCCCGAAAAATTTCAAAGGCTTGCAACTTTATCCAAATGTTGTCATCATATTGACACATATATAGAGCAGCTCAATCCAAAGGTTGACATTATGGCTAAAGAGGTGTCTTTCTGACAGAAGACCAATGCAGACCATTCGTGCACGCCCATTACGCTACGACAATATCTGAGATGATTAATTGCCACTCATTTCTTGATTAACACTTGCAGATTTATTGACGGTTAATGAAGTTAAGGTAACAAAATTGGTACTACACTAATTATTCTCATCGACACCTTGTACATGGTGTTGGATTCTCTATAATGTGCAACTCAACGCATTAACTTGAAGTAAGATTCCCTCCTTATTGCCGAGACTTGTTTGCTATATCATCTTGTGGGTGAGTTGTTGTTGGATGTGTAAAAAAAAATTCCTGCTACTTATTCTCACATTATAATTCTCATCAATATGTTATTCATGGATGTAAAAACGATTACACATATATCTCGAATTTCTTGAATAATGAGTCCATAATGTACGCATTTAATCCAAATTTCTTCATCTAATCTCCTATCGTGGTCTTCACGACGACACGGATCGTACTCATACTTTTCACTTTCGACCTTCCTTGTTGCGTTATTAAGATCCTCAGTTTTCTTGATTTCTTCTTCAAAATCTTTGCAACAATGGGCAAACTCTCTCCAAAGACTCTCCAACTCAAGTTCTTCCGGACTTTTTTCTGAGCTACGTCGTCTCCCCGTTCAAATTGCTGATTTGTTATCCTGGAGCGACTTTATTCTTCCTTAGGACGAAATTCTCCCCTTTTCTCCTTCTTGATGCTTGCTTTTCCCTACTTTCTCTGTTCGCTAGCCTCGGCATATTTTCATGCGTACTTATGTTCCACATATATATGTACATTTATATAATATACTTCTCCTTTTCGAAGCCTATGTTGATATTTGGCCAGAATAGATATCTCCCTTTCTCTCTTTTTTATTTTATTTTATTTCCCAAAACAAGGTTATATTCCTTAATGAGTTTATTTTATCTTCTCTGGACAATATCTTCTCCTTTGTTAGACTAATCGTAGGGCACCCTCTTATCTCCAATTTTTGTTTTATTCCCTAAAGCAAGGTCATTTGCCGGATGAAAGAAATTTATCTTTGGAAATATGAGTATTAAGAAATCTTGAGAAATCACGTTCCCAATTATAAAGAAATTCCTAGCCAATTTTATGCCACTTCCCAAATAACATTTTCTTCGAATGATCTCATCTTTTCTGCTTCCCCTAATCTGAATTTTGGCCGTTAAACCAAAACTCAAAGGTTCTACAAATAGGAAGAAATGAAAATGGAAGTGTAAAATATTATTATTGTGGGAATGTAACATTATTTAATCCCCTTTGTGGGGAAAGAAAGAAAATGTGCATTCTTTGTGTATTTCCAATTTTATTTCTTTCCCTCTTTTTAACCAAGTGCACAGAGATGAAATTTTTTTAACTTGTTCGTCGTCCTGGAGCTTGTGATCATATACTTGTACCCACATCCTCAACTATATGAATTTTTGCTCGTTCATGAGTGTGCTGGAACTAAAATTAGGAATAGATTCACCCTTTCTTCAATATCTTGCATATCCTTATTTTTGATATTATAATATCACTAATTCCAATCCTTCCCGCAACCAAAAGTTTCTCAATTCATTCTTTTTGAAAGATTATGAATAGAAATGTAGAGACCATACAGACTTGTGCTTGGTATCCTTCATCCCTTGGTTGGCTCCTTTGCTCCTTTTTTTTCTTGTCTTCTATCCATCACGTTTTATTTTATCTTTTTTTATTCTAACTTGTGCGTTCCTTATTTCATCAGCGAGGCGTAACACCGTCCCATGTCATTTGGCTGAGAGAGTTTTGTTTACTCTTTCCTTCGACGTTCATCGTTTCTGGCAACCCACGAGATGGCTGAACCCAGTGCTCTATCAGGATTGGATCTGTCCTTTTATTTTATTTGTTTTATTATTATCCTATTTTTAAATCATTCGTTGCTTCCTCTATGCTTGGTATGGTGGGAAGCCTATCTCACGGTAATGGGAGGCCGTGATTCCGAATTCATCTTGACCATATATGCTTTTATCGTCATATTGATATGCCGGTGGCTATGCTTTGCAACTGTTCTGAAAAATTTGTTTCAAAAATCATCAACACATATATCTCGACCAATTTTGCATCCTTTGTGCCCGAGACGAGTTGGATACGCCTCTTCATCATTTTTGTCTGGACTCATCGTGTTCCTCTTACGTTTTCATCGCATATGTCCTTAGTTAAATCATCCACTTTTTCTCACAACAATTTACTCGTTTATCACAGGTTAGTGATCATAACATCCGAAATTAAGGTTATTTCTGGGTCACCTCCATCAAGGTTAGTAGGTTTCATCATTATTTATTTATATAGAGTTTTGCTAATCACTTTTTTTCAGCACATACAGATCATCGCCGGATATTCCCTCGGTCTTCCCCGTACAAATGGGACCGCCGCCGAATCATCCCTCGGCATTCCTTCCTACAAATGGGATCGCCGCCGAATATTACCTCGGCCTTCCCTCAAACGAAATGGGACCACCGCCGGATATTCCCTTCGGCCATGGGTCCGCCGTCGGATATTCCCTCGGCCTTCCCCGTACAAATGGGACCGCCCTCGGATATTCCCTCGGCCTTTCCCGTACAAATGGGACCGCCGCCGGATATTCCCTCGGCCTTCCCCGTACATAGGATACTTGCCTAATATTCCACTTTACTCACTTGTCCCTTTGCTTGGTAGGATTCATTAGAGCCATGGTTAATTTTATCAAGAAGATCGTTTCCGGGCGTGAGTATTTGTGTATTGTTGAAAATGAAGGCGACCAACGTAACAGAGTGGAATTAGTAGTCCATCGTCCATTGATCGGCTTTTTTGCCCCACCATGTGACAAGTTGGATGAGAACTATGATAATTTAAGTCATTGGTCACCCCCGAGACCTCATCATTGCTGGAAAGTCTGAGTGGGTACATTCTGTTTGCTTTCGCAGTGAATTCGGTTTTATTCCAAAATATTAGGAGTTTAAAGACACAGACTCTTGTGATGAAGAAGTTCTCAGAAAGGCCATCATATTTGATGCCATACGTTGCTCGCGCTATAGTTATGACCGTAACTCTGATGTCATGCGAGCTTTCTATGAAGCTTGGCGTCCGGAGTTTAATGTCCTTGAAATATCGCGTGGAGCTTTTTCAATTTCTCTTAGGGTTCTCTATAAGCTTGGTGGGCTTCCTATTCATGGGAGAATGTATGAGGAGACGATCCTTTGCTTGAAAGAATTCACTGGCTCGAACTCCCGAAGCAGATTTCTTTCGAAGAGCTGCTCATATCTATTTGCGACATTTTCTCGTCTTATGGAACAAAACACTGAGGATGACCGAAGTAGGCAGAAAAATAAAGATGTCATGAGTAAGAGGGTTGTTCCTATATCGTCTTTGACTGAGTTCTGGTTCAGGGGACAAGAAAAATATATTAGGCCTCCAAGGTGCGTGTCGAAGAAATCAACTCGTCCAAAGAAATCTCATAATCCTACAGGGCCAATAGCAGACGCATCTCCTTGGAGCCACAAGGAAGTAGAGGTATTTGAGGATTTGGGCATTAGTGAAGAAATGCATTTGCGTATTTATCTTTCTGCCTTCATCGCCTGTTTGTTATGCGTATTTGTATTCCCGCGCAACGAAGCATATATCCCTCCGGAAACATTCAAGGTAGCGAGTTTGATGGCAGTGGGAAAATGCTTTAGCCTTGCGGTTCCTGTTGGCTATCATACACCGACGACTGAATGAGATTTGCAACTCCACTCTTGCCGGGACTCCTAAAGTCTGTATTCCAGTGCATTACGTGTACGGATGGTTATCGTTCTATTTTCAGACTCACTTTTCTGTTCCAAATGCTGTTGTTGGCCCTCAAATGATTGCTTCTTCTGGCGAAGGTGGGGCACGTTACTTTGATGCACGTGCGGCTCGAGAACTTATTCATGATGGAGGGAATGTGTATTGGTGTCATAACTTCTTCCACAGGAAAGGTGACCTTTGGATCGAGGATTCTTCTGACTCAGATGAGAAGTCGTTCAGCTTTTTCATAAGCATTCGATCATGTTATTTGACATTAAGGCACGACAACTCCTTTATTGTGGAACCTTATTATCCTCCACACTTCAGCCGTCAGCTTGGGTTTTGCCAGGACATTCCACACATACTGACGCGTGACATACGATCATCCTCATTAGATGAAGGGCACATATTGTGGCGTCTCTCGGAAGACTAATTCTCGATTGTATGTGCCTAGTGCTCCCGTTTCCCACACTGATTTGGACACATATTGTACGAATAGGTACTCTAAATGGTGGAGAAAGAAGCATGATGATTTCCTCAAACGAGTGATATAGGCACTGATTGTTGGGATACGTCATCCTCCACGTAAGGATGCTGACACTCGAGAGAAGTCAGCCAAGCCGGTCAGCATAACCCAAAAGAAAATGCCTTTACCGCCAAATACAGGTATTTCTAAACACATGTATCTTTCTTTCTGTTTATTTTGTTTTACCTTGTTAATAAACATGCCTTATTTTCATCGATAGCTGTACATTCTAAAAAGTCACAAACTCAAGATGACAACAGACATTTCAAGAGACAGAGATGTTTAAGGTATGCATCTGGGAACCTCAATGTAGTCGAAGACATGCCAGATGACATTATTCCAGCTGGCAATGAGTTGGTGAGTATCTCATATCATTTAGGTACATATTTTAAATGATTCACGCCTTTTCTCGGGTTTGTTTGCTATTGCAGCTTGTGAATGAGTTGGTCAATTTTAGGGGTGACAATGGTGAGCCTTCTGTATTGAGCCCTCTTGGTCAGGAACTCTTAAAGCCGCTTCACAAGGATAAGCATCCATGAAGGAAGTGATCCAGCCTAAGGGAAAGAACGACCCTTCTCATTTTGTTGATCTAGTCTCAACTACACCCGCCGTATCGTCTTTCTGCTTCGACTCGATAGCCTCGCGAGCATATAAGAAGTTTGCGACTAGTATTTGGGATGATATCAAGGAGAAATTTTCGAGGACCCCTTTCAGTAGAGGACATGTTATTGCCGAGGAGATTAAGGATGCTCTCAATCTCATCAATGAATGCGAGCATTTGGATCTAACTCCCATTTACTCTTTGATCAAGAACTATACAGAGAGCTCTGTGCGCTACTCAAACTTAGCAACTGCTACTAAAGGAGTGATGAGCCCCGCAAATCGTGATAAAGAGGTGGCATTGATCAGAAGTTGTCTCGTTGAAGCCGAAGCTGAATAGAAGAGTATCATGATAGATAAGACTAACTTAGAGGGCCAACTTGTTGAAGATAGGATTCATATTGAAGAGCTCCAACGACAATTATCTGATTGTATTAAGGCCAAGGCTGATCGGGAGGACATTCTCAAGGAGGTAATAAGAAAGGCTGATGATGCAGCTGCAAAGGTTGAGGGTTTGAAGAAGTCTATGCGTGCTTTGGAGGGAGTCAACGTGGTCAATGACGAAGATCTTCAGTCTTTGGAAGAGCTTCGCGAGTTGATTGAGACCTCGTGTGAGGAGATTGCACAATTTACTCTCGAGCCTTGAGCTTTCTTTCTTTTTTTTAGTTAATTTATGCTTTGGAATTTGATTCCTCCATGTTATGTCAGACTATAATAATCCTTTTCCTTTAATAAAAATGGTTCGGAGCTTGTGTGGACTAGGATTATTTCATAATCTTTTTATTATGCCATTCACAGTTTATACTCGTGCGGGCCAGGAGTATTACATTTTATTTAGCCGTTCACAGTTTATACTCGTGCGGGCCAGGAGCTCTTTTTTTTTCTTTTCATTTATTATTAGTATTATTAGTTTCTATATTTTTATTTTCTTTTTTTTTTCTTGTTATTTATTATTCTTTTGTTTTTTTTTTTGTCGTGTATTTCAGGCTTATGTGATATGGAGCATTATTCTTCAGGCGTAGTATCGCTTCAGGAATTTCCCGTTGATCGGTCCGACGCGTACTCCATCTTGATTAACTATCTTACAGGCGCCCCCGGTGTAAGCCTCTTGGACTACGTATGGACCATCCCATTTGGATGTGAATTTGCTCCCAGTCTTGTGTGTTATGATTAGAGGTCTCTTCATCGCCAAAACAAGGTCACCAACTTGAAAGGAGCGTAGTCGTACTTTCTTGTTAAACGATTTCGACATCCTTGCCTGGTAGCACTTAATCCGTTGTTGGGCTTCAAGACGTTTTTCATCCAAAGCTTCTAGTTCCTGCAAGCGTAGTCGCATAGTATCTTCTTGACAAAATCCCTCTTCTATGGCTATTCGTAGCGATGGTATTTGTCTTTCAAGTGGAAAGACCGCTTCAACACCATATATCAATGAGCATGGCGCCATTTGAGTCGCAATTCTGTACGTTGTACGATACGCCCATAGAGCTTCTCCGACTCGTTTATGCCAATCTCTTCTAGTTTTATCGACCACCTTCTTTATGAGATTGCATAGCGTTTTATTGAATGCCTCTACCAACCCGCTCGCAGCCACATAATACATGTAAGAGTTATACTGTTTGAAGCCAAATCGCTCACAGAATTTATCCATGGCCTTATTAAAGAAATTCCAGCCATTATTTGTAATGATATAGCGAGGCACACCATAACAAAAAATGATGTTATTCTTAATGAAGGTGATAACTGTTTCTTTCTTGACTTCCCGAAAAGACGCGGCTTCTGCCCATTTAGAGAAGTAGTCGGTCGCTGCCAGGATATATGAATGGCCCCCTGACAATTTCGGTGTTATGGGACCTACGACATCTAGTCCCCAGGCTTCAAATGGCCAAGATGTTACAGTTGGATGAAGTGACTCGGGCAATTGATGGATGAAGTTAGCGTGAAACTGACAAGTTTGACACTTCTTTGCATATTTCATACAATCTTTTACAATTATCGGCCAATAATAACCCATTATCTTCAACTAGAAGTTTAGGACCAGATTGATGAGCCCCACAAACTCCAGAATGCGCCTCCTCTAGTGCTTTGGTGGCTTCTTCCACTCCAGGGCATCACAAGAACACTCCTTCAAAGGATCACCGATAGAGAGTATTCTTAAAATATATGAATCGATGAGCTCTTCTCCTCACATCCACTTTTTGTTACGGATCATTGGGCAACTTTACATGCTCAAGAAAGTCAACGAGTAGTTGTCTCCAATCTTCGTCTTCTGTATTATAGACGGATATGAGATTAACTTCATTCGTTTACTCCTCATCAGGGATTGGTGAAACCACCCAAGCTTGACATAATGTGATGCTGACCTCCCTATCTATCGAAGTAAGTGCAGAGGCTAGACTTACCAAGGCATCTGCTTGTGCATTTTCCACACTTGGTATATGACTTATTGTAATGTCCGAGAACCAGCCTGCGAGTTTAACCACATAGTCAATATAAGGCAAAAGCTCTGGCTTGCGAACCTCGCATGTGGATAGAAATTGATTAATCCCAAGCTTGGAGTCCCCACATACTCTCAAACTATGTATTTTGTTATACATGGCCATTTCTAGCCCGAGTATGAGAGCCTGATACTCAACCATGTTGTTTGAGCATAACTAGGTGAAGGTATATGCGTAAGGGATGATATCTCCATCGAATGTGACGAAGACAACTTCAACTCCGGCGCCTCTTTGTGTAGTTGACCCATCAAAGAACATTTTCCATGGAGAGAGGACATTAACCAATATTATTTCCTCATCGGGTAATTCTTTCAATTCTTTCCAATCATCTGGTATATGATGATCTGCCAAGAAGTCAGCCAAAGCTTGTCCTTTCATAGCCTTTTGAGGCACATACAAGATCTCAAACTTCTGGAGCATAAGTGCCCATATCGCGATACGACCAAATAAAACCGGCCTTGACATTCTATATTTGAAAAGATCCGCTCATTATATGAGACGAACAGTGTGCCTGCAAATAATGTCGTAACTTTTGTATGGCAAACATTAAAGCAAGACATATCTTCTCAATTGGAGAGTAATTCAATTCTGCTCTGGTTAAAGTCCTGCTACAAGGCATTTTCTTTTCCATTGTTGTTCTCCTGAGCTAGCAGGACTCATAGGGAAGCTTCTTGTGTCGCTATATAAAGTATGAGTGGTCTTCCTTGGATTGGAGCATTTAGAACTGGTGGCTTTGATAAGTAAGCCTTTATGTTGTTGAATGTTATTTCACATGGTTCATCCCACTCAAAAGAGGTACCTTTCTTCATAAGTCGATGGAAAGGATGGCACCGTCCCGCCAAATTTGATATAAACCTTCGAATATAAGCAAGCTTCCCTTGAAGGCTCTTCAGCTCATGTATATTTCTTGGCGGCTGCATCTTTATAATCGCATCTATCAATGTCGAACGATAAATCTAAGGAACTTTCCCAAAGTGACTCCGAACGCACACTTCAACGGGTTCGTCTTTAATTGATACGTTCGTAATCTGTTAAACACTTTTCTCAAGTGATCAATATGATCGTGCCTTTGTCTAAATTTGACGACCAGATCATCCACATAACACTCTACATTCTTGTGGTGAATATCGTTAAAGATCCGTTACATGGCTCGTTGATAAGTTGCTCCCACATTCTTCAACCTAAAAGGCATCACCTTATAACAATATATTCCTTTTGGAGTACGAAAGGCTGTCATTTCCTAATCCTTCGGATCCATTCAAATTTGATTGTATCCCGATGATCCATCCACAAAACTGAGGGATTCATAGCCAGTAGTCGCGTCTACCATTATCTCAGTAATCAGAAGAGGAAAATCGTTCTTGGGGCATGCATTATTGAGATCACGAAAATCAACGCAAATTCGGAGTTGACCGTTCTTCTTCCCAACAAGTACAATATTTGTAATTCATGTTGGATACTTCACTTCCCGAATAAATCTAGCTTCGATAAGCTTGTTGACTTCGTCCTCTATCAATGGGATTAACTCCGGGCGAAAATGTCGTTGAGCTTGCTTTATGGGACGAACTTCATGTTTAACAGCTAACTTATGGACTACTATCTTTGGATCAAGGCCGGACATTTCTTTATAGCTCCATGCGAAGACATCTTTGTATTCCTTCAATAGTTGGACATACAACTCCTCTTCTTCAGGGGTTAAACTTGCACTGAGGAATGTAGGGCGATCACCCCCTTCCACCCCAAGATCGACTTCTTTCAATTCGTCAACAGTAGACTTTTTTCGGTCTTCGAATACTTCTAGAGCCTCTTCTGCATCATTCTCTTTAGGAGAAGTGTTTTCATCAGCTTCAATAATTGTGACGTGGTGGGAAGCGACAACATCATTTCTGTTATCACCATGAGACGATTCCACATTGCTACTGGTAGATAACCATGTCTTCGTGCTCATTTTCAGTACTTTGCCGGTAGTTACTTCAACAACCGTTCGACGCTTCGTTCGAGAGGTAACTTTGCCGTGAAGATCCTTTGTATCTTCTATGATAATTGGGATATCCTCTTTTTTATCAACTCTCTTCCACACCATTCGACTTCTTGAAGCTTGACTCAATCTTAATCGTGCCGATCTTTGAACCTCAATCTCTTCTTTCTAAGTGCCAAGCCTATCAAATACGGATCTTCGCTCAGACGGGGCTCCAAGTCAATCAAATACTGAAGTTCTCGTCGATTCAGTTGTAGTTTCATCATCAGCTTCGATGTATTGAATTGAAGCATTCTTCATTGGGAGATTGACGGGCTTAGGAATGTCATACCCAAGACCAAATTTTGACTTTGGACTATCACCTCCCGGATTAGCCTCTTTTGAGGCAGCCCCAAGCGTCTTCAAGTCCTCTGTGTAACCGGCTGCAGAGATTAACCTGAATGCATTTAAATCAAATCCGTTGGTGCGCCTGTCAGGCAATGAATATGGATAGATAATTGCCCCCTGTTTAGATTGAACAAAACCTTTTAAAGGTGTACTTGTTTGAGCTATTGTCGTCATTTTCGTCACCAGCCAGTTGAGTTCCTTTGGCACCGCTATGTCTTCAGCATGGCTACTCACGAAAGGTGGTTCCCCGGCTTTTCGGAAGGCTCTTGGGATATAACGCATGATTGACACATTCTGTTTGACTTATCATCCGTCCTTTCATTTTTAACTATCGGATTAACTTGATATATAAAAAAAACTATCTGATTAACTGAAGGTACCTCTTGTTGAATGGGTGAAACTTCTACGTCCGACTTCTTCGTGATATCCCTCAAAATCGGTGCAAGCTTTGAGACTTTTTCTTCAGTATCAGTACCCTTATTAGAGTAAAACTTGGCATCGGCGAAGTATGACTCCACTTTTGTAAAGGGTCTTGCATCTGCCCATACTGTGTGGGTTACCCCATCCTTCACAAATTTAAAGCATTGATGGAGCGTGGATGCAACAACTCCATATTCATGCAGCCATGGTCAACCTAATAACATATTATAGGTGGTATTGGAATCGATGGCGTAGAACGTCGCTCCAGCTTCCATAGCTCCTATAGTGAGGGTGAGACAGATCTTCCCTAGGGCTTGCTCTCCCCCCTGGTTGAATCCTTGGATTATTAGCCGGCTACTTGATAAATCGTCAACCCCTATCCCAATCTCTTTCAGGGATTTTAGTTACAAGATATTGATTGCTAAACTTGGGTCGACCAATATGCGCTTGACCTTCGTACCATAAGCAGATCCTGATACAAATAGCGGCTGATTGTGAGATTTGTGACCTATAAGAAGATCTTTATCAGAAAATGTGATTGTTGTGCCATCTACTTGTGACTTCAGAACATTCATCACTGTGGGATCTTCTGGAGTGTCAACCTTCGCAGCTGCCACTTCTTTGTCTGCATCAATGTGGTGACGACTCGAAAACAGATCTGTAATTTTTCGAAAACGTTCTGGAAAGAAATCCCATAACGTAGCCGAGGTTGGTTTCTTGAAGGACTGGTTATCTAACGAACTCTCTTCTTTCGCCGTCTTCCTGAAATCATCTTTTATTGGTGACCTCATCGCAATTTTTGCTCACATAGGAAGCGTTTTCTTAACGGGCTTAGAAGACTTCTTCCGGTTCCTTCTGTGAGTCACCAAAGTCCAGCCTTCTTCGGTAGATGCTTCCTCAGAGCTAATCACACAGCTTGACACCTTATTGTTGTATTATACCCAGACTTGGTAGGCCAATTATCTTATCAGGATCAACAGTCCCGAATATGATGTTAGGAGTGTCATTGTTTGCAACACTAATCATATTTAAAGGTGCAATATAGGCTCCTAGATCGATCTTGGTGTCACGTACAAGCTCCATGACCTTCTCCTTAAAGATGAAACACTTCTCAATTGGATGGCCTAAGACACGATGGTACTTGCAGAACTTGGGATTGTCAACTAGATTCGCTTGTTGCGGTCGCTTTGATTGCGGAAACTCAATCATTTTAGAAGACAACAGATAGTCAAATATTTCTGCAACTTCTTCATCGGGAAAAAGGATATTTCTTGTTTTGACTTTCTTCAAGAGTTGGGCGATGCCTCTCCATCCTGGGTGTTTCTGTAGGTGATTGTCCATTTATTGGGACTTTTCCTTTTGCTATTGGCACTTTGACAGGAGCTACATCCGCAGTCATTACCTGCTTCTTGGTATCCTTGAAAGCGGGTTTGCCCCAAGTTCTGTTTCTTGGTCTTCCTGTCCCTCTATGGCTTAGGTATTGGGATATTCCTCTGATAGACGATCCCTACAGTTCAAGCTTAGATTTCTCCATCGTTGGATATAGCCGACGACGGGTTCTTCCTTCCATTGGCGAGTATTGGTTAGCTCGATCATGCTCACCACGCTCCGCGTGCTGTAGAAGCGATTCAGAAACTCCCTTGCTAATTGTTCTCAACTAACAATGGTGCCTGGCTTGAGGTCAATTACCAGTCAAAAGCGTTTCTCTTCAAAGGGCGAACAAACTGCTTAACCATCCAATCCCCATCCGTGCCTGCATTGTTGCAAGTTTCAACGAAATGAGCCACATGTTGACGTGGATTCCCCTTTCCATCGAACTGTCGGAAGTATGGAGGCTGATATCCCACGGGCATCTTGAGCCCTTCGATTCTTCGACTGTAAGGCTTATAGTATGCCGAAGATGATGATGATTTGCCCTCAAGTTTCCTCTTCACCGCTTTTTTTATTAATTTCATCATTGCTTTCGCCGAAATTGGATCATCAATAATAGAAGCATGCTTTTCCAAATTGTCAACATCTATGGCCCCATTTCCGTTGTCAACTTGGGTGCGCGAACTTTCCTCCATAGATGTTTTGCCGGCGTCTTTACTCTCCAGCCTTTTGATAATGTAGTCCATTTGTTGTTCTCTTTCTTTCATAAAAAGCATCATAGCATCCACAGTTTTTGTGAGAGCTGCGACCTGATCTACAAGTGAAGGAGTATCCGCCATCATCACTGGCATGACTTCAAAGCCTTTAGTTGAATCACCTTTTGGGGAAGAATCCGACGGAGAGTTACTTAACGATAGTTGAATCAGCTTTTGGGGAAGAATCCGACGGAGAGCTACTTAACGATAGTTGAATCAGCTTTTGGGGATGAATCCGACGGAGAGTTACTTAACGAGATATTTTCAAAATTTATTTAACAGAAGAATCAGCCTTTAGTTGAATCAGCTTTTGCGGCACAGGAGATACCAGAACTTTGTCGAAAGGAGTGTCACCAGTAGTTGGTTGAGACCACTTAGGGGAAATTGCTCTAAGCATTTTCTCTATTTCCTTAGTCTGTTTGTGAGTATTGGCCACAAATTGGGCATACGTCCACTTTGGAGAGCCTCCCTGATTAAGAACATCCTTGTAAGATGGGAAAGCCTTGGGCGAGATAGACTTGAGCATTTCTTTTATCTCCTCAGCCTGTTTGTGTGTCATGGCCACAGACTGGGCATAAGTCCACTTTGGAGAGTCCCCGTCATTGAGAATATTCTTTTCAGCGATATCCTTGTAAGATGGGGATGTCTTAGGGGAGATGGACTTGAGCAATTCTTCAGTCTCCTTGTATAATTCAGTAATGGTCCTAGTCTTGACCAACTTTGGAAACTTAATTGATGAAGAGCCCCCACACGAGAGTGAAGGAAAAGCAGCAAGCCCATTGTATGCGGCAATATTCTTGACGTTAATCATCTTTGGCGCCATGTGAATTCCTCGAAGTAAAGAGATGAGAGGTACATATGGTCCCACTAGGCGTACCATAAATTTGTGAAAACTAAAATCTTACGGGAAAATATCAACGTACAAATTATCGTACGAAAAGAAATGTAGCGGGTTTTATCTCTAGTCGCGAATGTTACACGTGATTCCTGTGATTCGATCTTCGAAGAAAACGTTTGTAGATGCTGATCCTGAGCTCTGGCAGAATTTCGGCAGAACTTCGAGATGAAATATTGATGAAGTCCTGAGGGCCGATTGGCGTGATCCGGTAGAGCTTCGATAGCTTGATGAAGTCGTCGAGGCCTTTGGGTGATCCGGCAGAGCTTCGATAGCTTGATGAAGCCGGGGCCTTTGGGCGTGACCCGACAGAGCTTCGGGGCTAGTTGCAGATGAACACCGGGGCGATGGACGTTGGCAAAGCTTTGGCGAGCGAGAGGCTGCGAGAATCCTCAAGAGCTCCAAGAGTCTCCTCTCCACCTATGCGTGTAGTGTCTTTGAATGAATGAGGAGACCTCTATTTATAGGGGCTCCAAGGCCGATTTAAACTAGGAATCTGGTCATATAATATTAGGCAACTTCTCGTGGGCCGGGCTATGGGTCGGGCTTCAACTTGGGCTTAGTTTGGCTCAAAATAATTATGTTTGGGTTGGGCTTGTAACCATTTTGTGAACTTATAAAAATACATGGGTTGGGCCTTTCTTTCATTCAGGCTCGAATGCTTGCCATTTCATGGATTTAGTGTTTATAGCCTATTTACAATCCATACAAATTAGACTTAATATGGGGCCTGTGTTATGATGATACTATAGACAAAAATTTATTGTCTACACCATAGTCTCGCGAGAGTTGGAATTCCTTGTCTAGTTGGGCGAGAAATTGTCGATTTAAATGTGTGTCGCCTGAAAAACCTCCCAAATCAAAGGGAAAATGGCTCCAACAAATACCGTGCGTGATGCCCCTGAATGGGCATGTGACATTCCCTTTGTAAGCCACGTCGGAAAAGCGAGTTGGCCATAATGGTTTCTCCAGGCGCCCATGATTCATGCATGAGACATTAGAGGTTAGTTTGTACGATGTTAACATTTGTTACAAAAGTACGAAGGGTATGAATTGCAAGTTCATTCTTAAATGGTTGGACATCATCCACCTACACTACAACATCTTGGAGAGCTGGTGGGCCAAGTTGCTCAACTCTACCGACCTCTGGCAGCAGGTTTGCTTTGGACATACTCGTCGATGAAAAGTCTATTTGTTCTAAGAACATGTCGACGTGGGGCATGTTTACTCTCGGAGCATACTCATTGACGTGGGGCCACTCATAGAAAATCTCTCTGCGACGATGCAAGGGGTCGTAGTATGAATATTGATTCGCATCAAAATATATCATGTAGTCCTCGTTTACAAAGTTTTTCACTTGTATAAGGCTTCACCTTATAGAAGCAGGAACCCAGGATGAAGGCGTTTAACATGGTTCCTAAGAGGAAGGTCGAAATCACGTGTCTTTGGCTCGACGCTTTGCCCGCCTCCTCAAAAATTTTCATCCGGGAAAGGCACTATTTTTTAGCTAGTCGCCGTCTTTCGAGCATCGCACGAGCTTTCTTTCACGAATGATTCATTTTGCCCAGGTTCTGGCCAATATTAGCCACTACCTTTGTCAGATTGCACATCATCCCTTGCAGATCGTCCATTTTTTTCTTCATGTTGTCTATTTTTCTTTTGACGTCGTCCTGATTCCTCTTCAAATCTCCAATTTCTTTGTGAAATTCGATCCGTGCTCTGATGGGGCATGCACAATTATAGGAGTCTAAAGAGATGAAGTTTGACTTCCTTGAGTTTGGTTGATTTCGGACTGATTCCTGGTTAAGCCCGCGTCAGCTCATCATATTATGAGGGGAGGGGAGCAGAAAGAGTCGTCCAATTGATTAGAACTTCTAATTAGTGGCATTTTGACTATCTAATTTGTTCTTTCTCATGTAACACATGGAATATATTTGCCACATTCGACATATGGATTTGGAATATGATCACCGATAATTGTAATGAGATGAAGAACAAATTGTATGCACAAAATATCGTTTAGGAAAAGAAACAGAAGCTTATAACCATAAGCAAAGATGAAGAAAACATTGCTTAACCAACTCCGATTTCCTTCAAACAACTATCTTCAAGGATTATGGGGGTCATAACTAATTCCCTGGTATCACGTAGATCATGACATGTTCTGTTGTAGTCTACCTTGTAGACTTTTCTAAAATGACATCGTCGACATAACCTTCTTAGACTTGAAATAATTAAGACTGCCCATTCTCGTATACTTACTAATAAGCCATCTTTCATCCGAGTCCAAAATTTTCCTGAGTGTCAACGAAGTTAAACTCAGGTAGACTTGTGGATTGTATACTGTGGACTCGTTGTGGGCTATTTAGATCGAATTGGGCCAATACCAATGATTTTCTCTGTATCAGCGGATACAGATGGAAGTGACGTGTTAATACAAATTATGTAACGAGGGGGAACGTCGGCAGGACAGGCCGCAACGATATTCTCGGGTGGGATGCAAATAACGACGGAGGGAGGGAAGAAGTTTTTCAATCGCGTGACATGTCACTTGCATGAACCTGGTAATAAAAAAAAAAAAGGAGATTTATTTGGTGGTTGTGGCTCTATATATCGGTGCCGGCCACAAGTATCTATCTATTTGTTTAGTGTCGTGTTTACTGTTTTTCTGAAAATTTGGTATTATTAATAAATTAAAAAGAAAATATCGACATAACTGAGCTAGTCGAGTGGTAACAAAGGAGAAATTATGGTAATGGCAACGGAGATTTCATATTCAATTCTCGACGGTCGTGTCGTCATGAAATATCTATCAGACCATAACCTTTGTCCCACCTCTATATATATTAAAAGGTTAATAATAGGTCGGAAAAAAAATATCCAAAACAAGGGTTGGTACAATAATTTAATCAGATTACCCACAGTTTCCCCCGTTTTGCATCCTAAAATACTAATATCATACCATTAATTAAACTTTGGCCAAGATACCCTCGCTTTATAGTTGTATGTCTACTTTCGAAATGAAATTAATTACAATATTTTACGTTTTAATACATTCAACGGAGCATACAAATTTCAAGAATAACTTATCTCTCGTTTTTTTCCCCGAGAAACAATTAAAAACTCTTATTTCATTTAAATTATTTCCAAACAAAACCACCTCGATCTCAATCCCTTTGAATTTGGGTTAACAATCGATCGATTTCTCTCGATCTAACTCAAATAGTTTTATTTTTCCATTTTGGTCCATTACACATTTTATTTGATAGTCAGTGATAAAAAAAAATAGGTTTTGGACAGATATAGAATTTTAGAATCTGGTCAAAATCTAATAATGGGAGGAGGAGGAGGGTTAATTAGAATTTTAGGGCGTGTTAAAATAGGGGTGGGGGGGGGGGGGGGGGGGTTTAGGATAAGATAAATAACGTCTAATTGACTGACTTTTCTTCCGGACAGGAAACAAATGGGGAAAGGACATGGAGGAACCGATTGGGCCCCTTAATCACATTAAGCCCAATCCCAAAAGAACGGGGCTTTTAAGCGACGGAAACCTACAGATCATCAACGGGGCAGCGTCACCCAGCAATGTCGGTCCTCCTCCTCCGGAAAGTTTCTCTCCGTCGCTGCATCACCACCCCCGCCGCCGGATCAACCATCGCCGCCGCCTCCTCCTCCTCCTCCTCGTCCAGCTGCAACGCCATACCCGAAAACCCTACGTCCGCCTACTACGACGACCGCGTTCGGGAGGCGGCTCTCTCTGACGACCCCGCCGCCCTCGTCTCCCTCCTCAACAAGCGCGTGAGGGACAGATGCTTTAACACCGCCAGGACTTTCAATTTCCTCACCAACACCGCCGCCTCCCTCCAGTCCCTCCCCAGCCTCATCGAAACCCTTTCTCGCCTTCCCAGGGGTTTCGCCCGCAAGAACGCCTTTGATGCCCTCGTCCACCGCCTCTGCAAGCTCGACCAGCGGGACCACGCCCGCCACGTCCTCGATGTAATGTCCAAGCTAGGCGACGGCCTCAACGCCGCCTCATTCCACCCGTTTCTCCTGTCCCTGGACCACTCCGGCCTCAAGGAGGCACGCCGCGTGGTTGACATCATGCGTGAGCACCAGGTGTCCCCCGACACCGCGGCCTACAATTTCCTGCTGATGGCATGTTGTGCTAGGGGTGACGTGGGGTCGGCCGCAGGGGTGTTGGAGGAGATGGAGGGGGAGGGAGTGAATGCGGACTCGCGTACGTACCACGCCATGGTGCTCGGGGCAGTCAAGGCGGGGAAGGTGGATGCGGCTTTTGATGTTCTGTGCAGGATGGCGGACGATGGGGTATCCCCGCTGTACGCCACGCTGGTGGTGCTCATCAAGTGGATGGCCTCGAGGGAGCTATGGGGGGAGGCGGTGGAGTTGGTCAGTGCTTATAAGGGGAGGAGCGCAGGATTAGATGCAGAGAGCTTCGGGGTGCTGGCGAGCGAGATGATTAGGAAAGGGAGGAAAGCGGAGGCAGCTGCAGTGGTGGAAGAGATGGCTCGGATGGGTTTGCGGCTGGGTAATAAGCTGACCGAGTTTCGCAATGAGATGGCCAAGAAGTGAGTAGAGTTTGGGAGTGTCTGTCAGATCAATAGTAAAAGCACCATGGCGGGGGCTTTAGATTTAGGGACCTCGGCACCTGTATCTCTGCAAGTCAGATTTTTGTTCTTAAATAATAACATTGATTCGAAAATTTTTTCGTTAAATAAAATTATAATTTTAAAAATTTGATAATTAATACAGTAAAATTAATTTTATAAAGGCCGATTTCGACCGTGAGATTGTGAAGAACGTCTACCTTCTAATATCGATTTAATCCTGGGCAAAGCGAAATCGGCTTACAGCCGTTACAGCCGACTTCATACCATCCGTCTTTAGATCGGCCTTTTTAAGTCGGACGCTTTTAAAAAAAATTATTTCACCAAAACGACCGACTTTGGTCAGACAACCCTCCCCTCCCATCTTCCTTCGTCTCCGCCTTTTATCTCCCCTTCCCCTCGCCCGTGTTCCGGTGCAAGTACCCGTATGTGTGGTTCGGTTAAAAATCCAGAAAGGGTACCGGCTTATAAGCCCCTACGTGGGCTTGGATTTGAGGAGCGTGTGAAAAGCGTTGCCACCTGAAAATGGAACAAACCCAAGTCCTATATTAAAAAGGTAAAAGACTCCGGCTTGTATATAAGTCTAAGTGGGCTACTCTCTTTATAGCCAATTGATTTTAGAGAGAAATCTCGCTGAAGTTATATACTGACCTCGACATATGAGTCAGTCCAATATTCTAACGCCCGTCGTTGTTGTGGTTTTAGTGGGTTCTTTTGCTGTGCTGGGTCTTCGTCGGAGTCGTTGCCTTGGCGACCAGGAGGCCGATAGGATAGTTAGATCGCGGGGTCAGCCTCAAAATGTGAACTTTTCACAGTTCTCCGGCTATGTCACGGTTAACCAGCAGGCCGGCCAGGCGCTCTTCTACTGGCTCGTTGAGGCCCCCGCGAGCCTCCAACCGGTCGTCACCAAGTCTAGGCTTCTACACAACAAAAAGGAAGAACAAAACGGTAATAAGGTCTACAAAAACTCGCACCGACAATCGCAACTCCACTCCCCCGGGGCAACCCGGCGGTCAACCCCTCAAAATCAACCGAAATCAATGAAAACCCAGTAAAAACAAGCTGACCAAGAACAAGACCCAGAACGCAGAATCCCACGCCGGCCCCGCCAAATCAACAAAAGAGGCGAACCTTCCGACCAACCTCCAGCGGATAAATTAGGGTTCCGGGCAGAGCCATAAAACAGTTGGCCCCAACGCCCAAATCGAACCGGCCCAAATCCAACGATTCCCGGGAAAGAACAGGCAGCTCGGAGGACACTCGTAGGGTTAAATCCCAGAAAGAAGTCAGAACGTGAGAAGGGGAAGGTGGAGTTTTCTTTTTAGTTTTTGAGCCGATAAGAAGAGGAGAGGGGAAGGTACACAAAAAAGGCGTGTGCGTAAAGAAAGAGGGGGATGGGAGACGTAAGGCAGAGAAGAAGGAAGAGGGAAGGGGTGTCCGACCAAGGCCGACTTTGGCCAAATAAATTTTTTTAAAACGTGTAAGGCCGACTTAATTGGAAGCTGAAGTTTTTTTATTGAGTATTTATAAGTCGGTCTTATGCTAGAGGGACGGATGCCATGAAAAAAAGGCCGACTTTACTCGGCTAAGATGAAATCGAATCGAGGTCGGCCTTTGATTTCGCAGCATTAGTTATCGAATTTTTAAAGTTAGGACTTTATTTGACGAAATATTTTTCGGATTAACGTTATTTAGGAACAAAACTGGTACAAGTCAGCCTTATTCGATTTCAGGGAGAATGAATGCCTGAGAGCTTCTTAGTTACTATATATCATCTAAATTCCCGTCAATCTTCTTCCATTTGCTTCTGGGCGTTTGTAATGAAAGAACCAAAAGGATGACGATTGACTTTTTATATGGCGTGAGATTATGTCAAGAGTGTGGATTTAAAAAAGGACACTTTTGGATGGGACTCACAAGTTATGGATGGGGGATGGAGCCAAGTCAACATTTTTTAATCCACAATGTTACCCACGAGGAGGAGAGGGGAAGAGAAGAAAGACCCCCTTGGCTTTTTTCTTCTTTACTTGGTTTTGTCTGGAAACTTACAAACCTTAAAACAAAAAAAGAACCACCCAGGGAAGGGTGGTTGCCTAACTTGTAATCAATCCATTTCTTTAAGATTATATAATCAATCCAAGGGGGAAAAAACCTTTTGAAGACTCCGTAAACGAGATTCTGTGGAATGGAAGGTGAAAGGTGACATATTAAAAAAAATAAAATAAAGAGTAAACAACTAGGGAGAAACGCAACGCCCCATCAAGGCCGGACATTCCTCCAGATGGCAGCCCTGGAAGACACCCTCCCACACCATCATCATCCTCAACACAACACCAGAAACTGTACAAACACATACTGTCAAGGATGTCTCCTATTAAACTAATCCTGGCCTTCATAATTAGCAGAAACCTTGTCCTTTTCCTCCCGTAAAAATAATATATTGTTTATGGACTACATAAAAACACAGCCCCCGATGAATGGAAACGACTCCCCGCCCTTCTTCTTCCTCCTTCCTTTCCCCAACATCCCTCGATGGCTGCTGGTTCTGGGTTTTTGCCACCTGGCCCTCTCTTACACTCCTTAATACACGTCTCCGATGAGGTTTGTTCCATGGAGAAGCTCCCCTTTGTCCAGCAGAGGAATGTTTCCGCCATGATAAGGAGGATAAGGCTCCTGTCCTCTTTGTTCGAGGAGATACAGGATTCCAGCAACAAGCTCCCCCCCTCTTCTATCCTTTGCTTCACCGAGCTCTTCTCCGTCCTCCAGAAGACCAAGCTTTTGATCCAGGTTTGCAAGGACAGCAGCTCTCTCTGGTCCTTGATCCAAACCGAGCGTATTTCCGAACAGTTCCACGTGCTCGCCAAGGAGATGGGGAGAGCTCTCGACATTCTGCCCTTGAGCTTGTTGAGCGTGACTGCCGATACCAGGGAGCAGGTCGAGCTTCTGCGCAAGCAGGCGAAGAGGGCGGAGTCCATTGTCGATAGCAGGGAGACCAAGAGAAAAGACGATGTTCTCGAACTGATGGCTGCGAACAACGAGAAGAACAGCAAGAACAAGGGGTCAGTCGACCTGGCCAAGGCCGAGGAGATCTTTACAAACATTGGGCTGAGGTATCCTTTTGATTACGAAGAGGAAATAGCTAGGCTTGAGACGGAAGTGCAGAGGCAGGCGGGCACCGGTGGATTGATCGCGGTGTCCAACATTAACAACTTAATATCCCTCGTCTCATATTCCAAGTCAGTGCTCTTTAGCAACATAGATAGCGAGAGATTCTGCGGGAATCCTGCGGCGCAGCAGCCCTCCACAAATGCGAACAGGAGCATTGACGTTTCTGCATACTCTCTGCAGGTTATAGCTCCTAACATTCCTGATGAGTTTCGGTGTCCGATTTCGCTTGACTTGATGAGGGACCCGGTGATCGTGTCCTCTGGGCATACCTATGACCGGAACTCAATCGCACAGTGGATCAACTCCGGCCACCACACATGCCCCAAAAGCGGGCAGAGGCTGATTCATATGGCCCTCATCCCGAATTACGCTCTCAAGAGTCTGGTACACCAATGGTGTCAGGAGAACAACATCCAAACTGAGGAATACCCATTATTGGCTTCTTCTTCTTCTTCTTCCGGGGTTGAACGAAGCAAAAGCTGGAGAAAATCCATGGAAAATGCAATCGACCATATTTCTGCAGCCAAAGCTGTCGTAGATGCTGTCAAAATGACAGCCGAATTCCTGGTAGGGAAGCTAGCCACAGGATCTCTGGATATACAGAGGCAGGCCGCTTACGAGCTCCGTTTGTTGGCAAAGACGGGGATGGATAACCGTAGGATCATAGCCGAGGCCGGAGCAATCCCATTCCTTGTAACGCTGCTGACTTCTCAAGATGCACGAATTCAGGAAAATGCCGTAACCGCCCTGCTCAATCTCTCCATTCATGACAACAACAAGATACTTATTGTGGCCGCCGGTGCAGTAGATCACATCATAGCCACTCTCGAGGTCGGGAAAACCATGGAGGCCAGAGAGAACGCCGCCGCTTCAATTTTCAGTCTGTCGATGCTGGACGACTGCAAAGTCATCATCGGGGCTCATCCTAAGGCAATCTCAGCACTAGTGGGGCTGCTACGAGATGGGACGACGGCAGGAAAGCGAGACGCTTCCACCGCATTGCTCAATCTCGCGGTGTATAATGCCAACAAGGCCAGCGTAGTCACGGCGGGTGCAGTTTCCCTGCTCATTGACTTGTTAATGGATGATAAGGCAGGGATTACCGATGATGCCCTCTCGTTGCTCGCACTACTTCTCGGATGCCCAGAAGGCCTGCAAGAGATAAGACAGAGCAGGGTGGTGGTACCTCTTCTTGTCGATCTTTTGAGGTTTGGATCTCAGAAAGGGAAGGAGAACTCCATAACTCTCCTGCTGGGACTCTGCAAGGATGGAGAGGAAGTCGCGGGCCGGCTGCTCATGAACCCAAGAAGCATCCCTTCTCTCCGTGACTTGGCTGTGGACGGATCATTGAAAGCGAGGAGAAAAGCAGATGCACTGCTCAGATTACTGAACAGATGCTGCTCTCATTCCCGCAACCCGATCGGATGAGTTATCGGGTAGCAGGAAGGGGTCTGTTGCAAATCACTCAGAATTGTACATCTGTGAATAACACAAAAAAGGCTTGATATAATCTTTCTGAGACTAAGCAATCAATATCCGGTCCGAGGAATGGAGTCTTTACACATTCGCCGTCGATTAATCAAATCAGGGCTTTTTTTTTTTTTTTTTACAAAATTCAAAGGCCAAGAATTGAGTGGCCATCCAGAGTACAGTAGTGGTTGGAAGGCAGAGCAACATTCATTGCAGATCCTTGTTTTACACAGTTACGGTGTTACAATGGCCAGAATACAAATATCTCCAAAGCCTACAAAACATCAGCTGCACGAGGACGAGGGACAACTTTACAACAGCCTCTATATCTTCCCGATTAATAGGCACATAGTGGTAAACAGTTCAACTTATGTTAAACGGCTTGATTAAGTGATACCAAAACGACCATCAGTGAACCATAGTTCACATCAGGGCTGCCCAAGACGGTGATGTCCTGTCACAATTCCGTAAGTTCTAGGTCGACGTGTGGCCCCTTTAATTTGTATTTCCAGTACCAGCTTCCGGTTTCGACCAAATTTTCTGGAAGCAGTTCTAGTTGAATGGAAAATCCTGTGTCAGAGATGTAGGTGTTAAATTATATAAGCATGTTGCTAGGTATCCCGGACAAAAATGGGGGAAGAATGAGAAATATTTGATAAACAAGAATGCATTGTCAAAGGACCTGAGATCCCTGGAGTTATCTTCATCCTATGATGATCCGGAACTTTGAAGACATGATTGCCCTGTCAGAGAAGAAGAACGAGTCAACAGCTGTGGTAGAACAAATGATCATTAATGAACAGTCTGATCTCCCAAAGACTACATGGCCAAGTACTCAAAGCCCAGGTCAATCCTATTTCATGATGAAATGGGAAAAAGCAAATGCACCGTCTATTGAGAAGCCCGATTTTTTCTGCATCAAAATGTCTTTTGATTTCCACAAACAAAATGTATGTACAATAACAGGAAAGACATTCTAAACATGAATCCAACCTGAATAGTGACATCTGTTGCCTCGAACTCTGCATTACCGTGAAGTATGACCTTCAATGACCCTAATCTTTGGATTTGGTTCTTCCAATAAACATTGCCTCCAAAGTTCCAGTCAATGCCGTCATTTAAGACCGTGACATTCTGAAGCCTGCATCTTCCACACCTGGAAATGAAGTATCATTCCAGTCAATTCCCTAAAGCTGAAAGTAGAACAAAGCAGTATGAATCTCTGCACACAAGCATGTGATGATTGAGACCTGCTACCATACTGCAGTATGGGGTCTGCATCTTCAGTTTTTATCATGGAACCCATAACATTGTCCGCTTCCACGATCAGACTTCCCTTGAGCTACAGTGGCCAAATTATGAATTCGAGTGCAATAGTAGCAACATCATTGCAGACTACACTAAGTGTGTTACCTGCACATCTTTCCAAAAGAATTCTGCAACCTCAACCTTCAATTCGGAACCCCGACTTATTGAACCCCCAGAAAACTGCAAAAGTGACCCAAAATCGACATTGTTTTCTTTCAACAACTTGGGGATATAAATATGACAATCACAAGACAAAGTTGGAAGAGAATCGGTATATTTTTATGTCCAAACTTCAAAAATTGTCAATAATAATATCAACAGATCCAACTGTACACATTCGTTTCCTCCAAGGAGCTTGCCTTTGCCCGAGTAATTTCCCAAAGAGGACCAAGAGCAGGGTGCAGAAGAATGAGAAATGGTGGTTCCTTGCTAATGTACTCTTCATTACCTTCCACCTGAGTGCGAGAGATAAAAGATAACAGCAAAACATCAAGCTAGCTGACAAATAATCACAAAAAATCTGGAAAGCCGATGAGACGTATGGTCCTAAACTGCATAATACTCCAGATGTACCTCAGGAAGCTCTATACTGCTGCTGGAAAGAAGGTCACGAGCATTCCGCAAAATATCGAGCAAGGAACCCTCAGGGGTCTGTCGAAAGTCCAATTTGACGAGTTAACATGTCATTTTGAGCTCAGAAAATCTGACAATCAGCACCACAGTACCTGGTGTAAGCACTTATCTGCAGCTTTACGCTTCTTTTTGGCAGAAGATGTAACCCTTCTTCTCTCATTGTGGACAAGAAATGTGTCCAGAACATCTGCCGTGAATAAATTTTGCATTACCCACATGAAGTGTTATAGCACCTTCCTTTTGTCACCAATATAGACATGATGGTGACATATTTTATAATTTTGGACAGTTCAAATATTGAGATAGTGGGTCACAATATAGAAAAGAAATGTCACCTTCGACATCCTTGTACTGCTGGGATGTGTATGTATTGGCAAAGCTGTCAGCAATATTTTGCATTGTGCATTCCAGTCGTCCCCCTTTTATACTGCCAAACAGAGATAAGGTAATTCAATGCAATCAGAATATATCCTAATGCCAGGCAACCAACAAGTAAGATACAAAACAACATCAATCTATGAGGACCTGCTTCTAATGGTGTGTTTGGTTTAAGGATTTGAGAAATGAATGGAATTAACGAATAATTCTACTCATTATCTTTTTTCATCTCTTCCTATTCTATTCCCTTCCTTTTCATTCCTTTCCATTTCCTTAATTTTGAAGAGAATTGGAAGGAATGGGCATCCCATTGCTCATGATAGGGAATGCCCATTCCCTTCCTCATTCATTCCTTTCTCATCCTCCTCTTCAATCCGAAACTAAATACACCATTTTCAAAGCAATTCTCTTCCTAATTATTATACTTTTTTCTCCCTTCCCATTTCATTCCGTCTGGAATCCCATTCCGGAAACCAAACGGGCTGTAAGGGAATAAGTACACCGCAGTAACAATATAATAGCAGTAAAGAAAACTAATGATAAAATTGAACAAAAATCAAACTGACAGATGTACCTATGTCTGTTCCCAAAGTGGTCCACAAAGTTAATGGGTTTTTTCACATTGAGAACCATTCCTGGCAAACTACTTTTGTCTTTACGAGATGCAATAGACTCCACTGCTGATAGATCAATGTACAGGATGTTTGTGTTGGCAGGAAAGTCCTTCTGCAGACTAAATCATCATACATGGAAACATCAGTGTCTGCTCAGAATAGGCATATCAACAGGATATAGAAGTCAACTTAGAGAATTTAATAAATGCAAGTAAAGGTCTATATTCCTGGACACATACGTCCTGAACCCACCTCATTTTCAAAAACACATTGCAGGGTAGGACAAGCAAAACAAAAAGGAAAAAAAAAAAGAAATTGCAGGTTTTGTCTACCTCTTACCCTTTGGAAGAAGATGATGGACGTGGTACTCCAAACTTCTCAAACTCAGTGTACTCAATGCAGGATAAACCATAGGCCCACTTGGAATCAGCATCTTTCTTTTCTACCAGGACATTTATTCCTTCAGTGGCCCCAGCACTCCGCTCACATGATGCAAATCCTAGTTTCTATTCAAAGGAAGGGAAAAGAACAAAATAAACGTTCTTGCATGAGCCCCTGAAACTGTTTTTGTAAGCTTACACACCTATTTGCTATCAGCCTACATGAAACGAAATGTATAGAATATCGAACCTATGAATCTGATGTCCTTCCAGGCGATTTATGGGGGATTAGCAAGCAGATATGAAAATAAGTAACTAAGGAAGTTCTAATTATACTGGGTGTACCTTCCCCTTGCGCAAACCAATCCCCGACAATGCCAAGAGAGTTACATCTGTGGCAGCAACAACATTGCTGCGAACATCAATTGTGTAATACATCAGATCTTTAACAACAGATAGATGAGTAAAATAGAGACTTAATATCAGCAGAGGTAACCTGACTTGTCTCACAGTGGCGCCTTTCCTCCCATGGTCCTTAAACCATCTAAATATGCCCTTATCGTATGCAAGTTTCCATATAACGCCATGACCCCCAGGCTTGCACAAAGGTGCTAATGGCGCAGTGATGATCCACTGTCCATCGTCAGCATTGATAGCTGGAACAAGAGGCTGCAAGCACATGGCATCCAACATAAGTGACTCTTTGGGCATTACATCGATAAATCCATCCAACTGAATAATTGAAACAAGAAGAACCTAAGCCCCAAGAAACCTGCTCGAAAAGTTGGAACCTGGATCGACCCCTTCCAAACCACTCCAGTTTCTCAAAGAGGGACGAAATGTGCTCATGATTATTCTTTGCCGAGCTGGTCATAATTGCAACAGGAGTGATACATTGCTTCCCGTACAACTTGAAGTACAAGTATTCCCTAGCCTAAATTGGTGAGAGAAGAATCATTACAAATTACTAAACCAGACCAGTCAGTCTTGTGAGTCAAAATTATACTCAAAGATGATTTTATTCCTTATAGAAAATTCAAACAGATATTCCGTTTACCTGAAGATCTCTCACAAGACCTTCCAACAGAGTCCTGCCACAATAGGGAAGCATTGCCGCGGGAAGGCATTCACCGGTGTCAGGATCAACCAAACCCAGCCTGTCAGCTGCACCACCAAGCGGATAGATTTCACCTAGTTCGGGCAAGCCCTATATAACCAAATTAAAACGTCATTATTACCACAACATACATCTCATCAAACAAGTGGAAACCCTCGGGTGTACCAACCTCGATTCCCCATAGAGCTGCTTTAGATGCATACTCGGAGTCCTGAGAAAGGTCAACTCCAGTCGGACAATGAACTTTGATGAACTCAGGTGCTCTTTGGTGGTGTAGGGTATCGGACGACAGCATCTCTGGCGTTGATTCCAAAAGGAGCTCCAGCACCGATATCTGGTAGCTAAACAAGTTATCCCTGTCAGGACTGGCTAAAGAAGTTGTCGCTTAAAAAACTCAATTTCCACCAACCAAATCAAGTCAATCGATAAACTCACCCAATGATCCCACCGACGCAGTCGTAGAAGCTCTCCACCTCCCTCAGAACCTTGAGCAACCGCCTCAATCCCCCAACCTCAGCTTCCTTCTCCAACTCCTCCCTAGCTTTGGTGCCGACCCCGCCATTGTTACTGACATCCAGCCGCTCGATCATCCCAACCAGAGAGTACAAGGCAGCCTTGACCGCACCCCTGGCGCCCTCATTGCCAACCCCGAAAGAGCCAAGCACGTGCTCCTGCCCACAGGCAACCAGGCAGTGCACCAAGTAAACATCCTCCTGCTTAGCCATTCCGGCCTTCCTGAGAGCCCTAAAAGCAGCCTCCCCATAGTCGGCAAAGAAACTCCGGACACGAGGATCCTGCCGAATCAGGCGAAGCTTATCGGAGAGAGAACGGGGAGGGGAGGGGGAGAGGGAGTCACGGAGGGTACGGAGACGGGAGAGCTCAACGCGGAGGTCGAACTCGGGAGAGGAAGGGGAAGAGCACTCGGCGGGAGCAGTGAGGACGCGAGACAAGAGAAGCTGGGAGGGATAAGAGGAGGAGAGGGAGGATAGGGAGGAAGGGGGAGGGGGCCGGGGCTTAAGGGAGGAGAAGGGGGCCAGGGGAGTGGGGCGGGGGTGGTGGAGGAAGTGGTTATGGTGGTCGGTGGTGGTGGAGGCCGTGGGGGAGGGATGGAGGAGAAACGGAAGGGACGCCATTTGGGGGGGAACTCTGGTTGATTGAAGGAGATGCCGGTTGGGTTTTTTAAGGAGGAGGAATATTCCTCCCCCTCTCCGACCCTTCCTTCCTTCCTTTCTTCTTTTTTGTGATTTTGGCGGAAAAACCGAACACGATTAGACGATAGATAATATCTTCGTCAGCGGCCCTCGTTCCTTCCTTTGGATTGCGCACCATTTCCATTTTTCCCATTCACACTTTTAAGGACCACGTCGGAAGCGACTAACGTTACGTGCTTTACTAATTACTAAAAAATTTTTAATAATGTTACTAAAAATCGACATTTTTAGTAAAAGTATTAGTAAATTACTAAAAAAAATTAGTAATTAGTTACTAACTTTTCACTGTTTGAAGATTAGTAAAGTTACTAAAACACATTACTAAAAATTTTAGTAATCGATTACTAAAAAGTGTTGTTCAGTTTAGTAATCGATTACTAAAAAAACGATGATTTTACAATTTATTTTAGTAATCGTTACTAAAAATTCACTGTAGAACTTTAGTAATTGGTTACTAACTTTTCACTGTTTGAAGATTAGTAAAGTTACTAAACACATTACAAAACTTTTTAGTAATCGATTACTAAAAAGTGGTGGTCAGTTTCGTAACTGATTACTAAAAAAACGGTGACTTTACAGTTTATTTTAGTAATAGTTACTAAAAATTCACTGTAGAACTTTAGTAATCGATTACTAAACTTTTCGTTTTTTTTAGTACACGGTTACTAAAAATTTTAGTAATTGGTTTTAGTAACTTTCCGAATCGTCAAACAGTGAGAAATTAGTAACGTTTACTAGATTTTTTTGGGAAATTTTGTAATGATTTACTAATTTTGTAACCGAAATTAGTAAATTACTGTTTGACATAGTAAAGTCGTTAGTAAATTACTAAAATTTTGTATTACTTTTCGTAATCAGTTACTAATTTTTGAAAAAAGTTTAGTAAACAATTACTAAAATTTTTAGTAATTTACTAAACAGAACAGTATATTCCGAACCTAAAAACAAACCAGCTTTCGATGTGAAATTACAAATCTACCCTTGCGGTTAAATTACTAAACCAGTCACACATTCCATTTGTAAATTTACCCCCTTTCAGCCTTCTTCCTCGTCGTCCTCGTCGTCCTCCATCGTCCTCCTTCCAACTTCATCCTCCCGTGGTCCCGAACCTCCGTTCATCCCATCCGAACCTCCCCTCCGATCGGCGACTCCAACCCCCTCCGATCGGCGACTCCCCTCCCCTCCGATCGGCGTGCCCTGCGTCCTTGCGTGCCCTGCGTCCGTTCATCCCATCCGAACCTGAAAGCGTACTTGAGGAGCCGGTTTCCTCCTGGCAAGTCCCTCCAATCGCGGCCTTCAGGTATGCTCCTCTTCCCCATCCTCGTCTTCATTTTTCTTTCACCGTCCCAAAACCAGTAAACCCTAATCCGTGTTACCCCCATCTCTTTCTTCTTCTTCCGTTTTTCCTTTCGTCGTCCGTGTTGGTATTGATTATATGGTTTGATTTAGGGTTTACGGGAAATAGTTCTGTAATATATGCAGATATGGATCGGGTAGACACTGAAGGAGGAGAGATCGAGCGAGGAGAGGTTGCAGCTGGCGAAACTGCCGTTAGTGGCGGCAATGTTAATACACCTGATACGTCGAAAAAGAAAAAGGGGAAGGCCGTGCGTGTGTGTGGTGACCAGGTAAGGTGTATAGTGAAATTATTTTTGTTCGTTGGATAGGTTCTGTGTAAACGTTGGATCGAGCTTTTGCATCCCATATTTGTTCTTCTTGAACGTAGAGTCTACAGCTATAACATTGCCGAAAGCCGGGTAATTAGCAATGGATGTACTATCGGCCCAATATATGCGACTCACTTGGTCATTTTCAACAAAAGTTTCATAAGTCATAACCACTCTCACTACTTTTCCTAGAAAGGAGGTAAGCAATGACGGAATCACAAGTACCGAATTCCCGGCCTGACTCTTCCTTAAGCTTTCTGTTATTCACGTCCTTCATCAGGAAACCAACATGTTCGTGTCCCCCGGATACGTGTACAAGTAGTCGCATAATATCACATTGCCTGAATCAAACATCCAGCATTCGGCGAACAAATGTCATATCTTCCTCGGAAATCTTGCGCCTTTCCCGCATGAAATATGACAAATCATTGCTCACCATTTCATGATTGTGTTCTAACTTAACAGCAACCAAATTCCATTGTCCGTTCATCTCGACTCTAGCTTTGAAGAAACAACCGCAACCTGTTCTCTCAGACGGCCTAACCCGACCAAGTTCCGTCAACACATGGGCATCCGAACATTCACCTTCCCTTGAGCAAACCCACTTTCTCATAACGCATTCACCGTTTCGAAGCTTCTGACGATCTCTTCTCCTAACTGAAAAGCTACGTACCATCGCATAGATTTTAACGAACTCTTCAACTTCCTCAGAAGTACCGAATGACATACTGAACAACTGCTCCTCATTCATGTCCGTTACTATATTGAAGAGTTCATTCGTATCCTGCTCACCTACAATCACGGATATCAGGTAACGCTGGACAGATTTCGGTCCATATTATTGGAGGCAAACAGATTGAAAAAGTGAGGCCACGGAACCTCACCAAATCGTGGGGGCTGCTGATTGAAGACACCATCCATTTCTTCTAAGAACATAAGACAGAGACCGTATCCCGCAGGCCGATATCGTAATGGGCAACACTTCTGCTTCCACGGAATGTAATGGCCAAACGATGCTTGATCAAAATATACCTGCTCTACGATGATTTATGGTTTCTCAGGCAAACACTCCGGCATCAATGTTGTTCGGAGAGGAAGGGTTATCGGACATTCAGTCTAAACCAATCAAAGACTACGACAACGCACCTCATGTCAGCATCGTCGATGGCAACGGGACGCCGAGTTCACGCACGGCATATCGAAGCGGGTGCGGGTGGAATAAACGGGCCACGCAGCTCATGACATTTCCTGAACAGTGAAGGGGGTTGGAGCCGCCGATCGGAGGGGAGGGGAAGTTCGGATGGGATGAACGGAGGAAAGCGGCTCCTCAAGGACGCTTCGATCAGGACCTCGGGAGGATGAAGTTGGAAGGAGGACGACGAGGACGACAGAGGACGAAGGCTGAAAAGGGGTAAAATTACAAATGGAATGTGGGACTGGTTTAGTAATTTAACCGCAAGGGTAGATTTGTAATTTCACATCGAAAGCTGGTTTGTTTTTAGGTTCGGAATGTACTGTTCTGTTTAGTAAATTACTAAAAATTTTAGTTATTGTTTACTAAATTTTTTTCAAAAATTAGTAACTGATTACGAAAAGTAATACAAAATTTTAGTAATTTACTAACGACTTTACTATGTCAAACAGTAATTTACTAATTTCGGTTACAAAATTAGTAAATCATTACTAAATTTCCCAAAAAAATTTAGTAAACGTTACTAATTTCTCAGTGTTTGACGATTCGGAAAGTTACTAAGACCAATTACTAAAATTTTTAGTAACCGTGTACTAAAAAAAACGAAAAGTTTAGTAATCGATTACTAAAGTTCTACAGTGAATTTTTAGTAACGATTACTAAAATAAACTGTAAAATCACCGTTTTTTTAGTAATCAGTTACTAAACTGACCACCACTTTTTAGTAATCGATTACTAAAAAGTTTAGTAATGTGTTTTAGTAACTTTACTAATCTTCAAACAGTGAAAAGTTAGTAACCAATTACTAAAGTTTTACAGTGAATTTTTAGTAACGATTACTAAAATAAATTGTAAAATCATCGTTTTTTTAGTAATCGATTACTAAAATTTTTCGTAATGTGTTTTAGTAACTTTACTAATCTTCAAACAGTGAAAAGTTAGTAACCAATTACTAATTTTTTTTAGTAATTTACTAATACTTTTACTAAAAAATGTCAATTTTTAGTAACATTACTAAAATTTTTTTAGTAATTAGTAAAGCACGTAATGGTTACATGCACGTAACGTTAGCCGCTTCCGGACCATGTCTGGTTAGGTTCTGGTACAATTAACGTTTCTTTTTACACGTATAATTCCTCTTTTCGTAAACGTAATTTAAAGTAATAAATTTATAGAATAATAATATAATATAATTTGTATCGGTTAGGTCCTGACCCTAAAAACTATTTGGTATGTTGCGTTCTTTCAATTTCTGAACCAACCGGAGCGGAACCTGGTTATTATGGATGGATCCATACTCATCCCTATTATCGGTGACAATTTACTTGTTTCATGTCGTGTTGTATCTCGACGGTTTAATTTTAAAAACTCGATTCAACAAACGTATTTTGTCATCTTCTATCTTAATCATAAAAAAATACATGTAGTTAAACTAAAAACCGCTTTAAATCATTTTGTGTTGTATTAGTATTTCAAATTATGGAACATATCTAATACCTCGTAAATAACGTTAAAATGAAAATATAATCAAACATAAAGAAATTAAGGAAAAATAATTAATTATTTACATTAAACATAATAAACATATCCCCCGATGATGCAAACAACGTCCCCAAGGGAACACCTAATTGGAAAGCTTAAAACAAATTCACTTCTTAATCCAATTAATGGAGACTCAAATAAAAAAATTTCAATATTCTTTTACTTGAGCAACATTAATTTTATTTGGAGAAAATCATTCATAATGACTATTTGTATGGCAAATATAAAGACAACATCTCAAGTAACCCCAACTAACTAAATCACTCAGTGTTGAACTATATTCGTCAGAGTATCACTCAATAATAGAAGAGAAACATAATCATGACACCAAGCAATCAAACCGTCTTGGGTCAATATGGCGGTATAGTCGAAATTACATCTTTTATATGATCAAATTGATGTTATTATAATCGATCATCATCTTTCTTTAACTTTACACCCATAACGAGCCAATTTGACATTTGAGCAAATGATGTTTCCTTATATGTTTCATAAACCTTAATGTACACAAACTTTATTATATTTTATAAGAGACAAACTGATACAAGGACCATCGACGATGATACAAGGACCATCGACGCACCATCGACAAGAGCTGTCCACTTGCTCATCATCGACTAACTTACACAACGTCGAAGTAAGGGTTCGTGAAACAAGTCACCATTGAAGTACGGACACGTTGAAGCAAGCCGTCGAAATAGAAGCAACTCCACATCGAATGCATCTCAAATTTCTAGATCATTTATCTTCCATTCATTAGCATTTAAGTTTGTTGCATTTCCAATAAACCATTTATGGTTCACCCATGAAGTTGGCCATGCATGCATGTTATCTAAGTTCGTTATCTTGCATTTATGTACTTTTTCTGGTGATCCCTATATAATGGGCGTCCTTGTAAGCATTTGAACAATTTTGATCAGATTATAAATCATTTGTAAGACTTTTTCTTTCTATCCGAAGTGAGTGGATTCTCCTTCAACCTTGTTCTTCATTTGGTGAATTCCAAGTGCGGATTGAGTTGAGCGTATCAACCGGTGGTGGTATAATGTTGTGCCTCGCCCTCGACTTATTCGTGGTGGTGTATCTGTACCCACGGTCAAACGAGTTTGTTCAAGTTCTTCTTTCACGGTAGTGATTTCTGTATCCGTGGAGGTTGATCTCAACCTATCCTTCATCTATCCCCAGCTCTATTCCTATTTCCAGCCACACCCCTAAACACTTCCTTCCGTCCATACCCTACGTCACTCAATTCCGCACCTTTAGTGACGTCCCCCTTCCTTTTTGGTATTGAAATAATCTATTCCTTGCAGATCCCGCATCATCTTGGTATCAGTGCGCACGGTTGTCAATAATCGGAAGATTCCAACGCGGTTTGTCTCTAGACGAAGCACACGTTGCTCGGCTTGAGCAGCAGATCGCCGATCTTCAGCAACAACTACAATCGTTGCGAACACATCATGCATCGACTTCCCGCAGTCGATTGGACAGCGACGATGAGGAGAACCCATGGCGTGAGGAGTCTCAACGAGGATCTTCACCAGAGTATCGAAGGCAGGAGATAAGAGTCACGACGATGAGAGTTCAGATTCCGAAATTCGAAGGAAACTTGGACCCCGAGGAGTTCATCGACTGGATACACAAAGTATACCGCATCTTCGACTATGAAGAGGTGCCCGAGGAAAGAAAGGCTAAGTTGGCTGCACTAAAGTTGAAGAAGTACGCCAGTTTGTGGTGGGAGAACACCAACCAGCAACGTCAAAGAGAAGGGCGTGACAAAATTCGTACGTGGTCGAAAATGAAGAGGGCTATGACCAAGAGGTTTCTGCCGGAGCATTATCGACAAGATCTCTACCTCAAGTTGCAGTCACTTCAGCAAGTTTCAAGTGTATCGGAGTACACGAGGGAGTTCGAGAGACTATTGCTGCAGTGTGATGTCCAAGAAGCACAAAAACAAACCATTGCTAGGCATCTTCGAGGACTTAAACCCCAGATCGCAGATGCAGTTGAACTTCAACAGTATTTCAACTTTGATGATGTTAGAGCACTTGCCCACAAGATTGAACAACAACAAGCGAGGAGATCGAGTACCCGCTCATTCGTGAAGGTTCGGCCTTTCAACAAGGGGAATAGCTTTCAAGTAAAGCCCCCGTCGACGACAACGAGGAAAACTCCACCATCGACTACCAGATCTGAAGTCAAGTCAAACCAGCAAGACAATGCTAGACGATGTTTCAAGTGCCAAGGAGTAGGACACATGGCTTCTGAGTGTCCATCGAGGAGAAACATTGTCATTAGAGAGATATCCGATAGAGAAGAAGAGTTCGATGAGAACGTCAATCCTATTTGGGATGCAGAGTAGATTGAGGAGTACCCGGACGAAGGAGAGTTGTTGGTCGTCCGAAAGGCCTTAAGCGTGACACCCGCAAGAGAAGAGAATCAAAGAGAAAGCATTTTCCACACCAGGTGCACAGTCGAAGGAAAAGTTTGTTTGGTGATTGTGGATAGCGGAAGCTGTACCAACGCCGTGTCGAGGACGATGGTGGAAAAGCTGAAGTTGCCTATCGAAGTTCATCCCCAACCTTATCGACTACAATGGCTCAGCAAGGAGAGTGATGTTCGAGTGACCCAGAGAGCGAGAGTTCCATTCTCGATTGGGAAAAGCAACAAGGATGAAGTCGTTTGCGACGTTATTCCAATGGATGCGTGTCACTTGCTGCTAGGAAGACCGTGGCAGTTTGATGGACGTGCACAACACGACGGATGTCGCAATACATACTCAATCAGCGTCGACAAAAAGAAGGTGACTTTGATGCCCAAAATCACTCAGCCAATGATAGCACCACAGAATCGATCTACTGATCAGCGTCTCAAAGGAGTTTAATTGGTTCGAGCAATCCATGAAGGTGAGTAAGCTTATTTTCTGGTTCTTGTTGAAATAGCCCAGGATCAATCGATGAGCCATCCCCAAGTTGTATCCATACTTAAAGAGTACAAGGATGTATTTCCGGAGGAGTTGCCAGTCGAACTACCACCTATGCGAAGCATTCAGCACCAGATCGACTTGGTTCCGGGAGCGTCCCTACCTAATCGACTAGCTTATCGATGCAACCCTGAGGAAGCAAAGGAACTTCAGAGGCAGGTCGACAAGTTGCTTGAAAAGAGATTGGTTCGAGAGAGTTTGAGCCCTTGCAGTTCCAGCTATATTGGTACCGAAGAAGGATGGTACATGGAGAATGTGCATGGATAGTCGAGCGATCAATAAAATCACAGTGAAGTATCGATTTCCAATTCCTCGACTAGATGACATGTTGGATGAGATGCATGGAGCGCAGGTGTTCTCGAAGGTAGATTTGCGAAGTAGTTATCACCAGATTCGAATGAAAGAAGGTGACGAGTGGAAGACAGCCTTCAAGACTAAGTATGGGTTGTACGAATGGTTGGTGATGCCCTTTGATTTGTCAAACGCACCTAGCACGTTCATGTGACTGATGACTCATGTCTTGCGACCATTCATGAGGAAGTTCGTGGTTTTCTACTTCAACGACATTCTTATCTACACCAGCAGTCTCGATGAACATGATAAGCACCTTCGCGACGAGAAGTTGTATGGAAATCTTAAGAAGTGTGAGTTCTTTCAGCCGAGTGTGATATTTCTCGGTTTTGTAGTATCAGCCGAAGGAATCAAGGTAGACGAAAGCAAGATCGAAGCAATCAAGGAGTGGCCGATGCAAAAGACTTTCCACGACGTTCGTAGCTTTCACGGATTAGCATCGTTCTACAGGAGGTTCATTCGAAGTTTCAGCTCGATCGTAACCCCACTCACCGAATGCTTAAAGGGAGACAAGTTCGAGCGGACTCAAACCGCATAAGCTAGTTTCGAGCAACTGAAGGAGTGTCTAAGCGAAGCACCTATTCTTACATTACCTGACTTTGCGAAGATGTTCGAAGTGGAACGTGATGCATCTGGAGTTGGGATCGGAGGAGTCTTATTGCAGAAGGGGAGACCCATTGCATACTTTAGCGAGAAATTCAATGGTGCCAAACTCAACTACTCGACATACGACAAGGAGTTCCTAGCCATCGTTTGAGTACTCGAGACGTGGAGCCATTATTTGCTGCCCCGAGAGTTCGTGTTACACATTGACCATGAAGCTCTCAAATACATCATGCAACCTCAGGACTTCTCGAAAATACAGATCTGCGACATTGGCTGCATCGTCCGTCTTCTGGCATGGAATGAAATGCGCCATCTTCGAGAATCTATCGACCAAGACAATGATCGAATCCTTCCTCCGCTGCGTTCTTGGCAATCCTAGCACAAATTCCATACTTACATGATCCCAAGGACGCTCTGGGACGGGCAGTGGAGTGTAAAGGCCTTCTAGTTGGACTCGGCTCTTCACCTGTTGGAAGATAGCACATCTCGAAATAAGACCTCACACCTGCTTTTCCATTCGAGGCCAATAAAAATTTTCTTGCAGCATCGACAGCGTCTTGTCGACTCCAAAATGTTCGGCTATTCCTCCTCCATAAATTTCTCTAATAAGCAGCTCTCGAGTCGAACTCCTGGGAATACATAACTTAGAAACTCGAAACAAGAATCCATTCACTTGATGGAATCGATCGACGGCCTGATTGGTGCAATGGATGAAAATTTGTCCAAAGTCTTCATCGTCCTTATATTTTGGTTCTCAAATCCAATCAGCTTTGTTTCCATCGCGGATAGTAGAGTCATCTTCCTCGAGAGAGCACCAACGACTACATTCTTCGCTCCTGGTTTATGCTTCAAGACAAAGGTGAAAGCTTTCCACTTTACATGTCGTCGACTGAGCGTGATAGTATATGTTTTAGCTTATTTAGTTGAATAAATTACTTGACGGTTTGGAAAGTATGAGCTTAGCCTAATTAGTTGCTATTTAGGTACTTGGTAAACATTATTTTAGGGTTATCGATTCTTTGAGTGAGAAAGAAGGGCGATCGTCGTGGCTTGGTAATCAGCCCCTCAAACTTAATTTACAGCGAGCACAACAGAGAATGACACAATTTGCGAATAAGCACAGACGTCATGTAGAATTTACACCGGACGACAAGTTTTTCTTAAGGTTTGGCCCTATCGACAGATACCGATGGCCAATCGTCGCTTTGACAAGCTTGCGGCGCGATTTTATGGGCCATTCGAGGTGGTAAAGCGAGTGGGTCCGGTGGCCTATCGTTTGTGACTTCCTGATTTCAAGTCAGATTCACCCGATATTTCATGTATCACAATTGAAGAGTGTTCGTGGGAATCATCCGGTAGAACCAACCTTACTGAATAGTCTTGAGGAGCCATTTTCTGTTGTTTTTGAACTGGCAGAGACTCTCTCGCTCACCGTATAGTGCGTACATCGAAGGGGTTCATTGGATTAATTCGCTAGCGGGGTCAAACTCGGGATGACGCAACATGGATCGACATTGCTGACATATCGCGACAATTTCCTGATTTTCGCCCTGAGGACAAGGCTATTGTTGAGGGGGAGGAAGTTGTTATAGAACTGAGGGGTCGAAGCGGAGGGGATCGAGCGTTTACGTGGGCATCTTCAAATCTATGTTAGGAGGAATCAACTTTAATGTGAAAGTCTAGGTTTTAGCTTATTTAGTTGAATAAATTACTTGATGGTTTAGAAAGTATGGGCTTAGCCCAATTAGTTGCTATTTAGGTACTTCGTAAACATTGTTTTAGGGTTATCAATTCTTTGAGTGAGAAAGAAGGGCGGCCGTCGTGGCTTGGTAATCGGCCTCTTGGCTTGGAGCAGAAAATCATGTCCGTTAGGTTTACTTGATTTTAACTCTTAACAGTTTTGGGTAGTCAGGATACACTGTAGCAACCAACCAAAGCCACACCAACCCTCACTCCTCGCACAAACAAATAGACGTAAACCATTTCCCGATAGGACTTCCCTGCGATGAGGTGAAGGAGAACGTTAGGAAGTATCATTACGTGTGATACGGAAGCCGATGAAGTAGACTGGTGAGAGGTGAATTGTAGCTCCATTGCCAAACTTACTTTGCAACATGCACGCGGTTGAGGGTAGTGAAGCTACAACTTGGTAGAAAACAAGAGAATGACAAGTTCTTTGTCGACACACCGATGCAAAGTCAACAACAGTGGAACACACATGCTTCGTGGTCTTCGTGGGACCCATGTTTGAGAAAGAGGGTGGAAAAAGGAACGACATGAAAACAAAAATCACAAAAATAAACGCCTCTCTACGAAAGCGGCAAACGGTACGTGCACGTAACGGTTACGTAGTTTACTAATTACTATTAATTTTTTAAGTAAATTTTACTAAAAGTTGACAGTTACTAACAAAGTTAACGCGAAATTAGTAAAAAGTGTAGTAAAATTTACTCAAAACTGGTCTTCTTTTAGTAAAGTCAACGCAAAATTAGTAAAAAAGTATGGAAATTTTACTACTTTTCTACTGTTCAAAGAAGTTCAAGTTTACTAATTTTGCGCCGACTTTACTAAAACATTTCCGTTAGTAAAGTCAACTAAAAATTAGTAAAAAAAGTAGTAAATTTTACAACTTTTTACTGTACGAAATTAGGCGATATTTAATAATCGTTTACTAATTTTTGTGTCGTTTTTAGTAAAAAACTCTTCCAGTTAGTAAAACTGTTAGTAAAGTTTTACGTTTTTAGTAAATATTTACTAATTTTGACATGCTTTTACGAAAAAAGTTAGTAAACTGTTACTAAAAATGAAGGTGTTTTACTAATAAATTTACTAATTAGAACAGTGTTTCCGAACCTAACTCCGAACCTAATTTTGATGTGAAATTACCGGTTTACCCTTGTTACTAAAGTTATTCCTAATTTACTAAACATATTACTAATTTTGGAAGTATTAAGTACAACTGCGTAAATAATTTACTAACTTAATTACTAATATTTCGGTGTACTTTCGTAATTTTTACTAAGTTTGACCCAAGATCCGCATTTAATTGGCTGCCGGGAAAATTATCGGTTTACCCTGGTTACTAAACTTATTACTAATTTACTAAACATATTACTAATTTTGGAGGTCATTCATCCTCATTTCATTCGAAGTCTTCGACCTCCCCGTCGATCGTCCGCTTCCTCCTCTTCGTACCTATTCCGGCCGCTGCGTTTCGTGTTGCAGTCAAAGTCGGGGCGGCTCTTCTGCTTGTGGTCACCACGACTTCAGGTGTTCCTCCACTTTCGTTTTCCCCTTTGTTTTTTCTGGATTTGGGGGCTTGAAACCCTAATCGTGTAATGGGTAAGTTTCGAAAAGCGTAACCCGTCTCCTCCAATGTAGTAACGTGAGTTTTATAGTTAGGATTTAGGTGTTTAAGGTGTAATGTGTGATTTGTTTTTTTTTCCTACAATCCGACTTCCGTACCATTTCGTCCTGAGTTTTTGTTTGGGGATCTTGTTATCGCTACGGACCGGTGATAGTGGTACGGAGGTAATCTTACATTCACGGTAGTCGTCCTGAGTTTTTGTTTCTTTGTAGTTTTAGTTGACTGGGGCTGTGACGTTGGCTTGTGGATCTTGTTTCTTCTTGGCAGCGATAGTTTTTGTGAAGAAATCGCTTCTTGATCTCCTGGGTTTGTCCTCATCTCGTGGCGGGTCGTTCCGCTTGCCTTTCATGCACTGGTGTTTCGGTTTTGAAGCCGTTGTTTAATTTGGTTCCGCGATGCCGCAGTGATATTTGCATGCTTAGATTGAGGTTACTGGTCTTGAGAGGCCTAATTATGCTGCGGTGTGGATGATTATGCCATTCTTTTGTTGAAGTCTGCCTGCGAGAAATCTTTGAATGATCCGAATATGTATTGGATGCTGCGATTCTAGTTTGCAGGGGTTGATTTCCACGAGAATTTGTCTGGTTCATCACTTTTGGCTCTAGATGGGTGATTAGGGTCCTTCAGGAAGTATGAAGATTTGGCTTCTTGTTGGGTCATTTTGTTTTCGTTCCAACTGAAGTCTGAGCGTTTCCCTGTTCCTTTTCCATTAGATATTTGCCAGCAGCAATGGATCGTCTAAGCGCTCCGGCTCGGCTCATGATAGTGTCAAATCTTGATCATACTATGGTAACCATGTTTTGTCGAAGCTCGTTCTTTTTTAATTTCGATCGACTTAGCTGAGTCCAAAGATCTCTTTGTGCAGGTTGACCATCACGACCCTGAAAATCTCTCTCTGCTCAGGTTCAATGCTTTGTGGGAATTCTACTATCGTCGTGACTCTTTGCTCGTATTCTCAACTGGAAGGTCATTGACCCTGTACAATGAGTTAAGAAAGGAGAAGCCTCTCTTAACTCCTGACATAACGATCATGTCTGTAGGGACAGAGATTACCTACGGCACGGCTATGGTTCCCGATGATGGCTGGGTTGAGATTTTGAATCAAAAGTGGGACAGGAATATTGTTGTCGAGGAAACTAGCAAGTTCCCTGAACTGACCCTTCAGGTACTCGTCAAGCAGAACATGAAAGCATTTTGTTTTTCAGCCGGTGAAGATTAATAAGAACTTGTACTGTTGGTAGATTTCAGGGTTGGGAAGCTTGGACAACCGACGCTTGTATCGCTTAAGTACAGACGCCAAATTCTTCTTCCCGTTTGCAAAGGCCACATCACCTGCAGCAGTTCCTGTTCGACCTTTTCTGCCTGAAATTGCAACCTCCACATCTTTGATTGTGTCTAGAAGCATTGCCGTGGTCGTGCATTTCCCCCGGGAAAGTTTCGCCGGTGGGGCTAATGTGCCACCGTTTCCGAGGACTGGAAAAGATGTGGGAAGGGCATTTGCCCCTGAAATCTGAAGACAGAAGCAAAACGATGCAGGAGACCGAGGCTCGGAGAATGCTGGATCAATCACACCCTGATCACATGCATAGTTCATGTCATCAAACTCTGTGGAGAACGACAGAAACAGAACAAATATCCCCTGAAGAAAGCTCTAAAGTAAACAGCGAAGACAGAAAGTTTCGGAGTCTGCCAACAGCAGGGAAAGACCCATGGGGATGCATGATCGAAGCTAATAATAAAATTATGATGAATTACATTGATGAATATACACATTAGCCAGCATTATTTATGAGTGTTCTCAAATTTTCACCAACAAAATAATCTACCATTGAAAATTCTATCTTTTCTTCACCAACAGGTCCGGACTCATCCAAACTTGATAGTTCCCTTCCTCTATTGTATCCTGGAGTAGTCATTTGCGTATCCCACTTCCATTTTTGAGAGTTGATGGGGGAACTTGCGGATCTTAATGGTGTAGTAGCTAACCACAGCATCAAACCGATGGAAGTGCAAGCAGTTGTTAGAAGAATGACATATGGTGAAGATGAACCACTGCCAATGTTCCACAAGAAATTGCCAGCCCAATCACTACTTCCGAAAATCATTTCCTCAACAAAAACGATCTTCATACCGAGCATACTGATGAGAATGATAAGGGCCACAAGCTCAAAAAATTGTGAGATCCTATGTCCACCCATCAATGTTGCAGATGTGGCCACCTGAAACAAAGGAATCAGAGATGATGGCAGTAGTAGTGCAACAATAACCTGCATTAGTATGAGCAATTGATACAGTCCCTCAGCACCAGAATTCCGCAGGAAGTAGGTAGCTGACAGAATAGAAACCATTCTGATTCCTGCTCGATGCACCCAGCTGGGAATGTCCAGCCTCAAAAAATTGTGCAAGACTGGTTCTCCACCAATATTCCAAATCAAAGATGTGATTTGACTAGTGCCAATCAAAGCGAGCAGGTAAGCAAGGGCTGCAATTGGACTCCGCATTAACTGAACAAGACACATGAGATGTTGCGTAGTCAGATGTGATATTGGAACATCAGCACAATAAATTTTAAAAAAATAGAAGAACCACAAATACTGAAGAATCTCACCTGCTCAATCAACAACACTGCATCCTGGAATGTAAGCAAAACCAGGCCAGGGTCGTTGATGGATGCATTGACTACGGATATTGCCAATATGTAACTTGCCAGATATATGCCGCTGAATACACAAATAGTGGCGAAAAGGTGGTCATTATATAGGGGACTTCTCATATTTGTCTGCATCTGTTTCTGCTTCTGTCAAAGAAAAGAAGCATTAAATCATATAAAAATGTACAAACAAGCATTCAGAGACAAGTGCTTGCAAATATCTGGCCTAGCTCTGAAATTAAGAAGAGTAAAGTTACAATGACCGTCAACAAACCACAACTGAAATCTGACATTCTAGCAAACAAGATACACGTAAATTGCTTAAAAGAAAAAAAAAATCAGTGCAATCAATCATCGCAAGCGCTGCTGCTAGGTAAGAGCGTTATGAGAAGGTGGACCTACACATGCCACTCTATACTTGCAAATATCATTAAAAAAGTTGCATTTTAACATTACAAATTACCTTGACCTTAACTTTTAGAAAAAAAATATGTAAACAAAACAGTAGTGCAAATAATAATGGGAAAAAGTAAATTTATCGCCATAAATGAAGCTTCGCATTATCAGCACTACTGTGGATTGCAAAGGATAGGGCTGAATCTCTTTCGATAGTTTAGGCAATCAACTGGGCAACCACTTTACAATTTCCAAAGATGATTTCCAGCAAACGACAACTCAAAACCATATGTTTAAGGCTTTATAGTTTATAAAGAAGTCATGCACCATCAACCCCTTGATTTTGATACATTACCTTGTAATTAACATTCCATACACATTATTCAATATTTCTCGAGATTGTAATCTCTGATCGGGTTGATTGGAGGCTAAGAGTCATACCATAATAAAAAAACCCATGAAATCACCTTGCACATCAAAAACTAGTTGAACATGAAATGTAACACAAGGCTAAAGTCCTATCTGCATTACAGAATTTGACACGTAGAGGACTCCTTGAACAAATTAAAAATTTTGAGATCAGATCAGACAGATCTTAACTTGTGCAGAAGATAAGGGTGATAAGAATAAGAATAAAAACAAAGAGTTGGCATACCTGAACAAGAACTGAGTGCAGGTAAATGTTTTGAGGCAGAATGCCAGCTCCAAGATTGCGGTGAGAGTACCGAGTCTTTAACCGCGTTCACTAACCATAACATAACTGCAGATGATGCTAAGGAGAGTTTGATGAAACTAGTCAAGGACTTGAAAGCAAGCAAAGAGAAGCCAGTCCAAGCCTCCGGGAAGCGACCTGAGGTCACGTACGAACTGCACAATGACTATGAACCACCAGGATATATTCCCAGAGCCACGCCCACCAGGCCCATTTTGAGCCAATTAATGAACACGATATTCAACCTGAGGTGTAAAACGATAGCCACCACCGAGATAATGGTCATGACCCAGACCTTGGTCTGGGACAGGAAGAACTTTTGGATGGGGAAATTGAAGGCGTAAGCGAAAATATGGGGGAGCACCCATACAGAGAATTTCCCGGCCACCTCGGTGATCTCCTTGTCCTGACGGAACAGCTGGAGCAGGGGGGATGAAAAGACATAAACAGGGACGGGGCAGAGGGCAGTGACGAAGGTTATGATGCAGGATCGCTACATGTAGATCCCAAGCATGTGAGACTTGCTAGCTCCGACGGCCTGGCCGCAGAGCGTCTCGAGGGCACTTCCCATCCCCAGCTGCTTGGTACAAAAAAGTAACCTCAAGAATGAATGAATGAATAAGAAAATCATGGGGAATGAGAGGACGAACAAGTAGTAGTTGGAGGAACTGACCATGACGCCATAGACGAAACCCTCCAAGACGTTCTCGGAGACGGAGACGGCAGAGAGCTCGAGATCGCCAATGTGACCGGCGAAGGCGGAGGAAATGAAAGCAATGGAGTACTGGGAAACGGCGGCGAGGATGGCGAGAGCGGCGATCTCCCAAGCTGCTTGAGGGTCATGACTTGGAGGGACGCCACCTATCTGTCGAGATCAATACTCCCTCCCTTCCCCCCTTGAAACTACTAAACCTAAAAAAAAGTTTGGATGGAATGACAACCAAAATTAGTAATATGTTTAGTAAATTAGTAATAAGTTTAGTAATAAGGATAAATCGGTAATTTCATATCAAAAATAGGTTCGGAGTTATGTTCGGATTTAGTAAATTCATTAGTAAACACTTTCATTTTTTAGTAACAGTTTGATGACCATCGAGCTTTTCATGTAGTGTCTTTTCAGCCGTCAAGAAATGGTTCTTCTTTCGGTGGCGAGTGCTGTCATTTCTTCTTTCGGTGGCGAGTGCTGTCATTTCTTCTTTCGGTGGCTGTTGAGAGATTCGTTCTTATCTCTTCATCTTTGCAGCATGTGTTGTTACTGTTGAGTTTTTGGCCTCTTTCCATGTGGGTCCCTGCTTTTGTCTTTGCTTCTAGAAGTCCGTTTGGGAGTTGTAGATGGGCATGCTGACTGATCTTGTGTCGATTCTGGGACCTGTGAGTCTGGGCCTTGTGATGTGTCTGGGCCTGTGAGATCTATGCTATGGAGCATATCTTCTGCGACTTCATCCCAATCAGTGCGGGCTTGTTCAAATGAGTGTAGGGCATTTGAGAGGTTCCAGACATGGGTCATGTCCATTCTTGTAATTCTTTGGGTCAAAAGGTCTTCATCTGTTGGCAAGGGATAAGCATTCAGGGAACAAAGCTTCTCTGTGAGACATTGACGATTGTATGAGGCGTCATGGTATTCTGGTGTTCCTGGGTGGTATGAAGAGGGAACTGCATGTGGTAACAAAACTGTTAGGTCTTCCATTTCTCCGTAGTGTAGTGCTATGGAGTGAGGTAAACATGCAAATTCATCCACGGTGTTGATGGAGACTAATGAATGAGCTTCTTCACTATAGTGCCATTTCCTGCAAAACAGAAAGATTGAGTTAGCAGTAATCCCGGGCCACTTCTGGTAGCGGTATGCCTGTTCCTCGAACCAGATCTTCCACTGGGCCAATGGTGCGAACCATGAGAGTACTTCTGCTAGATAAGCATGTGGATACTTTTGTGGAGAATATATAAACAGATCTCCAAAATTCTCCAAATAGTGCAGCATCTCTGCAGCTGGGAATTCTAATCCAACTGTATGTGAATGGAAGAAGTACCAAAAGAACCATTTAAGATCTTTGGGGAAAGCGTCTTCTGGTCGTATCGGGAAGAGATGCAGAAACGGATATGTTGGATGCAATCCTTCAATAGGGAAGAATAACTGGCCATAGTTCTGGAAGACTTGTTCTATGTAGTATTGCATTCTTGGATAGGGCTGGGAGAGAATTTCCACTGCATAGTCGAACCTGAATAGTTCATTCCATCTATGGATCTCTGGTGGCATTGCAGTTGCTTGAGCCTTTCGTGGCTTAGCTTGGATATGAGTGGTGAACATTGCTTGTAACTTCGGATGTTCTAGCAGCATGGGATTAGCCGTGTCAAAAGGTCTTGACAGGAAATCAGCAACCACATTAGATTTACCTTTGATGTGTTTGACTGTGAAGGTATATTGAGAAAACCATTCCGACAGTCTTAACAGTTGAGCGCTTGGTACAATCTTGGTGCTGAAGTTCATCATAGAGCTGAAGGACTTGAAGTCTGTCTCAACTTGAAAATGGTGTCCTGCTAGATGAAACTCAAACTTCTTTATTCCATACTTGACTGCTAGAATCTCTTTGATTGAGGAATGGTAGTGCTGTTCAGCATGGCTGAATTTTCCTGATTTATATGCACAGACCTTTCTCTGTCCGTCTTTTTCTTCAAACAATATTGCAGCCCAGAATTCATTACTGGCGTCTGTCTGCAGAATTCTGATTCCATCAGATGGAATCTGAAGTGGAGGTAAAGTCTGCAGTTTGGTCTTTAGAAACTTGACCGCCTCTGTCTGAGCATCATTCCATGGTAATGCATTCTTCTTCAAACCTTTTTCTAGCTGGCTTGTATACTGGCTGATATTTGGAACAAAATTTCTGAGATAGTTGACAATACCTAAGAACTGCTGTACCTGCTTGACTGTCAGGTTTGAGTCAGGAAACTTCAATAGTTCCTGAGCTATATGAGGTCCAGGGTAGTATTGTCCGTCTGCCAGCTTCATTCCTAAAAAGTCAATGGTGGTGGTACACAGCTGTACCTTCTTTTCAGCGAGCATAATCCCGTATTGGCTCAAGAGTCCTGCAAACTCTTTGAGCAAGGCTTCATGGGATGTCAGATCATTGCTGAATAACAAGATATCATCTATGTAGACTAAAGCAGATGATAAAAGAGGTTCAAAGATCTGAGTCATTGCCTTTTGGAAGAGTGAGGGAGCAGTCTTTAACCCGAAAGGCAGAACTTTCCATTGGTAATGACCATTGGGAATGCAAAATGCTGTTTTCCATCTATCTTCTGGATTAATTCCAATTTGCCAGAATCCACTCTTTAAATCAAATTTTGAGAATACCTTTGCTTTGGCCAGGGATGAAAACAAAGCAGTTTTGTTTGGAAGAGGAAAACTGATGTCCATGAGGAAATGATTTAACGGTTGGTAGTTGATTACCATCCTTTTCTTTCCTCTAGCTTGTTCGGACCTCTTGTTGACATAGAAAGCTTGGCATGCCCAAGGTGAGTTTGATCGCTCAATTAATCCCTGTTTCCGAAGGTCTTCACATTCTTGAAGAATTCTGACTGAATCTTCAGGATTCATACCTGGATGAGTTGCTTTGGTAGGAGTGACATCTTCATTTAACTTGAATGGAAGATTGATAAAGAACTGTGGATTCTTCCATAGAGGATTAGGGCATTTGGCTAAGAACTCTTGGTAGTTGTCTGCAAACATAGGTCTGAAGAGTTCTCTGAGTTGTTCAGCAGGCTGGACTGAGTAAATTCTCTCTTGCTGAACAAATGGCTTGAAACTTGATTTGTATCTTACTCCAGTTGAGAGTAGTCTCAGATTTGGGAGTTGTTGTAACAAGTCCCATCCTAGGACAAGATCTTTCCCTGGAAGGTCAGTAGCAACAATTGCAGAGCTGATTGTGCAAGTAGGGAAAATCATAATGGTTAGTGGCTTTGTCCTTAGGTAAGTTGAGAATGTCTTGCTAGAAGCCGCTTTGTAGGTATTTACTTCCGGGACTAGGAAGCTTGGGGGTATCATTGCTGGATTGATCAGACTTTCAGCTGCTCCTGTATCAAGGAAAGCAATTGCTTGTATCGGCCTATGCTTCTTAGAAAGGTAGATTTGTACCTTGATGTGTGGAGAAATTCTGGTGGTAGCAATGATTGGTGGAGCCTGAGGAACATGAGGTGAATCGACTTCCATGCATTGATCAGGATTAGGATCCTGATGTGGCTCTTCAGGTTGGGTACCTGACTCACAAGAGGATATCATTCTTGTGTATATGGAAGGAATCTTGTCTGATGATGGAGGATGTTTTGTGACTGTTGTGAAGGCATAGATTTTATGATGGTCAGGGTCTTCTGAGGAATATCCTCGAATATCTGTGTCTTCTAGACAACAAATAGTTGGTTCATCATCCATAGAGAAAATTGACTCAACATCAGCATCTTTCAATGTTACTCCAGTAACTGCTTCTAGCTGTGCTACGAACCGCTTTTCGCTTTTAGGACATTCCTTAGCATAATGTCCTTTCTTCCCACAGACATAGCATCTTGATGACTTGGTTCTTGAAGAGGTTCTTCCTTTGAACCGTAGGAATCTTTTCCTTTTCTGTGGTGCAAACCGGACTGGATACCTTTTACCTTGTTTCCGGGTTGGTTGTCTATGGACAGTCTTCTTGTGACTGTGCCTAGAACTCCAATATTTCTTTGGGAAGCTTTTGGGTCTCCTAGTGCAATCGCATGATTCTTTTCTGCACTTGGTCTGGTACTTCGGAGGTCTGCAAGCAATTTCTAGTTTCTTGTCATGCTTAAGGAAAGTTCGGATTACCTCTTTCCTTTGGCATAATTCTCTGACAGCGAAATGAACTGCTTGTACAATTTGTCCCATGGTTAGTTCTGTAACCCGAAGGTTCTTGGCAGCTAGCTCCGTTTCTACTAAGGAGGATATTTCTTCCAATACTGAAGCTAGGAAGACTGGTTTAAGGGCATTGTCGGCTCCAAGATTAAGAAACAAATGTATCATTCTCTTGAAGTGTCTGTTCAGCTCCTTCTTGTCATAGGAGCAACACTTTCGCTTGAAGAATTCTTTCCTCATATCATCCATATCATTGTCTGGATTCCCAATGAAGTGAGCATGGATGTGACTAAGGAACTCTGGGAATTGCAGGCTTATCAATTGAATCTGAGTTGGTTCGGGGATTAAATCCCACCAGGTCTTGAGTATACCTGTGAATCTGGCTGTTAGTTCAGATAGAATCTCAATTGTAGAAAAAACAGAGAGTCTCTTGAATAAACACCAGCAGTGAAATTCTTTTATTCTATCTGCCCATTTATCCCATCGGATATCATCCAAGGTGAAGCGTAGAGAATGCTTTTCTCCGTTGTTGGGATTTTGTCGTTGTTCAGGAGGATCAGAGAAATCAGTATCTTCTGGTTCATAGATCTCTGGTTCTCTATCTGCCATCAGTATACGCGGAGGAACTTCCTCTGTTGAGAAGTCTGATAATTCTTCTACTGAGCTGTCATCTAGAGAAGTTGGTAGTAACTCTGATTCTTCACTGATAGTATCCGATGTATGCTCTGAAGACGATTCATCTTCTATCAGAGTACAGTTGGTCATAAGAATCTGAGTAGCATATTGATTCTCCTGATCTGAGGTTGTTTGAACATAACCATCAGTATCTGTATAGTTTTCAGAGGGGTTTGCCTCTGACTCTGTTGTACTGACTGAATGGCCTGATCCGTCCATAGTATGGGGCAGATATTCAGGGATTACTCTCTCTCGAGTAATCAGGTGTTGTCTGGGTAATGGTTGACTTGGAGAGCTAGTAGAGCTAGATCTACTTGGCTGTCTCTCTTTGGAAACTGAAGAGCTAGGGATTTTCCTTTTCCCTTCTCTTATATTTTTCCTCTTTTGTTCCTCCTTTTGTTGGCGTTTGGCTATATCTCTGAGTTCTGCAACATCTCGCTTGGTTGTAGGGGCAAACAAGCTATAGCCTTTAGCATGCTCCTGTAATGGAGAGTAAAAAGTATGTCTGCTGAATCCAAAAGGATCAGGTGGCGGAGCAGGAGGAGTAGTAGAAATCCTGGTAGAAGTTCTTTCTTCTACCGCTTTAATCTTTCTTTTTAACTTCTTGATTTCTTCATCCGGATCTGTTCTGAGGTATGAGGGATATCTTCCTTGAATAAGATCATCCAAGTTCCTTTGAAGGACACTTAGAACCTCATGCATCTTGTCAGTATCAGCATCGATTTTTTCATAGAGGAGTGCTTGATGACCATCGAGCTTTTCATGTAGTGTCTTTTCAGCCGTCAAGAAATGGTTCTGGAATGCGTTGATCTTGTTATCGATACTACACAGAGCATTGTTTTGGGCCAGGGCATTCTGACTTTGCCAGTTCAAGACTGATTCTCCCATACTGTTTTCCATTGGTCTTCCTGTATGGTCTTTAGCCGTAGGAACTGGGATCTTCGCCATATACTTAACATTGTCGACTGTATATTCTTCCGTCGGAGGGAATGTATAGTGATGTTGGTGAGGATCTGGCCGTAGCATCATTACCATTGGAAGAACGGGAAGAGGATTGGTAATCACTGTCTGGGAGCAAAGTCCAGTTGGCTTAAACAGAACTGGTTTGGGCTGAAGTTGGTCTAGCTGAGAGGGAACTGGCTGAATCTGGTCCAGTATAGCTCCTGCTGGCTTTCTTTCTGTCGTCGTATCACTGTTGATACAGGCAGAAAAGACCTGTTGTTCCGGATGTTTCTTCTGCCATTTAAGGATTGGTTTATAGCAAGGAAGAATCTTCCGCGGGGGCTTTAGAGGCTTCCTTTGATATACTTTAGTCTGCGTAGGTGGAGTTGGCGGTGTATCCTGACCATCCCATCCAGTAGGGATAATAAGACTATTGTCTGGACTTGGGCTTGGAACAGCATAACTGACTATATAGTCAAACTTTCCTGAAGGTTGTCCAAGGAGTCCGGGTCTCTCCAGCTTACGCATGGGCTTGCGTACAGGCTTTTTGTGAAAGTCATCATCATCACTTTCACTGTCAGAATCTGAGTCATAGCAGCGAGTGTTATGACACGGTCTTTGTTTTCTTCGACTGGTCTCTTCTTCCTCGGAATGATCACAGTCACAGTTTGGATTGCACTGGGTATCATCCCAGAAACAGTGACCAGATTGTCGGTCTCTGAAGAAGTAACAGGGATCTCCATATCCATCAAAAGAATGGATGTGCTTATTGAGAGGATCAGGTCTCCTTTCCTTTGGCACAGGTTGTACCATAAACATACTCGGGAACAGAGGTGGTGCAGTTGGTTCCTTGTCTGATGACCTGTCAAACTTGATGGTGACCGTACCATCTTTGCTTCTAGTGAAGGAAGAGGTGGTAGACTGAATAGGAGTAACCGGTTCAGTCCGCCTCTTGATCTGCTCATAGTCTGTAACCCATTTCTCAGGCAACAGTCTTATCAATTCTGCTCGAGGAATTTCTCTGGGAACATGGACACATGTTGGGGCCTTATGGCTGACATAGTCAGCAGTGATCAGTAAGGCGTCATCTGAGGATTCATGCATCTTGAGGTCCAGGGCATGATTCTGGACTATGTATGCCATTTGGTAGTGCAGAGTTGCCTCAATGGAGTCTGATGCAATAGGTGCTCCACAGATCTGGAGTTGCACCTGTAAGGCCTCCTGGATCTTGTTATCCCTGAGAGACATGCAGAAATTGGGGTAAAGAGTAACAAATACAGTTCCTGCATTTAGTGTGGTCTCTATTGTCCCAATGACGGCATGTTGATATTCCATGTATCTAGTGTCCAATAGGGCCATTCGGGCCGTAACAGGCAGTCCTTTACGTCCATGATAAGTCAAGGCCAGTCTTATAGCTCCAAAATGGAGATGGGTATATCCTTTTCGTAACCAGGCCTCCAGAAATTCACTGGGCCATTGTAATGTCACAAATTGTTCTCTCTGGGTCCCCATTATTGGATGCTGGTTAAATTTGCTGGTCTGAATATATTCAAGGGCCGTTGAAGAGGGCTGTCTGATTAATGTCCTGATGCTCCTTATTGGTCCTGTCAAAGGCTTAGTGTATGCAGCATACGGATTAAGCAGTGGGAGCTTTGTATTAGCAACTTGGTTCTCATCACAGTCCTTATGAGTTATTTCATAAAGTGATTCTATACTAGAATTGGATCTTCGGGAGGATGAACTGAGGTCAAGGCAGATTGGGCTTGGGCTATCCATGGTGGCAAGGCAGGGCAATAACATCAGGCAGGAGTAAAGATCTCTATTTCTCTCTCTCTCAGAAAAGAAGAAGAAAACGAAGGGAAAGGATGTAGCAGAGAGCTAGCGTACTCTTACGCGTACTGGCTCTGAAGACAGAGCACTGGCTCTGATACCAAGGGTACTGCCGCGTACAACACAGCACACACACAAAGTCCTAGACAAGATGCAGCGGAATATAAAGAAGACTTTGGACAAAACACTTGAAGTGAAATACTGAAAGTGGATTGATTACAAAAGCTGGGTCGTACACGAAGAAAATACAGGATTACACGAAAGAGTACATAGTAAGTACAAAGGCTAGACACTTGACAAGTATTGAAGCCACTTGCTGTACCATACAAGATATTTGTGGTACTTAACATAGTTACGGAGGGTAATCCATCCGTAATAAAGATCACAAGAGTCAGGGGATGCCTGTTCTTGTCCTGGCTTCATATTCTCATAAGATGAAAGCTGTGCATCTAAGGAATAGAGAATACAACTCTTAACCTTATAGTCTATAAAGACATCTAGAGAAGACAAAGTTGTTTTGACTCTTCCTATAGTGTTTCGTTTCTTCCACATAGGTTCATTGTGGTGACGATGAAGGTTGAGGAAGTAACGTCTCAAGACAAGACTATCAGGAAAGGGAGGTTTGTGGAAACGCTGCTGTTTCAGTGGAGGTCTCATCCTTCACCCTGCTATCAATATCAAGCCTGGCCGAAACGCCCTCCTGGCTCAAGTGGCACTTATGGCGAAGTAGATAGCCTTACAGTCTTTTAGGACGACCTTACCGAAGTAACAGCATACAACAAAGTCCGTTTAGTGATAATAGTCTGAGAAGGAAATTCCAAAACTTTAATTATCAAAACTTTAAACCTTTGGGAAGAGGATATCCTAATAGAAGAAACTCACAACTCATCGAACTATAGAGCAAGGTTAAGAGGTCTTTAAACAAACAGGAGAATAATTGGGGTAAAGACATATAAACAGAGGATGAAACAGAATTTAAACAATTCTGGAAATAGGAGTGAAAGAATAAACACAATTACAAACATATGGTGAATACTGGAAAACATGAACTGAAATGATTTTTGGTTTTCTGGGTTTTCTGATTTTTTTTGGGTTTATCGAAAGTAGAGAGATTGAATTGAGAGATCTAGAAGATCTTACTGCCTGCCCTGGTTATTGCCCCTGATGTGTTTAGAAAGCCATGGATGGAGTGCTCGAAAGGTTTTCTGGGAAACTTTGTGTATTTGAGACTTGGTTTCCAATGTTACAACTGAAAGCTATTTATAGCTAAAATCTGAAAGAAAACTAAGTGGTGGTCAATATCAAGCCTGGCCGAAACGCCCTCCTGGCTCAAGTGGCACTTATGGCGAAGTAGATAGCCTTACAGTCTTTTAGGACGACCTTACCGAAGTAACAGCATACAACAAAGTCCGTTTAGTGATAATAGTCTGAGAAGGAAATTCCAAAACTTTAATTATCAAAACTTTAAACCTTTGGGAAGAGGATATCCTAATAGAAGAAACTCACAACTCATCGAACTATAGAGCAAGGTTAAGAGGTCTTTAAACAAACAGGAGAATAATTGGGGTAAAGACATATAAACAGAGGATGAAACAGAATTTAAACAATTCTGGAAATAGGAGTGAAAGAATAAACACAATTACAAACATATGGTGAATACTGGAAAACATGAACTGAAATGATTTGTGGTTTTCTGGGTTTTCTGATTTTTTTGGGTTTATCGAAAGTAGAGAGATTGAATTGAGAGATCTAGAAGATCTTACTGCCTGCCCTGGTTATTGCCCCTGATGTGTTTAGAAAGCCATGGATGGAGTGCTCGAAAGGTTTTCTGGGAAACTTTGTGTATTTGAGACTTGGTTTCCAATGTTACAACTGAAAGCTATTTATAGCTAAAATCTGAAAGAAAACTAAGTGGTGGATGAGCTGTCCACAGTGTATGTTCCTAGTGCGCGGATGAGCTGGAAGATTCGTTCTTATCTTCTGAGTGCTGTCTTTTCTTCTTTCGGTGGCGAGTGCTGTCATTTCTTCTTTCGGTGGCGAGTGCTGTCATTTCTTCTTTCGGTGGCTGTTGAGAGATTCGTTCTTATCTCTTCATCTTTGCAGCATGTGTTGTTACTGTTGAGTTTTTGGCCTCTTTCCATGTGGGTCCCTGCTTTTGTCTTTGCTTCTAGAAGTCCGTTTGGGAGTTGTAGATGGGCCTGCTGACTGATCTTGTGTCGATTCTGGAACCTGTGAGTCTGGGCCTTGTGATGTGTCTGGGCCTGTGAGATCTATGCTATGGAGCATATCTTCTGCGACTTCATCCCAATCAGTGCGGGCTTGTTCAAATGAGTGTAGGGCATTTGAGAGGTTCCAGACATGGGTCATGTCCATTCTTGTAATTCTTTGGGTCAAAAGGTCTTCATCTGTTGGCAAGGGATAAGCATTCAGGGAACAAAGCTTCTCTGTGAGACATTGACGATTGTATGAGGCGTCATGGTATTCTGGTGTTCCTGGGTGGTATGAAGAGGGAACTGCATGTGGTAACAAAACTGTTAGGTCTTCCATTTCTCCGTAGTGTAGTGCTATGGAGTGAGGTAAACATGCAAATTCATCCACGGTGTTGATGGAGACTAATGAATGAGCTTCTTCACTATAGTGCCATTTCCTGCAAAACAGAAAGATTGAGTTAGCAGTAATCCCGGGCCACTTCTGGTAGCGGTATGCCTGTTCCTCGAACCAGATCTTCCACTGGGCCAATGGTGCGAACCATGAGAGTACTTCTGCTAGATAAGCATGTGGATACTTTTGTGGAGAATATATAAACAGATCTCCAAAATTCTCCAAATAGTGCAGCATCTCTGCAGCTGGGAATTCTAATCCAACTGTATGTGAATGGAAGAAGTACCAAAAGAACCATTTAAGATCTTTGGGGAAAGCGTCTTCTGGTCGTATCGGGAAGAGATGCAGAAACGGATATGTTGGATGCAATCCTTCAATAGGGAAGAATAACTGGCCATAGTTCTGGAAGACTTGTTCTATGTAGTATTGCATTCTTGGATAGGGCTGGGAGAGAATTTCCACTGCATAGTCGAACCTGAATAGTTCATTCCATCTATGGATCTCTGGTGGCATTGCAGTTGCTTGAGCCTTTCGTGGCTTAGCTTGGATATGAGTGGTGAACATTGCTTGTAACTTCGGATGTTCTAGCAGCATGGGATTAGCCGTGTCAAAAGGTCTTGACAGGAAATCAGCAACCACATTAGATTTACCTTTGATGTGTTTGACTGTGAAGGTATATTGAGAAAACCATTCCGACAGTCTTAACAGTTGAGCGCTTGGTACAATCTTGGTGCTGAAGTTCATTATAGAGCTGAAGGACTTGAAGTCTGTCTCAACTTGAAAATGGTGTCCTGCTAGATGAAACTCAAACTTCTTTATTCCATACTTGACTGCTAGAATCTCTTTGATTGAGGAATGGTAGTGCTGTTCAGCATGGCTGAATTTTCCTGATTTATATGCACAGACCTTTCTCTGTCCGTCTTTTTCTTCAAACAATATTGCAGCCCAGAATTCATTACTGGCGTCTGTCTGCAGAATTCTGATTCCATCAGATGGAATCTGAAGTGGAGGTAAAGTCTGCAGTTTGGTCTTTAGAAACTTGACCGCCTCTGTCTGAGCATCATTCCATGGTAATGCATTCTTCTTCAAACCTTTTTCTAGCTGGCTTGTATACTGGCTGATATTTGGAACAAAATTTCTGAGATAGTTGACAATACCTAAGAACTGCTGTACCTGCTTGACTGTCAGGTTTGAGTCAGGAAACTTCAATAGTTCCTGAGCTATATGAGGTCCAGGGTAGTATTGTCCGTCTGCCAGCTTCATTCCTAAAAAGTCAATGGTGGTGGTACACAGCTGTACCTTCTTTTCAGCGAGCATAATCCCGTATTGGCTCAAGAGTCCTGCAAACTCTTTGAGCAAGGCTTCATGGGATGTCAGATCATTGCTGAATAACAAGATATCATCTATGTAGACTAAAGCAGATGATAAAAGAGGTTCAAAGATCTGAGTCATTGCCTTTTGGAAGAGTGAGGGAGCAGTCTTTAACCCGAAAGGCAGAACTTTCCATTGGTAATGACCATTGGGAATGCAAAATGCTGTTTTCCATCTATCTTCTGGATTAATTCCAATTTGCCAGAATCCACTCTTTAAATCAAATTTTGAGAATACCTTTGCTTTGGCCAGGGATGAAAACAAAGCAGTTTTGTTTGGAAGAGGAAAACTGATGTCCATGAGGAAATGATTTAACGGTTGGTAGTTGATTACCATCCTTTTCTTTCCTCTAGCTTGTTCGGACCTCTTGTTGACATAGAAAGCTTGGCATGCCCAAGGTGAGTTTGATCGCTCAATTAATCCCAGTTTCCGAAGGTCTTCACATTCTTGAAGAATTCTGACTGAATCTTCAGGATTCATACCTGGATGAGTTGCTTTGGTAGGAGTGACATCTTCATTTAACTTGAATGGAAGATTGATAAAGAACTGTGGATTCTTCCATAGAGGATTAGGGCATTTGGCTAAGAACTCTTGGTGGTTGTCTGCAAACATAGGTCTGAAGAGTTCTCTGAGTTGTTCAGCAGGCTGGACTGAGTAAATTCTCTCTTGCTGAACAAATGGCTTGAAACTTGATTTGTATCTTACTCCAGTTGAGAGTAGTCTCAGATTTGGGAGTTGTTGTAACAAGTCCCATCCTAGGACAAGATCTTTCCCTGGAAGGTCAGTAGCAACAATTGCAGAGCTGATTGTGCAAGTAGGGAAAATCATAATGGTTAGTGGCTTTGTCCTTAGGTAAGTTGAGAATGTCTTGCTAGAAGCCGCTTTGTAGGTATTTACTTCCGGGACTAGGAAGCTTGGGGGTATCATTGCTGGATTGATCAGACTTTCAGCTGCTCCTGTATCAAGGAAAGCAATTGCTTGTATCGGCCTATGCTTCTTAGAAAGGTAGATTTGTACCTTGATGTGTGGAGAAATTCTGGTGGTAGCAATGATTGGTGGAGCCTGAGGAACATGAGGTGAATCGACTTCCATGCATTGATCAGGATTAGGATCCTGATGTGGCTCTTCAGGTTGGGTACCTGACTCACAAGAGGATATCATTCTTGTGTATATGGAAGGAATCTTGTCTGATGATGGAGGATGTTTTGTGACTGTTGTGAAGGCATAGATTTTATGATGGTCAGGGTCTTCTGAGGAATATCCTCGAATATCTGTGTCTTCTAGACAACAAATAGTTGGTTCATCATCCATAGAGAAAATTGACTCAACATCAGCATCTTTCAATGTTACTCCAGTAACTGCTTCTAGCTGTGCTACGAACCGCTTTTCGCTTTTAGGACATTCCTTAGCATAATGTCCTTTCTTCCCACAGACATAGCATCTTGATGACTTGGTTCTTGAAGAGGTTCTTCCTTTGAACCGTAGGAATCTTTTCCTTTTATGTGGTGCAAACCGGACTGGATACCTTTTACCTTGTTTCCGGGTTGGTTGTCTATGGACAGTCTTCTTGTGACTGTGCCTAGAACTCCAATATTTCTTTGGGAAGCTTTTGGGTCTCCTAGTGCAATCGCATGATTCTTTTCTGCACTTGGTCTGGTACTTCGGAGGTCTGCAAGCAATTTCTAGTTTCTTGTCATGCTTAAGGAAAGTTCGGATTACCTCTTTCCTTTGGCATAATTCTCTGACAGCGAAATGAACTGCTTGTACAATTTGTCCCATGGTTAGTTCTGTAACCCGAAGGTTCTTGGCAGCTAGCTCCTTTTCTACTAAGGAGGATATTTCTTCCAATACTGAAGCTAGGAAGACTGGTTTAAGGGCATTGTCGGCTCCAAGATTAAGAAACAAATGTATCATTCTCTTGAAGTGTCTGTTCAGCTCCTTCTTGTCATAGGAGCAACACTTTCGCTTGAAGAATTCTTTCCTCATATCATCCATATCATTGTCTGGATTCCCAATGAAGTGAGCATGGATGTGACTAAGGAACTCTGGGAATTGCAGGCTTATCAATTGAATCTGAGTTGGTTCGGGGATTAAATCCCACCAGGTCTTGAGTATACCTGTGAATCTGGCTGTTAGTTCAGATAGAATCTCAATTGTAGAAAAAACAGAGAGTCTCTTGAATAAACACCAGGAGTGAAATTCTTTTATTCTATCTGCCCATTTATCCCATCGGATATCATCCAAGGTGAAGCGTAGAGAATGCTTTTCTCCGTTGTTGGGATTTTGTCGTTGTTCAGGAGGATCAGAGAAATCAGTATCTTCTGGTTCATAGATCTCTGGTTCTCTATCTGCCATCAGTATACGCGGAGGAACTTCCTCTGTTGAGAAGTCTGATAATTCTTCTACTGAGCTGTCATCTAGAGAAGTTGGTAGTAACTCTGATTCTTCACTGATAGTATCCGATGTATGCTCTGAAGACGATTCATCTTCTATCAGAGTACAGTTGGTCATAAGAATCTGAGTAGCATATTGATTCTCCTGATCTGAGGTTGTTTGAACATAACCATCAGTATCTGTATAGTTTTCAGAGGGGTTTGCCTCTGACTCTGTTGTACTGACTGAATGGCCTGATCCGTCCATAGTATGGGGCAGATATTCAGGGATTACTCTCTCTCGAGTAATCAGGTGTTGTCTGGGTAATGGTTGACTTGGAGAGCTAGTAGAGCTAGATCTACTTGGCTGTCTCTCTTTGGAAACTGAAGAGCTAGGGATTTTCCTTTTCCCTTCTCTTATATTTTTCCTCTTTTGTTCCTCCTTTTGTTGGCGTTTGGCTATATCTCTGAGTTCTGCAACATCTCGCTTGGTTGTAGGGGCAAACAAGCTATAGCCTTTAGCATGCTCCTGTAATGGAGAGTAAAAAGTATGTCTGCTGAATCCAAAAGGATCAGGTGGCGGAGCAGGAGGAGTAGTAGAAATCCTGGTAGAAGTTCTTTCTTCTACCGCTTTAATCTTTCTTTTTAACTTTTTGATTTCTTCATCCGGATCTGTTCTGAGGTATGAGGGATATCTTCCTTGAATAAGATCATCCAAGTTCCTTTGAAGGACACTTAGAACCTCATGCATCTTGTCAGTATCAGCATCGATTTTTTCATAGAGGAGTGCTTGATGACCATCGAGCTTTTCATGTAGTGTCTTTTCAGCCGTCAAGAAATGGTTCTGGAATGCGTTGATCTTGTTATCGATACTACACAGAGCATTGTTTTGGGCCAGGTCCACAAACCTCCCTTTCCTGATAGTCTTGTCTTGAGACGTTACTTCCTCAACCTTCATCGTCACCACAATGAACCTATGTGGAAGAAACGAAACACTATAGGAAGAGTCAAAACAACTTTGTCTTCTCTAGATGTCTTTATCGACTATAAGGTTAAGAGTTGTATTCTCTATTCCTTAGATGCACAGCTTTCATCTTATGAGAATATGAAGCCAGGACAAGAACAGGCATCCCCTGACTCTTGTGATCTTTATTACGGATGGATTACCCTCCGTAACTATGTTAAGTACCACAAATATCTTGTATGGTACAGCAAGTGACTTCAATACTTGTCAAGTGTCTAGCCTTTGTACTTACTATGAACTCTTTCGTGTAATCCTGTATTTTCTTCGTGTACGACCCAGCTTTTGTAATCAATCCACTTTCAGTATTTCACTTCAAGTGTTTTGTCCAAAGTCTTCTTTATATTCCGCTGCATCTTGTCTAGGACTTTGTGTGTGTGCTGTGTTGTACGCGGCAGTACCCTTGGTATCAGAGCCAGTGCTCTGTCTTCAGAGCCAGTACGCGTAAGAGTACGCTAGCTCTCTGCTACATCCTTTCCCTTCGTTTTCTTCTTCTTTTCTGAGAGAGAGAGAAATAGAGATCTTTACTCCTGCCTGATGTTATTGCCCTGCCTTGCCACCATGGATAGCCCAAGCCCAATCTGCCTTGACCTCAGTTCATCCTCCCGAAGATCCAATTCTAGTATAGAATCACTTTATGAAATAACTCATAAGGACTGTGATGAGAACCAAGTTGCTAATACAAAGCTCCCACTGCTTAATCCGTATGCTGCATACACTAAGCCTTTGACAGGACCAATAAGGAGCATCAGGACATTAATCAGACAGCCCTCTTCAACGGCCCTTGAATATATTCAGACCAGCAAATTTAACCAGCATCCAATAATGGGGACCCAGAGAGAACAATTTGTGACATTACAATGGCCCAGTGAATTTCTGGAGGCCTGGTTACGAAAAGGATATACCCATCTCCATTTTGGAGCTATAAGACTGGCCTTGACTTATCATGGACGTAAAGGACTGCCTGTTACGGCCCGAATGGCCCTATTGGACACTAGATACATGGAATATCAACATGCCGTCATTGGGACAATAGAGACCACACTAAATGCAGGAACTGTATTTGTTACTCTTTACCCCAATTTCTGCATGTCTCTCAGGGATAACAAGATCCAGGAGGCCTTACAGGTGCAACTCCAGATCTGTGGAGCACCTATTGCATTAGACTCCATTGAGGCAACTCTGCACTACCAAATGGCATACAGAGTCCAGAATCATGCCCTGGACCTCAAGATGCATGAATCCTCAGATGACGCCTTACTGATCACTGCTGACTATGTCAGCCATAAGGCCCCAACATGTGTCCATGTTCCCAGACAAATTCCTCGAGCAGAATTGATAAGACTGTTGCCTGAGAAATGGGTTACAGACTATGAGCAGATCAAGAGGCGGACTGAACCGGTTACTCCTATTCAGTCTACCACCTCTTCCTTCACTAGAAGCAAAGATGGTACGGTCACCATCAAGTTTGACAGGTCATCAGACAAGGAACCAACTGCACCACCTCTGTTCCCGAGTATGTTTATGGTACAACCTGTGCCAAAGGAAAGGAGACCTGATCCTCTCAATAAGCACATCCATTCTTTTGATGGATATGGAGATCCCTGTTACTTCTTCAGAGACCGACAATCTGGTCACTGTTTCTGGGATGATACCCAGTGCAATCCAAACTGTGACTGTGATCATTCCGAGGAAGAAGAGACCAGTCGAAGAAAACAAAGACCGTGTCATAACACTCGCTCCTATGACTCAGATTCTGACAGTGAAAGTGATGATGATGACTTTCACAAAAAGCCTGTACGCAAGCCCATGCGTAAGCTGGACAGACCCGGACTCCTTGGACAACCTTCAGGAAAGTTTGACTATATAGTCAGTTATGATGTTCCAAGCCCAAGTCCAGACAATAGTCCTATTATCCCTACTGGATGGGATGGTCAGGATACACCGCCAACTCCACCTACGCAGACTAAAGTATATCAAAGGAAGCCTCTAAAGCCCCCGCGGAAGATTCTTCCTTGCTATAAACCAATCCTTAAATGGCAGAAGAAACATCCGGAACAACAGGTCTTTTCTGCCTGTATCAACAGTGATACGACGACAGAAAGAAAGCCAGCAGGAGCTATACTGGACCAGATTCAGCCAGTTCCCTCTCAGCTAGACCAACTTCAGCCCAAACCAGTTCTGTTTAAGCCAACTGGACTTTGCTCCCAGACAGTGATTACCAATCCTCTTCCCGTTCTTCCAATGGTAATGATGCTACGGCCAGATCCTCACCAACATCACTATACATTCCCTCCGACGGAAGAATATACAGTCGACAATGTTAAGTATATGGCGAAGATCCCAGTTCCTACGGCTAAAGACCATACAGGAAGACCAATGGAAAACAGTATGGGAGAATCAGTCTTGAACTGGCAAAGTCAGAATGCCCTGGCCCAAAACAATGCTCTGTGTAGTATCGATAACAAGATCAACGCATTCCAGAACCATTTCTTGACGGCTGAAAAGACACTACATGAAAAGCTCGATGGTCATCCAGCACTCCTCTATGAAAAAATCGATGCTGATACTGACAAGATGCATGAGGTTCTAAGTGTCCTTCAAAGGAACTTGGATGATCTTATTCAAGGAAGATATCCCTCATACCTCAGAACAGATCCGGATGAAGAAATCAAGAAGTTAAAAAGAAAGATTAAAGCGGTAGAAGAAAGAACTTCTACCAGGATTTCTACTACTCCTCCTGCTCCGCCACCTGATCCTTTTGGATTCAGCAGACATACTTTTTACTCTCCATTACAGGAGCATGCTAAAGGCTATAGCTTGTTTGCCCCTACAACCAAGCGAGATGTTGCAGAACTCAGAGATATAGCCAAACGCCAACAAAAGGAGGAACAAAAGAGGAAAAATATAAGAGAAGGGAAAAGGAAAATCCCTAGCTCTTCAGTTTCCAAAGAGAGACAGCCAAGTAGATCTAGCTCTACTAGCTCTCCAAGTCAACCATTACCCAGACAACACCTGATTACTCGAGAGAGAGTAATCCCTGAATATCTGCCCCATACTATGGACGGATCAGGCCATTCAGTCAGTACAACAGAGTCAGAGGCAAACCCCTCTGAAAACTATACAGATACTGATGGTTATGTTCAAACAACCTCAGATCAGGAGAATCAATATGCTACTCAGATTCTTATGACCAACTGTACTCTGATAGAAGATGAATCGTCTTCAGAGCATACATCGGATACTATCAGTGAAGAATCAGAGTTACTACCAACTTCTCTAGATGACAGCTCAGTAGAAGAATTATCAGACTTCTCAACAGAGGAAGTTCCTCCGCGTATACTGATGGCAGATAGAGAACCAGAGATCTATGAACCAGAAGATACTGATTTCTCTGATCCTCCTGAACAACGACAAAATCCCAACAACGGAGAAAAGCATTCTCTACGCTTCACCTTGGATGATATCCGATGGGATAAATGGGCAGATAGAATAAAAGAATTTCACTCCTGGTGTTTATTCAAGAGACTCTCTGTTTTTTCTACAATTGAGATTCTATCTGAACTAACAGCCAGATTCACAGGTATACTCAAGACCTGGTGGGATTTAATCCCCGAACCAACTCAGATTCAATTGATAAGCCTGCAATTCCCAGAGTTCCTTAGTCACATCCATGCTCACTTCATTGGGAATCCAGACAATGATATGGATGATATGAGGAAAGAATTCTTCAAGCGAAAGTGTTGCTCCTATGACAAGAAGGAGCTGAACAGACACTTCAAGAGAATGATACATTTGTTTCTTAATCTTGGAGCCGACAATGCCCTTAAACCAGTCTTCCTAGCTTCAGTATTGGAAGAAATATCCTCCTTAGTAGAAAAGGAGCTAGCTGCCAAGAACCTTCGGGTTACAGAACTAACCATGGGACAAATTGTACAAGCAGTTCATTTCGCTGTCAGAGAATTATGCCAAAGGAAAGAGGTAATCCGAACTTTCCTTAAGCATGACAAGAAACTAGAAATTGCTTGCAGACCTCCGAAGTACCAGACCAAGTGCAGAAAAGAATCATGCGATTGCACTAGGAGACCCAAAAGCTTCCCAAAGAAATATTGGAGTTCTAGGCACAGTCACAAGAAGACTGTCCATAGACAACCAACCCGGAAACAAGGTAAAAGGTATCCAGTCCGGTTTGCACCACAGAAAAGGAAAAGATTCCTACGGTTCAAAGGAAGAACCTCTTCAAGAACCAAGTCATCAAGATGCTATGTCTGTGGGAAGAAAGGACATTATGCTAAGGAATGTCCTAAAAGCGAAAAGCGGTTCGTAGCACAGCTAGAAGCAGTTACTGGAGTAACATTGAAAGATGCTGATGTTGAGTCAATTTTCTCTATGGATGATGAACCAACTATTTGTTGTCTAGAAGACACAGATATTCGAGGATATTCCTCAGAAGACCCTGACCATCATAAAATCTATGCCTTCACAACAGTCACAAAACATCCTCCATCATCAGACAAGATTCCTTCCATATACACAAGAATGATATCCTCTTGTGAGTCAGGTACCCAACCTGAAGAGCCACATCAGGATCCTAATCCTGATCAATGCATGGAAGTCGATTCACCTCATGTTCCTCAGGCTCCACCAATCATTGCTACCACCAGAATTTCTCCACACATCAAGGTACAAATCTACCTTTCTAAGAAGCATAGGCCGATACAAGCAATTGCTTTCCTTGATACAGGAGCAGCTGAAAGTCTGATCAATCCAGCAATGATACCCCCAAGCTTCCTAGTCCCGGAAGTAAATACCTACAAAGCGGCTTCTAGCAAGACATTCTCAACTTACCTAAGGACAAAGCCACTAACCATTATGATTTTCCCTACTTGCACAATCAGCTCTGCAATTGTTGCTACTGACCTTCCAGGGAAAGATCTTGTCCTAGGATGGGACTTGTTACAACAACTCCCAAATCTGAGACTACTCTCAACTGGAGTAAGATACAAATCAAGTTTCAAGCCATTTGTTCAGCAAGAGAGAATTTACTCAGTCCAGCCTGCTGAACAACTCAGAGAACTCTTCAGACCTATGTTTGCAGACAACTACCAAGAGTTCTTAGCCAAATGCCCTAATCCTCTATGGAAGAATCCACAGTTCTTTATCAATCTTCCATTCAAGTTAAATGAAGATGTCACTCCTACCAAAGCAACTCATCCAGGTATGAATCCTGAAGATTCAGTCAGAATTCTTCAAGAATGTGAAGACCTTCGGAAACAGGGATTAATTGAGCGATCAAACTCACCTTGGGCATGCCAAGCTTTCTATGTCAACAAGAGGTCCGAACAAGCTAGAGGAAAGAAAAGGATGGTAATCAACTACCAACCGTTAAATCATTTCCTCATGGACATCAGTTTTCCTCTTCCAAACAAAACTGCTTTGTTTTCATCCCTGGCCAAAGCAAAGGTATTCTCAAAATTTGATTTAAAGAGTGGATTCTGGCAAATTGGAATTAATCCAGAAGATAGATGGAAAACAGCATTTTGCATTCCCAATGGTCATTACCAATGGAAAGTTCTGCCTTTCGGGTTAAAGACTGCTCCCTCACTCTTCCAAAAGGCAATGACTCAGATCTTTGAACCTCTTTTATCATCTGCTTTAGTCTACATAGATGATATCTTGTTATTCAGCAATGATCTGACATCCCATGAAGCATTGCTCAAAGAGTTTGCAGGACTCTTGAGCCAATACGGGATTATGCTCGCTGAAAAGAAGGTACAGCTGTGTACCACCACCATTGACTTTTTAGGAATGAAGCTGGCAGACGGACAATACTACCCTGGACCTCATATAGCTCAGGAACTATTGAAGTTTCCTGACTCAAACCTGACAGTCAAGCAGGTACAGCAGTTCTTAGGTATTGTCAACTATCTCAGAAATTTTGTTCCAAATATCAGCCAGTATACAAGCCAGCTAGAAAAAGGTTTGAAGAAGAATGCATTACCATGGAATGATGCTCAGACAGAGGCGGTCAAGTTTCTAAAGACCAAACTGCAGACTTTACCTCCACTTCAGATTCCATCTGATGGAATCAGAATTCTGCAGACAGACGCCAGTAATGAATTCTGGGCTGCAATATTGTTTGAAGAAAAAGACGGACAGAGAAAGGTCTGTGCATATAAATCAGGAAAATTCAGCCATGCTGAACAGCACTACCATTCCTCAATCAAAGAGATTCTAGCAGTCAAGTATGGAATAAAGAAGTTTGAGTTTCATCTAGCAGGACACCATTTTCAAGTTGAGACAGACTTCAAGTCCTTCAGCTCTATGATGAACTTCAGCACCAAGATTGTACCAAGCGCTCAACTGTTAAGACTGTCGGAATGGTTTTCTCAATATACCTTCACAGTCAAACACATCAAAGGTAAATCTAATGTGGTTGCTGATTTCCTGTCAAGACCTTTTGACACGGCTAATCCCATGCTGCTAGAACATCCGAAGTTACAAGCAATGTTCACCACTCATATCCAAGCTAAGCCACGAAAGGCTCAAGCAACTGCAATGCCACCAGAGATCCATAGATGGAATGAACTATTCAGGTTCGACTATGCAGTGGAAATTCTCTCCCAGCCCTATCCAAGAATGCAATACTACATAGAACAAGTCTTCCAGAACTATGGCCAGTTATTCTTCCCTATTGAAGGATTGCATCCAACATATCCGTTTCTGCATCTCTTCCCGATACGACCAGAAGACGCTTTCCCCAAAGATCTTAAATGGTTCTTTTGGTACTTCTTCCATTCACATACAGTTGGATTAGAATTCCCAGCTGCAGAGATGCTGCACTATTTGGAGAATTTTGGAGATCTGTTTATATATTCTCCACAAAAGTATCCACATGCTTATCTAGCAGAAGTACTCTCATGGTTCGCACCATTGGCCCAGTGGAAGATCTGGTTCGAGGAACAGGCATACCGCTACCAGAAGTGGCCCGGGATTACTGCTAACTCAATCTTTCTGTTTTGCAGGAAATGGCACTATAGTGAAGAAGCTCATTCATTAGTCTCCATCAACACCGTGGATGAATTTGCATGTTTACCTCACTCCATAGCACTACACTACGGAGAAATGGAAGACCTAACAGTTTTGTTACCACATGCAGTTCCCTCTTCATACCACCCAGGAACACCAGAATACCATGACGCCTCATACAATCGTCAATGTCTCACAGAGAAGCTTTGTTCCCTGAATGCTTATCCCTTGCCAACAGATGAAGACCTTTTGACCCAAAGAATTACAAGAATGGACATGACCCATGTCTGGAACCTCTCAAATGCCCTACACTCATTTGAACAAGCCCGCACTGATTGGGATGAAGTCGCAGAAGATATGCTCCATAGCATAGATCTCACAGGCCCAGACACATCACAAGGCCCAGACTCACAGGTCCCAGAATCGACACAAGATCAGTCAGCAGGCCCATCTACAACTCCCAAACGGACTTCTAGAAGCAAAGACAAAAGCAGGGACCCACATGGAAAGAGGCCAAAAACTCAACAGTAACAACACATGCTGCAAAGATGAAGAGATAAGAACGAATCTCTCAACAGCCACCGAAAGAAGAAAAGACAGCACTCAGAAGATAAGAACGAATCTTCCAGCTCATCCGCGCACTAGGAACATACACTGTGGACAGCTCATCCACCACTTAGTTTTCTTTCAGATTTTAGCTATAAATAGCTTTCAGTTGTAACATTGGAAACCAAGTCTCAAATACACAAAGTTTCCCAGAAAACCTTTCGAGCACTCCATCCATGGCTTTCTAAACACATCAGGGGCAATAACCAGGGCAGGCAGTAAGATCTTCTAGATCTCTCAATTCAATCTCTCTACTTTCGATAAACCCAAAAAAATCAGAAAACCCAGAAAACCAAAAATCATTTCAGTTCATGTTTTCCAGTATTCACCATATGTTTGTAATTGTGTTTATTCTTTCACTCCTATTTCCAGAATTGTTTAAATTCTGTTTCATCCTCTGTTTATATGTCTTTACCCCAATTATTCTCCTGTTTGTTTAAAGACCTCTTAACCTTGCTCTATAGTTCGATGAGTTGTGAGTTTCTTCTATTAGGATATCCTCTTCCCAAAGGTTTAAAGTTTTGATAATTAAAGTTTTGGAATTTCCTTCTCAGACTATTATCACTAAACGGACTTTGTTGTATGCTGTTACTTCGGTAAGGTCGTCCTAAAAGACTGTAAGGCTATCTACTTCGCCATAAGTGCCACTTGAGCCAGGAGGGCGTTTCGGCCAGGCTTGATATTGATAGCAGGGTGAAGGATGAGACCTCCACTGAAACAGCAGCGTTTCCACAAACCTCCCTTTCCTGATAGTCTTGTCTTGAGACGTTACTTCCTCAACCTTCATCGTCACCACAATGAACCTATGTGGAAGAAACGAAACACTATAGGAAGAGTCAAAACAACTTTGTCTTCTCTAGATGTCTTTATAGACTATAAGGTTAAGAGTTGTATTCTCTATTCCTTAGATGCACAGCTTTCATCTTATGAGAATATGAAGCCAGGACAAGAACAGGCATCCCCTGACTCTTGTGATCTTTATTACGGATGGATTACCCTCCGTAACTATGTTAAGTACCACAAATATCTTGTATGGTACAGCAAGTGGCTTCAATACTTGTCAAGTGTCTAGCCTTTGTACTTACTATGTACTCTTTCGTGTAATCCTGTATTTTCTTCGTGTACGACCCAGCTTTTGTAATCAATCCACTTTCAGTATTTCACTTCAAGTGTTTTGTCCAAAGTCTTCTTTATATTCCGCTGCATCTTGTCTAGGACTTTGTGTGTGTGCTGTGTTGTACGCGGCAGTACCCTTGGTATCAGAGCCAGTGCTCTGTCTTCAGAGCCAGTACGCGTAAGAGTACGCTAGCTCTCTGCTACATCCTTTCCCTTCGTTTTCTTCTTCTTTTCTGAGAGAGAGAGAAATAGAGATCTTTACTCCTGCCTGATGTTATTGCCCTGCCTTGCCACCATGGATAGCCCAAGCCCAATCTGCCTTGACCTCAGTTCATCCTCCCGAAGATCCAATTCTAGTATAGAATCACTTTATGAAATAACTCATAAGGACTGTGATGAGAACCAAGTTGCTAATACAAAGCTCCCACTGCTTAATCCGTATGCTGCATACACTAAGCCTTTGACAGGACCAATAAGGAGCATCAGGACATTAATCAGACAGCCCTCTTCAACGGCCCTTGAATATATTCAGACCAGCAAATTTAACCAGCATCCAATAATGGGGACCCAGAGAGAACAATTTGTGACATTACAATGGCCCAGTGAATTTCTGGAGGCCTGGTTACGAAAAGGATATACCCATCTCCATTTTGGAGCTATAAGACTGGCCTTGACTTATCATGGACGTAAAGGACTGCCTGTTACGGCCCGAATGGCCCTATTGGACACTAGATACATGGAATATCAACATGCCGTCATTGGGACAATAGAGACCACACTAAATGCAGGAACTGTATTTGTTACTCTTTACCCCAATTTCTGCATGTCTCTCAGGGATAACAAGATCCAGGAGGCCTTACAGGTGCAACTCCAGATCTGTGGAGCACCTATTGCATCAGACTCCATTGAGGCAACTCTGCACTACCAAATGGCATACAGAGTCCAGAATCATGCCCTGGACCTCAAGATGCATGAATCCTCAGATGACGCCTTACTGATCACTGCTGACTATGTCAGCCATAAGGCCCCAACATGTGTCCATGTTCCCAGACAAATTCCTCGAGCAGAATTGATAAGACTGTTGCCTGAGAAATGGGTTACAGACTATGAGCAGATCAAGAGGCGGACTGAACCGGTTACTCCTATTCAGTCTACCACCTCTTCCTTCACTAGAAGCAAAGATGGTACGGTCACCATCAAGTTTGACAGGTCATCAGACAAGGAACCAACTGCACCACCTCTGTTCCCGAGTATGTTTATGGTACAACCTGTGCCAAAGGAAAGGAGACCTGATCCTCTCAATAAGCACATCCATTCTTTTGATGGATATGGAGATCCCTGTTACTTCTTCAGAGACCGACAATCTGGTCACTGTTTCTGGGATGATACCCAGTGCAATCCAAACTGTGACTGTGATCATTCCGAGGAAGAAGAGACCAGTCGAAGAAAACAAAGACCGTGTCATAACACTCGCTGCTATGACTCAGATTCTGACAGTGAAAGTGATGATGATGACTTTCACAAAAAGCCTGTACGCAAGCCCATGCGTAAGCTGGACAGACCCGGACTCCTTGGACAACCTTCAGGAAAGTTTGACTATATAGTCAGTTATGCTGTTCCAAGCCCAAGTCCAGACAATAGTCCTATTATCCCTACTGGATGGGATGGTCAGGATACACCGCCAACTCCACCTACGCAGACTAAAGTATATCAAAGGAAGCCTCTAAAGCCCCCGCGGAAGATTCTTCCTTGCTATAAACCAATCCTTAAATGGCAGAAGAAACATCCGGAACAACAGGTCTTTTCTGCCTGTATCAACAGTGATACGACGACAGAAAGAAAGCCAGCAGGAGCTATACTGGACCAGATTCAGCCAGTTCCCTCTCAGCTAGACCAACTTCAGCCCAAACCAGTTCTGTTTAAGCCAACTGGACTTTGCTCCCAGACAGTGATTACCAATCCTCTTCCCGTTCTTCCAATGGTAATGATGCTACGGCCAGATCCTCACCAACATCACTATACATTCCCTCCGACGGAAGAATATACAGTCGACAATGTTAAGTATATGGCGAAGATCCCTGTTCCTACGGCTAAAGACCATACAGGAAGACCAATGGAAAACAGTATGGGAGAATCAGTCTTGAACTGGCAAAGTCAGAATGCCCTGGCCCAAAACAATGCTCTGTGTAGTATCGATAACAAGCCAACGCATTCCAGAACCATTCCAACAGTCTTATCAATTCTGCTCCAGGAATTTGTCTGGGAACATGGACACATGTTGGGGCCTTATGGCTGACATAGTCAGCAGTGATCAGTAAGGCGTCATCTGAGGATTCATGCATCTTGAGGTCCAGGGCATGATTCTGGACTCTGTATGCCATTTGGTAGTGCAGAGTTGCCTCAATGGAGTCTGATGCAATAGGTGCTCCACAGATCTGGAGTTGCACCTGTAAGGCCTCCTGGATCTTAGTAAATATTTACTAAAAATATAAGATTTTACTAACAGTTTTACTAACTGGAAGAGTTTTTTTACTAAAAAAGATACCAAAATTAGTAAACAATTACTAATTATCGGCTTAATTCGTACGGTAAAAAGTAGTAAAATTTACTACTTTTTTTACTAATTTTGCGCTGACTTTACTAAAATATTTCCGTTAGTAAAGTCAACTCAAAATTAGTAAAAAAAGTAGTAAAATTTACTACTTTTTTTACTAAATTTGCGTTGACTTTACTAAAAATGTGCTTTTTTTACTAAAGTCAACGCAAAATATAGTAAAAAAAGTAGTAAATTTACTACTTTTTTTACTAATTTTGAGTTGACTTTACTAACGGAAATGTTTTAGTAAAGTCAGCGCAAAATTAGTAAACTTGAACTACTTTGAACAGTAGAAAAGTAGTAAAATTTCCATACTTTTTTACTAATTTTGCTTTGACTTTACTAAAAGAAGACCAGTTTTTAGTAAATTTTACTACATTTTTTACTAATTTCGAGTTGACTTTGTTAGAAACGGTCAACTTTTAGTAAAATTTACTAAAAAAAATTAGTAGTAATTAGTAAACTACGTAACCGTTACGTGCACGTACCGTTAGCCGCTTCCCCTCTCTACACGTTTTACATTTTCCTTCTTAATTCCACCCTTTTCGATTATCCCTTTCTCAACCTCGAAAGTAACACAAGCAAATGAAAATCACAACACCAACAAGCAAATGAAAATCACAACACCAACAGGCAAATGATAACCACAACGTAACAACAATTCATACGGATTCATGAATAAGAACTATCTTGAACGGGAGCTTGGCTCATGATCGACCTTCTACTTCCATGACGGGATATCCTACATCAAGGAAGTGAAGCACATGTTAGTTGGAAAAACAAACAGTCATTGATAACATATGCTTACCTACCACGATGAGACCATGAACCTCTGCATTGTGTTTCTCAAAGATGTTCATGGTGACGTCCTCCGACTTCCACTGTGACCAAATTTCCCCATATGAGCCGGAGCAGACATAAAAATCGTCGAACATACCTTGGACAACACATTCCTCTATCGGGCTGCCAGCCTGGTCCAAATACAATCAACATGTTGGTCGGCTGTCGGCGCACAATATCCCTCATGGCCCGAACTACGGTCAGTTGGTCATCTGCTCTCGTGGCTGCGACATTGAACGACAGGACATTAAACTCCTCCCTCCCTACCCCGACATCATCAATTGCGGTCATTCCCATGACAATTTCCCCAACCGAGTTTGTGTATATCATTTCTCAATCGCTCCAATTAGCACAGTCGAAAGCCGTGCTGGACTGTACGACTCTTCCCGTTGCCACAACGGTTATCAACTGTAGCCTCGAAGACTCAAGCGGCATGTAGTATGTGGACCTTTCAACGTCAAGGTTCGTCATTGTCGGGACCTCAACATTGCAAAGAGTGCAAAGCAGTTCCTTTCGGCAACCGTCAACATTAACCACCCCGAGTTCTTCCAGTTTTGCACGCAGGACTTCCCGAAGAAGGGGTCAGCCAAGAGAACATCTTTGATGAAATATGGAAACCGGCAGGCAATCACAATTGCATGGCGATCTCCCTCGCCATTGCATTGTCTGGGAAACTCAATGACAAGTCAATAGCGCTGCGTTTTTACATACTGTCCATAAGTTTAATATGCGGGTAGGGGGGATCGATGAAAGCTGTAGGTGCGTCCATTATGGTGGTAAGTTTAATTTTTGTCGGTAGAGCGACGAAAGGCTGTGGTTGGAACTATTCTGTGGCGGATAGTGAGCTTATATAACTATATCAAAACACACATTTAAAAGGAAATGCAGAGTGCAGAGTTAAGCGACTTTAATTTGCGATGTGACCTTTCGTGCAAATGAGCTATCGTTAATGATCCATAATTTTCAAAACAGGGAATGACTGCATCATTATAGGAACAAGATTAAAAAAGAGAGGAGGGAGAGAGCTAGTAGGAGCCATCCTATCCCAATAGCGTATATTTGGAGCTCAATATGAAATCCTCTTTTATTGCAAGACTCGTTCGGATATGAAACTTCACCACTTATGTTAAGCCGAAATTCATGCGATTTGGGTGCAACCATCATTAGCATATTACCCTCTTACTACAATAAGGTCTTCGATATCGTCTCCTACGTCCTGCAATATGGGGAATGACAAGTTTGCTGAGGTCCAAAAGGCATATCACCCCTCCCAGAGACCGCTCACAAAGATGCAAAAAAATCAAACTGGTTTAATGCCTCCCGTAATTCCTCCACCTCATCGTTTGTGTTCAAATTAACCCCAAAGATCACAAACAAGCTTACAGATTGTCGTGGGATTAGCACAGTGATATGTTCAATGAGGTCATTTATTTGGGAGAACGAATCGAAGTACGCACCACCGAAGTTCATCAACAAGATTAACATATTCGAAAGGAGATGGTGTTCCCGTTCCGTAAATATGAGTCATCTCTGCCGTGATCTCACCGACCTGCTTGATTTCAAACTCTTAGAAAGCATTCCCCAAATGAAAAACTTGTCGCGAACGGAGATGGAAGATCCTATTGTTGAACCCACGAACAAGTATGTCCATTCGCTTCCTGCTTGCAAGAAATTGATATATGCGCCCGCTTGAGTACAGAGTGATGACCACCGACATGCACTAACTAAAAAGTGTCGCCTTTGTTGCCAAACATACACTCCCTAGATCTATGCCTCTGTGTATGTGCAACACGCATAAATGAATGTTTCACCCAAGTCCACTCCGCCAGAGCCACAACATCATCCAGTAGTCCCTTCGGCATCCAGACTTGAAACTGCATACCTTGAGACATAGAGACCATGACACAGACGTTTATATGGGGAAGATCAATGGTGAGGACCGCAGCATTTATGAAAGGAGTTTGGAGTAGGCTAAATAAGCCCAAGGATTATGTTCCCAGGATGATTCGTACAGTCAGTCGACGTTGAGGATTGACGGTGCGACGCCATGGCCTCAAACGATTGACTTCTGTAAGAAAGTTTGGACTGTTGACGGTTAAATTATAGTCTCCGAATATGGTGGTTCAACTAAACGGGAGCTTTCCTTTGAATTTAAACGTGTGGTTTAGACTTCTTAAGATACCCTATTACCCTGAAATATGAAGTGTACGTAGACATCAAAGTTTTTGTCTATAATACTATTACATACGGGTTCTATAATATTAAGCCTAATAGGTATTGCCCAATGTCTATAGTCTATAGACGGGCTATAGACCCAATCTATTAAAATATACTTGGATATGAATGGGCTATGAGCGCAAAATCCATGAAGAGTGTATGCACGCCCTGCGGCCTAGCACGCGCGCAGTGGTCTAGACGACAGGAGGATCCGAGCTTGCTTTTCATAGTGTCCTCTGGTCAATGCCACGACTTGAACGTCGAGGCATTGCGAAGGATACCACAGTTGATCCTATCTAGATTCTTAATCGGGATTGCTGGGCCCTCGCCGATGGTCTCCATGCTCTTTGGGAGGCGACGAGCGAAAAGCGGAGCATGATCCGTAACAGGAATTTTCGGAAGGATCGGGAGCGGCTCGTGTCACCTTCTCTCATCCATGATGACTAGTAAAATAGTTGATGTTGCTTAACTTAGGTAAGCTATTACGGAGTCACCACAGACTTATTATTAAAATGTTTAAGTCGAAAAAACAGTTGATTCGATGATTCCTATTTACTAACTCTTACATTCTAAACATGTGAAGAAGTAACGTTTGCTCCAAAAGTTTGATTTTGGTTAACGGGCATTGGACCCGATCCGTGCATGACTCCTGAGTCATGTCACTGTTTCACGAGAGTTGGACCTAAACTCATGTTTGTCGGTTAGCAATCACATGTAATAAAAATCCTAAGGCCTACAAGCATGCACCACAACAATCACAATCAATAATTTAGATCAAAAGGAGCAGGGAAGGGTGGTGATCCTGAGCCTATGCACCTAGACTCACTGCCCGTTATAGGTAGAAATGAAGAAAATCTGGAGGCATGCACCTCCTTTAGTACCTTATGTTTGTCGGTCGGGGCTGCTTTGGTCTTCGTTCGTCGCGTTTTTTTAGCGCAGAGATCTAATCTACGCTTTGATCTCAAGATTCGTTTTGTCGAATTCCCGTGAAGCTCAGACAATCAAATCAAATAAGAAAAATGATGGTGGTTAGACAATTCTAATTGAATATTTGAAACAATTAAAATTTACTATATAAGTCAGAATGAGACTTACGGGGCATTGTGTGGCCTGTTGATGTTGATCCTCCGTGATGTTGGAAGATAGTCCTTGGTAGTGAATTCCTCATTGTTTTACATGCAAAACAGAGAAAATGATGGAAAGAGGCAAGGCCTTAGTATCGATTTAATTTGAACGAAATTTAATCGAATTGGATTAGTAAGGCATGACTTATCGTTTGAAGGAGGGAACCGAGTCGACTTGTGATCTTTCGACAATATCCCAAATGGCTAGAGAGAGTGGTTCCATGTTCACCCCATTGATCCATACATGTTATGAATCCACGAAAGTGACGGAATATCGGAAGTAAAATGTTCGAAACATACAATCAAAGAGATAAGTATAAGTAGTTATGCCGTCAAAAGGATGAGAATCTAACCATTCATTAAGTAGAAAGATCAATGACAAGCATGTTCGTCAAATTTCACAAAAATCTAACTGTGAAATCTCATTGAACAAGGCAAAGAATAATTTAACCAATCTTCGACCGTTTCCTCGAATTGCAGCAAACAGACGATCATTACAAAATTCATAACATTTTGTACGCTTCTTCAAAATTTTGAAATTTTGCCATAAACTAGAAAACTCGATTTTAAGTTATCAAGTCAAATTTTAGAAAACAATAATGTATGGTGTCGTTCCAGTAAAGTGATGAATGTGGTTGTTTAAGCTGGACATGTTCCAGTGGGACCTCTTACAGGGGTGAGTTGGACCGCCGTTGACCGTAGGTTAAAGTGGCTCAAAATGAGAAATGTATAGTAGAAAGTTGTAAAGAATTGAATATTCTAACTCTAGGTTCTAATTTCAGTCCATTCAGAATTCAGATGAGCAAGTTGTGCCTTCTGGAGCACAGACTGCTCATCCTGCAGTTGGAAGGCAAGAGGTAGAGAGGACCCTGTATTCCCCGAATTGTTTGACCAACCAGATGGATCCTAATATAAAAACTCGAGAAGAAAAATTGTAGAAAACTGCAATAAGGTTCTAGGAACATAAAATGCATAAAATTACAATTTATGGTATGAAAGATATGCATTTTTCTTTGCAGCAGTACTTGTTCGCTGCAGTGGTGTAGTGGCATTTTCGGGCTCACTACACTCCACCAATGATCTGACCAGATTATGTTGCTTGAATGAAAATTTTCAAAACATGTAATATTTAGGCCAATAAAGGAGGTATCAAATCAAATAAGTTTAAGGTCAAATGGAGATTTGGTGTTAAAGTTGTGTCCAGAATACTGAATCAGCCTTCCAGCTCGTGTGCAGGCTAAGGCTAATTCGCAGTCCAAGTTTCAATGGACAAAATGCGGCAAAAAATTCTTCAAATGAAAAGGTTTACAACGCAAAAGTTTTAGATAAATTGAAAGGGGAGTGATCTAAGCTGTACAAACCAATTTAGGTCCAATAGAGTGCGACTGCTGCCTTGCGGATGCGCGAAACAGGTCAGTTTTACTCGTCGACATTCAAGGACCAAAAACGCCGGCTAAACATGTTAGTTTGGGGAAGTGGTCAACATAAAAATTGTTCCTCATTAAGAGAGAGATGCAAAGAGTCTAAAATTAGCTTAATCTATGTACTAAGCAAAGATTTATGTATAAAAATACGAAGCAATGACAGCAGCGACCGGCATCGTATACTTCAGCATGCATTCATCCAAAGAATTGGCCATAACCCAGGCTATACATCTTCAATTTCGACGCACAAACTATCCACACGATCAGGGAAGAGAAATGAAGAGGTTAGATCTGAGTAAGCTCTGTTCCGTCTCTTGACAAAAAGGCAGCGCCTCCGAGAGTGGGCTGCCGACACCTTGCTCTCCGTTCTAAGGGTAAGACAGGCTGTTGTTGTGCATTTTGGTTCGTCGAAGCATGTCGTCGTCTCGAGACCACTTCATCAAGCTTCTTCCACCTTAATGTGACCTGCACAGCCACTAAACATGTTAAAATATAAAATGATTTCTCACGGTGCTTAGACGTAGCCGTGAGAAGTGGTGTCCGCCTTTGTCGTTGGGAAAGGGGGAGGTGTTGTTCACATTGTCCACGTCCAAAGGGCCAGCAGCTGCAACGAGAGGTGTGGCCTCCTGTCGTTGGTGGTGAGATGCTTTGCCAAGGTGGAGGTTGCTCCGTCGTTGACATTGGCGTGCTTCCTCGTCGTGTCCGAGTGGTTGGGTTGAGTTGGTATAGAGGAGGGTTCCTTGACTCTGGCGGGATTTACCTTTTGTCGCAGGTCATGGGATGAAGTCGGGTTGACGATCAAATGAATGCCAAGAGAAGGAGGTTCCCGTGACTGAACAAGAAGAGGAGGATGGTCGTGAAGGAAAAGAAACCAGCCTCGAGGAGGAGCTGAAGCAACGGGAAGAAGAATAATAAGTAAGCCCCCTGGGAAGAAGAGTGGGAACTGATGGGGGAGGAGTTCTTCAAATTGTTTTTCAAAGAGGCTGAGAAATCTCCCTGAGATGAAGCCAACCCCCTTTTAGCATCGACGGGTAAGAAGCAAAAGAAGGACCTGATTGAAGAGGCAATTGGAGCAGCGGCGTGCGGCGTCCTTGCTGAATGATTTCATGGGGTTATTGGGTATTGTTTGAAGGCCAATCAAGAGGAGGACCGTCGTTCACTCTTATTAATGTCCGTCTGCCTTTTTGTTGTCCCACAATTTATACTTTCCTTCCATGGCATCAAATGCGACAAATAGTAGTAATGCGTTGGTGCTGATTTTATTATCGTCATAATCTATATTAGGTCAACGAATTTTGGGTATTGATAAAGAGATATATTAGGGTCTTAAATAAAGGACACGAAGCTCGTCCCAAACAACAACATTTGGGGCCAAACTAAGCCCAAGTTCAAGCTCGGTCCATAATCCGTCGCCTTCTGCCCGTTGAAGCTCTGTCCAACATCCATCGCCCCTGTGTTCTTCCGCAACACATTTTGAGATTCCGATGGATCAAGCGTAAAGGCCCCGACGACATCACCAATGCATCGAAGTTCCGTCGGATCAATTCCATAGGCCCTAACGACTTCACCAGTATATAGAATTTTTATTGGATCAATCTCATAAGCCCCAATAACTTTAACAATATATCGCCCCGAAGTTCTACTGATATGCTACCAGAGTTCAGGATTATCTTCCGTAACCATTATTCTTCGACAGTTTGTATGCTATTTTTGGTCCGATACTCCAACCTTGAGAATTTTAGTGTTCACAAATTTCTTGCATGCGTAGTGGTACCTTCTCCAACTCTCATCTATTTTCTTTGATGAATTCACATGGCGCCAAAGATGATTAACATCAAGAACGTTGTTGCATATAATCGGCTTGTTGCTTTTCGTTTACTTTCATTCGAGGGCTAAAAAAATGCTCAAATCTATTTCTCCCAAGGCATTCCATCTTATAAGGAAGTCACTGAAGAGAACATTCTTATTGAGAACGGCTCTCCAAAGAAGACTTATACCCAATCAATGCCAAGCTGCACAAACAGGCTGAAGAGATAAAAGAAATGCTCAAGTCCATCTCTCCCTAGGCTTCCCATAAAAGTAATGATGGAACTAGTAAAAGAACCAGGGAAAGGTGAGCTTGAAGGAAAATCTTCGTCATCTTCGAGATATTATAAGCCCTATAGTTGGTTGATCGAAGGCCTCAAGATGCCTAATGGATGTCAATCCCCATACTTATAGCAATTTGATGGAAAAGACAATCCATGGCAATATGCGGCTTATTTCGTTGAAACCTACAATAATGCAAGCACATATGAGGATTGGATGGTTAAATAGGTTATTCACTCCTTAAAAGGAAACGCTTTCGATTGGTATATTGACCTCAAACCGGGCACTATTGATAGCAGTTGGAGAGAAAATTATAAAAAGTTTCTATAGCACTCGACGTGTGGTGAGCATGATCAAGCTGACCAACACTCGCCGATGGGTGGAGGAACCTCTTGTCGAATACATACAGCGATGGAGAAATTTGAGCGTGAACTGCATGGATCATTTTTCACGAGAAACGTCTTATTGACATGTGCATTTAAGTTATGCTTTGGAGGATTCGATATATTTTGCATTGGCTCAAACCATGATCTTTTGAGGAGTTGTTAACGAAAGCTCACGACATGGAGTTAAGCTTTGTTGGAACCAACAAGGCTAACATCCCAATATTGACGCCACCTAGAGGGACAAGAAGACTAAAAAATAGAACTGGGGGCAAGCCCACTTTCAGGGATGACAAGAAGCAAGTGATGGACACCGATAAAGCTCTTATCAAAGTACCAAATGCAAAAGGGAACACCCCAACAAATGGTCAACCCCCTACAGAAGCACCCATAATAGAAGGGCAATGTCAGACTCTGGGGAAAGACAATGTCGAACTTTGGAAGAGAGATATAATAAGAAATATCCTTTCCCCGATGAAGATATTGTGGAAATATTTCACTATTGTCTTCTAATATGATCGAACTTCCATAGTAAAAAACAATAAGTGAATCTAGCTGGGAATCCCGACTTCTGCAAATTCAATCGTGTCTTAGGTCATTCAATTGAGAAATATTTTATCTTTAAGGAGATGGTCACGAAGCTTGTACATGACAACACGAGTGACAGTAACTATGATCAGTGTTGCAATAATGACATTCACAATATCATACTCGACCACATCTATGGATAATATAAGAATGTATGATCAACCTATCAAGTTGTGTAGGTAGCTTTGAAGAAGCATCTATTGAAAATGGTTGAAGTTTGATGCCTCACAAAAGGAACCGAAAGAAATCTTCTGTGGATGCTATGAAGACACCTCTTATGCGAGCAAAAATTGCAACGAGGAGCCTTACGAAAGTGTATTACGAGAAGATGGTCAAGAATGAGGATTCGCTGGATGACCAAACTTGCGCAGAGGCCAACCTCAGTTATGCTACGGGATTTCTTTCCTAAACATTTTAAAACACTTGCGGGATTTGTCTAGAAGCTGCGAATACATTGAGACCGATTAACAATGAATAGATGTAAATGTTGACACCTAGAGAATCCCGTAGTGATGAACATCGTAAAGGAACGAGAAGATGGTGTAATAATCACATTTTTGAATGAAGATCTTCTTGTTGACTAAAAATCTTACAATCGGCCGCTATTTATTTCAGGCTATGCTTGTGGTGTGAAGATTAACTTGATTGACCCAGGTTCAGCGGTCAACATTTTATCATTAAAAGCCTTGAAAGAGATTAGGTTAGGGGTTGATGACTTATCAAGCAACTAACTAATAATATAAAGTTTTAATTAGGGAGGAGAACGAGCCGTTCTAAGACATCCTCCCATAGGAGATATGAAAGATGAATTGACATTCTTTGTCATTAATTCTATTACAACCTATAATGCGTTGTTGGGTAAAATTGTTGCATCCACGCTCTATCAATGTTTTAAATTTGCGAAGGACAGAGTAGCTCGTACAATATGGGTAGATGAAAAACCATTTGCAGAAGTAGAATCATACTTCGTGGGCGCCAAGTTTTATCTGAATAAGGATGTTGATGTGGATGAAAAAATCTTCAAAGCTTACACCGATCATGATGGATATATCGAAAGGATCAAGCATTGACATTTCACCCATCTAACGGGAAGAGGCTTCCTGAAAATAAGAGAAGGAATGAAACGATGAAGCCAAAAATACCAACTATGCCCGATAGCCCTCCGAAATGTCACAAAACCACCTTTCATTATGCTGAGGAAAAAGTGGTGCCAAAAGAATTCAACTGACTTGTGACGAGAATGACTCAAACAAGCATATCTTTAAAAGGTTTTGTTCGACCTAAACAGGAGCAATTATCTATCCAGATTCATTGCTCGTGAAACACACAAACGGGTTTGATCCAAATGCATTTAGTTTAATTTCTGCAGCCGGCTACACATAGCACATGAAGATCCCTCAAAGGAAGCTAATCTGGGATGTGATGGTTAAAAATCAAAATTTGGTCACGGTATGTCCCTCTCAAGCCCATCCATCCCCATTGAAGAATACTTCATCAATACATTGAAGTTGATGATAAAACTACAATGAAATCCACAAGAACTTCGGTATTTGATCGACTTGTATCTTCCTTTGAGCGATGATGAATATTTAATAGACTTAGCACTAAAAAACGGTCAACTTCGAGTTTGTGTTCACTTTCGTGACCTAAGCAACGCATGTCCCAAGGATGATTTTCCTCTTCGATTATTCAGATAATGGTAGATGCAACCACGAGTTATGTAGCCCTAAGTTTTATGGATAGATCCTCGGGATATAATCAAATTCGAATAGACTCGAAGGATGAGAAGATGACTATTTTTTATACTTCCAAATAAATATATTGTTATAAAATGACATCTTTTAAGTTGAAAGAATGCAAGAGCGATATATCAACGAGCTATGCAATGAATATTTGATGGTATTTTTCACAAGGACGTAGAGTATTACCTGAATGATCCGGTTGTTAAATCCAGACGAAGCCATGATCATATTAATTTCTTGAGAAAAGTGTCTGATAGACTGCGAATATATCAACTAAAGAAGGTGAGCCCATTGAAGTGCGCATTCAAAGTCACCACGAGAAAATTCCTCGGATTTACCAGTCAAGGATAGAAATGATCATAAAGATGGCCACCAAGAAATATACATGAGCTGAAGAGCCTTCAAAGGAAGCTTGTTTATTGTACACGCGCCCTTCCTGACCTCACGGCTTGCGACGACAGTTCGGACGATGCGAGGATCCGAGGCACGCTCCTCCAATGCTCTTCCGGTCGACGTCAAGACTCGGGCGTCAAGGCTTTGTGGAGGAGAGCAGGGTTGACCCTCCCTTGATTCATAATCAGGCCTACTCGGGCTCTCGCTCGATCGTCCGAAGGTGACGAGCGAGAAGCAGAGCATGATCTCCAAAAGGAGTCTTCGGAAAAACCGGGAGCGGCTTGTCTCACCTTCCCTCATCCATGATGGCTCCGTAAGAAAATGGTTGATGTGGCTTAACCCAGGTAAGCTATTACGGAGTCGCCATCGACTTATTTATAAAACGGTTTAAGTCGAAAAAACTGTTGGTTTGGAGATCCCTATTTACTAACTTTTACATTTTAACATGTGAAACTGTGGCGTTGCTCCAAAAATGTCTTTGTTTACGCGCGTTGGACCCGATTCGGGCTTTTAGGCCCGAGCTCGTGTTCGATTAAAAATATCACATGCGACATAAAACCTGTGGGCCTAAAACGTGCAAAAATTCACAAATCAATTATTTAGATAAAAGGAGATGGGAAAGGATGGTGATCGTGGGCCTATGCACTTGGGTCCACAACCCGTTACAGGTGGAAAAGAAAGAAAATTCAGGAGGCCCTGACCTCCCTCATGTACCTGAGGCAACCAGGATAGCACCTCGTCGGCTGAGAATTGACAGACAGGGCTGCTCTAGTGAAGCCTTCCGCCGTGCCTTCTGTCTTATACTCCACCTCCTCCAGCCTTCAGGATTCGTCATATCGAATCCCTCGAAGTTCTCGTTCGATTTTTCATGCAAAATAAACAAAAATAGGTAGTCAGTCATGCTCTAAGGTGGAAGAGTGGCTGCGTGATTATAAGTAAAATGTCTGAAAACTCATCGAGGGGTTGCCTCGCCCCGAGATTTCCAGAGGAGGAAGAAGGACGTCGAGAAGTCCGTTAGAAGGTTGCCTTAGAGCCGGTCCTTGGATCGTGGCTATGACAGGAGTGGGGTCGGAAAGAAAGATACCGGCTGGTCAAGAGGCTTTGGCTCATCAGCGCTGGAGAGGGAGAATCTTTGGCCCCAGTTTTGTGTGTGGGGAGGAGTTGGCCTCCAGTTTCTATGTGTGAGGGAGGAGTTGGCCTCCGGTTTCCCTAGAGAGGAGAAGGAACGTCACTGAGGATTTGTCTCTCTCCCTGTGTATCGATTTCTTTGCTAGGGTTGAAGTTATGTTCTATTTATAGGGAGCCAATAATGCTTTACTTATTTATTTTTTAATTAGATTTGCTTGATTTTTTTAGATTTTATGAGATCTTGTTCCCTGTGATCAAGGCTTTGGAGATCCTATTTTGAAGATTTTTATCCTCCTAAGATTTTGTTTGTTTGTGAAGATTTTGCAAAATTTGGGGTATTTCACTTATATATGAAGGTTTATATCCAACATGGTTGGACAATTCTATTGTTTTCATTGACTAATAAAGAAAGACACTCCTTTCGAGTGGGACAAGGGACGAGGCATGTAAAATGCGGTCAACTACATAAAGGCTTACATATCGAGCCGTCGATTCCAAGTGCTCCAATACACGGAAGACCATTGATGCTTTATATAACGAAGCAAGAAGTTTCAGTAGGAGTCTTGTTAGCTCAAGAGAATAATGATAGAAAGAGAATGCTTGGTACTACCTGAGCAGGACCTTAACCAGTGTGGAGCCGAATTACTCTCCGATAGAGAAGACGATCTCACATTGATATTCGCTATGTAAAAGTTACGGCATTATTTACAGGCACACTCTTTTCGCCTCATATTACGAGCAGATCCTCTCAAGTATATAATGTCAAGAAGCTAAACTCCCAGGGGAGTATTCTCCCATTTTACGAAACGATGACATCCCTTTTTCGCACTTTACGAAATAACTTCATAAGATTTTACGAAATAATAAATGGGCATAAGATTTTACGAAACAATAAATGGGCTTCGTAAAATATTACGGGCCATATCGTAGAGTACGAAACAGTGCCAACGAGCTTCATAAAATTTTACGGGTCGTATCGTAAAGTGCGAAAATAATTTCATAATATATTACAAACCCGCTTCATAAACTTCAAAATGTACGGTAACTAACAAAGTAACACTTCGTAAAGTATGAAATATTACAATGGGCTTTTTAGAAAACTTTTTAAAAGGACTTCGTAAAATATTACTAAATAAGATTCGTACTATACAAAACTTTAACAGTACCTTCCGAACAAAAAATCTTAAGCTAAGAGCGGGGACCAGAATGTAGAATTTATTTTTCCTATTCCTTATCACACCTTCGTCCCAAAATAGGGTAATTGCAAAAACAGTCCCTACTCTTAGGGTAGCATATTTGGTTCGTAAGGTACTGTTTAAGTTTTATAAAGTACGAACCTTATTTAGTAATATTTTAAGAAGGCCTTTTAAAATTCTTTTGTAAAAGCCCATGGGCTTCGTAATAATTATATTGTTTCATACTTTACTTTGTACAGTTTCATAAGTTACTTTACATTTTGTAGTTTACCAAGTGGTTTATATATACGAAATTATATTCGTACTTTACAATACGACTCGTAAGATTTTACGAAGCCCATTTACCGTTTCGTAAAAGCTTACGAAGTTATTCCGTAAAGTAAGAAAGAGTGACCTATTGTTTCGTAAAATAGGAGATTACTCTCACGGGAGTTTAACCTCTTCCTATTGACCTCATGCTGACGTTTGTGTTACTTGGCCAGTCTTACTCGTATCTCTTACCTGTCCCTTAGTCATAAAATTGAAGAATTAATGGGGAAATACGGTACAGTGGAGCTAAGGTTACATCCCAACGACGCAAGAGCAGATGGCTCAACATTCCGGAAACATCAAAAGAAGTTAATGGGGAGTTACACCATACAAGATCTCGGGTTTGTACACGTAACCTAAATGGTCAAGTGCTCGAATCAGATAACGTAAATTACAGTCAACACACCAGTTGTTTGTAAGATTTAACGATTACTATGTCATACGAGTGATTTCAATTTATGTTTCCTCGTGGCAGAATTTCATTTTGTGTTCTACATACGTTTGTTGGAGTGGCCTCACCCGAAGTGCTCCCATTTCTATCGGCGCCACCTTAAGGTCAGATTTCATTCCCTTCTCAAAGACACATTCTTACAACGAACGAGACGGTATAACACAAGATAGTGGACCAACTCATGTCAAACATGTGAGCATATTAAGGAGAATGTGACTTTTGGAAATATTACTAACCGTATGACTGTTGTCTTTGGGAAATTTGTTGCAGCACATAAACTTCATGAAAATAACGCCTAATCGGGCTTATAATAGAATTGTAATGACCATGACTCATTCACGTTAGTATCCAATTTCAAGAAGCAATAGCGTGGGTTGGAGTATAATGTTTATGGATATACGTTAGCGACTAAGCTTGTGACCGAGTAAATATTAACTAGTGGTTAGTAGTTCCGCGGGAGCGCAATTGGAAATGAAAGAATTATGACCGCGAGCTCATTACTAATGAGAAATGATTGTATGTAAATGTTGTTGGATTCATGAAAGAAATATCACGGAAGAAGTGACAAGTGTATGAAAATGTTGTTTGATGCATTGTGTGTGTTTGTGTGTGATTCATTTAATGTGCATGTATTTGATCAGTTAGCATAACTCTATTTCATCCCCTATTATGCCAGTACAAGAAACATACGACAATCAATTGAACTAACATCTAGCGAGCCATGAAATCCCCGCTACAGAATGAGAGATTTATTTCATTCGCAGTATCATTTCCGATCGTTACACCGAGATATAGAACACAAAATACCACTTCACACTCATGGACTTCCAATCCAAGTGAATTGGTATGAATTCGAAACTTCCAGAGTTCTCATTAAAGTTAATGGCCATCGGTCGATCGCATCCCCTGAACCAGGCATAAGCTTCAGAAGTATTTCCATTCATGTTTGATTGTGCAGCATTACAAAACTTCCTCATAAACATGTTGTCACCATGTGCAACTGCAAAGTATGTTCCATCGTCATTCCCTTTTGAGAATATTAATTTCCCATAATACGTTTCCTTTACTCGAAAAGGTAAATAAAGGAAGATTGATATACAAAGGACATAGCCATAACAAGTATGGCAGATTTAAGTCCCTTCATCAATACATTTAAATGGGCAACCCTGTTTCTATTTTTTTTTTTTAATTAGTCTAAACTGGAATGGGGTTTCCACATCACTGCATTCATTAGGACAGGCTGACGATTGATGGTAAAGCAAGAAATACTAAAAAGCCTGCACATTGCTAGAGTTACTATGCATATTCCCATTTCTTCGGTGACTTAGGCCTGAGAAATCTCAAAACGTGCGCCCCATCCAACAACTTCAAACTTTAGTGTCATTCCCATCCCCATTAAATCGCCCGTGAAGAGAAGCGTCCCTACTTCATCCTCACATAGAAACACAACAGCCGAGACAAAAGGAATTCAAGTCCAAATTGCAGGACGCCTCGATAGAAAAGAAATAGCACGTGGATCAGAGAAGGTAGGGTTCCTCTACAAACCATTCAGGCTAAAATAGATTATTGTTTCTATACAATCCGAACGATCTATGGGGTATTAGGCATAAAAATTTGGTTATTTGTAGCAGATAAATAAGGATTAATAAGAATATGTTACTTGTCATTCCGATATCCATTGCAAAAATAATAATAATAATAAAAATCAACAAACAGTTTTCTTTAAGCCTTTTTTTATTTCGGAATTTTTTTTTACTGAAAATTCCTAATTTCTATAGGATTGCATAAAAAAATAATTAATCATTTTATAGAAGATCCATCTGTATAGAAGATCGAATAAATCTATTAATATATTATACGATATAGAAGATCCATCTATATAGATATCTTCATTTACATCCAGAAAGTAGTATGCTTTGGAAGAAGCTTGTACAGTTTGGGAAGGGGTTTTGATCGATCAAAATGAAGAAATCTACTTCAATCGATATACCCTTAGGCACGGCCATACATAACATAGAAATCACACTTGAAAAGGGTGAACAATTAGCGAGATCAGCAGGTGTAGCAGCGAAACTAATTGCAAAAGAGGGGGCCAGGCACTGTGGGGTAGGAGCATCCTGTTATACCTCTCATTCCACTTCCCATTCCTATGCGAGTAGGTCCTTCCCCTTTTTGGCCGGTTGTGGGCAAGGACATAATAATTTCTGGTTGACCATGTTCCTAGAAAAAAGGAAGTGATTTAGATAAAAAGAGAAGCAACTTGGACAAAACGAAAGGAAGTGACTTAGACAAATCTTTTAATTATCCCGCCATAAATTCGCCAAGAATATTATGTTGTCCAAAGGTGCTGGGAGCATGTACAATTACAGGGGGGATGCAGGTCTAAGATTGGCCATAAGCCGTGAGAACGTAGAAAAAAAGAGTAACTTCATGATCTTATCTTGGATTTCGTGACATTTTGGATTGGTTGTCTTGTGTTTCTAATACGTTCATCCTCGGATTCCATTTCCTAGTCCCATGAATTCTGGTCTTCGTCAATCACGTTCTCAAACCAATCAGGGAACTTCCAAAGACCAAACGATTTTCAATAAGAGATCTCGGTTGGAATCGGCTCGAATACTGTTTTCCACAGAATTCTATATATATCCATGAAATTGCCGATAAACAAGTCAGAATTATCTCAACAAAAATGGATGGAATTGGATTTGAAAAAATGCAAAAGACTGCTTTGGATGTTGGGAATCGAATCTCCCCCGATCACTCTCAGAAGACTCATAAACCTTACATACATATTAGAATCATAGAAGCTTGATGGGTCGATTAAACTACATTGCCCGGTTCATTTCGATTCTATTAGAAACTTGCAAGCCTTCCGGATAACGCTTGTATCCTCTGTATTACCGCGGCTACTCGCAACATCCTTACCAGAAAAATATGAACGAAGTAATTTGTATCTTCGTGAAGCCTGTTAGGCTTCCCCTTTGACTACCCTGGCTAGTAAAGGCATTCCAATTCCTTCCCGATACCTCCCACGAAAAATCCCGAAATTTCTCGATTTTCAAGCTCTCCAATGCTAGCTCTGTTAGAGGTGTTCCAGAAATGTCTGTCCGCGTTCCTGAAGGCACATGTCTCTTTCAAGAGGATTCGCGGCATGTCGATGAAGACCTACTGAACTCAATCACTTGTTGTCGTTACTCTTCAGTTTTCTGTTGAGGTCTATCCTGTAGAGGTACTCGATCCCAAAATTTACATAGGGAAAGATCTCTTCTAAAAAATCGATATCTTTCCTCTTTTGATTTTTTTATACTTTTTAACGATATTTTGTTCCACCACGAGGGCTTATTTGATTCTTGTCGTTCCAGGGATCCCACCAAATCATTAAACCTGGTGACTGCCAGCCGGGACCCTTCTTTTATCGAGGACTGGGGCCAGGCTCTCGGTGGAGCAGAGAAGATGGTTAGGATAACGAACTTGAAACGCGGAGCCCGAACGGTCGGCGAGCGAGTGGTTAGTGGCCAATAGTGCCCTAGTTGATGGCATTCCTCTCTGCGGCTGGCACTCGAGGAAAAGTAATTAGTATTTTGGGAATTAAAAAATATTATTGGCTGGTAATTATTCCAAAAAAGACTATCAATTCAGCAGTTGTCGACGTTCAATCTCTATGGCCGTGCTATCCTATTAACAGGTCAGTCAATATCAGTAGTGGAGGAAGAACGCTTTGGGCACCAAAGGCCGGATTGTAGGAAGTGGGCGAAACGTTTTTGTATTTCTATCAGAAGCGCTACAGCACCCACGATACAGGTGATGCTACAGCCGCTATCACATTGGCTGCTGAAGGGGTCATTCGCCAGTTCGGCCATCTACCTTCGATCATAAGACAATGTTGGACATTTTAATGTCAATGGTGAACATAATGGTTGTTGGTGTGGCCACACCCGATTTCAGTGCGGCCACACCGAAGAGTTCTTTGTGAACAGAAGGATTAATGTGGTCACACCAGACTTCAGTGTGGCTACACGAGACTATATGTCATTCACGAGAAACATTGGTGTGGCCACACCAGATTTCAATGTGGCCACACCAGGGCATCACTTGTTCACAGAAACATTAGTATGGCCACACAAGATTTAAGTGTGGCCATACCGACTAATAAACACATTAACAATAAAATGGTTTGTGTAGATCACATTGTTGAATGAAAGAACTGTTGTTTAAATGGTTGTGTATGTTCATACGAAACAACCAAAGATAACAATTGGGAATTGGTTATTATTGAGGGAACACAACCCTTGATCTTTGAAGTTCGCACCCTTTGGCGAACAAATATGACTCTTTGTTTTTCAAGGAATTGCTTCATGAAGAAACATGTTCTCTTGTTTAGACATGAATCTTCGTGAAATGACATGTATCCTCCTAATGTCTCCACATCTATTTAAGACATAATACTTGTGGAAAAATGTATATTCTCACTTAAAAATATCTAAACGCGAAACATGTGGACGACATTGATGAAATTGTTGCAATGGTGACCAACTTGAAGATATACATGGTCACGGAGGTCCACATGGCAACCACAACCAAATCGGCTGATTAGTGGTACGATTCGAGAGCGACGGTACATGTTTGTCATGATAAGAAATTATTCAAGGACTACAAGGTGATTGATGGACAAGAAGTTCTCATGGGCAATAATGTCCTGGCAAAAGTCCTTGGTAATGGAAGTATTGAAATTTATTTCACTTCGGGAAAGAAAGTGCTCATAGTTAATGTAGTTCATGTGCCCTATATTCGAAAGAATCTTGTGTCGGCAAGTTTGTCGTGTAAAAGGGGCGTTAAGGCCGTAATTGAGTCTTGGCGAACAACTATGTCTCTTTATTTTTCAAGGAGTTGCTTAATGAAGAAACATGTTCTCTTGTTTAGACATGAATCTTCGTGAAATGACATGTCTCCTCCTAATGTATCCACATCTATTTAAGACATAATACTTGTGGAGAAATGTATATTTTCACTTAAAAATATCTAAACACCATATTCCTTTTGAGATTTCTTGTTGGAACACTCAGTTTTGCATAATCGCGTATTAGTGATCTTCGTTACTCCTGGAGGGATATTCGTGTTACTTCCCCGGCTGCAACTTCATAGTGGGGGCGAATAATTCCGTAAAGAGAGTGCACTTGCGCGGTGAAGGTCTTTGCTAATATTGGTTTGTCTAGATCGCGTCCGCTCTAGTCGTTCGGATTTGAAGCTTTCCCATCAGTTCGTGAAGAAGTTTTCCCAACAGACAATTCCACATTTTTTATCCCTATTTGCATTTTAGTGGGTTGGTCTGTTTCCCTTTCTGTTTTGAAGGAAGGGTTCGCAGGTATAAAAATAAAAAACTAGACATAGACGTCGCCTTGTCGAAAAGAATAGTAGGGCATTTGATAGCAGCAAGTTCATTTATTCAACGAATAAATATAATAAATTAACTCGCTATTTACCTAGTTGCTATATCCTCTATACAAAGTTGAGAAACAAGTCTAGATATTCTGCTGATTCAAAAAGATTTAAATATTAGAGAATTGGTGAAAAAAGAAATTAGGTATTGAACCGGTGCGCTTCTTTAATTGTCCCGCTGTAAATTCGCCAAGAATATTAGGTACCGGGAAGTCTGCTGGTAGGAATTCTTTGGTTTATTTAACTGGATAACGAAATAGAATAGATATACTTTTCTCTTCGTCTTTTTTCTGTTGTTTTCCGCTTGGGAAAAACACTTTCTCCACATATGATGTGTGAACAATGCATGATGGGTCGACGAGGAAATGGGAACAGCAGCTTAAGCCATTAGGTGTAGGCGCTTTCCAGTGCTGGAATATTTTAGTTCTTCCTATTTGACCCGAAACCGATCGATCTTGTTGCCTTGAAGAGGACTTGAACCTCCACACTCTTTAGCATGGGATTTTGAGTCTCGCGTATCTACCATTTCACCACCAAGGCATCTTGAAAGTTTATCGTATTCCAAGAATATGATATCCATCTAGTGTGATGTATGGAATATATGACAACGTTGGAGTATTTCTAAATAGGTCTTCAAATCGTTCATTTGAAAAAATGGAAACCATTATTATTGGATGATCATGATACTTCCTAAAAATCGAAATTATTGGTCAATGGAGGAACAAGATCACCACTTTTGTTCAATAAGATAACAATGTTGATGATTGACTAAATGTAGGAGAAAATTACCTTGAGACAATAGACTTCTTTCTACAGAATCCGAGAGAGATTTTATTGTAGATACTTCAAAACAAAAGCACTAAGACAATCGGAAGCGCCCCAATCATAGTATGAAATCAACGCATTTCTTTAGACAAAGACTCTGTTTTTTTCCGCTTTTTGGATGGGAAATATTTCTCAGAATATGCTGTGTGAATCAAAAACCCGTCCTCAATTCCGATTGCAGGCTGCTACTCGCCTGCATGAAGCCGGAATCGCTAGTAATCATTGGTCAGCCATACGGCGGTGAATTCGTTCTTGGGCCTTGTACACACCGCCCGTCACACTATGGCAGCTGGCCGTACCCGAAGTCGTTATCTTAACCGCAAGGAGGGGGATGCCGAAGGCAGGGCTAGTGACTGGTGTGAAGTCGTAACAAGGTAGCCGTACTAGAAGGTGTGTAATCCGGGTGAGATTGTTTTTAAACTAAATCCTATACTTCCGTTTCATTCTTCCTCTATGTTGTTTACGAAATCTGGTTCTTTTTGGGTTATAGTGCTGGTGGGACCGAGAGAAAAAAAGGACGGGGGCAACCATGCATGGTCCTTCTCGACCTTACCGCCCGAGGCACCTCTTTACTGATAAAAAGAATAGATAGAAAGAATGGGTTGGCTGAGTTTAGTTTAATTGCAATTGAAGTACGAGAATGAATGTTAATTATTTGGATCGAATTACAAAGTATCCATTGCTTTGAATTCAAACTTGATCTCTTTCCATACCTCACAAGCAGCAGCTAGTTCAGGACTCCATTTGCTAGCCTTTCGTATAATTTCATTACCCTCACGAGCAAGATCAAGACCCTTATTACGCGCTTGTACGCATGCTTCGAGAGCTACTCGATTAGCTACGGCACCAGACGCATTCCCCCAAGGATGTCCTCTCCGCCAAATTGTAGTACGGAATCATCTCCAAAGATTTCGGTCAGAGCAGGCATATGCCAGATGTGAATACCCCAGAAGCTACAACCAAAACACTTGGTAGAGAGGCCCAATCTTGAGTGAAATAAATACCACGGCTTCAATCTTTTTCAATATAATCAAAACGTAGTAAATCAACAAAGCCCAAACTAATCTCTCTTTCTCCTTCAAGTTTACCTATTACAGTACCCGCGTGAATATGATCTCCACCAGACAAACGTAACGCTTTAGCTAGTACACGAAAATGCATACTATGATTTTTCTGTCTATCAATAACTGCATGCACGGTGGATGTGAAGAAGTAGACCATTATCTCCATAGATTCTCCTATATAAGCGACGGCTAAAGTTGCGAAAATAAGAGCTTGAATACCACTGGTAAATAATCCAAGGAACATGACAGGTATAGGAACTACTAAAGGTACTAAAGAAACAAGAATAACAACTACTAATTCATCGGCTAAAATATTTCTAAAAAGGCAAAAACTAAGTGATAAGGGTTTTGTAAAATCTTCCAAGATGTTAATGGGTAAAAGGAAACCAGTGAGACAGGGACTTATAATACGCCATTCCTCGTTGCAACATAAGTGGTCTTCGAAAGCGCCTCTGAAGTCCAAAATCTAGTTTGTGTGTGAGAAGCTCTTTCGTCCGCCAACCCGACTTTAAATATTTGATAACCTCACCCCATTCTTTGAAAGAATAAACTTATTCCAATTACAATACTCATAGAGAAAGAAACGTAAGAAATGCAAAGAAGAGGCATCCTTCAACCAGTAACATAGGGTTTGAAGCAAGATATTTTGAAAAACCTCTTGTGACTCTTCTTTTCGACTATAAATGGTGGAGTCGTCCATTGTGATATATAAAAAATAATGGATTTGAAAATGCAGTAAGAAATGAAATGTCACAATATTTTTTATACATGTCGAAATGATGAAAAAGAAAAAATATCTTTTACGTATCCCCCTAGTTTGTCAACCTTCCGGAAAATGATAAAAAGAAAAATGGATTTGTTTACGGAAGAAAAATGGCCCCCTCCTCTAAGTTCTTGAGAGCTCACTTTTAACTCAGTAGAGTTTTTTAGTGGCATGGATCTTTGGATTCTTTAGGAGTATCTAAGAGATGTTCTGAGTTACTATTAAGGTGTTCTTTAAAGCGAGAACGAGTCCTCTTTTTCGGGAGGAATAGGTGGGAAAGGGGGAGAATATTGCAGCATTTCTTCAAACCATTAAGTAATTCTCGCATATGCCTAACTCGCATACATCCAACCCAATATCAAACAACCTCTTAGGCTTGTTGAAATAATCCCTTGTCATGCCAATGAATTAGCACTCCTCACCAGCAACTTCCTACTGTCGCCGTTAATACAATGGGAACCATGTCTTGGACCGTGCAGTTTCTTATCCGGATGCTGACCAACTTCATCTATGATCCTCTGGCTCTAGTGGTCTGGACAAATTACAAGATGTGATTCAATGGTTCAATCGTTATCATGGGTCTATGAGAGTGCAGATCATTTTCTAGAAATCAAAAGAGGTGTCCATCACCATCTTACGCGATGACGTAGATGATATCCAAGGTCGATTCTTAACCTTAATGCTTCAATGAGTGTTCTTGTCCCCTCGTGGCACAGCTTTTCTGGATCATAGAGAGGTCTTTCAGGACTCTTCTAAGGTTACATAAATGGGACACACCGACTCTGGCTAGGTTATTGTTGACCTGGTTTTGATGATGAACTTAAGCGACATGGTACTGGTGGTAAGCGACATGTTACTGGTGGTCAGTAGTAATGTTTCACAAGTTATGTGTTCATTCTTAGTGATGAGCTTGAGCAATGCGTTGCTGAACCACAGCTAGTAACCGCTATATATTACTGCGTTCCAGTACACTGTTACTGTGATATTACGCATAGAAGTTGAAAATATGGAAACATATTTTTAATAATCACGATTTATTCTAAGATTTATTTTAATCTATCTCAGATAATTATTCTGAGTGTCTAGGTTCATTTAACGTAGCCTAATGATTTTATCATAAGCACTTAGGCAACAAATAAAATGAGATTACCTTTCCAATTGTTATTTTTGGAAACAAAATATTTCTCTGATCTTCTGCAGCAACGTCTCGCTGTAATGGGAGAAAATATCAAATTAAATATATTTAATTATCATAATCGATTAGATATGATGTTGGAGATTGGAAATAATCTATTTGATTGAGATGAGTAAAGGAAGTTACCGTTGGTGTCTTTCCTTCTATGGCACAGCAAACGTTCAGCAGACTGTTGCTGAATTCTGGCTGCCAGTTTTAGCAACAAATCTCGAAGATTGCCTGGACGTCCCTTATGCTTCTTTCTCCGTTATAATCAGACCAAGGACGACATTTTCTCTCTGCCTTTGTGCGTCTGTGTGGTCTGTGTGCATCTGAGTGGTCTAAGTGGTCTAAGTGAGCTTTGTGCGTCGACGGAGAGCGGAAGGTGCTAAGTTGTCTCCTGGTTCTTTCTCTTGCAAGCTGCGTGTGAGAGTGTCAAGGGGCTGAGGTCAGATCCCTTGAATCGTCTGAGAGGGATTAGGTGTCCTCGGTGCGTTCAACGAGCAGCCGCCGAATCGTCTGAGGGAAGCTAAGTGAATACCTGCTCTGAATTCAGTAACCGGTTGCTGACCCATCTGCAAGAAGCCGTTCTTGTCGTGTCTTTTCGCAGGGAAGTCTCGAGCCTACGGAGTTTGAGCAGTTAGACACGCACTTGCGGGTGCGTGCCAGAAGTCTCGTGCCTGCAGGGTAGAGCAGGAGTTGGGAACGCCGCCGGAGTGGAAAGAGTTCCTCCCGAGCACAGGGGTGCTGTGCAGAAGTCTTGAACGCCTGATACAGAGGGTTAGTAAAGCAGGTCGAGTGGAAGCCAACGGATCGGAAAATTCCACCCTAGGCACTGGGTGTGCAGTGCAGTGAGTCACGGTTGTGGTAACCGTGCACGTCCGAACTGAGTGTAGGACGGATACCTTCTAAGTGGCTTTGTGGTTTTCTGTGTGATCTTTGTGGTTTCTATCTTCGTGATCTTTGTAATTCAACTTTGTGGTTGTCTCTTAAGCAAGTGCAGGCTTATCTTAAGGAGAGACAAGATCTGTGTGGAAATCCTCTGCTGAACGACTAAGTGCTGAAGCAATCCTTCGCTGTGAAACAGAAACGAGCTACTCTCTGAGAAGCTATTCTTCATTGTAAGGAATTATCTGTGAGGATTTATACTCTAACATAACGTTGTCTGTGTTCTTTGATAAGTCAGGATTATATTAAGCGACAACGAGCTGTGTGGAATCCATTGAGCTACCAACTGCTGAGGATAAGCATCATTCTGCTGGAAACGAGAAGACGTCCACTGTGTGAGGAGCTGACCGTTGCCAGGAGTGATCATCTATTGCACGGGATTCTAAATCTCACTTTGTGAGAGGAACATACGCCTAGTGCAAGGGCTTTTTGCACACATTATTTTATATAGTGGAATCACCTTGTTGGTGGAAAGTGGACGTAGGTCAATTAAGGCCGAACCACTATAAATCACTGTGTCCATTACGATCGTGCAACACTAGTACGTAAACCTACTCGACAAAATCGTAACAGTTACAGTAAAGTATTTCTCATTCTGAGAAACGCTCTGCTGTGATACAGTACGCTTCCGCTTACACCAAGAAAGGGCGAAAAAGTGAAAAACACTAATTCACCCCCCCTCTTAGTGTTCCTGAACGATCCATCAATTGGTATCAGAGCAAGGTTTGCTGTAAAGCTTTCTGTGTGATTGCTAGTACAGAACTCTGTTGCTGAACCAAAACAGCTTATTGCTGAATCAAAACAGCTTGTTGCTGAAAGTCTTACATTAAGCACAGAAAGGTACTGCTCAGTACTGAACAGAATGTCAACGCTCTTGACCGATGGTCATTCGACCGAACGTCCTCCGCTCTTTGCAGGACAACACTTCTCATATTGGAAAATGAGAATGGAGTTGTTCATAGGAGCAAAAGAAGCCGATTGCTGGCAGATTATAATGGAAGGAGATCTTGTAATTCCTCCATCTAATCCCAGCGACTCTCGGCATGAATTTGAAAGGAAGAGAATCATCTCGCTGAACACTAAAGCAAGGCAGTACTTAGTGTGCGCTCTTGCTGGAAACGAATTCAATCGCGTCTCTACTTGTAAGACGGCGAAAGAAATGTGGGATAGACTTGCTTTGATCTATGATGGAACAGAACAAGTCAAGGAATCCAAAGTGAATGCATTAGTAACTCAATACGAAGCATTCAGGATGAAAAAGGATGAGTCAATAAATCAAATGTTTGATAGACTCACCGAAATCACTAATGCCATGGAATCACTTGGCAAAACAATTTCTAATTCTGAGTTGGTCAGAAAGATACTTCGCTCATTGCCTAAAACTTGGGAAGCCAAGAAGACGGCAATTGAAGAAGCTAAAGATTTGACAAACTTAAGTCTTCAACAGTTGCTTGGTTCTCTCGTTGCTTACGAAAATGAGAACAAGGTTGCTGACGATAAGAAGATCAATGCTGTTGCATTCAAGGGGAGTACCGAAATGTCCAATGAATCTGAGGGTGAATCTTCATCTGATTCTGAGGATGAAGTTTCCTTAATGGCAAAGAAATTCAAAAGGTATCTTCGCAAAAATCGCTTTAAGGGAAAACAAGAGATTAAAAAGAAGAATACAAAATCACACCAAAGTAAAGGTGGTGTGTGCTTTGAGTGCAATAAACCTGGTCACTTGAGACCAGATTGCCCACTCTTGAATGAGAAGGGCAAGCCTTCAAAATATAAGAAAAATGCCATGATGGCATCTTGGAGTGATCGTGACGAAGAATCAGATCAGGATGACGAAACAGCAAACATCTGCTATATGGCGCAAACTGATGCTGACATTGAGAAGGTAAATGCTTTCTCACCTTCTGATCTGTCTGCTGAAGATATTGAGAATCTTTTCTCCGAACTTTATGATAAAATTGAGTCTTTATCCGCAAACAATAAGGCTCTTAAGAAGGAGAATAAATTCTTGAGTGCTGAGAACGATTCTCTAAAGGAAGAGTTATCAGCAAAGGTTAAGAAAGTGACAAAGAAACTTTCTCAATCCAAATTAATGATTGAGGATCTGCAACAGCAACTTGATGCTGTAAACAACAAAACAGAATTATGTATGCATGAGAAGCATGATTCTGGAAATGAGAAACATTCACGACATGGGAAATATGTTCCCCCTCATGTTAGGAATGGCGAGTCTCATTTTATTATTCAAAGGTTACCTAGGCTTTGTTACTATTGTAGAAAGCCGGATCATTTCATTAAAAATTGTCATGTGCGGCGAAATGACATGCTTGGCATTACTTCTAAAGTTGATGGTTCTATTGTTAAATGGAAGCAACGACTTACTTAAATTCTTTCTCTATTTCAGGGATGCTTCAAGTCCATCGCTAAGGACCATGTATGGTACTTAGATAGTGGCTGTTCGAGGCAAATGTCAGGAGATGTCTCCTTATTCTCCACACTGGTTTTCCAGGATGGTGGTGCTGTCACTTTTGGTGATAATGGAAAAGGGATGGGTAAAGGAACAGGAACCATTTGCTGTTCTAACTCCCTAACCATTGAAGGAGTTCTTTATGTTAAAGGCCTCCAACACAATTTGATTAGTATCAGCCAATTGTGCGATAAAGGTTACAATGTTTCTTTCAATGAGAGAACATGTAACGTTTTAAGGGATGGTGTCACTTGCTTCGTTGGTGAACGCAAGAAAAACATCTATATCCTGTCCTTTAAGAACATCTCCGCTGGAGAAAATTGTCTCTTGTCCGTTAAGGACGAAGCTACTCTGTGGCATAGAAAGTTGGGACATGCTAACTACGACTTGCTGTCCAAACTTGTCAAAAAGGACATCATTAAGGGATTGCCTAAAATCAAGTTTGACAATGATCAGGTTTGCAAAGCTTGTTCTATTGGCAAACAAACAAAGGTATCCTTTAAAAGTAAAAATATGATTTCAAGCAAAGCTCCGCTTGAATTACTTCATATGGACTTATTTGGTCCAACAAGAACTCAAAGTCTTGGAGGTAAACGTTATGGATCAGTTGTGGTAGATGACTTCTCCAGATTCACTTGGGTTAAATTCTTAGCTCACAAAAGTGATGCGTTTGCAACCTTTGAAACTTTAGTCAAACAACTTCAAAACGAGAAAGGTGTTTCTCTAAGAAGCATAAGAACGGATCATGGTACCGAATTTGAAAACCATGACTTTACTTCTTTCTGTGAAGAATATGGTATTAACCATAATTTCTCTGCTCCATACACTCCACAACAAAATGGAGTTGTAGAGCGAAAGAATCGAACCTTACAAGACATGGCGAGAACCATGTTGTTGGAAAGTGAGGTTGCTAAAAATCTTTGGGCTGAAGCTGTAAGCACAGCATGCTACATCTCAAATCGTATTCATTTGAGGCACTCATTAGGTAAAACTCCTTATGAGTTATATAAAGGCAGAAAGCCTAATATCTCATACTTTCATCCATTTGGAAGTAAGTGCTATATCTTGAGACCCATCAAAGATGGTGTCGGAAAGTTTGATGCTCGATCTGATGAGGGCATATTCTTAGGATACTCCCTTACGAGCAAAGCATATATGGTTTTTAATAAAAGAACTCTAACTGTTGAAGAGTCCATTAATGTTAAGGTTGATGATTCTCCGACACAGGAGGAAGTTGCTGTGGAAGCAGCAGCACAATCCTCAACAACAGTATTAAATGAAACATCACAGCAAATGATTGCTGACAATAATCCAAACGAAAACACTGTAGCAGATGTACAGCAAGTGCCTGCTGCACACACTGAAAATGCTTCTGGTGATTTCCAGGATATTCAAATTGAGAATCGTGTTTCTTCGTTATATAAGAAAAGACATCCTATTGATCAAGTAATAGGTTCTTTGCACACAGGAGTGCGAACCCGCAATACAACAAGTTTGTACTGTGAATACTCTGCTTTTATCTCTCAAGATGAACCTCAAGGCATTGATGATGCTCTTGATGACCCTAATTGGGTTCTTGCTATGTAAGAGGAATTGAACCAATTTGAGAGAAACGAAGTTTGGAGTTTAGTACCTAGACCCAATGATCGTTCCATTATTGGAACAAAATGGGTTTATCGAAATAAACTTGATGAGTCTGGAAATGTTATAAGAAATAAAGCCAGACTTGTAGCTAAAGGTTACTCATAAGAAGAAGGCATCGGTTATGATGAAACGTTCGCCCCAGTGGCACGTCTAGAAGCAATACGCTTACTTCTAGCATATGCTTGCTATAATAACTTCAAGTTATTTCAAATGGATGTGAAAAGTGCTTTCCTAAATGGTGATCTAAAAGAGGAAGTCTATGTTGAACAACCTCCTGGATTCACCGATCCAAAGTATCGTAATCATGTTTATAAGCTCTCTAAAGCTTTGTATGGGCTTAAGCAAGCTCCGCGAGCTTGGTACGAAAAGCTTAGTTCCTTTCTTATAGCAAAGGGATATAGGCATGGAAAGATCGATACAACCTTGTTTCTGAAGCAACATGATGCTGATTTTTTAGTCGCTCAAATATATGTGGACGACATCATATTTGGTTCAACTAATGAACAACTTTGTACCGAATTCTCTAACTTTATGAGAGGAGAATTTGAAATGAGTCTCATGGGAGAACTTACTTTCTTCCTTGGACTTCAAATTAAACAAATAGCAGATGGAATTTTTATCCATCAAGAAAAATACAGCAAACAGTTGCTCAAGAAATTTGAGCTTCAGCATGCTAAACCTTTGTCAACTCCTATTGGTAGCAATACCAAAATTAAAAGGATGAAGGAGGAAAGGAAGTTGATTCCAAACTTTACAGAAGCATGATAGGGTCATTACTCTATCTTATTGCTTCGAGACCTGATATCATGTTTAGCGTATGCTTATGCGCTAGATATCAGTCTGCTCCAAAAGAGTCACACCTTGCTGCAGTTAAAAGGATATTTAGATACCTCGCAGGAACTGTCAGCTTAGGCATATGGTACCCTAGAGGATCATTGCTGAATCCTATAGGATACTCTGATGCTGACTATGCTGGATGTCGTATTGATAGAAAAAGCACGTCTGGCACTTGTCAACTACTTGGAAATATGCTTATTTCCTGGTTCTCTAAGAAGTAGACGACTGTCGCTTTATCCACAGCAGATGCTGAATATGTCTCAGCAGCTAGTTGCTGTGCGCAGTTACTATGGATGCGACAACAACTTGAAGATTATGATCTTCATTTTGATTCTATTCCAATAATGTGTGATAACACAAGTGCAATTAATTTATCACGAAATCCTGTCTATCACTCAAGATCTAAGCATATTGAGTTAAGACATCACTTTCTACGTGATAATGTACAAAGCGGTAAAATTGATATTCAGTATGTAAATACTGAGCAACAGCTTGCCGATATTCTTACTAAACCGCTTGACAAGGAAAGGTTTGAATATTTACGAAGTGAGTTAGGGATATGTAATCCCAATATCTGAGATGATAACATTTTCATCTAATTATGTTGAGAAATTTTCGATAGGTGTCTAAAATTCCTAAAAATAATGCAGAGATATTCATGGGGCACCAACCAAATTTCTATATCTTTTATTTCCTTCTTTTCTCTTTTCAATATTCTATAAAAACTAAAACTACCTACGGTTTCTTTTCAAATCCCTAACTTCCCTCGTTTCTTCTTCAACCTCGACCCTCTTTTTTCTTCTCCATTTCTCCTCCGAAAATGGCACCCAAATCCACGAAATCTGGAAAGGGCAAGGGAACTCCCAAGAAACGGTCACAGGCTGTGGCTGCTTCTGCCCAGCAACTACCTGCCATGGAGCCTCCGTCAGTTACTGAGGGGGAGCTCTTGATGATGCAAACCCCTGCTCTGGTGGTCACTGAGACCAAGGAGACACCTGTTGCGGTTCCTGCCAAGGACAATGTGGCTTCGACTGGTGATGCCACCACTTTTGGCGAACCTGAGGGTGCTAAGGAGAAAACCCTCGTTGTTGAAGAGGAAACCGCTCCACCTGAGGCGGTTACCAAGTCTACTTCTGCGTCACCCAAAGCAGCAAACTCCCCTGCTACTGATGCGGAGACTCAAGCCGAAAAAGGCAAGAAAAGCGCTGAGGATCCTGAGGATTTCCAGAGCGCCGATGAGCAGGACTCTTTGGCTGAAGAGACTCCTGACGAGGATGAGAATGTGGAGGTGATCGGCTCTGTTCAGAATCCTCCGATTCGCTCTTCTCTGGGTATTGCCTCTCGCACCAGGATGAAGCGACCTTATGCTGGTATAAGGGATGGTATGCATTCTGGCTCTCCTATTCAAAAGAAAGTGAGAAATGCAGATTTCTCTGTTTTTATTCCTAAGGTTGATCAGTATGTTTCTCTGGCTGAGCTAAATCGGTTTCTTGCTGATGATACTATGCCAAATAGAAACATGACCAAGCGCAATATTGCTGCATGCAAGCGTGTAGACTTTGATTGGTTTACTCAACATGAGCTCTGCTTTGCTGAGATGTTTGAAAGGTTGACCTGGCGATCCTTTTGTGAATATGATGGCATCGGTTCCATCTCAAAGGTCAAGGAATTCTATGCCAATATTACCTTTCATAAGGAAGATTCTCTCATTAAATTCATCAAGGTGTTGATAGATGAGAAAACCTTTGTTTTCTCTGTGTTTGATGTTTGCCGCCTCTTTGAATCTGATCTTGTTAACAACCTGAGGGTGATCAGTGAAGGAAAGCTGGAAGCTTATCAGACCATCAATGATGGTGAGGTGGTTGCTGTCAGCGGATATTTGCAGAACACCGGGCTGAGTTTCAGCAACCGGATGTTTCACAAGGCAGTAATGTCCTGCTTGGCCCCTCGGATTGGCAGCATTGACACGGTTATGCCAAGAGATTGGAATCTGATGGTTCATCTTAAGAGAGGTATTCCTGTGAATTTGGGAAGTGTTATATTTGGCCACATGGCTTCTTGTGTTCAGGATGAGACCAGGGCACTTCCATTCGCACATATTGTTACTGCACTGCTGCAGTTATATGGTGAGCAGGTAGTTCCTGAGAACCAAATGGACACCTGGACTACTCAGGTTATTGGAGCTAACTCTGTAGCAAGTATGGGCTACCAGTATGTGGATGGTGTTTTTGTCAAGAAACCAACCAAGCGACAGATCGCTGCTTCTGTCCGTGGCAAGTCCACAGCTGAACTTGGCAAGCAACGCTATGCTGAACGTGAGAGGGTGGCTTCTTCATCCAAGGATGAGTCCCCTTCTTCTTCCAAGCTTCAGAAAGTCCTCTGTGCGGAACTAAGCTACACCAGGCGCTCCATTCTTGAAAGGCTAGATGGATTTGCTGAGAGGCTGACCCGCCTGGAAAAGATGATCCAGACCTTGCTTGACAATGCCGAGGATTGAGCCATGCTCTCCGTTTAGGATTGAGCTACTCTCCTCTATCTTTAGGTGTCTGCTCTCTTGTTCTAGAATGAGCTATGCTTTTCTATTTCTGAACTTGTTTAGAAACTGTTTTGATACATTGCAGCAACTGTTGGCTGCTGTTGACTTTGTCTTTTGAGTGCTAGCATATTCTTGCTGCACTAGTAATAAAACTATCCTTTGTTATCCTCTTTTCTTTTTTATATGACAAAAAGGGGGAGAAGAATAACTTCAGGGGGAGTTAAGGATTTAAGGGGGAGTTGAGACACAAGCTCGATCCCTAAGTCCATATTTTGTCATCATCAAAAAGGGGGAGAATGTTGACCTGGTTTTGATGATGAACTTAAGCGACATGGTACTGGTGGTAAGCGACATGTTACTGGTGGTCAGTAGTAATGTTTCACAAGTTATGTGTTCATTCTTAGTGATGAGCTTGAGCAATGCGTTGCTGAACCACAGCTAGTAACCGCTATATATTACTGCGTTCCAGTACACTGTTACTGTGATATTACGCATAGAAGTTGAAAATATGGAAACATATTTTTAATAATCACGATTTATTCTAAGATTTATTTTAATCTATCTCAGATAATTATTCTGAGTGTCTAGGTTCATTTAACGTAGCCTAATGATTTTATCATAAGCACTTAGGCAACAAATAAAATGAGATTACCTTTCCAATTGTTATTTTTGGAAACAAAATATTTCTCTGATCTTCTGCAGCAACGTCTCGCTGTAATGGGAGAAAATATCAAATTAAATATATTTAATTATCATAATCGATTAGATATGATGTTGGAGATTGGAAATAATCTATTTGATTGAGATGAGTAAAGGAAGTTACCGTTGGTGTCTTTCCTTCTATGGCACAGCAAACGTTGAGCAGACTGTTGCTGAATTCTGGTTGCCAGTTTTGGCAACAAATCTCGAAGATTGCCTGGACGTCCCTTATGCTTCTTTCTCCGTTATAATCAGACCAAGGACGACATTTTCTCTCTGCCTTTGTGCGTCTGTGTGGTCTGTGTGCATCTGAGTGGTCTGAGTGGTCTAAGTGAGCTTTGTGCGTCGACGGAGAGCGGAAGGTGCTAAGTGTCTCCTGGTTCTTTCTCTTGCAAGCTAAGTGTGAGAGTGTCAAGGGGCTGAGGTCAGATCCCTTGAATCGTCTGAGAGGGACTAGGTGTCCTCGGTGCGTTCAACGAGCAGCCGCCGAATCGTCTGAGGGAAGCTAAGTGAATACCTGCTCTGAATTCAGTAACCGGTTGCTGACCCATCTGCAAGAAGCCGTTCTTGTCGTGTCTTTTCGCAGGGAAGTCTCGAGCCTACGGAGTTTGAGCAGTTAGACACGCACTTGCGGGTGCGCGCCAGAAGTCTCGTGCCTGCAGGGTAGAGCAGGAGTTGGGAACGCCGCCGGAGTGGAAAGAGTTCCTCCCGAGCACAGGGGTGCTGTGCAGAAGTCTTGAATGCCTGATACAGAGGGTTAGTAAAGCAGGTTGCGTGGAAGCCAACGGATCGGAAAATTCCACCCTAGGCACTGGGTGTGCAGTGCAGTGAGTCACGGCTGTGGTAACCGTGCACGTCCGAACTGAGTGTAGGACGGATACCTTCTAAGTGGCTTTGTGGTTTTCTGTGTGATCTTTGTGGTTTCTATCTTCGTGATCTTTGTAATTCAACTTTGTGGTTGTCTCTTAAGCAAGTGCAGGCTTATCTTAAGGAGAGACAAGATCTGTATGGAAATCCTCTGCTGAACGACTAAGTGCTGAAGCAATCCTTCACTGTGAAACAGAAACGAGCTACTTTCTGAGAAGCTATTCTTCATTGTAAGGAATTATCTGTGAGGATTTATACTCTAACATAACGTTGTCTGTGTTTTTTGATAAGTCAGGATTATATTAAGCGACAACGAGCTGTGTGGAATCCATTGAGCTATCAACTGCTGAGGATAAGCATCATTCTGCTGGAAACGAGAAGACGTCCACTGTGTGAGGAGCTGACCGTTGCCAGGAGTGATCATCTATTGTACGGGATTCTAAATCTCACTTTGTGAGAGGAACATACGCCTAGTGCAAGGGCTTTTTGCACTCATTATTTTATATAGTGGAATCACCTTGTTGGTGGAAAGTGGACGTAGGTCAATTAAGGCCGAACCACTATAAATCACTGTGTCCATTACGATCGCGCAACACTAGTACGAAAACCTACTCGACAAAATCGTAACAGTTACAGTAAAGTATTTCTCATTCTGAGAAACGCTCTACTGTGATACAGTACGCTTCCGCTTACACCAAGAAAGGGCGAAAAAGTGAAAAACACTAATTCACCCCCTCTTAGTGTTCCTGAACGATCCATCAGTTATATTTGTATGACTTGACTACTGGGGTCGTTTTTTCTCCTTTTCTAATGTGTCGTTTCCTTTGGTCAACATGAAATATTTTCTACTTTGCTCAATGTATGATTTCTACCATTTTACTGGGGATACGTGATTTTATGGAAGTCGGAGGTCATAAGTATGAACATTCGAGTAACAAGACTTAGAGATTCATTGGATCATTGTGGTAAGCAAAGCATACAACAAGCTTGCGTGGTTCTTCCAACTTTGCACACCATTACATATCTGCGGTTGCGTTTCTAACATGTACGTCACTATTTTGACGTAAGATTTCCTGTCGTAAGGGTAGATTGCCGGTCGACGATGAACTGCTTCACCTACGCCACCCTCCCGCGAGAACAAAGAACCTGCTTTTTTATATATCTTTCTCCACTTGGGTGTATATGTGTTGTGTTTTTCACAATTGTGTTTCTGATGGATTGTTAGCATGGTTGTGCAAATGTCACATATAGGAAATCCTTAGTCATTCCACAAAATACGAAATAGCCTACTTTAATGAAATCAACCATTTGAAATCAACCACGTCCAAAGATAACAAGTAAGGGGTTGTATTATGATGTCGTGCGTAACGTAAGGTTGTATTGGGGTTTTGAGGTAATAATTAAGCCCCTCCAAAAGTCTAATCGCATCACCTTTACATCCCTTTACGTAACAATCGAAGCATGGGCGGATTAGTGAGGGTAGGTGGGGTTTTTGTCGACTGATATGTGCATCCATTCCACTAGAGCCTGTACATTGCAACAAAAACTTGTACATACAAATGTCACAGTGGGTTAAGGAAGATACATGTATATCACATCAAACACTTTAAATTAAATATTTTATGCTCAAATTATGATTATGGGTAGATCCTACCAAGTTATAAATGGCTCTTTGAGCTTTTCATCAGATGCCTTAAGCTATATTTATTTCTATTTCAATATATTTGTGGTTAATGAAAACAATATTGTTGTGGGATAGTGAACATGTTAGTATAAATTATTCCCATGGTATCTTTGTTTTGAATGAAATCCGACGCGAAACAAAGGAAATAAAGGGAAATCAGATTTTCCAAAGAAAATCACAAATGAAGCACATTTTTTATTTTTTGTTTTAAGTACGGGGTTCTCTCCATATTTAACCTTTTGAAGGTAGTAACCATTTTTTTGGTTGTGTGGTTTAAAGGAGATCATGAAGAGATATTTTCATTGCATAATTTTATTACATTTTTTGTATTGTATTTCCCTTTTAAGTATAATTTTCATAAACATAATGTGGAAAATAATTATTGAAAAAAATGTAGCATTATAATTTTTATACATAAAATTACAAATCTCAAAGAGGAATTTAATTTTAAAATGAAATAATAAAATATTTCAGTAATTTAAAATGAGTTTCTTGCCGATTATAAAAATAAAATAAATATTTTACATACAATTCTATGTTTTATTAAGAAGATTTTAAAAAATCTAAGAACATTTATTCTACATCCATAAGTGTCAAAATATCCATATTTTATTATTCAACAAAATTTGACTTAAGCCACCTTCTTTAAGAACTTTCTCTTTACATCTAATAGCCATGTTCATTTAGCCTACTTGTTGTTGTTACTTGGTTCGATTTGTCGGTGTGTACGTAAATTGTTTCAAGGTAAAGTAAGGAACTTGTTTTCTAGATTGAATGTTTCGTCTGCGATTTAGTATTGTTAATTTATAATATTTATATTTTAATCGAAATACCCTTGTTTAGCCTAATTGTTTCAATTTGTTTTGCAGGCCTTCATTGTGGGACTTGAACATATAAATACAGCTTGCACATATTATAAAGGTTATTTTATGGAATCACTTGAATTTTAAAAGGAGGTATAAATTATTTGAACATGAGTTAAAGGAAACATATACAACCTTTTAGTGTGACAAATGTTACGAGCCTAGTGAGAAATGACCTTATTTTGTTGTGAACACTTTGTTTCCAAAGTGATCCGTTTTTTTGTGACAGTTGGCTTTTGTTCTCTATTCAGACATGCATTTGTTTATCGAATGAACATCATAATATGATGCATGTGTTTTGCTGTTAAAGTGGCTTGCTTGTATGTGATAGGTGGTAGTTCCTTGACGGTGACATTTATTGATTTTCCAAAATTTTTATTGCAGCACATTATGTTATGTGTGATTTCACCAAAGTGGGTCGTGCATAGTGACACGTGATCAGGTGTGGGAATTCTTTGATTCCGGATCAGAGTGGATTATACTATTTGTTTTCCCAAAGGGAATGAATTTGTCGAATATGTTGTTTACATGATTCTTATGGGAAGGTTACTCTACTTGGTGTTTTCTCTGCCCCAAGGAAAGTTGACATTGGAGTATGAGAATTCTACGTGATTATTTGATCTCATTGATCGTTTGACAACTCATAATATTTAATGGTTGCATTACCTTTGCTATGCAGTTTCTTTCAATATGTCTAACCGTGGTTCTACCATTGAGGTATTGAGTGGTTCAAACTATAAGAGATGGAAGCAGGAAATCGAGTTTGTTATGGGCCGCATCAATCAGAATATGGGTCTTAACCTGTTGTGCCCATTAATGTGAGCTCAATTTAGGAGAAGAAGAATTATGAAAAATAGGCACAAGCGAATAGATGTGCATGTTGGCCATGAAAAGGTCTATCCCTAGTCATCTTCTTAGTGGTTTGCTAAAAACTAACAATGCAAAGGCTTTCTTTGCTGCTATTGGGGAGCGGTATTAGGTCTTTGATAATGCAGGGATCACACACCTATCGGAATTGATGACTGTTTTATTTTATAAGAATTTCACCCGTGTATATTATGAGATGGGTACATGTGCAATCCAAGTTGAGTACCCACAAGATTGATTTATTGGAGAAGTAAATTGTACCCCACATCTTCCGCTCTATGCTTCCTCAGTTCAAAATGATCAAGACTGCTTTTAATACAATGAGAGAGTTAGATAGTGAATGAGTTGATCACTCATTGTGTTGATGAGGATGAGACGATCAAGAAAGCTATTAGGCCGAGTGATTTTATAGTAATCAGCACTAGACCAAGTGTTGGGAAAGGAAAAGCATTTCAGAACTAGTTCAAATCTCAAAACAGTCAGGGATCTCGTAAGAATTTTAGTCTTAAGCAATTTAGAAGGACACGACCGGGAGTACTAAAGGCGATATTAAGTGTTTCTTTTGTGAGAAAATGAGACACTTGAAGAAAAATGTTACAGGTATAAGAATTGGCGTGAGAAGTAAAAGAAGAAGAATGTGGGATATAAACCATCAACTTTAGTTTGTTTCGAATTAAATCTTCCCGATGTTTCTGTGAATACTTGGAGGGCTTATAGTGGATCATTTGCTCATATTGATATAACCTTGTAGGTTTCCATAAGCAAAGGACGCCAAATGAATATGAAGGAAACGTGAAAGTGGGGAATGACGCAGAAGTAGTCATTGAATCTATAAGTATTGTTAGACTTCCTTCATATTCAGGCTTTAAGCTTATTTTGGATGATGTTTTGCATATTCCCACTTTCACGAGAAACTTGATTTTTATTCCTGTTTTGCATTAATATGGATTAAGTTGTTTGTTTCAGAAGGGCTCAATATAGTTATCTATGAATTCGAAAGTTGTTGAAAACGCGATATTGTCTAATGGTCTTTATACATTGGATTTGGCACATTCATATGGTGTCGAATTCTTATATATTTAATTTTCTACTCCTGAAAGAGTTTTCTAGAAAGAAAAGTCTTCAATGTTGTGGAATATACGTTTGTGTCCGTATCTAAAGAGCATGTAGAACGTCTTATAAAGGACAATTTTCTTCCCTCTCTTGATTTCAATGATATAGAGACTAGTGTTGATTGTGTTCGAGGAAAGCTGACAAATACTATGAACAAGGGAACCACACGTAGTACTAGTCTATTGGAGATTGTTCATACAAATATTAACATAGCGGGCAAAGGAACCAAACTCTGATAAATATGGTAAGGAATATGATGGATAAGTACAACTTGCTCAGTTATCTATGGGGTGAGTCACCTAAGACAGCTACGTACATTTTCAATAGAATTCCCAGCAAGTCTATAGAGAAAACTACATTTGAGTTGTGGAGTAGGAGAAATCCTAGCCTCAATCATTTTCGTGTTTGGGCTGTTCAACTAAGAACATATTATTTAATCCCATTAAAAAGAAGACAAATCCCCGAATAGTTTGTGCTTTCTTTATTAGATATCTGGAAAGGTCTAAGGGTCATATATTCTAATATCCTTTGAAGGGAAATAAAGTAGTGCAGTCTATCACTTTAAAGTTTCTAGAGAATGATATCGCAGATGTGCAATATTTGCCTACTACCTCATCCGATGATCGAAATTTTGTTGTTTTCCTTATACCACCTAGCACAATAACTACAGTTGTTGCGGCCCCTACTTAAAATATTGATTCATCAAAGGGGGCATACAAAGAGGAGCATTATACAATTATTGAAAATCCTCCAGTTGTTTCAGCAATTATACATGTACGGAGGTCAACTAGAGTAAGGAGATCTTCCTTGGTGAAAATTGTGGTGGTTTATTGAGCGATCCCATAAATTTTGAAGAAGCAGAGAGCGGACAAGAAGGTTGCAACAAAAAAAGGGGCTCTCTCAATTGCTTGTCGAATAAAAGGTAGTTGGTTGTAAATGATTCTTCAGACCAAGAAAGACGATAAAGGAAACATGGAACACATAAAGCAAGACTAGTGGCTAAGGGATTCACTTAGCGAACTAGTATTGACTACACTGAAACTTTCTCACTAGTTTGCTCCAAAGGTGCATTTAGAATAATGGTGGGTCTTGTTAGCCATTTGATCTAAACTTACATCAGATGAATGTGAAAATAACTTTTTTGAATGGTAATCACTTAGAGAACGTTTATGTGGAACAACCAGATGGTTTTCTAATGGAAGGATATGAGCACATGGTTTGCAAATTGAAGAAGTCTATTTGTGAACTAAAGCAAGCTTTGCAACAATGGTACTTAAAATTTGATGAGGTAGTTTCTTCCTTTGGATTCATTGAGAATCTGTTTGATCAGTTTGTTTATATAAGGATTAGTGGGAGTAGTTTTATGTTTCTTGTCCTCTATACGGATGATATCCATCTGGCAAGTATTGATTTAACATTGTTACAAGAAACTAAGGAGATGTTGTCCAAATCTTTTGATATGAAGGATTTTGACGATGTGCTTGAGATTGAGATTCATGGAGATAAATCTCGTGGTATGTTGGGGCTGAGCTAAAAGGCTTATATTAATAAGGTGCTTGAGCGATTCCCAATACATACTTGCAAACTTGGAGAAGTACCAATAGTGAAAGGAGATAAGTTCAACAAAGATCAATACCTCAAGAATTATATTAAGAAAAAGTCCATGAAAAATATACCTTGCGGTAGTTTAGTTGATAGCTTGATGTATCCTCAAGTTTGTACTAAATTGGATTTTGTCTTTCCTATTAGTGTATTTGGCAGAAACTTGTCTAATCTAGGAAGGGAGTATTGGATTGTTGTTGAGAAGGTAATGAGATATTTGCAACGAACTAAGGGCAACATATTGGTTTATAAGAAAGTGGATAACCTTGAGGTAGTCAAATATGCATATTCTAGTTTCGTTGGCTTTTCTGATGACATGAAATCCACCTTAGTTATATATTCATGTTGGCTAGATGATTTATTTAGTAGAAAAGTGTTTAATAGACTTTTATCGTTTCCTCAACTATACAAACATATTTTGTTGCTTGTTATGGTGCATCTTCTCATGTTGTTTGACTCATAAATTTTATTTTAGGCCTCAAAGTTGTTGGCTCCATTGCTAGACCATTGGTAATCTATTGTGATAATAGCGTTGTCGTATTCTACTCGAAGAATAACCGAACTACGGGTGGTTCTAAGCACTTGGAGATTAAGGATCTCAATGTTCGCGAGCTGGTAAATCAAGACGATGTAATAGTTGAGCATATCGGTACATAATCGATGTTGACAGATTTACTAACTAAATGACTTAGACCTAAGCTTTCAAGAAACATGCTATAGACATGGGTGTCTTAGAGTCATTTGATATTTTTTGTTAGTAGGAGTTTGTAATATTCTTTTTGATGTATCCGACATTTTATTTTCCTGACCATCGATCTATGTTGGATATTGAGTGTCGATTGTTATGATGATCATCGACATATTTGCTCTGGTTATGTATTTTGCATGTATTGAAGTTACTTTTATATCATGTGCACATTACAGGTATTAAATGAAATATGAAAACTTGGTGATTAGTTTTGAGTAGGATGGTATTGTCATTAAAGTTTGTGATGCGGGGTCGGCAAGGAATAGATGATTCCAATACCGAAAAGGAAGGGGGACGTCACTAAAGGTGCGGAATGAAGTGACGTAGGGTATGGACGGAAGGAAGTGTTTAGGGGTGTGGCTGGAAATAAGAATGGAGCTGGGGATAAATGAAGGATAGGTTGAGATTCAACCTCCATGGATATAGAAATCACTACCGTGAAAGAAGAACTTGAATAAACTCGTCTGGCAGTAGATACAGATACACCACCACGAATAAGATGAGGGCGAGGCATAACGCAGGGGATACAGATACTCCACGACCGGTTGATACGCTCAACTCAATCCACACTTGGAATCCACCAAATAAAGAATGAAGTTAAAGGAGAATCCACTCACTTCGGATAGAAAGACAAAGTCTTACAAAGGGTTTACAATTTGATCAAAAATTGTTCAAATGCTTACATGGGTGCCCACTATATAAGGATCACCAAAACAAGTACATAAATGCAAGATAACAAAAACATGCATGCATGGCCAGATTCATGGATGAGCCATAAATGGATTATTGAAAATGCAACAAACTTAAATGCTAGTGAATGGAAGATGAATGATTTGGAAATTTGAGATGCATTCGATGTGGAGTTGTTTCTGTTTCGACGGCTTGCTTCGACATGTCTGTACTTCGATCGTGACTTGTTTCGACGGACCCTTACTTTGACGTTGTGTAAGTTAGTCGATGATGAGCAAGTTGGCAGCTCTAGTCGATGGTGCGTCGATGGTCCTTGTATCATCCTCCCCTTGTTGAAGAGAGTTTGCCCTCAAACTTGTAGAATCCCCATCTTCAACATATGGTATGAGGTCCTTGACGTTGAAAGTGGCGGATACTCCATATTCTCCTAGTAATTCAACCTTGTAGGCATTATTATTGATGTGTTCGACGATCTTGAAAGATCCTTCCGCTCGATGCATCAATTTGTTCTTCCTTTTGGCAGGAAAGCGTTCTTTCCGCAGATGAATCCTCTCCGGGCTAAAAAATCTTCTCTGTACGTCATCGATTGGCCCTCTCTTCATAGCATTTGTTGGTCTTCTCTTTCTGGACTCGAATCTTCTCATGGAGCATTCTCATCTCCTTTGCACGCTCTTCACCGTCCCGGCTAACTGATCTCGCATCACTCATAGGCATTAGTTCGACAGGGACTAAAGAATTGAGTCTGTAAACTACCTCGAAGGGTGATGACTTCGTTGTTGAACTTGAGGCTCTATTGTATGCAAACTCCGCATGAGCGAGCTTCACATCCCAATCATTCTGGGTCTTCGAAGGATTGCAGCCACGGTTGTATACGGATTCCCCATGCAGCCACGGTCTTCGAAGGATTGCAGCGACTCTTGCGCTTCCCCATGAACTACTAATTCAATGTTCTGCTTAAAGTAAGCTAAAAACCCCAGGCATTTTACAAATGAATAGTAACATCAAATGCAAAGAAAGGAAGGTAACATGTGTGAACAGTAAAATGATACGTACGAAATCAAGAAACACATATTGTTGGGATCATGATATTTTGCTGTTTAGATTTTTGGTTAAAAATAATATCATATCTCATTATATAGTTATTTAAGATTTTGTTTAGATTTTATTTGATTTCTTTATATTTCTTTTAGCCCTTATAAATAGGGTAAGGATTGTCCTCGTATGAGAGAGAAACAAAAATCAACCATGCAGTTTGACTTCGTTTAATAAAATTAAAGAGAGAGAGAGCTTTTGCTCTACACGAGTTCACTAGTAGAGGCTGAGTTCTCAGAGAGTAACCCATACCAAAATACATAGCCCAACACATATTTATATCAATATATATGAATATGTGGGTCACATGTATGAATAATAAGTGGACATATATAAAAATAAGGGTCACATGTATGAGCAGTAAGTGGATCGACACAAAGACGAGGGGCACATGGCTATTATGTAAGTGGTCATATACGAATACAATGGGCACGTGTCCAAAACAATCTACAAGTACGAGAAAAAGGGTCACATGTATTAACGGTGTAATGAAATGTTTGAAAACCACATGTTGTAACGGTAAAACCAACATGTACGAATCAGGAGTGCACATGTACAAACAGTACTTCGACATATTTGAACAGTGTTATAACATTCGCTACGACATGTCCGAAATTACAAGATTCTCGTCCACGAGAGTTTAGCCTTCATCGGCCCGACAGCAACAGGTTTAGACTAGCATTTCATAAGGTTCGATCTCCAATCGTACGGACAAAAGATAGTCGAATAATCTAAATGTTGTTGTGCATATAATTCAGAAATATCATATCCAACATGTCATATCATAGGTCCAAATACTTAATCATACTAAAAAACAGAACGTCAGACAACCACGAGTGCACATGCATGCAGCTTCCGTTCAGATGGATTAATCTTAACCTAAACCCAAGAGCATAAAAGATCGTTGTCCTCGATGAAGTCTGAGATCTGTTTTAAGTCTGTCAGCCCCCTGTTTAAGGTCTATATAATATAATTACAACACCCAGATGACTGAGTTCCATGAGTTTTATTTATATCCCCCCCCCCCCCCCTCCTCCGAATCTTGACTTCGAAACCCCCTTGTCCAAAAACACAAAGCCCAACACCCACCTAATTTTTCATTCCCAACACAAAAAGTTTGCTAATAACAACGTCCGACTATCAAAAGGACAACGTTTTTGCCTCAAGTACGTACCCTCACAATCCCTGCCTGTGTGATCGTTACTTCACAAAGTGAGATCCAGAGACATCGCCTCCCAGTCATTCCTATCGTGAGCGGTCATCGCTCCATCATCATCATCGTCCCTCAGCTTCCTTTTCTTTGAGAAAGCCGGGGAAGACAAGGACAGGCACAAGCTACTATTGGCATTGATCTCTTCTTCCTCCTTGCTGGCAACTCCTTGGTGGACAAAGTGTCTATGCCTCCCGTCTGTCTTCAGTTGCAATGATAAGTCCAGGTCTAGCCCTTGATCCGAATGCAAAACCTTTCCCTTTGACAGGCTAGAGAAGTCTTCTCTTAGGGGCAGCTGAGATTCCTCTTCATCGTTGTTGTTATTGACATTAAGTAGAAGATTGGCAGGACCGCTGGATCTATTGTCCAGCACTGAGAAGGGAGACCCCGTGGATCTTGTTCCCATCAACCTTGCTTGATTCTGGATTAGATTTTGATTTCCGAGATGACCAAGGTAAGGCGAATGCACTGGCCTCCGTCTGTCTTGAGTAAAAGATGGGTTTCCTGGTTTGGTGTCGAGTTTGTGGAGCGCAGATAAAATGCTGCCTCCCGATATATTATTGCCCTTGATTGAAGTTAAATAGTTGCCGATCCAGTGGTACTTTTCAAAGGCAGAGCCATCATATCCAACATTAGGGTAATTTGCTTCCCCGCATTCTCGAGCGACAGCATGAACAGGCCCCCAAGATCCATCAGCATGTCTTTAATTCAAAAAATGAAAAGGAAAAATCATGATATTGTCGATACAATCATGTACTTGAGAAACAACTATCATTTGTTAATCTATTTGATATCTCCCATCTTCTAAGCGATGAAATTTCATGTCTAGTACTTTGTGTGGAAGTTAATTTGGCTAGTACCTCAGGGAAGCTCTTTGTTTCAGAGATTGTAGCATGGGAAGATGACTAAGGTTGTAAACACGATGATCGTTTGGATCAGCAAAAAGACCATGCTCCTTCATAACTGCACATAAGAAACATGAATCCGAAACGAAGCTTTTCAGCATCCCTTGCTAATATCGGCCTCCAGAAACAAAACAATTGGAAACCCTAATATTGGAATCATCGCAGACCTTCGGAGGCTTTACCTTGAGTAGGGTCGTCGATCTTCTTGCTTCTGTACATCTGAGAATCCCAATGTCGGAGAGTTGGCATCGTAAATAACTTGAAGACACTCAAATAATCTTGTACTCTGGAAAGATCAAAACTAGGAAACTGAAGCTTACCTGAAGATGGCTTTTCACATGTGCGATCCTGAGACCTTGGACATTCATCATCTGAAGAACTAACTTTGGCGTGGCTCCTGCATCCACCAGGGAAATGATGATCAGGGAATTAGTACACAATAATTATGTTTTCGCGTCCCTAATTAACAACTTTAAAAAATTGTCATACAAATTCATTTGTGGACTTTCTTCATATAGAAAAAATCCATATAATCCATACAGAAACTGAAAAAAAGAAATTACAAGCTTGTTTCGGTGATTCTTACTGTCATGTCCTCCAAGCCTTTCGATGGCATGAACGAAGCAAAGATGGAGATCTGGAGTCCACCTCAGCCTCGGGATCTTCGATCGAACATACTTCCGGACAGATCCGATGCAATTACCCGGCTTCTTCTCACTCTCTTCGACAGTACTGTTGCTCGAGCTCCTCAAGTTACTATTATTGCTGCCATACCTCTGATCCACCTCCTCGCCCTCATCACCAACATCCTCCCTTTCCGTGGAAGGGCAAATATCTGTGACCTTATATTCCGTGTAGCTTGCACTCTCCGTGTCCTCCGCCCTCATCCCTTTCGATTCTTCGTGGTCCTCTCCAACTAAGAGAACCGGGAAGAATCAGCAGAGTCGATAGAGGAAATCAATCCAAAAGGGGAGACAACAAGGGTTCAGAAGACCTTGTTTTGGGTGTATACAGGGGGAGTTCCAAAGGGATGAAGTATTGAACTTTCCATGCTCTTACATCAGAGAGGAAGGAAAGACTAAAACTAGACTAATTCCTTTCTTAGAACGGATAGAAAGAGAGACTCAAGGAGAGGATGGAGAGATAGTAGGGATTTTCGGAAGAATTATAAGTTAAATTTTTTTTTTAAAAAAATGGTAAACCCTAAGCTCTACATTTAGACATAATTGGGATCTGAAAACTCCCAACCAACTCTATTAATTACTAAATCTTTAATCTTTCCTGTCCTTTTTTATCCCTAGCACACGTAAAACCGACATAACATGATCAGAATGAAAACTATGTCTCTTTGAGTATAAGATTATGTCATACCTTAAGACTCCCTTAATGGGGTGTTATTGATTTATTTCAAATGCCCCCTTTTTCCATGCATCATTCATGTCGTGCATTGACCGCGTATGCGTATGGTGACTCCGTTGGGTTACAAAATCACCCGCAAAAAGAAATAACAATATAAGTAATCTCAGATAAATGATCAACAAAGGGAATCTCGAACATTTTCTTGAGAAGAGAAAACACAACAAATGATGCATGATGTGTACATCTCAGCAACAAACATTCGGTGTTGAGATTATTAACGTTAAGAACGAATGCTTAGTAGTAGTTCTGGTGGATTGATTTGTAACTAGATAAGAGGCGAGGCAACGATATTAATTTTTTTTTTTTTTCATTTTTGTGGAGAATTTTGGGTGAGAGAGAGAATCAGAGTCGAGAATCGCGGACAACTTGGAGAAAGGCGGATTGGGGAAACAACTAAGCTCTCGATTTTCCATTTGTTACAGGTTTGCAATTAATCGGGGGAGACATTCCTCCGTAATTTATTACATTGGAAGAAATTACATGGACATCCCCAACCCCGAAGTTCAAGTTCTAGCATTTATTTCATACAAGTTTCACTGCATATAATCTTTTGTCCCCGGATGTTGCGATCGGTCCATCTCATAGTCTTGTCAAAAGAGTAGGGAGGCAAAAAGAAAGAGCATCGTTCTCTCAACTAACAAAAGTCGAAACCTCCGTCTTCCATATTCTCTACATACAATTCAATCCCTACTGATATAGGGGGAGTTGGATGGAGTACAGTTCCGAAACGAACGTGTATATATTGTATCAATGTCTTTTCGTTTCCTTTTATTTTCTGTTGAGAAATAGTCCCATACCGGATAAAGAAATACCTGCGCTAATGCATATATAGGGTTGGGACCCTTCACCTAATTGTTAGCTTTTAGGTGTAGGGCACCCCGACACATAATTTCAAGCTATCACCTAAGCTTGGTCAACAGAGTGTCACATGGTTAAGCATGTTCCGTACTTGGCAGACCTGCTGGTGGGCAAGATAAGTTAAATTCTCAACTAGGGGATTTCTCTTTTGCCATATTTTTGTTCTACTACTCAAACGCATCCACTAAATCTCCCTACCCCGGAAACCTACCCCGGAACTAACCGTTCCCTCTCGTATTTATTTAAAACTCGGGCTAGATTAGTGATCTGCAACGGATTGATGGACGAATATCTCATGAATGAGAAAACTAGGAAGTCGCACGAGCAGTGAGAAAGGGTTTCGGGCGACCCCGAGGAATGATTTGAAAGAGGAGGAGGGCACGCATAACATATGATCTCTACGAGCATGAGCATGTGATGGATATGAAAACTTGTGGGTGTGAAGGGGGGAGAGAAATAACTTTAGAGTTGGAATGAAGGAAATCCATGCATTACATCCACATATACACACAATTCTTTGATCGTGCGTCTAAATAAATGGATTCACGTAATTCCCGGAACCAACTGCTGAAATTACAGTTGATATATATCGGCCAAAGGAAAGAAAAAAAGGGCCTTTACAAACACACGAGCAACCCGAGGGAAATGAAATAAAATGTATGATTAACCGTGTAAGGCATAAGGTTTTAGATGTAGGCACACGTGAAAGCAATTAACCAAAAAAAAGAAAAAAAAAAAGAAAAGAGGAAACATGGAGAGCTTGCTTATGGTTTAATACTTGTTTATATTTTTAGATACGTATAAAAAAAAGGAAACCCGACAGCCTGTAAAGTCAACTTCTGGCAGTGTTCATCCAACCTCTGCTTTGATATCATGCATACGTATAGCAAATTGGGATAATTTTATATTCAGTGCATGAAACTAACGTGATTCCCCCCCTGTTATTGCGGATCGGAGAATCCCCACAATCTTTATGAGGGATGTAATGTCTGTCGGTCTTTCTTCCTCCTCCTCCTCCTAACCCTCGTTATCTTAATACATATTAAACCCAAAGATTAATTATAGTTTCCTTCCCTTAAAGAAAGTAACTGTTCAGAAATGTTTTATGCCAACCCATCATGTCTGCATGCATCGAATAATAACAAAAATGATGATAATGGATACATGGATAGAGAGAGGGTGAGAGGTAGGTATTTTCACAGAATTAATCGCCCGTCCACATGAACAACATGATATTCTACTGTGTTTGCGTTTCTTAGGGGGGGTCTCTTCTAATTATAATACCCATCTCTGGGTATTGAGTTGAGGTAATACTGTTCCAACTTAACCATTTGCCTACTTTCTCCGGAAAGGCATGTCGGTATTCCTTCCCCCTCCCCACCCCCCCCCCCCCCCCCCCCTTTATTTTATATATGGAGGAGTAGTTGATGGAGAGGGTAGGGGGCAATTGATTAAACAAGACAAAACATTTATACAATTGACACGAAACAACGAGGAAAATTCCCTAATCCCAATTCCTCAATTCATTCATGGGATCACGTTTATCAGGACGAGAAGAAGAACCAGAGTGTTGCCGTATCCTCATTATTTAATATCGGGTAGTAATTTAAATTATTGTGTTTATATCATTGTTGTTAAAGGCTCCAACAGGGCGCTCCCCAAAAGGTCCTCAGGCGAGCCATGGTGCCCTATACCTCCCCGGGCATGCGCCTAATTGGTTGGGGTGCTTCAGGCGACCAGGCATTGTAAAGCGCTGCTCAGGCACCCTCCCGATTCAGCCGAGTTCGCCCCTCCCCCAAGCTGAGTCTCCCCCTTCGAAACTATTCATTGTGGATGTCCTGAAACATTACTTTGAAGGCATGAACGAACCCTTCTATTGATGAACGCATTGGTATTACATATGTCTCATAATTTGTTTTTTCTAAAAAAGAATGTCTTTTTAATTGTAAAAAGAAATTGCCATTTTAATTGTAAAAAATTGTTCTATATATCGGCGCCTGAAACAAATAGATAGGCAGCAGCGTCTCTCGAGTCTCAAATGATGAAAGGGTTTCGCGCCTTTATGGCACCTTTGCACATGACACACACACACATATATATAAAAGATTGATGTAAAGAAATAACAGGGATTTCGCGAACAAATGGGGATGGCCTGAAAATTGTGCCAATGGAAACAATTGATAAACTCCTCATAACTGCAACAATTGGGCTTAAAGTTTTGGGCCAAACATGGGCTTCCTATTTAACCAGTATTTTGGGGTGGGGCAAAATAATGGGTCCAATGAAGAGAGTATTAGCAAATCTATGCCAAATAAATAAGCAAATTAAAAATGTCCTAATCATACCATGGAAGACCACTTCGATCAAAATAATTCTGCAGTGGTGGAGGGGAGCAACAATGTCAGGAAAAAAAATAATAATAACAAACCACAATTTGACTTTCCACCCAAGAAGTTGAAGTTAGCTGACATCCCATGTCACGCCAAATCCAAATCCCTAAAAATGAAATGAAGGCTTCCCTCACGCTGTCACGGGGACAAGGATAAAATTAATCGCACTGATAGTTAGGTCGAGTATGAAACTTATGAGATTTTTCGTATTCTGTAAGAAAAATCCTCCGTTTTTAAATGGTAGTACAAAATCTTTTGTACTACATATAAGTTAATATAATATAAAACTTTTTCGTATTTTTTACAAAATAGTTTCGTAATTAAATACGAACTTTTTCGTATGGTACGAAACTTCTTCGTACTTCAGTGTGAAATTATTTCGTACTTTTTAGCCGTTTTATAATAAAGTACGAAAAGTTGGTGTAATTCATACGGGTTTCGTATTTTAGTACGAAATTTCGATGAGCTTCGTACTAAAATACGAAGCCCGTATGGAGCCTGCCAACCTTTTCGTACTTTAATATAAAACGGCTAAAAAGTATGAAGAAGTTTCGTTCTAGACGAAACTATTTCGTGCAAAACAGTACAAAAAATATTTCGCCCTTTAATACGAAGGAGTTTGTACCGTACGAAATAATTTTGTACTACAATACGAAAACGGGGAGATTTTTCGCACAAAAGTGCGAAAAGCCTAAAAGTTTCATACTCAACTGAACTATCCGTATGAGAAATTTTAGCCTCGTCCCCACCACATACACGGCTTATGTTGAAAGATTTCGTAAGTTCGAAGCAGTGTACTTGTATATTAGTTTATGAAACGATTCATACTGTAGTACAAAACAATATCATATGCTTCGCATTTTTTACGGACTGTCATAAAGTATGAATCGGTTTCGTGCTATTGTAGGGGCATTTTCATCGTAAAGTACGAAACAGCGGAGGGTTACAATTTCGTATAGAAAGCAATTGGGGACATAAGTCAAAAGATAGAGAAGATGTGCACATGCCTCTTACCAATCCATGATGAAGATGGTGAAGGTTATGCTCAACCGAAGCTTACAACGAAAATAGGCAAGTGGAACATAGTGATGGGTAATAAGTATGAACTTTATGTCCTAATTTAGTCCAATGTGAATCAACAACGCTAACTGTAACATATATCTAACATGACAAGTATGAGGTTACTAAAAAGGTGGTCTGTTAAAGAGGTTGGGAGGAACTTGGAGTATATAGTCATTATTGTCTGAGTTGCGACAAGTACATTTTGTAAAAATATTTCCTATTAATTCTAGAAATTATTGACATATTATATGTGCAGTATTTGCTCGTGGCCAGCGCCTGTGTTATATTGTTTATAAAATGTGTTCCCCTGTTCGCCTAAATATCAATTATAAGAAGGGCGTATAAGTGGAAGGAATTCACATTCACCCCTAACTAACTTTTGAGGTACGAGGCTTTTATGGGCTTATTGTCCTTATTAGAAATTGTATAAACTTGTACTTTATACCAAAAAATGTATAAATTAGTTTGGTAAAAAGTATAAGTTTGTACTGTGAAATTATCTGTACATTATTAAATGGCGACGACTTAGTAATATACAAACAATTTCATCGTATAACTTGTATTTTGCAAAAAAAAAAATGTATAAATTAGTTTGATAAAAAGTATAAATTTGTACAGTGAAATTGTTTATACAGTCATTACTAAAAATGCTTTTTTTTTTACATTATGATTAATTTTGAAAGAAATTTTGTACATCGAGAATATCGTCTCGTGAACCGGACTTTAGTAGCTGTCCTGTGAGGATGGGTTGTTTGGGATAAAATCATCACGTGGCTCCATTTGATGATCAACTGAAATTATTATTATTATTTTCTAAGGACAGATTAGGATTAGGAATTAGGTCAAAGGAGAAGAAAGAGGGAGGACAAGTGAGTGAGCTGTTTCTCCTTTGGTTTTCGCTGTCTAAAATTAAATCCGACAAGCCCTCCCCACAAAGACACATACTAAATCATTCTGGGATGAAATACCAGACATGAAGACACACACAGCCACGTAAGGTTTATCTGCTTTTGTCTCGTTTCCTCGCTGAAAGGAAAGGCCACCCACCACCAACATCTCGTCTAAATCTCATCCCCATCTCCCCCACCCCAATCCACTTTACCTCCTGCTAAGCATGCTATGGACACCCCAGGCCCAGATCAGCTTCCCCCTCAGCCCCCGCCTCCGCCTGTGATCGAGGTCTCCGACCACGAAATCCGTATCGACTTCTCCCTCCACGCCAAGTGCCGTACCACCATCATCCTCAAGTCCCTCTCCTCCACCAACCCCGTCGCCTTCAAGGTCCAGACCTCTTCCCCTCACAAGTTCCTTGTTAACCCCCCCTCCGGTGTCATCCCCCCTTCTTCCTCCGTCCCCATCCAGTTCATCCTCAAGCCCCAACCTCAGCTCCCCTCCTCCTTCCCCCGCTCCCCCTCCGACAGCTTCCTCATCAAGGCTGCCCCCCTTGACCCTCGTATGTCCCCCATCGACTCCTCCTGTCTATCCTACCAGCCCACGTGTTACGTCAAGCTCAAGGTTGCGTTTGGGGGGCGTGTACTGTTGAGGCATGCTGTGGAGTGCGGGGACGTGGCGAAGGTTAGGAATTTGATGAAAAGGGATACGAGTCTCCTGGCAGGGATTGGGGAGGATGAGTCCCGGGAATTGCTCAAGATCGCGGCCGGACTGTGTGTCGACAGACGGGGCGAGATGGTTAAGTTCTTGATTGATGCGGGGTTGAAGGAAGAGACAGCAGGGGATTCCCGGCCATTGGATTGCCGTGCAGATCCTCGAGGGGAGGAAATATTCGCGGCTGCCAGGCACGGCGACATGAAGCTGCTGAAATCACTGCTCAACGACAGAGAAAGAATTACCGCTGCATTTCGCGATCGCAATGGACTGACAGCACTCCATGCGGCAGCCATCAAGGGATACGAGGAGGTCGTGCGTCTCCTTGTAGATGCCGGGATCCCGATCGATGCTCGGGACAATGAAGGACACACTCCACTGCATTTGGCAACGGTACGCGGGGACACGAGAACGGTCCAGGCGTTGGTCGACAGGAGGGCAGACGTGAACGCCAGGAGCAAGGGAGGCGTGTCTCCCCTGGACATGGCGACGGCAATGGGGATAGAAGAAATCTCGGAGATTTTGGTCAAGAGAGGAGCTGTTCCAATGGGACAGTTTGCGGCTTGCTCTCTATCGTGCGAACCCCATCCACAAAATAAAAATCAAACTTGACACCCTCAAAATGTATCATATCTGTGCATTCCTCATTCTTGATTGCCTGAAATATTATCATATCTCTGATTGCCTGAAATAATAATAATAATAAGAGAGCTTCAAATTTCAATTACCTAAGCCCCAAAGTAGTCGCTGTTAGCTAGAGAGGTCGTTTTCGATGCGCCCGCGGCCCCCTCCACGTTCATCAGGCCTGTGCACAAATTCCTGCACATGCTACTACTACGACTAGTCATTCCTCAAAATTCTAACCTCCTGGGCTATTTCTATTTTAAAAACAGAATGGTACGCCCACCGTGGGGCTCGAACCCACGACCACAAGGTTAAGAGCCTTGCGCTCTACCGACTGAGCTAGACGGGCTTCTGGTGAACTTTTATCAGTTAAAATTTAAATTAGTGACTCATTATTTGAATTAAAATTCAGACACTTTCCAGATTTCTTGTTTCCTAGGCTAATGAAAATCAGAGTCCCATCATCCCCAGAACAATCTCCAAACCCAGGACGCGCCGATCGAAGGTCCTCTGGGCTGATGACCATCAAGCATTCAACTAAGTTTGTTGGTGTCGAAGGTCCTCTGATGACCATCAAGCATTCAACTAAGTTTGTTGGTGCCAAGAAGAATGAAGTACAAACTGACGAGTCTTTTTTATTCTGTCACAACACTGAAAAGCAACCTCAAACTAAGAAGACAGGACCAACTAAACCATGGTAACTCAAAGCATTCATATCCCCTGGCTACTGATTGTTTCTAAGGCCTTGTTTATGCAGCTGCTGCTTCCTCGCGGAGGAGCATCTGATCAAAGTGCCATACACCTGAAAAGGTTCGCAGGACAGGAACTGATCGTTTCATATTCTAGTACCATCATTGGTTTTAACTGAATGAAGAAACGTCGAGGAAGCTCACCGTGTCCCTTGCCAACTCTCCTCAGCTGAGCTACATATTCTGAGATCTTCTTTATGGCTTCAACCTGATAAGGCGATTAAGCAAGAAGAACAACATTCCATTCATATATGCAGAAAAGAAATATAAATGTGTCCGATGAGAGATGAAGCATGGAGACGAATCCTCACTTGTTCGTCCAAAAATTCACTCTCAACGAATTCTGACAATTGCACATCGTTATTCCGATCAGCCACCTAACATCAGAAATTACGCTTTAGCATTAGCAAAACAATCTATGCAGCCTCCCGAGAAAACTGATTAAGATTGTCCGATTGGAAGGGCGATGTCTTACAGCATGGAGTTTCAAAAGCTTCTCATTGTTTAGCTTCTCCAATGACAACGCCAACTCCATTGCTGAAACAGCAGTATAATATGAACGAGTTAATATTTTTTTATGCATAAAAAGGGGTCTACAGGTCATGGCATAGCAAACAAAGAACTCTTGCATCTCCTATGAGATGCCCATCTCTAATAACAAACACCAACTTGCTATCACAAAATATGGGTGAACCTATCAATAGGATGATTGTACAGAGGGAAGTGATTGCGAGATGCCAGCCCAAAAATATGGAATAATAATTGCAAAAGTAGAATCACGGTAGTCATCACTTCCGCACCATGCAACTACTCAAAACTGGCCCAATCTGGAAGTAAGGATGTTAAACAGGAGATCATCCATTAATGAAGAGAAGTGGACGGTCCTTGAAACTCACCATACAAAGCATCACCCTTTTCTTCATGATCAAACTCAGATAGCGGCATCAGGATTGACTGAAGCCTCACCCTCCCTCCACGCTTGTTCTGTCAATCAGGCACCCTTGTAAGAAGCCGCTGACACAAGTCTAACCAAAACAGTTCAATTTAAGGTCGAGAAAGTATTCCGTATAAAGCGAACCTGGTATTCCATCAGTTTCTCAGCATGCTCCCTCTCTTCCTCGCTCGACTCCTTGAAAAATCTGTAAGATGCAATTCCATATTTCATCACTCAAGCATAAGGAAGAATAAACAATCAAAACACTATTAAAACAGAAAAAGAAGAAGGCAAGGCTAGATGAAATTACTTGGCCAAGCCCTTCAGGGCGACGTTGTCTCTGTCAAAGTAGGCAAACATAGCATGGTACACGTAAGAGACATTGTATTCCACACTGCGGCCACAAATTAAGAGTCGTTTGTAAGCAAACTTTTCCAATTTTTTTCACATCCGAACAACTACACTGTCCACAGAGAATTCGCTTCTCCAGGACAAACCATGCATCACTACACGAAGACATAACCCAAAGAAGAACATCACAAGACAAATAGTTAGAGCAGGAAACAAAACACACTTGATCTGCTCGTTGATACCGGCCTCGCACTCGTCTGCGTACTTCTGACGGGCGAGCGAGGCCTGTGGGAGGATCGGCACGAGATCCAGCTCCTTCTTGACCTCCTCGAAGGGCTCGAAGACAACCCCCGAGAGGGGACGACTGTTAGGATCCTTAGAGGCGGAGACCACGAGCCCACGCCCACCGCTCTTCCAACCAGGGAACAGAACCCCGGTACAGGAAGAAGAGGGGGAGAGAGGGAAAAGGACGTCCCCGGGGGAGTTGACGAGGGAAAAGGAGGGAGCGGCTCTGAGAAACATGGCAGGAGAGGGGAGGAAATCAATGGAAGAACAACAAGTTTGTGGGGGTGTGGAGATGGAGATGGAGATGGAGATGAGAAGGGGAGGGGTATTTGTTGACGAGGGGGGAGGATTTGGGAGCATTGGATTGGGGGACACGTGGATGGATGGGATTGAGTGGTGGGGATAGGGCGCGTGGCCGCCTCGTGTATCCAAAATCTTCTTTCTTTTCTGGAAAACTCAGCGCCCACATTTTCTTTTCTTCGTATCTTTTCTTCTGGTAATATTGATTTTTGGGTAATAATAAGGTGTGGACGGAATTAAGGTGAGTACAACGCCAGTGAATTTTAATTTGAACAAAAAAATATTATTTAATTTTGAGTATAAATACTTTTTCACCAAATTTTTCAACCCATCTTGTTAAATGTTCAAATTTAAAATTTGTTTTAAAATAATCAGAATGTTAAAAATAATTTTGCTTGGCTGGATTTTTTTTTAACTTTTTGTTGTTTGGATCTTTCTGGGAGGGAGGGTGACCACTTTGAACATTTTTTTTCTTTATTATTATTTTTGAAAATTATCGAAAGAGGACAAAAGTGATAAGGACACCGATTCAATTTCACTATACCTTTTCCTCTTATTTTTGGTGGTATTCTCTTGGTGGGAAAAGTGGGGAAAAGGGATAAGAGATTGTCCGGCCGCTAAATTGAGTGTTGGGTCATTGTCCACCGACACCTAACCATATATTATTCCTTGTAATAGAGAACATTAGTTGGATGATGGATTTGGAATGTCATTTTGGAGGACTAACAGGGGAGATTTCAATAGGAATTCCAGATACAAATGCAGTTTGTGGTCTTAAGTGTCCCAAATTTAGTTTTTTTTTTTTTGGAGGGTCCAAATTTTCATTTCAAATCAAGTAGTTAGAAATCACGATCCATGATAAGTAATAATGGGGATATTAAAGAGGGGATATTTTGAGAGGGTTTGGTTTAGTAAATGCAGTGGTTTAGGACCCCATGGCTTCTTCAAAATTAAACCATGGAAAACATCTCATGGTATTTAGTGCTCTTTTATATATTTTTTGGATATTCTGGGAAGAACTTATTTAAATTTTATGAGTGTGAATTATATCGAAAAACATCAAAATTTTTCTTAAAAAAAAAAACAAAAACACTGTCGTTTAGGGACGATAGTTTTAAATTCCCTTAAGTAATGCCCGTTTGAAACACTAATTTTAACCTCTCCGGAAAGTTGTTGTTTAAAACATCGATTTTTTTGAAATTTTTTGAGTTGAAATTTTTAAGAAATAGAACCGATGTTTCAAACACTTTGAACATTTCTCAAGAAATTTTTAAAATTAAAGACAATATTTCATAAAATAATTTACGAACCAAGGAAATATATATATATGGGTTGATGCAAGTATAATATAATTTTTTTTTTCTAGAGTAGTGAATCCCCTCGGGAGATGGTAATGTTTTCCAAACAAATAAGCCCGGGCTTGGTTACAAACCAAAAAAAACAAAAAAAAACAAAAGTGAGTATTAGGACTTGGTAGTAGTTATTAGTCGCGGTAGGGCTTCCTGAACACGTGAATCCCCCCGCCTCCAAGCTTTCCAAACGTTCAACGACGACCCGACTGAGTACCCAAGTCCTAATCATTTCTACCATAGACGTGGAAAAGCCATGACCACAAAAAAAAACAGACAGAATACTTATGAATCAAAACATTACGAGAAGAAGTGTTTGCATACGAAAAATATGTCATCGGAGAATTCGATTGAGTGTGGGAAAGACACAATAAAATATGTGATTCCCACTCAAAGTCAAATAAAATAACAACAAAGCTTTCGCTCACGATTAAATCGGAAATTTAATACTTAACGCCATAGTCTTAGAACAAACTTGATCAAAATACCATAATGAGAAATGGAGAAAAGGAAATGAAACGTGAGATAAAAAGTGTTTTTATGAGTGTTAATGTTTGTATCTTACAATGAAATAAAATGATTATTTATACTAGACAAAGCTAATATCACGGAAAATTGACAGAAATAATTATGGGTGATGCGAGGAAACAGCAGGAAGTCGTAGGTAGAAATTATGGACAGAAGTTGTGGGTTCCTTGAAATCATTCTCGAATTGGTGCCGGGGCTTCTAGATTCTTTGCCTTCTCCTCCTCATGTTTTAGACATAATAAGCTCCTCGACCCCGACCCAATTAACATTCATGTTTTTTACTTCTCAATGTCATATGTTTTTTCTCTCTCTACATGTCTTTTCCTGCGATCAAATTGTACATCTTCTCTACCATCTCTCCAATCAAATATTCTCTTGGTACTTCTCGACTGCTCACAATCAAAGATTTCTTTCTAAATATTTGTCGATTGATTGTCCACAGTCGATATCTTTAAAATGTTTACTCTCTAATAAAAAACTCTTTTCGATTTTTTCTTAATTGAAAGTCAATATCTTATCGATTAAAACAAAATTCTTATGTATAAACAACTATATTCTTCATTGCCTTGACATCCAAATCTTCTTATCCGCAACCCAGTTAGATGAATTCCTTTGAGTCTTGGTCCTTGTAAACTTAGACAAGACATCGAATGCATCGTCCTTTGTCATTGCATTCGTTTGCCTTGAAATGACCTTTAACAAGAAGAATTCAAATGATTGGTATGATAATTAAGGTTGTAGACATTAAATTTTTGTCTAATTTGACCCAAATCATATTATGAGCTTCATAATTAGTATATGGTCTTATTAAATTTATATTATATATAAATGAGCTATAAACCCAAATCATAAAAAGAAGCCCTATGCATGAATGAGCAGCAGAAAATCTAAAACACAACTCATGAAAGACAACTTTGGATATATTTTGGTTATAAACCCAACCCAAAAATAAGCATTTTGGGCCAAACTAAACCCAAATTCAAGCCCGGCCTATAGCCCTTCCATGGGAAGTTGCCTAATATGAGATGACTGACTTCTTAATTTAAAACGACCATGGAGCCCTATAAATAGATGCCTCCTCATTCACACAACGACACGCTGCACACATAAGTGGAGAGAAGACTCTTGAAGCTCTCGAAGACTCTTGTCGTCTCCCGCTCGTCGAAGCTCTGCCGACGTTCATCGCCAAGTTTTCTTCTCCAACGTGCCCCAAGGTTCTGCCGGATCACGTCCAAAGGCCCCGACGACTTCATCAAGTTATTGATGCTCTGCAGGATTACGCCCATAGGCCCCGACGACTTCATTAAGCTACCAAAGTGTTGCCGGATTACGCTCATAAGCCCCGGCGATTTCGTCAATATATCATCCCGAAGTTCTGCTGATATTCTGTCAGAGCTCAAATCATCATCCACAACTGCTATTCCTCGAGAATCGAATCAGATGATTCACGTGCATCGTTCGTGACTAGTGACAGAACCCGCTACATTTTTCATAAGATAATTTGTACGCAGATAATTCTCCACGAGATTTTAGTGTTCACAAATTTCTGGCACGCCCAGTGGGACCATCTTTACCTCTCATCTCTTTACTTCAAGGAATTCATATGGCGCCAAAGATGATTAATGTCAAGAATGTTGTCACTTACAATCAACTTGCTGCTTTTCCTTCACTCTCATCCGGAGGCTCTTCATCTGCTGAGTTTCCAAAGTTGGTCAAGGCTAGGACCATGGCTGAATTATACAAAGAGACTGAAGAATTGCTCAAATCCATCTCTCCTAAGGCATCCCCATCATACAAGGATGTTGCTGAAAAGAATATTCTCAATGAAGGGGACTCTTCAAAGTGAAATTTGCCTAGTCTATGGCTAAGACGCGCAAACAGGCTGAGGAGATAGAAGAAATGCTAAAGTCCATCTCTCCCCAGACTTCCCAGTCTTACAAGGATGTTCTTAATGAGGGGCTCTCCAAAGTGGACATATGCCCAATCTGTGGCTAAGACTTCGCAAATAAAGTGAGGAAATAGAGGAAATGCTTATAGCAGTCCCCCCTAAGTTATCTCAACCAACATCTGGTGACACTCCTTTTGGCAAGGTTCTCGTATCTCCTGCGCTACAGATAAATTTTGAAAATATCTCATCAAGAAACTATCCGTCGGATTCCTCCCCAAAAGCTGATTCAACTAAAGGTTTTGAAGTCATGCCAGTGATGATGGCGGATACTCCTTCACTCGAAGATCAGGTCGCGACTCTCACAAAGACTATGGATGTTATGACGGTTTTTATGAAAGAAAGAGAGCAGCAGCAAATGGACTACATCGTCAAAAGACTGGAAAATGATCATTCAACAAAGCACAAGTTCGTTGTTGATGATCCTATTTCGGTGAAAGCAATGATGGAATTAATAAAAGAAGCAGTAAAATGTGAGCTTGAAGGCAAATCCTCGTCAGCTTCAACATACCACAAGTCTTACAGCCGAAGAATTGAAAGCCTCAAGATGCCCGTGGGATATCAGCCTCCATACTCCAACAGTTCGATGGAAAGGGGAATCCACATCAACATGTGGCTCATTTCGTTGAAACTTGCAACAATGCAGGCACGGATGGGGATTGGATAGTTAAGCAGTTTGTTCGCTTTTGACTGGTACATTGACCTTAAGCCAGGCACCATTGAAAATTGAAAAGGGAGTTCCTGAATCACTTCTACATCACTCGGCGCGTGGTGAGCATGATCGAGCTAACTAATACTCGCCAATGGGAGGAAGAACCCGTCGTCGACTATATCCAACGATGGATGAATCTAAGCTTGAACTGTAGGGATCGTCTATCAGAGGAAACGTCTATCGACATGTGCATTCAAGGCATGCTCTGGAGGATTCGATATATTCTACAAGGGCTCAAACCACGATCATTCGAGGAGTTGCCGACAAAGGCTCATGACATGGAATTAAGCTTTGTTGGGACCAACATAAGTAACATCCCAATACCTGAGCCACCTAGAGGGATAGAAAGACCGGGAAACAGAACTGGGGGCAAGCCCACTTTCAAGGATACCAAGAAATAGGTAATGACTACAGATGTAGTCCTGTCAAAGTGCCAATTACATAAGGAAAAGTCCTGGCAAATGGACAAACACCTACGGAAGCACCCAGGATGGAGAGGCAACACCCAACTCTTGAAGAAAGGCAAAACAAGAAATATCATTTTCCCGATGAAGATATTATAGAAATATTTGACTATCTATTGTCTTCTAAAATGATCGAGCTTCTGCAATCAAGGCACCGCAACAAGCAAATCTGGCGGGCAATCCCAACTTCTACAAGTACCATCATGTCTTAGGCCATCTAATTGAGAAGTGTTTCATATTTAAGGAGAAGGTCCTGGAGCTTGTACGCAACAACAAGATCAATCTAGGAGCCTATATTGCACTTTCAAATATGATCAATGTTGCAAACAATGATACTCCTAGCAACATATTCGAGATTACGAACGATCCTGCTGAGATAATTGGCCTACCAAGTCTGGGGATAGTGTTACAATATATAACCAAGGTGTCAAGTTGTGTGGTTAGCTCCGAAGAAGCATCTAACAAAAAAGGTTGGACTTTGATGACTCACAAAAGGAACCAGAAGAAGTCTTCTAAGCCCGTTAAGAAAACGCTTCCTATACGAGCAAATATTGCAATGAGGTCACCAATAAAAGAGGATTTCAGGAAGACAGCAAAAGAAAAGAGTTCGCTAGATCGTCAGTCCTTGAAGAAGCCAACATCGGCTATGTTATGAGATTTCTTTCCGGAACGTTTTCAAAAACTTGCAAATCTGTCCAGAAGTTGTCACCACATTGATGCAGATAAAGAAGTGGCAGCTGTGAAGGTTGACACTCCAGAAGATCCCGCAGTAATGAATGATGTGAAATCCCGAGAAGATGGCACAGCAATCATATTTTCCGATGAAAATCTTCTTATAGATTACAAATCTCACAATCGGCCGCTATTTGTATCAGGATAAGCTAATGGTAAGAAGGTTAGTCACATCTTGGTTAACCCAGGCTCGGCAGTCAATATCTTGTCATTGAAAGCCTTGAAAGAGATCGGGCTAGGAGTTGAAGACTTATCAAGTAGCCGACTAATAATCCAACGATTCAATCAGGGCAGAGAATGAGTTGTTGGAAAGATCTACCTCATCCTCACTATAGGAGATATGGAAGCTGGAGCGACGTTCTACGTCATCAATTGCAACACCACCTATAATATGTTGTTGGGTCGACCATGGCTGCATGAATTTGGAGTTGCTTCATCCACACTCCATCAATGTTTTAAATTTGTAAAGGACGGGGTGATTAACACTATATGGGCAAATACAAAACTCTTTACAGAAGCAGAGTCATACTTTGCTGATGCTAAATTTTATCCGAATAAGGGTGGTGAAATTGAGGATAAAGTTTCAAAGCTTGAGTCAATTGCGAAGTGTATCTATAAGAAATCGTGCATAGACGGCACACCCATTCAACATGAAGGGCCTTCAGTTGATCATACGCTTAACGATACGAGGATGGATGACATAGCAAAACATAATGTGCCAATCTTGCGCTATATTCCTAGAGCCCTCTGAAAAGCCGACGAACCACCTTTCGTGAGTAGCCATACTAAAGATATAGTGGTGCCAAAAGAACTCAACTGGCCGATGACTAACATGACGATAATAAATCAAACAAGAACACCTTTAAAAGATTTTGTTCGACCTAAACATGGGCCAATTATCTATCTAGATTCATTGCTTGACAGGCGCACCAACGGATTTGATCCAAATGCATTCAGGTTAATATCTGCAGTCGGCTACACGGAGGACTTGAACACGCTTGGGACTACCTCAAAAGAGGCTAATCTAGGAGGTGATAGTCAAAAGTCAAAATTTGGTCTTGGGTATGACATTTCTAAGCCCATTAATCTCCCAGTGAAGAATGCTTCAATTCAATACGTCGAAGCTAATGATAAAAATGCAACCGAATCGACGAGAACTTCGGTATTTGATCGACTCGGAGCCCCGTCTGAGCGAAGATCAATATTTGATAGGCTTGGCACTTAGAAAGAAGAGATTGAGGTTCGAACAACAACACGGTTAAGATTGAGTCAAGCTCCAACAAGTCGAATGGTGTGGAAGAGAGTTGATAAAAAAGAGGATATCCCAATTATCATAGAAGATACAAAGGATCTTCATAGCAAAGTTCCCTCTTGAATGAAGCGTTAAACGGTTTTTGAAGTAACTACCGGCGAAGTACTGAAAATGAGCACGAAGACATGGGTATCTACTAGTAGCAATGAGGAATCGTCTCATGGTGATAACGGAAATGATGTTGTCGCTTCCCACATGCCAAAATTACTAAAGCTGATGAAAATACTTCTCCTAAAGAGGATGATGCAGAAGAGGCTCTAGAAGTATTCGAAGGCTAAAAAAAGTCTACTGTTGACGAATTGAAAGAAGTCGATCTTGGGGAGAAAGGGGATCATCGCCTTACATTCATTAGCGCAAGTTTAACCCCTGAAGAAGAGGAGTTGTATGTTCAACTATTGAAGGAATATAAAGATTAATTCGCATGGAGCTACAAAGAAATGTCTGGCATTGACCCAAAGATAGCAGTCCACAAGTTAGCTGTTAAGCATGGTGTTTGTCCCATAAAGCAAGCTCAACGACGTTTTCGCCCTGAGTTGATCCCATTGATAGAAGCTGAACTTAACAAGCTTATCGAAGCCGGATTTATTCGGGAGTTGAAATATCCAACATGGATCGCAAATATTGTACCCGTTAGGAAAAAGAATGGTCAACTTCGAGTTTGCCTTGATATTCGTGATCTCAATAATGCATGTCCCAAGGAAGATCTTTCTCTTCCGATCAATGAGATAATGGTAGACGCGACCACTGGCTATCAAGCCCTCAGTTTTATGGATGGATCATTGGGATACAATCAAATCCGAATGGAACCGAGGAATGAGGAAATGTCAGCTTTTCGTTCTCCAAAATGAATATATTATTATAAGGTGATGCCTTTTGGGTTGAATAATGCGTGAGCAATTTATCAACGAGCCATGCACCGAATCTTTGATGATATTCCCCACAGGAGTGTTGAGTGCTACATGGATGATCTGGTTGTCAAATCCAGATGAATCGCGATCATATTGATGATCTTAGAAAATTGACAGATTGTGCAAGTATCAACTGAAGATGAACCCGTTGAAGTATGCATTTCGAGTCACTTCGAGAAAGTTCCTTGTATTTATTGTTCGACATCGAGGCATTGAAGTCAATCAATCAAAGATATATGCGATTATGAAGATGCTAGGGCCAAGGAATATACATGAGTTGAAAAGTCTTCAGGAAAACTTGCAAATATTCGGAGGTTTATATCAAACTTGGCTGGACAATGCCATCCCTTTCATAGATTGAAGAAGAAAGGTCCTTTTGAGCGGGATAAAGCGTGTGAAAATACATTCAACAGCATAAAGGCTTATTTGTCAAAGCCACCGGTCCTAAATGCACCTATCCAGGGAAGACCACTCATACTTTATATAGCGGCGCAAGAAGCTTCATTAGGGGTCTTGTTAGCCCAAGAGAATGATGGTGGAAAGGAGAACGCTCTATACTACCTGAGTAGAACCTTAACTGGTGCGGAGCTGAATTATTCTTTAATTGAGAAGACTTGCCTCGCGCTAATGTTTGCTATACAGAAGTTATGACGTCATTTGTAGGCACACTCTGTTCGCCTCATATCATGAGCAGATCCTTTCAAGTACATCATATCAAAGCCAGTTTTATCCGGTCGTCTTGCAAAATGGGCACTAATGCTCCAAGAGTTTGAAATTTTATATGTTCCTCAAAATGCGGTGATGGGACAAGCTTTGGCGGACTTCTTGGAAGATCATCCTATCCCAGATGATTGGAAAGTATCGGAAGAATTGCCCGATGAGGAAGTAGTGGTGGTAGATGTTCCATCTCTCTGGAAGATGTTCTTTGACGGATCAACGACTAAAAAGGGCGCTGGAGCTGGAGTTGTATTCATCACATCCGAAGGAGATGTCACCCCGTACGCATATACCATCACCCAGTTATGCTCAAACAATATGGCTGAGTATCAGGCTCTTATACTTGGGCTGGAAATGGCCATGGATAATAAAATACATAGTTTGAGAGTATATGAAGACTCCAAGCTTGTGATTAATCAACTTTTATCTATATACGAGGTTCGCAAGCCATAACTTTTGCCTTGTCATGACTACGCGGTTAAACTCGCAGGATGGTTCCCGGACAATACAATAAATCCTATACCGAGAAAGGAAAATGCATAAGCAGATGCCTTGGCAAGTATAGCCTCTGCACTTACTTCGGTAGATAGGGAGGTCAGCATCAAATTATGTCAAACATGGGTGGTTCCACTAATCCCTGATGAGGAGGAAACAAACGAAGTTAATTTTATATCCGTCTATAATATCGAAGTCCAAGATTGGAGACAACAACTCATTGACTTTCTCGAGCATGGAAAGTTGCCCAACGACCCGCGACAAAAAGTGGATGTGAGGAGAAGAGCGCCTCGATTCATATATTTTAAGAATACTCTCTATCGGCGATCCTTTGAAGGAGTGTTCTTGTGATGCCTTGGAATGGAAGAGGCTACCAAAGCACTAGAAGAGACGCATTCTGGAGCTTATGGAGCTCATCAATCAGGCCCTAAACTTCACTTTCAATTGAAGAGAATGGGCTACTATTGGCCGACAATGGTAAAAGATTATATGAGATATGCAAAGATGGGTCAAGCTTGTCAGTTTCATGCCAACTTCATCCATCAATCGCCCGAGTCACTTCATCCAACTGTAGCATCTTGGCTGTTTGAAGCCTAGGGGCTAGATGTCGTAGGGCCCATCACACCCAAGTCGTCAAGGGGTCACTCGTATATCCTGGCGGCAACTGACTACTTCTCCAAATGGGCAGAATCTGCATCCTTACGGGAAGTGGAGAAGGAAATGGTGATCACCTTCAATAAGAATAACATCATTTTTCGTTATGGTGTGCCTCGCTATATCGTTAGAGATAATGGCCGGAATTTCTCTAATAAGATCATGGATAAATTATGTTGGCAATTTGGATTCAAAGAGTATAACTCTTCCATGTATTATGCGGCTGCAAGCGGGTTGGCAGAGACGTTCAATAAAACGTTATGCAATCTTCTAAAGAAGGTGGTTGATAAAGCTAGAAGAGATTGGCATGAACGAGCTAGAGAAGCTCTATGGGCGTATCGTACGACATACAAAAATGCAACTCAAATGAAGCCACACTCATTGGTCTATGGTGTTGAAGCGGTCCTTCCACTTGAACAACAAATACCATCGCTGCGAGTAGCCATATAAGAGGGATTTTGTCAAGAGGATAATGTGCTACTACGCTTTCAAGGACTTGAAGCTTTAGATGAAAAACGTCTTGAAGCCCAACAACGGATTGAGTGCTGCCAGGCGAGGATGTCGAAATCGTTTAACAAGAAAATACGACCCCGCTGCTTTTAATTTGGTGACCTTGTTCTATTGGTGCGAAGACCTATAAGATTGTTTTAATTTCACATCCAAATGGGATGGTCCACACGTAATCCAAGAGGCTTACACTAGGGGTGCCTACAAGATAGTTGATCAAGATGGAGTATGTATCAGACCGATCAATGAGAAGTTCCCGAAAGCGATACTACGCCTGAAGAATAATGCTCCATGTCGCATGTGCCTAAACTGCATGACACAAAAAAAGAGATGGCAAAAAAAAGAAGAAAATAAAGAGATCTTCATGTAATACTCCTGGCCCGCACGGGTATAAACTGTGAACGGCTAAATAAAATGTAATAATCTTTGCCCGCTGTTGCGCGTCGTTGGCGCAACAAAAATAAATTCATATTTTGACCTAACTAGAATAGTAAGGGCAAGCATGGGTCGATCCCACATAGAATTGTGTTAACAAAAACATTCCTAGCGTCGTTCTCGCCAGTCGGTCGAGGTCAAGCAGAAAGAAAGTTGATTTTAATTAAAAACAAAAAATCAAAGAAAGCAACTAAGGTTTACCAGTTTTAATAATAGCTAGGACATCCAACTTCTCCTCGCGTCCTATGCACCATATCTCCTTCTTTTTAATGCTACCAAATTATTATAATTGATAACATAGGTCGCTAGACTCTCCTCGAAGTCCTCCCGAACATCCGGAAACGTACCCCCATATATCGAATTCCCTACTCTATTCCTAGGCAAGGAAGTAGTGATGGCACATTATATTTAAACCCTATATAGTTACCTAAGGTGTTCCGGTAAATCCCTATCCTTCACACTAAAGCCCGGTTTCCCAACACATAGACTTCTTAGACTATCCAATTCCAGATCTAACCTAGACTATCCTCCCGAATCTCCCTAGGTTATCGAATCAATGTTAAAGGTTGATCAGTCAATTAACACGCATTAAGAATAGAATTGGATAAACAATTAATAAAAATTTGAATCACAAAATGGAAGAAGGTTCACGAATTCCATAGGAACACGAATTTCCATCAAAGCCTTAGAAAAACGAATTAGTTCATAACTAAAGTAAACAAAAACATAAAATCAAATCCAAAAGTAATTGGCATAAAGTAAACTAAGAAAATAGGGTTGGTGGAAATTGTCATCGTCGTTGGCTCTTGTCTCCAATAGCCCCCAGGTCGAATCCCCCCTTTCTCCGAAAGATTGAAAAAGTATTTATATATGTCCTATAAATAACCCTAGAAAATCTAAGAAAATCTGGAAAAGAAATATTCTCGGCGTCCGTACAAGCAGCTGCACAGAAATCTGGTGCAGCTGCATCAACTGTTCGGTGCATTAGGTTACCCTTCGCTGCAGCTGCACCAAGTGTTCGGCCTTCTCTCTTGCGTCTCGCTGATTTTGTTGCTGTTGCATCAACCATTCGGATCCAACTTCTTCATGGCTCCTCCTTCCATCTTCAACTCTTCTTCCTCTCATTTTAAATAAACAAAGTACACGGAAGTAAATGCCTAAAACTAACCAAAATCATGTCTAAAACATGATCTCTTAACTCTAATTTCACAAAGTTATCACCCGCACGAGTATAAACTGTGAACGGCATAATAAAAAGATTATGAAATAATCCTGGTCCACACAAGTTCCAAACTATTTCATTAAAGGAAAATGATTATTATAATCGGACATAATATGGGGGAATCAAATTTCAAAGCATAAATTAACTAGGAAAAAAACTCAAGGCTCCAGAGTAAATTGTGCAATCTCCTCGCGCGAGGTTTCAATCAACTCGCGAAACTCTTCCAAAGACTGAAGATCTTCGTCATGGACCACGTTGACTCCCGCCAAAGCACGCATAGATTCCTTTAAACCCTCAACCTTTGTCGCTGCATCATTAGCCTTTGTTATAACCTCCTTGAGAATGTCCTCCCGATCAACCTTATCCTTAATACAATCAGATAATTGTCGTTGGAGCTCTTCAATATGAATCCCATCTTCAGCAAGCTGGCCCTCTAAGTTGGTCTTCTCCATCATGAAACTATTCTCTTCAGCTTCGGCTTCAACGAGACAACTTCTGTTCAACGCCACCTCTTTATCCCGATTTACGGCACTCATCACTCCTTTAGTAGTAGTTGCTAAGCTGAGTATCGCATGGAGCTTTTTGTATGCTTCTTAATCAAAGAATGAATGGGAGTTAGATCCAAATGTTCGCATTTACCGATGAGATTGAGAGCATCCTTAATCTCCTCGGCAATAACATGTCCTCTACTGAAAGGGGTCATCAACCTTCTCCTTGATATCATCCCAAATATTAGTCGCAAACTTCTTATATGCTCGCAAGGCTATAGAGTCGAAGCAAAAAGACGATACGGCGGGTGTAGTTGAGACTAGATCAACAAAATAAGAAGAACCGTTGTTTCCCTTAGGCTGGATCACTTCCTTCACGGCATGCCTGTCTTTGTGAAGCGGCTTTAAGAGCTCATAACCAAGAGGGCTTAATACGGAAGGCTCATCATTGTCACCCATGAAATCGACCAACTCATTCGCAAGTTGCAAAAGCAAACAAACCAGAGATATGACATGGATCATTTAAAATATGTACCTAAATGATATAAGATTCTCACCAACTCATTGTCAGCCGGAATGATGTCATCTAGCAAGTCTTCGACTATATCGAGGTTCCATGATGCATGCCTTGAACGCCTCTGTCTCATGAAATGTTTGTTACCATTTGGAGTTTGCGACTTTTCAGAATGTATAGCTGTCGATGAAAACAAGGCATGTTTATTAACAAGGTAAAACAAAACAAACAAAAAGAATGATATATGTGTTTATAAATACCTGTATTTGGTGGTAAAGGCTGGGTTATGCCGATCGGCTTGGTTAGTTTCTCTCGAATATCATCATCTTTACGTGGAGGATGACGTATCCCAGCAATCAGTGCCTCTATCTCGTTTGAGGAAATCGTCATGTTTCTTTCTCCACCATTTAGAGTACCTCTTCGTACAATATGTGTCCAAATCAATGTGAGAAACGAGAGCATTAGTCACATACAATCGAGAGTTAGGCTCGTATCACGGCAAGAGACGCCACAATATGTGTCCTTCATCTAATGAGGAAGATCGTATATCACGCGCCGGTATGTGTGGAATGTCCTGGCAAAACCCAAGCTGACGACTGAAGTATGGAGGATAATAAGGTTCCACAATAAAGGAGTTGTCGCGCCTTAATGTCATATAACATGATCGGATGCTTATGAAAAAGCTCAATGAGTTCTCATCTGAGTCAAAAGAATCCTCGATCCAAATGCCACCCTTCCTATGGAAGAAGTTATGACACCAACATACATTCCCTCCATCATGAATAAGTTCTCGAGCTGCGCGAGCATCAAAGTAACGCGTCCCACCTTCGCCAGAATAACCAATCATCTGAGGGCCGATAACAGTGTTTGGAACAGGAAAGTGAGTATGAAAATAGAGCGATAACCATCCGTACACGTAATGCATTGGAAAAAGACTTTAGGAGCCCCCGAAGGAGTGGAGTTGCAAATCTCATTCAGTCCTCGGTACATGATAAGCCAAAACCGGTATCGCAAGGCTAAAGCATTTTTCCACTGCCTTCAAGCTCGCTACCTTGAATGTTATTAGACATATATATGCTTCGTTTGTTATATAAGGTACACACAAAGTAAATCAATTCATGCTATTACAGGTACATGCGAAGAAATGATTCCCCAGAAGGTAATTTGAATGTGGCCGATTTCCCCTCTTTTGCAATCATTTAGCTCTGCTCTTCATAGACAAACTTGGGATCCCGGCTATTCACGGAACGTGAGAAGGAGATGAAGAATCACCTGCTTCCGGAAGAAATCGAAGAATGGAATCAAGATTACAAAAAATTGTAACCTACGACATCGGGTTTTGGAGGCCCACGTTTTACCGAACTGAACTCACGCGGGAATACAAATTCACATAACCAATAAGTGATGAAGGCAGAAAGATAATTCTGCAAACGCATTTCTTCGCTAATGCCCAAATCCTCAAATACTCTGGCTTCTTTGTGGCTCCAGAGAGATGCTTCTGCTATTGACCTACTAGGATTATGAGAATTCTTTGGACGGGTTGATTTCTTCAGCACACGCCTAGGAGGCCTAATATATGTTTCTTCTCCCCTAAACCAAAACTTAATCCAAGATGATATAAGAACGACCCCCTTACTCATGATACCTTTATTTTTCTACCTACTTCGGTCATCCTCAGTGTTTTGTTCCAAAAGACGAGAAAATGTCACAAATAGATATGTGCAGCTCTTCGAAAGAAATCTGTTTTGGGAGTTCGAGCCATTGAGTTCTTTCAAGCAAGGGATCGTCTCCTCATACATTCTGCCATGAATAGAAAGCCCACCGAGCTTATAGAGATCCTAAAGAGACATTGAAAAAGCTCCACGCGATGTTTCAAGGACATTAAACTCCGGACACCAAGCTTCATAGAAAAGAAATCCCGCATGACATCTGAGTTACGGTCATAACTGAACCGCGAACAACGTATGGCATCAAATATGTTGGCCTTTCTGAGAACTTCTTCATCACGAGAGACTGTGTCTTCAAGCCATTCCCAATATTTTGGAATAAAATCGAATTCACCGCGATAGCGAACAGAATGTACCCACTCAGACTTTCCAGCACCCTAGCAAACGTGGAAGCGCTGGCTCTATCATGCATGAGTGAGGGAGTGACTTTAGCGATCACATGTCCAACAAGGAGTCCTCAGAGGTTTTTTACAACCAATGACTTCAATTATCACGGTTCTCATCCAACTTGTCATAGGGTGGGACAAAAAAAGCCGATCAATGGACGATGGACTACTAATTCCACTATGTTGCAGATGTCGCCTTCATTTTCAGCAATACACAAATACTCACGCCCGAAAACGATTTTCTTGATAAAATGAACAATGGTTCCAACGAATCCGGCCAAGTAAAGAGATAAGTGAGTAAAGTGAAATATCAGGCGGTCTCATTTGTACGGGGAAGGCCGAGGGAATATCCGGCGGTGGTCCCATTTGTACGGGGAAGGTCGAGGAAATATCCGTCGGCGGTCCCATTTGTACGGAAAATGTCGATGGAGTATCCGATGGCGGTCCCATTTGTACGGAGGAGGGTTGAGGAAATATCTGGCAGCGGTCCCATGTATACGAGGAAGGTCGAGGGAGTATCCGGCTATGATTTTTATGTGTTGGGAGCAAATGGCATTCAAAGTTATAATAAATAAATGATGATCAATCCCACGTACCTTGTGGAAGATCTTTTATGAAATGATTTTTATTAGGTACAATGCCCAATATCTCCACGGTTAAGGACAACCTTCTCTCACAGCATTCTTTTTCCTTAACCCAAGTTGGACGTCCTTGGCTGCGATGTGATGATTCTTCTATGAGTAAGTAATAACGCAAAAATAATGATAATATATTACGAAAGAATGAAAGGATGGACACCAGACTTACGAAGATAAGAGGCAGAAGTGTACCGACTACAAATTATGAAGGTCTGGGAACCAAAAAGCAAGATACCAGAGGGAAATGTGGGTGTGGAGTCATCGAGACATTTCCTAGTTATGAAAATCAATCAAAATTATCAAATCACATATATTATTCCCCCAAAAAAAGTGTTTTCTAAAATTAGACAAGGTTTATGAATGGGATAGGGACAAATAAAGGAAAGCTTTATTTCAGAATTATATATATCCGCAATCCACGTTTTCTTACGATGGAGGTTCACTAATCAACTACGGATAATGATGGACATAACCAACAGACCAGATAATATGAGGTTGATAGAATATAAGAGGAACCTGACCTGGTTTGAAGATAATATTATTAGAGCTTATTACGAACATCTTTATGAATCATTATTATCCCATAGATGTTGAAAATTCCGGGGAATAGAAATAATTACATCGTGAATTCCTTTAAGATTTGGAACGTCCGGATTTTCAAGATTTCTCATACTCATGCCCCCGAAGACAAATAAGGAAAGAAGATTTTATTATGGGGAAATAATATAAGTCACCTGGAAGTCTTTGGGAACCCGCAGGTTTCATTCCCCGTACCCCAGGATTGCACTTTGTTCCACCTTTTATTTTGGCTATAATATATACGGGTGAATCTTGGGGAAACAAAAATAGCCCACATTGACAGAACATTGAGGATCGAAAAAAAGAGGAATGTATATTTACTCATATATATTTGCATATATTATGTTCATACATATCCGCTTCATATGAATCCATATGTGTGTGTGTAAAAAAACAAATATGATATGTGCCTAAACATACGTTCATCATGCAAGGGCAAGGGAAAGCCAGCGTCAAGAATGAGAAAAAAAAAGGATTTCGCCATCAAGAAGAACAAAGTCTCCCTAAAATCACAAATCGTCAAGTCTTTGCGTCGAAAAGAACGGGTTCGGGTCGACTAAACACGTCGGAAATTGTTAGGGACTAAAACAGCGTTTAATGAATGTGGTCGCCAAGTCTTTTAGAAATACAGTAATATGAAGAACAGGGAAAAGATTGCATTAACAAGAACACTTACTTCCATTTCTGGATAGCAAAATACAGTAAGACAACCAGGCAGCCCTTCGGGGTATTTGAATGATTGTCGTCCTTTTACAAAAGACTACTACATAGATTCCTAAAGATTGCCTAGAAATTCTATCCTAAAACTATTATACAGACAAGTGCCTGATGTTCTTGATGTGTGTTGATCTTCTGGTCTTGCTTTTTATTTATAGAGAATCTTCAATGACAGTTATTCTTGATCTTCAACTTTCATTTGGCAGTTATTTTCAATGACGGTTATTTTTTACCTTTAACTTCCACTTGGCAGTTACCTTCAATTATATGAAGAGTGGAAGTATACGCAGAGTGGAAGTATATGCAGGATCAATTGGCCCATAACGCTGCTTTGGTTGAATCAAAGAAAAGAGAAGAGAACTTAGAAAAAAAAAAAACAAACAAAACAAAACAACAAAAGGGCCCTTGGAGTCAAGAAGGAGCGCATTGCTAGTCTCGAGAAGGCATTGCATGAGATGAGAGCTGAATCTCCGGAAACAAAATTTGTAGCCATCTTATCAAAAAAAAATTTGTAGCCATGAGCAAATTTTTTGAAGCACGTTGGTGATGGGGAAAGTTCAGAAGAAACTTACTAAGACTGAAGAAAAGTTTCTAGCTGCAGAATTTTTAAGGCTGATGTTAATCCGTACCGTAACCTTGGAACAAAAAAAACATCACGAGGTCAAAGAAAAAAAAAGAATTGATCATTCTACAAAAAGTCTTTCAAGCAAGTGATTAGATGAAGTAATGAAAGTCCTTGATGGCCATTACTCTGCTATCAAATCTGGGAAAGCTGAAATTGAAGCTGAAAAAGAAATGAAGTGGAAGTTGGTTGACGATGAACTTGAAAACATGTGAAGGGCTAGGCAATTGAAAGAGATAGACTTGAAAGATCATGAGGAACAACTTTAGGACACAGAGAAGGAACAACTTTAGGACACAGAGAAGGAACAACTTCAGGACACGGAGAATGACTAGCAAAAAACGCATCAAGTCCTTAACGATATCATGACAAATGGAGGAATTAAAAAAATACTTTAATTCAAATTTCTCTGTATTGCAAATTATACACGAAAAATGAATTAAAGTGGAGACATTTATAGACATTAAATTTTTGTCTATAATTCGACCAAATTATATTATGAGCTTCATAATGGTCCTATCAAATTTATGTTATATACAAATGGGCTATAAACTCAAATCATGAAAAGAAGACCTATGCATGAATGGGCTGCAAGAAATCTAAAACACAACTCATGAAAGACAACAAGGGATGTATTTTGATTATAAGCCCAACCCAAACATAAGCATTTTGGCGAAACTAAGCCAAAATTCAAGCCAAGCCCGGTCCATGGGAAGTTGCCTAATATTGATGACCGACTTCCTAATTTAAAACGAGCCTGGAGCCCTATAAATAGAGGCCTCCTCATTCACACAACGACACGCTACACACATAGGTGGAGAGAAGACTCTTGAAGCTCTCGAAGACTCTTGCCATCTCCTGCTCGCCGAAACTCTGCCGATGTCCATCGCCCGGTTTTCTTTTGTAACGCGCCCTGAGGTTCTGTTGGATCACACCCAAAGGCCTCGACGACTTCATCAAACTATCGAAGCTCTGCCGGATCACGCCCATAGGCCCCAACGACTTCATTAAGCTACTGAAGTGCTGTCGGATTACGCCCATAAGCCCCAACGATTTTGTCAATATATCATCACGAAATTCTACTTATATTCTGTTAGAGCTCAGATCATCATCCACAACTGCTATTCTTTGAAGATCAAATCAGAGTATTCACGTACATCGTATGTTACTAGAGACAGAATCCGCTACATTTTTCATAAGATAATTTTTACGCTCATATCTCCCCGTGAGATTTTAGTGTTCTATATAATATGCTGCAATATTTTCGAAAAGTTAATTATCCGAAAAGCCAAGCTAACAAAGTCAAGCTGAGAAAGCAAAAGAATTTAGATTCCAAGTCTAAGTGTAGAAAATATATATAATAAGAAACTAGTTACGTCGTCGTTAAAGGAATATAGGGCAAAGGTTGGAATGCCGTAATTTCTTTAGACTTTGTATGTTCATCCGACGTTTGTGAACTCACGAACTAGGCAAATATCTTTATAACAAGAAAGAATTTAAGATGAAAGGGGAAAAGAATAATCGGTGTAGGAGGGAGAAGTTGGGATACACCAAGTTGCATTTCCCATCCGATGTGGGACAAGTGCAAGTACCCAACTGTAACGACGGCCCATTTTGGAAAACAAAAGTCCAACAAATTCTACCCATCGAGTCGCTCCTCCGTTATTCTGCAAGAAGAATCTGATAGCAGAGTGTGATTGTCCCGTGCTTACGTTGGACCAATCAAGCAATTGAGGAGGATTGTAGCAAAGGGTAAATATGGCCGTCTATCACAGCTGTACTTTTAATTTCCATCTCCTCATGTGAACTCCTGACCGCCTCTAGTTCTCACGCCGCTGCTTATAGAATACAGCAAGCCACGAAACATGCAGCTGCTGGTTCAGCAGCTTTTCAATCCCAGAAATATAAACAGTTAGGTACGCAAAATTAATGTCGAATGCCAATGTCTGAAGAGGGGGGATTGGAGTTCTTCCAGGCCCAACCAACTAAAATGGGCTTATGATTCTTTGCTGAATTTGAAATCTTTGGAACCAGGAGGGTTTTGGATGTTTACAATAATGATAATAACTAGGTCATCATTGATAACTTAACGAAAACCAATGACATAGGAGGGAGGTCAGGATGGTAAATCTGTGGTGGGGACCAACCCCCCGACTGAATGAATGATGAAGTCTCACCCAAAAAAATGTCATCTTCACCTAATCCTCATTGGAAAAGCAATCCCACCCCGACCCTTTTCTTTTTAATCTTTGAGAGACACACTATTATTCCAAAGGGAGGTGGGGAGGGGTGATAATGACGGGTCATCTTCCCTTGCTAATAAACCCTGCCTTCGTACTCAAGCTACAAACATGATAGGGGGGGGGGGGAGGTGAATAGAAAACCCAATCCTATGCATCATTATAGCCCACACACCACCACACCAGAAACAACAAAAAAGATGACTCCTTCCTCTCCTCTCCCTATCTAGTTATTATAATTGAATTAAACCACCCCTAGAATCCATATGTCCTACCATAATTTATGCATCTTTCTTATTGAAAGGGCAGACATCTGTCCACAACTCACCCGCACGCCCTCTCTCTCTCTCTCTCTCTCACACGCGCGCACAAACACTAAACCTTTGCCATGAAGCATGCACACACCATCCCACCTTCATCTTTACCACCACCACCACCACCACCACCCCGGAAGTCCCGCCTCTCCCCTTTCGTATACGTCCTCTTCGTCTTCATCCTCTTCGTCGCCGTCCTATACAGCGAGGACTTTGCGTGCGTATTCGACCGAGTCCCCACCCAACCGACTCCTTTCTCGAGACCCTCCTCGCGTAAGGGCGAGGATGACGTGAAGGTGAAGACAGAGGACCTTCCGTTCGCGATCGGGAGGACCGACGAAGGTTGCGATCTCTTCAGCGGGAGGTGGGTTAGGGACGAGGGGAGGAGGCCGATTTATGAGGAGTCAGAGTGCCCGTACATTCAGCCGCAGCTGACTTGCCAGGAACACGGGAGGCCGGATAAGGGCTATCAGTACTGGAGATGGCAACCTCATGGGTGTTCCCTGCCAAGGTTTCTCTTCAGTACACTTGCTTGCTCCCCTTTTCCTTTTCTTCCCTTTGTCGATCTCAGAGTTGTTGGATCTTAGCAGATAATAAAAGTGACTTGCAATAATAAGATACTGCATTTATTATCCATCCTAATGATTATAACAGAATGAGGTTGAAAATCGACATGCATCATTAATTGTAGTATGTGTGGATTATTAGACTAGTTTAGTAAAATCTCTTGGATATGATACATGGATGGCACTCATTGTCACAAGAATCGGTTGCTTTCCTCAAGTCACTATTCAAGAGCTGATTATAGCACATGTGAACCCCAAAATGCATGTGAACTGAACGAAATGAAATGATGAAGCTAAATCTCTCCTCAACTTCCGATCTAAGCAGTAGGGCGTCGCCTTGAAAACGAGAACGGTGGGGCCAAAAAAGGCCGAACCCTTTTTCCACATTATTGTGTTTTAGGTCTCGTCATTATTATGCTTATGCTTCAAGCAATGGCAAAACCCCAACTAACAAGAAATGCCCAAATGATTACTATCGAGATATAGTGTGTTTCTTGTCTGGGTCAGGAGCATTTTGATCCTTCCAAGTTATTATCTCTTGCAATTGAGTCCACATTTGATCCCGCTCTTGTAATTAGGACACGGTTGTCCTAAGCCTTGGTTTGGCCTGATTTTGCGCAGGTTCAATGCGACCCTGATGCTCGAGACCTTGAGAGGGAAGAGGATGATGTTCGTCGGGGATTCCCTAAACAGGGGACAGTTCATCTCCTTGGTCTGCCTTCTCCACAGAGAAATACCTGTTGGTTCCAAGTCGATGAAGACCAAAGGTTCGCTCTCTGTGTTCACCATCAAGGACTACAATGCCACGATCGAGTTCTACTGGGCGCCGTTCCTCCTGGAGTCGAACTCGGACGATGCTGTCATTCATAGGATCTCAGACAGGATAGTCCGGAAGGGTTCAATAAACACTCATGGGAAGCACTGGAAAGGAGCCGACATCATCGTGTTCAACACTTATTTGTGGTGGATGACGGGGTTGAAGATGAAAGTCCTGTAATGAGCCGGGACTAGCTTCAACTACATTTTGTTCTGGGTACCTTCAGCTTCATGGTGATGGAAATTGTTTCTTTTCTGTAGGAAAGGATCATTTGATGACGAGGAAAAGGATGTGGTAGAGTTGCCGACTGAGGAAGCCTATGGGATGGGATTGAAAACCATGTTGAAATGGGTCCAGAAGAACATGAACTTAAACAGTTCGAGGATCTTCTTCGTCACCATGTCACCCTCCCATCAAAAGTCAGTCCTCTGTTCCGCCATGATGTTTGTTCGTCGCGGAACATTAAACATGTGGTTTATTTTAGTTCCATTTTCCTTTTCCTGTTTGACAGGAGTATCGACTGGGGTGCAGAGCCTGGCGGCAACTGCTACAACCAGACGACGTTGATCGATGATCCCAGTTACTGGGGGTCTGACTGCAGAAAGAACGTGATGCGAGTACTAACCGAAGTTTTTAGCAAGACAGTGGTTCCAGTCACGGTGCTGAACATCACCCAGCTATCAAGCTACAGGAGAGATGCTCACACCTCCATATACAAGAAGCAATGGAATCCCCTCACCCCCGAACAACTCGCAAATCCCACAAACTACGCGGATTGCGTGCATTGGTGTCTACCTGGCCTCCAGGATGTATGGAATGAACTCCTCTTCACGAGGCTTTTTTACCCTTAAAACACGAGTTTTCGAGGACTTGGAGGAATGCGAGAAGTAACGTAAATGGCGTTTCTATTTTTCAAAATCCCGATTGCCAAACTGCACAAATCTTTCTACTTTCGCTGCGGCGTATTCTGAAATCCTGACATGGAGGGAGATCGACTGGTGGCGGCTCCAAGGTCTCCAATTCGCCAACCCCATTCTCCACAAGGAATGCCATTGCTAAACCCCATGTGATGTGAAGGTCCAGATGACAGTGCATTAGCCAGACACCTGTTTCGGATTTTGGAACAAATCAAGATAAGTTTGACAATGGAATTGGCGATTTCTTGGAGATCTGGTAATAAAATGCTTAATCGTGCTTGTATTACCTTAATAAAATGGAAGCCTTTTAAAGCTAAAGTTTTGGGGGTTCAACTTTTTTTGTCGGTAAAGATCTACACTTATTTCGTATAATACGAAATTGTTATATGATATTTTGTCTTGCAGCGCCAATACAAAATATTCATTTAATTAAGCAATTTAGATGTATTTAACGAATTTATGTATTAGTTATATGTTTACATTTTTTTTTTGTAAATTTGAGTAAAATATTCACCATTTGTAGAGCAAATTCCATTTTTTTTATTACAGTTCATGAAAAAAATGTATCATATGAACGTTAGTCTTGAAAAATCAAAAAACTTGCTGAAATTTCAAATATTTCATATTAAGTAGGAAATATTTCGTAATTAATGTAAATCATTTTACAACAATATTTATGCTACTCTTTAAGAAATAATTGCACTAAAATACAAAATATATTAACAAAAAATGTCATACTACTAATTATTTGTTCATAACAAATTTTATTCACACTACTATTTAATTGATTAACTTTACCATTGGTTTCCGTTTTTCGTGCACAATAAATTCGTATTAAAAATAATGATGAATAAAGTTTTCATTTATTGCAAAACTTTTGTATATCTTTAAGAAGTTGAAGGATTCTTTCGAGGCAATTATGTAGCAATTGTTTTATAAATTGGAACATTTAATGCTGATAGACCGAATTTTACGTATACCTTTATGAAATTCCAAAATTTTTTGTGGATTTCTTCTCTGATATTTTATTGTTAAAATATTTTTTTAAATTTTTTTGCAAAGATATAGATGAACTAATATAAATTAGATTGTACAAATTATATGCATGGTACTACAATTCTGTGTTGTAGAGCAGCCGACGCCAACTGTCCTAAAAGTTCAAACTGTTAGGTGAATGAGTTGCACACTATATCATTTTCAACACTCCCCTCACGCTGAACTGGGTTGGCCTTTTTGGCCATTTTTGCGATTTCCTGATCCAGGTATTAGGCAGGCTTCTTTTGGCCCATTTCTTTTGCCTAGGGGTTGGGCTTCTTGGCCCTTTTTTTCGTTCTTTAATTATTTTCTCACTTTGCACCTGACAGGTATGAACCATCGACCTCTGACTTTAATACTAAATTTGTTGAGGTAATGTGTGTTACACTAAGGGGGTGAATTAGTGTTAAAGTCCAATTAAGGATTTTTAACTCTTTTTCAACAAACCCCACAGCGAAAAAAAGCTTCTATAAAATAGAACCGTAGAGACAGTTTTCTATAAGACAGAACGTACGAATGTGATTGCGATTTGTTTGATGGACGCAAAGCTTTTATAGTGGTTCGACAAGCTTTGTTTACATCCACTCTCATCCAGAATTTGGATGGTTATCACTAAAACGAAACGTAGTCGAGATATAGAAGGTAATACGTGATCAGCCTTCTACAACATAGACCAGGAGGTTCTGCACCAAAGGTAACTATACAGTACATACCAGAAGGTTCTGCACCAAAGGTAACTATACAATACAGACTAGAAAGTTCTACACTAAAAGTGACTCAGTGCACGCGTTAACGCGACTAACAAAGGTAACCGGTTATCGGACGTTTCACTCGGCCGGTGTCCTCGCCTACAACAACCTACAGCGACTTCCGTAGGACTTTTCACTCCGATGGCGTCCCCACCTGCACAGCAACCCACTACGACTTCTCTTGCGCATTCCCTCGAAACAACGACTAAGCAGACATAAAATACGTGCCTAAGATTCTCCTGCACGGTCCCTCGAGACTACGGCTAAGCAGACACAGAACCCCTGCCCAAGGTTATCCTGCACACACAAAACGTTACACCATAGAAGCTGGTCAGTCCATCACCTTCTGTGCTCCTAGGGTATTTGCCCTTCTTTTCGGCTCACTGCACGTTGGCCACACCAACAACCTGCTGCACGCCTCCACCAACGTCTTCTACAGCCTCCAACTAAGAGTCCCTAGTGGCCCCAGGTCACTCTCCCAGAAGACTTCACCAACGTTGCAGCTTTCTACAGCGAGCGTCGTGTGACTAGAAAGACTCAAACGAACAAAAACAAAAAGATCACAAGTTCGCGGTACAATCCCTCTGAAGTTTACACAATGACATACAATTATAAAACGTTAAGCATAGAAGGTAGAATTGACTAATATAGCTTCTACACTTAAATGGAAAATGAATAAATCATTGATATTAATTCCATTAATAAGAAAATGATGTCTTCCATTGGTCCGTTGGGGATAAAATCTTATTAAAAATAATTTAATTTAATCAAATCCCTTCGGAGATACTTGAAGAAGGTTATAGATTACGAATAACCTTTTATGAATGGAGATAATTGAAAATTAATTTCCTCAAGTTATTTTATGAGAGTCATTAGTTTATTTTGATAAATCTCGACAAATAACACGTTTCTGTTATCCAAAGAAAAATTACTAATGGAAGATAACATCCATATGATATATAGCTAATCATGTAGAACCTTCCATAAATAGATAATTTATTTTCTTCAATTTGAAATATATTTTTTTATTTCTTTGATAACGAAATCATTTGATTTCGATCAGATAATTAACCTGATCAGTTTGGATAATTTCATAATTAATTATTAATTACAAAAATATTTCCTTATAAAAGGTTCTCATCAGGAGTAGCTTTTGTCGTATAGAGGATTGACTTCTGTTTCGCAGAAGGTCAATGCTCATCATCGAAACCACTTCATTAGTGTGAAACGATCGAATAGAAGGAGAAAATGCGAACAGAACGTATATTTTGTACAGCCAACGATCTTCCATACGATAGATGAAACCATCTGTAGAGCTGTTGCACTTACGAGGAATGTATATTGGAGTGTATAAGCTGCGAAAATGATTTCTCTTTCTTAATCTTCCTCTAACATGAAATGATTACACACTCCTATATACATATATGAAGGAATAAGAAATTCAAAGATTATAGAAACCGCTATGGTAAATGACTTACATTTAATGACCTATTTAATCTCATTCAATGCTCCATTTATTTGGTGCTTCAATGCTTCACTACCTCGATGTTTTTACTGCTATGTAATAAAAAATTATTGTCAACATTTTGTGCATAAAAGTACAAAAAAAACGTAGTGTATTTTACGTATGCATTTTCATATGTATTGGGGCCAGTAAAAATAGTTGTATTTCTCTTCTTCTATTTTGTAAATCACGATGAATATATTTCGTATGACATGAAATTGTTCGCTCCGGAAGTGACCGCGGACAAGCCGGATCCAAACATGTCGGAAATCTTTGGCACTACGGGTAACTGGTGCCTAGGGGATTCGTTGAATGTGTGGTCGCCGTATGAAATGAATGAAAAGAGGGAAGACAGCGGATGGGCAGCCTTAAACGGATACGGATGCCATCGACGATGCCTTCGGAGGTGAGCAAATACGCAGGAATACAAAGAGAGCTTGAACGTTGGAATGCTTGAAAAGATAAATTGACAATATGTCCGTTTGTAGAGAGGTGTTTTGTGCAATGTCTAATAACAAGTATTTATACTAAGCTAGACCTACGTATATACGGTAAATAAATATTGCAGATATATTACGCTTCCTTTGCTGTCGGTCTCCACGGAATATTTCCTTTCCACATGAGTTATCTTGGCAACAATCTCCTCCGAATCTTGAGATCTTCTAGAGTCTTTCTTAATAGCTAAGTTGATCAATTGCATGGCCCATTGGCCTTCGCTGGAGAGTTTCCTCGCTCGCTCAACCAACTGTCGCTTGTCGCTTCCTTTTGTCGCCCGTTGCTAGGTATCCTTGTCGCTTGGTGACTACTTCGCCTAACAAGCCTTCGCTTGGTGTGTTTCCGTTACCACCTCCTTACTGGATTCCCGTCCTTTGGGCCTGCATTCTGGACTGTTGATCCACAGATGAGACTAAGATCTGTGGCCCAGAATTTCTATTGTTAAACATATAAGCCCACTCAAGGCAGACTAAGTGATCCATTTCGCCTTGAAAAAGACCAAGCAATCATTCTCCTGCAACTCGATAACGTGTGCAGGCGAGTAATAAATCCCTAACCGTTGATATCCCATGAGCGTATCGGCTGAGATTTCCTAGGATAACTATTGAAATTCCCGAAATCTCTGCCATGATATCTCCTCTCAAGATCATTTGTCCTTCATGATTTTGCTATAAAAGGTAGCGCTCAGTTCATCTTCCAAATAACAAATATTGCTTCTGAAAGTAACCAACCCATGAATCTCTTTCATTCCTCTTAAAAACTTGCCCAGGGACTATCTCCATCACCTAATGAGGATGGTCTCCTTCCTTCTTTGTGATTCCATCTAAAATCACCACTTTCCTCGTTCTGGAAGGAGAGAGGGCCTGCACAAGTCCTCGGCACGACATCCTGGGCGGCGTTCATTTGAGCCTGCCGTTGTCGTTCCTCAACGCCTCCGCATCCATAGGCGATGCAGGGAAACGTGGGACGAAGTGCGACTCCATCCTCACAGTCTTCCGAGAGATCCGACCCAGCACTTGGTCTCCAGCTCCACGGCATCGCGTGTTCTCCTCGTGTTGCTACATGAAGATCTCCACAGAGTGATGGAGTTTCCATTTGCAACCAAGGATCTTCTTCGTCAGAGGGAAGAAATGGGTGTGACATGTGACCGTCTTCTGGGGATTAACCCTTGACTCTCCTGGGAAGCTTGTAGGGTTTTTTCATCACAGGGAAGAACCTAGTGTCGGCCTGGTTCGTGTGGATAAACCCTTGAACGTTTGTATGATCCTCAATAGAGCATTTCCTGATAAACGAAAACGTCATCTACTGAATCGCTTACGTTTCATTTGTTGTACATTTATCATCAATCAAACCCATGTAATGAAACAGATTTGAATGAGAATAAATGTGTTTTCTTCGATCTCTTCACTTTCCACTTATGACTTTTGGGGTGTCACCAGTTTCCAAGCGAAGCGACGTTCTGTATGTCGCTGGTTTGCAAGTGAGGCGACGTTTCCTTAGTGGGCCTAGTATGTCAAGCGACGTTTCACTTGAGCCCAGTCCTTTGTCGGTTTCTGGGGGACAAAGTCCTTGAGGTAAGGGTTTCCCCCTCACGTTTCTTAGAACAACTTTCTTCCTGTCTTTTCATATTTCCTAGAAACCCTCGTTCTCCGGCTCCCATGGATTCTGATACTTCATCTTCGTCGTCCTCGAACTCTGCGTCCCATATAGTTGGTGACGCGGCCAGTTTCGACATGCCTTTTCTAAGGCCAAGCAGTTTCATGTCTTTCCTTGTTATGAGACGAAGTCAAAATATAGACTCCCAATTCCAAACCATCAAACCCTTAGTCTGTACATCCATGATCGGGACAGTTCGTTCCTTTATACCAGCAAGTTTCCCACTGTGTTCTCTTCTGGCGAGATCGACCCGTCCGGATGGGGGCCGTCCGTTCGGGCGAGCCTCCGTTGCTTTCCTTCTCCTAGGAGAAAGGTCAGTCCCGATTGGGTACCCGATGGATGGAGAAGAAAGGCGCCGCGTGGGAAGCGATGGGGATTAAAACCCTGATCGAAGTATGCCACTCCTCGGTTGAGCCCAGCCTTTCTGTTCTTGCAGGGTTTCTTTCGTTCTGGAATCCTATTGTCAACTGATTCTACCTCCCAAAAGGGCCGATGACAGTCACCCTGGAGGATATCGGTTTCCTGACTGGTTGTGGTCTTTCTAGCACTCCTTTGCGCTTTGACAGCCAGCGTGCAGACCTTCAGTTCGATCCTTCTGAGTACGTTAGTGAAGTCGCTAAGTGTCACCTTAGGGATGACAAGTGGGGGCTCCAGGAGGAGTTTAAGTTTTAATTGGAGTGGTTGTCCAAGTATATTTTCTGTAACCGGGGCAAGCGTCCTGGTCAATTTATGGTTGGTGTGGCCACCAGGATTGTTGAGGCTGCCAACGCTGACAAGCCAAAGCCTGTGTGGCCTTTACTCCGTTTCTATTGAACCTCATCTACCGTAGCCTTTTCCAGGCGACCAATGATCCGGCCAACTTTCCTCAGTGCCAGACGGATGGCCCTCTGTGGATCGTATATTTGTGGATCGTGTTGTATTTCCCGGGTTTTACTCGTTATCCTGCCGCCTTGCGTACCCGTGACGATGTTATCATAGTGGGCTCATCTAATTACCGAGGTACCCTTGGTGTTGTTGGATGTGTTGAGGCCTTGGTGAACGGTCGCATTGACGATGACACCGTGGGAACAGTCGTTTCCTGGCATCCAATTTCTGAAGAGTGGGAGAGCCTGCATTCAGAGATGGCTGAACGCTTTCAGCCGGCTTTCTATGCGAGGGACTTGGTAGCTATAGACCTTGAGGGCCTGATCTTCGAGGTGTACAACACTTACCTCTGTGCCCGCAGTTGGGTTTCACCCAGAGTGTGGGCGTTCCATTCTTTCAGTCAAAGAATCAACCTCTGGACACTCGTAGTGTATTCCTTTTGGGGCCTGGACTGGCCGAACACTCTCAGCTGCCGCACCTTCATTCGATGAAGGTCGGGCCTAAACTCTCAGCTGGTCAGTCGCCGGAGTTTTCTGTTGCCTGGTTCAGGACTTGAGAGCGGATGCAGGTTACCTCTCAACTGGGAAAGCTGATTGAGAGAGAGAAGTCAACACCTTCCCTGGCGCTTCCTGGTCCGAGCGAGGCGTCTTCCAAGAAGCGGTCATTAGGCAACGACGGGTTCTCCTCAGGTATGCTAGAGCAGTTTGACCTCTATCGTATCAGTGTCCGAATGGTAATCCTTACCATTGGCAATAGGTTTCAAGAAGAGTAGGTCCTCCCGAACGAGCTCATCATCACAAGGAGCCCGTTTGAAAAGGAAATCATCTCGAGGCCATGTTCCCCCGTCGTTGCCGAGTATTCCCTCTGACCGTCCCACCGAGCAGGTGTCGCACGGGACTGTGTCAAGTACTACTTCTAGCCTAAGTTTTACTTCCTGGTAGAAGTCTTAGATTTAACACGCTTTCCCTTTGTCAAGGTGCTGCTGCATTTTGCCCCATTGATGTAGATGAAATCTCTGATGACATCCCAATCTCCTCATAGCTAAGTGGTGGAGGTCGCTCGGCTAGGCCGGAGTCGGGGAAGCCCCCCAGTGAGGTTGAACGTGGGGTTCTGCTTCCTCTGAGTCTTGCGGTCGAGGCCTCCTTAGGTAGTGTTGCAGTCGCTCAGGAACTTCCAAGCGAGGCGATAGATGTTCTTCGGGGTCAGGCGACAAAGACCTCGCAGGAACGAACGGTGGAGCCGTCCTCGATCGAAATGAGGGAAGTACATAGGGATGAGGCGACAGGAGCCCCCTAGGCGAAACGGTAGAAGCCCCTCCAGGGCCGTAAATACGTGCTCCCTTGGTGAGTATTCCATGATTCGTGCCGTTTATCTCTTCCCTGGATTATTGTCTGAATCATGTGCCTTTGTGGTAGCCTTTGCAGTCTTCACTCTCCTCTGCCATCGTCCTCCTCGAACACGGGGTCACCTATGAGGAAGATTTCAACCAGCTACTGTCTGTGGTGGCAGAGATTGACTAGGCGAGCGTTGGTCGTCTGGAGTTGTCAATTCTGGTCTCCCTCTTTCGGCGGTCCTTCTGGCACTCGTGGAGCGAGCGGCGTGAGGCTGTCGCTCTTAAGGTGAAACAAGAGGAGAGGGAGCTCGTTCTAGCGCAGCCCCTCCCTTCCTCTGCCTAGATAGCGAAGCTCTCTGGCAAAGAGGCTGCCCTTTTGAAGCGGAGGGAAGAGTTACAAGTTGCTATCCAGCATCTTCAAGTGGAGCTGGACGCCGTTTCTACGGACCTTGTTGCAGTTGGTCCGAGTCTGGTTGCCGCCCGCACGACCAAGACAGCCGAGCGTGCAGCCCTTGACCATACGAGAGAGGCGTATGAGCGTGATTGGGATAAGGCCCCCAATTTTGAGGCGAAGGAAATCATGGTGACAAGTATAAAGGACCCGATGAAACGCTTACTGTGTTCCTCGCCTCTTAATTGACTTGCTACGTTTGTAATTGTCCCCAGATTATGGGGAAACGTTTTGATATAATATTTTTGTGTATTTCCCACATCATAGGTCTAGACCTCTTTAGGTACTTACCGTTAATTTTGAGGTTATGCATAGATCTATCGACCCCTCTAGGCGATATGAATTCCCAAGATGGGACTCAATTACCCGGAGGCCCTTCCCAATTTGGTGTCCATTTCCCTTGAAAGTAGTCTCGGACTCCCTCAGGCAACCTAAGTTTTCAAACTAGGTCCCCCTTGCTAAATGACCGAGGGACCACTTTCTTGTTATAGTAGCGGGCAATTTTTCTCTTGTGTGCTTCCAAATGGTTCAGCACGTTGTTCCTGGTGGTTTCTAGTCCCTCCTGCTCGAGGTGCATGTCTTCCTCGTATCCCTCGTGTTCGCCGAGGTGCCTGAAGAACCTAAGCGATTGTTAATGCACTTCTATCGGGAGCATCGCATCGTGCCCGTAAACTAGGTTGTACGGGGCGACGCCTGTGCTTTCTCTTTTGATAACCCGTAGGGCCCATAATGTCTCCTGGAGGAGGGTATGCCATGTGCGCGGGTTACTGCCAATCATCCTTTGTATCACTAGCTTGATGAGTTTGTTAAAGGCTTTTGCTTGTCCGTTGGACTAAGCATAGTATGGAGTTGAGTTGAGTACTTTAAACCCAAAATCTTCGGCGAATTCCTTCATGAGTTCGCCGTTGAACACCCTTTCGCTTATGTCCTGAGTTTCGTCTTTGTTCATTAGCGAACTAAGGTACGTAATACGTGGGAATTCAGTAGTCCCTAGGTTGATTTCCTTCAAGGGAGCATGAGACAACAGAAGTATTAAGAACCTCTTTATTATTTGAATGAATAGTTAGCATGTCCTGGCATGCTTGAGGAGACGCATTACACTGTGCCTCACTTATTCTGGATGTACTGTATCTAGCTAACTTTTCTAAGACATCCAGTATTGGATTAGTTTGTTCACTCTCCATTAGATGAGGATGGGTTGAGGAGTTTATCGGGCTCCAAGTGCGTCTCGGTCTGTTGGATGCTGTTGTCGTCTCGTATTCCAGCTTCGTGCATCTCCTTCTCGAGTGGAGTTAGATCTTCTTTGACCTCGAGCTGCAGCTCATCTCCCCATCTAGTTGGGACGATCGGATTTTGAGGCGGTGCCAGCGGTGTTCCATCGTATGAAACCAGCAAACTCGTAGCCCGCTTCGCCTAGAGTGCCAACATTTGGGTCCCCCATAGCCTCTACTTTAATGTCATATCTTTGACCTGTTTGACTACCCCTACGCAGACATAAGGTAAGTCAGTATTTTCAATTGCTTTTCCCATAACAACCTCTAAACCATGTTTCCCCCATAATAAGAGTTCCTGGTGAAGAGTAGAAGGTACAGCTCCAGCTTTATGAAGCCAATCTCTCCCGAGTAAAGTATTAAAAGAGGGCTTTATGTCAATGACGAAGAAAGCCGTCTTCTTTTCATGCGTGCCTACTCGGAGTTTAGCAGAGACCACGCCTACACAGGAGGAAGTAGTCCCATTGAAACCACTGACTCTTACGTCGGTGTCCCCCAGTTCGGCTTTGTCATCCCCTAGGCTCTTATAAGCTTCGAGGGGGAGCAAGTTGATAGTCGCTCCATTGTCTACAAGGACACGACGTACTGCTACGTTGTTGATCGTCGCTTGGAAATGGAGGGGAAACATGTGTTTCCGTAACGTTGCAGGTGGTTCTTTAAACCACCAACTCGGAAAGTTCCGAGGTATATCAATTGAGGTATTAAGATTGAAGGGTAGAGGTAGCCTTCCTTTCATCGACCACTTTCTCTTTTGGCGAACTCAGCTAGTAGCATGAGAACGTTATATGCAACTTCTTTCGCCTCAGGTAGAGTCCCGAATTGAATCGGGTTGTAATCGCTCAGCAAGTTAGACGTAAGGTCAATTTCACTTGACTCCTTCGTCTTCTTAATGTAAGAGATTGATGTCTTGGTGCGCTTTTCCGCGGCGCGTCGAGCCCTCTTCTATCTTCGCTTCTTGGTTTTCTCGGTGAGTATCTAGGGTTGTGCTTCCATGCTCACTTTCTGCCTTGTCCCTATATTTGGGAGAACGGGTACACGAATGAAGCTTGAATTTGATAGGGATTGTAGGCGATTATCAACCTGAACAAACTCCCTTTTTAGGTTTCCCTCCAGGCGAAACTTCCAAGAAATTAGTAAACTCAGATTCAGATTGATTACCTGACGGAGGATCGACCTTTTCCAGTTTGATCTTCCCTTTAGATGCCAATCCCGCTAGAAGCAGGAAGTACTGATTACAACAAAGCTGGCACATCTGGGTGATGAGTACCTTGTGGGCTGCTATTGGTTTGCACCTGTAACAGAGCATGTTAGCTGTTACAAATTGGGCTATAGATGTTCTCTTTTTCATCGCATCCTCATTGCCTCGGGGGTAGTCTTATTGCTTTGTATTCTCTTCTGCCTGCTGAGGTCCGAGGCGATCTACAGCGCGTCGCCTGGAAGCCTTTTTGGCGTGAGCCCCTTTTTGACTGGACTCACTATCACCTGCCAATCCTTGTCTCATGAGTTCCTCAGGGGTGTAGAGCCCTTTCTTCCCATTGGGTGGAGTATTGTTCCGTTCCAGACGTTTCTCTGTGCGCTGGAATGTTCTGGGGCCATTGTTGATTCCCATCGCCATCTCTCTGAGGCGGTTAAGGTCATACCACTCTGTCTTTTTCTCACCAAGAAGGTACTTCCTGAAAGTATGGCAATGATCGGTGGTTTGTGACTGATCCATGTGTGCCGGACAACGGTTATGCTGCATTCCTTTGAGGTCAATAGGGCACTGAAGGATTCCTTTGCTTACAAGCCGCTTGAACAGCATGTTGGCAATGTGCGTCTTGCCAGTCTCAAGCGATTTATCCCTGTCACCTTGCATCGGCGAAAGAGACGTGGTCAGGCAATTGACCTTGAAGGTGTTCACATCAACAAAATCATCAAAAGGATGTGACTTTGTTAACGCCTGATCCTGTGAATCGGGGAAGCGTAGTTCCTTTGATTCGATAAGATCTTTCACCAAGTTTCTAAACGTGATGCAGTCTTTAGTGACGTGGGTGAATGACCCATGCCACTAACAGAAGTTCCCCGATTTCTCTATGTCGGTGCGAGAAACTTGACGTCCTGACTTTAATCGAATTCGCCCGTTTTGGGCCATGAACTCAAAGATTTCGTCAGCCTTTGACTTGTCAAAGGAGTATTTCCTTTGGAGACGCCTTGGCTCGGAAGTTCTTCTTTGTCAACTCCTCGCACGTTAGGGATTGTCCCTTCACGTATTCCGCGATGTCGACGTCGACGATTGGTTCTGCTTGATAAGTTACCACAGGTCCCGTTATCAAACTTTCTTTCGCCTGGCTTTTCTCTATAAGAAGGTTTCATATCGGATAGCTCTCCTGGCTAGTTCGTTCCAATCCCTGAAGACTTCTCCCTCCAATTTCTTTCTGAGTCGAAGGAGAATGGAATCCTGGGCGATGGCTATGAGTTCGGCTTTGGATGCAGAGGTTTTACATCTGAGCCTTCCTTTTCGAAGTTTGTTCAAAAGGATGGCTACAGGTTCACCAGGTTGTTGTTTCATGTGAGTGAGATCTTGTAAAGTCACGGCTGGGTCAGTTTGCACAAACGCCAGCATGAATTGGATTTGCATGTCATCCCAATTTTTCACTGAATTAGGAGGCAAGTTTACATACCACATAAACGCAGCTTCGGTAAGGGAGCTTGGAAAAAGACGAAGTTTCCAGAAACCATTAGTGGCGGCCTCTCCAGCTTGATGAGTGAAGCAAGCAATATGTTCCGCAGGCGAAATCCCTTCTTCGCCCGAAAAACGGGCAAATTCAGAAACGCGATATCCCATAGGAAAAGGGTAGTCATGATCGATATTGTCAGGATACGGAGCCCGGTATAGCTGGATTTCGTTTGCCTCATCTGTCCCAGGGATAGCCCTTTCAACTAGTTGAGCAACGTAGTCTCTAATCTCATGTGTAATCACTGGTGGCGCGATTACTTCCGGCAATGTCGTCTCCCTCCTACGTACCGGCTGGGGAAAGAGTGTCATTGTTCCTCCGTAGGGCGAATGAATTCCCTCTCTACATGTCTGACGAACTCTTCCCTTCTCCGGAATGGAGGTTGGTATGCAGCTTGATGGACTGGTTGTACAACCCTCCTGCCTTCGTTTATCAAGAGTGGTGGGTTGTTATACGCCGTCCTTCTAGGGCTTGCATAGATAGGGACATCCTCCGTATCAACCTTCCTTCCCACGAGTGGTGGGTTGTGATACCTAGTAGCCGACTCGACCCTTCTATCAACGGACTGCTCAATGGTACCCCTGACACAGCTCCGAGGTTCTGAAAGACGGCCTCAATCTTGGAGTCGATTGTTTCTTTCAAGGAGTCGTGCTTCTGGTCGATAGCATCGACTTTCTCTATTAAGAGCTAGAGAGTGTTCATGATGGCTGATAGTTCTCCAGCTAAGGCTAGGTTTGATCCATGTCCATCGTTGGTGTTCTCACCTTCGCGGTTGTTACCTCCAAGGTTGTTCAAATTACCACCAGATCGAGTTGTTGGCATTGTTGTTAGCCCTTTACTCCCACTATGGTCGCCAAAGGCGTGTTCACTCCGGAAGTGACCGCAGACAAGCCGGATCCAAACACATCGGAAATCTCTGGCACCACGGGCAACTGGTGCCCGGAGGATTCGTTGAATGTGTAGTTGCCGTATGAAATGAATGAAAAGAGGGAAGACAGCGGATGGGTAGCCTTAAGCGGAAGCACTTACGGATGCCATCGACGATGCCTTCGGAGGTGAGCAAGCACGCAGGAGCACAAAGAGAGCTTGAACACTGAAATGCTTAAAAAGATAAATTAACAATATGTCCATCTGTAGATAAGTGTTTTGTACAATGTCTAAGAACAAGTATTTATACTAAGGTAGACCTACGTATATACGGTAAAGAAAAATTGCACCTATATTATGCTTCCTTTGCTGCCGGTTTCCACGGAATATTTCCTTTCCATATGAGTTATCTTGGCAGTAATCTCCTTCAGAATCTTAAGATCTTCTGTAGTCTTCCTTAACAGCTAAGTTGATCAATTGCATCGCCCATTGGCCTTCCCCGTAGAGTTTCCTCGCTCGCTCAACCAACTGTCGCTTGTCGCTTCCTCTTGTCGCCCGTCGCCTAGTATCCTTGTCGCTTGGTGACTACTTCGCCCAGCAAGCCTTCGCCTGGTGTGTTTCCGTTGCCAAATCATTGCCGGATTCCCGTCCTTTGGGCCTGCATTCTGGACCGTTGATCCACAGATGAGACTAAGATCTGTAGCCCAGAATTTATATTGTTAAACAGAGATCTCCGACATGAGAGACTTGGACACGTTGGCTTTTACAAATTGAAGACCGTGATGAGTAAGTAAATGCTCAAGGGTTTTCCACAGTCGGAAGTAAACGTCAACAACATCTTTGCAAGTTGTCAGTACAATAAAGCTCACTAGCGACCAAATGAGGAGTCTAAGTATAGGGCAGAAGAGCTTGCAGTTGATCCACTCAAACATGTTATGTCAAGGGATACATCCATCAAAAGGCGACTGCAAATACATGGTGACGTTGACTATTTCAAGTATGTCTAGATAGACTTTATGAAAGATAAGTATGAAGTATAATAAAACTTGAAAGAAGTTAAGGTCGTAGTAGAAAGTAGCTTACAGATGAAGGTGAATGTTTTCGTCAAAATATGATTCTTAAAAGAAAGCGTAAGACACACAATCACAATAACAAAAATTTGTTTGCTACCTTGTTCTTAGTTTAACATTATGTTGTTTTTGTTTTGGTATTTTCTTCGAGTATACTTTGTTAGTATTCTCTGATTAAGCATAGTTTTTTTTTGTAACTTTTTCTTATACAACGACTCCTTCTCGAACGAAATTTTTAATTTAGTGTTCGTTCGTCAAATATTATCAAGTTTATTAGCCAAATAGGCGGCAATCCACGGCAGAGCAGGTGGGGCGTTGGAAGACGATCTCCTTGAAAAGAAAAAAGGGGCGGGAGATCGGGGAGAGTAAAGACTTGATTCGGTGGGGGTGACTTCACCAGGGAGTTTTTAGGAAAAGGAAGATCCAAACGAGGTCGTTTCGGGGCCGAGAAAGAAAATGGACCAAGTAACGGCCCAAGCTAAAAGCAAATAATCCCTGGATTGGATTGATTACAAGAGTCTGTGTAAACTATTTGCTATCACGTTCATGGCTAGGGGCATTGATTGCCATCCCATCCCATCCCTACGTATTTTATTCTCAGGTCTAAAGGTCTAGGTAGGGCATGTCTCTTTCTGTACGCATCTTCTCGTACGAGGCATCAATTTAATTCCGTCCTGACAACGTTAACTCACTCGTCTGACAGGTGAGCAGAACTCTAGTCGTGTTTATAACTGACGTGATTAAAATCTAGTCGTGTGGTGGGGGTGGTGTCGGTTGATGGGAAACGGGAGAAGATCGGGGATGAAATAAAGAGAACCATTTGATCCAAACGACGGGGGATGGTGTCAGAGGTGAAACGCCATCCTTCAAGGAATCAGTGAGTACTGTCGAATGAAGTTGGTTGGTTACTCTGGTTGTGAAGAAGAAGAAGAAGGGACAATGATAAGTGAGGAAATAGGGCCAACCCAAAGTATGCCTGCTTTAAAAGAGAGATTAGACCAGTCAGTGAAAAGGGAGTGGTGTCCTTGTCCTGTGGACATGGAATGGCTGGTGTCACAGGGACGCAAGAAACCCAGAAAATTTCTCGACCCTGGCGGCGTCGTAACTCCCTCGGAAGCACGACCAGCCCTCTCGTTCGGATTCCCCTTAAGCCCCGCCCACACTCACAAGTGTTTGCTCACGTACTCTCGTGTATCGCTCACGCTTGCACTCAAGGACGCTCGCAAGGACAAGGACTCGCTCACCAGAACACAAGGATGTGGCCGAAGGCACAGATTGTATTACTCAACTCAATCTTACAATGTGTCTCGCCCAGCCCCCTCACATCTCTTATTTATAGGGGCATGGGGCATGCATGTCATTTACATGTGTACATCATGCAAGCAGCCAAAGACTACCAAGGGACGCCCGCTCTAAGCAGCCCAAGGGTCGTCTGCTCCCACCTGCGCCGACAGAGGAAGCTCCAGGGTCGTGGCATCAGTGGAAGATCCAGAGTCGCCTGCCGCAGCGCCAGAGGAAGATCCAGAGTCGCCTGCCGCAGCGCCAGAGGAAGATCCAGAGTCGCCTGCCGCAGCGCCAGAGGAAGATCCAGAGTCGCCTGCCGCACCCTTCTGGTCACGTCAGACCTGCCCCAGCATGCGTCCGACCCAAGTAAGCGACTATCCAGCTTCCCTTTCCGCCAAAGACCAGATTTGCTCGTGCCTCCCTCACGAGCCATGCCCAAGGAACCGTCCTAGGCGTGTTCCTTGCCTAGCATCCGTCCATGGGCGCTTACAAACTTCCCCCACCAGAAGAAGTCGACGCCCTCGTCGACGTCTTGTTGAGGTACGCTTGCACCTCGTCCTCGAATTGCCACAGAGTGGTTGCTTTCTCCCAAGTGGCCTCTGCCGCCTCCTTGCCCCTCCATTGGACAAGGTACTCCGTTCTACGATTCTTCTTGCTTTGTCCCAAGACGCGATGATCAAGTATTCGCTCCACCTGAAGCTCATGCTGTACCCGCACAGTAGGAGGCGCCCGTTTTGCTTGGACTCTCCCTTCGGTACGATCATCGTCATGGAATGGCTTCAAGAAGCTCACGTGGAATGTTGGATGAATCTTCATCCTTTCAGGCAGCTTCAACCTGTAGGCCACCGCACCCACACGTTTGACAACTTCAAAGGGACCGTCGTACCTTTGCACCAAACCACGATGGACCCGCTTGCTATTGATTTTCTTCCAAATCTGCGGGGTGAGCTTAAGCATGACCTTGTCGCCCACATTGAATTCCACCGCCCTTCGACGCTGATCAGCATACTTCTTCATGCGTCGTGCTGCTTTCTCCAAGCTATCTCGCGCCTCGCTGAGCATCTCATGCTTGTCCCGGGCGAAGCGATAGGCAGCTGGACAGGGGCCACCGGACCGTTGCAGCGCTACATCTTGAGGCGTGAGCGGCTGGTACCCAATGGCAAGCTCAAAAGGACTAAAACCCGTCGCGGACGACCTGTGTAGGTTATAACAAAACTGAGCGCTATCAAGTAAGCAGACCCAGTTTTGTTGACTTGCCGTCACGTAGTGACGAAGATATTCCTCCAACAAGGCATTAGCTCGCTCCGTCTGGCCGTCGGTTTGCGGGTGATTGGCCGTGGAAAACTTCAGCTCCGAACCTAAGAAGCTGAAGAGTTGCGTCCAGAAACGGCCCGTGAACCGCGCATCACGATCACTCACAATGTCTGTCGGCAGCCCAAAATGTTTCACGACGTTCTTGTGGAACAGCTCGGCCGCAACTTCTGCCGTGCAAGCATGAGGAGCAGCAACGAAGACACCGTACTTGGAGAAACGATCGACCACCACCATGATCGATGACAGCCCGTCCACCTTTGGAAAGCCTGAAATGAAATCCATTGAAACCGACACCCAAGGCTTCTCTGGAATTGGCAACGGTTGGAGCAGTCCCGCCTCCCTCCGTCGCTCGATCTTGTCCTGCTGACACACAAGACAAGAACGCACATACGCTTCGCAATCCTCCTCGAGACGGGGCCACACATAGCTTCTCTTCACCAAGGCAATCATTCGTTCCCGCGCCGGGTGACCGGCCCACAATGAGTCATGTGATTCTCTGAGGATTCGCTCTCGCAGTCCCCCACCAATAGGGACGCAGAGACGCTGGCCCGCACCATACAGCAAGTCGTCCTCTAGCCAATACCTTCGCACGTTCCCGGCTTTGACCTGCTCTACCAACTTCACGTAAGTGGGGTCAGCTTTGACAAGGGCACGCACCTTGTCAAGGATATCAATATGAAAGGAAGAGATGGCTGCGATCGTTTCCATCGGCTTCCGACTCAGCGCATCGGCCACCACATTGTGCTTTCCCGGACGATGTTCCACTCGAAATCGTACTCAGCCAGGAACTCTTGCCATCGAGCCTGCCGCGGGGACAACGTCTTCTGAGTTTTGAAGAATGTGTTCGCTATGTTGTCGGTCTTGATCACAAAGGTGGTCCCCAACAGATAGACCCGCCAAACTCGTAAGCAATGGATAACAGCCAACATTTCCTTCTCATGGGCAGAGTACCGCTGTTCAGCGTCCTTCAGCTTCCAGCTTTCAAACGCTACGGGGTGCCCATCCTGAACCAGAACGCCACCCACCGCCTGGTCAGATGCATCAGTATGGACTTCAAAGGGTAGATCAAACCTGGGGAGCTTGAGGACGGGTTCTGAAGAAACAGCTTCCTTCAGGTCATCGAATGCCGCTTGACACCGCTCGTCCCAAGACCAGGGATGATCTTTCCTCAGCAAATCCGTCAAAGGGGCCACACGCCGAGAGTAATTTCTTACAAAGCGACGGTAGTAGTTAGCAAGTCCCAGGAAGCTTCTTAGTTCTGAGACTCTACCCGGTGCCGGCCACTCTCGAATGACTCGCACCTTCCCCTTGTCCATCCTCACACTTCCTCGCCCAATCACATGGCCTAGGAAGTTGATCTCCTGCATACAAAACTCACACTTCTCCTTTTTGACATAGAGTGTGTGCTCCCTAAGTTTGGATAGAACAAGCCGTAGGTGCCCAAGGTGCTCTTCTAGGGTCTCCGAGTATACAACGATATCGTCCAGATACACCACCACAAACTCATCGATGTAATCATTGAAAACATCACTCATCAAGTTACAGAAAGTGGCGGGAGCATTGGTTAAGCCGAAAGGCATCACCAAGAACTCAGACGACCCATACCTCGTCACCATCGTAGTTTTGGGCTCATCCCCCTCTGCAATGCGGACTTGCCAATATCCCGACCGCAAATCCAACTTAGAGAAATAGGCAGCCTTCGACAGCCGATCGAACAAATCTGCCACCAAGGGTACTGGGTACTTGTTCTTCACGGTAACTTTATTTAGCCCCAGGTAATCCACGCAAAGCCGCAAGGTGCCATCGTGCTTCATTTGGAACAGGACAGGAGCTCCGAAAGGGGCCTTGGATGGCTGAATTTTTCCCGACTCGACCAATTCACCCAATTGAACTCTTAGCTCCGCTAGTTCTTTTGGGGCCATCCTGTAAGGAGCTTTAGCAGGGGGAACGGTACCTGGGAGGAGATCAATTTTGTGGTCCACCGTCCGCCTAGGAGGAAGACCCTTTGGTAGTTCGGCAGGCATGACATCTTGGAACTCTTCAAGGACAGAATCAATAACTTGGGGGATCTCCGTGGACGTGGCCTCCTCCACTTCGAAAACCGCTGCAAGGTAGATCATCTCGCCCTTCTTCCAACCCTTAGCCAACTGCATTGCCGACACCATCTCCGATTTCCCATCACCGGCTTTCCCTTCTAAGTATTGCCCTTGAACGAAGCATGGATGGGACGTGTCCCCAACGAACAGCCCACCCAAATGAGGCATCACCGCAACCTGGGCATCCATAAAGAAATTGTTCCCCAAAATAACATCAAAGTCATCGAGAGGAACTACCATGAAGTCGAGGGATCCTTCCCACAAGCCGAGGGTAATTTTCACGCTCTTCGCCATTCCATTAATGGGCTGGCTCCGAGAGTTCACCGCCTTGATGCGACACGAATGCTCGTTCACCACCATTCCCAGTCTCCCCACAACACGGTCGGCTACGAAACTATGCGTTGCACCCGTGTCCACCATCGCCATCACCTGATGCTTGTTGATAGACAAAGGAACGTACATTAGTCCCTTACCGGTACCCTCCTTTCGTAGGGCACTGAGCAACTGCAGTGGCGCAACACGAGTAGGGGCAGCTTCTTCTTCGGAGAGCATAGCGTTCAATCTCTCCTTCTTTGGGCAATCCCTCGCTCTATGAGGACCGTTACATATGAAACAGCCTTGATGGGTCTTAGGATCCTTCTTTGCCTCACCACCAGAGCCGCTCGATGTTCCCGAGGACTGCCCGCCCCCGCTCGAAGATTTACCCTTGGCCTTACCCTTTTTACCCTTCTTATTCTCCTGCGATGGACCTTTCGCAGCACCAGCATTCTTTCCCTTCGCATCGTTTCCACTATTTGCCCGGAAATCAACAAGTGCGTCGGCAGCAGCAACAGCCGTAGCAAGGAAACGGACGCCCTGCCGCCTCAGCTCAAGTTGTGCCAACAATTGAAGCCCGGACATGAAGTTGAACAACTTGTCGGCCTCCGACATATCCGTGATCGCCAACATCAACGATGAGAACTGCTTAACATACTCGCGCACCGAACCTGCGTGCTTGAGTTGTTTCAGGGCCTCCCTTGCAGCCCAGATAGTGTTCCCCGGAAGGAATTGGTCCACCAATTCTTTCTTCAACGCTTCCCAAGTTTCGATCTTTGGACGTCCCGCACTCAACTCGTCCTGTACCCGGGTCCGCCACCAGAGTTTAGCATCTCCGGTCAGGTACATTGCCGCGATCGATACCCTTTCCGTCTCAGGAACTTTCGCCGCAAGGAAGTACTGCTCCACGTCCCATAGGAAGTTTTGCAGCACCTTCGCATCGCGACACCCATCGAAAGATTGAGGTTCCGGTACCTGTACCTTACTTCGCCCCTCGCCACCGTGAGACAACGCAGCCATGGCAGCTTTGAGGATGGCAATCTCATTGCCCAGCTCCTCCTGCCGATCGTTCAGCTTCCCCACCATTTGAGTATAGTCCGCCCGGACGCCCTCCAAGGTTTCCCCCGAAGAACCACAGATTGAGGACACCTTGTTACTCAGCGACGACAGCTCCTCACGAATCTAGCCGAGTTGTGCCACCAGAGGTGGAACATCGCCAGCGGTACCTTCCCCCACCAGCGCTTCGAGGCGATCAATCATTTCAGTGTTCGTTGGCCTCGCCATTGGTGAACCAAGCTCGGATACCAACTGTCACAGGGACGCAAGAAATCCAGAAAATTTCTCGACCCTGGCGGCGTCGTAACTCCCTCGGAAGCACGACCAGCCCTCTCGTTCGGATTCCCCTTAAGCCCCGCCCACACTCACAAGTGTTTGCTCACGTACTCTCGTGTATCGCTCACGCTTGCACTCAAGGACGCTCGCAAGGACAAGGACTTGCTCACCAGAACACAAGGATGTGGCCGAAGGCACAGATTGTATTACTCAACTCAATCTTACAATGTGTCTCGCCCAGCCCCCTCACATCTCTTATTTATAGGGGCATGGGGCATGCATGTCATTTACATGTGTACATCATGCAAGCAGCCAAAGACTACCAAGGGACGCCCGCTCTAAGCAGCCCAAGGGTCGTCTGCTCCCACCTGCGCCGACAGAGGAAGCTCCAGGGTCGTGGCATCAGTGGAAGATCCAGAGTCGCCTGCCGCAGCGCCAGAGGAAGATCCAGAGTCGCCTGCCGCACCCTTCTGGTCACGTCAGACCTGCCCCAGCATGCGTCTGACCCAAGTAAGCGACTATCCAGCTTCCCTTTCCGCCAAAGACCAAATTTGCTCGTGCCTCCCTCACGAGCCATGCCCAAGGAACCGTCCTGGGCGTGTTCCTTGCCTAGTATCCGTCCATGGGCGCTTACAGCTGGGGTCTACCATCCAAAGCTTTAAAATTTACCATTACCATGAACCAATTGGAGAGAGAGTCCTGTAGTTGTGGTGGTTCCTCCTGCCCTTTACCGAATCTGATCCCCCCACCACTTCCACAACCCAAAACATTATTCGGAAGTCGGGCGGCATCAACCCCATTCCCTTTGATTATCTTTCCCATCAAGATCCTCCCCCACCCCCCACCCCCTTCCTCCTTGCCCCATCCCCAGCCCCGCCTGAGTTTATCGTATTTCCCGGAATCAACCGGCGGTTTGCTTGATGACAACTTCTCCGGGGCCACGAAAGCGGATTACCCGCTAAATTTAGCCCTCCCCTTCCCATTTTACTTGTCCCGTTTGATCTGGTTTCTTCCCCTCCCCAAGGTTTCTCCTTTATCCCTCCCTCTGTTGGGGTTCTTCTCTTTTCTTCCATTTGCTTCGCCGTTGAGGAACAGGGATTGTTGGTAGTGCTGTTGGAGGGAACTGGGTAGGGAGTTGTGGTTTGGTTTACGATTTTGACTTAGCTGTTCCCATGAGAGGTCAAAGAGGTTATCGATTGTGGGTTTGTCTCCACAAGGGTAGGGAAGCATCGCGGGGATGTTGATCGAATCTGACAAGCAATGAGGGTTTCGGGGCTGATTGTATTGAATCTGATAAGCCACTGTTTCAAGTCAAGTCAAGCGGGCTTGTTGATTGAATCTAGTTGCGCCCTGGGTTTTTATATCATTGCAGTTTCCCCCATTTGGAACTGAGTGGGTCATTTCGACTTTGTGGAAGATGGAGGTTGCCGATACCTGACGTTCCAAAATGATTACTCTGCTTTATATTGGCTGAGTTTTGAGTAATCTCATCTGTGCAGTTAGTTTTCTTGGTAAACTATTGTGAGAAATGTGTAGTCTGTAGAAGAATGAGCAGCTTACCATGTGGCCTCATACTGATGTTTCTTTCATCACGCCACAGCTGTTTGTTTAACTGCTCGCCTTGTGCTTTCTGAGATGTGCCTGCTTTCCCTTTTGAAGCTTGTCAACTTCTAGAAAGTAACATTAGCCAAATTTGTTGGTTGTAACTGAAACTCGGACAATGCCACTGTCAATTGTGTGTGTTTTTTTAACTTTCCAGTTGCTCAAGAGTCTTGATGTGTTTCAAATGGAGCAAACATGATGCAGAGCTGCTTGTTTCAAGCATGGTCTGAATTGTTGTATTTCATTGTAGACCTTTCTTCTAGCATAACTTCTGGTTTTATATGCTTTTGAGCAAGCATATCCTTGCTCGGCCTGGTTAACATGTTCAGAGATTGGGCCGGGATGTCACCTTCTCTGGTTTTCTTGTGTTGATGTTTGCTTAGCATTTCATCTGCAGGAACTATCATCAAACAACCTTACCTGCAAAAACAGATAGCTATGAGTCTGGCATGCCTTGTCTGCCACAGTGCTGAAAGCCCCTCTCATTCGTTTAGGAGCTACTCTGTGTCTAGTTCAGACAATGAAGGAAGATGTTCTGCCATCGCCAACTGCTTAACCATAACGCCATCGTTTCCTTTTCCCCCTCCAAGATCCGGCCCGTATTCATCATCCAAGGTGACTCCACATCCAGTGGCACAGGTGGCTACCGGATTGACAGGAACGCCACGACTTGTCCGTAGTCGGGCTGTAAGGAGGGATCTTGTGCGGGACTGGAACTTCGACGAGGCTATTGTGAGGCAGTAGGCTGCATCCCTGTTGAAGCCATTTGCTGCCGTTCTTGTCGGCAGTTGTGATTTACTCTATGTTTGCCACTTGAAATGTAGTTGCGGGTGATTAACAGTAAAACAATTCCTCTGTAGATTTAGATGTGGTACATGGAGAAGTAGCAGACCATTGCATGTCTGAAAATCACTATGGTGATGGTCACACGTCGATGTCTATGTTTGATCAGTTTTGATGGTGTCATATGCTAATAGCAAGTTTTGCAAGCAAAGCACGTCAAGTTTTTTTTAATAAAGAAACCACGATGATCCATTCTAGCAAATTACAGTTGATGTCACATTAAGCTGTTTATGACATCTACCAACCGGGACCAATAAAAAAAACCCGAACAGAACTGGATTAAATAGAGGCAAAATTACAATTCACAGCTTGTTTAGAATCCCGCTGATCTCCGGAAAGCAGGCATGCCGCTTCTCTGTCAAACTACAGAGCAAATTATGAAATCAGCTTAAATGAATTCTGCAGGCAACCAAAATGTCTTGATGGAAAATCTCTGTTCTTGCCTTCACTGCCTAGGACACATAAACGAGCATCTCATCTGATTAATACAATGATGCATTCAATAACCTGATGATGGAAGGTATTTGACACACTAAGACACACATTGAACGACACCCAGATCAGATGAACCAATTTGTAGCTTCAAGCACTTCAAAAGTTCTTAACATTACAAACACTACCGAGTTACGTGGATCATGCATACACAACCTATTGTTCCAGTTCCCATAAGTACACGACAATGAAAAGACATAGCAAGACACAATCCAAAGCAACATACACAAAAGATCCATAAGTGTATGATAATGTGTTAATGTAAGCAAATTTAAGTGTACAAAGCTGACCATATAATACCTAATCGATCACAATCGCTTGAACTCTTGCCTGGTCGAATGTCCTTGAAATCAATGTGAGAAAAAGAGTGTTCTGATTTTGGCTGACCTATGGTTACTAGGGCTTGATATGTCTTACAGATCAATTTCATGCTTAGGAGACAATAAAAAATTTGATGAAATTGTAGCATGTCTAAAGGTAGATATGCATTGGATAACACTTGAGCCAGACAAGAAAAAAGTGGATCTTTTTCATATCGTGTATGTAAAAAATTGCCAAATACATTCACAGTCTCATTCATCAAGCTTTCTCATGCAGAGAAGACAGTGAATGAGATCAATTTAGGAGAAAAGAATCACCATTCACCGGAAAATAAGAATTATCAGTAAAAGATAAAAATATCGCCTGCCTGGTGGTATGTTGGAATGATTAAATGACTCACTTGTCAGCTACGACGGGGCAGCCTTATCTTCCTCTGAATCTGAGTCACTTGCATTGTAACCTGCATCATATCACGAGAGTTGTTAAGCACCAAAAGGCAGAAAAAGCAGGTTTAGAAACCAATCCTGCTTAGACCAGGAATGAGTTTGGTTGAAGATGGAACCTGGTCGTTTATCGCCTAATCTCCAAACAGAAGACCGCGCTCGGGAAGCTTTATTGATCCAAGCACGCCCCTAACCAAATAATGGACAGAAAATCATCAAAGATCCTAGATACACAACTGAAAAAAAGCTCACTGACCAAAGCCCAGTATGAACCAACTGACAATGGGACTGCCCCGATTTTACATGAGTATAAACCTCAATTCGCCCCTCCGATTACATTGGCCGCCCAAGATAAACACACCAAAATATGAACTTTCAGACATGAAATCACACAGGGAAGCCAGAATCTGACAAAAACAACCTGAAGAAGGGTGCAATCAATTTCCAAATCACAGTAAGCTCTTAAGCGATCGCCTATTCCCAACATTACCACGCCAAAAAACAAGAACAACGAGTCAATCTAAATGAGAAGACGAGAAAGAAAAAGCGGGGGAAAGGGGGATTTCAACCTTATTGGGATCTCGGGGGACGCCATAACCGCTGTTATACATCTGACCGACCAAGACCTGCATGTTACAATCCCCGGCCTTGGCCTCCTTGAGCGTGTCCTGGAACCACCTCTTCACACAATCCGACACCACCTGAGCCAGCGGCAGCCTACAATTCCCCTCGGCCGTCGTGGTGGTGGTGGACTCGACCTCCAACCCCTTGTTCCTCTCCATCTTATCCTTGGGCAACGCCGCCGACTTGACCCTCTCCTTACCCGACGATTGGGTGGAGACGGCGGAGGAATAGCCTGGCCTGGAGGCCGTGGCGCCTCTCCGGGGGATGGAAAGCTGGATCCTCGGGTGCTTCCGGTTGGGGTCGGGAGACGAGAGGGGCTTGGAGGAGGAGATGATCTTAGCGAGGTGGTGGAGTTTGGTCGTCGTGGATGGAATTGATTTCCCCATACGGTGAAACAACACCACCCCCCCCCCCCCCCCCCAATTCAAAGACCACGGGGGAAATGACTCACTCCACCCACATCATCGTCCCCGTACTTTTGCCTCGTCCGACCAGGGTGTGAGGTCGGCCCATGACTAAGGCCCATAAACCTTAAGGTTCAAAATGGGCCTTAGCCCATCGTATCCTTTTTGAACTCGTTCCCTAATTCAACTTGGGGTTTGCGTCATGACCACTTTTTTTTTTTTTTTTTAATCTAAAGTTTTACTGGTTCAATAAACGTGACCCTTTTGATTGGGCTGGTGCGATAATAATACAACAAGGGAGAAAGACGTGCTTGAGAGCGACTCCGGGGGGAAGTCGTCTGTTTTCCATCATCTATCCCTAACTTAGTGTGACGCCATGTCATTTAATGCCAAAGTTAACAGGATAATCTCCCCATCTTATATAAGCCGGATTACTTACCGTGTGTCATCTCCCTTCTTTTTAAATAAAAATGGACAAGGCGGAGCTAGTCATGTCATTTTATCTTTGATTAACCTGTAAACATACCCTCGTACTCACCATCTTATTCTTTGAAGTTTTATAAATTTTTTTAAAAATTAATCGTATTTTTATACAAAACTCCATCTTATCCCATTTCCAAACACCCACCCAAGAAAGTAAAGATATCCCTCGATGAGTGTGTCCGAATATTAGTTGAGATATTCGCGTGAGATCCAATGATAGATGATGGACGGGCGAAAGTGATGAAAAAAGGAAGAAGGAATTGAGAGGATATGGGGTTGTTGGCATTATTATTAAATTTGTATGCGATGAACGAACGACCGATTGAATCTTCGGGCGTAGTGGTATTAGTTAGAGTAGGTTTTAACACGTAAAAAGGAAATATTAATTAATACTTTTACGAAACTTTTTTGAAATGAGGAATGAACTCATGATAATTATGGGGATTTGCATGACGATTTTTTTTTTTCTTTTTCATTTTTCCGGATGATCCCGGGGGAGTCTTCCTACACCAGTTAATGGGGGTGCCCACGTAACACCTCCCCCTAAATTCAAAATATATTTTTTTTATAAATTATATATATTTTTGTGTCCCCCTTCCAGCAGCAAGAGACGTGTTCGACTGTATCTGTCTGTCCCATCCATCCAAATACTTTTTTGTATAATATAAAATATTTAAATCGATGAGCGAGGGTGTGGTGGCTGATGAGACCGTGTCCGTCCCATGTTTAATGGTTGGTTCCCTCCATCCCAAGAAACGTGTTCTCAATGTCTCCACCTCCACCTCCACCTCCTCCTTCCAAGTCATCAATTGTCCCCAACATCAACAAACCACCATCCCTTGTATCTATCTCTCTAAATAATTCTTCTTCCCATCTAAAAGTTTTAATCTTTTCTTAAATGTCGTGCAAATTCTGTGGTCTACTCGGGAAGCTTCAAAAGTTGATTATATTCCTTCTTAGTGTTTTAATTTCTGACTTTTTATTTTTCATATGATATTGTTCTTTCTTGAGTAAATTATTCTTAGTTGGTTAAATTATTTTTTTGAGCTTTGCTGCATCAAAAACATTGGGAAGACATTTTTTTCATTGACGTGTACATTGCATTTGATAATTCTTTTGGCTTGCATGTCTGCGTGCATGATCAATAATTGAATACAACAATGAACCAAGTAGGAAGAATGGTTAAAGTGCTTAGACAATTTAATAAATAATTAAAGTGCATTTTTATTTTAGTAAAATTCTTATTCTAAGATAACTCGTAGAATTGGGATAACAACTTGTTATTGTACTTAGAAAATGGACTAACCAGAGTTGATGGGAGGCAAACATATATAAATGAAAGAGTGAAAACCCCACCTCGAGGGGGGGAGGAAGCCATCCATTGTTGTCTGAATCCTTGACACATTCATTCATTGGAGTTACCGATGCGTAAGGAGTAAATCGCATGCTTATCTCTTCTCTTCATTAAACTGCTCGTGACATACTTCTTGACCATTCATATATTATCATATATAATACATAAGTTTTGGGTATGGCATTGTTTGTCTGTTTACTGAATAAAACATCACATGTCTAATATTTTTTCACTGACGTTAAATATGATGGTATATTGAACTTTCTTTTCTTTTGACAAAAAAAAAAGAGGAGGTTTGGAAAGGGGGGATTGGAATTGGTGCAATGTGTAGATAATAAGGGGGTATCAATTGGGAGGAGTGCATAACCTTATCATCATCATGATGGATGGAGAAGAAAGAAAAGCAGGAAAAACGCAAGTAACACGAGTCAAAAGTGGATGACAGGACAGTTGGTGGGAGGAGGGCAGATATTATCTGGTGGTGGTGGAGGAGCAGGAGAGGACATTCATTTGTTTGAGAATTATTTTAACCCCACAACACCCTAACAAACCAAAACGATTTATACACCCAATAATTAATAATCTATTGATGCATATTGAAGGCAAAAAATATAATATAGTCGTTACACTAGAGGAAGGGTTTGGGCTTAGAAAGTTGGCATATTAAGAATGCAGGTTGTAATTGGATTGGACAAACACGAAGAAGGACTGGACTGTGAAAGAAAGGAGGAGCTTAGAGGACGAGGTTGAACAAATGGAAAAACTTCAGGGAATGGAAATAGGAACTAAGGGATCGGATGGCAAATAGGAGGAACTCCAACAGAAAACGAGCACGGAGCGTAAGTGGCCTCAGTAGAGTGGAAAAGGAGCAGATGAGAAGAGAGAAATATGTTGCCCGGGAAATGGGGTAGTTTAGAAGTCTGGTGGAAGTGTGGTTAAGGTGTGGTTAATTCCTTCAGCCTGTGAAGGTGGGTGTCTGTGAGTGCTATTGGTCGGAGAATTGATTCTGTTCTTTTCTTGAGATTACTTTCAATCGGAGGTTCAGCCATTGTTAGTGCTACATCGGTATTTCCTTGCACCATCTGATATCAGAGCGTCATGGCTCGACCTCTCCGAACTGGTAATGCTCATGCGGACGAAACACGATCAAAGGTAGCACACATGGAGTCGGAAACGGTGAAGGAAGTTCTGCAAGAGTTGGTGAGAAAGATCAATGGCATGGATGCACGAATCGCGGGTTTAGAAGACAGAGAAAAACGAAGGGGACGGGCATCATCTGAGGATGGGAACGACTCGAGTACCAGAAGGGACGGTCGTCAAGTATGGACTGGAGATAGACTAACCAGACAAACGAAAGTAGATTTTCCGGAGTTTGATGGTAATAATGTGCAGGAGTGGATATTTTGTAGTGAGAGGTTTTTTGAACTGGATGATACCCCCTCTGAGCTCAAGGTAAGTCTAGCATCAGTGCATTTGATAGGACCAACCATTGAGTGGTATTATGCATTCTTAAGAGGGAGAGAGTTGACTAGAATAGTGAGCTGGGATGAGTATTCTACGGCAATGCTAGTGAGGATTGGCCCAAACGAGTTGACTAGACCAATTGTATTGTTGAAGGAATTAAGAGAGAAGAATAGTTTTTCTGAGTATGTGGAGGAGTTTGTTTCTTTGGTCACTAATGGAAATATCAAACAAAGATCAGGTTGCCTTGTTTATAGGGGATCTTAAGGGAGAAACCAGAAAATTTGTTACTGTGTTGAAACCGCGTACCTTGCAACAAGCAATTGCTTTTGCGAAAACACTAGCCAATGATGTTGATGTATTTGTACACAGAGGGGGGGAGCCAATGTATAAGGGTGGAAGAATGGAGCACTGGAATACTCATAGAGGAGTGACGGGGCAGGGTCTTTGAATATGACCTCTATAAGGCTACTGGTGAAAAATTAATAGAAGGCGGACCAAGGGGTGTTGATAATACAGGCATTCGATCCCTGCCATATGAGCCGCCACATAAAAGGCTTACCACGGCGGAAATTGAAGAAAAGAGACATAAGGGGTTGTGCTTTAGGTGCGACAAAAATATTCGTTCAATCATAAGTGCTACAACAGGAGGTTATATTCAATCACATTGGAGTCTTGGGAGCCAGAGGAAGAATTCGAACATGAAGAAGTGGAAGAACTAATATATGAAAAGGTAGAAACACCAATAATCTATTTGCATGCACTTCGTGGTGTGGCATTGTCTTTCAAAAACCATACATTGAAGGTAGTAGGATTCTATAAAAAGAGGAGATTGACAATTCTGGTTGACTCGAGGAGCACCCACAATTTTTGGATGTGGGAGTGGCTAAACAGTTGGGGTGTTCTTCTCAGCCAATTTCGGAGAAAGGAGTGTTAGTGGCTAATGGGGAAAAGATGACATGTGTTTCAATGATAAGGAAATTTAGATGGGAACTACAAGGGGAGACCTACACAACATATGTGCTATTAATGTCAATCAAAGGATGTGAAATGATTCTTGGCATGGAATGGTTGAATTCATTGAGGAAAGTATCATGGAATTTTCCAAATCTCACTATGCAATTTCAGAAGGAGAGCAAATTGGTATAGTTGGTAGCTAGAGAAGGGGGAGTTTGCATCGATTACAGCTGGAGTGTTTTCTTTAGATAGTAATGGGATGGGTCTTCTGATAATTCTTAGAGAATAAAAAGGAAAGAGTGATAATTTTAATCACGACATTCCAACTGAAGTACATCAACTGCTTTTGAAATTTCACAAGGTTTTTTGAGGAATCCAAGGGGTTACTCCCGAGGAGGAAACGGGACCATGCCATTCCCTTGGATGATGGAGTACATGGACTTAGTTTAAGGCCATATAGATACTCAAGTTCCCAAAAGGATATAATTGAAAAGCTGGTGGATGAAATGCTACAAGTAGGAGTAATCAGGCATAGTTGTAGTCCTTTTTCTTCTCCGGTGGTGCTGGTTAAGAAGAATGATGTGTATTGGAGCCTTTGCATCGACTATAGGGAGCCTAACAAGAGAACAATTAAAGATAAGCTCCCAATTCCGGTTATAGAAGAGTTACTTGATGAATTGCATGGCGCAAGCTGGTTTTTCAAACTTGATTCAAGGTCAGGATACCATCAGATTAGAGTTAAGGAAGGGGACATTCCAAAAACAGACTTCAAGACTCATGATGGGCATTATGAATTCTTAGTTATGTCTTTTGGCTTAACTAATGGTCCATCTACATTTCAGGCTGTAATGGATGAAGTTCTTAAACCTTACCTCAGAAGCTGTGTGTTGGTTTTCTTTGACGATATCGCCATTTATAGTCCCTCCTTGCAAACACACGTTTCACATCTTTCCCAAGTATTACAACTTTTTCTGCAAACCTCTCTAGTGGCCAAGATGAGTAAATACTCTTTTGCTAAGAAAAGAATAGAGTATTTGGGCCATTTCATTGAACAAAAGAGGTCTCTACTGACCCTAAGAAGGTCGAAGCAGTCTTGAATTGGCCAGCACCAGCTAATATTAAGCAACTTCGTGGGTTTTTAGGCTTGACAGGTTATTACAGGCGCTTTGTGAGAAGCTATGGTGCAATCAACAAACCCTTGACTCAGTTGCTAAAAATAGATGCATTTCAATGGACACCTCAGGCACAGTCAGCATTTATGCACTTAAAAGAGACCATGACCACGACACCGACACTAGCACTGCCTGACTTCACTAAAGCCTTTGTGGTGGAGACATATATTAGTTCTCAAGGCATTGGTGTTGTAATGATGCAAGAGGGCTACCCAATAGCTTTTATCAGTAAGGGTTTGGCTCCTCGACACCTTGGGATGTCGATTTATGAAAAGAATTGTTGTCTTTGGTATATGCAGTGGATAAATAGAAGCACTATTTAATGGGTAGGCATTTTGTATTAAAACTGACTATCAAAGCTTGAAATACTTGCTGGAATAGAGATTACACATTGAAATGCAGTTTCGTTGGTTATCTAAGCTGGTTGGGTATGACTTTGAGATTAGTTACAAGAAAGGTAAGGACAATGTTGTAGCTGGTTCCCTTTCCAGAATCTCCAATCCTGAATTGACGACCATTGCATTGGAGTTGTAGCAAAGCACCATACTGCACGAGATTAAAAGTAGCTGGCAGAGTGACAAGTTTATCCAAGCTATTCTGCATCAACTTGAATCCCGACAAGTTCCAAACTACTCCTTTAAACATGGGTTACTGAGGAGGAAGGGAAGTTAGTCGTTGGGAGCAACCCTCAACTCAGAGAAACAATTATTCAAGTCTTTCACTCGTCTGCACTAGAGGGCCATTCTGGGATTAATGACACTACAAAACGAATTTTCAGCTTTTGTTTTTAGAAGGGAATAGAAGATGATGTGAAGAAATTTGTTGGCAGTTGTCATACTTGCTAGAGATGCAAATATGATCCCTCAGCTTATTCAGGATTGTTGCAGTCCCTATCCATTCCCACTTCTATTTGGTCCGATATTAGTATGAATTTCATCACCGGGCTACCTAAATCCTTAAGAAAGAAGTTATCATGGTGGTGGTAGATAGATCGACTAAATTCGCCCATTTCATTACCCTGAAGCACCCATTTACAGCCATGACAGTAGCTACAGCCGTTTTAGATCATATGTTTAAACTCCATGGTCTCCCAAACACCATGGTCAGTGAGTGACATAGATCCTATCTTCTTTTTTTACTTTTGGTAACATCTATTCAGATTATAAGGAGTTGAGCTCCAGCTATCCTCGGCATATCACCCTCAGACAAATAGACAAACGAAAGCCGTGAACAGATGTGTCAAAACTTATCTTCGTTGCATGTGTGCTGACTGTCCTACTACTTGGTACAAGTGGCTTTCCCTGACGGAGTGGTGGTATAACAGCACCCATCATTCTTTCAATATGTATGACTCCCTTCCAGACCCTCTATGGTTATGAACTTCCAATTCATCTTCCTTATATTCAAGGGACTTCTTCTAACATGGTTGTGGACAGAGAGCTCACAGATAAATAGGCGATGATTCAGCTTTTTAGGTTCCACATGCATTGGGCTCAAAACAGGACGGTTTAATTGGCTAACCGACATCGTACTGATATGAATTTTCAAGTGGGTGATTTGATCTATGTGAAGATTCAACCATATCGCCAAACTTCAGTGGCTGGCGGGCATTCCAGTGAGTTGGCTCCTTTGTACTACGACCCTTATAAGGTGTTGGATAAGGTGGGTGCGGTGGCCTATCGTCGGAATTGCCTGCTCATTCTCAAGTACATCCTACCTTCCATGTGTCAAGGCTTAAGAAGTTTTTGTGGTCCAATGATCGGTATTCTTCAACTCCTTTAGGAGTGAACATTAGCACTTCGCTGCCCTCATTTTGTAGAGGAAAATGGTTCGTCGAGGGAATCGTGCTGCTATAAAGGTTTTGGTCAAGTGGCAACATCAATCGGAAGAAATAGCCACCTGGAGTTCCTTTAGGACCTTCTACAGAAGTTTCCATATCTCACCCTTGGGGACAAGGGTGATTTTAAGGAGGGGGCATTGATGCATATTGAAGGCAGGAAAGATGATGCAGCCGTTGCACTGGTGGAAGGGCTTGAGCTTAGGCCGTCGGCATATCAAGAATGTAGGCAGTAGTTGGACTGGGCCAACATGAAGAAGGACTGGACTGTGAAAGTGAGAAGGAGCCTAGAGGACGCGGTTGAGCAAATGGACGAACTTCAGGGGGTGGAAACAGGAACTAAGGGACCTTATGGCAAATAGGGGGAATCCCAACAGAAAACGAGTGTGGAGCATAAGGGGCTTCAGCAGAGCGGAAAAAAAGCAGACGAGAAGAGAGAATTCTGTTGCCGGGAAAATGGAGTTGTGAGGAGTCTTGTGGAAGTGTGGTTGAGGTGTGGTTAATTCCTTCGGCCTATGCAGGTAGGTGTCTGTGAGTGGTATTGGTCGGAGAATTGACTCTGTTATTCTCTTAAGATTACTTTCAATCGGAGGTTCAACCATTGTTGGTGACATCGGTGTTTCTTTGCACCATCTACTATGTTGGGTGGGGTTTCGTTGCCTCCCTCCCTCCCACGTGCTACATACTGGAGTGCCTTCAATGTGCCAACCCTTAGCTCGACGGCCGACTAAAAGGTTAACAATGCTCAGATGGGTAGTTCTTCATATTTCATTACAACTAGGGTGAGTAGGTTCTAGGTGGGTAGGTTCCAAACGTGTAACCTGGAATTTACCTTGTAATGGTCGGTTCCTTATTTTTATAACCTAGTTACTATCATGTGGCTTAAAGAACCACCCAAGAACCAACCAATCGGTTTTGATATCGGTTCTGATTCCATATCCTTACGAGAAACTCCTATATTAAATTCACCCCATTAATTCAATTAATCTACAAAAACCTCATTACTCTAATTAATCTAAAACAACGTCAAACATTACTCCAATTAATTTAAGAAAACCTCAAGCGAATTGGACAAGGCCTGGCAAAGAGGCAAGTGTAAGGGGATGGTGGGTTCGGGTGTCAGTAAAGAGAGACATTTTAGCCACCACATGACTGTATGAAAAAAGCTAAATATAAATAAAAGATATTTACAATTTTAAAATAAAAATTATTTATATAAATTAAAGATATTATATATTATTTATATATTAAAATATATTGTGTCATATTCAAGTTCTACATATTGGTTCCGATGTGAGAATCTGAAACTGTACTTAGTACTGTCGGTTTTTTTAAATTTATAATTTAGAACCTACTCATTTCATTCGATACTGATATCAACCCTATAATATCGATTCCGACCGATTTTCGGTATTACCCGGAACTTATGTTCACCCGAAATTACAGCTACTCTTCCCTCATTTTACCGCCCTTTGGTTTGTTACGAGGAAACCAAGATCATTTTTTTTAAAAAAAAAAAGAGTGGCAGAAAGGTTTTTGGGGTCCTCATATTCGAAACAAACAAGAAACGAAAATTGAATGCCCCCCAAAATAAAATGCTTTCTCACCTAATTTTTTTTTTAAATCAATTTTCTTCTTTTCGTATTAAATTTTATTTTCTTAGTCTTATGAAAATCGAAAATACAAAAATGTATTTCACGTAATAAATATGCATGTCCTAAATGTATTTAGTGTTTTGTTTCCGGCTGGCTACACTCACCTCCGCCACCTCACCACCTCATGCACATTTTCCTTCTATTTCTTTATATTTGTTAATTTTTAAGTTAACCTTTTTTTCTTTTCTTTACTAATTTGAGATACTTTCCGTCGTCAATTTCCACCCATGAATGGAACTCACACACATTACACACACTTTCCAACCACCCATCCCCAAATTCGAGTTCTGTATTTAAAACCAGGGCTCCATTATTAAAAGCAAAGGGCGGTGGATTATCTAGTAATAGGCGCTAACCCACTTTGCCCCCACACCCTTGTTAGACTGGTCCGGCTCCCCACCTAATCTCTCCCCCCCCCCCTCCCCCCCCCGTCCCAATTGGCTATATAAACCGCCATTTCCCCCGCAGTCAGACGAAGATTATTATTATCTGGCAAAGCAAAAGCTAAACAGCTCTTACTACTTCCCCCTTTTCCCCTCCATCGAACTGGCTAACCCTCAGCATCAGGAAGAACTGGCAGAGACTGACACCCCCAACCGAAGGGTGGTCTTCGCCCTCTACCAAGCCCTCCTCTCCCTCGACGTCTCCACCGTCCACAAGATCCTCGCCCCTGACCTCGAGTGGTGGTTCCACGGTCCCCCTTCCCACCAGTTTTTGATGCGCCTCCTCACCGGCGCCGACAACTCCAAGGGTTTCTCCTTCCAGCCACAGGTTGTCACCTCCTTCGGCCCTGTTGTCTTGGCGGAGGGCTGTGACCCCGCCCGCTCCATATACTGGGTTCACGCGTGGACTGTATCGGATGGGATAATCACCCAGGTCAGGGAGTACTTCAACACTTCCCTCACCGTCACCAGGGTCGGCGATCACGCCTCCGCTTCTTCTTCTTCTTCCGAGATAACCAAGGCCCACCACTGCACCTCCGTCTGGGAGAGCAGCCTCTCGGAGAGGGCCGGTAAGTCGGTGCCGGGCCTGGTCCTGGCAATATAAGCCGAATAAATAGGAATCCGTCGTCCACCGTCTGCTTGTGCTTTGCTTTTGATTGAATAAATGTGAATCCGTCCGTGGTCGTGTGTTCTGGCTTTGGTTAGGTTTGTGGGCTTTGGGAGTCGAAAAGCCAATGTGTGGCGTGATGTGGTTTGCTTGTTATTTCCATGACCAAGTAATAATAATGACGAAAGTTTTGTTTGACTTTGGACTGCTCTTTGTTGTCGTTTAATGAACCCGCGGTGGGACCCCCCACAAGGAACATACATGACTTTATGGATTCAGACAAATGAATTCAATAAAGGGTGACTGCGGGAGTCTTAGGGCAACCCAGCGAAATCGTGTCCACTTTGATCTAATCTTCTTTAACCCCAGAAAATATTACTAAGATGATGATGATGATACTTGTCAGTATGTTTCCCGGGAATCTTCCGACAGGACACGTGAATACCACTTCACAGACTCACTCCCATCTCATACAACACAATTTTCTGAAAGTGAACGAATATCATAACCATGCTTCCTTCCTTAGCATCAACAATCCAGATCACCGGCTTATTGTACATGGGATCCACGTGCAAAGAACAATCTATTCAACACACTATAAAAGAAAGTATTTGGATTTGGTATTTGTCTTCCTCACAGATTGTCTGTTTTAGTTTTGGGGGGGATGGAGGCGCCGTTTATGTCCTGAGGAAGACGGGCGCCCCTAGGGTTTTGTATGATTCTTCGTTGGGTTGGGATGTATGTTGGGCCTTATGGTTATAATGGGCCCAAATCTAGGCCCTTCATCTCCAGGCCCATTAATCCCGCCCCTGTCATGGGCAGGCGAAACTTTCTTCTTCTTCTTCTTCTTCTTCTTCTTCTTCTTCTTCTTCTTCTTCTTCCTCTCGACAGTTACAAATTAGTTAAACATGCCCTCGTTATTTGGACGGCCAAATGGGGATTCCGGCGGCAAAACACCTCGAAATTCGCCGTGAAAGCTATCTCCTTCACGTTCCTGACTAAAAACTCCATTGCGGCTTCCTTCAGTTTCTCGTTTGAACAGGTCGCGGAAACTTCCAGTACGTCCAGCGCATTTGACGCGCTCAGCGAACAGAGCATGTGCCTCTCGCAGAGCTTCTGCAGGTACGGGATTGCGTACTTGTCGCCAGCCAGCGACAGTGGATAGACGTGCTTCTCCAGCTTCTCCAGGGGCAGGCTCCCCCTGTAGAGGAACTCCATCAGGGATTCGAGCTCTTCATGGGTCAGCTCGGGGATCATGACAGCGTCTTTGTCGTCTGGCGGGGACTTGCATGAGTCCGAGTCCAACATGTTTCTGAAGACTTCTGATCTCGAGGCCTAGTGAACAAGAAGTAGAAGCAGAGGAACTTGTCTCAGCTTTTATTGTGATGGGATTAACCAATGATTAGGGGGGAGGGGGGCACAGAAAGCATTACAAGGATGGCTCTGTGTGCAGAGATGGGAGGGCCATCGCCTGCTTTGATTCGTATGTCCGAGTGCATCTGGTCCCTGAAGGCCGTAACCGAACTGGCCAAGAAGTCGATTCTCTCCGTGAGCTCCTCCTCCGAGTCTTTCATCCGCTTCAACAGATCCGGAAGACGTGCTGCTCCCTGTGGAGGGGCAAAAAACCAAGAAGGCGTCAAAAAGCTGCCCAAAATTCATCACCAAGCCATTCTTCCATTGGGGTGGAGACAGAAGATGGGCTTGCCTTCCTGGTACGAGCAGTTGGGTGGTCATAATTGGCGGTTGCATCGTCCAAGCGGGTGTTGGTCTTTGATTCGATGAAGCTCATGGAGGTGGTGATCCCTTCATGGCAAGCCTGACATATGGAGTTCCTGGGGGGTCTTATGGGGAGGGGGAAGGATGTACATATGGAACAATCCATCTTTCGCTATACTATTCCCACAGACGGTCTTGGCTGGGAAACTAAGAAAAAGGGGGGTAGAGAAAGAAGAATGTGTGTGTTGTGAAGCTTGTAGGTGAAGTCATTGGTGGGTTTGGCTTATATACGACGACGGCAGGGAAGTTCTACTTTATTTGAGGGGTTTTGTCGGAACAAGCATTATGTTTTATTGTGTGTGTGTTTGGGTAGGTTGGTTGAGAGGAGTGCGTGAGTTTTGGCTTTTAATTGGTAAGTTTGGATGAGGGGGAGGGGAATATTAGATGGAAGGGAGAGCGTAGTAGTAGGAGAATGAATGAATGATCATGACTTTCCAACCTTGAAGACAGCGAATGCCAATCGGCAACCCACCACTTTGTTCTATTTTTTTTTTTTTTTTTGGTTACAAAGAAATCCATGCCGTTTTGATTCCCAGCCATTTGGCAATGATGATTAAGGGAACAACCAAAATAAAACATTATAAATAAGGTTTGGTGCGCACCACAATTATGAGTGCACCCCACGCTCACCTATCTATATCCTCTGCAACCCTTTTGTTTTTGTTATTTTCCTTCCCTAATGTCTCCCTTATCAACCCTTTCCGCCTGATTTCGTGACTTTGAAGCAATTGAGCTTAATCTCACTTTGCTTAAAAAGATGAATTGAGACTCTTAAAATTTGGGGGAGAATTATCGTGGGCTTGAGAAGGGCCCTTACTACTGTGATATTTGGGCCCAATGGGCCAAACCCAATAAGCCAATCTCGTGGGAGGCAGGGTCCTAATCTGCTGCTGCCCATGAAGCTTAGCGCACCATTTTACTTTGTTTTTTTTTTTAAAAATTTGGGGCGGGGCAAGAACCACAGCAATTGTCCATTGTGGATCCCACAGCCTCTTCAGAGATTACTAAATAGGGAGGCCTGTTGGACCACTGAGAAATAAAGACAATCTTAAACAATTCCATGGATTTGAGTCCCGGGGTCGCTCCGCGGGAGCCCCAGGCATTTAACTACAGCAAGAATCAAATTTTTGTTTATAATATTATTGCGTCATGGGATTCATATTTAGTCCAGTGGGTATTACCCAATTTGTATGATATATAAATGAGCTATAAACCCAATTCACAAAACAAGTCTCGAAAGTAAATGCGCTATAAATTCAAATTCACGAAATAATATATATTTGGGTCATAAACGAGTACCACAAGGTCATAACCGGGACATAAGGTCAACCGAAACATAAGAATTCGAGGCCCGCCTAAGCCCAATTTTGAGCCCCGCCTATAGCCCTTCCACAAGAAGCTACTTAATAAGGCTGCCAGCTGCCTATTATAAATCGGCTCTAGAACCCTATAAATAAAGGCATTCACAAGTCATTCAGGAGGCACACGATACATAGAGGAAGCACGTAAGAAGTCTCTCGAATAACCTCTCCAGGATTTCTGCCTTCGGCTCACCGAAGTTCTGCTCGTGAAGACAAAGGTGCATAACCAAAAACAGATGAGGGCAACAAGATACACAGAGGTATGTCCCTCGACCTCAATCTTCAAGTCTTCAAAAACCTGTGTTACAGTATCTCACGAAGATGCGTCCGGAATCAACCCCTCCGAGTTTCAAGTAGTATTAACGGAAGGGTGCTTTCTAAACGAACACCTTGTTGGTTGACTCTATTTTATGACGCCTCTACGCCAAAAATTAGTCCAAGTCGTAGCTTGCTTTAACTTCTTACCATTCTCCATCTCGTGAAGATGTAGAAATACCATGAATAAGTGCTTACAACTCTTACGGATAATCTTGAACTCTCCTGGGTTTGGAATCACATCTTTATAATATTCGTCATAGACATTTAAGTTGCCAAGTTTGTATAGATCCAGAAAAATCAAGATTGTGTCCCAACATGTCTCTAAGGCATTAAACTTCGGGCTCCACACCTCAAAGAAAGAGCAACAAATGTTTGAATCTCGATCGTAACCGTAGTGCGAGCAACAAAGAGCATTAAACATATCTACTTTGATAAGATCAACCTTTTCGCGAGATAAGACGTCCTCAAGCCACTCCCATATTTCGGAATATGAGACGCCTCGCCAAATAGCCAGGAAAGGGGCTCATACAATATGTCTCGGCAATGATACTCTTGTTAAGGGTCGATGAAGGAGTAGATGTAACACGACACAAATAAGGAGGAGATTTCAAGAACCAACCATTTAACAGAGAGGAGTTGGCGCGAATTTTCTAACATATGGCAAGATTGATCTCGACAAATGATGAATTTTAAGTCAAGTAGACATATAAGTATGAACTGGAGGGAGTGACAACACTTGTAGCGTGTCCTTGTGAGAAATAAATCATACCTCCAAGAGGAATAAACAGAGAAAATTGCTACAAAAAATAAATATACTATAACTATTGAAAGAGCGATGCGGTGGAGCCTCGAACTGAATAATTCTAAAAAGGGAAGTGAAAGAGAGGCAAAGGGGGAGGGAAGAAGGAGAATATTAGGGAGATGTTACTTCATCGAGTAAAATCCTAAAACGGGGGATTTATCATGAAGACTATCCAATAACGCTAAGAAAAGTATCACGATAAGAGCAAAGTCCTTCGACCTTTCTTGATGCAGATAAATCAATTTTGAACTTTGGCGTTTATCCAAAGTCGGACTTTGACATTTATCCATAACCGGGATGCGCAAACCTGAATCTACATAAGAAATTTGATTGGTGATAAGAAAAGGCAAGGGTCAAAGAAAGATGCAAGAGTATAATTTAAAACAGAAAGAAGAAGAGGGAGCGGAACAGACCCAAAGTGTAATGCACTCGAACATTATTGCTAGATAACGAAGAAACTGATAGATGCCTTAAACACCAATCCAGGCAACGCTTCCGAACAACTGCAATGCAGGATGTTTCGCAATACAAGATGTTGTCGAAGTTGTCGGGGCCTATGGGCTTGATCCGGCTGCACTTTGGTAGCTTGATGAAGTCGTCGAGGCTTTTGGACTTAATCGGCATAAATTCGGTACGCGTTGCGGAAGAACACCGAGGCGATGCACGTCAACGAAACTTCAGCAAGCAGAAGGTGAGATTCATTGAGAACTTCTTTAGGATTACCTATCTCTTATGAAGGTGTGTTATGTTGAATGGCTTGAAGAGACCTTTATTTATAGGGTTTCACGACCGATTTATATTAGGAACCTGATTATATCATATTAAGCAGCTTCCACCGGACCCGGCTATGGGCCAGATGTGCTTAATTTAACACCAAATGCTTTATTTGGATTGGACTCATGACCTAATTATTACTCCAATAAGTTTATCATATGAGTTGAGCTTGTGTCTTTTATGCCTCAAATATATATTGCTTCGCGGGGTTGGGTTTATAGCCCATTTATATCCAAAACAATCCTTATGGGTTGGATTTACAGCACACGGGATAATACTCATTAGGCATCATATTTCAAAGCATGTAACATGATAATATTATAGACAAAATTTGATGTCCACACCCATAATTTAGTGCTTTAAGGATAACTCACATAACCGCAAAAGATAAAGCAACAATTTTCGTTGTAAGTCCATTGTATCCTTGTATATCAAACTCGTGCATGCTCACACATCGACAAGAAGGAAATTATTCCCAATTGCAGTACACTATAAGACCAAATCAAACATTACAAAATTTCTCAACCAAAGCCGAACATTTTTTCACGAAAAACTCGAAATTCTCAAACGATGACACTCGAAAGCTGTCGCGGCTTTCGTACATTTAACGTAAGCACCGATATTAATTTCCTACATATCTCGAATATTTTCCGTACATTTGTATGGTTTTATATAAAAAATCTTGTAATATGTATATTTTTTACATTGTACATATTTCGTACATGTGTACAATTAATGTACGAGTAATGTACATTTTTCGTACATTACTATGAGTTTATTGGCTAATTCTTACACACATGTATGAAATAAGTTGTAAATATTCGTACATTAATTGTACATATATAAGAAAAAAGTACAAAGCCAAAACATGTACATCTCATCCTACTTCGTACATATTTTATACATGTGTACAAGAATTTTCCAACAAACATAGAGTAATGTACGAATAATGTACGTGTACATTAGTCGTATTTTACATAGTACGGAAAATGTACAAATTCAAAATTTGTACATTTCTGCTTATTTTTGTACATATTTCGTACATATGTACCAAAATTTTATTAAAAGCCCGAAGTAATGTACGAATAATATAGATTCGTATATTAGTTGTACATGCATACAAAAAATGTGCAAACACAAAATATGTACATCTAATCTTATTTCGTACATATTTCATACATATGTATAAGAATTTCCCAACAAACATAGAGTAATGTACGAATAATGTACGTGTACATTATATATGTACATAGCGAGTGTGTACTCAATAGGCAAGATAAGAACGTTGATACAGAGGAGTGTGTACTCAATAAGAAAGCAAGCTGAGAAAAGGGAAGGAAGGATTTTATCGTGAAAATGAACAATATCGCTCCAAAATCACGAATCGACTACTCGAGAGGGGATGATAACACAACTCTCGAAAAAGGTCTAGAAGAGCTTGAGTTGCAGAGTCTATAGGAAGAGTTCGATTATTGCAGCAAGAGTTCCTGGAAATCAAAGATTTTGAAGACTGTGGCAAGAAAGGTTGAGATGAGAAGTATAATCACAGGATAACAAGAGGTTGGATGAAGAAATTGTAATTAATTTCGGTTTTATTATAAGATAAATTTGTGATATATATGGACCATTTTTACAATCACGAATAGCATGATGATAAGATTCACAATTGTATTCTATCAAAGATTGGATCAAGCACTCGCTTGGGCGAAAGTGGGCTCCTCCCTAAGGTTCATAATGAGCATGTTGAGAACCAGCTCAAGTAATAAATCTATTTTAGTAAGATATAAAAGGCGGAAAAGAAGCCACCCAAGCCGATCCAGATGTCTAAGACAAATGTTGAAAGTGATGATTCAGAGAGAATTATTTATATATCTCCAACTTACATTTACAAAGTTTTCAAAAGGAGCCTAAAAACAAACAATGAAACAACCAATTCCAACATTCCAGCTAGTTATACATGGAATAGTTGAGTAACAGTCAGAGGAGGTTGCCTCGGGCAATGAAACTGTAGGGGTAAGCTGAAAAGGAAATAACACATAGCACTAGTTCCCTTCATAGCATGTGGCTTGTTAAATGTATTCGGTCAAATGATCCGGGGCAGATCAAAAGGTACAGGAAGACAATGTCAGCGAATCAATTGCAAATCAAGATTGATGCAGTCGATTTGGGACATAAAAGAGAGAAAACAGAAGTCGTACATGTTTACGCTATGATACCCAAAACAATTACGAAAGTCGAGATCCGTAGGCATAATCTGCAAAAAAGTCAGCAAGGTGCCATAGGTCTTCCCCTTCCTCCGGACGAGAAGCTCGATGGAACTGTCTTTGTTATTTCTCAGTGGGAGAGGGACTTATCACTAATATATGCGACAGGCCATTCCATCACGGGCTTACATCGACATTAAGTTCCAGGGTGGGTAAGTTCAGGACGTTGAACTTGGAACCTATCCAGGAACGTCATCTTCCTTATTTTTAGAACCTAGAACCTACCCCGTGACTCAAGAAACCACCTAAGAACCAACTTGTCGGTTCCGATACCGGTTCTGGTAGCGGTTATTTCCATCTCTTATGGGACACTTTCAAATCAAATCTACCTCATTACTCCAATCAATTAGAAAAACCTTAAAATCATTTGGATACATGTGCTTTGTACTATATTCGAAAGAGAAAAGCATGGAAATCATACATAAGGACGACGAATTCTATTGCATTAACATTCACACGAGACCCAGAACTAGGCCGCTGAGACTCTTCTCCTCCAATATGTCAAACAAGCAAAATGGCCTAAAGCAGCGAAACTGATGCCAAAGGATGAATTTTATATCAGGTCCATTCTCAAGCTCTTCATTGTAAAATTCTTAGATGGAAAGCTTCTTATCTACCAGGAAGCGTGAAACGGGCATATAAGGACATTACCAGATCTAGAAATACTTTTCAATTATATACATGAGAAAAATGCTATCACAAATTCGATAACATATCATCAACAATGGTTCCCTAAAAGTTCATAACAACATATGACACATGAGCAAAGAGAATACCTTCAAACATGTTAAAATTAGAGCAATCATAAATGACAGACTTTTGAGCCTTTAAACATCTGAAATATCTGAACTAATATTGGCAAAATCTGCGTAAACAGGTCATATAAACAAATGAAATGTTAATGTATGATACACAAACTTAACAAGTAGAAAAAACATCTTAACTAAAGTTAAAATAATTAAGATACCTTGTTCATATCTTTTGGCATTTTCTATGTTCTCCTCTATATTAATAGGAGTTAAAGGGGATCTCAGCCAGTCTTGTACACATATTAATACCTCAACAACTTTAGGAGTCAATGAACTATGGTAGCAATCCAACACACGGCCTGACGTACTAAAAGCATATTCAAAAGCAACCGTTGATATAGGGATGGCTAGAATATCTCTCGCAATGCAAGACAAAATGAAATACTTTGTGACATTACTTTTTCACCAACCTAAAACATCAAAATCAGCCTTACACTCCTCACATTTTTCTTCCAAGTACCGCTCCAATTCAAATTTACCTTACACTTCAACTCTTCCTCCATGTACCTCATGTAGTCATGCTGAAGATTCTCATGCATCTCACAACCATCATCCAAAGCAGAACCACTACTCGATCCAATATGCTCCACAACTTTATTGCAAGAAAGCACGTCATTTTTAAGCGTATTTGTGGCAGAAGAATGCTCATAATACTCAAATAACCGTTGTAAAACAAACCTAAGCCTTTCAACTATCAAGTTAATCACTTCTAAATCATCACGGTACACTTCCTTGTAGCAAAACTTAACAAAACTCAGCTTGTAGCGTGAATCTAATACAACAACAATTAAGATCATCATATTACAATTTTCCTGCTGCCAAAGTACTTGTCAAACTTTTCCCTCATCTTGCGCGACATAATTTGAAGTCGAACATCCCTATCTGCCTTTGCCCAATCATTCAAAGCAGTAAGTATACGAACTACTTCTTCGAAATAGGAATTTGATGTCACATACAAAGAACCTGACAACCTCTTAGTAGCATCATAAAACTTCTTCAGATATTTAATTATCACTCCCAAGTTCAACCAATCTTCACCATTTGACAAGTCATATTGGAGCTCAACATTGATTGTCAAATCATCTTCTTCTCTTCTTTCAAATACCTTCATAAATTTCATAGTAGTCAATATCAAATAAGTTGAGTTCCATCTAATTACCACATCAAGGCATACCGAACCTTTATCTAGAATTCTTTCTTTCATAGAACTGTCACAGGGACGAGACACACTCAAAAATTTTCCTGATCCTAGTGACGTCATAACTTTCCCGGAAGCATGACCATCCCTCATACTCGGATTCTACTTAGTCATGCCCACATTCGCTCATAGTGTTTGCTCACGTACTCTCGTGTATCGCTCACACTCACACTCGAATGACGCTCGCAAGGACAAGAACTCGCTCAATGACTCAAGGAACACAATGATTTCAGCCAAGGCATAGATTGTATTTCCACTCAATCTTTCAATGTCCTGCCCGTGCCCCTTTACATCTTTTATTTATAGGGGACATGGGGCATGCTTGCTACTTACATTTGTTCATCATACAACCCAACTCTGACCTGTAAGAGCATACCAAGGGTCGCCTTGCCTTGACCGGGCGGGGTAGGCAGAAGTTGATCCGGTCCATTCTGGTCACATTAGTGGGAGCCCAAAGGTCATCTACACACTCCTAGACCATCAGTGGAAGTGCAAGGGTCGCCTGCCGCAACATCCTGCCACAAGCAATCTCTGGCGCCCTAATCATGTCAGACCTGCCCCCAGCATACATCTGACACAAGTAAGCGACTATCTAGCTTCCCTTGTCGTCGATGACCAGTTTGCTCGTGCCTCCCTCACGAGCTTTGCCCAAGGATCCTTCCTGGGCCATGCCTTGCCTAGCACCCATCCAAGTATGCTAACAAACCTCCCCCACCAGAGGAAGTCGACGCCCTCATTGACGCCTTGCTGAGGCACGCCTTCACCTCACCCTTGAATTTCCACTGGATGTTCGCCTTTTTCCAAGTGGCTTCTGCCACTTCCTTGCCCCTCCATTGGACAAGGTATTCAGTTCTACGATTCTTCTTGCTCTACCCCAAGACGCGGTGATCCAAAATTCGCTCCGCCTAAATCTCATGCTGCTCACGCACAGTTGGAGGTGCTCGTTTCGCTTGGACTCTCCTCTCGGGGCCGCCATCATCATGGAATGGCTTCAAGAAGCTCACGTGGAATGTCAGATGGATCTTCATCCTCTTAGGTAGCTTTAACCTATAGGCCACAGCATCCACACGTTTGACAACTTCTAAGGGACCGTCACACCTCTTATTTAACCCACGATGGACCCGCGGAGGTATTGGCTGGAGGACGACTTGTTGTACGATGAGGGCCAACGCCTCTATGTTCCTATCGGAGGAGGATTGTGAAAGCGGATCATGCAAGAATCCCACGACTCCTTGTGGGCGGGTCACCCCGGGCGGGAACGAATGATTGCCCTAGTGAAGAGAAGTTACATTTGGCCCTGCCTTGAGAAGGATTGCGAGGCTTACGTGTGTTCTTGCCTGGTGTGTCAGCAGGACAAGACCGAGCGACGGAGGGAGGTGGGACTACTCCAGTCGTTGCCGATCCCGGAGAAACCATGGGTGTCGATTTTGACGGACTTCATTTCAGGATTCCCAAAGGTGAACGGGCTATCCTCAATCATGGTGGTGTTATATCACTTCTCCAAGCATGGCATCCTTGTTGCTGGTCCCCATGCTTGTACGGCAGAAATTGCGGCCGAGCTATTCCATAAGAACGTGGTGAGACATTTTGGGCTGCAGACGGACATAGCGAGTGATCGTGATGCGTAGTTCAAGGGCCGATTCTGGATGCAAATCTTTGGCCTCTTAGGTTCCGAGCTGAAGTTTTCCGTGACGAACCATCCACAAAATGACGGCCAAAAGGAGCGAGCTAATGCATTGTTGGAGGAATACCTCCGACACTCCATGACGACAAGTCAGAAAAACTGGGTCGATTTACTTGTTATCGCTCAATTTTGCTATAACCTGCACAGGTCGTCCGCGACAGGTTTTATTCCGTTCGAGCTTGTGATTGGATTCCAGCCTCTCACGCCACAAGAGGTAGCGCTGCAACTGTCTGGTGGTCCATGCGCATGCCTATCGCTTCGCCCGAAACAAACATGTGATGCTCAGTGAGATGCGAGATAGCTTGGAGAAAGCAGCCTGACGCATGATGAAGTACACTGATCAACATCGGAGGGCGGTTGAGTTCAATGTGGGCGATAAGGTTATGCTTAAGTTCACCCCGCAGATTTGGAAGAAAATCAATAGCAGGTGGGTCCATTGTGGGTTAATTTAGAGGTATGATGGTCCCTTTGAAGTTGTCAAACGTGTGGATGCAGTGGCCTACTGGTTAAAGCTGCCTGAGAGGATGAAGATCCATCCGACATTCCACAAGAGCTTCTTGAAGCCATTCCATGGCGATGGCGGACCCGAAAAGAGAGTCCAAGCGAAACAGGCACCTCCAACTATGCGTGGGCAACATGAGCTTTAGGTGGAGCGAATTCTGGATCACTGCGTCTTGGGGCAAAGCAAGAAGAATCGTAGAACCGAATACCTTATCCAATGGAGGGCAAGGAGGTGGCAGAAGTCACTTGGGAGAATGCGAACACCCTGTGGCAGTTAGAGGATGAGGTGTAGGCATACCTCAGCAAGGCGTTGACGAGGGCGTCGACTTCCTCTAGTGGGGGAGGTTTGTTAGCACACTTGGATGGGTGCTAAGCAAGGCATGACCCAGGAAAGTTCCTTGGGCGGAGCTCGTGAGGGGGGGCACGAGCAAACTGATCATCGGCGACAAGGGAAGCTAGATAGTCATTTACTTGAGTCAAACGTATGCTGGGGCATGTCTGACATGATCAGGGGTGCCAGAGATTGCTTGTGGTCGGATGCTGCGGCAGGCGACGCTTGCACTTCTACTGACGGACCAAGAGTGTGCAGACGACCTTTAGGCTGCCACTGACGTAAATGGGTGCATGCGACCCTTGGTATGCTCTTCCAGGTCGAAGCCGAGTTGCATGATGTACATTTGTAAGTAGCATGCATGCCTCATGTCCCCTATAAATAAAAGATGTAAAGGCGCGTGGGCAAGTAAGATTGACTGAAAATACATTATGTTTCGTGGCCGAAATCCTTGTGTTCCTTGAGTCCATTGTGAACGAGTCCTTGTCCTTGCAAGCGTCATTCGATTATGAGCGTTAGCGATACACAAGAGTACGTGAGCCAACACTGTGAGTGAGTGTGGGCGGGAGAAAGGAGAATCCGAGTGTGAGGGCTGGTTGTGCTTTTGGGGAAGTTACGCTGCCACCGGGGTCAAGAAAATTTCTGGGTGTGTCTCGTCCCTGTGACAATTGCTACACTTTTGAAAATGGTCAAATCTAGATGAAGAGCTTCTGAAATAACGGATCATTTTCCGTACTCGGCTTATAGATTCACAAACATCACTCAAGCCATCCTTCACAATGAAATTCAAGATATATGCAGTGCAACTCATGTGAAAAACTCACTCCTAAGATCAAGGAGTTGCTTTCGATGAGCTTATCTTTCAAGTATTTCACTACAACATCATTAGAGCTTGCATTGTCAATTGTCACGATAAAAATACGATGTTGTATGTCCCAGTCAATAATGCACTTCTCAACCAACCATTCTACCAATTTCCTCCCTTTATGGCTAGACATAACCACAAAACTCAATATGCGTTTATGCAACTTCCATTCATGATCAATAAAATGAGCAGTACGACACAAATAGTTCAAGTTCTGATTGGAAGTCCATGTATCGGTTGTAAGTGCAACTAGAGAGTTCAAAGAGCCAATAAAAGTTTTAAGCACAACCTTCTCACTCATGAAAATCTTCATGCAGTCCCTAACAACAGTGAATCGAGAGATGGGCTTGACAGCAAGTTGTACAACATTAATAAACACACGAAAACCTTCATGTTCAACAAGTGAAAAAGCTGTTTATCAGCAATAATCATCCTAGCTAGCATATCTCTGCAACATTCTTGATCAAACACCCAGGTAGATAGAACATTACAACTTGTACCTCATTCTGCCTTGCTACTAGCAAAATTTTTTGTCGCTTATCCTTATAATGAGGAAACTTGTGACAACTATTAATTTGCTTCCACATCGTCGAAGTACCCCAATTAGGATTATATTTGTATACACTATTGCAATAAATGCACTTCACATTCTCCGTCTTACGAGTCTTCTCATTCAAAATTTTCGTTAAATGTCCCAAATATTAGACTTCATATTCTGTTTACTGGTTACCTTAGGCTTAGTAAGATTAGCCGCTGTTAAGGGCAAAGTTCTTTGAATACTGGTTGTTTGAGCCTCATTGTTTTCTGAAACAAGAACCATCTTCCTTTTTAATTTGTGTTGTACTGGTTATTCCTTGACTGAGACTTTTCTACCGATAATCGCAAGACTACAATCCTCAAGCTGAAAAGGTAAGGTGAGGATAGGTTAGTGAACTAGCAAGCTAATCGAACTGACCCACGACAAAATTACAGTTAAAATAGGCAAAATAAACCCATAACGAATAGACCTAGTTTCAGAAAAATCAAAGCATAAACTGGACACAATCCATAACGAGAGGTAAAAGCAAAAGTGCAAACCATTGTTATTAAAAAAAAGAAACCTTTTTGCCCCTTGATTTTCCTAAACTTAAAACTAGTGTTATTAAAAAAAGAAGCCCTAATTGCCCCCTGATTAACCTAAAAGGAAGCCCTTCCTCAACTCTTTCCTTGACTCACCTCTCCTCCGTGCCTTCTGTGCCTAGCTGAGGGGTTTGGGACGCGAAGAGAACAGGCGGCGGGGGAAGCAAAAGGCTTGGTGTTTGGGTTCCTTTTGCTAGGGTTTTTGCCATATGGGAAAATTGGGAAATGGCTGACAAAGAGGGGAGGGGATGTTTGGGTTCAACAAAATTGATGATGAAGAGGAGAGAGGGCGATGGCTAAGTTCGACTAAATCGATGAAGAAGAGGGGAGGGGATTCGACTAAATCAATTATCACAAAAAATTAATTTAAAACCAAAAGAAGGGTGGTTGTGGTTAATAAGAGGTTCGGCTTGGCTCCAAAGTTAATATATAAATATTAAAATATAAATTATATAAATTAATATATAATAAAAATATATTATGTTAGGTTCCAATTTCTCCAGGTTGGTTCCTAGGTGAGAATCTGGAATCGTAATTGGTACTGTCGGTTTTGAAATATTTAGAACTTAGAACCTACCCGGCCAATTCGATAACATATACTAATACCGACCCTATGGTACCGGTTCCGCCGGTTCTCAGTTTTATTCGGAACCTATGCTAACCCCTAGTCAAAGCCCACATCAATAACAAAACGAAATGTCGCAAAAAGCCCAAGTCATAGATCGCCCAAATCATAAATCGTCCAAATCATAGATCACCCAAATCGGAACAGGTTATCATACATACATTGTCTCGTATATCAACATACAACATGTTTTTTTAAAACAAAACAATATTTTATAAAAGTTCCAACATTCTCCCACTAAGCTATGATTAATTTAAAAGTTCAAAATATTTACTTTCAAAAATGACTCTAGGGCTATACACATAGACGACCATATCATAGTAAACAATATACGAGACATCATCTCAAAACAACCTCGACCATCAAAGTCGCTAACACCGAACCATGGTCGTCATCACATCATTTAACGACATTGGACAACCATGATCGCGAGCATCCACAACTCCAACATCAATAGGTAAATGTGGCGGTGTAGCCGAAATCAACATTCGTTAATGGTGATCATAATGATGTTATTTTTTGTCGGTCTTATAAATTTTCCTGTAACCTTTATACTTCAATGAGGCTAGGACAATCCCTTTGATATATTTAAATTTCACTGAAGTCAGAGAAAAACCTATGTAACATGCATACCTCAGCGAAATCAAAGTACTCATTTGACCTTAATGCTTCTAAGAAGTTGGATGAAATAAATTGACACTAATGCCCTGTATGTCTCAAATATAAAACTCTTGAGAAACTTAATTGTGCTATCAGTGACATACTAGTTTGACAAAACCGTCATGCTCAAGATAAACATCGGATCTTTATACTTTCAAACATGTGAATATGTAACATTTAACAAAATGAATAACAAATGATCATCATATAATACTGAAACAATCAAGTGTCTCAAATCATACATCATTGTCAATGATAAAACCATTAAAAACAAAGACTCTCACTAACCCAGTACATCAAAAGACCCTACCATCCTCATACTGGTAACATGAACCTGAAAAATACCAGGTGGTAGTCCTTTGGTTAATGGGTCTGGAATCATCGCGTCAGTGCGGATGTGCTCAACCTCAACATCCCTTTTCTTTACAACCTCTGACAACGAGATATTTGATATATATATTCCGAACCACTAGAACTCTTATCGTTCTTAGAGAACATCACAGCCGCGCTATTATCACAAAATATTCTTAGTTGTCTGCATATAGAATCAACAATCACTAGCCCTGATATAAAAATTTTAAGCCAAATAGCACGTGTCACCATCACATAACATGCCACAAACTCTGCTTGCATTGTGGAGGAAGCTGTCAGAGTTTGTTTCACTCTTTTCCAAGAAATTGTTCCTCCAACCATCACGAATATAATCCTAAAATAGATTTTCTATCATCTGGAGATATGACAAAAGCAGAATCAGTACAACCCACTACTTTGAGATTGTCCGAGCGCCTGTACACAAGTATATAATCACGTGTTCCCTTCAGATACCTCATGACTTTTTTGGCAGACATCCAATAATCGGGACCTAGCTTAGACTGATATATGCCAAGAACACTTACCGCAAATGCACTATCCGGCCTAATGCACACATGTGCATACATTAAACTCCAAACGACATTAGCATAAGGTACATTCACCATTGACTCCTTTTCGAAGTCATTCTTGGAACATTGATTTTTATTAAATTTATCCCTCTTTTGTACGGGAGCAACACTAAGCTTACAACCCTCCATCTCAAAACGTTTGAGTACTCGATTAATGTATGCCCTCTGAGAGAGTCTCAATAGCCCTATGAGATCTATCTCAGGGTATCTCTATCCCGAGAACAAAAGATGCCTCCCCAAGATCTTTCGTATCAGAAAACCTCGTCAACATTATTTTAGTTTCATGCAGCAAAACGACATCACTACTAGTAAGGAGGATATCATCAACATATAACACTAAAAAAATTAGCTTGCTCCCACTTGTCTTTATAATGATCCATTTTATTCTCAACAAAACCAAAGGAAGTAACTACTTCATCAAATTTCAAGTACCATTGATGAGATGCCTGCTTTAAACCATAGATGGACTTCTTAAATTTACATACCATATTCTCCTTATCAATTTCTTCAAAACCCTCTGGTTGCATCATATAAATATCATCGTCTAGACTACCATTTAGAAAAGCAGTCTTAGCGTCCATCTGATGCAGTTCAAGATCATAATGTACAACCAAGGCCATAATAATGTGAAAACCATCCTCGAAATAAACTGAAGAGAAGGTCTCGGTATAATCAATGCCTGGTTGTTGGAAAACCTTCTGCCACTAACCTCACCTTATAGCGATTCATCTTTCCATTGGCATCCCGCTTAATATTGAAAATCCACTTACACCCAACTGGATGATGACCATCAAGAAAATCCACAAGCTCCCACACATCATTCTGTGACGTAGAAAGCATTGGATCTCTCATAGCATCAAGCCACATACTACTATGGAACCAAAAACGACCCCTTAATAACTTAAAGGATTTGTCAAATTAACATCATATTCGCTAAGATAAACAATATAGTCATCACTAATAACGGGTCGTCTCTGTCTAATAGAACTTCTAATAGGGACCTCATGATAAGTATCTTGAGAAGAAGACGTATGTTGTGCAGAGGAATCATTAATAACAAGATGTTCAACAACGTCACTGGGTATAATAGGCACATCGTTACGTGGGACAGAGAGAAGAAAAGATACTCTCTCATTTTGCTCAAAAGTGTCATCGCCATCAACACCAGTATTAACGTAATGAGCAACATCAAACTCCAAGAACTTAGCATTCGTAGAGCTAATCACTATCCTCCTCCCATGTCTAGGACAATGGAACCTGTACCATTTGGACCTATTAGGATATCCAATGAAAAAGCAACGAGTAGTTTTTGAATCAATTTTACTCACATTGAAATAGAAAATTTTCACCTCACCAGGACACCCCACACACGAAGATGATTAAGGCTAGGTCTACGACTAAGAATGTACAAAGCAGATCTAAGCACATCACCCACAAAAAACTCGATAGGTTAGACCTGCACATCATGCTTCTCATCATATCCATAAGGGTGCAATTCCGCTTTTCGGCCATACCATTATGTTCGGGCGTGTAAAGCATAGTATACTGTGGAACAATACCATATTCTTATAAGTACTTAGCAAACTGTCTCATTTGTTATCCGAAACAATCACGTCTATCATAGTACTCCCCACCACGATCAGAATGTACTACCTTAATGACTTTCCCTAATTGTTTCTCGACCTCGATTTTAAAATTTTTGAATTTAATCAAGAGGTTCTGAATTCTCCTTAATGAAATAGAGATAGTCATACCAAGAAAAATCATCAATGAATGTTATAAAATATTTGCTTCCACACAAGGTAGTATGATAAGGTCCAGAGATATCAGTATGAATGATTTCTAAAAGCTCTAAGTTATGACTCCTTTCTTCTTAGACTTTGTGAATTTACCTCTAATACAATCAAGACAACTTTTTAGATCACCAAAATCAAGAGAAGGTAGAATTTCACTTTTGACTAGCCTTGGAATCCTTTCTTTCGACATGTAACCCAAACATTTATGCCAAAGTAGACATGAGTTTTCAATAGACAAGGATCTCTTGGAGGAACTTGACTCAACAGAGAAATTTTGCAAAGAAGTAGGTGTCAAAAGCAACTGAAATAATCCATTGTTCAAAATTTCATAACCAACAATTTGGGAATTCAATGACAACTGAATTAATCCTCGTTCGAAAAGGAAAGAGTAACTATTGGAGTTCAAAGCATAAATAAGAATCAAGTTTCGTCTAATACGGGAACATAAAATACGTTTCTTTCTCACTATGAGAATGTAGTTTGACTCTAAAACAAGACGAACAACTCCTATAGACTCCACTTTTACTTCAACATCATTTCCCACTTTAAGCATTGACTCCGTCGCATTTGGTTTTCTTATGCTCTTGAACCCCTGCAATGTCATAGTAACATGCAGAAGCACCACTATCAGTCCACCAAGTGCTAGGTGAGACATCAACAAGATTTGATCCGAAACAGACAAAAAGATTACTTACCTCCAGATTTATTTTGCTCAAGTCGAGCATTTAGCTTAAAGAAATCTTTCTTTAGATGTCCCAACTTTTGACAGTAGAAGTATTTGATATCTTTCTTGAAAATAGCCTCAGGACCTCCCTCTTTCTGATCTTGGCCATGCCTCTTAAAGCCCTTATTCTTAAACGAACGGGTGAAAACGCTTAGAATACTTCTTATCCTTTAAAAAATAGGTCTAGAGGAAGACACATGGAATGCGCTCTCACTCTTCTCCCTTTTAAGTTTCTCCTCCTCCGCCATACACTTACTAATCAGATCATTGACAGTCAAACTCTCATTTTTGGAGATAAAAGAGTCTTGATTTAAGAGAAATTAAGATGTAAGGAATTAAAAGCATGAAGAATGATGAACTTATCTGGTAGAGGAATTTCAAAACTTTTAAGTTTGGACTTGAGGGAAACCATTCTCAGGATATAGTCTCTTACTCCTCACACATTATCATGAGTCATACTCGCCAACTTTTTAGAAGGACACTAGATTCAGCCGTATCTGGTACAAGGTACTTTTCCCCAAGGGTAATGAGTAACTCCCTAGCAGTAGCAGTCTTGGGTAACCCACTCAACAAATGTTTTGAAATAGACCTCCTCATGGCAAGGAGGATCATATAATTTGAATGCTCCCACTTACTAAAATACTCCCTTTTCTTTGAAGTATTGGCCTCTGCAAGCAGAGCAGGGCTGATCCACACGCCAAGCAAGATCCAAATTGACAAAACTCAAGGCATACAAAGGTTCATCCTTCCACTTATTGTAAATTGATCCATTCAGGACCTCAACAACAACAACACTGGCATTGTTCAAAGCAAGAGTGACTGAAAACAAAATGCAACAATATATGAGGGAACAAAATGTAATAGTCAATGATACAAACTATCAACTAGAGAATCTCATATAACACCAAATGCAGAAAATCCAACACATTTGGGTAACAGGACCCTACATCGGCACATCCAAGACACTCCAGTAACACTCAACAAGTCCAAGAAAATCCCACGTGTCATTTCAAGTGAGGCACAATGTGAGACCTCGTACTTATTGAGAACATGTGCGATTGTAAAAACCTCTAGTTATCACTCATGTCGAGTCGCTTTGGCAACCAAACAACCAAAGCACAAATTCGAAAGCCCCTAAATGCACATGCCTGTGAGCAACTTACCTGTCATAAACGAGCCACTTTGGTAGCTAAAACGCTTACGGCACAAATATGATATCACCCAACACGTTCACTCACACAATATAATATCACACGTTGCCCAGTCATATTATTTACAAATAATACTCTCCAAGCTAAACAACACATTCGTCAAAAGTGAGACAGTAATATAGCCATCTATCTATCCATGCTCATCCAAATATATATAAAATTTGCTTGTGAACCAAGATGAGATAAATGAATCAAAATAAACAATAATAATCAAGGCATGTAAACAAGTTAACGCATAAATATTTTGTTTAAAATTGAATTGTTATAATTTAGTAACTGAACTCTCGGTCAACCTTATTTTTTAAGGAAAAAATGACAATCTTCTAAACCCACATATCACAATCCGTTTTTTTAGTCTGATAAACTCAACCAATGCCCATCCGTGGGATTTTATTATTATTATTTCAACAACTCAAATGTCGCATGTAAATCGTAACCCTAAATCGAATCAGCAGTTGATAATTCATCCAATAAAAACAATATGGACAAACCCTAATTCGAAATATCCTAATTCAATTTCCAGGATTCATAAATAAATTAGATCCCAAATCGATGTATGATCACTCTAATACCACATGTTAGCGAATCAATCGCAAATTAAGATCGTCGCAGTCGATTTGATATATAAAAGAGAGAAAACCGAAGTCGTGCATGTCTGCGTCATGATCTCCTAAATAATTGCGAAGCCGAGATCCGTAAGTATGATCTATAAGAACGCTAGCAGGTGCCCTAGTTTTTCCCTCCCTCCTGACGAGAAGACCAATGGAATTATCTGTGTTATTCCTCATTGAAAAAAGGGACCTTACGCTAATATAAATGAGTCAAACCCTTCCATCATGGACGTACGTCGACATTAGGTCTACACTGAATTGTCATCTAGCCCACATCAATAATAAAATGAGATGTCATAAAAGCTCAAATCATATAACACCCAAACCAAAACAGGCTATCATGCATTGTCGATTAAATCAACATACAACCCGTTTTTACAAAACAAAATAATTAATTATAGTCCAAAGGAATTTTATAAAAAAAATTCAACAGACACAAATTTGTGTAAGATTTAATGAAGCGAGTATTTATGTATGATCATATGTATATACATAAAAGAACACCGACTAATACTAGGGGGATTAATGTCCCATGGAGATCACTTCAAGATTGTTAAGTTCCAAGTCCATTTGCAAGATTCATGAAGAATTTGGGGAATACTTAATTATATTCTTTATATATCATAAGCTACATACGAGAAACAAATTAAAATAGGGAAATTTCTAAGCATCAAATTTTTTTATATAATATTATCATGGGATTCATATTAAGCTTAGTGGGCATTAACCAGTTTGTATGGTCTTTAAGTGAGCTATAAACACAGCCTACAAAACAAGATTTGGATATGACCAAGCTATAAATCCAATTCCATGAAATTATATATAGATTGGGTCATAAACGAAAACTACAAGCTCAACCCATATACGATGAACTTATCAGATCACGGCTCGTTTATAAGCTTTTCAAGATTAGAGCCCCGAGAGAAGTTTGAGTTCTACTTGGCGTGAGTATTCAAGATTGAGCGAAGGCTTTTAATCACTCAGAATGATGAAATAAGAGAGGAAAAACATGGATATTGTTTCCTGCTAGGGTTTTAAGAAATGGGGATATATATTTCTTATTGAAAACTTCTAGGTCATGGGACCCTAAACAAGTTAGAACTGTGGATAAACCCAGACATCGCTCGGTTTCAAGCTTCGCTTTATTCTTAGATTTTAGTCAATCTTAATTATCTAGTTTTGTTTTTCTTTCAAGTGCGAGTTCAGGTAACTCCTTTGATTATATCTCATTGTCTTCTATTCACCTATTTCTCTAACACGAGCAAAGGGTAATACCTCTCTATATGAAATTTGACTTCCATATACTTCTTTCAAGGGTGAAAGGTAATACCTCATCTGAAAAAATCCCTTATGCACTCGTTTCTTCCAAGGGCAAGGGATAATAACCCTTTGGCTGAAGCTTTACTTTTCTTGAGTTACTGATAAATTAAGATGATGACCACATTATCGAACAGAAACACGAACTCAGTGCTGTTAAATGTCATAATTAAATGACAATAATTTGTAATCTCATTTAGTACCATTAAGTGTGAGTTAGTGGGGTGGAGTTAATGTGAGTTAGTAGGGTGAAGTTAATGACCTAGAATTTATGGTAGAGTAAATGCCTTCTCTAGGACACTATATAAGGAGAAGCATTGTCTAAATGTTAAAAAATGAGAGAAGAAGAGAAGAAAAAAGGTGAAAGAGAGAAGAGAGAGGAGAAGGTGTAAGAAGAGTAAAAGGGTCGGTAGTTACCCAAAAATTTCGTATCAAAATTCCTTGTTCCTTATTTCCAGAAACACCTCGCTGTGTCGCAGCAGTTCCGCAAAACCCTTCCTGTGATACAGCAAAGCACCGCTTTCCAAACAACCCCAACAAATTTTGGTATCAGAGCGCAGCAGATCATGGCTACGTCATCCAGCAGCATGTTCTTTTCCTATTCACCAAACCAAATCCCGATCTTTGATGGAGAGCACTATGATTATTGGAGTTCGCAAATGGAGACTATCTTTCTCTCGCAAGATCTGTGGAAAATTGTTGATGAAGGCTTTGAAGAAAATGAAGACTCGTTAAATGAGGAAGAAGGTGCTGGAGAACAAGAAAAGAAGGTTAAAGAAAATGTGATGAAGAATGCGATGGCATTGCGGATCTTGCAACAATCCGTAAGTAAGTCGATTTATCCGAGACTTTATGGTCTCAAGAAGGCGAAAGAAGCATGGAGCGTATTAAAGAAAGAATTTCAAGGCTCGGAGAAAGTGATTTCCATCAAGCTTCAAGGCTTGTGGAGGGATTTTGACAACTTGGCCATGAAGGAGTCCGAAACGGTAAAAGATTTCTTCTCGAGAGTTGTTGAAATCATGAATCATATCAAATGTTGCGGTGATGAAGTTCCCGACAAGAAGGTTGTGGAGAAAGTGTTGAGAAGCCTGCCGCAGAAATTTGAGCACGTTGTTGCTGTGATTGAGGAAACGAAGAATCTGGGAGAAATTTCCGTGTATGAGCTAATGGGTTCGCTTGAAGCTCACGAAAAAAGAGTAAGTAAGTACTCAACTCCTGTTGAACAAGCTTTTCAAATGAAGTTAAATGTTTCAGAAAAGAAGTCAGAACAGAAGAAACGTACTGTGAATAATAGCAGAGAGTTTTATGGTCGTGGACGTGGAGGCCGTTCTCGAGGAAGAGGCAGAGGACGTACAGCAAGCCAGATCCGCAGTAGAGAAGACCATTCCTGGAGTAGATCTGGAAATTCAGAAAGTAGTTGCTATATTTGTAAAAATGCTGGACATGAGTCAAAGGATTGCTATTTCAGGTGCAAGAGATGCCGATTTCCAAATCATGCAGAACGAGATTGTTATTTTAAAGACAAGCAGCAGCCGCAGCAACATGTTTCTCAAAATTCGGTAAATTTTTCAAAAGAAGAAGAATCGAAGCAAGCATTTTATTCTGTTTCAATGCAATGCAAGATATGAATGAAGTGTGGTTTTTGGATAGTGGCTGTAGCAATCATGTGACAGGAAATAAAGAAAACTTTGTGGAGATCGACAACAGCTACAACTCGCTGTTAGAGCTTGGAGATAGCAAAAAGATAAAGATTGAAGGAAAGGGAATCGTTGCTGTAAGAGCAGCAAATTGTGAAGAAAAGAGAATTGATGATGTGTTTTATTCTCCAAGCATTGCTCAAAATCTTTTGAGCGTGGGACAAATGATAAAGAGAGGTTATAAGGTTACCTTTGCTGATGGTCAATGTGAGATCATTGACAAAAATGAGAAGATGATCGCTGTAGTGAAGATGACGGCGAATAACTTGTTTCCGCTGAAGATGAATTCGTCCTTGAATGTAGCATTGAAGAGTGAAGTTATTGATGAAGCTCAGTTATGGCATCTACGATATGGACATTTGAATCACAAAGGGCTAACATTATTGAGAGAGAGGAATATGGTCATAGGTCTTCCAAAAATTCAGCCAACAGCAACATGCGTCTGTGAAGGATGTGTGTATGGAAAGCAACATCGTCTTCCTTTTCCCAATACCTCTTGGAGAGCTAAAAACCCTCTTGAGTTGGTGCATGCTGACATCTGTGGTCCAACCCAAACTCCAACGATTGGTAACAGGAGATACTTTCTCTTATTTATCGATGATTACACTCGTATGATATGGGTATATTTTCTTGAAAAGAAATCAGAGGCTTTCACTGCTTTCTTGAGTTTTAAAGCTAAGGCAGATAAGCAAAGTGGATATCAAATAAAGACTTTGAGGACAGATCGTGGAGGAGAATTCATTTACAAGCCGTTTCTAGATTATTGCAAGCAGCAAGGCATACAGCGACAGCTTACTGTGAAGTACTCACCTCAGCAGAATGGCGTTGCTGAGAGGAAGAACAGGACTATTGTTGAGATGGCACGGAGTATTCTTAAAGGCAAGGGTCTTCCGAATTCATTGTGGGCCGAGGCTGTGAATACAACAGCTTACATCCTCAATCGATCACCGACAAAAGCCGTTCAAAACAAGACACCTTATGAAGCATGGCATAAGAGGAAACCCATGGTTGATCATTTGAAAGTATTTGGATGTGTAGCATATGCTCTCTTGACGAAGAAGAAGGAGAAGTTTGATGAGAAGAGTGAGAAGCTAATCTTTATTGGTTATAGTGAAGAATCTAAAGGTTATCGTTTGTTTGATCCAAAGACTAACAATCTTGTGATTTCAAGAGATGTTATTTTTGATGAGAATGCAGCATGGAAGTGGGAGAACGAATCTTCTCAGACTCAACCAATGTTTTCTTATCCAGAAGTACCAGCAGCAGTGCCTTCCTCAAATCTCACTGATACAGCAGCAGCTAGTTCCTCAAGAGTAAATTCAGAGAATGAAGATTATGCTGATGATATGACACCAAGAAGGTATCGTTTATTAACAGAAGTTTACGAGCAAGCTAACTTTGCACTTGCTACGTTTGAGCCGCAGAATTTCGAAGAGGCCGCAAAAGAAGAAAAATGGAGAAATGCAATGAAAGAAGAGATGTTTAGTATTGAGAAGAATGATACTTGGTCCCTAGTAGACCTTCCCAAAGGAAAAGAAGCAATTGGCTTGAAATGGGTGTTCAAAACAAAGTTCAATGAAGATGGAAGCATACAGAAGCACAAAGCTCGTCTCGTAGCAAAGGGTTACTCACAACAGCCCGGAATTGATTTCACTGAGACTTTCGCCCCTGTAGCTAGAATGAAGACTATTAGAAGTGTGCTAGCACTTGCCGCACAAATGGAGCTTGAAGTGTTCCAACTTGATGTGAAGTCAGCCTTTCTCAATGGAGTACTAGAAGAGGAAGTGTATGCTCAACAACCGCAAGGGTTCACTATTAAAGGACAAGAAGACAAAGTGTATCGACTTCACAAAGCTCTCTATGGACTGAAACAAGCACCGAGAGCATGGAATTTCAGGATAGATTCCTACTTGCAGAAGAATGGATTTGAAAGAAGTTTGGTAGAACCGTCTCTCTATGTGAAGAAGCTCGATGCTGATTTTCTAGTAACCTGTCTCTATGTGGATGATCTCATCTACACGAGCACCAGCAAGTTGTTACTGGAGAAGTTCAAAAAGGCAATGATGGATGAATTCGAGATGACGGATCTTGGATTAATGAAGTATTTTCTAGGTTTGCAGGTAAAGCAGAGCAAAGGAGAGATCATTATTTCTCAAGAGAAGTACGTTGCTGACATATTGAAGAAATTTCGCATGAAGAACGTCAAAGCTGTAGCAACTCCAATGGCATTTAATGAGAAGCTGCAACAGGATGATGATACTGAAAAGTTTGACTCGAAGATTTATAGAAGCCTAGTTGGTTCGTTGATCTACCTAACCCACACAAGGGTAGATATCGTTCAAAGTGTAAGTATGCTATCAAGATTCATGAACAATCCCACCAAGACTCATTTTGCAGCAGCGAAGCGTGTCTTACGTTATCTTCAAGGAACAAAGAATGTTGGTTTGAAGTACACAAAAGAAGAAGACAACAACCTTGTTGGATATGTTGATAGTGACTGGGCAGGAAGTGTTGATGATCGAAGAAGTACGTCAGGATATCTTTTCTGTCTTGGAACAAAACCCATCTCCTGGAGTTCGAAGAAGCAAGCTACTGTAGCGTTATCATCAGCTGAAGCAGAATACATTGCAGCAAATGAAGCAATTCGTGAACCAGTATGGTTAAGAAGGTTATTGCTGGAGTTACAGCAAAAGGTTGCTTATCCAACAACAGTATTTTGTGATAATCAGTCAGCCATTGCTATGACAAAGAACCCCGTGTTTCATGCAAGGTCAAAGCATATTGAGTTACGCCACCACTTTATCAGAGAAATGGTGATGAAGAAAGAGATAATTATGGAGTTTATTCACACACAAGACCAGCCCGCTGATGTTTTAACAAAGGCCGTGAATTTCGAGAAGCTCGAGTTGTTCAAGAAGTTTCTGAAGATTACAAATTAAGAGGGGGTGTTAAATGTCATGATTAAATGACAATAATTTGTAATCTCATTTAGTACCATTAAGTGTGAGTTAGTGGGGTGGAGTTAATGTGAGTTAGTGGGGTGAAGTTAATGACCTAGAATTTATGGTAGAGTAAATACCTTCTCTAGGACACTATATAAGGAGAAGCATTGTCTAAATGTTAAAAAATGAGAGAAGAAGAGAAGAAAAAAGGTGAAAGAGAGAAGAGAGAGGAGAAGGTGTAAGAAGAGTAAAAGGGTCGGTAGTTACCCAAAAATTTCGTATCAAAATTCCTTGTTCCTTATTTCCAGAAACACCTCGCTGTGTCGCAGCAGTTCCGCAAAACCCTTCCTGTGATATAGCAAAGCACCGCTTTCCAAACAACCCCAACAAGTGCTTGTTTGGAAAATATTTTGCGTGTCTGCCAACCAGCCATGACCAACTTGTGCAATTTTCGAACAACAGTTTAATCGTGTCGATCGTTTAGACAAATCACATATTAAACTAAATTCGAAGTTAATTTAAATTGTGTTAGGTCATTTACATGACTCAAATTGTGAATCTATAACATAACGTATGCTAAAGATAATTTTTTTTAAAAGAGCTAATAAAAGAAATGTTAGTGTATATGCGAATACATAAACCAAGTTCCTATCAAGAGGTAGTTGTTATATGCTGATGTTTTGCCCCTAGGTCCATGATATGTTAAACAATACTATATATCACAAAAAAAAAAAAATATGGGGGACGAAAAGGAGAAGATGCAAATCCCTTTCCAAAGTCAATTCCCAAAAGGATTACTATCATTTTTCTGAAAGAGAGGGTGGGGTGTTATAAATCAGGGTTTAATGCATGAAATGGAAGGATGGAAACAAAAAAAAATCGGGTGCCCTACCCTCTTAAAACATGAACAACCTCCGTACTACCAGTTGGGCTTATGATTTGAGCTTTTGGTGAGTTGGAGATGCAGTTATTCCCAGAATTGAATTCATCTCTGCATTAACACAAATGCTATGATCACTCAAAGAAGATGCCCCTTGCCAACAGCTACAAGTGGAAGGGTTTGATTCTCCCCCTCCCCTCCCCTCCCCCAGCCACAAGACGAGCCCGAGAACCATATCCTAAAGCAAAAGACAAAACAACCACGTTCCCCAAAGGAATCAACACGCTAAAAATGTGCATATCAATCAAACACATTTGGTGGGGTGATCTAGTTTGATACATTGGAAATGGAATAAGCCGTAGGTAAGGTACTATTAACGTGCGTCTCCACTTGATTGGCGATATGTCCGAAGAACCCCGCCAAACCCCAAAAGCCCGATAGCATACAACTCGTGTCATCCCAATAGAGATCTAATCCTAATCATTCCCGACGTGTGTTTCCCTTCACTTCTATTCCTACCACCTCCACATTAATTATTCTTATTATTCCTCAACACCCTTGGACCGGAATCCCAAATGGATAAAGCCGATTTTTTATTTATATATTGTTTCTCCTAGAAGCGCTGTCGGGTTCGGCCAAAAGCTTTACTGTTATTGTGTTTTTGGGTTTCTTTGTCCCACGAGTTTATTGTCGGAACAACCGGCAGTTGTTTTCATTCGCACCTCACCTACTAACTGTTTGCCGATAATCAATCATAATGTCAAAAAAGAAAAAATGGGGGGACGGCCTTTTCATCTCATCGTCCGCGGCTTTGTGCACTTCGTTTACTAAAAAGAATAAAACAAAGAAGCTTTTGCTTAAGCTCGACACGTTTAAGGTTTACAATGACTCTCCCAACTGAATGGATAGCACTAATATTGGCGAAAAGGGATGGGAAGGGGACAGACGTCTCGAAGGGGTCGTGTTTATCCAATCAGAACCGAACCCTATGCTTTTTCTTGAGGTTGACGGGTTCCTAATTGAGAGTAGATTTCCACTACAAGGAACAAAAGTCACACTGGAACCATGAAGCCGTGGAAAAGGAAGAAACCCCAGTGGGATATTATCGACTTTCACGTGACATGTGTTCCATCCTCTTCCTCCGGCAATCTCCATCCCTCCCAGCTATTGTTCCTGTTGGTATAAGATTGCACTAACAAGGGTTGAATTAGTGCCTTAAGAGTTTTGACACTTTTTCGATCACAGAAACGTGGTTCTGTCAGATTACAAAAACCGGATTTGCTGAACAGATTCCCAAGTCTGACTTATGTATGTGACACAAAGATTTATAGTGGTTTGGCAAACAATGCCTACGTCCACTCTCCCGGCGCTCATCCCAATTAGGGCGTATTCACTATGTTTAGAACAAGGGACTTTACAGATGCACATTTCTGTCAGAAATGTGACTAACAAGTTACACGTACACACGTGACTAACTCAACCCACACGCAACGTGTATGACTCCGGCTCCTCAATGAGCCCGTGGCTTGACGGCTGCCACCTGCCCTCGTGGCTTAATGGCTACCACCTGCCAACGTGGCTTAACGGCTACCACCTGCCAACGTGGCTTAACGGCTACCACCTGCCCTTGCACACTTCCTGTGTGACTTACAACCTACACAAAACAGAATTAGCAACTACAGCACCAACAGTCTGCAGCTACAGAAGACGCTCTCTCTCAAAGGTGATCGGCTCAGTGAATGCACGACGGACGCTCTCAGCTTTTGCAACGGTGAAGGCTCAAAGATTTCTAGTAAGCTTTTTAGTAGAACGACAAGTTGAAAATGTGGCTTCACTCTTGCATTTAAGCTTGTCCGTAGAAAGGAATTTCCCAATTAATCACTAATGGCTAGTTGAACCACTTGCCATTTTCTCCATGATACGATCTAGTGGGAAAACTTCCAAGAACACAAAATATAATCCTTAGTAATATCAGATAATAATAAACCAGATTAATCACCCAATAAGAGATAATGTCTTCTGCTCAGAAGCTGTTTTCTGCGACAGCAGAATCAGCACTTTTCCCTATACGAATTTGGCACTGGGATTGATTTGTTTCCATAATATGAAAATATTCTCATCGTAAAATATTCTCACCATATAAGGGAGATTTCAACCTGATTAGATTGTGACCAAATTCCATAATTTTGGGATCACGTTAGTTAAGGAAATAAATCTTTCCAAAACAACTCAAGGTCCAAGGAATGAACCTAGACGTGATGCCAAAGTTAATTCAATAAGAATTAACTTAAGAACGTATGAGATAAATATCTCACGTGCTCGCATATTGAACAATCTCCAATAAGGAAATCGTCATTCACAGAAATACCATTCTGTAAACTGTAGTAAATACTCCAGCAAGGAGAGTTATAGCAACTGTGACACAAATGCTCATCTTTGTAACAGAAATAGTGGACTCGATAGTAAATCGTCCTCATAACACCATTTCTTATGGCTAGATCGTTTCCCCAATTGAAATTCTCCATATAACTCTTTTACATATTGCACAGATAACAGAGAGCAGCTTCCACACCCGAAGACTTGCTCTTTTGTACTCTTAAATAACACATTAGCAATACATAACATTTACCATCATCAAAATCAGATTATATCAACAGTTCCCCGAGATTTTCGGGACTTCTTTCGGAACTGGGATTGGAGATGACCACCTTCCCACCTAATGTGGACTTAAATAAGCTAAGCCCTCCTTGAGGAAACGAGGACAAACATTAGCCCTCCCTTCCACCAAGCAAAATGAAGGCGAAGGCGAAGAAGAAATGAATCTGAAGTTATACACAATGTGAGCGAACTGAAACTATTCACAACACGGATTAAAGTTGTTATATTTACGCCCGCTCGTAACTAATTTGCTTGATGTTTCCCTCAAAGTGAGGGAGGGGCCACTAAGAAAAGAGGCTGGTCATGTTAGGAAATCGTAGCATAGGAGCGTGGATCTCGTGTTTCCAGTATTAATTAATCAGATAACAACAATAACGATGAGGAAAAGAAGAGGGCTTTATGCCCAACTTTCAAGCGCACGATCTCTAGAAATAAAAAAACAATGATGATAGTACTATAATAAAGAAAAGAGAGGCCCACCGAAGTCCCTCCTCGATTACGAGATCACTCGCCAAGTCGTGGGAAATAAAGAAATAAGGGTTTTGGGAAGTGGGGTCGTGTCATGGGGGTTTGGTGGAGTTGGCGTTGGGGGGGGGAACTCTTTTTTCCAAATAATCATCTCCATTAACCTTTTGTCGTCATCCATCATTCGAGTTTTGCATTCGGCTTTTGTACCAACTATCATTTAAAGTATTTTCCTAGTGGGTCCAAATCCAATGGTACATCTCCTTTTGCAATGAATCGAACCATTATTATTACCACCCCAGGGAATTTTGTCAATTTATTTTGATCTATTCCATCCATCTACTAAACTACTTGATTAGTGGAGAACACTGGTGTGTGTCATCTTTCTAGGAACGTCATTACCTAAAATATATGCGCTCTCCCCTTCTCAACAAAAGTAGTTGTAGCTGTAAGTAGATCAAACCCTTTTTGACAGTAAGTAGTAGAAGCTCCCCTCCCCCAACGCCCCTGTAGTTACCTTATTTGACCATAAAAAAAAAAAAAAAAAAACGCAACACCTCCTGGGTGGGTTGTCTTGTCGTGGCCATCTAGGTAAAAGTCCACAAAACGGCATCGAAACAAGAGCCGCCCCCTCTCGAACATCTCGTCCACAAGTGTCGGCATGTGCCAGACTATAATGTACGAGTGAAATAATTTGCCCCTGGGTGGGACCGCTCTCCAGATCAAGACAACTGACAAGAGACAACCCCAACAGTCAGGTATCATTATTTCAGCTGGTTGGTTAGGAAAGGAAGAAAGGGCAGGCAGACGAGAATGCATTGAATTCAACATCAAAAATTTTACTACAAAACCCGCATATGATCAGTCCCATTTGCGTTTGTCCTTTGCCCCCTCCCCCCCCCCCCCTCTCCCACGTTATCGAAAAGCAGGAGTCTGTTTTTTTTTTTTTTCCTTTGTGATTTGTTATTAAACGAGAGTATGGTCCTACACTACTTCTGCAACCAACCAACCCAAACCAGCCTTTGTACCCGAGTCCCCAATTACGATACCCAACTGTGCAACAACAGCTTAAAGAAAAGTCGTTAGTTTGAACATGAAGCACTTGAGTTGTAAGAGAGAGAGAGAGAGAGAGATACGTTGTTTTAAAGAGATCCCGCATGTTTCCACGAGGTGGCTTTCCGTACGTAGTTAGTAAGGCGTAATATTGATGAAAACTACCAAGAATATTCGTGAATGAGGAAATACTCTTTTATATATAAGAAAAAAAAATACAGGGGCTTATTATGCGAATTCCAGGGATAAGATTGGTGTCGTTGCGTTCCAGTTAAATTCGTGATACCGATGCGATTCCCTCCCCCCCCCCCCCCCCCCCACCACCCCGACAGGGATGAAAAATAAAGGGGATTGGTTGGATGAGTCATTGTCATTATTCATTTTCTATTCAATGCCTTGTACTAACTACACGAGGGTTTTTGTTTGTGTTGATATTGTTGTTAGAATAGAAACAACAACATATTACATGTTTCCTTGTTTTGCAAAATTCAACATTTCCAACAATTAGCTAGAAGTTAGGCTTTGTGATTTTGGGGTGACTCTTGAAGGAGAAAATCTGAGCGCGGCGGGTATGTATGTATCGTGGTTGTCGTATAAATTTATTGTAAAACAAGAATTACAGAAAGAACATAAGCACTACTTGTGTAATAAGTGAAAATAAAATGTATATATAAAACCAAGCACCCACAGCCATTATGAAATGAAAAAAGGATATTGCACAACTGATAAATTGAACAAGACCACCAATGGCAACTACGACAACCTTATTTGTCGAAAGCTGCCTTGGGGCGATAGACGGTCGGATGCGTTGGAGGTCTGTGAACGTTAAAGAATGAGCAAGGATCGAAAGGAAGAGCAGTTACGATCACAATCCTAGAATTTGAACTTATGAATTATCATCATTTATTCTTAGTGAAGTTAAGGCTTTTATGCGTTCGTGGATATTGTTGGATTTATGTTGGCGCGGAATATGTTCCCGCAACACGTGTCGAATTTTACAGTGATTTGTGGTCGTCGTAAAGTAAAGGAATGCAAGTTGAAATTAAAATAACACTTGAATTGAAATTGACCTATACTAAATTACAAGGTTTGGATCGTTATAACACTTAAAGACATAACGAAAATCACCGAACAACAAAAGACCGACGACAGATATTCACGTTGGTCGGTGAACGAACGGCGGCTACGACACATCCCTTTAATGGAATCTACCTTGGTAGATCGACAGTCGGATATGGTGAGAATGGAGGATGATTTCAGGACGCTGGGTTCAGGACGCTTGGAAAGAGAGCAAAGGCAAAAGACTTAGACGAAATATGGGTTTGTGATTGGTTGATTGTCTTCGTTCTGTGTTCTTTCTGCCTTTTATGTTCTCAGAATCTTGCGGTTACGACTATTCAGATAATCGATGATCCTCCCAGATCTTGCACACTATTGAATCCCTATTTTGTAGGAGCCATGGACGTCGTGCTTTGGTCGGCCTCTCTAGGTTTGTCATGTGTCATGTAACCGAACGTGGTTTAACGGGAATTCCCTCGAGACATTACAGGCTCTCGAGTAGTGAAAGGTTGTTCGAGTCTCGAACTGTATGAATTTATCTGTGGTGTACTCGAGAAGTATTTCTCGAGTGACGCTAATCTTGGGCTCCTGTTCGGGAGGCTCGAGTAGTTCTCATACGGACGTGGTATTGATCTTGAGATCCAGTTCGAGAAGCATTCTTCGAGTAGTACTCATACAGAGTTTTACTTCTTCGACCAATTAAGGATGAAGCCCATAATTCATGTGTCAACAATTTAGAACGTGGGCCTATTGACCATTGGATTTGCGACATTCCTACGAGATAATTTCCCCTTTTATAGGTATTACATCTAGACCTTGGCCGCCCTATTCTCATGAGATATTTCTTCTCGAGTTCTTTTAACAATTGCAAGCTCTTCATTTTGAGTATTACTGTAAATTGCATTTCGCCTCAGTACTCTCAATTACAATCTGAAACACCTATTTCTTAATACTGAAGCTGATTATAATATATCTCGAACTACCATGAGAAGCTCGTGAACATATAAATGTCGGGTTTCTAACTAAGGTATTTCTTAAATGAATGGGTTGTTATTGAAAAGCACGGCCAGTCTATGCGTAAACATTAAAGCTTCTTCATATTTCGTATTCGTTCACATTATTTATGAATCCCACGGCAAATGAATGGGTCACAGTTTACACAGTAAAGCCATTTTGGGCTTCAATGATGGCAAGGCCTATCATTGAATGATCGAAGGAGCGCTCGGTCGAAGTTCAAGGTCATCAAAGCAGAGCACGTCGAAGTACGGAAAAAGTGCGTCGAAGTACAAATCAGGTGCCTTGAAGGACGGACGAGGTGAAGATCGATCGATACCCTGTCGAAGAAGGTGATACTCGAAGGAAGAGTCCTAGTATAGTTCCGACACTTAGTGATTTTTCATTAGGGACTTTATTAGGACTTGGTCGAAATAGGTAGTGTACAATTAGTGTCAATAAAGCATGTGCTAAATGTGTCTAGCATTTGCATTAGCGGTTTCTTTAGCAATTATCGTTTGGATAAGATTTAGTTTCAGTATAAATATACGGTCAGTTTCTTGTAAAAAGACACAACAATCATTCAATGACCTCGAAGGGCTGCCTGATTGTCTTTCTGTACTTCGCTCTCAGAAATGGAAGTAAGTGTTCTTTTCTATGTTAATTAAACTACTATTTTTTCTAAAAGATTGGCGACCACATAAGTTCCCTACCAATTCCTGACGTGTTCAATCTGCCTGATCACGCACGCTTTCGGCACAAACACGTTTTTGGCGACCACAGTGGGAGCCGAAAACAAGTTTCGTGTGAAAACGTGAAATGCCAAGAACGCAGAGCATGGCGAGAATGGCTGCGAATCGTGGTAATTATAAAATAAATACCGTGGGTGATCAGGTCAACCCTGTCGGTGATTCTCAGCCTAGACAACAGAATGTCTAGGAAAATCTACATAATTCGCTTCTACCACGATCTGATCATCATAATTCTCAAAGAACCGTCAATATTAATGCGATTCTAAGTATGCAGCTACGGATTCCGGAAAATTTGTTGTATATGCATGATGATGATATATTATTAGACCCAGAAACGCGGATGCACTTTCCGACAAACCTCCCAAAATCACACCCCTCTTCAGGATATTTATCATGTAATACGCAGAATATATGATTTTGTTTATGTCGTCTCCTTCCCCATGAAAAGGAAGAAACGCCCAAAGATTCAAGTATGTTAGCCCAAAAGAAGAATTCCAACATCGTTTCACTGTTTGTCTCCTCCCCTGCATCCAAATATATATATATATAACCTGAGCCATCTCCCCCTCACAATAATCAAACCCTTCCCTTCGATTTATAAACAATCCCGATTGTCGTATGGTCATCATGGACAACGCGACACGGCGGCCACGGCCTTGTCCCCCTGCTCGCCTCAACTCCTACGTGGCCTCGTCCTGGTTCGGCAAGCGGTTCAAGCTCGAGGAGCGAGGCACCAACTTCACCACTGAGCTCCGCGCCGGCACTGCCACCTTCCCATGGCCTACATCCTTGCAGTCAACGCCTCCATCCTTACCGACTCCGGGGGAACCTGCTCTGTCAGCGATTGCGTACCGCTCTGCTCCAACATGAGCCTATCCGTTTCAGATTGCACCGGGCCGGGACTCAGTGTCATGTTGCCAGATAAGTCCTGCAAGTTCAACCCCGTCAACCCTGGTTACGCCGCCTGCCTGGAGACCGTACGTAAGGATCTGATCGTGGCAACGGCAGCATCATCACTGATCGGATGTGTCATCATGGGCGCCTTCGCAAACCTGCCCCTGGCTCTGGCCCCCGGGATGGGCGCCAATGCCTACTTCGCGTATTCAGTGGTCGGGTATCATGGTTCAGGTAACGTTACCTACCAGAATGCATTGGCGGCTGTATTTACGGAAGGGCTGCTGTTCCTGCTGATTTCTGCTGTTGGCCTGCGGACAAAGCTAGCACAACTAATACCTAAGCCAGTCCGGATCAGCTCCTCAGCTGGGATCGGACTATTCCTTGCCTTCATTGGCCTGCAGAACAGTGAAGGGATCGGACTGGTTGGGTACAGTTCTTCCACGCTCGTGACGCTAGGAGGCTGCCCGAGCTCCACCCGGGCAGCACTTGCCCCCGTGATCACTGCTGCCAATGGAACCATCAGCCTGCTTCCAGGTGGCACGCCCTCTGGCGACATATCTTGCCTCCGAGATCAAATGCAGAGCCCGACACTCTGGCTTGGGATTTTCGGTTTCGTCATAATCGCCTACTGCCTGGTGAAGAACATCAAGGGCGCTGTAATCTATGGCATCGTCTTTGTGACTACCGTGTCCTGGTTCCGAGGCACGAGAGTCACCGTGTTCCCGAGAACCAAATCAGGGGATGCAGCATATGCTTACTTTAAGAAGGTGGTCGACGTGCACTTGATCAAGAAAACAGCAGGGGCGCTCAGCTTCAGGGATATTGGTAAAGCCTACTTCTGGGAGGCGCTCATGACCTTTCTCTACGTCGACATCCTCGACACAACCGGCACCCTCTACTCGATGGCACGGTTCGCGGGGTTCACGGATGACCAGGACGGCGGGTTTGAGGGACAATACTTTGCGTTCATGTCGGATGCATCGGCGATCGTGATGGGATCCCTCCTGGGGACGTCCCCTGTGACAACCTACATCGAGTCGTCAACAGGGATCAGGGAAGGCGGGAGGACAGGGATCACTGCCCTGACTGCAGCTGGGTACTTCTTCGCGGCTCTGTTCGTGACGCCGCTCCTGGCGTCGATACCGGCATGGGCGGTGGGGCCACCCTTGGTGCTGGTCGGGGTGATGATGATGAAGGCGGTGGTGGAGGTTGAGTGGGGGGATATGAGGCAGGCGATCCCCGCGTTCATGACGATGATCCTGATGCCGCTAACGTACTCGATTGCGTACGGCCTTGTGGGAGGGATCGGGACGTACATAGTCTTGCACGCTTGGGATTGGACTAGGGTGTTGTTGGAGAGAGGTGGGTTGTTGAAGGACGGAAGAGGAGGAGGAGCGGCCGGCCGGTCAATGAAGCAGCGACAGGAGGAAGGGACCTTGAAGCAGCAAACAGAAGTAGAATTAGAATTAGAACAACCTTAAATTTGGATTGATCGGTTACATCTTCTCTGTCTTTACTTTTCTTCTTTCTTTCTATCTATAATATTATTTCTTTCATTCTTTTTATAAGAGAGGGCATAAAAAGTAATTGGAGAAAGAAATGATTGGATTGGAGGGAGGTATGGTGAGGTGTGTCTCTCCACATAAACAAATAAGACCGGATGCTTTGATTCTTCCTTCGACGCCTACGCCTACCGGGGCTTTTGTTACATTTTAATGTATAAGAGTAAAAAAAATTTATGAATAACAATGTAAATAATTTCAAAATTTTTAAAAATAATCATGTTGAGTTTTACAAGTTCGATAAAGCTTTTACTTTTTTTTTTATTTTTTACTTTTAAAATATAGACTATAAAGTTCGACTTTCTGAATAAATTTTAGAAAGTAACACTTACTATTTTCTTTTAAGTAAAGTCGAATTTTACGAGTATGAATTTCTTGTGAGTAAAGTCGTGAGATATTATTATTATTATTTTTTAAAAAAAATATCTAAAATTATTTTTGGTTTCAGTACGTAAATCACGGCCTATTAATAGAAGGAAAGGTAGTGGTGTCCTTGGGTAAGTCCATCTCAATTAATACGAGGTTGTTTTTGTATATTATTTTAGTAGTTGTTCTTATCCGGTAACTGAATAAAATAAGTAAGGAAAGGAGATGATTGGTTGGTGTCGCCCCTTTACTTTCAATTCGGGCATTGATAATAACGAACAACAAATATATTTGCCTCCCGATGAGGACAAACATTTTATTGCGAGAATGCGACATTTCTGCCCCGACAAATGCCCATCATCATCATCATCAACAACAAGGGAAGAAATTAATAGCCAAACACAGCATAACAACTTTGCAAAGAGACACAAGAGTCCCACAGTCCAATACCCCCCCCCCCCCCGGGTTGGAGTGTTGGGTTTTGGAGGTAGATAGATAGAGGATGGGATGGGATGGGATGGGATGGTCCGCACCGCACTAAGGTGGACAGAATTTTCTCACTTCAACTCCAAAGTGTCGATGTGGGGGACATGCCTTGTTGTTTTTCTTCTTTGGACATGCTCAAATACTCCCCCACCCCCCAAAACCAATTAACAGCAGCCAGATAAATTGCATTTGTTTTGCATGGCTATGTTTAATGTTAATAAAAAGAAGGTGGTGAGTGATCCATCCATCATAATTAATCCCCCAAGTGAGTGTTTGACTACGTCCCAACCATATACATAAAGATAAACCACACGAGAAAAAAGCCGATGACTCTCTCTCTCTCTCTCTCTCTCTCTCTCTCCATTCCTTTATGTGGAAAACGACCTCCAACTCCTCCTCCTCCTCCCCCACCATGCCCTTTTTTTTTCATTGTCTTTATAGAAATCATGATTCATGGACAAACATTGAACACGAAAGTAATCTTCACGAATGACGATGACTATTTGATCCCCAACCCACGAGACGATTTCTTTTTTTTTTTTTTAATTCATCGTGCACACGATCTCTAACCCCCATCCAAAGGTTTAAATAAATAATGATGGTTGGGAAGCCACCCACTTTTTACCACTCCCTCCATTGTTTAGTTTTCGACGACTATAATTATTTGGACTAATTATAATAACGCATTATTTTAAAGAAAAAATATACGTTCATTGCCTCAATTTTTAGTCAACTTTTATTTTGTCATTAACTTAATTTGTTATATAATTTTCTCATCAACTTTTGTTTTTATTTTGATTTTCACCAATTTTTAATTTCTTTTAGCGAAAGCCAAACAATGCCTTAATATACCCTGACTGTTTACTGGAGTTCTAACATCTCATTCGTTCGTCTTATAATCCACTTTACCCGTAGTAGCAGCCCCCTAATAGAACATGACCAGATCTTAATCGATTTTGCGTATTTTTTTACAGCATCAGCAACTATCGTTCAACTTCGGATTCCAATTCACTTGATTTGTCCATCAAAATTTTAAAATAAAAAAAGTATGAGAGGTTTTAATATTATTTTCCTTTTATTATTATTATTTTTATTCGATAAATGAAAATTGCCTATTAAAGTCTATTTGACTTACGCGATAAAATAAAAATAAAAGTTTGTAACAAAATTATATAATAAACTAAATTAATGGTAAATAGAAAGTCGAACCAATGACAAGCCCATGGGCCCATTGAAGTTATTTGGGCCAACAAAAGGCCCATAATGGATTGCAATTATTAGAGTCAGAAGGATTGGGGGGGTGTTAATGGTAAAATCACTGTCGCGAAATGAGTAGATAGAAAAGAGCGGGGAGACGTAGGACTTCTCGTGGGGTCGTCGGAGGCCGTCCGGTCAGCGGCGGAGAGACATGGGAGCCGTCGGGAACTCCTGCTGTTCCTCTGTGTTTGGGATCTCGTTCGAGCAGGGGGTGTTGTTGCCCACGAAGAAGGATATCGTGTTCGTTTGTGATGGCTCGTTGAGGTCGAGGAAGACGGGATTCTCTTGCTTAGCATCTGGCGATGATGGAGTTGGGGAGAGGGAAGGGGGAGGTGGCGTCAGGATGTCACCTGTTTCCAAGAACAGGACGGAGGAGTATAATTCCGCCATGAGGAGGATGATGAGGAACCCTTACGAGTATCATCACGACCTCGGTGCGTTTGTTTTTTTGTTTCAAATTCTTTGGTGGGCGGTAATTTCTGAATTCAGCAGTTCTGATCGTTGGTTTTTTTTTCTTCTTTTTTTTGTTCAGGCATGAATTACACCCTGATAACTGACAGTTTGATCGTGGGGTCACAGCCTCAGAAGCCCGAGGACATAGACCACCTCAAAAATGAAGAGGGTGTTGCCTACATACTGAATCTGCAGCAGGATAAGGACGTTGAGTACTGGGGGGTCGATCTGCAGTTGATCCAGAGAAGGTGCGAGGAACTCCGAATCCGGCATATGAGGAGGCCTGTAAGCTGTGTCTGGTTTCCGAAAGCTTGTTGTGATGTCAGGGAACGGTGTCTCGGGGTATTTGCCCTTCTCTTTTTTAATAGATGGAAATGATGGGCATGCATTGTTAGGCAAGAGATTTTGACCCGGATTCACTCAGAAGGGAATTACCGGCTGCCGTCTCGTCCTTGGAATGGGCCATTTCAGAAGGAAAGGGACGAGCATATGTGCATTGCACCGCTGGCCTAGGAAGGGCACCTGCCGTTGCCATTGCTTACATGTACTGGTTTGGCAACATGAATGTGAGTCCGCTGGTCAAGGATCTTGTCTCAATTCTATTTTTTTTGTGATTTGTCTCTTCCTCTTATTTAACCCTCCAAGAGGCAAGTAATCCGTAGGAGGTATTTGACTTGCCGCAAAAATGTTCGACTAGTGTCATTTAGCAATGAGAGTAGCCGTGAAACTTCTGTTCATGTGTGCTGATGGTTAGTTTTGGCGCAAATTCTATTTAGTCCGAGTACCAATAGCATGATGTAAAATGTCATAGACAGCCTAATCTCACCGACGAGTCTGTGATGGCATTTGCAGTTAGACCAGGCATACGATATGCTGACATCAAAGAGACCTTGTGGTCCAAACAAAAGAGCCATCCGTGGCTCTACCTATGACCTGGCGAAGAAAGATCCATGGAAGGAGCCTTTCGAGAGCCTTCCCGAGTTTGCTTTCTGTGACATAGCGGATTGGGAGAGAAATCTTATTCGGGACCGAGTGCGTGCTCTTCGTGGGGCTTGAATAGTTTTTGTGTAACTACTTTTGCATTTCATAATACTTTGATCCTTTAGTCCTATAAAATCTCTCTTACAAAACACAAGACCATCTTTCTCGGTCAAACAAAGTTGAAAGATGTTTATACAGAGCAGTCTTCCTTTTCTAGCTGCATGGTTTTTGTACCTATAATTCTGATGAACAGAGTTGAACTTAAAAGAAAATGTTCGGTGAAGTCCTGAATATATTCTTGCAGGTGATTAATGATATACTCCCATAATCATAAATCAAGTAGCGGGAGATTTTTCTTTTGATGATGTATAGTACAACAACAAAATCTCGTCAATGGAGTAGCATGCCTATTTTGCCATCTCCATGGGCCAGTTCTCGGAAGCCACTGTCAGGGTCATTCAAGGACTCATGCCTTGCCACTAATACCAAACTCGTCATGTTGATGCATGAGCTTGGGTGCCATTGTTCGTCCTTCAACTGCAATCACTCTACAAATCTATTCGAGGTGGTTAGATACTGCTGTTGAAAGAAAACTATGCATCGCCATCAAGGTATTATGTACACAAGTATCAATCAAGAACTAGAAGTACTCTTGAGGTACATGAGCTGAGCCTGCCGTGCTCCTAAGTGAACTGCTGTCATGATCCATAGAATGCAAACCTAGAGTGCCAGGTTGAAGAATTGAAAGCGAAATCATCAGTAAAAATTATAGAAGCTACACATTTGTGATCTGCTCCGCCATAGCTTAGGGTTAGATGCTTACGGGAAGGGCATAAAGTGAGACAGTCGATATTCTTCCATTGAGATAGCCGAAAAGCAGCTTGAACAGTCCTGCCGCCGTGGCATCACCCAGCCTTTGCACAATTACATCTATGCAAACCTGCCATTTTGAGCAATCTCGGATCACACCACCCACAATTGGACAGGAAAATATTCTCACCGAAAGGCCATGCAGATCTATCGATGCTCTTCAGAGTTGCTAATGGAAAAGGGTTGAAAATCCATTTTAGCTTAGTCATCGCACTATGAGACTTCTGATGAAGTTTGCATGACTCTAACCCATTTAAATTTATTATTTGCTTACCATGATAATATAAGGTCAGTACTTTTCAAGATTACGAGATGTATTTTTGGAAATGAGACGTACTGTTTTATATTGATTTAGCACAGTTCTCAATTGTATTTGTTGCCACTACAAGACCACAAATAAAGTGGAAACATCAATCCCAAAAGAGGAATGAATACCTTAGCCTTGTACTTCTCCTCCTGTGAGACTACAGTAAATAAAAGCTCCCTTCCAGGTCTTGTAACAACATATGTGACGACCTGCGTGTTGTAAAAGTTTTAGTCTTGCTTCATTTACCACATAGAAGCGGAAATGTTGATGTACTCATTGAAGTTGCAAGATAAAGGTGGAGACAGAGATAGATAAGGACGTGGGAAATGTTAACTAGAAACCAAGGATGGTAAGATGACTTCGATCTAACCTTTCGTAATGTCTCCGAGATTGCAACTGCTATCCAAGAAGGCCAAAGGGCAACAGCAACCAAATTGAACAGAGAAACAAAAGGAGCAGCGCATATAGCCAAAGTAACCCCAGCAACAGCAAGAATACGACCCTGGAAGTGAAAACTTTGAGTCAAAGGTCAAAAAGTGCCCCCAGCTATTAAATGATACCATATTATTTATTCAATTTATAACTACTGAAAGTGTCAGGAATGCCTTCCTCTATTCTAAACAAATTAGAGAACTATTTAAGACGAGGCAGAGCGACATTACATGGAAACCCCTCTGCCACTGGATATCCCAGTTTGACAGAGATGCTGGCGTGAAGAAAAATAATTATCACTAGGCAAGCCGAGAGTTTAATAATATGACCAGCCAAGCCAAGAAACTTACTTTTGCCAATAAAATGCCATAAAAGAAGTTTTATTGAGTGAATGCAAATCTCTAATCCTCTTCAGGGACCAAAAACACTAAGGGAAATAAAGCAACAATTATCACAGGCACTACATAAGTTCTTTTTCACTGCTACCCCGCCTCCAGTAACCATAGTTATGCCAAAGGCTAAAGCAAAAACGTCTGAACAACATTACAAGGCAGGTGTGCTTTCACAAGTGCAAATGCTTTTTTTCAGAAGTGAAGCCAAAGTCTTACTGCAAAGCAGGCATAACGGTCTTCTATGACAAAAGAAACCAAGAAAAACAAAACAAAAATCTTACCGTCAATGTCACCTGTCCAGTAAGAATGAAAATGGCAATAAAGCTATTTATCTCAGCAAACAATTTTCTCCGATCAACAGAACTTGTAACTGCCATTGCAATCACAGTCACTTTCTGCAAAAGCAGAAATAAGGGGCATGATCAGGAATTAACTTCTGTAAACATTGCCGGGCATCACAAGCAAGATTTTAGTTGCTTATCTTACCTGAAAATAGAAAAAGGATGACACGACTGCACCCAGCCAGAGGAATAACGCGACAGATAACAAATAGGTGGAGGAAAAGATAAGCCGAAGTCCATCTAATATAGCCCAAATTTGGGGTGTTTGATCTGAGTTGGATGAACTAGGAGACGAAACTCTGGGAGGTACATCCTTTCCTTTGTTATCATTCTCATGATCAGGATCTGGACCATCTTTTCTACAATCAGCAGAAAGAGAATGGTGCAGATTAAATCATAGGCCGACTTCCAATCCATGATAACTATACTATCACAACAGAAAACCTAGGACAAATCCCAGAACAGAGAATACAAGTAGATGAGTTCCGTCAAATTTATCATTCCACTTCACGCATGAAAACCATGAGAAGCAGCATCAGTTTCCATCACCTGAATAAAATGGACTTACTTATCTTAACCCATGTTCCTGTTTTACCAGAAGTTACAGAAACGGCCACAGACCATAGTTGTCAAAAGCGCGTTTTAAGCCCTGAAGCGCAGCGGAGCGCAGACAGAGGGCTCAAATCCCAAGGGTTCGAGCGCAGTGTAAGAAGCGTGCTTAAAGCACGCGCCTTGACTCAAAGCCCAAAGCGCAGAGCGCTTAAAGCGCGCGCCTTAACCCTAAACCGATTCGGGAAGCCGTCACCTCCAACGACGAACAGCCCTTCCCGCCACCGCATCCTTCTCTGACGCTGCCCCACTGCCTTCTCCTTCCTCTGCCGCTGCCGGTCATCCTCCTCCTACATCCGCTGTCGTTGCCAGTCTCCTCCTTCCATTTCGTTTTTAAACCGCTTTTGACTTTTTTATTATATTATGAGCTCTCCTCCTTCCCTTTCGTTTTTAATCAGCTTTTGATTTTTTTATTATATTATGAGGATTATTGGATTAATTATTGATGACATCAGAAATATATTGATGGTTGATTTAGATTCATCATAATTTTTCAAATTTTTTGTTCTCTAGCATTCAAAGTTGAATTGATCATATCTTGAAATTATTTAGATAAATTTTATTTTTCTTTTAATATTATTGATGCCAAATGTCGAAAGCGCGTTTTACGCCTTGCGCTTTGCGCTTAAAGCGATTTAAGATGATTGTGCTTCGGGTGCGCTCTGGCGCTTTAACAACTATGCTACAGACTAGCTCTACCAGCTACAAGAACACATCCTCATGCCTAGATGACAGCCAAAAATAACAATAAAAGGAAATATGCGGGAGAAAGAAGTGCTAACTTTAAGGGAGACAATTCCTCTGGATGATTAGATAACTCTTTACAAATACCCTTAGAAGATTGAGCCGCAAGCTCCAGCAGCAATGCAGCAAACAAGAGAAGTACTGCATTCATGATAAAGGAACGAATATTATCCAGTAAAACCAAAGGAGCAAACAGTCTTCAAATGAAAGAGAAATGTTAAGTGAATGGGACAGGACAGCCATACATGGTCCCAGCCAGGCCATTACTGTAGCCAATAAAGATCCAAAGAGTTGACCTAGTGTGGCACCAGCACCTATAAACCCGAAGAGTCTTGAACCTGACTGAATAGACAAAAAGTGAGTCGTGCAAAACAAGCACAGTACAAAATAAAATACATGCTACGAAAGGTACATACCTCGCTATCCATAATATCAATAACTCTTGCCCAAGTGGATGAAATAGTGATAAGATTAAGGAGAGCAATCTGCAAAGCATCATCCAGTCAACTCCCACGCCACTTCCCCTCACCATATAATTAGTTGAAATGCACTAACAACGGGCACAGTTTTACAGATATCTAATGCTCTTACCCAGAGATATAAAGCCATTCTAACCAACATGTAAAAGAGCCCATGATCCTGCCCTGTAGCAGGGTCTGGTGAGAGGGCATGGTGTAGATCGATTCCTTGATCCCCATCATCTGTGGAGGATGCATAGGTCGATCCCTGGCATTTGCTTATTCACATGAGAGCCTCATATTTCTATAATAACAAAACCTCCCCCCCACCCCCCCACCCCCTGCAAAAAAAAAGTGAAGAAAAGAATAGCAGTAGAGATGAGCCTCTTCGCACCTTCATTTTTAAGGGAGACAATCCCGGAGATGAAAAATGCCATAGGGCGAAAAATACAACAAGTGAAAGGCCAAAGAACCTGTGAATTAAAACCAACCCCTGGATTTTCAAGAAAAATTAGTCAAGAAAAGGAATGAAACAAAAAAAAAAATGACATGAGAAGGCAAGTTTGTAAGATTAATCTAGACAGGAAAGCATAATGATAGATTCTTCCAGGAAATAAACAACAATGGCTAAGCAACACCCGGTTCTTCCTAAATGGCGGTACGCTCAGTGGAACAATATCATCCACGGCATGAATATTACTACCCCTCCCTACAAATTAATCACTAAGGGAGCAGAAAACAAAAATGTTGAGGAAAGCTGGAGGTTGATATAAGCATCGGCTCAGCAGATAAAGAAAAGAAGAACGAAAAAAGCGCAAGGGAGCAAAATCACGACCTTGGCTTTGGAAATGGTAGACGAGGAGAAGACGAGGGTGGACAAGGGAGCCACGATCAAAGTGAGGACCAGCGATCCTACAAAGAGACTAGGGAGATTGGACAGACCAAGGGAGATGGCTCCCTCGTCGCGCAACGGCAGCACCACGAAGTACGCACTCAATATCTGATTCCACAAGCCAATCACGAAAAACGAGTCCTCAACCGGGAACGGAGATTAACCGAGGGCATACGATCTTCATACTGCAAACAGGGGAAAGATTTGGGCGAAAGCAACTCACGAAGAAGAAGCAACCGGAGGAGTGAAGCAAGGGCGAGGTCTCATGTGGGTGGACGGTGACGAAGATCGACAGGATCTCGTGCGATCGCCACCGTGACACCCGGCCGCCGCGGCCGTTGCCGCTCATTCTTCTCCCTGCCAGAAAACTCACCCGTCGGAACGGAGTTGACCGGGCGGGTGCCGTTTCCGTCGGTTTAGAAATTCCCTTCTCTGAGAAAAGAAAGAGGAAGACGGAGATTAACGCCAAAATCCAGGCGCCGTTTGATTCAAGGAAACACGTCAATTTTCCAATTAGCTGCTTGGAGAGGATACAATTATGCCCGAAAAATTAATTAAAATGTTAATCCAGAACAGCATCATGCTAGTTTCACAAACACCACAAACATTACTGCATCTTGGCGCAAAAGGAGCTACGGATATAAGATTATTTAAAAAAAAAATTACTAAACAGTCGTTGCCTTTTTTTTCCAAACCGCAGCTTAAGGAGACTTCTTGGGTTCGAAAATTATCGTATACAGTTACCATTGTTGGAAGGCTAATATAATATCCGGACAAGCCTACGACAAAGTTTGGCTCCAATGGAACAATTAATCATTATCGTACATCAAAATCCTACCAAATAATCTAGCCCTTAAAAATCAGTTTTCGACCACTGTATCTCTGCATTTGGTACATGTCAAGAAAGTTGTCTGCCCTTCATCAGCTGATCTCAACTGCAATTCATCAAAGATGATAAACACAAATTCATTACCAGAGCCATTTAAAAACTAATAAATAAGATTAGTGTCTTGAAGCATAACCAAAGGGGAGGTGAATTACCTGCTTCCTTGTATATTCAAACTCGTTATTGCCACATTTGTCGCACAACCTCTCAATCTGTGGGAAATAACAGTAACCTTAGAAGGAGACAGGGCCAGTAATTGGAGAGGAAGGGGGATGTTGTTGATCGTGGATTACTCACAGTGGCTAATTTCAGCTTTCCTTCTGCGAAGCTAGATATACCTAATGCTCGCCTAATGTCCTGTAACAGCAGACAAAACTGAAAAATTAAGGATTCTCAAGCCGGCAGGAGACAGATGAGCCAACAAACATCAAACTAAAAAACTGAATTATAGATAACGAACAGGTAGAGCATTGATAATCTGACTTGTGGCATCAAATCACAACACACCCCCAACCACTTTTTTTCTAGAAGAATAAAAGAAGCTCATGAAGTAATAGGCTTTGAGTGGACATTCACATCAGATGCTCTACTCCCTACCAAATAATGCACCACTTTTGCGGAATGAAGAAGAGCAATCAAAGGAGAGGGGGGAGAAGAGAAGACAAAACCTGAGCAGTTACTTGGTAAGAAATTTCTCTCCCAGCAATCTCTGCATCCACAAGCCAAAAACTCAGAACGGACTGATCATAAATAGACTAAACAGTATCCCAAATCAAGGCAATGACTTCGGGAATCACTTTGAGCTGACCTTTGGTGCTCTTTCTGGAGTGACAGAGCGGGCAATTCGCATACTTGAGGGATTTCAAATCCAGCATCGTCCCGCACAAGTCACAGAACAAGAAATCCTCTCGATCTCGCGTACGTGACATGGTGACCACGGTGCCGACTAGGGTTTCCCCCTTCTTCTTTAACCCCCCTCCCCCCCAAAAATTCGGCGGCATTGTTTGTGGGCTATATGGACTGCAACCCCTCGTCCTCTTAATTTACACAAATGCCCCTCCAGCCCGGCCACTAGGCCATCGCCATTAACCAAAACAATTATTATATTATTATTAAAAAAAATTGTTAAAAGTTTTGGAACTGTTAACTTTAACTGAATATATACAATTATTTAACTTTCTTCAAATTTTTTAAAATTTAATTAACGTTAAAACGATCATAAACTTCGGGGTGAAGTTACAGTTTGTCTTATCTTATTGTTCTATCTCAAACTTTAATCCATTTATTTTTTATTTCTAAAATTTTTTGAAAATTAAAATAATGCACTCATGATGTATAAATGAATCATATCAACTAGTTAATCAAAACTAGCTGCTAGGTAAACGAATTGGGTTCGCATTTAAATACGATAAAATGCGACACGAAACACGTATATTCGAACATAACTTATTATGATTTTCGTGTCATTATGATATATCTAAATTATAAGATCTTAACTACTAGTACATAATAGATAAAATTATAAAAATTAAATAATTTGGTGGTCATAATTATAACGTATATAGATGAATTTTCATGCAAGAAGATTTGTGTCAACGTAAATGTTACAAAATCGATAAAAATAAGCAAGGAGCCGAAAGGGAAGAGAAATCGACGACATTAACCAACATGAACTCATTTTAGTCAGATCCCGACAAGATGTGTCGTGTCCAAAATTTACAACACTAATCAAAACCACCAATTCACCTTTTCTGAGGCCCCTTAAATAATTACTCTGACGAAATCATATAAAATACTGTTACTGGTACATTAGCAGGTCCGAGCCTAGTTAAAACATGAAAATAATTGTCTTGCCAAATGTCCCTATTTACAGATAGATACAGGAGGGCATCCTGCCTGTAGGAACCGATCAGCCCAGCCTCTCCCCTCGCAGCCTCTCCAATTCTTTCACAGTTTGCCAGTGTTCCAAGGACAAGGAGGTTTCCCCCAGACTCAGCGACACCAGCCTCCCCATAGTCAACCATCTGCAAGGGGAAGCGTTAAGTATGCAGATCGAATGTTGAACGCCCGACCATTCATGGCATCATTAATTCAAGTGGAATATGCAGACAGATTCCCAACCTGCTAAAATCCTGGCTGGTCAAGCTTCTTTTCGATTGCCTCGCATAGACCAAGTCATTCTCTACTACCTGCATGTTACTGAGATCAGAATGGAGCCGTATGAACAGCATGCAGCATCTCCATGGTTACCAGTGTGCACATGTCGCCAAAGGCTACTTTCCTGGCACGCCAGGGCCACAATACCTTCTGCAAGTCGGGATCTATGGAATGCGGCAGTGATCTAACGGTGACCAAGTACCACCGCCATGCTTTTAGTGCCTCTGCCAAGACTGCTCCTCCTGCGGCCTCCGAGGAAGGCCGGAATGGGACCACTAAATCAGCGGGCATAATGTTTGATTTCCCCTCAGAAAGAATAAGTAACTGCACATCAGCTACCACGTCCATCTTGTAGTACTTGAAGTCATATTCCAGCTTGAATAAGTAAGGTTTCAATTAATCAGCTCAAATAGAACACATTTTGGAGATCCTTGTTCGAAAAACCTATTAAACCAACCTTCTGAAACTCAGTCAAAGAAGTCAACAATCTTGCATTTTGAACACCATCTGAATTCAAGGTCCCAGCTTCCAGCTGCGTCTCATCAATAACCACGTGCGAACTTTCGGGCAGCTGCAATACTCCAGTCATTAGCCTGAAATTCCGACAACAACATTAGTCAATGCTCATCCAAATGGTTTGGGACCCAGGACCATTGCAAGCTTAAATGCATTCCAGAGATGCTATACCTGTTTCTCTCATAATCTTTTTTTGGTGCAAATGAAGCCTTGTTCAAATAATCAATGGTGACGAGCATCTTATGTGTGAAAGGGAGCAGTTCTTTAACAGTGGAACAAAGGAAATTGCCAAAAGTTGACGCACGTTCCTTGTTGAAACAGGTAAGATTAAGAGAGAGCTTCCCAACTGCAAAATCCTCAATTCTAGCATGAACCTGTAGTCAGAACAAGTACCACTCAATCACGCTTGCAGACAGATGAAACAATAAGAAATACGAAGAAATATTGCTGTTGAACATTCCAGTGATGCACAAAGAGAAAAATCCAATGACCAAACAAGCTGTAAATCTAGAAATATTACCTTGGACAGGAGGTGCAGTAAAACAAAATGAGCAGCGACTGTGTCATTGCCGAGAATAGCTGTCAGATGCGCTAACAGACTTTGCCGCACTTCTTTGATCAACTGCGGCTTTGGCTGCATCAACAGACTCAGTAATCAATACCACGGAGATTCTGATGTACAGAACACGAAAAGGTTGTGGAGAAATGGATTGAAGCATGAAGATCACCTCCATTGGTAAACCATGTACGAAATCATGAACAGCGAGCTTCCTATGGATGATGCAGTGAAGTCGGGGTACCTGAAACGATGCAAGGAATGGATTGGCATCTCCTTATCTCTCCAGGTAGCATAGAGCAGGATAAAACAGGTTCATTACCTTTCCAGGGGGCATGTGAACTGACAATTCCCCAGAAAAGCCATCCATAGTCTCATCATTGTCAGCTTGGCATTCGGAACCAAAAGTAAGAACACCAACAAACTCAAAAACATCATTCAGTCTCAATTCAGAGTCTGAATTATCATAAATCTGCAGGGCCAGCATCAGAAGTATAGTTCAGTTGTCCAATTATTCTAGGGTAGGTCACAGCACCATAAAGAATTTAACTCATTAGAACAAGCACAAGCAGTCGCTCGCCTTAACAAGGCAGGAAAATGAGTCTGCTTCTGTCTTAGGTAATGCACCAGCACCACAAGTACTCAGAGCCGCAGCCTCTTCCATCTGAGAGTGTGAAGGATGGCTGTCGTTTCTCTGTCATCAATGGCGGTTCAATTAATAAGTTACGAGGATAAAGTATCTTAAAAGGCAGAGATTTAGGTACGGCCAACTGAATTCAACAGTACTAGAGATCCTTTCTACTGATTAAAAAGAAACGGCATTAAGTAGTTCTTGTCCTCCTAAACTATTCTATCGGAAGAGGTCATTTCAATTCATCGGGAAATTATCCAAAGTTTGACAACACAAATCAGCCATGTCACTGTCAAAAACTTAAGTTTTCTCCCAGAGAACCACATAAGCAGAAATTAACCAGAAAGAAAGACGGAGGGATGCTAAGGGCTTACCATCCTCTTGCTACCAGGAGAAGTTTCCAAGCTTTCATCCATTTCACGCATGGCTTCATTCTCATCTCTAGGCCGCTTTTCCCGCGGTTCTGGGGTCGAGCCCATGGGTTGAGAAATCGCCACGTCAGTCGACTCTTCAGCCCAGGAATTTAGTCCTGGAATCTACACAGAGAAGCCAAGAATATAGCATCCGAATCTAAGCAACATGACCGTGTTGAAGTGCTGACATTCGATCAAACTGGGTTAACCCTCTAATAACTACATAGATTGGCGCTTCCAGTGATTATATACGACCGATGCAAGTACAGGTTAGACAGATGCTCGAGAGGAGAAGACACGAGAAAACTCACAGGAACACAGTAAAACAGATGGCGCTCCCAGATGAGCATGTCGGGGGAAGAACCCATCAGGTATTGGGATACATCCACATACTTATTCGTCCTCCATAACGAACCATCCTAATTACCAATATCAGAAAAACCCAACAACAAGAACGTCGGACCCTCGACAGATGCAGAACATTAAAGATCAACGCCGGGCGACAGGCACATACCTTGAAAGCCCCTGCATAAAATTCATTCCCCAACATATCCTGGATCATTCCCCGAAACCTCACCAGCATATTCGGCTGCAAGAGACCGACGTTTCTGGCGCTGAGCACCGGAACCTGTCCTCGACCGACGCATTGAGTTCAGCAACTCCACCAGCACCAAGCCGAAAACCCATCAAATTGTACATAGTAATATACCTTAGAGAGGGAGCCCTGATCGAGGAGCGTGTTGCGGAAGAGGTCGACCGCTCCCCAGTCCTTTCCGTTGAGGGAGGAGGGATCGGCGCCGAACGCGACGGCATTCTCAAAGGAATACCTGACGGCTCCGAGGGGGTTCGCCAGGCAATCGTACGGCTTCCCAACCATCTTATTCTTCTCCCAAGTCGCGGCTGCGTTTGAGGGTTAGTTGTCGGGGAAGGGGGGAATAAAAAGTACGCGCGGGATAAAGGGGGGAAGGGAGTTTCCCTCCAGAACGCGGCTCTGTTCCCGCCATTTCAAGAGGCGGCCCAATATTGTTAATGGGTCCATGGAGGCCCATCACCAACATCGTCGGTTATCATTTAACTCGGACACCATGCAAAAAATATTTGTATACTCCAACAAAACTATTTCTGGATGGGACACGAGACACTATAAAAAAAAAAAATTACATGACAGTTATTGTCCGTGGTGTTCTATATCACGTGGAGGAGAAGAGCCTGGCGAAGAAATTGCTGGAACGGGACTTTTCAAGGCAGGCGACGTGGGCGTACCTGCCCATCTTGTCCACCTGGCGGGCCTCCCCCCTGGTGTCCTTCTTACAAACCTTACAGGTCTTGTCCACCCAACCTTCCTCCACGTACTGACCATCCACCTCCACGTATGACTTGAAGAAGTCCTTGTACGTCCCTCCTATCTTCCTCCTCAGCGCTCCGTACTGTTACATCACACGTCAACATTCATGTTAAGAAACCCCCCCCCCCCCTTCCCACTCCCAGTACCAACAATTCTTCCCCGGCTATATGCCTGCCTTACCTGCTCTCGTGTCATGCGTCCCCCGGAACTCGTGGCCGCCCTGGCTTCGTCAAGGAGCGTGGCGTCCTCCGCTGATCTCACCTGGGAGAAGTCGAGCGCCTCCGTCACAGCTCCAAACAGGGACTGCTTGCTCTTCGGGGTCTGCTCCTTGTCGTTGCCGCCTGCTTTTGCCGAGACCACCACCGACACCGACATGTTCTTCCTCCTCCAGGGATTGTCGCTCACTTTGGGGGACATCAATGGCCTCGACAGCGGCACGGGGGCTGCCCTCAATCCCATGATTGACATCTATTAACTTGGGGATAACTTACCAGCTCCTCCAACTTGAGTCCAGCGACAGGGAGACGTGGTCCTGTTTTTATAGGGATGGGAAGGGATGGGGTGAACCACAAGCTTTGGTGGGCACAAAGGGTGGTCGGGGGATGATACGACGTGGCTCATCCACAGGCTCTAATCAACAGAATAATAGAGACAAGGGGTAATAATATCTCGCCAGCCCCGAATGGCTGAGAGATTATTAGAGACTGACTGACCATAAAAAAAAAACATTAAAATTATATACATAAAAAAGCTTAGCTTATTACAATTTCAAAGACTACGCAGCGCAGCTTGGACGAAGACATGTTTGATATATAAAAAGAAAAGCTTATTACAAATTCACAGATTTCGCAGGACAGCATCGGCAGCACTCGACTTACCATCTCATGCTTTCTTTTTGTTGTGATGCCATGTTTCTAGTAAACACTCGGATACTTGTGCAGGAAAACAAGAGATTACTCTTGACTCGACCCTCCCTCCCCCCCCCATGTTTACGAAGGCTCAAGTAGTATCAAGTGTAAAGCCGGTTGGATATTAAACTACATATACCATGCCTACCTCCAGGAGAGACGCCGGAGGCACCTTCAGCGCCACCTCCGGCCCTCTGCTGTTCCTCCACAGGAAGTTATATCCCACATCTACCGCCAGCCTTTTCAGTAGCGACGACCCTTGCTTGGCCCTTACGTACGAGTGCCCCAGCATGAACGCCGTCCCCGCTTCTCTGGCGCCCATCAGATCTTTCAGCTCTTCCCGGAGGGCCAAATCCTTCTTCGCATCCGTGTCCTCATCCTCGGCTTCGACTGCAAACCTGACTTTCCTTCCCCTGATGCTCACGCAGTCCATCTCGATTGCATCTTTCTCACTTCCTATGCTGGGGAAACTCACCGACACGCTCTCCGGCCGCAGATTCTCGCCAATCTCGTGAGCTGGTATGCCGCCAGTGAAGGGGGACGTTCCGACGACGGTCAGTCTGTGTTCTCTGGTGGAAGAATAAGAACGCAACCCGTCTTCGTCAAGGCTAGAATTATGCCCACGAGCTCGGACCCAGTGGCGTTTCATGAACTCTACTAACTTATCGACGAGCTCGGCTTCGAAAGAATCCGCATCCAGCTGAACATCACGATATCCATATCGAATGATGCATCTGTATGACCGATGAGCTGCTGGACCCACACGGCCCATAAGATAGCGCTCACTTGGCGTGACATGGGGTACAGGAACAGACTTTACGCATACAAAGACAAGCACGCGGTGGAAGGCTGGGAGGTTCGTGATGAAACGACAGAAATTCCCAGGTATTCCTGAGGTAAGATCCGTAAACACCACACCGATTCCCGGGACTCGAGCAATCCCCAAGGTCGGGCCTAAGGCCAAGAGCCACTCCAATGAAACTTTGTTCTGCAGGTCGAACTCATACTTCTTTATGGTTGCGTAGTGCCAGACGAGCATAATGGCCATGAGGAAAAGAGCCAGAAGGATGGGTAGCCAGGCACCTTCAGCAAACTTTGTGAGCGACGCTGAAAAGTAAACCAGCTCGATCGAGCCAAAGAAGAGTAAAAAGAGCAAGGCCACCACGGGAGGTTTGTGCCAACAAACCATTATGACCAAGGACATGAGGCAAGTCGTAACCAGCATCATCGCCATCACAGCCAATCCTGCATGATCCAACCCAATTATCAATGCTCGCCACACAGATTATTAAGGTGATAAGAGAAAATTCAGTATTCACCAGAGGCATTTCCCATGTGCTTGGTGTCTCTGAATCCAATGGTCACGGCGATGCAGAGGATCATCAGTATCCAATTGATCTCCGGAATATAGATCTGCCCGTGAATTTTATCCGATGTGTGTATGACCTTAACTCTCGGGAAGCAGCCCAATGATTGGCTCTGATTTATGATGGAGAAAGTTCCGCTGATGATAGCTTGGCTCCCGACAACCGAAGCTAGAATGGCGAGAATCACCACCGGCCAACCGACATTATCTGCAATGTGAATTCTTTACTAATTCAGTCCCGATCGTTATTTCATCTTATCTGAAACTGGCACGCTACAAGTTCTCTCGCCAGAGATGGACAAAAACTTCACCTGGAACAGAGATATAAAAGCTGATTTTGTCAATGTTACCGTGATGAACCGAAAGGTAAGCTGCCTGCCCCATGTAAGCCAAAATAAGAGCGGGATAAACCAGAAAGGTGAAGGCCATCTGCAACAATACAAAACATCCTCTGTTAAAGGTTTTTTTGATGATATCCCATACCAGGTGTTACATGAGAAAGACTTGAATACCTGAATTGCAGTATAGGAGAAGTGCCCGAGATCCGCAAACATTGCCTCCGATCCTGCAGCCAGTGCATCATTCGTCATCAAGGTTTACACTAAGGACGATCTAAGTTTCGAGTTAGTGGGGGGTACCGAGATCAAAACAAAAGGTACCTGTTATGCAAAGCAAAATGCCGCCCAAGGACATCCATCCTCCAATCTTTGTCTTCCTTAAGAACTTAAACATGTAATAGGGGGAGAGTGCCCTGTACACGTTCGGGTTCCAGCAAAATATGTTGTATAGACCGAGGGCGCTAATGCATAGCAGCCAGACCATAACAACCGGAGCAAAGAAGAAGCCGACCCGATGGGTGCCATAATGCTGAAGCGCGAATAGGCACACCAGTATGAAGCAAGTGATCGGAACAACTGCATCTGCAAAAACAAAAAAGGGAGCAAGTCGACAATGCTCACCGGAGGGAAATGAAATGCTTAGCCTCATAGCCATGCAAAAGTTAAGCAAACGAAAGGTTTGTGGCCCACAAAGCCCTGTTAGTTGTTCCCTTCACGACTGGATGAAGTAGCTCTCTCTCTTTCATAGAACATGAGAGCATAATCAACAGAAGCAGTTATGCAACATCACCTTGAAATAATTACCATGATTTGAAATAAGCAGATTCAAAGGGCACAAGAAAAAATTACTCACACTCATGTTGTCCCTTTGACATATACAATTCGAGGCCAGATACTGCAGAGAACACTGAAAGGCACCCAAATACGCAGTAAGTATATATAGGAGAAATAACACACTGAGCAATTTTGAATAAGCAATCTTTTTTTATTGGTTTCTCATAATAGGAAATGACGCCGTACCAGAAATGGCGGGAGTAAGCAGGCCATCTCCAATTACCATGCAAGTTCCTAGAAGGACCAGTATCAGTAATGCGGTGTGCAAGCTCCTATGCTTTTCAAGCAACAGTTTGACCCTCGAGCTGTTCCTGTTCTGGGGAGGTACCTCCAGTTTATACATGGAGAGAGCTTCATCCGAGGCCTGCCTGTTTGGCAGGAGGCTCACCTTCGCATGGCGACATATCAAAGAGTACAGAGCAAATGTTCCACCTGAAAGGATGATCAAAACGGTTGAGGAAATATCCTCACTCGGATCGGAAAAAATAACGCAGAGGAAAACGTGCCTTCGCCGTTATCGTCAGCCCGGAGGACAATGAACACATACTTGAAGAGGGGCAACAATGTCAGGGTCCAGAACACAAAAGAAAGAACCCCGAAAATCTCCTCGTTCGTCTCAGAGTGCTGGATATCCTGCGCGAATGTGCTCTTGTAGACATAAAGGGGAGATATACTGAGGTCCCCATAAACCACACCTAGACTTTGGTACGCGAGAAGCAGTGTAGTCTTCCAGGATTCTTTCTGCAATTCCAATTCAGCAAAGCACAGGACAAATCTTTCAGACTAAATACAACGGAGAAAGCAAAAGTAACGCACGCATCTAAATCAACCAAGCCAACAGTTACGGTCACTGCCAAGAGTCGCCACAACACATTGCGCAGCGAAAGGTCAGAGTCACCACGGCAACTGACCTTTGGAGAGTCCCAGCGATTTCCATCGGCGGGCTCCTCCATTCGCAGCCGGCAGCAGAAAATACTCTCAGCGAAGAGCTCTAAGCCAATGGCTGCAGATCTGCAAACGATGGTAGGTGATGTTCAAGCAAGAATTACACAAGAGGGAAGGAAATTCCCAGGAGGAACATCAAATTTAAGAGGAGGATAAACAAAAAAAAAAAATCAAACTAAGAGGTAAATGGGGTCGCATCGGCATCCGCATCCACCACCAATGCAAAAGAAACCCATAAATGAACCTTTTCCTCCCTCTCCGAAAAAAAAAAAACACTCATTTGGAGTAAACTTGAGACCACCCCTTTTCATGCAGTAGCCCAAAAACTAGTGTGTAAGAAACAGAGGCAAAGACAGACAGCCCCACAAACTCAGAAAAAAAAGGGAAAGGACGACACTTTCATTATGACAAATGCCTAAAATGGCAAAACTTCCCCACCCAAAAAGACGAAGACTTTCACCTCTTCTCTTCCAGACTAAAAAGCTACTACCACTAGCACTTGGGGGTGAACTCACTCGCAAGATCACAACCCCAAAGATTATTACAGCGGGGGATACAGAAATGGGCCCCCCCTGATGTTTCCAGAGTATTAAGGCAAGTGGGAAAAGAGAGTAAATCCCTTGGGTTGCTTACAGCTCGGCAACTTTTCCAAACTGGGCAAGAAAGGAGCATGATTTTTACAAGGGAAGGACAGAAACGTAGTGTTTTTAATGGTAAGTAAGGAAGAAAGAGATAGAAGCACCAACCCAACCGCCGTGAAGATATACGAATCGAGCGCTCAAGGAAGAACAACACCCCCCTCCCCCCCAACCCAAAACAATTGATTGAGATCATCCGGCAGTTACCTTCTGCAATTGATTGACATTATATCAGTAAAAAAGCAGAAACGGAAGAAGAAGAAGAAGGGCATGAAAATCGTGGATGGTTCATGCAAAAAGAGACACACACCCACAAACCACCCCACCCCACTACATCCTCGTGGAAAACCAAATCAAAATCTTCTCAACAATTTTCCCTTATTCACATTCCTGGCGTTTCTTTTATATTCAAGAAACAAAGAAACGTTGACCGAACAACGCCCCATGCATAAAAAAATGCAATTGCCATTGCGCTCTATTCTTTCTTTATTATAAGTTGTAATGAAAAGGAAGGAGAGTTAGTTCAATTTCATCACGGTCACAATTACGTGGTGATGAACTTACTGTTGTTGACATGACTTGACGTGAGTGACGTCACCCAGTCTACAACACACAGACCCCCCCCTAAAAAAAAGACCCTCCCTGCTTCATCAGCACACGCCTCTTACGTTTCTTCTTTTTTTGAATTCTAACCTCACATCGTTAGGACAGCCCCCATCCTTCAGAGATATACCCCCCACTCTTCCCATTTCCCACGATATCATTTTCTTTAACTTAGTTTGTGACATCATCTTCCTTCCTCTCAATTGTCTATGGAAAAATATCTTCTCTCGACCCCACCAAAACCACTGTGCCTTCTTGTCCTTTGTTTTTTCGCCACTCAATTAAATGCTCCTCCCCCCTCCCCCTCCCTTATTTGTTCATGAATTTAACCTAGGCTTCCAGCTACAGAATAAGAGAGAGTACCAAAAGGGACCACCACTCCACTCCACCACAGCACACCTTAAAATAGCTCGGAAGCTCTTTCTGGGATTTCAGAATTCATGCACCCACCACTTGATGAATTCTTACGTCAAAGAGGCCTCATTGTGATTCATAAAATATAATGGTTCAACGACACTGAGTTTTGTACGAAAATACGGTTAATTTTAAAAAAAATTTACGAAATATGGTTCCAGTTTCGTAAAATACGATTTTACCGTCGAAGGGGCGCGTTAAGAGGGTGTGGTCCGGAAACGCGCCCTCCGTGTGCCCGAGTGAGGGGCGGGTCCCGCCCTTATTGTATCAGGGGCCGGTTTTGGAAACCCGCCCCTTACGCAGCACCGATTCGTGGGGGAATTACGGAAAAAAGCCTAAGTGTACAAGGGGCGCGGTCTCAAAACGCGCCCCTTGTACAGGCAGCCCCCTGTCCTCCCCGTTCCCCCTCTCGTTTTGGGCGTCTGACGGGGGCGGGTCACTCCCCCTAATCCCCTTTCGTCCCCCTGTCCCCCCGTCCCCGTTTGGACAGTCCCCCATGTCCCCCCCCTCAACCTTCCGCCACTCCCCCCTGTCCCCCTGTCCCCCCCTCTTGTTTGGAATGGTACAAGGGGTGGGTTTCCTGTGGGCATACAAGAGGCGTGGTTTGAGACTGCGCCCCCTGTTGGAAAACATAAGGGGCGGGTTTTGGAAACCCGCCCCCCGTCTAGCAACACAACATTCTTATGAATAACTTTAGAAACCCTGTTTCAACAAACATAAATAACCAAACTAACTTCGAAACAATTCATAGATAACATCCATACATCCAACACCAAACTTCGAAACAATCTAACACCCAACATTCAATAACAAAGCCAACATCTGTACATAACGTCCAACATCTAACGTACAAAGTCAAACGTCCAAATTTCATATCAGTAATGTCCTCTACGCCTCATAGATTTCCTCATAACATAAGGCATCACGAGAACTTCTGGAACTTCAGGCTGCTCCGATGGAACATCCGGGTACAGTTGTGTAATTTGAGAAGTTCCTTCTCCTTGTTGCAAATGGTCGTACATGAAGAAGTTATATTAGTTAAGTTACGAAAGTTTAAATTAATCTTAAATCGAAGGACTTACCCGAATTCTCTTGGGCCTTTAATCGGAGCTCCCGGTGTAGAACTGGACCCAAACTCGTAGTAAGGAGTGCCGTAATCGCCATAAACATGAGAAACTTGCGAGATGAGCATGCCTTCTCGCACTTCATGGCCCTTCTCGTCAAATACGGGGTTGTCGTATGTCCGTGGCTCCTCCTCATGTTCATGATCCTCTTCCGCAACGTCGATATGATGAGGATGATCTTCCTCCTCCATATGTTGTTCACCTTGCGGGATGAACTCGTATGCAGGTTGATCTTCCAACCCGCCGGTACGACCTTACAATCTTACCGGTGCATACTTCCGCATCATTTCCATGGACTCCGCGGCAAGAGTAACGAGTTCCGGTTGGTCAGACCGAAGCTTTATCGTTCGGAAGTTCTTCATCTACATTAGAAATATAGGTTAAAGTTTAAAAATGAATGAGAAAAATGTTACGAGATACTCATACTCATAAACGACTTACTAATGTGCCTAGCATGGAGCCGGTTTGCGATATGTGCTGCTTGGTGTGCTTGGAATACCATTTTGAGTATCTAACGGGAGACTCCCAAAACAGAGGCACGACCATGTTAATCCGATCTTCCCACTGCTCCACAAACACTCGGTGGATCTCTCTCCAGTTGTTCATGGTCTTCCCGCGTAAATCTATTCAATGGAGTGCCTTGCTTGTGTCACAATCTTCCGGCACGAGTTGATGATCGCCAAACTGACGAATCACTCTATCCGGGTACTGCCACTCCACGATGTAGAAGCAAATAAGCGGAAGTCTTGTACGCCAGAAAGCCTCACCAGATCGGCAGTAATCAGAAAGCATGGCTACCAACTCATCCGGGTAAGGATGCCAAATAATCTGCATATATCAATGTGAGTGTGTGAGAAGAGTTCGATATAATCAAACGAATTTGTTAGCTATAGAAGTTTACCTGATCCATGCTCTGCCTATCGAATGCATCTCTGTAAGAGGAAAGAACATGGGTGGACACCGTGCGTACATCCTTCGCAACGGCCCATTGATGGCTCAAAGGCATATCTTCCACAAAGGGGGTACGAAGTCTCAGAGGTGCTATATGAGGGAATCTCTCCCATGCCCAAATCTGTAACAGTATCAAGGGACCCTCTATCTGAGATGCCTTATGGTGAGCCGCCTTACACAAACTCCTGTAAAGCCACGCAAGGCATGCACTTCCCCAACTATAATTTCCAGCCCTTTCACAGTCAGCTAGCAGAGGCAACCAGAATAAGTGCACTAAACTATCTGACTTCGTTGTGAACAGCATCCCACCAATCAGCTGCAGAATATCTGCCCTGGTATGCATCTGCACTAACTCCTCAGGGGCATGTATAGGGATCTCACCAAAATTTGCAGCCAGCCAGCTCAGTCTAATACGACCAGACCTAATGTTGTCAACCTTAGGTATCCGGCCCAGCAACTCTAGACACACCGCCTCATTAGATACGGATGTATCTGCTATCACCGCACACCATCTACGGGCAAACTTAGCTGAATTGCCACATCCTGAAGGGTGATAGTCATCTCACCGTGCAACATATGGAAGGTGTGCGTCTCCGGCCTCCAGCGTTCCGTCAATGTTGTGATGAGGGCCCAGTCCAATGATATGAACGGAAGCTTATTCACTTCATAGAATCCTGCTTGACGGAGGTAAACGTCCATCCTGGGATCGGTGGCACCTCCCTTCAGTGATTTCTCTACCCGACGGCAAGTGAGAACATTATTCTGTAGATAAAACACGAGTTAGTAAAAAGGTACGAATACATGAAACATATAATGCATACAAGGTATGAATACACGAATTGATATACCACACTATATCCGGCTTCCCATACAGCCGTCGATCGATGCTCTGCTTGAGCATCAAAAACACTTGTGTTTCTTGGTCCTGGACGCATTTTCCTGTTAGACAATATAACAACAACAGTTAAAAACAAACACAACTTAAGCATAAAATAAAAAATCACAACTTGTTCAATTTAAACATTGAATAAACACTTACAAAAATTCCTATTAGGACAACTACGTCGGTTATGACCTTCCTTTCTACATAACCCACAACTAGTTTTTTGAGATTTCTCATTAATATCCATTTCATTACGTATACGGGATGACCGTGGACGCCCTTTTGGTCTGACTCTTGTAGGATCGGGATTGACTCTCGGGAAAGGATATTCCGGCCAGTCATCTTTGCAATCAAAAGAATGCCATTTCGAAGCATACACGGCCTTCTAACACTCGATTGAGTAGAAATGACTAATCACAGCTGTGTAGACATCAAATTTTTGTCTACTATAATCATGGGCCCCAATTCTATGATTTATAAATGGGCTATAAACCCAACCCATAAAGAAATTAGAATGGGTCTAATCTCAAGTCCACAAAGGTATATATATTGGGTTATAAATGAAGGTCACAAGCCCAATCCAAACAAAAGTGTTTTGGGCCGAAATAAGCCCAAATTCAAGTCCGGCCCATGGCCCGGTACATAGAAGGTTGCCTAATATGGGATGACCAACTTCTTAATATAAATTGACCCTGAAGGCCTATAAATAGAGCCATTCTCATTCATTCGAGAGGACACAACACACAAAAACAACAAGACAACAACACACATAGGTGGAGAGAAGACTCTTGAAGTTCTCGAAGACTCTCGCCGCCTCCTGCTCGCCGAAGCTCTGCCGACGTCCATCGCCCGGTGTTCTTCTGCAACGCGCCTCGAGGTTTTGCCGGATCACGCCTAAAGGCTCCGACGACTTCATCAAATTACCGAAGCTCTGCCGGATCACGCCCAAAGGCCCCGACGACTTCATCAAGATATCGAAGCTCTGCCGGATCACGCCCATAGGCCCCGACGACTTCGTTAATATTTCATCCTGAAGTTTTTTGCTGAAATTCTGCCAGAGCTTTAGGATCACAATCCACAACCGTTATTCTTCGAAGATTGAATAAGAGGAATCACGTGCTTTTCTCGTTACTAGAGACAGAACCCGCTACATATTTTTCATACGACAATTTGTACGCTGATATTTCTTCGCGAGATTTTAGTGTTCACAAATTTCTGGCACGCCCAGTGGGACAATCTCTACCTCTCATCTCTTTACTTCGAGAAATTCACATGGCGCCAAAGATGATCAACGTCAAGAATGTTGTCGCGTACAATCGGCTTGCTGCTTTTCCTTCACTCTCATCTAGGGGCTCTTCATCTGCTAAGTTTCCAAAGTTGGTCAAGGCTAGGACCATTGCTGAATTATACAAGGAGACTGAGGAATTGCTCAAGTCCCCCCCAAGGCATCCCCAGCTTACAAGGATATCGCTGAGAAGAATACTCTCATTGACGGGGACTCTTCAAAGTGGACTTATGCCCAGTCTGTGGCCATGACACGCAAACAAGCTGAAGAGATAGAAGAAATGCTCAAGTCTATCTCCCCTAAGGCTTCCCCATCTTACAAGGATATTCTTAACCAGGGAGGCTCTCCAAAGTGGACATATGCCCAATCTGTGGCCAAAACTCGCAAACAGGCTGAGGAAATAGAGGGAATGCTTAGAACAACTTCCCCTAAGTCATCTCAACCAACTGTTGGTGATAATCCCTTCTACAAGGTTCTGGCGTCTCCTGTCCCGCAGATAAATTTTGAAAATATTTCGTCAAGTGACTCTCCGTTGGATTCTTCCCCAGAAGCAGATTCAACTAAAGGCTTTGAAGTCATGCCAGTAATGATGGTGGATACTCCTTCACTTGATGATCAGGTCGCGGCTCTCACAAAAACTGTGGATGCTATGATGCTTTTTATGAAAGAAAGAGAGCAGCAAATGGACTACATCGTCAAAAAGCTGGAGAGTAAGGATGCCGACAAAACATTTACAGAAGAAAGTTCGCGCACCCAAGTTGACAGAGGAAAAGGGGTCATGACTGTTGATGATTCAGCAAAACACACGTCCGTCATTGAAGATCCTATTCCAGCGAAAACAATGATGGAATTAATAAAAGAGACGGTAAAGAGCGAGCTTGAGGGCAAATCATCATTATCTTCGGCATACTATAAGCCTTACAGCCGAAGAATCGAAAGCCTCAAGATGCCAGCCGGATATCAGCCTCCATACTTCCAACAATTTGACGGAAAGGGAAATCCGCGTCAACATGTGGCTCATTTCGTCGAAACTTGCAACAATGCGGGCACTGATGGGGATTGGATGGTTAAGCAGTTTGTTCGCTCTCTCAAGGGAAACGCTTTTGACTGGTACATTGATCTCAAGCCAGGCACTATTGATAGTTGGGAACAATTGGAAAGAGAGTTCCTAAACCGCTTCTACAGCACCCGGCGCGTGGTGAGCATGATCGAGCTAACAAATACTCGTCAATGGGAGGAAGAACCTGTCGTCGACTATATCCAGCGATGGAGGAATCTAAGCTTGGACTGTAGAGATCGTCTATCAGAGGAAACGTCTATCAACATGTGCATTCAAGGTATGCTCTGGAGGATTCGATATATTTTACAAGGGCTCAAACCACGATCATTCGAGGAGTTGGCGACAAAAGCTCATGACATGGAGTTAAGCTTTGTTGGGACCAACATAAATAGTATCCCAATTCCTGAGCCACCTAGAGGGACAGGAAGACTAGGAAATAGAACTGGGGGCAAGCCCGCATTCAAGGATACTAAGAAGTAGGTAATGACTTCAGATGCAGCTCCTGTCAAAGTGCCAATTACAAAAGGAAAAGTCCCGGCAAATAGACAACCATCTGCAGAAGCATCCCGGATGGAGAGACAATGCCTAACTCTGGAAGAAAGACAAAACAAGAAATATCCTTTCCCTGATGAAGATGTTGTAGAAATATTTGACTATTTGTTGTCTTCTAAAATGATCGAGCTTCCGCAATCGAAGCGACCGCAACAAGCGAATCTAGCAGACAATCCTAACTTCTACAAGTACCATCGTGTCTTAAGCCATCCAATTGAGAAGTGTTTCGTCTTTAAGGAGAAGGTCATGAAGCTTGTACGTGACAACAAGATCGATTTAGGAGCTTATATTGCACCTTTGAATATGATCAGTGTCGCAAACAATGATACTCCTGACATCATATTCGGGACTGTCGATTATGCTAAGATAATTGGACTACAAAGTATGGGGCAATGCAACGATATATGACCAAGGTGTCAAGTTATGTGGTTAGCTCTGAGGAAGCATCTACTGAAGAAGGCTGGACTTTGGTGACCCACAAAAGGAATCGAAAGAAGTTTTCTAAGCCTGTTAAGCAAACGCCTCCTATACGAGCAAAGATCACGATGAGGTCACCAATAAAAGTGTATTCTCGGAAAACGGTGAAAAAGGAGAATTCGCTAGATGACCAGTCCTTGAAGAAGCTAACATCGGCTACATTATGGGATTTCTTTCCGAAACGTTTTCGAAAACTTGCAAATCTGTCTAGGAGTTGTCACCACATTGATGCAAACAAAGAAATAACAGCCACGAAGGTCGACACACCAGAAGATCCCGCAGTGGTGAATGTTGTGAAATTACGAGAAGATGGCACAACAATCACATTTTCCGATGAAGATCTTCTTATAGGTCACAAATCTCGCAATCGGCCGCTATTTGTATCAGGATATGCTTATGGTACGAAGGTCAATCGCATACTGGTTGACCCAGGTTCAGTAGTCAATATCTTGTCACTAAAGTCCCTGAAAGAGATTGGGCTAGGGGTTGACGATTTATCAAGTAGCCGGCTAATAATCCAAGGATTCAACCAAGGGGGAGAACGAGCCGTTGGGAAGATCTGTCTCACCCTCACTATTGGAGATATGGAAGCTGGAGCGACATTCTACTTCATCGATTCCAACACCACCTATAATATGTTGTTGGGATGACCATGGCTGCATGAATATGGAGTCGTTGCATTCATGCTCCATCAATGCTTTAAATTTGTAAAGGATGGGGTAACTCACACAGTATGGGCAGATGCAAAACCCTTTACGGAAGCGGAGTCATACTTCGCCGATGCCAAATTTTACTTTAATAAGGGTGCCGACGCTGAAGAAAAAGTCTCGAAGCTTGCACCAATTGAGAGGGATATCACGAAGAAGTCGGATGTAGAAATTTCTTCTATTCAACAAGAGGTATCTTTAGTTAATCCGACAGTTAAAGATGAAATGGCGGATGACAAGTCTAGACAGAGTGTGCCGATCTTGCGCTATATACCAAGAGCCCTTCGAAAAGCCGGGAAACCACCTTTCGTGAGTAACCATGCTGAAGAAAGAGTGGTGCCAAAGGAACTCAATTGGTTGGTGACGAAAATGACGAAAATTGCTCAAACGAGTACGCCTTTAAAAGGTTTTGTCCGGCCTAAACAGGGGGCAATTATCTATCCAGATTCATTGCCTAACAGGTGCACCAACGGATTTGATCCAAATGCATTTAGGTTAATCTCTGCAGCCGGTTATACGGAGGACTTGAAGGCGCTTGGGGCTGCTTTAAAGGAGGCTAATCCAGGAGGTGATAGTCAAAAGTCGAAATTCGGTCTTGGGTATGACATTCCTAAGCCGGTCAATCAAACGGAAAAGAAGGCTTCAACTCAATACATCGAGGCTGATGATAAAACTACAATCGAATCGACGAGAACTTCGGTATTTGATCGACTTGGAGCCCCGTCTGAGCAAAGATCAGTATTTGATAGGCTTAGCACTCAGAAGGAAGAAATTAAAGTTCGAAGATCAGCGCGATCAAGATTGAGTCAAGCTCCAAGAATTCGAATGGTGTAGAAGAGAGTTGATAAAAAGGAAGATATCCCAATTATCATAGAAGATACAAAGGATCTGCGAAGCAAAGTTCCCTCTCGAATGAAGCGTCAAACGGTTGTTGAAGTAACTACTGGTGACGTACTGAAAATGAGCACGAAGACATGGGTATCTACCAATAGCAATGGGGAATCATCTCATAGTAATAGCGGAAATGATGTTGTCACTTCCCACCACGTCACAATCACTGAGGCTGAGGAAAACACTTCCCCAAAAGAGGATGATGCAGAAGAGGCTCCAAAAGTATTCGAGGACCAATTAATGGGAAGTTCCTGAAACGATACTACGCCTGAAGAATAATGCTCCATGTCGCATGAGCCTAAACTGCACGACATAAAAAAAAGTAAAAAAAAAAGCAAAAAAAAAAAAGAAAAGCCGAGAAAAGAGCAAAAAAAAATATAAAATGTAATACTCCTGGCCCGCACGAGTATAAACTGTGAACGGCTTAATTAAAAAATAATAATCATATTTCTCTACTAGTTTCACAAGGATGAACATTTGAACATCTTCCGAAAAGGCTTGATGAAGTAATATGATGAAGATACCTGTGGTGGTCTTTATACATAGTAGATACAGTGATCTTTTCATCATCTCGTCTCTAGAAGCTTTATGAGGATTTTCCTTTTGGTCTAAAACTGTGTGATGTCGTCGCACTTTTATCTCATGGGCATTTTCTCAGAATGCGATGGACATCGACGTTCAGTCTTTATATGAATGACCCTCGAAAGATTATGAGGGAACTTGGTGTTGAAACACAAACGACCATTTCAATATATGAATTTAATCCTGTCGAAATCAGAGAGTTGTTACAGCCCACTATAATCTCATCCTCATAGTATATCGAATTTCACGGGGACTATTTATCGAGACCGTACTGCGAAGGGAAGGTATTGCTACAACCCGAAAGGTGAGGATGGTTACGGAAGCACATATGAGTTGGAGGCACATACAGCCGCAGACACACTTATGCCATGAGTAAGGACAGTTCTGACACACGAGTTTGATACCATGGAAAAGTACTACAAGAAGCAGGTCGCGAATCACTTCCTCCCGTTAGGAGACAGTTGCGGATAGCACCCACCGGCTGAATTCAAGCTCCCCCATGTTGAGAAATTCAGCTATGTGTTTGAAAATGGCCCTTTTCTGTTCTGAAGTCGAAGGGACGTCTCGTCGCTTAAAAGCATCAGGGACTTGCGGTTGTGTATCGTCATGGTGAACCGTTGCTTTAAAAAAAAATCGGAGTCCACGGCCGCCATTAACTATGTCTGCATTGAACTACTTCACCGGTGAAGAGTTTTCTTGGACAGGTCTTGGAATAAGTTGCAGATTCCGAAGAACTCGCCTTGAAATTCCTTGCAATCCTGCAGAAATGAGAAACGGAAAAAAAATATGATGTCTTGATAACTATAACAATCACAAACTAGCGAAGCTCGAGAAGCATTGTAGAACTTCGTTTGTCGATGGGGTTACTCTTTCGGAGAAAATGCAGGGCGACCCTCTTCGCAGGATCATATACTATCCTGTTCATGTCGTGTTGGTCGTCGAAATGCGTAAAACCCAGGAAATCATTGGAGTTTTTCAAGGATGAATTGAGCATATGGGGATTGGCAATGTGAGGTCATGCTTGACGTTGGATTGCTTGCTCGGCCTCAAAGTCACTCTGAGAATACTCTCCAACCCTCAGGAATAATTTTTGGCTTCTCGGAAGACCACTAGGGAGAACGTGATCAGGCAGAGAGTCTCGTTGATAACCTTGGAGAGATAATGCATCTGCCGATACTCGTTCAAGGCCATTCCCTGATGCGATTGAGGCCTTCGTCTTAAAATCTCTTCTTGTTTCGCCTGTCAATGGATGTGATTGAATTCCTTTGTCAGCCTCTTGATTGAATTCATGCATCTACTTCAAGTTAAAAGTTACATACCGTGGACTTCTCGAGGAACTCTACGCGTTCCTGCAAGAAAATGGCCGTCCACATCGTGATGTGTTCGGAAGATTCATGACCCACGTTACAAGGACAGCGACGACACTGGTGGATCTTCAAAGCCTGAGAAGATCATGGAACTTCGGGCATATTTGAAAAAAAAAACTCACTATCCTTTTGGTCTATGACTCCCCCATCTTCAGTATCTTGGAAGAGGTCTAGAAGTCCATGATGTGCTAATGACAGAGGAACCGTGGAAAACTCAGAACCATACTGCTCCAAGTACCCCGAATTTGATGAATATGCGGCAGGACTTTGATTTAGAGATGAACTAAATCTGGAAAAGCCCGGTTGTATTGAAGTTGCAACCGTCCTATTATCAGGAAATGGTGAACCAGCGGTCGCTGCTGCACCTGGACTTCTTCCGCTCGTTTCTGCAGCAGAAGATTCTGGTCTTGCTCAAAGAAAATACCAGTATCCGCAGCCACAAGATTTAAGCCAACTCCACCGGCTCTTGTGAACATTAAAAAACACAAATGAACAATTTCCATTATCCTGCATGTCTAAGTCATTGATTGACCATCCACTAAAACTTCGTGTTGCAGCAAACCTTTCCCCTGCCCATATTGGTCCATCTAGTTGCTCATAAGAATAGTTTTTGAACTCCAAATAATCACTTTAGAGTAAGGCTTACTGCCGTCACGGAACTTAGGACTTTTAATTGTAGGTTTGCTTTTGGCTAGCCTTGGAAAAGCAACTATCCTCCATGAACGGAGGAATGGCAATGAAGAAGCAGACAAATTCGCCAACATTGCATTACAAGAAGGGAAGACCTTATCACTTTTTGACTTTCAATGGGATAGTGTAATCACTTTTTGAGAAGTTCTTCCAAAATCAAAGGCACTTAATCCGCAAATAGATGCAATCGTGATTTGGGGATCTACAAAGTACATCAGCAAAAGGTCTACGATTTCCTCGTCATGCAGCCTACGACCATTCTCGTCCTCAACTTCTATGAGAGCATCCATCATGTCTCTCCTCTTTTGCGAAAAGTTTTTGTCTTTGTCTTCTCCTCTCATCCACGATGGACTGAAACATCGCCATGAGATTTTCCAAGCCTGAAATCATGCCCAAAAAAAGAAAAAACATGGGGTCACCGTCAGGGACGAGATCTTGTCCAATTTTAAGATTCTCGTAATGCTGTCCACAGTGGGACTGGTAATGTCCATGAACCTCACACCAAGCTTTGGAAGGAAAGTAACGGGAAGCAAATCACGATGCAAGGAGCACCCAATAATAGAAAGGGAAAAGGTGAACGTAATTTATTCGAAGGATGAATGTTCATTACAAAAGAAATGGGTAATAAAAAAGGGGAGATCAACGGCAAGTCTAAAATTCCCAGCTAAAGTCTGCAATATCTTGGCGAATCTTCATCAATCGGGTATGAGACTCTTGAGATGACAAGGATTCAGCTTCTTTGATTGTTTTCGCCTCCTCGAGAGTTGATACAATTTCGCTCAAGTTGAGAACTTCAGCCTCTGCTTCATCAACTTGGTTGGAACACTCACGGAATAAAGTCTTCAATAATGATTCAGCTTCGATACACTCGGCGAGCTCTTTTCGAAGTTCGGAGATTTTGTCTCTAACATCGGCCATTTGTTAAGACAAAGTAGCCCTATGTGCAATAATAGATTTGACACTTTCCTTAGCTTGGGTAAGATGAGCTTCCGCCAACGAAATCTCCTCAGCAGTATCCGAGATCGCATTTTCATCAACCATTATTGAATCAGGAGAGCTAGAAACTTCTTCTATATACCTCATGATTAAAGCACGAGCATGAGAAGTGTCCACCGAGATAAGTCCGTCAAAAACGTTGAGTACGTCTTTTACTTCAGCAACGATTGTCTGACCCTTTTCGAGCGGCGTCTAGGCAATCATATCCTTAACTTCCTCCCACATATTAATAGCACATTTCTGATGAACGCGAGAGGTTGTGCAAGTAAAAGAGTCCGATAGGAGGATAGGTTGCCCTTCACAAGCTGAGTTATCCGGCTTCAGAGGCATCTTGTCTTCATCTTTTATCTCGAGTTTCGGAGGCTGTAAAAAAAGAAAAGAATATAAGTAATGATTTTGAAGGAAGCTGAATAAAATCAAATATTCACCGATTGTTTGGAAGTTGCCGTAATATCGTCGGATATATCTTGACGACGCCTTTTCCGTTTGAAATAAGTTTCATCCGACCCCTCGTAGGAACCTTCTAAAAAAGGGAAAAGAAACAGCGATTGTAGAGTAATAATAACAATAAATAAAAGGGATTGAGAATGGACTCCATATACCGAGTGCCGCTAATTCTCTTGGCGAAGCTATATGAATGGACTCTTTCTGAGTTGATGTCTCACGAGTATCGCTGTCTGTTTGTGGGCGAGGACGACTTTCGGTGACGAGTACTTCGAGTCCACGTGACAGATAACCATTATGATTTAATTCCCACCATTCTTGAAATTACGTGGTCATATAACTCCACGGTTCGCTGGGTGCTATAGGGATATAGAGTTGGAAGCCGTTTCTGAATTGCGTAGAATGATTCCAATGAGCCAAGCCGTCTTCTAGGGAAAATGATCGAATGTTATCCATCGGGACGCGCGGGATGTCTTGACAAAAGCCAAACTGACGACTAAAATTAGAAGGATTATATGGTTCCGCAATAAAATGATCTTCGCGGCGTAATGTGAGATAACAAAAGCGAGTACTTAGAAAAAAGCTCAAACGGGATCCTTTAATTCAGAATCGTCTCTTAACAGAAGATCGCCCTTCTTAGTAAGGAGATTGCTACGCCAATGGATATTCGCTCCGCTATGAATATATTTTCAAGCTTCACGCTTGTTATAACAACATGCGCGCCCTTCGCCAGAATATCTTACCATGGGAGGTCCAGGAGGTAAATCGGGAACTGAGGATGAGTTCGGAAGTAAAGTGCTAACCACGCATATAAATAGTGAATTGGAAAGCATACTTTAGAAGTTTCAGCCTTCTTAGAGATTTCATTCAAACCCCGATATAGTGTCGCTAGTACGGGAATCGCCATGCTGAAACATCTTCCGGTGGTTATAAGGCTGGATACTTTGAATGTCGGGACGTATGAGTCCGTCTTTGTTGGGGAACACGAAAATGCATAGCCAACAAGAAATAAGGGCAGCAAGGTATACCGATGATAATTCTTCGTCCTCAATTTTTAAGTCTTCGCATACCCCCTGTGTGACGTCACCCCACGGAGACGCTTCCGGAATTGGCCCTTTTGGACTCCGAATGGTATTATCATAAGACTGCTTTTTAGACGAACGCTTCGGCCGACAATATCTTATAGCGCCTCTGTACCAGAAGTCAATCCAAGTCGTGGCTCGCACAATCTTTTTACCATGCTTTGATTCATGGAGATGTAAAAATGCCGTAAATAAATGTTGACAGCTCTTAGGGAGAGCATTGAATTCGTCTGAGGCTGGGATTACTTCTTCGTAGCATTCTCCATGAACAGATAATCCACCAAGCCTGTATAAATCCCATAAGGAAATCGAAATAGTACCATGAGATGTTTCTAAGGCGTTCAATTCTAGATTCCATGCCTCAATAAAGGCGCGGATTATATCTGGATCCCGATCATAGCTGTAACGTGAACAATAAAGGGAATTTAGAATTCCGGCCTTCACGAGCGTAGTCTTATGGCGAGATAGAACATCCTCGAGCCACTCCCAATATTTAGAGATGTGAGTCACTTCACCGCATACACGAAATACGGGGCTCCAATATAATTTCCCTGCAATAATATTTCTGGCCAGCGATAGGGGAATGAACGTTGGGGGACGCAAATATGAAGGTGGTTTCAGCATCCAGGCGTTTAATAGAGGAGAATCTGCTGGGACTTTCTCTGATAGTTGACTCGGACGATCTCGACAGTCGATAAATTTAAGTCGGGCTGGGACATAAGTTTGAATCGATCGAAGCAATAATATTTGTAGTGTGCCCTCGTCACGGCTGTCCTCGAATTCCGAGATGTAGAGAAACCTGCGACCGGAGACGATTTTCTCTGAGAATTGAACCGTGGCCCTTCAGAGAAAAGCAACAGAGAGTATTATAGGCTGCAAAAGTAATTATTTTCAAAGTACACGAAGGATACTTTTGGATGGAATTATAAAATAATAATGTGAATCATGCTAAAAACCACATACGGAGCACCACAACGTGAGCAATATTGCTTTAATTGTTGGAGTTCCAATCTTGTCAGCCGATGCTCCCACGCGCTGTAAAAAAAAATGGAGATCAATGTTTTACAAGAAGCTACAAAGGGTGAAATCTTTCAAATAAAAGGGTATCACGGATAAAAAAAAAAACAAGGCTGTTTTCTCGTTTTGGTCTCCTACCGTTCCAAACTTCTTGCCCACGGAGAAAGAGTTGGGTTTTCAAAAGACTTTTTGAGGATGAAATAAGACTTGGATTCGGGGGCCGGAACCTGCAAAAAAAAAATGCAGAAAGAAGAAGTCTTCAAATATAATGGAAGAGGTTCTGTAAAAAAAAAAAGAAAAGAAAATGAGTGCAACGTAATTGCAAACACACAAAGAAAGGATAGATGCTTTGAACACTCCAAGCGATGCTTCAGCATAACAATGGGGGTTGCACGGTTTCACTATAAAAAAAAATGTAAGAATCTGCCAAATGTGATAAAGGATGGGAATGAAGAAAAGAAAAGATGAGCAACCTGAGAAGCAGCAAAAATGAGAACAGTACTAGCATACTAAGGTACTCTTATTTATAATGCTGCGATATATGTTGGAAGGTTTTTATTGTGGTAATCAATCACAATTATTTATTCCTAAATATAGAGTTTCCTCAAATATGGCTTAACTTACGGCCAATATGTCAAGAAATAAATTACCCATAAGACGATTGAAGATTGCCAGATTATTAATATTTTGGAGGGTCAAAATTTGTTGCTTCTTCTTATCAGAGGACTCTTCGGACATACCTAACAAAGACGTTCTTACTGTCTCCAACCCAACCGCATCAAACTCATTGCTTTAATCGACCGTGTTGCCTGCGCTGCCCATGAATTATAAACTGGACTGAGGGCCCAATTATCGTCAACTCCTGGCGAACACCAAAAATGACATGGGCGCACATGATCCCGGGGATGGCCCGAAACTTTCAATCTTTTCTGTGTTTTAACGATCTTATTATGAGAGATTAAAAAGAAAAGAAAAGAGGATTATGCTTGGAATATTAAGTTGTCACGTTTAAGGTGTGAATATGAATCGAACGAGAAAAGATTTTGCACAATTGATGCCGACCTCCCTATTTACTGAAGTGAGTGCAGAAGCAAGACTTGCCAAGGCATCTGCTTGTGCATTTTCCTTTCTGGGTATATGACTTATTGTAATATCCGGAAACCATCCTGTAAGTTTAACCGCATAGTCATGATAGGGCAAAAGCTCAGGCTTGCGAACCTCATATGTGGATAGAAGTTGATTAATCACGAGCTTGGAGTCTCCATATACCCTTACACTATGCAATTTGTTATCCATGGCCATTTCTAACCCAAGTATGAGAGCCTGATACTCAGCCATATTATTTGAGCATAACTGAGTGAGGGTATATGCATAAGGGATGATATCTCCATCGGATGTGACGAAGACAACTCCAGCTCCCGTGCCTCTTTGTGTAGCTGACCCATCAAAGAACATTTTCCATGGAGAAGGGGTATCAACCAACATTACTTCCTCATCGGGCAATTCTTCCGATACTTTCCAATTATCTGGTATAGGATGATCTGCTAAGAAGTCAGCCAAAGCTTGTCCCTTCACAGCCTTTTGAGGAAACATTATATATTTGAGAGGATCTGCTCGTGATATGAGACGAACAGAGTGTGCCTGCAGATAATGTCGTAACTTTTGAATGGCAAACATTAAAGCAAGACAGGTCTTCTTAATTGGAGTGTAATTTAATTCCGCTCCGGTTAAAGTCCTACTTAAATAATACAGGGCATTCTCTTTTCCATTATCGTTCTTCTGAGCTAACAGAAAACCCGTTGAAGTTTCTTGTGATGCTATATAAAGTATGAGGGGTCTCTCTTGAATAGGTGCATTAAGGACTGGTGGCTTTGACAAATAAGCCTTTATGCTGTTGAATGCATTTTCACACGCTTCGTCCCACTCAAAAGGAGTACCTTTCTTCATCAATCTATGAAAGGGATGGCATCGTCCGGCCAAGTTTGATATAAACCTTCGAATGTATGCAAGTTTCCCTTGAAGGCTTTTCAACTCATGTATATTCCTTGGTTTTGGCATCTTCATAATCACATCTATCTTTGATTGATCGACTTCAATGCCTCGATGTCGAACAACAAATCCAAGGAACTTTCCCGAAGTAACCCCGAATGCACACTTCAATGGGTCCATCTTTAGTTGATATTTGCGCAATCTGTCAAATATTTTTCTAAGGTCGTTGAGATGATCGCGCCTTTGTCTGGATTTGACAACCAGATCATCCACGTAACACTCTACATTCTTGTGGAGAATATCATCAAAGATTCGTTGCATGGCCCGTTGATAAGTTGCTCCCGCATTCTCCAACCCAAAAGGCATTACCTTCTAACAATATATTCCTTTTGGTGTACGAAAAGCTGTCATTTCCTCATCCTTCGGATCCATTCGGATTTGATTGTATTCCGATGATCCATCCATAAAACTGAGGGCTTCATAGCCAGTGGTCGCATCTACCATTATCTCAATAATCGGAAGAGGAAAATCGTCCTTGGGACATGCATTATTGAGATCGCGAAAGTCAACGCAAACTTGGAGTTGACCATTCTTCTTCCCAACAGGTACAATATTCACAATCCATGTTGGATATTTCACCTCCCGAATAAATCTAGCTTCAATAAGCTTATTGACTTCGACCTCTATCAATGGGATCAGCTCTGGGCGAAAACGTCGTTGAGCTTGCTTTATGGGTTGAACTCCATGCTTAACAGCTAACTTAAAATATTTTTCTCTTGAGGCCTCAAAGTTTTTCTTCGGTTCCTTCTATGCGTCACCAAAGTCCAACCTTCTTCATCATGAACAGCCTCATGGCCAATTGCACAGCTTGGCATCTTAATGTCCTCACTATCATCTGGTTTCACTTTCGAACACAGGAAAGCAGCCATCTCATCAGAGCTAAACGAGCTGAAGATAATATTGGACGCGTCAAAACTTTTTACGTCCACCAGATTCGAAGAAACCATCGACCCTAAATCAATCTTGTTATCTTGGGCAAGTTCCATAACCTTCTCCTTGAAGACAAAACACTTCTCAATAGGATGGCCTAGAACACGGTGATACTTACAAAAGTTTGGATCTCCCGCTCGACTCACTTGTTGTGGGCGTTTTGACGGAGGGAGTTCAATCATTTTGACAGACAAAAGAAAGTCAAATATATCCGCAACATCTGAATCTGGGAAAGGATATTGCTTATTTTGCCTCTCCTCCAGAGTCGGTCGCCTCTTCTCTGTCTGAGGAGTTGTTGGAGCATGGGTTGAAGTGCTCGATTGCGCTTTCTCCTTCGCATTCGGGACCTTGACAAGAATAACATCGGTAGCCAGCACTTGTTTCTTGCTATCCTTGAAGGCAGGCCTGCCCCCGGTTCTATTAATCGGTCTTCCCGTTCCCTTGGACGGCTCAGGTACCGGAAGATCTCCCACACCAACTCCTACAAAGCTCAACTCCAAATCATGTGCTCTTGTAGCTAATTCCTTAAAAGACTAAGGTTTTATCCTTTGTAGAATATAGCGAATCCTCCAGAGCATTCCTTGAATGCACATATCTATCGATGTTGCCTCAGATAAGCGATCCCTACAGTTTAGACTCAAGTTTCTCCATCGTTGTATATAATCAACGACGGGCTCGCCTTCCCATTGACGTGTGTTAGTGAGTTCTATCATACTCACCACACGTCTCGTGCTATAAAAGCGGTTCAAGAATTCCCTTTCCAACTGCTCCCAACTGTCAATACTTCCAGGTTTTATGTCGATATACCAGTCAAAGGCATTTCCCTTCAAAGAGCGAACAAACTGTTTGACCATCAAGTCTCCATCTGTACCAGCATTGTTGCAAGTCTCGACAAAATGAGCCACATGTTGCCTTGGATTCCCCTTCCCATCAAATTGTTAGAAGTATGGAGGCTGATAACCCATTGGCATGCTCATACTTTCGATTCTTTGACTGTATGGCTTATTGTACGCCAAAGATGTTGCATACTTTCCTTCAAGTTCATCCTTTAGAGCCTCTTGTATTAGTTCTTTCATTGCTCTAGTTGAGACCGGAGCATCAACAGAGACAGATACAGGCTTTGGTGAATCATCCACATTTAGCACATTCTTGCCTTTATCCTTGCGTATATGAGAACCTCCCTCATTAGATGTTCTTCCAGACCCTTTATTCTCGAGCCTGCTTATGACATACTCAAGTTGTTGATCCCTATCCATCATGGATTTCGTCATTGCCTCAACTGCTTTGGCAAGAGACGCCGGTCTTCCAACCATGGGGTGTCAACCATCATAACTGGCATGATTTCATCTAACTTTTCAGCTAAATCAACCTCACCAATGCTTCGAGACTGATTTGATGAAGAGTCCTTAGATAAACTATCATGGAAGCTTGGCAGAGGAACTGGTGACATATTGCTCTTGTTCGCTAGCGTCTTTTCGGCACTATCCTTGCAGGATGGAATAGATCGAAGAATGTCTTCTATCTCCTCCATTTGCTTGCGTGTTTTGGTCCTTGATTTAGCAAAGCTCCATTTTGGAGTGCAGTCTGGTGAAGAATCCTCAAGAGGAGAGACACTTGATGAGCTATTGCAGAAACTACCCAAATGAACCGGTGATATGGAACTCTTGCTGAGAAGGCTTCTTTCAGTAATATCCTTGTATGATGGAGATGACTTTGGAGAGATGGATCTTAGAATCTCTTCCGTCTCTTTATATATATCAGTAATCGGTCTGGTCTTGGTGAAGTTTCTGGAACCAGGCGATGAAGAGCCTTCAGACAAGTAAGAAGAGAAACCAACTAGCTGATTATTCACAGCATTGACGGAATTCTTCAGCATGATCATCTTTGAAGCCATCTGGATACTTAGACGTAAAGAGATGAGAGGTAGAGATGGTCCCACTGGGCGTGCCATAAATTTGTAGACGTAAAAAAATCTCACGGTTCGTATATAGACCGGAAGCAACGTACAAATTGTCGTATTGAGAAATAGCAGGTTCAATCTCTAATCATGGACAAAACACGTGAGTCCTCTGATTCTATACTCGTAAGATATCCGAAATATAGATGGGTTGAGGCTCTGGCAAATATCTGCTGAAGCTTCAATGAGATATGTTGATGAAGACGCTGGAGCTGCAGAGCTTGATCCGGCGGGTCTTCAGAAGTGGCGAAGGTCACCAGAGCTGTAGAAGCTTGATCTGGAGAGTCTTCTGAGGATGGGCGACGAACACCAGGGCTGTTGTAGAAGCTTGATCTGGAGAACTCCGTCGTCGATCAAGTGAGGAAAAGATGCTCGAGAACTTCACTATCGAAGGAGCTCCTCACTCTTTAAGTTATCGAGGCCTGTGGATTTTATCCAACAGAACTTGAGGGAGAGATGATGTCGACAGAGGAATATAGCCGCCATCGGGAAAATATTGTTGTGTGTAGAATATGACTGCTGGGAAAATGTAACTCCAAAGATAATATACCACCAGGAGAATCTCGTCGTCCTGCTATGGGACCTTCAGAGATAAACCCGCAGAGGAGCCTTCGGAGATATATATACCCGCAGAGGGGCCTTCGGAGAGAAACCCGTAAGAGGGGCCTTCGGAGATATACCCGCAAGAGGGGCCTTCGGAGATAAACCCGCAAGAGGAGCCTTCGCCGCACTATCCGCAGAGGGGTCTTCGCCGCGCCGCACCACCCACTGAGGGGTCTTCAAAAATAACTAGAATCTCTTTATAACCCAATGGGGCTTAAGAGAATAAGAGAGAAGACATAATTTTTGTGTGTCCCAAATAAGGGGATGGACTCCCTTTATATAGGAATTGAGAAGTCCTTAGATAGTGTTTCTTTCCGATGTGGGACAAGTGCATGTGGGCTTAAGGTTATATTGGGCCGACATTTGGATTGGGCCGAAGTATGAATGGGCTGATATATGGGCTAGGCCCAGTTCATTTTATAATTGGGTTAGGCTTATTGGGCTAGCATATGGGCTGAACCACAATTTTAAAACCCAATAATAAATGGGTTGGGCTTGATCTTTTTTTATAATCTCAGGCCCGTGTATTATATTTATACTAAGATATAAGTGCAAAATATTTCACATCATGATGTCTTATAATATAAGGACAATCAATCATATTCAGCCATTATAAGATATGGTTTGAGCCGAATGACATTATTTTGACATCAATAAAATTTCAATGTCTACAATAAGATCAAGTTTTCAATGAGTAGCATACCAGAAAAAGCTAAAAGGGGAACTGATAACAAATCCCCAAATGCACGTGATCAAAAGCCGGACCACCACTCAGTCGCATTCAGTTGAAACGGTTCCCTGAGAGCATCAAAGAGCAATCCACACCCCAAATTGTGTCCCCCACTTTTCCATAGTTCGTCCACATCCACGGTAAGACTCAGAATGCGCCCCCCCCCCCCCCCCCCCTAAAAAAAAAAAACTGATGCCACCTAGAAACCAAAGAATGAGTAGAAACATATTACGTTTCCAGAGGAAGATCGCCCTCCAGATCTCCATAGGACTTTCCCCAGAATCCATGGCAATCAAACCGAAATCCCAAGAAAAGATACCGCTGGGAAGAAGAAATATTTCCATAGTTGCGAATCGTATTCGGAGAAATAACAAATCTTTCCTGCGTTTCCGGAGTGTCAATTAAAAAACGATTTGTATATATAAAAAACATTCCCGTTTTAAATTACTCGATCTTTTGGGGCAAAAGAAAAAAACTATTTTCTGTGTGTTATGTCCTCTCCTGAATTTTTTTTCCCAGTTTAAAAATTTTAAACAAATTAAAATCATGAAAATATTTTTAAAACAATAGTTTCAACCTCCACGTAGGAATAAGGCATTTTCCCCATAGTTTAAAAATTAAGTTATAAAAGATCTTCCTTTTCCTCGTCGTATTTTTTTTAATACCAATGTATTACAAAAGGTTTTAACTAATAAACCTAATAATAATAAGTTTTTTAAACAAGATTCAACTATTCGAATCCACAACCAATCGTGATCTTTATTAAAATAAACTTACCAGTCTTTATTATTTCATTCGATTTCTGTCATACGTAAAGAAGACTCGCCCCAATATGTTTATCTTTCATAATATTTTCTCTTGCACTAAACAGACTCTATATAATCAAATGCTGTTTTCTTTGAATTTTTTCAAGAATGATTTTATTTAAAACTTACCGAATTTTAAAAAGACTCTACAAATTGGTTTTATAAAAGAGAAAAGTAAAATAAAATTTTAAAACTTACCGAATTTTAAAACTTACCTAATTTTACGAAGAGAAAAGTAATAAAAGACAATAAAGTAAACCCATTCAAAATCAATCATCCTACATAACAATAGATAAAATAGTTAAGAACTATACAATATGTTATGATTAAAAACCTCAACGGAAAGGAAGAATGGGAAATAAAAACAACGTTACTCAAGCTTTAATTAACACTAGTTAAATAAAACAACGATATAATGGTCAATTATCTTATAAATGACAGAATTTTAACAATGTATTTCCTAAAACATTTTGGCAGATTCATATACTTCTATTTTACGGGTGAGAAAAGTGTTCCCAAGGCGCACTTGACTACAAGGACTGCATTCCACAGCCAAGGAAAATTTACACGAGCAGCAGAGCCTCATGGATGAAAATAACAGAAAAATTACTGAAACAAAAGAAGCATTCCAACGGACAGAAAGTTCTAAACCCAAGGCGAACAAGGGAGGAGAATATATCGCCAAGATAAACACAAGTTTAGTTCTTGTAACTTCATGGTGAGATGCTCCTTCAAATTGGATCGTTCGTCCTAGCAGTTACATCTCTAGGCCACTCACCTCAGGAGCATTCCTTCTCGTACACATTACTGGCATATTTCCAGTTTACGACTTTGTTTAACAACAGAAATTTTGGCCCATATATCTCAGCCTCATCTATGGATCAACGGTGCAGAATACAGGCATAAGGAACGGAAAATCAAGTAAGGAGGTGACCACGGAGACACAACAGGCGAAGGCTTGCTGGGCAAATCAGTCATCAAGCGATAGGGTAACAAGGCGACGGGCGACAAAGGTCAGCGAAGCAACAAGCGACGGTTAACTAAGCGAACGAGGAAACTCTACGGCGAATGCCAATGGGCGATGTGGGCGATCAGTGGCTGTTACGGAAGATTCCAGACGACTTCAGGATTGGAAAGGAAATTGTTGTCAAGTTTGCTCAAATGAAAAGAAGATATTCCATGAGGACTGTGACAAAAGAAACGTAATATATGTGCAATATTTCGTTACCGTACATGCGTAGGTCTAGCTTAGTATAAATAGTCGTTCTTAGGCATTGTATAAACACACCTCTCTACAAACGGACATATTGTCAATCTTATCTTTAAGCGTTCTAGCGTTCAAGCTCTTTATGCTCCTACGTTCTTACTTCCTTCCGAAGGCATCATCGATGGCATTTGTAATCCGTAAATGCTTCCGCTTAAGGGTGCTCGTCCGCTGTCTTCTCTCTATCTTTTCATTCATACGGCGACCACGCATTCAACGAACCTCCAAGCACCAGTTGCTCGTAGTGTTAGAGATTTTCGTCGTGTTTGGATCCGGCTTGTCCGCGGTAACTTTCGGAGCGAACACGCCATTGGCGACTACAGTAGGAGTACTAAGCCAATCATGCCTAGAACCTGAGCTGGTGGTAATTCAAACAACCTCGGATATAACCACTCCGATGGAGAAAAAAGTAATGATGGAAACAACGCAGACCCAGCCATAGCTGGAGAGCTGTCCGCCATCATGAGTACTCTCCAACTCTTAATGGAGAAAGTCGGTGCTATTGACCAGAAGCACGACGCTTTTAAGGACCAAAATGGAGGCTGTCTTTCAAAGCCTGGGAACTGTGACAGGAGTATTGATGAGCAGCCCCAGTGATAGGAAATGTGAGTCAGCCACCAAACGTCAACCTGACTACGATCCTCACAGGGCCTCAATCGCTGAAGGAAACAAAAAGGTTGACATGGAAGATGTCCCTATCATCCCTATAGGTCCTAAGAAGGCCGTACATAATAATCCGCCACTCGTAGTAAACGAGTACAGGACGGCTGCATAGCGAAGCCATCATGTAGCGTATCAACCCCCTTTTCGGAGGAGGGAGAATTTCAATTGGCCGGTAGAGAACGAATTCTTTCCTATTGAAAACCTGAGCGTTCTGAATACTCTCCCCACGCATACACGGAAGGGGAATACCGGCATATGAAGTGATAGCGCCACCAGATCTTGTGCTTGAAATAAGAGATTACGTTACCTGACCAGCAAGCGATCCCTGGGGCAGACGATGCAAATGAGGTTATGATCTATCAAGCTCCTTACTCTGACAACATCGATCGGGCCTTTTCCGAGGGGGTACCACGTTCCCGAGTTCACCCGTTTCTCGGGCGAAGAAGGCATTTCGCCTGCGGAACATGTCGCCCGCTTCACTCATCAAGACGGAGAAGCTGCCATCGTCTGTTTCCAAGCTCTCTCACAGAAGCAGCCTTTACGTGGTATGTAATCTCCCCCCTAACTCGGTGAGAAACTGGGATGACATGCAGTCTGGCGTTCGCTCAGACCGACCCATCAGTAACTCTACAAGATCTTACTCATATGAAGCAACAACCTGGTGAATCCGTGGCTGTCTTCCTGAATAAACTCTGGAAGGCACGGCTGAGATGCAAAACCTTTGCGTCCGAAGCCGAGCTCATAGCCATCGCCCATGATTCCTTCCTCCTTCGACTTAGAAAGAAGCTAAAAAGGAGAAGTTTTCAGGGATTGGAATGAGTTGGCCAGGAGAGCCATCCGGTATGAAAATCTCCTTAGAGAGAAAACACAACAAGCAAAGGGGAATTTGATTCCGGGACCCTTGATGACTTATCAAGCGGAACCAGTAGTAGATGTCGACATTGTGGAATATGTGAAGGGTCAACCCTTGACGTGCGATGAGCTGACCAAGAAAAACTTCCGGGCCAAAGTATCTCCGAAAACTCAGGAGGAAAGGAAATACTCCTTTGACGGAATGAAAGCCGACGAAATCATCGAATTCATGCTCCAAAAAGAGCAAATTCAACTGAAATCAGGCCATCCAATTCCTCGTACCGACAGAGAGAAATCGAGGAACTTCTGTAAGTGGCATGGGTCGTTCACCCATACTATTAGGGATTGCATCATGTTCAGAAACCCGATATAAGACCTTATATAGTCTAAGGAGTTATGTTTCCCAGACTCAGAGGATCAGTCGCTAACAGAGTCACATCCTTTTGGCGATTTAGTTGACATAAAAACCTTTGACGTCAATTGCCTAACCGTACATCCCTTATCGATGCAGGAGGACAAGGATCAATCGTCCGAAATAGGCGAGGCAATCATCACCAACATGCTATTTAAAGGACTTGTGAACAAAGGGATACTGCAGTGCCCTGCCGATCTCAAGAGCATGCAGCACAATCGCTGTCGCTGGAATATGGACTCCTCACACACCACTGACCGCTGTCATACCTTCAGGAAGTACCTGTTGAACGAAAGGAAAGCAGAGTGGTACGATCTCAACCGCCTTGAAGAAATGGCTATGGGAATCAATAATGGTCCAAGGGTGTACCAACGCATGGATAAACGCTTGGGGCAGAAAACAGCCCCACCAAATGAGAACAGGGGACTATATACTTATGAAGAACTCATTAGACAGGGGGTTGCGGGTGAAAGCAAACCCGTCCAGAAAAGGGATTCCAGCAAGAAACTCCCTAGGCGATGCACTGTAAACCGCCTCGGGCCTCGACAGGCGAAAGAAAGTGCAGAGCGACAGGATCACCCCCGGGGCGACGAGGACACTATGAGAACAGGGACCTCGCTAGCCCAATTTCAAACAGCTGACATGCTCTGTTACAGGTGTAAGCCAACAGCAGCACACAAAGTACTCGTCGCCCAAATGTGTCAACTCTGTTGCAACCACTACTTCCTACTGCTGGTCGGTTTGGCATCTGAGGGAAAGATCAAAGTGGAAAGGGTCGACCCCCCATCAGGTAACCTTTCTGACTTCGAGTTTACTTACTGTTCGGAGACTTCATCTGGAGGAAACCTCAAAAGGGGTTATGACCCACATAAAAGGAAGCTTTTTCAGGTTGATAATCGCCTGCAACACCTTAGAAACTCACGTTTTATCCGCGTTCTTGTCCTCCCAAATGTGGGAACATGGCAGAAAGTGGGTATGGTAACACAACCCCAGATACCCACTGAGAAAACCAAAAAGTGAAGAGAAAGGAGGGCACGACGCGCTGCAGAGAAACGTGCCAAGCCGACAGTCCCTAAAACCCAAAAAGCCAAGGAGTCAAGCGAAAGCGACCTTGCTTCAAACTCATTAAGCGATTACAACCCAGTTCAATGCGGGATCCCACCCGAGGCGAACGGAGCTAGCTGCAACGTACTCATGCTACCAGCTGAGTTCGCCCAGAAAAAAGACAGTCAGACAGAAGGTAGGCTAACACTACCTTTTAACCCTAACATTATCATTGAAATACTGCGGAACTTTCCAAGTAGGTGGTTAAGAGAGCCTCCGGCACCATTACGAAAATACATGTTCCCGCTCCACATTCAGGCTACGATAAACAACGTAGTACTACTCACGTCCTTGTTGATAACAAAGCGACTATTAACCTGCTCCCCCTTGAAGCTTATAAAAGTCTAGGGGATGACATAGCCGAACTCGGAGATACTAATCTTAGAGTCAGCGGATTCAATGGAATTACCTCTTCTTGTTTAAGCGTGGTGTCCACCAGACTCCGAGTGGGTACGCACGAAAAGAAGACGGTTTTCTTCGTCATTGACATAAAGCCCTCTTTTAGTGTTTTACTCGGGAGTGATTGGCTCCACAAAGCTAGCGCCATAGCCTCTACTCTACACCAAGAACTTCTACTACGGGGAAAGCATGGTTTAGAGGTTATTGTAGGAGAGGCGAATGAAAATGCTAATATACCTTATGTCTGTGCAGGGGTAGTCAAGCAAGTCAAAGACATGACACTGAAGCAGAGGTACGCTATGGGTGGGGCGAATTCCTGATTTCGTATGACGGACCGCCTCTGCTACCACCTCAAAACCCATTCGTCCCGACTGGGTGGGGCGATGAGTTACAGCTCGAGGTCAATGAAGACTTGACCCCTTTAGAGAAAGATATGCATGGGGCCGAGATACGAGACCACACCGATGCTCACCAGGCAGAGACGGACTTAGCGCCCAATAGACTCCTCAATCCATCCTCGTTTAATGGAGAGTGAAGTACTCGACCAGATATCGGATGTCCTGGAGAGATTAGCTAGTTATAAGGCATCCAAAATAAGTGAGACATGATGTAATGTGTTTCCTCAAGCATGACAAGGCGTGTTAAATATTAATTAAGAAGTTGCTAATACTTCTGTCATTCCATGCGATCCTTTGAAAGAAATAAACCTAGGGACCACGGCTCACCAAGTGTCACCTATCTTAGTTCACTCGTGAGTGAAACTGAAGCATATGACATAAGCAAGGTTCTCAATACCTACAAAGACTGCTTCGCTTGGGACTACACCGAGATGCCTAGTCTAAACCGGGACTTGGTCGAGCATCGACTCCCGACATATAGCAATTTCAAGCTCGTAAAACAAACTCCAAGGAGGATGTCACGGGAAGTAGCCCAGATAGTCTACGACGAAATTAAGAAGTTGTTTAAAGCCTGTTACATTAGGACGGCTAAGTACGTGGACTGGATCTCTAGCATCGTACCTGTCGTAAAAAAGAACGGCAAGATCAGGGTGTGCATAGACTTTCGCGACTTGAATAAAGCAACGCCTAAAGACAAGTACCTTATGCCCGTTGCTGACGACCTTATAGATAAGTTGGCTGGACATGAACTAATGTCCTTCATGGACGGATACTCCGGATATAACCAAATCTTCATCGCCGAAGAAGACGTGCAAAAAACAGCATTCCGATGCCCTATTGGGATATTCGAATGGGTAGTCATGTCTTTCGGATTAAAGAATGCAGCAGCCACGTATCAGAGGGCAATGAACCTTATCTTTGGTCCTTTGATAGGGAAGACGGTTGAGGTATACATCGATGATGTGGTGGTAAATTCCAAAAGAAAACAGGAACATCACATCTACCTGAGCAAAGCATTCGAAAAGATACGAACACATGACCTCAAACTTAACTCGTTGAAATGCGCCTTCGGGGTGCGGAAGGGACAATTCCTCGGATTCCTTGTACACCAACGAGGAATCGAAGTAGACCCTCTGAAAACTCGCGCTATTCAGGAGCTCCCAACTCCTCGAAGCAAGAAAGAACTTCAACCCTTTCTCGGAAGGGTAAATTATATATACCGTTTTATCGGCAACGTGGCATCTAAAACTAGCACCTTCTCGTCAAATTTGAAAGGGAGGGAAAAGGGCTAGATAACCTGGACTTCGCAACATGAGCGAGCGTTCCAAGAGTTAAAAGAATTGCCTCACCAGCCCTCCTGTGCTAGCGCCACCAGATGTTAACGCACCATACATCCTTTATGTGGCCGAATCCCAGTTTACTATCGGGTCTATGCTAGCACAAGAACAAGATGGAGTAGAAAGAGCAATTTATTATCTGTCTCGCTTCCTCAAAGAGACAGAGCAACAATATATTCCAACTGAGAAGGTATGCCTTGCACTATACTATTCAGTGATAAAGCTTAGACACTATATCGGGTCTAATGACGTATATGTCATCTCTAAGACCCCGGTGACTATGGTATTTTTTGACAACCATTTGCTCATGGGAAGAATATGCAAGTGGAGTTTGGCCCTCTCAGCCTACAATATTTACCACAAGCCACATGCTTCGGTTAAAGGTCACACCTTAGCCAAATTCATTACCCATTATGGTAAAGGCAATCTCGATTCCTCACACGAGGAAGTTCACCCGTGTGAAAGTTGGACTGTTAAATATAGGTTTTGATTATGAGCCTTGATCTTCTATGTAACAGAAGTCAAACATCTACTCTACAGAAGCTTCTCACATTGAGGACTTTTTGTAAGAAATAATTTTATGATTAATTAATTAGTTAATGATTAATTAATCACGAAATAATTAGGATTTGATTAAGATATCATCTGATCAATTTAAATCAATTACGTTTCCAAATAACCCCATTAGGGATTATATTTTCCATAGAAGGAAATATAATCTTCTATTTATGGCAAGGTTCTGTAAGGTTGTCTGGTGTTATACGACCACTATATCACCGTTTTTTGGGATATCAATCATTATCATCTGCCTAGATACATTCATTTGAGTGTGCTGGACAGAATGGTTTCAGTTTCAACTCATATGGAAGTTAATATTTGATTATTTCTATTTACAGAAGGTTGCTGACCAGATTCGGCTACAACCTTCTGTAGCGCAGTATACAGGAGAATTTTATCATATAAAAATCTTAAATGATATGATTTGATTACCTAAACGTATATATGCATGGGAGTGACGTTTTTGTTAATTATTTATTTTATTTTTATCTGATTGCTCGGTTTCCTTGTTTTACATAAGACAGATCGTGGAATTCTTTATTCTTTCACTTAGACAATTCTTGTATAAATAAAGGCACTCAGCCACAAATCTTAAGTGTCACTTTTTCAGTATTTCTAATAACGTGTGCTGAGAGCTTGTATCCTATTCATTCGAGTTTGAGTTAGTCACACGAAGAGAGCTAGCTGCAGAAGCCTGCATCGTTGGTGAAATCTTCTGGGAGAGTGACTCGGGGGCCATGAGGGACTCGGTTGGAAGCTACAGGAGACGCTGGTGGGAAACGCGGCTGGAGACGGTGTGGCCAATGTGCAGTGGGCCGGAGAGAAGGGCAGAACCCCGGGAGCACAGAAGGTGAGGGACTAATCGGCTTATATGGTGTAGTGTTTTGTGTGCAGGTTAGCCTTGGGCAAGGGCATTGTGTTTGCTTAGCCGTAGTCTCGAGGGACCACGCAGGAGAACCTTGGGCAAGGGTTTTGTGTTTGCTCAGTCGAGATCTCGAGGGATCGCGCATGGGAAGTCGCAGTTGGGTGCTGTGCAGATGGAGACGCCGCCGGAGTGAAAAGTCTCAGAGGAAGTCACGGCAGGTTGCTGTGCAGAAGAGGACACCGCCTGAGGGAAACGTCTGATAACCGGTTACATTTGTTAGTCACTGCAGTATAGAACCTTACGGTCTGTGCTTTGAAATCCAGTCACCTTTGCTACAGAACCTTACGGTCTGTGCAGTAGATGGTTGACATCTTTAGTATAAAACCTTTTAGGTCTGTGCTGTGAAATTAGTCATTTCTGATACAGAACCTTCTGGTATGTAGAGGATTGATATCTTTGGGACAGAACCTTACGGTCTGTGCTATAAATCCAAGTCATCTCTAGTAGGGAACCTTTTAGGTATGTCCTATAGAGGATTGACACATTTGGTACAGAATCTTTTGATCTGTGCTACAGAGGGTTGACACATTTGGTACAGAACCTTCTGGTCTATGCTGTGCAACTTACTCACTCTAGTACAGAACCTTCTGGTCTGTGCTTTGCCACTCAGTCTTCTGTGGTACAGAACCTTCTGGTCTGTGCTATAAAAGATCTATTGTTGATCATCTTCTGTAATTGTTACGAAGTGAAATCCGAGTGAATACCATCCAAATTCTGGGTGAAGAGTGGACGTAAGCAAATTTGCTGAACCACTATAAAAGTCTTGCGTGCATCAAACAAATTTGCAATCACATTCGTACGTTCTGTCTTACAGAAACCTATCTACGATTTTATTTTACAGAAGTTTCCTTCCGCTGCGGGGCTAGTTGAAAAAGAGTTAAAAATTCTCGATTTGAATTTAACACTAATTCACCCCCTCTCTTAATGTAACATGGACCATTTGGTTCGACCGATCCTCCAACAAGTTCGGAGCTGGCGTGGGCGTCTTTATCCAGACACCATGGAAAGCGGAAACCAGAGTGGCATGTCGCTTCATTGAAAAAGTAACTAACAATGAAGCATAGTACGAGGCCCTGATCTTGGCCTTGCAAATTGCGCTGGACTGGAAATTGGGAAACGTCAAAATATGCGGTGACTCCTAATTTGTGATTCACCAACTCTTAGATCAGAGCGAGTGCTATGCACCTCATCTCGGTCGGTATTTGTAAAGAGCAAAAGACCTCTTTGCGAAGCTATACACAGTAGAATTGATACACGTGAAGCGAAGTGACAACCTAAAGGCCGACTACTTGGCACAATTGGCCTCTAGGTTGATAAACGGCTCACCAAGGGATGATACGATCTTTTTCTTAAGCAAACGACCAGACTTCCGCAATAGTGGCGAGATAAAAAACAAGGAAGTTCATACCACCGACCTATTCGAACATAAAGAATATTGACGAGAACCGACATGGGGACTAGACATCATGGGGAAAATCCATCCTCATTCAAGTAGGGGAGATGCTCATATACTCGTCGCTACGGACTACTTTACCAAGTGGGTAGAGGCGGTAGTATACAAGTCCATCAACCAGAAAGATGTAATTGGATTCATGAAGAACTTCATTGTCTACGGATACAGAATTCCCCAGAGTATAGTAGTGGACAATGCAAGAGTGTTCAATGGCGAGCTTATGGACGAGTTCGCCAGAGATTTTGGATTTAAAGTACTCAATTCAACCCCGTACTACGCTCAGTCAAATGGGCAAGCAAAGGCCTCCAACAAACTCATAAAGTGGGTTATATAGAGGATGATCGGAAATAACCCGCGCACATGGCATACCCTGCTCCAGGAGACATTTTGGGCACTCCGAGTTACAAAAAGGGAAAGCACGGGCATCACACCGTACAACCTCGTGTACGGCCATGACGCGATGCTTCTAATAGAAGTGCGACATCGATCGCTTAGACCCATGAAACACCTCGGAGAACACGAGAGGTACGATGGGGACATGCATATTGAACTGGAGAATCTAGAAACCAACAGGATTAACATGCTAAACCAACTAGAGGTTCATAAAGAAAAAGATCGCCCGCTACTACAACAAGAAGGTGGTCCCCAGATCATTCAGCGAAGGCGATCTAGTCTGGAAATTGAGTTTGCCTGAGGGAGTCAGCGATTACTTTCATGGGAAATGAACACCGAATTGGAAAAGCTCTTTCTAGGTAATTGAATCTCACCTTAGAATTCATATCGTCTAAGGGGGCTTGACGGGTCAGTTCACGACCTCAAGATTAAGGGCAAATACCTTAAAAGGTATAAACCAATAATGTGGGAAATGCATAAAAACACCATTTCGAAACATTTCCTCACGGTGTGGGGGCAAATACAAACGTAATGTCTCATACTGGAGGCAAAGAGTATAGCTGGCTCGTCGCCCGATCCAGCAGTGGAGCTGCTAGCATCTCATTTGCCTCAACATCTAGGGCTTTGTCCCATTCCCTCTCCATTATCTCTCGCTCACAATCGGCGGCCGCACGCTCAGCTGCTTCATCCGCACGGGCCGCATTCAGGCTTGCGCTGGTAACGTCTAGATCTTCCTAGAGACATTGGAGAGCAATTAACAACTCTTCTCTCCTCTTGAAGAGATCGGCCTCTTCTAGAGACAGCTCGTGCACCCGAGCAAAAGCTGGAAGCGGCTAGGGCAAGGAGCTCTTCTTCTCCTCCAGCTTCGCTTTAAGCGTGAGATCCTCTTGCCGCTCGCCCCACGAGCGCCAAAGGGATCTCCGAAGAAGCGATAACATAATCTTCAGCTCATGCGAATCAGTGCCCACTCGCCCCAGCTCATCCGCCACAGCTGTTAGGGCAAACTCGCCCTCAGAGCCAACTCCACGCTCGAGAAAGTTGACAAAGGATGCGAGTAGAGAATGTAAGGGCTGCCATGAGGGACACTTAAGTCAAACATTGACTTGAGATCAATCCATGGACATAATTTTAGGTCTTACCAGGGTTATTTGTGCCTGAGGGCCTTGGGGAGCTTCTGTCGCCCGGCTTGGGAGGCTTCTGCCGCCTGGCATTGAAGGGCTTCCGTCGCCTCGCCTCGGGGGGTTTCCGTCAACTCGCCTCGGGGAATTTCCATCACTTGCTTCTGCGGGGCTTCTGTCGCCCCACCTTAAGAAGCTTCTGTGACTTCGCTCGGCTGATCTTGAGTGGGAGCGACATCATCAACTAGTGCGACCCTGGCCTCATCTCTCGGAGTTGGGGGTGGAACTCCACGTGCCACTTCACTGGGGGGCTCCTCCACCATGACTGATGGTTTAGGGTGACCCTTGCCACCCAGCCAGGAAGCAATAGGGACGTCATCATCAGCAGCAGGGGAAACGCCAGCGGCACCTTTAGCAAAGGAACTGGCGTTAATTCTAAATCTCCTAACAGGAAACTGAGCATCTAGGAGCCTAATACCTGACACATTCCCAGAGGATACTTGCACAGGAACGAAACGATCAACAGTAATTCGTGGCAATGTTGGGGGGCATGAGAAACTTTCCTCTTCAACCGAGCTCCTTGCAAAGACGAGCCCACTAAGGAAGGCTTCGTTCTCTTGATGCATATTACACAAAGGAGTTAGTCCCTCACCAGGATACTAACCAAGTGAAGATGAATTGATCCAACATACCGGAGGATGACGAGTCATCGCCTGACGACCGCTTCTTCGAAGGCTTCTCGCTTGGACTAGGAAGTGCTATTGGAGGGGCCGAACTCTCCTCTTGAATTAGTTTCTCTAGATGATGAGAGGCTTGCAGCGTTCCCCAGATCCTGTTCCAAGCAAAGGAAAAGAACGGGGATCGGCCACCTGACAGCTCCGGTTTGATTTGAGCTATGGGAAGGTCTGGCTGTTGAGACTGTTGGATCAAGCCAGATCCCACGGGGAATGCGGCTCGCTTATCCAGTGGCCGGTTCTTGAACTTGAAGAATGGGACGGCCAAGCACTGAGTAAAGCCCAGCTGACGGGCGCAGAGTTGAGGATTGTACACCTCAAAGGTCAGGTCACCGAAGTCCACCCCCACCAAGTCTCTAGCAAAGAGCGCTGGGCAGAGATATTCAACCCTATCCAGGCGAAGCATTTCCCACTCTTCAGGGGAAGGACCCAGGAAGACACTATGCCCGGACTGCCATCCGAATGTCTGTTCGCCAAGGCCCGGATGTAGCCAGCAACGCTAAAGGGAGCCAGTACTTGGCGGAACCTGTCGCGACAACTTGACTTTGAGCATGCCTTGTGCGGGGGTAACAGGCGAAACCCGGGAAGTACAGGGCGAGCCACAGGTACACGATCCACAAGGGCCCATCTGTCCAACATCCAGGAAAGTTGGTCGGGTCAGTCGTCGCCTGATAAAACCCTGACCCACCAAAGACTTTATATTTACATAAACCGACAAGATGGCTAAGGACCAAAAGGAATGTCACTTGACGGCCAGGGCCCGAAAGGAACGTCGCCTGACTGTCAAGGCCCAAAAGGGGCATTGCTTCGCCTGCAGATTGGCGACATCTGGAGCGTCACTTTGCGTTGGGAATCTGATCACTTTCAAACGTCAAAAGTGGATAGGAGAAGAGACTTAAAATACAAATTTATTCTCATTCAAATCTGTTCACTACATGGGTTTGACTAATGATGAATATATATACAAAGGAAACGTATGTGACTCAGTAGACGACGCTTCCGTTTATCAGGAAATGCTCTATTGAATATCCTATGCGTTTTCCAAGACATTCAAGGGCTTATCCACAAGAGGCAATTGCACATGACACTCGACTTTTCCCTCTGATGGAGAAGATTATTGGCTGCAACCGGAAGCTTCTTCACTTGGTGGAGGGGCTGATGCAGCAAAACGCAGAAGTCCCTAGTCTTCAAGGGATACCAAGTAGGACCCCCAGATGCCGTGGAGTAGAAGACCTAATGCCAGGTCGGATCTCCCAGAAACCGTGAAACTAAAGAAGCGAGGGTGGAACAATGACTTCCCCTCATGATTTCCTAGTAGCCGCACAGGTTTAGTGGCACTGGAAAGCGCCAAAGGCTGGCCTAACCAAACACCACTTGGGATGACGTGCTGAAGAGCTTGCTCAGGCCCTCTACCTTTCTAGAAGAGGTAGATTGGAGATCCGAAAATGGGATAGACCACCCTCATAAGGTGATAGACATAGGCTATCTGGCAAGCTAAAGTGATGAACATAGGTCCTGGATGAAACGCTGAAAGACGGAAAAACCTCAAGGCTTGGCTATTTTCAGAAACGATGGTTTGTGATCTGGAAGACGATCCGGGCATCGCCATTTATAGCGGAGTTATGAGGGACATCAAGGCTATGACAGAAGGTATTATGACAAAGATCTCGGGGATTTCAACAGTTGTCCCAGGGGTCTTAACCGATACGCTTCGGGAATATCAACGGTTAGGGATTTAATGTTCACCTGTACACGTTACCAGGTTGCAGGGGAATGATTACTCGGTCTTTTTCAAGGCGAGACAGATCACTCGGTCTTCCTTGAGGGGGCCTATATGTTTAACAACAAAATTCTGGGCCACAGATCTTGACCTCATCTGTGGATCAATGATCCAGAGTACAGGCCCAAGGAACGGGAAACCCAGTAAGGAGGTGACCACGGAGACACTCCAGGCGAAGGCTTGCTGAGCAAAGCAGTCATCAAGAGATAGGGTTACCAAGTGACGGGCGACAAGGGTCGGCGAAGCGACGGTTAACTAGGCGACGGGCGACAAGGGTCAGCGAAGCAACAAGCAACGGTTAACTAAGCGAACGAGGAAACTCTACGACGAATGCCAATGGGCGATGCGGGCGATCAGTGGCTGTTAAGGAAGATTCCAGACGATATCAGGATTGTAAAGGAAATTGTTGCCAAGTTTGCTCAAATGAAAAGAAGATATTCCATGAGGACTTGTGACAAAGGAAACGTAATATATGTGCAATATTTCGTTACCGTATATACGTAGGTCTAGCTTAGTATAAATAGTCGTTCTTAGGCATTGTATAAACACACCTCTCTATAGACGAACATATTGTCAATTTTATCTTCAAGCATTCCAGCGTTCAAAATCCTTGTGCTCATGTGTTCTTGCTACCTTCCAAATGCATCGTCGATGGCATCCGTAAGTGCTTCTGCGTAAGGTTGTTCGTCCGTTTTCTTCTCTCTCTCTCTCTCTTTTCATTCATACGGCGACCACACGTTCAATGAACCTCCGAGCACCAGTTGCTAGTGGTGCCAGAGATTTCCGTCGTGTTTGGATCCGACTTGTCCGGGATCACTTCCGGAGCGAACAGACTTTCCATATGTTCTTCATGCAATCAGGTCTCACATTTTTGTACTGCCGCAAGATGAAGGAAATGTCAAGAGACTGAGCCCAGATCTATTCGACAATACTTACAAGTAGGAAATGTGAAAACAAAAGAAGAAAAGAATATTTGCAAATTAATTACCTGCAGATAGTAGGCATGTTCCCATCCCTATTAATGAAACCAATGGCCCTTTAGTCACCAGGGGATCCTTTCATGATAAAAATACCAAACCCTATGCTTAGATGGCGGAAGAATCACAAGCAGGTTAATTGACCTCTTGATCGATCGAAAGACCAACCTGATTAGGAATAGTTTCAACCACCAGTTTCTTGAACTCTTTGTCTAAACCGAGCCATTGAGACGAGGCCAGATATAGTAATCAATGGGAAGTAAAAGCAACCGAAAAGGAAACACAAGGTGTCTCATTGACATGTAAGTAACAGCCAGTAAATAGCGTACCACCCATCCAAAACCTGTAAAGCAGCACCTTCTGCATTCATTTTGCTCACTAAAGCTTCCAAACAACCAAAATCTTCATCGATGGCCCATCCTACTGTACCTTTCAGTGGCTCGCCACCTCCTTCCTGCAATTTGGGCAGTTTATGAGGGCTAGCAACACCCATGATAACACCAATGCTGGTCGAGAAACAAACTTACGCGTATGGGGCAAAGGTTCTACCAAAAGATGGAGTGGTTAACATGACCTATCCATGAAAATAGAAATTAGAAGCAGGTACACGATGTAAACAACGAAGAAATTCACAAGGGAAAGACGCTGCTGCTAAATAACACGAGACAGGTATCGTGCCAGAGTGGACAATTAGTAGGGCCTACAAATCATATGGTGATAAAGTCAAAAAACTAAATGAGGGGAAATCCAAACAACAGCATGACCGAAAATACATAACAAACTGGTCTTCTTTGCTTTGCCCTCCATTAAAAAAATGCTACTGAAGCTATTTGTGATCTCAAAGCCAACTATTGAGTCAAGAATCCAAGAATTGTTGAAAAAAACGCGAGATTATACATACAGCAGAAATAAAAAAACAATTGAGTTCACCAAATTGCACAACACAACAAGAACATCAAATAATGATGTGGACGACGTAATTGAGGATTTTCTCGATAGGTCGGATAAGAACAAGTCGGACAAACGAGACGGGAAGAAATCGAAGCAGTTTATTTTATTTCTTAAAGTAATAGGTCGTGAGATCTTTTTGTTAGTTGCTTTACTTAAAAAAAGGAACCAGGGCAATCAGGAGGGGGATGTTTTTGTTTTGGTGTTTTCCCGGGGAGGAAGAGACACTTATTTTTCTTGCAACAGGCGTTCGTTTCCGTGGATTTGATGAAAATCGGTCCGTTTTCACGTTACCCTGGCGTCAATTGGTATCAGAGTAGGTCATTGCGGAAACGATGTCGGATAACAACTACGGAGGCAACAACCATCCCGCTATCGGAGAACAGGGGGTACAGGCCTTGTGGACAGCACAACGCGGCCTCGAGGTAGATGTACGGGAGATTTGACGTGCGATATCAGTGATTATAAATCATTTTGATCGTTTGGAGGCAACTCTGAGTGGGAGGGTTGAACCGGTGCCACAGAGGAATCAAAATCACAGTCGACAAATTGAGGATCCTATTCTAAAGGGAGTTAACAATCGTCATCAAGAAAACCTAGAGAGGTCAGACACTGATGAGAGCTTAGGGGAATATGCTAGAGCCGAAATTCCACGGAGGAAGCCCTATGGACGTGGTTATCGTGCTATTAGGGGAGCTAATCAAGGTTATCAACAACCCAGCAATTATAGTAGGGAACACGTTCAAGAACGTGAGGATTATGCGAGACGCGAGAATTTTGGGCCGAGGGCTGACCTACCAACCTTCGACGGGACTCTCGACATTGGAGGTTTTATTGACTAGGTGGCTGAGGTGAATCGTTCCTTTGATTATAAGGAGATACATGAGGACCGACGCGTCAAACTGGTGGTTTACAATTTGACCAGTGGAACATCTGCATGGTTGGAGAGGATACAGGATGATCGACGACGAGAAGGAAATGCAAAGGTGTCGACATGAGAAAAGACGCAAAAGCTCTTGAAACGTCGATTCTTACCGACAGATTGGGAACAACATTTGTTTCATCTCTATCAAACTTGTTCACAAGGCCAAAGGAGTGTGCATGAATATACAACAGAATTTATGCGGCTAGGAGAGCGAAATAATTTGTACGAGTCAATGGTGCAACGAATTTCAAGATATTTGAGTAGGTTACATAGATCAATTCAAGAGAGGATTGGTGTCCAAATTATATCTACTTTGATTGGTGTTGAAAGCAGAGTCGTTAAAACAAAAAGAGAGATTGTCACCTAGGAAGAAGCGCTGGCCTGGTACGGATGAAGGGAAAATCGCAAGTAGAACAGAGGAAGAGACTGGTTGGGTCGAAAAGAAGGCAACTGAAATGAATATCAATCTCATCGATATCATCGATCTAGTTCAGGGCTTATTAGAAGTAGAAGGCGCTCTAGTGGTCGGAAAGAAAGCAATTGATTATGAAGTGACTAAACCAGTCAATCCTTATGCCAAGCTGATACCTGTAAAATGTTTTAAGTGCAACTAGCCGGGACATCGTTCTAGCGACTATCCAAAACGAAAACAGTTAGCGATTATTGAACGAGGAGAAGATTCTTGCTAATGGGAAGAGGAAGAAATTTGTTGTGATCCTGATGAATCTGATGAAGAGCGGCAAGTTTGAGTGGTGTAGAAAATAAAATAATGGTCACGCACAAAACAGAAGAGGAATCGCAGAGGCATAAGTTGTTTCGAACTTGGTGTACCATTAACGGGAGCAGGTGTGATGTAGTTATCGATGGGGGAAGTCAAGAGAACTTCATCAGCAAGTCCATGATCGGAAAGTTACGCCTCATTCCGGAATAACATCCATACCCTTATAACATTGCGTGGATTCGTGAAGGAGGAGAGATTAAAGTGGTAGAGAGGCGTGTGGTACCTTTCTCGATTAGAAGGTATAATGATGAGATTGACTATGATGTTGTTGATGGTCTAGTTGCTTGTGAAGTACTCATCGGAAGGCCGTGGCAATACAATGTACATGCACAACACTTGGGGCACGAGAATGTCTACAAGTTAATTAAAGATGGCGTGAAATTTACGTTAACCCCACTAAAAGAGCAGCGTGATCATACCGACAAGAGAAAGGGAAAGAATTTGGTGACGTTTGTTCATTATTCGAGAGAATTGGAAAGAGAGTTGAAGGTCTCACGAGAAGTACATGTATTGGTAGTTAAGGATATAGTGGAAAATCCAGAAAAAATATCATGATCCCTGACAAAGTGCGTCAACTTCTAGATGAATTCAAAGGGATCATGCCCGAGGAGTTGCTAAGAGATTTGCCACCATTACGAGACATCCAACATAAGATAGATCTTATTCCGGGAGCAAGTTTACCGAACTTGCCACATTACAAAATGAGACCAAAGGAGTGAGATTCTTCAAGCACAAGTGGAAGAGCTACGACAAAGGGGCTATATCCAAGAAAGTATGAGTCTGTGTGCGGTCCCGACCTTTTGGTCCCGAAGAATGATGGCTCCTGGCGAATGTGTGTCGATAGTCGAGTTGTCAATAAAATTACTATCAGATATAAATTTTCGATTCCGAGGTTAGAGGACATGTTGGACCAGTTGAGTGGCTTAACCATCTTTTCAAAAATTGATGTACGGAGCGGATATCATCAAATTCAGACTAAACCAAGAGATGAGTGGAAGACTGCATTTAAAATGCGCGAAGGCTTATTCGAGTGGCTCGTTATGTCTTTTAGCTTATCAAATGTGCCATGCGACTCATGAATCAGTTACTTCTACCTTTCATTGGCAAGGTTATTGTTGTCTATTTCGACGATATTTTTATTTACAGCAAAGCAGAGGACGAACACTTGGAGCCTTTACGAGAGGTACTGGCGGTTTTACAATAGAATAAATTATTTGTCAACTTAAAAAAATGTGTTTTCATGTCCGAGAAGATATTATTCCTTGGCTTTGTTGTGGGGAGAGATGGAATTCAAGTTTATGAAGAGAAGATCCGAGCGATTCGTGAGTGGTCGACGTCACAAACAGTTCGCGATGTGAGGAACTTTCACGGCCTCGCTATGTTTTATCGGCATTTTATTCGAGATTTCAGCACCACAATAGCTAGAATCACGGAGTGCTTAAAGAAAGGAATATTTCATTGGGGGGAAGAAGTAGAGAGGAGCTTTGTGGCGATAAAGGAGAAGCTATGTTCAGCCCTCGTTCTTACGCTGCTCGATTTAGTGAATTCTTTAAAGTCGAGTGTGACGCTAGCGGCGTGGGCATCGGAGCAGTTATTTCACAAGAGAAGCGACTTATTACGGTCTTTAGTGAGAAATTGAGCGAAGACAAAAAGAAGTGGTCTACATATGATAAAGAGTTTTATGCGGTTGTGTGTGCCTTAAAGAAATGGGAACACTATCTAGTGGGGAAAGAGTTCATTTTGTATTTTGATCACGAGTCTTTAAAATACTTGAGCAGCCAACGGAGAATCAGCACCGCGATGCATGCTCGATGGTGTGCCTATCTCCAAAAGTTTCCTTACAAGCCGGTGTATAAGTCAGGTTCGTTGAATTGAGTAGCCGATGTTCTGAGTCGGAGGGCGGCATTACTAACTACCCTTAGAAGTGAAGTGGTAGACTTTGAATCCTTGAAAGAATGTTATGTCGATGATGAAGATTTTGGAGAGGTATGGGAAAAATTGCAACTAGGTCTTCTTAATAACGATTACCACATTGATGATGGGTTTTTGTTGAAGGGAAACCAGCTTTGCATCCCTCGTGTATCTTTGAGGGAGAAATTGATTCGGGACTTACACGGGGGTGGGTTGGCCGGTCATTAGGACGAGAAATAATGATATTGGCTGTTGCGAAGAGGTATTTTTGGCCCCGTTTAAGACGAGATGTGAGAAAATTGGTCCAATGATGTTACGTTTGCCAAACATCGAAGGGACAGACACAAAATACCGGTTTATATACTCCTTTGCCGGTTCCGGAGAATATTTGGGAAGATTTGTCTATGGATTCGTTCTTGGAATGCCGCGTACTCAGCGAGGGTTTGATTCGGTGTTTGTGGTTGTGGATAGGTTCTAAAAATTGACTCATTTTATAGCATGTAAAAAGACCTCAGACGCCACGCACGTCGCCCAACTGTTTTTTTAGGAGATCGTCCAACTACAGGGGGTTTCGAAGACAATCACCTCAGATCGAGATTCCAGGTTTCTAAGTCATTTTTGGAAGAGCTTATGGTGTTTATCTGGGTTATCCTTGCACTATAATAGCACCGCCTCAAACGGATGGACAAACCGAGGCCGTTAATCGGACTTTGGGCAACTTGATTCGAAGCATATGTGGGGAAAAGGCGAAAGTGTGGGACTTTGCTTTGGCTCAAGTAGAACTTGCTTACAATAATATTATCCATTCTTCTACGGGAAAATCTCCTTTTTCAATTGTCTACTTGAAGCCTTCAAATCATGCGTTGGATTTGCGCGAATTGCCAGGTTGTAATAAAAGGAGGGAGTATTGCAATAGAAAATTTGGCAACAAAGATGCAATCTACTGTGACTGCAATAAAGTCAAAATTGAAGGAGTCCAATGTTAGATATAAAGAAGCAGCAGATAAACATCGACATAAAAAAGTATTCGCAGTGGGGGAAGAAGTGATGATTTTTCTGCGAAAGGAACGAATTCATGTTGGTCAATACAACAAGCTATAATAGAAGAAATATGGTCCGTTTAAGTTCATTAAATGGATCAATGACAATGCTTATATTGTCGATGTTCCGAAGTCCCTATGTATTTCGTCGACATTCAATGTTGCTGATATTTACTCCTTTTATCCCGACGACAAGCCGCTTTACTACGACAATAACTCGGGGACGGGTTTTTCCCAAGGGGGAGGTACTGACGTGAATGACGTAATTGAGGATTTTCTCGAAAGGTCGGATAGGAACATGTCGAGCAAACGAGACGGGAAGAAATCAAAGTAGTTTATTTTATTTCTTAAAATAATAGATCGTGAGATCTTTTTGTTAGTTGCTTTACTTAAAAAAAAAAAGAACCAGGGACATCATGAGGGAGATGCTTTCGTTTTGGGTTTTTCTGGGGAGGAACATGTTAAGATATAAAATATAAATCAAGCAATGACCTAATAGTTTTAGCTTTTAGGTCAAACAGTAAGGTCGGAGCGGTCCTGGGTTTAAACTCCCGCACGCAGGCTTTAGGAGGCGTGTTAAGAGCAGAGGAGGTGCAGAAGTAGTTTCGGCGGCATACGGGGGCTGCAGCTGGGGAACTGACGACGCCCGGGGGGAAGGAACTGAGTGATGCCAAGTACCCACCCCTATACCGGCCGCAGGAATTCGGGGGAAGGCGCGTGTATATTACATGTTATGCCATATGTTTCTAAATGTTTCAAAAAAGCCTCCAAATTCCTCAAAAGGATTGAGAACAGTCCTAATCAGGCCTTACAAAACACAGTTGATAACTGGATAACCCGAATATCTGGCCTAGCCCATCGTTCGACCCTGCGTGTAGAGGTGGCTATGTGCCACGTTGAACCCGGTGAACAACCCACGTCAACCCTTAATCGGCGGATTCTCGAGCTCTACCGACATGCAAGTTGTTGGATCTGTTACTGTTTGCGGGACTAAACACGTCGCGATATATCGGAGACTAACTGTTGAATGTGGTCGCCAATAAAAGGAAGTGATAAAAAACAATAAGAATTCACTAAACACAAAGAGAAAGACTTACAGCCATCTTACAACAACACTTAAAATGATTACGAAAAGATAAGTTGACAGCCAAGCAGCCCTTCGGGAACATAGAATGATTGTCGTGTGTTTACAATTGACCCGGGCTGACTTATTTATAGGCATTAACTAATAACTGCCGACCGATACACATTTAACATGTGCTAGTTGTCCTAAAACTAACTATAATCTAACTAGTGAGACGACTCGATCGTCGATACTTCATGAATATTGACCCTTCGAGCATCGACCTTAATCCTTGTTGTCCCTCTTCGATACTGAAGATCATCGATGGAGTATTATCCTCGAATGTCTTTACCATCGACCCTTGCTTCGTCGACCTGCTCCTGAATTAGCATTGATTCTTGTTTTGATAGTTATCTCTGGCGTTACATCGCTGGTCGAACACCTTCTAAGCGGCAACGATCTTGGTTTCCTTGAAAGTCCATCGCAGAAAAGCCTAAAATGTCGTTTGCTATGTAAACATTTGGCCCCCCTTCCTTCGACGACGTCGATTCATCTTCCATCTTCCTCTAACTAGCCATTTCTTTGTTCACTTCCTTCCAAAATCCCTATCCTCATTGCGTCGTTTTTTCCAATTTCATCTCTCTTCAGCGAGATCTTTTTACTCATGACCCCCCAGGCATTCTACAACCGCACGCCGTTGAAGGGGTCTGGCGTTTATTTCTAGGACTTCAGAATTCTGGCAACAGATGTCGCGGTCAAGAAAGCTGGTGATTTCACCAATGAAGAAGCGAGGTCGAAAGGACAGATCACTCTAGGTCCCTTCTTCAGTGCCGGCTATGTCAGCTTTACGCCAGATGAAAACCATGTACCCTTCGATTAACTCCTTCCTTATCCTCTGGTCATACCAATCTGCAGAACCAGTTTCGTCGATCAAGGTAATTGGTGTCGATCCGTTGACAAAAGTCGATCCTCTGACCCCGGCGATTCGACTAATGCTGGCCAAGTCTTGCATGGATTTCCCACTATGGGCGTAAATAGGTTCCCTAAATGGATAAACTGGTGGACCAAGCTTCGATGAGAGAAATGGGAAAAGATAGGGATTTGTCATTTGGTTAAGGTGTCGACAGAGCCGATGAGGTGCAACCATCGATCAGTCGCACACTTTTATCTTTGTGGAATGTTTCTACCAACTGCTTTTATCTTCGAGATGGCCCCATGACCGTGACCATTCCCGACATAACCTTCTTAACAGGATGTTATTCTGTCGAGGAGCCTGTTAGGTTGGTCGAGAAGAATGACGATTTTAAGTTCGAAAAAGGACAACGTCTTGATTCGATCATCGAAGCACATCTGAAGAAGGATCCAAAGAGCTGGGGTGATGAGGAGGAGTTTCAGTTTATGATCGAGTGGCTTGCGAAATATATCTACTGTAGTCGCAGCAAACAGTCACTGAAATACATGGCACCGACCCCAAAAATCCAGGAGCATTCCCTGCCAAACCAACACGGGCCCCTTATGGATTACTTCAGCATGGGCGCATCTATATTTTCCTGGTCTGCACCACTTCCAGCTATCGACAAATGATGACTCATCGGGTTTCTATGGCTTATAAATCATTCGCTTTTTCCGATACGAGAATTGGGGAAATGAGTCTGCTATAGGATATCATAATCGACTTCTATATTCTAGCAAGCCATGTCGGCAGCCTTTCCCTGAAAGTGTTGATCTATGTAAGCTTCGACAATCTTTGGAACCCCACCCATTTTGGAACCAAGTGTTAACTCCGAGAGACTTGGTCGGTAGTGATACCAAAGGAGCTTTTGTGGAAGTTTACAATCCTCAGTTCGTGGCGCAACAACTAGGATTTACTCAGAGTTGCCATTTCCCTTTCATCGACTCTTCAATACCAACTTAGAAGAACGCGTCAGCATCGACGTCGCGTATGCTAGCAGGGTAAGACTAGTGGTATATGACAAGTTACGCTATTGGCAAACGACTAACTTGCCTTACTTTTGTAGCTGTTTAATACTCTGGATCGATCTATCTCCAAAGTCAAGTTTTCTGAAAACTTAGGAGGATGTAGCGCAACCAAGGCATTCGATTTTTGTTGGAAGAGGACCTTCAAAAAGATAATAGCGAAGGCTGAATTTCCTAGAAAGGGAGCGGAATCGCTACTGGAAAATGAAGACTTCCTTAGTGGTCTCATTGGAAAGCAATAGAGATCGTTGATGCCAGGTATTACACGTGAATACATGACATTAACTTTTATCGATTCTGATGGAAGTGATGTTCCCAGTGGCATTAGACAATGTAATACCCGCGGCGACTACCGAGAAAGGAAGACTGAAGAGAAAACAGGCACCACCAGTGACTGCATCAAAGAAACCCAATACCCGAGCATCTTCTACAAGTAGAGGTGAGTCGTCTAATGAAACCACAGAAGAGGGCAATGCAAATCTTCGTCGACACCCTAGAAAGAACAAGCCTGCTCCGATCCTCGAGGAAAATCGTCAGCATGAGGATGACACATTTGAAGTCGAACCTCCGATTGACAATCCTTCAATTGTTGGTCCTTCAATCGTTCCCGAAGGTGTAATCCCTCCAAAATCAAGGGAGAGAGATCAAGCGTCTGACATGGTTAAAATCATCCTTTTATCCTTTGAATGAAAACACGTTTAAACTTCTAACGTGTGTTGTATGTATAGGTCGAATATGAGGATTTGTTCACACCGCCATCGCCTCCGGCAGAAGACCTTCCTTCTAACATCGAAGGTGCTATCGAGGAACCAGCGAGAAATGTTTCTGAAGAAGGTTCAACAGTAAGGACTACCGAGAACATCGAAGAAAACGCTCCTCAAGATGTGAACCTTGGACGATATGTAGATTATATCCTTTGAATTTTAATCGAGTAGATCTAGATTTTACTTAACTTCTAGCATATCCAGGTCATTTCACTCTCTTCTGATAGTGTCACAAATAATCATGATCCAACCATCGGAGAATCCATTCCTGAGCGAACCATTCAAGTCACATCCTTCAAATGTGGCGATGTGCCCATTAACTCATATCCGGAAATACCTTCGCCGGTGGAAGTTCCCCCTTCGACCGATATAGTGCCTCATCTAACAGACATAGTACCCCCCCAAAAGGATTGAAGCAGGGTGTCGAGCACCAGAAGCACATAGAGGACTGGACGATCCTGCTTTTGCCGAGATACTCAACCAAATTCGGGTAATAAATTTCGCTATGCAATTCGTTTCAAAGATGTGAACTGATGTATGTCTTATTTCGAATAGCAAACTTAGAATTATCACCTGTGAAGTTTTCAGCAAGCATCAGTCATGCGTCCTCATTAAGCAACGTGGGTCAAATGAATGTTGATCCGAGCGATCCCACCTCACTCGCTCTGAAGTTGCGTGAAGAACCATCGAAATCAACCTTCGATGAGACGATCCCAATTATTGGAGCCATAGAGAGGCATACGAAAGCGCCCATCAATGTGCTCGACATTTGTCAATGCCTCAAGGAAACATTCTGGAAGTCTTGGGAAGATTGGGAAAAGGTTCTTTCTGATGACAGGCAATGGAAGGATTTTTTCGCGAAGTTGAATTATCTCAAGCCTGCTCAGCATAGAGTGACAACAATTACTACTGAGCATCGACGTTCGATCTAGGAAAATCAACGGCTAAAGGCTGAAATCGCGGAATTGTCATCGAAGTTGGAAAGGGGTGAGGCCGAGGTGGTCGTTTGTGAGAGGGAATTGGCAGAGGCTCAAACAGAGGTCGAGGCAAATCGCATTCCCTCGTACGAGATCAATAGCCTGATCTCGTTCCAGAAGGCCGTGAATATGCTCGCGGGGAAGAACAACACTCGAGCCTACTTTGCCGATTTGCTAACTGGACTTCTGAATGGCCCCGAGTAGTGATTATCATCGATGTCGAATCATCGCTTTGAATGCATTTGTCGTTCCTTTCATTTTCCTTTGTTCTATAAATTTCCTTCGAGTGAATGGCATATTAGAACGATTTCCCTTCGATTAACTTATAACTCCAACCTCTCAATCGAAACACATTTAAGTTAATTAAATGATACGATCAGAAATATGACTCAATTTAATGATGCCTTTAAAATTCTTCGGGAACTGTTGAGATTTTCTGAGATTGTTGAGATTCTCTATGATCAATGCGGCCTAATACTTCTGCCTATAAATAGCAGAATCATGGGCCACAAGTTCACATGCTCGCAAACAATCCCAGCTACAATGTCCCGCTGAGAAGCTTTCTTTCCAAACCCATTAGTTTCCCATCTAATCACGAAGCATAGGTTCTCAACCTTAGACCCCATGAAAGCCTAAGTCCTCAACCTTAGGTAGAGGGTTCACTTCCATCGCCCGGCACCATGGCTCAAGTACAAGCTTGAGCCAAGCGACATTAAGTTTGCCCAGGTTGCAAACGTCGCTTCATGGTGTCGAGCCACGGAGTCCTCCTTGCCTCATCGAATATCTTTTCCAAATATTGCTTGCTGTGGAAGCGACAATATTAGTGAACCTTCGAGGCGGGTCTGGAGCAAACGAAGCAGGGGACATTGATGGCAACCCTAGCCGCGGATGTTTGCCTAACAAGGAGGGATCTAGAGCTATGACCCTAGCGACCACGACAGTCGACCTTAGTGTCGACAGTAGTGCTTGCGACAATCGAAGATCGACATGTCTAGTTTCGAATGAATGTATAGTTTTATTTCATATGTATCGATTCACTTGTAATATTTCATAGTGAATCGAGTTTGTTTGTCGATCAAGTTTTCCCTATAACGTCGATTATCCCTGTTAATTGTGACCATAATTCGGGACACCGATACTGAATTTCTTTGGAATGTAAATCTCATTATGTCGGTCGATGGAGCTTCAAATGCTTGCCATTAACCTTCAAGGCATGTGGTTCACCATTTAAGTATGACAAATGATAAGCGTTTTTAGGATAAACTTCATTGACCCTAAAAGGACCATCCCAAGTAGGAGACCATTTACCTAAGAAATAATCTCTCTTCCCAATCGGGAGGATCATTTTCCAAACTAAGTTTCCTTTCTTAAAGGATTTTAAGACGACCTTCTTATTATAACTTCGAGCGACCTTTTCTTTTTTGACCTGAATTCGATTCAGTGCTTGAAAGCATATCGCCTCTAAGTTTTCTAAATCAATCAGCATCGACTCGTTATAATCGACGGGACGATCTTCCTGATGGGCTAGAAATCGTACCGATTTGTAACGAACTTCGATGAGTAGGATGGCGTCATGTCCATAAACTAAACTGTACGGAGTTTGCCCGATGCTTTCTCGTTTAGTAACGCGCAAAGCCCAAAGCACATCCATCAACAAAGTGTGCCAAGATAGGGGGTTATCATCGATCATCTTCTGAATAGCGCTTTTTATAATCTTATTGGTAGATTTAGCCTGTCCATTCAACTGTGAATAGTAAGGAAAGGAATTTGTTAAAACAAATCCGAATTCACAAGCAAACTCTTTAATCAAGCTGCCATTGAAAACAATAGCATTATCGATCACTACGTTCTGAGGAATGCCAAATCTACAAATAATGTCAGATCGAAGGAAATCAATCACTTCGTTTTAGGTAATATTCTTATAAGCGTTTGCTTCAACCCACTTTGTGAAATAGTCGGTGGCTACAAGGATATAAGAATCTCCGTTACTCGAGCTTGGTCTTATTTCTCCGATAATATCCATAGCCCAAGATTGAAATGGCCAAGTTTTAACCATCGAATGTAAATGAGTTGCAGGTGCGTGTGATATGGATCCATGCTTCTGATACTTTTCATATCCTTTGGCCATGTTGATGCAATCTTTCATCATCGAAGCCAGAAGAAACCATGCCTCTTGATCGACCAGCACATATTCGGTCCAGAATGATGAAGACCACAAAGACCTTGGTGTGCTTCTAACATAAAAGGGATTGCTTCATCCATATTGACACACCTTAAGAGAACACCATTAGTCTGCTTTCGATAAAGTACATCATCGATTACGGTGTAGAATCGTGCCGACAATTTCACTTGGCGGGTTGCCCCCTTCCCAGGATTGGAGAAGAATTCTATGAATGGTTTTCTCCAATCAATTGTCAATCGAAAAATACTGATGACATTTAGTTGTGTAGAATCTTTTCGTAAAACAGAAGGTATTGTCTGTCTTTGTCCTCCAGTTTCTTGCATCAATCGATGACTTATTTTAAAACCAGAAGCATGTTGTACCAATTCATTTGCGATGGCATTAGCCTCCCTAGGACTTTGTTCAAGTCGAACCTCCTTAGCTCATGGACTTTATCCAAGTATCGCTGGAGGTGGTCGGAGATGCACATACTCGAACCTTTCTCATGATTGATGACGAGCTGCGAATCCCCTCGAACTGTTGCATATGATACTTGAAGATTAATCAAGGTCTGTAGAGCAATGATCAAAGCCTCATATTCGACGGAATTGTTTGTCAACATATCGTCGATTCGATAAGCTATCTTGTGTTTTACCTTCAAATGAGATAGAATATAAATTCCTACTCCAACTCCTTCGCTGGACACAGACCCATCAAACCAAACTTCCCAAAAATCATTCAAATCTTGAAAGCTAGTTAATCTAGAATCTGTATATTGGGCTAAAAAGTCGGATAAAATCTGCCCTTCGATCGATGCTTGTGATCGATATCGAAGATCAAATGGAGACAAAATAAGGCTTCATTTACTAAGCTTACCTGATAACATACGACTATCGAATAACATTTTTAATACAGGAGCATTTGATACTACATACACCGTGTTACTCCCACTGTAATGTCGAACTTTTATGATCGCATAATATAATGATAAGCATAGCTTCTCATTATTAGTATATCGATATTCGATGGGAGTAAGGATCCGGGATAATTAACAAATGACTCGTTCATTACGTTGGTTATCTTCTTGTATCAACATCGATCCAATAACCTTATCACCCGCAGCAATATACAGCAAAAAGGGTCGATCTTGCTTTGGAGGAACCAGGACAGGTGGATTGATAGGTATTTCTTAATAGCTTCGAAGGATTTCTAATGGTTATCAATCCATTTAAAACTATCTTGTCCTCTTAACAAGTTAGAGAATGAAGTGGTTTGACCGGCAAGATTTCCTATAAATCGTCGTAAATAATTAATTCCCCCCAAGAAAGCTTGAAGCTGTTTCTTAGTCAATGGAGGAAGTAGATCCTTAATAGCTTTAATCTTGCACGGATTAATCTCCATCCCTCGATGATGAACTAGAAATCCCAAAAATTGTCCGGCGCAAACACCGAAAATACATTTCATGGGACTTAACTTCAAGTTATGCTTTCTCATTTGAGGAAAAGTTTTTCTAGGATCTTCCACATGGCAATGATATGCCAACGATTTTATGACGATATCATCGATGTAAACTTCGACCGTCGACCCAATCAACGGGTTAAAAATGAGATGCCCTCTGATAAGTCGCTCCAGCATTCTTTAAGCCAAAAGGCGTGACAACCCATTCAAAAATTCCAAAAGGATAACGAAATGATGTTTTATGTATGTCATTTCAGCAATAAAGATCTGTTTATATACCCAGAATAACCATCCATAAAAGACGTAATCTTATGACCGGATGTTTTATCGATGAGTTCATCCGCTCTTGGCATCAGATGTTCATCATTCGGAGTTACTTTGTTGAGATCTCTAAAATCGATACAAACTCGAATTTTTCCGTTATTCTGTTTTACAGGAACAATGGAAGAAATCCATTCTGTGTATCGAGAAGTTCTTATATATTCAGCATCGAACAACTTTCTTACTTCTACAAAGACTTGTTGTCCATGTTCGCTTGGTAATCGACGTGGAGCCTACTTCACAGGTTTGAATTCTGGCTTAGTAGGTTTAGTATGTTCAACTAATCGCCGATCCAAACCAAACATTCAGTATAGTCCCATGCAAAACAGTTTTTGAATTCCTTTAAAAGTGTTCGAATCGATTGGAAGAGATTTTTTTCAATCGAACCACTTACAAAGGTAGGTCGCTGAGTCGCATCATCACTTAAATTTACGGTTACTAGAGGGTCTAGAGGCATAATTAATGTGCATCGATCCTCAAGGGATTCATCTATAGACTTATCACAAAACGTTGTTTTATTTATAGTAGGATGAGATATAATACCAATCGAATCTACACACATTTTCAAACCAAGATTCGATCCATCCTCTTCAGCACGTTGGTCGGGACTATCTACGTCCAGTGAACTGGTTTCAAGACACATTTCAAGATTAACTCTGGGCCTAGTTAGCCTATACACTCGTAGGCGTTCTACGACATCAGCGACTACGTCTTCCTGATCGATATCAAACATCTTCGTCCTCTCGGAGGAGTCTCTCGGGCCCCAAGTCCGGGTTGCCAAGGTCAACACCTTTCTTGTCATTGACGATGTGAGCATTTATTTCTTCATTAACATGTTCAGCATTTTCCTCTTCGATGATGGCTTCAGGGATCAATCCAATAGCTTCCTTAATAGAATGGAGGATACTATCGAGCTCCGCCTCCTTCTTTGCCTGAGCCTCGGCTTCGACAGTTGGAGGTACTAAGTCAGAATTCCATCCAGTTGGAGCATCGACTATAGGATGCGGAGGACCCCCATATTTGACTAAGAAGTCGAAGTTTCCAATCGATTCTCCCAAAGGCCCAACATTCGGATCTACAAGAGAGTATCTCTTCTTCAAGCTCATGTCATCGACAGCACCAATAATATTTTCTGTATAGATTTCGACAGAGTTAAGACAAGTGTTAATGGATGAGTCAGCTTTAACAACATCAACTTCAGAATCAAGCCAAAGCATGAGTTCTCGATGAAGAGTAGAAGGAATCATTGTTGTCTTATGCAGCCAGTTCGACCTAAAATAACAGTAAATGTCATATCGACATCAACTATAAAGAAAGCAGTAGTTATCTTAGATATCCCAACTTTCAATTTGAGCGGGAATATTCCCACACACTTCGACATAAGGCCATTAAAGCCTGTTATGTCAACATCGGTGTTGGTAACATCAGCCTTATCATACCCTAAGTATTTGAGGGCATGCAAAAGCATTACATTAACCGTCGCACCATTATCTACCAATACTTTCTTCAGAATAACCCCATTGAATTCTTCTTCGATATACAAGGAGTGCATATGAGATTCCATCGAAGGACTAGGCTTAATAAACCAATTTACTGGAAAGCCTATAGGGCAACGAACGACCCGAGGGGCCGAAGTTTTAAGAATACCTAGGATAGGTATAGTAATTGTAGGTCCCGCAAACTTTGTGCGTAACATAATAACGTTACAGTCTACAGAGTTCAAGATCATAGAACCGGACTGGATTATAGTCCGAATCATCGAAGACATCTTCGAAATCATCATCCTCAGCAAGTTTTTTCTTATCTTTAGGAGGATCTTCTTAGGAAGAGAGCTATCGATTATAAACAAATCGCCATGATCGATTTTCTCCTTTTTGACCAACGCAGGGTCAACAGACTTTTGTCGTTTTTCCTCTACTCTCCTTCGACGTCTTTCTTTCTTCTTCTTACTGCTCTTAGATGGAAATGGAGAACGTTGGTTATTCACCTGTCTCCACTCATCATCATCAGAACAGGAGAAGTCAAGTCGACATCGACACCATCAATAATATTCAGGATATACTGAACAAATTGTCCTCTCTGGGGATCGTATCCTTGGACTTGCCCTACATTTTCCTTACGAACGAAAACAGGCATGCAATATAATGGATTTGTTTTGATCGTACCTTAAATCGGATGGTCGACTAGGACAATGTCGAACTTATTCGCCGAGGACATGACAATCAGCTTCTGCAGATAATTGTACGAGCATAGGTGTCACAACTGATAGATCAATATCTTGTTCATCAGAATAGGACTGCACTGATTGCAAGTGTCAGCTTTCTCAAGAAATTGTGCAATGGGAGGTCCATCTTTGATAGCCTGCTCATCGAGAAGTGGGGAAGGTCGGAGTCGATCCTTAACATTGCTTCTCTTGATAGTCTCCTTGGATAGGTAACTTGACTTTGCAGAGGAGTCCACATCGCTGTTGACAGTCAACAGGGTCGGCTGCGCATCAGGACAGCGGGGTGTTGCCTTTGCTTTCTGGACAACATGCCCCTTATCAGGAAAAACCTTATGAGCATCAGGGACAGATCCTCTTCCTCTGGGGTTTCGATTAAACGCCTTCGGAGGATCTTTGCGAGAATCCCAATAGCAGCCCTTTCGACTGGTTTCAGATCAAACCAATCATCCGTCTTGTGAGACTGGAGAAATTTCCTAAAAGTGAAGCACTTGTCAGTGGTGCGAGTTTCATCCATGTGCCACCAGCAAACCTCATTATTCAGCCTCGAAGCAGCTACAGGGCAAGAGATAACTCCATTGTCAAGTAGCCTCTTGAACAGCTTATTGATTACATAAGTCTCTCCGGAGACATTGGTTTCCTGAAAAGTACGTCGAATAACATCAACCATGTTAATATCGAACGTATGCACCTCACAATCAACAAAAAGTTTTTGATCGATGGAAGACGACTCTTCCGATTCTTTGAAGCACAAAATTTTGGCTTCAATGAGATCCTGAATAAGATTCCAAAAGGTTAGACAATCGCGTGTGGCGTGGGTAAAAGATCCATGCCATTTGCAATAACTCTTCTTCTTTTCCCAGCCAGTCTGAGGAAGTCGATGACCAGGTTTCAGCTTGATTCGATCTTACTGATGGAGCCAGTCGAAGATTTCATCAGTTTTCTCAACATCGAATGAGTATTTTCGTTCTTCATTCAACTTCTGAGATGCCTTAGCCTTGAAATTCTTCTTTGACAATGGATCACAAACAGTGGCCTCGCCTTTGACAAATTAGGCCATATCGACCTCAACAAATGTGGGTTCGAGCTGATACGTCGTACGTTCCCTCGACTCTTCTCTAAGTAGATTTTCATACTTAGTAGCTCTTAGAGCGAGTTCGTAGAGGTCTCTAAACTTTTCTCCCTGGATTTTCTTTCGGATACGAATATCGAGAGCATCTTAAGCCACATTGACCACCTCATCTTCGTTGACTGATGTCTTGCACCTGAGTGGAGCTTTTCGGAATCGTTGCAGGAAGGTCGCTGCAAGTTCTCCAGGTTGCTGTCGCATCTTAGTCAGCTCAACCAAAGAGATGGTCGAATCAAGAGTAGCGAAGGCCTGCATGAACTGCGTTTGCATATCCTGCCAATTCTGTACTGAGTTAGGCGGAAGGTGGATGTACCAAGTAAACGCTAGTCTAGTGAGTGAATTAGGGAAGAGTCGAAGCTTCCAATGGTCATTGTTCGATGCCTTCCCTATTTGGTGAGTAAATCGAGTTATGTGCTCCATTGGTGTCATCTCATCCTCACCTGAGAAACGAGTGAAATCGGGAATCTTATAGCCCCGAGGATAAGGATAATCCCAATCGATGAACTCAGGATAAGGGGTCCTGTAAAGGCTAACTTCTTCCCTGCGCATAGCTCCTGGAACCATCTGTTCGACTATTCGAGCGACCATCTCTCTGTAGCCAACAGGATCGACGGGCATCAGAGGGACTCTGGGCACTTCCCTTTCCAAAGGATTTCTATCAGGGTCCCTGTCGAAGATAGGTACCTCCCTAGGAACATCACCAAAAAGGTTCCACCTCGGGGGTTGACCTTCTATCGGGGGTCCACGAACAGGGTTATCGATGGTAGAGCACGTGTAATGGCTCTCCCTTCGACGATGATGAGGTGCATATGCCTACGGTCGATATGGATCCTGCGCATCATCATCGAGATCGACGAACTCATTAAAACGATTCGTTCGGTCAGATGTGACAAAATCGCCTCGATCATCATGAACAAAACGCGACCTACTTGGTTCGGATCGTCGATTGTCCTGGGTTAAATGGACAGGATCTTGGTTCGTCTCATGATCGAAACTCACCCTACGCTTCCCATCGCGAACGGCAGCCCTTCTGGCTGCGGTTTCGGGGGAATATTAGCATCGATCCTAGGGGTCAATCCCTGGAGTTGCCTTTGTAACTCTAGGAAATTCTCCTAATATGTAGCCTGCATCTACAGAAACATGTCCAAAGGGACTGTATCCGACACATTTGGCAGGACGTTCGACACAGGCGAAGTTCCTCACTCCTGCGTCTAGACATTTTGTTGTCCAACATTCTGGGCATTTTGCTATCCGTTTTGGTGGTTTCGGTTGTTGTTAGCAGTTTGGCCCTGCCCAGAATTGCTTTCCGAATCACCATGAGTATCAACCATTCTGTTAGCCGCACTCCGGGTTGTTGGCATTCCGTGCTGTCACGCAAAATTTGCTTCGGCTCCCACTATGGTCGCCAAAAACGTGTTTGCAGGACTAAACACGTTGCGATATATCGGAGACTAAGTGTTGAATGTGGTCGCCAATAAAATGAAGTAATAAAAAACAATCAGAATTCACTAAACACAAAGAGAAAGACTTACAGTCATCTTACAACAACACTTAAAACGATTACGAAAAGATAAGTTGACAACCAAGCAGCCCTTTGGGGTCATGGAATGATTGTCGTGTGTTTACTATTGATCCGGGCTGACTTATTTATAGGCACTAACTAATAACTGCCGACCGATACACATTTAACACGTGCGAGTTGTCCTAAAACTAACTATCATCTAACTAGTGAGACGACTCGATCGTCGATACTTCATGAATATTGACCTTTCTAGCACCGACCTTAATCCTTGCCGTCCCTCTTCGATACTGAAGATCTTCGATGGAATATTATCTTCGAACATCGACCCTTCGTCGGCCTGCTCCTGAATTAGCACTGATTCTTGTTCTAATAGTTAGCTCTGGCGTTACATCGTCGGTCGAACACCTTCTAAATAGTATCGATCTTGATTTCCTTCAAAGTCCATCACAGAAAAGCCCAAAATGACGTTTGTTATGTAAACAGTTACATGATTTTCAATCCATCACCTGATAGGTCAGCATGTCAACTCAATCTGATGGGTGGTTCGAGCTTAACTTGGTGAGTCGCAGTCTTTGTCAATAACATGCATATTTTTTCATTGTATGTCCCACCAGAATTTACCTATAAAATGTTATAATTTACTTTACCATTTAAAGACCTTTTAACTCCAGTGTTTACATCAAAAGCACATGTCGCAATGTCACATATTGCTCGAACTTTTAAAATGTTATTTCATTGTTAATATTGCAACTAATTTTTTCGGATTTATATACACCTATTACATACTTATATTTATTAAAAAAAAAAATTTAGATATCAGGGAACCAGATTATCATTTGTTTATGATTACAAGATATCAGGGAACCAGATTATCATTTGTTTATGATTAAAAATGTAAAAAAAAGAGGTAAGTATTATTTTGATATTTTAAATATATGTCTTGTGTAGCTTTCGTTTTATGTCCAATAATATTTAAATTAAATGTATCATAATAAATTTTTCATGGTATATTATACATATCAGTATATCACTTGTTGAAAAATAAAGTAAAATTTTACTTCTTGTAGTCATAAACGATAAAATAACAAATGTTAAAAAAGCAATTAAATAAATTATATGACAACTACATGCATTTGTGACAGGAATTTAGTAAATATGTCTCGACTTTGACCACTGGACCGTAAGCCACGAGCTTTGATTCCTCTAATTCATTTTAAGAGTATAAGTTGACAGCTTAATTCCTTCGATAAGCAATGTAAGTACAAACTCTTGCCTTTCTTTTGTCATCTTAATTAGAGAAATTTCGTTTTAGCATTTATAGCCAGTGATTCACTTATTGAGTTTTTCTACGGATTACAACCCTGTTGGGTTATTTGGCAGGATATAACCAGTGAACCCGACCTGTATACTTTTACGGGTCGATTATGGGTCGTAACCAGGCCCAACAGGTCCGGTGGGCCCCCCTGACCCGAAACCATGCTATACCCCGATCAACTTCGTCCCCCTCCCTCCCCCCAAAAAAAAGCGTAAAACCGTCAACGTTCGGCTTCCGTGCCTGGTCAACGCCATCGCCAACCAACCACGACCGTTCCCCCCCCCCCCCCCCGCGACAGATAAAAAAAGAAAAAGAAAACCACCGCCATCGATCTCCGTCAATAACGATTCTGTCATCGATCCCAACTGATTGTCTCTCCTAATAGTCCTCCGGCGGGGCGGAATTCCGTAGATGCATTTGTCTTCTCCAGGTTAGTCCGCGTGATTGTTCCTTTTTCCATTCTCTCCGTTAAATTTTACCCGCGGTGATGTTATGCCCGAGCGGTGCAGCTGATTAGGTGATGGAAAACTCGGATGACGTATGCGATAGGGATGAATCGGTTCCCGGTTCTTCCTCGCCGGCTAGGAACTCTCAGTACCGGCTGTTCGGTCGGCAATCCACGATTCACCACTGTATGGGCGGAGGATTAGGTTAGCTTCCGTGATCGGCTTGCTTTGATGGTTTGCCTTGCTGCTTCCGTATTACTGCCACACATGTTGCTTTGGATTATGTCCAAACTTCTTAATTTCCGATGGCCGATGCCCTCGACCGATCGCTTGTTGTTCATCTTAAGTTGATGCCTACGCATTCCCTGCCATTCTAATACATTCACCCTACATAGTTTTATTTACCTACGTAATGCTGTCTTTCCTTGTTAGCTGCTGATGTTCTACTGTGGAAGCGGCGGCAAGTTTCTTTTGGAGTCATAGTGGTTGCAACAGTCGCTTGGATTATATTCGAACGGTCCGGACTGCCGTTCCTGTCGATATGTTCAGATGTGTTGCTCCTAGTGATAGTAATTTTGTTTCTTAAGGCCAATTTCGCGGTTTATCGAAACAGGTAGAGCTGGCCTATACTTCCCCTGCCTTTCTTAGCTTGGAACTTAAAGAGATTAGTAGTTAATTTGTCCTGAAACAGACCATTACCAGAATTACCAGAGTTGGTCCTCTCAGAAGATATGGTCACGAATGCCGCGGTGTCTTTTCGTGTCAAAATCAATAGTTTGCTGCTAATGGCCCATGACATTACACTTGGAAAGGATTTCAGACTATTCTTTAAGGTAATGAGGGGTGACATTGATGAGCTTGCTTGGGAAACAAACATTATTAAATTTTCCTTCTCTTTCTGAAGAGTTCTCTTAATGTGATTGATAGCATCCTTTCTGCTACAGGGCAGGAATCGCTACAGTCGGGTTATCTAGATAATAACTTAGTTGTTTAACATCTTATCTGATTAGCAGGTTGTCATATGTTTGTGGCTTTTATCCGTGGTTGGTAGCTACTTCTCATTCTTCACACTTGCATACATTGGTGAGCAACCTTTTCGCCGTAGGCCTGCTTTAAAATAAGTCTCATACTCTGGTGGCTGCTGCGATCAAGATTTTTCCAACAAAATTTGAAGGAAAAGACTCAGTAACCTTATTCCCTGATTTTTTGTAGGTACACTTCTATCAATTACAATTCCTGCCTTGTACAGCAAACACAAAGCGCCTGTGGATAAATGTTTCGGCTTGCTTCATAGAAAATTCTCCCAGCACTACAAAATAGTCGACGAAAACTTTATTAGTAAACTCCCAAGGAGTTTGTCAAAAAACAAGGACACGTGAAGCTCAGAGCGTTCTATTCAGGGGTAACTACTATTTGGTGCCAAATACAGCTCCACTGATTTATCCTCTGGAACTTGTCTTAGCAAAACAGAAGATGTTGGATGAGGCAGGATCGTGGCCTTGTCTTGATGTACCGCCATTTTTTGTTCTTCAACTGTTCTGGCCTTCTCAACATTGTTTAAGAGTAGAGCAATGCTTGATGGATTGGATATTCTGAATTGTAGATTTGTCTTTGAACAGTGCAGTGTTTCCTGTATCTTCTGTGCAAGCTCTCTTCATTATCTTGTGATTGATCATCAAAATTACATCTTGTGAATGGATATCAGCATTGACGTGCAGAATAATGTTAGGGCTACAAACTGATTTTCAAGACAACAGACCATCGAGTTAACTCCCTTGGACACGATAACAAATGCGGTCACAGCCTAAGAATTAGGCTGCACAAAGCTTCTGCGAAATTACAGGACACAGATTTAGGAAGCATTCAAGCCCCAAGGCATAGCACGTTAACATTTCACAAAAGACAACCTCCTTCCTACATCAAATAATGCAAGCATGCACGTAATCTGTTCATATCATCGGATACCCGAGTTTCAAGACACATCCTCGAGCTTATTAGTTTGCTTTCTCTTATTGATGGACATAGCTTGTTAGAAAGCGACACATATGCATCTTTCCCAAGTTGCTGGTGTCTGTCTTTAACAGCAGCGCAAGGCAGGAACTTGCACGTTTCTATTTCTGCAGCAAATCCTTTGCCTTCTGCAACCAAACACTATAGATGTCTTCTGAAAATAGGACAAAGTGCACCTACAAAATTAAAATTCGGCAACAATTACCCTTCATGCCAGTATAGGCAGAAACCAGAAGGCATTTTGGATGGGATAATACTAATGCCTGACAACATATAAGGTATTTGATAACATAATAGGTAGTCGACAAAGCAAGAAAACAACATATTCAAGTGATTATCCACAATATCTCACCCCAGTAAAGTCTCCAATGGATGATGCTTACAAGACAGGCTAGGACGCTAAGAAAGAGAGAACAGAATACCTCCTTCAATCCATCAGAGAATTCCTTAACCGTAGATATAGCAACGCCAGCAGCCTCATCATATGGATATCTGCATACATCGGTCCAGAGAACAGTTTTAGATTTTAACACATCAGAGAACAGGGGCCATCTTCACGACTCATAAATACCTAAAACGAAATGCAAACTGACCCATAAACACCACAGGAGATGGCAGGAAATGCAATGTACTTGATGTCATTTTCCTTCGCCAGGGTTAAGCTATTCCTGCAACCATCAGAGCAGAATGAGGGGAAAACAACACTGACAGCTCAAACTCCCAGAATAAATATAAAATGTATGGCAGCAACCACAATATACCTGTAAGAATTTCTCAAGGATTCCTGAGGGTTTGCATCAGAATAGTAGATTGGACCAACCGTATGGATCACATGAGAGGCTGGTAATTCGAAACCTCTGGAAATCAATTAAGCTCAATATAAGAAAACTATGAATTCATATCAACATAAAAACCACATGGCAAGACAAGATGGCTCTCACGGGGTAATTTTAGCATCCCCTGTGGGGCAACGAACTCCCGGACGAACTTCAGGGGCTTTGTAACAAGCTTCCAGCAGCATTGGACCAGCAGCCCTATGTATGGCTGAAGAATCAGAGTATTCATTTCATCGACCTCCAAAGCTAATAGTAGCAAAAAGGATAAATGATTTAACTAAGAAGAATCTACCTCCATCAGCTCCGCCACCTCCGAGCATTCGCTCGTTCGCCGGGTTTACCTACACAAAAGCAAAAAAAAACCTCCATCACCATGTTCATTTTGGTCATTGGACTTGTGAACGATCATTAGACACGGGACTTCAGTCGTCCTAAATTTAGGGCAAAAGTAGTGCCAACGATCTCAAGACAACGAAGATAAACGAGGACTAAAGATACGATTCGAGCATGCTCTCTCGTTGTCATCATCTGGAGTGATATTTAAAAGTTGGTAAATGGAAACTCAAAGGCAAACAACCCAAGCAGCGAACACGCTGGCTCAATAACATCCAAATGCGTCACAGGTCGAACCGGGGAATGAACAACGAAGGAAGGAGAGGATAGGGACAGACAATTGCATCGGAGGCGCCGTCAATCGACCACTTGGTGATGTCGCCCTTCTGGACGACGAGGGAGGTAGTCGGCGACAGGGAGAACTGAACGGCGTCCCCGCTCACGCCCGCCATCCTCTTGTCAGTAGCAAAGTAGTTCCCTCTAGGAGCACCGCCACCGATGGCCGAGCTCAAAGGTGTCAACTTTAGGGCTTGGCGGAGGAAGGGTTCCCGACGGAATTGGGGATTGGGTGGGTATGGGGATGGATTCCAATTTGAGTACGAGGATGAGGAAGGGCGTAGTAGTGTAAGGGTTCTGGGGAAGTTGACTCCTTTGCAGACAACACTAGTCATGGATGAACTGAAGCTGGCTGCTGGGTGGGATTGATTAAAGGGTTTATTTTGATTACAGTCCCACCCAACCACACCACCATTTAGAAATTTCTTTACAAAACAAGAGTTTCAAGTTAAAAGAAGAAGAAAAAAAAAAAAGAGAGAAAAGAAAAAGGCTATGCCGGGAAGCGGCTAACGGTACGTGCACGTAATCGTTACGTTGTTTATTAAAATCGACTTTTTTTTAGTAAACTTTACTAAAAATCGACGTTTTTTAGTAAAATCGTTAGTAAACTGTTATAAAAAATTGTAAACCATTGCTAATTTTTTACTATTTGAGAATTCGGAAAGTTACTAAAACTACGTTTAGCAAATCGGAGGACAAATTTACTAAAAAGTTTAGTAACCGGTTACTAAAAATATTGGTGATTTCGGCTCTTTTTTGAAACCGTTACTAAAGTTTCACTGTTCAAGTTTAGTAAACGGTTACTAAACTTTTTAGTAAATTTCACCTCCGATTTACTAAACGTAGTTTAGTAGCTTTCTGAAAACTCAAACAGTAAAAAATTAGTAACGGGTTCCTAATTTTTTTAGTAAAATTTCTATTTTTAGTAATTTTCTCGATTCGCCGTCGAACGATTTTAGTAATGCTTTGCGAAATTAGTAAATTACTGTGTAACATAGTAAAATCGTTAGTAAATTACTAAAGTCGTCATTTTTCTCGTAATCGTTTACTATTTTTTGAGCAAATGTGCTGAATTTTTATTAATCGATTTCTAAACTTTTTAGTAATTTACTAAACAGAACAGTACATTCCGAACCTAAAACCAAACCTATTTTCAGTGTGAAATTACCATTTTACCCCGCGGTAAAATTACTAAATCGTTTCCCAATTTCCAGTTGTAATGTTGTGTTCCTTTTGCCTCCAACGTCGTCACGGTCCTCCCCCCGATCCTCCGATCGTCCCCTACGTCGTCTCCGTCGTCCCCCCCCCCCCACCCGGTTCTCCCCTGCGATCGTCCCCTCGGATAGCTTCAGGACTTCAGGTACGATCCTCGTCTTGATTTTCCTTTCGCCGTCCGACCCGGCAAACCCTAATCCGTGTTTCCCCCTTGTCGTTCTTCGTCTTGCTTTTTCCTTTCGCGTCGTAGAAGCCAAACCCTAATCCGTGTTCCCCCCTTGTCGTTCGTCGTGTTCATTTGCCTTTCGCCGTCCGACAACCCAAACCCTAATCCGTCTTCCCCCCTTGTGGTTCGTCGGCTTCATTTTTCTTTGCCGTCCGACAACCCAAAAGCGTTATCCGTGTTTCCCCCTTGTGGTCAGTCGTTTTTGCTTTAGGGGGTCAATTGGGTCGGTGGGGTGTTGGGTCGGTGGTCTGTTGGTCCATGTTGGATTAGGTTTATAGGTTAGATCGCAGAATCTCGGTGTATGTTTCTGGGTAGATCGCAGACTCTCGGTGTATGTTTCTAGGTAGATCGTAGATTGTAGGTGTATGTTTCTGGGTTTCTGTCAATTTTATGGTTTTGTGTTTCTGTAGATTATAGTATCAATATTATGGTTTTGGGATTCTGCAGATTGTAGTTGAAGGGTATGCAATGGTTATATCGCAGCCGATAGTTTGGCTTTGGCTAGATCGCAGCTGATAGTTTGGTTTTGAGTTTACGGTAAATAGTTTTGTGATATATGCAGAGATGGATGGAGTAGACATTGAAGGAGTAGAGATTGATCGAGCAGAGGTCCAAGCTGCTGAAACTAACATTAGTGGCGGCGATAAAAAAACCCCTACTACGTCGAAAAAGAAAAAGGGGAAGGCTTTGCGTGTTGCCCAGGTAAAGCGCACAATGAACTTTGTTGGTTGCTTTTAGTAGTTGTCATTTATGGATTGAGCTTTTGTTCGTTCTATTGTCATTCTCAGTGTTGAACACATTCAACGAGGCTAAGAGATCCGCCCTAGCAGAACTCGGATTTGATGGCCTGCTTCATCTCTCGAGCAAGCATGTAAATCACAACGTCGTCAAGCTGTGCTTAAGGCCGTTCGATCCAGTTAAGAGGGTGATGAACATCGATGGACGCGAACAACCATTGCTCTCTTCTGATGTGGAAGCCATACTCGGGATACCAACTAGTAAAGTGGGTATCCCATTTAGCGGACATATGGAGACAGTAAGGGATGAGCTAAAGGAGCACATAAAGAGAGGGAAAATATCTCTAAAGTTAGTAACGAATCAGCTCCTTTCCAGAGATGTTCCGGATGAGTTATGGAGAGTTGAGGCAATCATTTTCATCATCGGCAGCTACTTGTGCCCAACTATTGCCTTTGATATCGACAAAGACTATCTTCTTGCCACGCGGGATGTGTCGGCAATAAGAAAATTTGACTAGGCTACTCATGTTGTTGATAGTTTGTGTACGCATGTCAAGACATATCAAAAACATGAATCGAAGTACATAGGCGGCTGTGTGCATCTTCTTCCGGTATGCCTTTTTGTACTTTCGTGTTGGTTAATAATATTGAATGATTCATGTTATTACATTCTGCCTGCCTTGTTCTTGTGTATGCTATAGTTATTCTACGCTTGTAAAAGTGCAAAGGGTGGCGGTAATTTATCAAGGAGCAATCGTAACATACCGCTGTGTCGAGAGTGGGATGACGATCGGCTGAGATCGTTTTTCAAAGCCACAAGTGTGAATGTTGCGGATGTTGTAAGTGTGGTCCATGATGTGATGCACATGGAATGTATTTGAATGTAGGTAAATGACTTATTGCTCTTACTTCCATTAATAGGATGTCGGAGAATTCGAGAGTATTCCAGAAGAAGAAGTAGAGTGTGTGAACGAGTCAAGCCAGATTCAAATGGTTATGCGTCGGTTGAAGGTAACTTATCATCGCAAGTCACTATAAGTGTCTATAATTTGCATATCACATAGGTTACCAATTTAGAATTTTAAGACATTGATGCATGAACAGACTATGGAATTTTCGGTAAGAAGACTCCAATCCAGCAATGAACACATACTACGTAAGTTGTCCTTGATTCTCACCGAAGTCCGAAGAGTGAGAGGTGATGAAGGCATTCCGATGAAGAAACCCGACTGTGGAGAAACCCAGGCAACTGATGCTAATGAAGGTAATGTGGATCATGGTGAGGATGGAGTCAAAGAGTCTGTTGATCCAGTGAAAGAGTCTGGCCATGTCCAGCAGTCTGCAGACTCTCCAACCTGCGAACCAGTTCAGCCGGACGTGGGCGTCAGTGAACCCGTATGTGAGGTGGGTTCCACCATGGTTTCTGAAAGAAGCTTAGTGCCGTACTACCCTACTGCAGCAGCGCAGCCACTTCCCGAGGCTTCGGATGAGTATTCGGATCCTCGTGAGGCAGAACTGGCTCGAGCCCTTAACAAGATTGGCGCATTCGTCGGCACGACACTTCGTCATGGAGGAAATGCGAAGAGTGAATCTGAGTTTGAAATGACAAAGTCTGAGGAAGGCATCAAGTCTTTTTCATGCGGGATAAAGGGAAGGGGAAAATTAGAGAAGGAGCTGCAGTTGGACAGCAAGAGGATGTGAAAGTCACTGACAAAGGAAAACAGGGGATTGAAGTAGAAGATGTAGATGGTAGTCAAGAGGACGTTGCTCCCAAAGATCCTGTGGAGGATATGTATGATGATCCTGTGTTGGTTCAACAGGAGGCTGTCGCCGCAGTCATCGGGAAGAAGAAGGTGGCAAAAGAAACAGATGTTCAAATAAAGGTGACGCAAAATGCTGATTTATTTAACTATACGAATAGTTGGTTTAATAATTGTCTTATTATGAAATGCAACAGGAAAGCGGATCGTCTACTACAAATGTGTTCAACAGAAGGCATACTCGTCGTACTGCCGAGAGGAAGCCATCCACATTCAAGAGCTCCCCATTCGTACCACCACAGCCAGTAACGCGAACAAGGAAGCGTAGTCGTGAAAACATACCTAAGGTATAACATGAAGCGACGTTAAAGAGCATTCCGTAGTGGTTGTTGATCTGTGGTAGTTTGTTTTTTCGTATATGGTCACTTCAAAAAATCATTCCAGAGGATTTCCCCTTAAGTGAGCTGAAAACGTTTACAGCGGCTCAGTGGAATATCTTAAAGTATGCCTGGAATGAGGATCTCGATCATAGGTTAGTGTCACATTCCTGGTTGTTGTATTGGAATGTTATCTCTTCAGTTGACCATTAGTGTATGTAACTTTGTTTAAATCTTGATTGTGTAGTGAATGTCTATGTGTCACCGAATCTGTCCATGTTAATAGGCATGCTATGCTGTCTCTCAGACCTGATAGATGGATTAACAATGATGTAAGAATTTCTTTCAACTCACATTAGGCATATAGCTTAACACATCTGGTTATTTATATGTGATACCATAATGCAGATCATAGACTTTCATACCGTGATGCTACAGAACAGTGTGGATTCTGATAAGAAAAGGATATGGTACCTCACAAGTTGGATAGGGGTTGGTCATATATGCATCAAATATTGATTTGTAAATTTATTTTTATATTTTACTAATCAAACTAACAACGTCCAGAAACTGGCCAAAAACCAGTATAGTGAAGTCATCACAAAAGCTAATGCGGCTTCTCAATATTCTCACTATAAGTCCCACATCAGGAAGAATCATGAAGTGCAGCAGGTAAGTAATCCCTTATGCCCCATTACTAACCATTTTACTAATTTTCCGTTCAAAATTACTTTTCTGTTACGGATAACTGGTTATAGTTTTAGTAAAAACTACTGTAATGACTGCAGATTTTAATTCCGGTATGCGTTGCGGAGTCACATTGGATATTACAAATAATATCATTCCGGACAGCCGAGGTGATCATAATGGACACACTTCACGACTCACTGAGCAACTTCCAAGGGAGGGCAGACCTTCATCGCCGTATCGTGAAGCTGGTGAGTGTGATCATGAAAGAGAATAAAGTGAAGTCCAAGGCTAAAGGTTATGAAATACCCGACATTTGTTCATGGAGCATTAATACCCGGCAAATGTCCCGGATCAAATGGACGCAGGAAATTTGTACGTTCAAAATACTCGGGGCGAACTATGTAAAGAAACAAAGATAAAGGCCCGGCTCGTAAATAGAGTAAGACCGGGGGTTGATGCTCCTTTGTCCTGATGTTCTCCTTTTTGTTTTTGTTTTTGGGGAATATCTATATTTATGGGGTTACTTTTCTCCCCCACCCACCAATATAAGACTAGTAAAAATTGTACATGTGTTTGCCACAACCTCCAAAAGGGGCTGAGAAAGTGGTATGGAACCACATTCGTCCGGCTTCATACCTGTGTTGTTATGAAGTGATGGTTATAGTCTGATTAGTAGTTTAACCGTCGAGAAACCTGGAAGCTGTATACATACATTCTAGACATTGAATACTTTAGTGAGCCGTAATCCCTGAGTGCTTGTTGGTTGTAGTTGAAGTTGTATTGTTGACTGTGACGTAACTGCACATTCTGGACTTCATGCCGTTAACTGGAATCGCTCCTTTTCAGATTGTAGGTGATGTTGACAGGTTGAAGCTAGTGATAAGTCTTATCAAATGGTCTGGTAATCACATTAGGAAAATTATACTACAGAAGGTAAAGGATGATGACAAGACGAAGAGGAAGCGAATGGAGGACAGTGATTCAACTACGTCTGTCCCTGCAAATCGTGCGTGATGACCAACTTTATCATCACTGCAGGCTGAGCTCCATTTTTGGGCAATTCTGCATACCTGACTGCAAGCTGGTGATGCATGTACAGAGGACCATTTTGGCTAACCTGTCTGTAGTACTTGTGGGGTTATTGAAAGTAGCGGAGTTAATTGGTGGAAATGTAGGGTGGTAGTTATGTTAGATTTGTCAAGAGGCTGCATTTTGCCTGAACCCCCTGGACAGTTAATATTTTGTAATGTACAGCTGACCACGCCACTGTAAATGTCACGCAGTGCACACTTGCTGACACTCTGTTCTTTTAAAGATACATATTTAGCTATCCATAAACGGAGTTATCCTCGTAAATTACAATATCATGCGTGTCCGAAGTACTTTCGTTGCAAGCGTTGCCTACCTTTCTGCAGTCCACAGTAGACTGATCACGCCGTTGCGTGCTGCCGAAATTCCGTCGCGCCTCGTAGCCGAAATTAACATTAACATAATCCTCATATTTTGTCTTTAAGTCCTCCGTTCCGCAACTTTGCTCCAGCTCCGCTTTCAAATTTGTAACTGTTTTCTGCAGTTGACGAAATGCTTCATCCGTTTTCCCGGCCAAAAAACACATACGTCTGCAAGCTGCCATGAGAATACCCTGGCGCAGATCTGCAACATCAACCGAATATTCCTGGCTTGTAAATCCTTCAGAGTAAATATGTTTGGCTTTCCTTGTCCACCTTTTCTTGACAAGATGAATTGGTATGGTCATGAATCCTTCTACTTTCGCTACGTGGAATATATGAGAACACGGATATCCAAAGGTTTCGAAATGTAAGCAGCTGCAACTAAGTTGGACTTCCATCTTTGAAGATGATACTTGCACGCACCTATGCTCACCGTCGTAACATGAAAGTATGTAGACCCTCGCGATGTTCCCGTCGACAAGATTTTCGATGTAAAATCTCGATTCCTTTTGTATCTCAGTCTGAACCTTACGAAACGAGGTCATGGTGTACACGCGACGTGCATCCTCCTCAAGTCGACGCAACATCGTAATTGGCCTGAACGCCTTCTGCGATGAGTTGAAGTCCTGCTCATATTCTTTGTGACGAAGATCAACTACTGCACGCTCAAAGTTATGCACAAAATCATGGAGTTTGTTTTTCGCATTCACATATCCCTTCATAAACCGATGCATTCGTTCGCAACGTTGAGTGCTTCTCAGCTCAGCCCAAAAATGACCATGTAAATATGTTTGCCACCATATATGTCTGTATGCATAAATCTGCTGCAGCCACCTAATGCTTACCGATCCTGTATGTGTCACCAAAGTCGACCACTCCTCTTCAACTTCTTCATATGGTCTACTGTTGTACATGAAGGCCAATATACGGGCTCGCAATCCCGGATCTTGTACGCGACGCGCAATGTTCCGGCTGAAATGCCATAGACATAACCTGTGTCGTGCAGATGGCCAGACTTCTCTCACAGAGGCAATCATCGCTCGGTCGGCGTCCGTGACAACGCTAATCGGATGTTTCCCTCCCATTACCTGCGTATGAGTACGCATGAGCCAAGTGTAGTCATCAATTGTTTCAGAACTCATCAAGGCAGCACCAAATATAGTAGTTTGATGATGATGATTAACTCCCACGATGATGGCCATTTGTATTCCATATTTGTTTGTCTTGAACGTAGAGTCTAGAGCTATAACATCGCCGAAAGCCTGGTAATTAGCTATGGATGTACTATCGGCCCAATATATGCGACTGACTTGGTCTTTTTCAACAAAACTTTCAAAGGTCATACCAGTGTCACTACTCTTCCTAGAAATGAGGTAAGCAATGACGTAATCACAACTACCTTTTTCCCAAGCTGGGTCTTCCTTCAGCTTTCTGTTATTGAGGTCCTTCATCAGGAAACCAACATGTGAGTGTCCACCGGATACGTGTACAAGTAGTCGCATAATATCACACTGCCTAAATCCAACATCGAGCATTCAGCGAACAAATGTCATATCTTGGTCGGAAATCTTCTGCCGTTCTCGCATGAGATATGACAAACCATTACTCACCATTTCATGATTGTGTTCCAACTTAACAGCAACCAAATTCCATTGTCCATTAATCTCGACTCTAGCTTTGAAGAAGCAACTGCAACCTGTCTTCATAGACTACCTAACCCAACTATTTTCCGTCAACACATGGGAATCAGAACATTCACCTTCCCTTGAGCAAACCCACTTTCTCATAACGCATTCACCGTTTCGAAGCTTTTGACGATCTCTTCTCGTAATTGAAAAGCCATGTTCCGTCGCATAGATTTTAATGAACTCTTCGACTTCTTCAGAAGTACCAAATGACATACTCAACAACTGCTCGTCATTCATGTCCGTTAGTATATTGAAGAAGTCATTTGTATCCTGCTCACCTACAATCACATATATCACGTCACGCTGGACAGATTTCGTTGCAGAATAGGAGGCAAATAGATGGAAAAAGCGAGAACACGGAGCCTCACCAAATCGCGGGTGCTGTTGGTTGAAGACAATATCCATTTGTTCGAAGAACATAGGACAGAGATGGTATCCCGTAATGCCGAGATCGAAATGGGCAAAGACTTCTGCTTCCACAGAATGTAATGGGCTACCGATTCTGCTTGATCAGAATATACCTGGTTTGCGAGGCTTTCTTCCACCAGAGAAGACTGCCTTCTACTTTCTCATCTGTCTAGTCCGGCATTCACTGTGGTTCCGGGAGGACGGGTTATCGGACATTCAGTGGAAAACAATGAACGAAAACGGGATCGCAACTACTGCACGCTCGATGGATCCGTGAGGCCGAGTTCGCGCACGAGATATCGAAGCAGGTGGAGTAAATGGGGATCGGAGCTCACGTCATTGTGTGAAAAGGAAGGGGTTGGAGTCGCCGATCGAAGGGGAGGTTCGGATGGGAAGAAGGGAGGAATGCGGCTCAACAAGGACGATTTCGTCGGGACCAGGAGGGAGTAAGGTGGACGAAGGACGAAGACAAACGACGAGAGCAGGAGCAAAATGATTTAGTAAAACGACGAAGACAAACCACAGGGGGGAGACAACTGGAAATCGGGAAACGATTTAGTAATTTTACCGCGGGGTAAAATGGTAATTTCACATTGAAAATAGGTTTGGTTTTAGGTTCGGAATGTACTGTTCTGTTTAGTAAATTACTAAAGTAATCGATTACTAAAAATTCAGCACATTTGTTCAAAAAATAGTAAACGATTACGAAAAAAAATGACGACTTTAGTAATTTACTAACGATTTTACTATGTTACACAGTAATTTACTAATTTCGCTTATAAAATTAGTAAAGCATTACTAAAATCGTTCGACGGCGAATCGAGAAAATTACAAAAAATAGAAATTTTACTAAAAAAATTGGGAACCCGTTACTAATTTTTTACTGTTTGAGTTTTCGGAAAGCTACTAAACTATGTTTAGTAAATCGGAGGTGAAATTTACTAAAAAGTTTAGTAACCGTTTACTAAACTTGAACAGTGAAACTTTAGTAACGGTTTCCAAAAAAAAGCCGAAATCACCGATTTTTTTAGTAACCGGTTACTAAACTTTTTAGTAAATTTGTCCCCTGATTTACTAAACGTAGTTTTAGTAACTTTCCGAATTCTCAAACAGTAAAAAATTGGTAACGGTTTACAATTTTTTACAATAGTTTACTAACGATTTTACTAAAAAACGTCAATTTTTAGTAAAGTTTACTAAAAAAAAAGTCGATTTTAGTAAACAACATAACGGTTATGTGCACGTACCGTTGGCCGCTTCCCTCCGCCGGTGATTGAAAATCTGATCTGGGTAAATCAGGAAAACTGATCATTCTTCTGTCTTTCAACTTGTTTGCCTACCCAATTTCTTCTTGGGAGTGATCATTCAACTCATTGTAACAATGGAAATGGAAATGGAAATGGCAATGACATTGGCCTTCAAATTCCAGGAGGTGTGGTTAACAATTTGGTTCCCCCCCCCCCCCCCCCCTCTCCCTCCTTAGTTACTACATATTTACTAATCCTTAATGATCTAATTGTAGTAGATTCCCATATATGCCATGCGGGTCCCCCCTTAAAGCCACCCCTGCATTAGACAGTTTCTTTTTCCTTTTTTTAGTCTGTCGAGTTGGTCGTCTTAAAACTGGCCTCCCTCGAATGTCTGCCCGAATTGCCAATTCGCTGGGACAGTGTCGTAGCTCGTCACCGTTCTGCCGTCACTGGTCGTCACTTGGAAGGACAAGCTCTGCCCGTTGAGGTACGAGTTGCTCTGCCAGTTCTGCCCCCAGTTCCTTGACATGGGCTGCCACCCGGTCTTCGACCCCTTGATCGAGACGGAATGGACGTCTCCGGCTCCTCCTACGTTCGTGACCAGCACCAGGTTGAAGTAGGAGTGGCCATTTATGGTGAACCTTATCCCTCCCTTCTTCGCACAAGGAATCCTGTTACATATCACGAAAACAACAGCTTAGCCTAGCAGCATTTCGTCCTCCCATTGCGGAGTTCACAGGGCATAATGGGTCGGGATGATGTTTCGCGTAGACAGTACCTTCGGAACGCGACAGGTACGACTCCCGCCCTGTACTGTGCGATCTGGAGGAAGGCGGGCTCGGCCAAGTCAAAGTGCTGGAGGGGAGGGTTGCACCATCCTCCGTTGTCATTCGAGAGGGAAGGGTTGGGAGGGCAGAAGTTTGTGGCAGTCACCGTGATTGTCCCAGGAAGGCACCATTTCGGGTCATCATTGCATCTCAGCTCGAAGCAAGCGCCGCAGCTTAAGCCATTGTTGAACAGGGCGGTACTAAGTGCTGCAGTCTTAGTCCCGTATCCCTGGCTGTAGAGATTGCCGTAACCACAAGCACCTCCTGCCCAAGCGAAATGCAATAAGAATAAATTTGCATGCCTAGATAACTCCAGAAAGGAACAAGGTAGAGGATATAGACAATTTTTATACTCACCCATCGTGCCGGAAGCATCGCCTCCGCCATAGAACGTTGCGTGACCGCCATCCCATCCCCCTTGGCCGTACGCGGTCCCAATGCACAAAGCCATAAGGAAGAAAGCAGTAGCTCTGGTGTGAGCCATTTAACTAAAGTGATATTTGGAGACGGGAAATGTTTTGTGGTGTTGGGGAAGCTTCTTGTGTTGTGACAAACTGTGGAGAGAAAGGGCATCCCCTATTTATACAGAGGAAAGTTTGGAAGGATAGGGAGGGATGGTGCAGATTGCAGGTAGAGGGAATGAGAAGGGTCATAATCATAATCATACTAATGGCCCAAATCAAGCAAAATAATGAGATAATCACAGAGGTTGTGTGTATTTTAAATGTGGTGGTGGTGGGTGGGGACCCCAATACAGAAGAGGATCAAAATCAGAAAGTAGAGAACATGGGATTGCTCCACATGCAATACAAACGACCTGACCACCCACCCCACCCCCCCCCCCCCCCCCCCTCTCTCCCAGCACATGCAATTTGACCTCCCTCACATCTCCATTCACATCTTTCTGCCTCTCCTGAAAAGAAAAAAAAAAACTTTAAAGTTACAGGGCCCTGGGTCTTGATTGCTGTGAGGTAACAAAAAGATGTCAATGTCCTGTTCCTATTCTCCTGAAATCTCGCGTACTGTAGGATTTTGTCTGTGAAGGCTCGTGGGAAACTTGTTCCTGGGATGGAGATTCTACCTATTCGACCGTGTGTTGTTTATTTATTTATTTTTAACTAGGGGGGAGGGGGCAGCAATCAGTCAAAACCCAGAAATCACTAGATGGTTCTCTTTCTCGTGGTGGGGAATTAAGGAAGTACAAATGATCCGGGTGGGTTGGTTTCTTCAAATCTCGGTCCGTCCTGCCATCGTCATAAATTTGTGGAGGGACCAACCTGTCTGTGGATATGGTACTAGCATAGCATGTAATGACAGACAAACTACTGGGGGAAGCAAAGCAACATAGCTTTACGCCAGAATTCAGCTCGGGATCAATCCAATTCTTGCAACCCCAGTGACATGAATGTCCACTGCAATGAACGACACACCAATGTCTTAGACCCGTGATCCACCCCAAAAGAAGTTGGGTTTCCCTCGGCCAAAAAAGGCAACCGGACAAACAAGCAGAAACAGAAGAAGAAAGACTAGTAGAAATGAGTCAATTATGGGGTGGTTGGGCTTTGCTTGTGTTTGTGCGCGTGCGTGAGTAATTTGGGATTAATGTCGGCGTGAAGACAAGGAGTCGCTGGTTGTCTGGACTCTAGATGGAAGCGCTACATTCACCAATAATGACATACCTAAACTCGGACCAGAACAGAGCAGTGATTCCATCCTGACCTAACCGAAACCTCAATAATGCCCTCTCGGCTGTTACTTGGCCGCTTCCACCACTCCTCCTCATCACACTTACCTAACTCTCTTATCATTGTACAAGCTCGTGTATAATTGCATCCTGATTTTGATCCTGATCCATCTACACACGCGTAGCAGCTTGTTGAGTTCCTTACTCTGACCTTCCGTGAGACTCTTCTACACAAATCATCCTTAACGTGCTCATTTTTTACTAACCAAAACTAGGAAAGAGTCCAACAATACGTAGTTTGCAGGGAACGTAGGAAAATTGGATTAGTTCGCAGTTAAGTATTTTCTTGAAGTCCCAGTTATTTTAATAATGGTCGTGGCTGCAGTTGTGCTACAATACAACAACAACAAAACATTGAATTTGAAGGAGACACCACCAACCAAGACAGGGAAACAGCAGAAGGCCCCACACACTCCCATCGAATCCCCATGTTACCGGCACATGCAATTCCCCGGGCTTTCCGCATTGCGCGACACTCCAATTCTATTCCTATGCATGCAAGAAGTTCTCCTTTGTGTTGTTTTCTTCCAACGATACATCAATCACGACATGAGGCTGCACTCCTAATAGTGTTCGCTAGCATTGTCTTTTCCTTGTTGAAATAAGGGCAAAACAGTTCTCCATGTCTGTCCCTTCTTGGATAATGTTAAGATACCATAACGTGATTTGGGTAATAACACAGTTTGATGCGATACATGATACGAGAGTTAGTAAGAGTTAAGAGCAGGTGACATTTTTCATCTCCCCAGATGGGGAAGTCGGGTATGGCTGTGTCCATGGGGAGTCAATTCTGTGGCCCCAAGGGAGGAGATATGTGGGTGAGGGGAGGCTACTTGGTATGGTGGGATGATAAAAAAAAGGGAGACTTCCAAGTTGAGGAGAACCACAGGAGGAATGTGCAAATGTTGGAGCTTGGGACAAATAAAGAAATCAATCAAAGGAACAATGGACTAGACAAAGAGAGGAGGTTGTCTGGGTCTGGTTTGGCATGAGAGCTCCTAGACATTGGCTTGAAAGGGAAAGGAAGAAGCGGATGATAAGGAAGAAAGGGTGAGGCCCAACCCATGAGGAGGAAAAGGATAGCCTCCTGTTTAACAACAGAAATTCTGGGCCACAGATCTCGGTCTTATCTGTGGATCAACCGTCCATAATATAGGCCGAAGGATGGGAATCCAGTAAAGAGGTGGCAATGAAAACACACCAGGTGGCGAAGCAGCCACCAAGCGACAGGGTACCCGGCGACGAGCGATAAGGAGCAGCGCAAGCGACAAGCGACAGTTGGTTGAAGCGAGCGAGGAAACTCTGCGGCGAAGGCTAATGGACGACACGATCGATCAACTTAGCTGTTAAGGAAGACTCCAGGAGATTTCAAGATTCGGAAGGAGATTATTGCCAAGATGACTCATATGAAAAGGAAATATTCCATGGAGACCGGCAGCAAAGGAAGCGTAATATATATGCAATATCTCTTTACCATATATACGTAGGTTTAGCTTAGTATAAATACTTGTTCTTAGGCATTATACAAAACACCTCTCTACAAACGGACATATTGTCAATTTATCTTTTCAAGCATTTAAGCGTTCAAGCTCTCTTTGTGCTAATGCGTTCCTGCTCACTTTCGAAGGCATCGTCGATGGTAGCCGTAAGTGCTTCCGCTTAAGGCTGTCCATCCACTGTCTTCCTTTCTTTCTTTCATTTCATACGGTGACCACACATTCAACGAATCCTTCGAGTACCAGTTGCCCGCAGTGCCAGAGATTTTCGACGTATTTGGATCCGACTTGTCCGCGGTCACTTCCGGAGCGAACACGCCTTTGGCAACCACAGTGAGAGTATAGGGCTAACACAATGCCAACAACTCGATCTGTTGGTAATTCAAACAACCTCGGGGATAACAACCCCGTAGGAGAAAATACCAAAGATGGACAGGGATCAAACCTACCCTTAGCTGGAGAGCTGTCGGCCATCATGAATACTCTCCAGCTCTTAATGGAGAAAGTCGGTGCTATCGACCAGAAACACAACACCTTCAAAGCGACAATTGACTCCAAAATGGAAGCCGTCTTTCAGAATCTTAGAACTGTGTCAGGGGTACCATCCCATTGACATAAGGGTCGAATCGGCTACCAGGTATCAGCTTGAATATTCTTACCATAGGGCAGTAATTACCGTAGGGAAAAGGAAGGTTGATACTGAGAATATCCCTATCTATACAAGTCTTGGAAGGATGATGTATAACAACCCTTTACTCGTGATAAATGAAGGTAGGAGAGTTGTACAACCGGTCCACCAAACTGCATATCTGCCTCCATTCCAAAGAAGGGAAGAGTTCTTCAGGCCTGTAGAGAGCGAATTCGTTCTCCCTGCGGAAGATCAGCGACACTCTGAATATATTCCCCAACCGGTACGTAGGAGGATACAACATTGCCTGAAGTAATCGCACCACCAGAGATTACGCCTGAAATTTGAGACTACGTTGTTCAACTAGTCGAAAGGGCTATCCCTGGGGCAGAGGAGGCGAACGAAGTGCAGCTATACCGGGCTCCGTATCCTGACAATATTGATCAAGACTACCCTTTTCCAAGGGGATATCGCGGTCCCGAATTTGCCCGTTTTTTGGGCGAAGAAAGGATTTCGCCTGCGGAACATACTGCCCATTTTACTCATCAAGCTGGAAAGGCTGCCACTACTGGTTTATGGAAACTTCGTTTGTTTCCAAGCTCCCTTACTGGGGCCGCCTTTACGTGGTATATAAATCTACCTCCTAATTCAGTGAGAAATTGGGATGACATGCAAATCCAATTCATGCTGGCGTTTGCACAGACAGACCCAGCCGTGACTTTGCAGGATCTCACTCACATGAAACAACAATCCGATGAACCTGTAGCCGTCTTTTTGAATAAACTTCGAAAAACACGGCTCATATGTAAAACCTCTTCATCCGAGGCTGAACACATAGCCATCACCCAAGATTCCCTTCTTCTTCAGCTCGAGAAGAAGTTGGAAGGAGAAGTCTTTAGAGATTGGAACGAGTGGTTAGGAGAGCTATCCGGTATGAAAATCTCCTTAGAGAGAAAAGTCAGGCGGAAGGAAGTTTGATAACGGGACTTGTGGTAACTTATCAGGCAGAGCCAATCGTCGATGTCGACATCGCAGAATACATGAAGGGACAACCCCTAGCGTGCGAGGAGTTGACAGAAAAGAACTTTCGAGCCAAGGCATCTCCAAAGACTCAGGAAGAAAGGAAATACTCCTTTTATGAGTCAAAGGCAGATGAAATCTTTGAATTCATGCTCCAAAATGGGCGGATTCGTTTGAAGTCGGGCCATCGAGTTCCTCGCACCGATAAAGAGAAGTCTAGGAACTTCTGTAAGTGGCATGGGTCATTTACCCACGCTACTAAAAACTGCATCACATTTAGAAACTTGGCGCAAGATCTCATTGAATCAAAGGAACTACGTTTCCCCGATTCACAAGATTAGGCGTTAACAGAGTCACATCCTTTTGATGATTTAGTTGATGTGAACACCTTCGACGTCAATTGCCTGACTACTTCTCTTTCGCGGATGCAGGGTGACAGAGATCAATTGCTTGAGACTAGCGAGACGCTCATTGCCAACATGTTGTTCAAGCGGCTTGTAAGCAAATGAATCCTTCAGTGCCCTACTGACCTCAAAGGAATGCAGCATAATCGTTGTTGTTGGCACATGGATCAATCACATACCACCGATCATTGCCACACTTTCAGGAAGTACCTTCTTGGGGAGAGAAAGACAGAGTGGTATGACCTTAACAGCCTCGAAGAGATGGCGATGGGAATCAACAGTGGTCCCGGAATGTTCCAGCGCGTAGAGAGACGCCCGGAACGGAACAATACTCCACCCAATGGGAAGAAAGGGCACTACACCCCTGAGGAACTCACGAGACATGGACTAATCGGTGATAGCGAGTCTAGTCAAAAAGGGGCTCCCACCAAAAAGGCTGCCAGGCGACGTGCTGTAGATCGCCTAGGACCTCAGCAAGTGGAAGAGAATACAAAGCAAACATACTTCCCTCGAGGCGATGAGGATGCAATGAGAAAGGGGACATCTATAGCCCAGTTTCTAACAGCTGACATGCTCTGTTACAGGTGCAAACCAATAGCGGCCCAGAAAGTGCTCATCACTCAAATGTGTCAACTCTGCTGTAATCAGTGTAGGCACACATGAAAAAAGGACGGCTTTCTTTGTCATTTCCATAAAGCCCTCTTTTAATGCTTTACTTGGAAGAGAATGGCTTCACAAAGCTGGAGACATATATTCTACTCTTCACCAGGAGCTCTTATTATGGGGCAAACATGGCTTAAAGGTTGTCATGGGAGAAATAATTGATAGTGCTGACTTACCTTATATCTGCGCATGAGCAATCAAACAAGTCAAAGAAATGACATTGAAACAGAGGTATCCTATGGGAGACCCAAATGTCGGCACTCTGGGCGAAACAGGCTACGAGTTCCTAGTTTTATACGATGGACCACCGTTAGCGCCACCTCAAAACCCGATCGTCCCAACTGGGTGGGGAGATGAACTACAGCTCGAGGCCAAAGATGATTCAACCCCGCTTGTGAAGGACATGCATGAAGCCGGAATATGAGACAACGACGGTACTCAACAAACCGAGATCTCTTATAAGCTTCAAGGGGGAGCAAGTTAATAATCGCTCCATTATCTACAAGGACAAGACGTATTGCTACGTTGTTGATCGTCACTTGGATATGAAGGGGAAACATGTGTTTCCGTGATGTTGCAGGCGGTTCTTCGAACCATCTACTCGGAAAGTTCCGAGGTATATTAATTGAGGTATTTAGATTGAAAGGTAGAGGTTGCCTACCTTTCGCCTGACCACTTTCCTTTTTAGCGAACTCTGCCGGCAACATGAGGACGTTGCATGTCATCACTTTCGCCTTTGGCGGAGTCCAGGATTGGATCGGGTTGTAATCGCTCAGCGAGTTAGACGCAAGGCCACTTTCGCTTGACTCTTTCGTCTTCTTAACTTCGGAGATCGCTGCTTTGGTGCACTTTTCCGCATCACACCGAGCTCTCCTCTCTCTTCGTTTTTTGGTTTTCTCGGTGTGTATCTGGGGTTGTGCTTCCATGTCCACTTTCTGCCATGTCCCTATATTTGGGAGAACGCGGGTACACGAACGAAGCGTGAGTTTGATAAGGATTCCAGGCGATTATCAACCTGAACAAACTCCCTCTGGTGTGGGTCATAACCCTTTTTAGGTTTCCCTTTAGGCGGAGCTTCCGGGAAATTAATGAATTCGATTTCAAATTGATTACCTGATGAAGGGTCAATCTTTTCCAGTTTGATCTTGCCTTCAGCTGACAATCCCGCCAAAAGCAGAAAACTTGGAGCCCGACAGACTCCTCAACCCATCCTTGTCTAATGGGGATTGAACAACATGATTCAATACTAGATGTCTTAGAAACGTTAGCTAGATACAGGACATCCAGAATAAGTGAGGCACGTAGTAATGCGTCTCCTCAAGCATACCAAAGCATGCTAAATGTCTCTTCAAGTAAACAAGAAGTTCCTAGTACTTCTGTTATCCCTTGTGATCCTTTGAGGGAAATAAACTTGGGAACTACTGAATTCCCACGTATTACTTACCTTAGTTCGTTAATGAACAAAGTCGAAACTCAGGACATAAGCAAAGTCCTACATGCATACAAAGACTGCTTCGCCTGGGACTACACAGAAATGCCCGACCTCAATTGAGAGTAGTCGAACACAAAATCCCAACATATAATAATTTCAAACCCGTAAAACAAACCCCAAGAAGGATGTCGCGGGAAGTAGCTCGAATGGTCACGACGAAATCAAGCAACTGTTCAAAGCAGGATACATAAGGACGGCTAAATATATCGACTGGATTTCCAGCATAGTACCTGTGGTCAAGAAAAATGGTAAGATCAGGGTCTGCATAGATTTCCACGATTTGAACAAAGCGACAGCGAAAGACGAATACCCCATGCATGTCGCCGACGATCTTATAGATAAGTCGGCGGGCTACGAGCTAATGTCCTTTAAGGATGGGTATTCTGGATATAACCAGATCTTCATTGCTGAAGAAGACGTATATAAGACGGCCTTCAGATACCCAATAGGGATCTTCGAATGGGTTGTCATGCCTTCGGATTGAAGAATGCCGGGGCTACATATCAAAGAGCAATGAACCTGATCTTCGCCTCGTTGATCGGGAAGACAGTCGAAGTATATATCGACGATGTAGTGGTGAAGTCCAAAAAGAGACAGGGTCACCATTATCATCTAAGCGAAACGTTTGAGAAGATGCAAAAGCATTACCTCAAGCTTAACCCACTAAAATGCGCTTTTGCAGTACAGAAAGGGCAATTCCTTGGTTTCCTTGTGTACCAACGAGGAATCGAAGTAGACCCTCTAACGACTCGTGCCATCCAAAACCTTCTAGCGCCACAAAGGAAGAAAGAACTCCAAGCCTTTCTCGGCAAGGTAAATTACATTCGCCGATTCATTGGCAACACGGAGGAAAGGAGACGAAGTATTCAGGAAGCAAAAAAATTCAAGCTCAAAAGACTGCAAAAGAGTCGGCGACAATCCATATGGTTCCATGAAAGGGTAATCTCGCTCTTTTGCTCTTGTCTTCGGTTTTAATAAATCTGTCCACTGTCGCGTTTTCTTTATTTGCTCTCTGTAGTCGAAAATCGCCATTCCTCATTAGATCCTTCGGTGGTGGAGGGAAGTCATCAAACGCTTGTCATGAAATAAGAGGAAAACGAGATACCCAAGGAGGCCTCACATCGACAACTTCTTCGACCATTCTTGGTTCCTTTCGCCTGCCTCAGATCCCTACATGTGACGGCAACTAACAGCGGACAGCTTCTTCCTACCACTCACGCTTCTTCCAGCGGCAGCAGCGGATGTTCCTTGGCTTCCGCCTTCGCTAACCAGAGTTCGACAACGTAGACAGCGAAAATCTTCTTCAATTTCTAGCCGCAACACTTGTCTCCCCTGCCCCAGCACCGGACGTGTTTGCCGAGTCGCCCGAGGAAACCGTCCAACCTCCTCAACCTCGGGTGTTCCCACTTTTCCAGCCGATACTCCGCACCAAGGGATGCCGGATATGATTCCCAGCAGCTCCAAGTCTTGCATCGACCAACGACTCCCTCTGGTCCTGGCTTCCTGGAACCCACGGCAAAGGTCCCGATCCAGCTGACCCAGGCCCCAGGCTCGGAGACCCTGGCTTCGTGACCGCATCCCCAGTCATGTGCTGCTTACGCCTCCCTCGGCGACTTCTCCTCCGCTCTCTCCGATGCCCAGAAGACCCTCGGCCTCGAGGATTACTCCGCCGCCTTCGCCTGGGACCACAGCGGCCTCGCGATCCCGTCCTCGTTACCGCCGCGGCTGCCAAAGATGACTCAAAAGCCAACGCCGATCCTCCTCCACAGGGAACGCCTCCGACTCCGACGTCAGCCCCATCACCACCGATGGAAGAATCGGCCCTTAATACCACTCCCAACGCCACCTCCTATCCTGGCCCCATTACCTTCAGCATATGGCCGCCTTCGCAGCGTACGCGGGACGCCGTCATAGCGCGCCTGGTAGATACGCTTTCCACGCCTTCCGTGCTCTCGAAGCGTTACGGCACCCTTCCCCAGGATGAGGCCTCGGAATCCGCCCACGCCATCGAGGAGGAGGCCTTCAATGCCGCCGGGGGAGCGTCCACAGCCGCCTCCCATCGTGGCGCTTCAGCCTATTAGAACCCTTGCAGCCGTCTCCCATTTGGTAACACGCCCTTTCCGAGAAATGTTCCCTTTTATGGTAGTCCCCAAAACAAATTTATCCTTTACGGCAACGAGTTTCAAAATTACCATTTTACGGCAGTTTTCTCCTAACCTTTTCTTGATCTAGAATTAACCCAAATTTAATCATTCAAGACTAATTTAGGAAACTTTACTTAAGCGGCTCTGATACCAATTATATAAAACTGAAGACAGCGAAGCTAATTAATTCCCTGAAGAGTCAGATATCAGCATGCTAGATATTCTTCAGAAATGCCAGGAATTTGACTTAAGAGGTTTTTCCCAATTGTCTTTGTCGACGGCGTTCTGCCAACCTCAAATACTCGTTTGAGTATTTTGAACTTGCCGTAAATCCTATATTGGACTTACCTTCAAGAAAGTATTCATCAAATTCACTCTGTGCTAGAGTCAGCTCTTCCAATATCTTAGAATAGCTTTCTATGAGCGTAGATAACTGGGTTATCTGTGCTGATAGAATATTCAGTCGATCTACTATAGTATTGAGGATACCAGTAGTAGAATCCTTGCCCACTCCGTGATCCAAATGGAATAACTCAAGATTTGGACAATCAGTCATACGAATGACTCGTGCTCTTGCACCACCTTGAGTTCTTACTCAAAGTCTTCTCTCAGGGTTAAAACATAAACAACTTAAACTAAGATGCTTATCATACCTTAATCCACTGGATAGCTCAGAGGGTTCACCAAGCTTCTGCAACTTCTAGAAATTCAAGAGACGCTCACTTCTCAATACTGAGAATTCTGTGAGAGGGAGAGGCTCTTCTGTGTCATCTGAATGCCCTTACCTCAAGGGTCTTATATAGACACTCCTCATCCAAAAACAAGGTTTAGTCGTAAAGACTTTTCATTCAAGGTTTTGATTCGCAAATCTAACCTTTAGTTAGGTTTAATCAATTTTGATTAACTCTAACTACTCTTGATTCCTTTAGGTATTGTTGGAGGACGATCAAAGAAATTTGACTCAGAGAGATGTGAGAGAAAATTTCTCTATTCAGATCGCCTCCCCAAATGAGGACGAGGGTCGTGAAATATATACACAACTAAGCTGGTGTCTATGCACTGTTTGCCAGCTCAAAAAGATAAAAGAATCTACTTTATCAAAAACTTACAAAAGCTAGCTAGACTACAAAAATGTCTAATCTAACTTTGTACACTCTTCTTCTCCCGTCAGCATCACTGCTTCATCCAAGGAGATTCCTTCCTCTCTGGCGTGTGATGTCTCGCCAGTTCCTAAAAAGAGTCCCTGTTCTTCACTATTTTGGTGGGCTCTTTCTTCGTCTTGCTTAAAACACTGTGTCAAGGATTTGTCGGTGTAGTCAGCGATTTTTCTCCAGACTTCGAAGGTGTCCGTCCGGAGGCACAATTCAGAGTTCTCCCTCTTCCAGAAACTATATAGAAGATCCAGAACTCTCTCCCATCCTCGCTCGCCTGCCTGCTCGTCTGCATAGCTGAGATATGAGCGGAGGATCGTGACAGTTGTCATCCCGTCACTAAGCACATAGTATAGCTCCTTGCGGGCAAATACGTGCTCCAACACATCTTTCAGAAACTCAACCTTTATGGCATTTCTTACAGTTTTGTCTTTGTAATACTTGCGCCATAAACCTTTCTGATCAAGGTCATGTCGTTGAGGTTCTATCAAATGCCTACTTTCACTAGGATGGATATCCCACACTTGTATATTGGGAAGAATTACTTTCACATATTGCTCATGCTCTTCCTCCTCCATCATAGTACTAGTAATTAACGCCGTGGCATACTTTAAACCGTAACCTAGGCATCCGAGTATGAACTTTACCAAATGAGGCAATGGTTCTATCTGCTCTGGTTCTGATCTATCGATCTCCAGAATATCGACAAAACCCGCATACAGATAGGGTAAAGCCACTCCCACCATACCTGAACTAATCCTCAGGGATGGCCACTTCTCCGATATCCACTGTAAATACGGTTGAAGTACAGAGTTCTCCTCAAGAGAGGATTCTCTCATATCCACCGCTACCTTTGAAGTCTCATAATCTTTGACTTCCAATGGCAATATGGACATAGTCGTGGTGAGAATTTGCTGTCTATCCCTTACGGTCTTGGACAGTTCTTCTCCATCTGCAGCCTTGTAAGTTAAATTGGCTTCCAGATCTTTGATGTACTCTATCGCCTTTGCTGCGAAAAACTCAATTTGGCGTTGGTAATTATTTTTAATACCACCCATGAGTCCTCCACACACAACAGTGGCATCCCAAGATAGGGATCCATCTTCGAAAGAGTCCAAATCAAAAAACCAAGATCCATCTGGATCTTCATGACTTTTGTCATCGTGAGCTTGCTCACCAGGTTCTCTAACCGAACCTCCTTCAGGAATTACTTCCTCAAGGTTCTCCTGAGTTTTAGGATTACCTTCCTCGAGTGCTGTTGGTATTTCGTAGTTGAAATACTCGTCGTACTCCATTTCCGCCGTGTCATCAGGATGTTCTTCCTTCCGAACAACTGGCTCTCTAATGAATGCTTTAAACTTAACTTCCTCCTCAGCATACTCGCTCTCCACTCGCTCTTTCTGCTCCTTTTGGCTTTGTAATAAGGCCTTGTAGGATTTTACAGCTTGGTTTAAGGAGACTTCCTGCTCTTTAGCCAAGTGATTACGGCAGTAATTGAACTGCTCCATGGTCAGTGGATACCACCAAGGTTCTTCAACCTTTCTATCCTTCTCAGGACCAGAAAACTTAAGCTGCTTTGCTTTCTTCTTCTTTCTGGCTTTTTCTTGGGAATCAGCCTGAGCTTTTTCCTTCAAATCTACCAACTTCGCTTTTCCTTTAGAACTTACTTCTTCAGGATCAGCCACTCTCTCCTGAGAGTCCTTCATCACGTTTCCTTTGGAGTTGACCTTATCTTCTCCCTTAGGACCCGTCATTCCCTTCTGGGAATCTTTCTCTGCTTTCCCCTTGGAATTGGTTATTACCTTTTCCTTAGGTTCAGCCATTCTCTTATGAGAATTATCCTCCGTTTTTCCTTTGAAGTTAGCCGAAGCTTTCTTCTTAGGATCAACCATCTCCTTCTGGAGATCTGTCTCCGCTTTTCTCTTGGAGTTGGTGACTACCTTCTCCTTGAGATTAACCATCCCCTTTTGGGAATCCGCAGTTTTCAGCTTATTTGGACATTCGAATGATCTATGCCCAGGTCGCTTGCACTGCCAGCACAAAGCTGATTTCGTTCCAGAATTGGAACCAGCATCACTATGCTCACTATCTCTCTTGATGGGATTAGGACATACCTTCTTGGAGTGTCCCTCTTGCTTGCACCTCCAGCAGATCTTCTTCTTTGCGGCCGGATCCATCTGCAAGTTCTCTAGAGAGAGAGTCAGCTATTATATTTTTGTCTGAAGAGATATACTCGACATCGAATTTATAATAGCTAAACCATTCCTGCAACCTCAAAAGTCTAGTCTGCCTAGCCTCTTTGATGTTCAGACTCATAAACCTTTTTACATAGGTCGAGTCAGAGAGCACTAAGAATTTCTTTGGTGCCAAAAAGATGTAAAAGGCTTTTATTCCATTTTTTAAAACCAATACTTCTTTTTCGTGTATCGGGTATCGGAGTTCGTACCCCTTAAAACTACCCGACCAATACTTACAAACGAGTTCAGGCTTTCTTCCTTTAATTTTAAGCACTGCACCCCAGAACTCGTTATAAGCATCAATTTCCAGGACTAGCTCATCCTTATCAAATGGTAAAGAGAGTTGAGTTAGATTTTTAACCTTTCTCTTAATTCTCTGAATAGCGTGAGTGTCCTCATCCAAGGATTCACAGAAGATGTTTTCTTTGAAATCCTCCCTAGATCTTGGGAAAGATCTTTCACAAACTTTTTTGCATAGTTAACAAATCCACAAAATCTTTGAACTTGTTTTCTATTCTCAAGTCTGTCAGGAAAATCACCAATTTTTTCGGCAATATGACTTTGCAATTTAATTTTTCCTTGCTCAATCTCCATGCCTAGAAAATTAACTGACTCCTTAAACCATTGTATCTTTCTCTCTGATAGAATCATGCCCTCCTGTCGGAAGACATCAGTCACCTTGTCAAGGTGGCTCATGTGGTCGTCTTCAGTCTGACTGTAGACTAACACATCGTCTATGTAGACCACACAAAATTTTCAGACCTGCTTGAAAGCATTATCCATTTTGCGCTGAAAAATGCCTGGAGCATTCTTCAGGCCGAACGGCATCACCAGCCATTCAAACATTCCTTGCGGAGCATTGAAGGCAAATAGAGGAACCGACTCTTCTTCCATCTTGACTTGCCAGTATCCATTTTTCAAGTCAAATTTTGAGAAGAATTTTGGTTGGCTCAAACTAACTCTGTCAATTAAATCTCCAGCAGTTGGAATCTTATAGCCATCGTCTTTAGTAGCTTTGTTAAGCTGACGATATTCTATAACCATTCGTGCTTTACCTCGCACCTGCTCGGCATGATTAATTACCATAAAGGCAGGACTAGAATGTGGACTGTAACTGTCCCTAATCAAGCCTTTTCCAAGGAACTCAGGAATTTGTTTGTCAAATTCCTCAACCATTTCAGCCGTATATGTAATGTTTCTGGCTCTTATGATGGTTCCGGGATCCTTTAACTCGAGTCTAGCCTTTAGGCTATTCCGACTCCATAATTTTAATGAATCTTCACTAAAATTATCGGCAAGTTTTACCAGGAACTTATCCCATTTTGTCCCGGTTAACTGTACTGCCCTACACACTTCTTATTTCGGAAACAAGTCGTCATACCAGTTAGAACTTCTGGTATTCGTTGGAGAAAACAGGGTTTGCACCCATAAGTCGTTCTCATCCAACCGTATATCACCACGCTGAGCTCACACTTTGAAAGCTCTTTCACATGGCGAATTACCACAGTACTCCGTCCTTTTTACCGGATAGAACCCAAACTTTAACCTCAACTTAGGTTCTTGGAGAATACTGATTTTTACCTTACCTATGGACACGTGATGGACATCCTGCACAAAAGGTAAGTTTTCCTTTTGTTCTTTTAAAAAGGCATTACCAATTATGATGTATGCCTCTAATAAAGGATGGGCCAGGATCTCTTTAATGATGAACTGTTGTCCACCAATAAAGACAGGCACATTATTGGCCTGATGGCTGACTATTGTCGCCATTCCATCTACATTTACCATATGGATGGGTTTCTGCAGTGGTTTCCACCACTCATCTGGTAGAGCATTGAGTCTAGCACAACTTATGCTACACCCAGTGTCTATCAAAGTATCCAAAGAATACTCATAGTATCCAGGAAATTTGACAGTTAGAGCTACGTACGTGCTCAAATCTTCCTTCCTGGCAGTAAAACCAATGTTCTTGGGTACTTCTTGGGATGGTTCTATCATCTTCCAGATTTCGTCTACTGCCATAGACCTTTGCTCGACTATTTGCTCAATAACCTTACAAACTTCAGGAATACTGGGTAAAGAGTTATCCAGATAGGTAACTCTCATCATCCGTATTGATTCCTCTCTCGGTTGATCTACCGGATCCTCATAGACTGGTAACGATACCTGTCTATATCCTACGATTCTACCCGTATGTTGTGACGGGGTTCTCGAATCTGTAGACCTTCGAGACATTTCTTCCATTAGTGGTGGAGCAGATGCTTCTGCTGGTCGGGACACAATTATGTCCTCTCCCACATCACTAGCTCTAGAAGAAACTTCAGAGAGCGTATGAGTTCTTGGCTCTCTTAGGAATGGCATTCTCACAGGCAGATGCCTGTCAGCTCTAAAAATATCTCTAGATGGTTCACCCAACATTAAAGTAATCTCGTTACCTCTCTGCCGGATATTATCCGCACTAATCGGTCTAGAGCTACTACCAGGCTCAGTCATAACCCAATTTCTTGGCCAGGTTAATTCCAGTGGGTTCACCTCTCGCCTATGAAATTGTTGGTAGTTATTATGACCTTCCTCGAACAACTCAGTAAATCTTGAGATGTTCCTCACACCAGGGCTAGTGGTATTTATCAATCGATAAATTACCCTATAGTGATACGCCAAAAACTTGGCCTGGGAATTCATTCTATCCATATTCATTGATTTAATCCTTAAGGTCAATGAATTTCCCAAACAGCGATCGTTCAGGGCCATCATGAAATTTGGATGGACCTAGAACCATACAGGGCCATGTGCAAGATTGGCCTGTATTCCTGATATCAGCTGATCTCTAAATTCTCTCCATCTTTTGTCGAGCACAGCTGCTACCACAGGACTATTCGCTGGAAGATGAAATAGCGGAATTAATCTTACTTGGATCAACCCAATGTGTATATAGTTATATACACCCCTCGTACGTTGCATGGTTTCCCTAATGCGTTGTACGTTTAATAATGGGATATCCAAGGTCTCAAGTTCCGTACTTGTAACTTGAGCGGTTGCTTCTGTTTGTGAGATGTCTATTATAGATCTGAAATTAAATCTTGAGACATTATAAACTTTTCTCACATTGACATTAGGCAACCTCCATTCCAGCACTGACTGGGATGGATCTTCGTACTGGTGGGATTCCTCCAGTACCTGGTTCGATGCTTCCAAAGGAACCAATTCATCTCCATCTCCATTTTGCTCTGCTCTCATCATGAACATATGCATTTTCCAGATATCAGAATCTTCTTCTGAGTCTGTATCGTAATTTGATACAACTTCATAGATAGATTCTACTTCCGAGTCTAAGTCAGAAATATCCTGCTCATCTATTGGTTCATAAGCCAGGATTTCTTCCTCATGACTCCTGTCATCCAGAAATACCATTCGGAGTCTTTCTCTCCTTTGGTTCTTCTGAGGACAAGTATCCGCTTTGTGGGCTTTTGAACCACAAAACCAGCAACAATTGCAGTTGCTCAACGATTTCCCTTTTGGACACTTAGGTTCTCTGCCATGCTTTCGCTTAAAGGCTTCGATCCTTTCTTTATCCTTGAGGTTAGTTCGTCTCCTTACAAACCTCATTGGTTTGTAAACAGGACCTCTCCTTTGTTGTTTTTGGAGGTCACTCTTTGGCCAAACTTTCCTTTTGTTGTACCTAACAAATTTTCTCTTCTTTGAAAAGTTTCTTGCTCTCATTGATTCTCTTGGAGTATCACATCCATACCTCTCAGGTACATACTCAATCTGAGAACAACAACTCTTGTTCAGGTAAGGCAGCTTCTTAGCTGCCTCCTTGACCTGGAGCTTAGTACACGCTTTCCTCATCGCATACTTAACCGCCTGAATCTTCCCTCCAAGTCCAGAAACAATTTTTTCTTCACTCAAAAGTAATTCATAAGCCTTTTGCGCCACTTCCGGCCAAGGTTCTAGAAGTTTTGCAAAAAAGGTTCCCAATATGAACTGTTGAGAAACTACGTCCAGATTATAATAATACTTCTGGAATTCACATACGTAGCTATCAAACCAGCACTTATCACAAATCTGTAGTGTTACTAGAGCAGTCAATGATTGCTCTTTTTCCACAGTCTCAGTGGATAATGAAAAACCACAGAACTCCCGTTTTAATGCATCGGCGATGATTGCTAATACACCATCAACGGTCAGCGCCTGATCTATCTTTTCTTTGATGTCTGTGTGTGCCACCAAAGATTTCCAGTATTTCTGCGCCGTTCCCATGAGGGCTGCTACACATAATTCATAAACTGATCCAGGAGATAATATCCCTGCTGACGCAGTCATTCGAATCAGTGATAGCCACTCATCTATCTTTTCAGATACGTGCTTCTCACAATCGATATCTAGAAAAGCACCAGGGGTGATTATAGGTTTTAATACATTATCCCTTGGAACGAACTCTTGTTTAGTTCTGTGGGGATAATCGGGCTTATAAATGTCCCTCTTCGTAGTAACCAATTCATTAAACGTTCTGTTGTCTAAATGAACCGGTATTTCTTCTGCAAGACCTAAGGCTTTCCCTAAGTCTTTTGCCAACTCTCCACCTTGAGAGTTCAAATTCGCATTTCGCCTTTGTGAGTCTAAAATGTAAGGAGCCACGGACTCCTTATACATTTCATCAACACTTTTGCCTTGATTCTGTTTAGAATTTCTTCCTCCCAGATTCAATCTTTCGACTGGTTTTCCCGCAGTACTTTCCAGTCCAGAAGTCGCCTCGGCTTCAGGCCTTTTTAAACTTCTTTCTCGTTCCAGAGCGTCTAGCATGTTATTCACTATAGAGCCTACTTCCTTTGCCGGCTTTCTAGATTTTCTGTACTCCCTTAAATTGTTAATTGAGTTAAAATATCATTTATACTCTTGCTAATTCCAAAGGGAGCCATCCTAGGCTCTGAGACGAACTCCAATCGTGAAGGAGTTCCAGAAGGATTTTCCGAAGATTTTCCTTCTCCAGCCATCTCAAGGACTTATTTGAAAATTTTTCAAAATTTTTGGGCTAAATTTAGATACTATCAAAGGTTAAAAAAGGAGGTGCGGTAAAAAGGGAATTTTAGAACTCACCTACCTAAAGGACAAAATTTTTTGTTTTCCAGGGATAAATTGGAACTATCCTCCGCCCTTTGCCCCCTTTCTGTGCGATGAACGGTTTTCAATTTTTAATTGTCTTTATTTATTATTATTTATTATTTGTTTAATTGCATTTAGAGTTGTTGCGTGCCTTGCGTGCGTGCGAAGATTTTTGCAATTGAAAAAAAAATCTCTTTTTGTTGCTTTTGGGGACGCATTCCATTCCGGTTATGTTTTATTTATTTATTTTAGATTTTAACTTAATAACCTATTCATGGTGTGGCTTGTCTTTTAAAAAAGAAATCATTTTAATTGTTTCTTCCATACTTTCAAAATTTATTTTCTTAAAAAATGTTTTCAACCTCCTTTTAGTGTATTTCTTCTCAATTGACTTATAACATACTGTGGTTTTAATCGTTACCAGTCGGCAATTATAGTTGCATGCATGAGGTTTATTGTAAGTTCTCTTTCATCAAAATAACTCCTACAATGTTATAATTAATCCCGTTTTTAACCCATTTTCGAACAGTTTACTTCGTTTATCCGATATTTATGTAGGTATCTCGGGGGCGTGCCTTGCGGACAACCAAGGCACGTACCCCATTCAACTTATTCAAGACAACGAAGTTATATATATTCGAGAGGTTATTTGGATTCTCAAAGATCAAAACCCTCTGAAGATGGCTTCGTACTTATCAACGTTACGGCATCAACAGCTCGCCAGGTTCGCCATAAGCCTACTCTAAAATGGCACCGTGAGGTATAAACGCTAACGGGGGCGTTCTATAGAGAGCGAGAAATGGCACAAACACCCGGTTCTCCCTTGAATTTATTTTTTGACTTAGAAACTGCTAAGGGCATTAATAAATCTATGATGTTTGTGTTTTTGCCTGAAATCAATTTTTTTCAAGAAATATTTTCATAAACATTATTCACATAGACATTGTTAGCATTATTGAGCTCGAGATCATTTTTTTAATGTCAAACAATTTCTTTTCTAAAATTGAGCTCAAATAAATTCAGACATCGGAAACAACGATAAAGGCCTCCCTTTTCTTTGTGATGCATGTGATTTAGTAATCCCTAATTCCTGAACCTTAACGAATCTCTATAGTTTTGCTAACTTGAACTTAAAATAAGTTAGTGGCGACTCCGATATGTTTTTAAAATCCGAAGCCTTATCGTCAAGGGAGGATATTCATTTTAAATGGAACCGAAAAAGGGATCCACCTACGACAGTATGAAAGGATTAATGTCAGATCCTCAAAGACAAATGATTGATTTACCTATTCAAAGTAATTTTCGCGGAAGGCTGTCTTTAACAGACCCTCGGATGCAGGATATCTTACGCACCGACTTGTTGAAGTAGTTCAACACATTGTTGTACGTTGAACGGATTGTGGAACCGCTCGAGGGGTTGCCGTAAGTCCTCGAAATGGGATAATTGCCGAGTCCGAAAGAATTTTTATTCAAACATTAGTTGGTCATGTATTAGCAGAGAATATATATATGAACTCATGTTGCATTGCTATCCGAAATCAAGATATTGGATTTGGGCTTGTTCCTCAATTCATAACCTTTCAAACTCAATTAATTTTTATTCGAACTCCTTTTACTTGTAGGAGTACATCTTGGATCTGTTATGTTACAGTAGGTGTCTCACTCATGGCGACCTGGTTGAGTTGGGAAAAGCTGTAGCTATTATTGCGGGGGAATCCATTGGAGGGCCGGGGACTCAACTAACATTAAGAACTTTTCAAATTGGAGGAGTCTTCACAGGTAGAACTGCATAACATGTACGAGCTCCGACGAATGGAAAAATCCAATTTAATGAAGATTTCGTTAATTCCACGCGTATGCGTCACGGGTAGAATGTTGAATCATTTAAACTAATTAATCCGGATGTATAATTATTTTAACTAATTTATCTCGGATGTCCAACCAAGATGTCCAAACATTTTATCTAATTATTTTGCTGATTAAATTTGTTCTCTATACCGTATCATTAACCTAGAAAGATTTATCAATTTGGCCTGCTCCATACCAAATAAATGTAGTTCCCTTAAAGTTATGATGCCTCAATTGCAAGTAGAAATGAAAGGCCAACTCAATGGTCCGACCTCTATTACCAACTCGGTTATCTAATTAAAACCTGTAACTTACTTACCCTATTAGTTTTAGTTCTCAAATCTGACACCCAAAACTTACGTAACCACGTAATTACTTTGTTGATTTTGGTGACATGATATTATTTTATTAAATAAATAACAATCAAATCAAAATCTCACCATCAATTATATTAATAGAGGAAAATACATATAAAATTGAAACTGATGTATTTTGCTAATGCACTATAAATAAACACCGGTGATACCAAATAAATTATTAATACTCCACCACATACTTGCATTAGGAAGTCGCATCTGAAGAATCCCGCTCAAACTCACATATACTAATTAGTAGGAACAAATATTAAAAATATCTTGTTACGTGATTATCTAATTTGAATTTTAAATGTCCAAAATGGCCCGATATTGTCAGTTCTTATAAATTTGAACTCACGAACCAATGTCTTACTGTCGGACCCTATCCGACCGAATGCTCACCCTTTTTTGACGAGCCATCATTTATATAACGACCGAGTTCCGAAAAGAAATAAAAATTTAGATCACTGTGACGAATTATGTTTTGGGAAACGTGACTCCTATAATTCTTTGGAGAAAGGTATTACAAGATGTAGTTCTATCTAACTACATTAACCCTTACATGACAATAAATTTTTTGTTTTTGGTGGTGAATAATTTGTGAGGTAAAGTTACTTGATTAAGATTATAAACAATTTCTTTATTAATTTTTTTAAAACATCAAAATATAAAGTAATATTTACATATCAACTAAATTGTTCAACAGTCGTGGGGGAGTGAATGACCTTCCATTGGTTGGACTAGTCGTTGTTCCAACTGCCCTCCTCCCCCCCCCCCACAAGGGCTGATGGGTTAGGTCTAAGGCTGCCCCCAATAAGCGGATAGGAAGACCAGGGCTATTGGATCAAAACCAGATTTGATGAACCCACTCCGAAATAACCAATACTTACAAACACTCCCCCCCACAGTCTAGAAAGAACCGTAGACAAGAGACGGTTTGGTTTCGATTGTGTGGTTGGTTGGTTGGTTGTGGAGGAGTCATTTCTTCACCTTCTCCATCGCCTATCATCCCCCCAACTGACCCGAGTTAAGAGTAGTAGCCAAGAAGAGAAAAGGGATGATGGTCCTGTCTGAATTGGATCCCCACCACTCACCTCAATTTGTCAATGTGAGGATGTTGGGACTTCTCTTTCACGTGGCAGGGGAGCCACACACGCTTCACCACCTCCCATCCCATCCTTGTGTTTGTTTTACATCATCACTTATTGTTTTTGTTTCACATCACATCGCTCCAAATGTCTAGAATTTAGATGAATGAATGCGCATCCTATACATCATTTTCTCTCCTATTCATCAACTAAACACGCCTTCAACAAACTTAGGATCCCATCGTTTTCACTCTTAATCTGCAATCATCGACCATTGGGATGGAGAGATTGCCTAATCCTCTTGCTTATAATTTGGACGGTAATATGTTTAAAGAAAGAAAACAGGTAGATGGAGAAAAGATTTAGTTGTCGGATTATGAAATAAAATAATATCCTCCAACATAAAAGTTGTAATGATTTATCGATTGTAACGTGGTATTAACTTTGTTAGCACGAAGAAGAAATTCTTTGATGACATAAATTGATGAATATTTGTCATGAATTGAGGTGAGGTGAGGGCATACTGATCCACATTTAATTTCATTTTAATGAATTACAATACACTTGCTGTAATTTTTTTCAATATATGAAAAAATCTAAATCAACCTACCTCGTCCATGTCCAGCCAGACGCCCTCCGCCTCCTGCGACTGCTGCCCCTTCCACGGCCGCTGGAGGTTCCAGCAACGACTGCCGACAAGTCGGGCACGAAGAGTGAGACACCAGCCATGTGTCGATGCACTTCACGTGGAATCCATGGTGGCACCTGGGAAGAACCCTGACCTTCTCTCCGTCCAGGAACTCCCCCAGGCAGATCGGGCAGTCCGTCACGGGGATGCCACTCCCCGAACCGTAGATGGCGACCGGGATCCGCCGCAGAGTGCTCTTCTTGAGGCCGGTAGCGGCGAGCCTGGCCGCCGCCTGATCTGGGGTCTCGAAGGTGAAACGCCTGCTGCACCTGAGGGCACACCTCACGACAGAGTTCAGGCCAAGGGCACATATGAGGGCGCTGAGCAGGGCAGCAAGGATGATGACCATGTTGGTGTCGAAGTTGGCCTCACTGGCATAGGACCTTGTCTGGCTCACATTGTTCTGGGGAGGGGTGGGCCCGGCATCAAGGAGCAGGCGGTGGTGACGGTGGCGGTGATCCAGAACCATGCTGTTTAGCTAATATAGGAACAGGGGGAGTCCCCTTCCCACGACGCGCAGAAGCCGGGAAGGAAGGTTGGGGAACAAAACAAATCAGGCACTCGGGGTGGGATCCGAATGGGCAGAGGGGGAGTATCGGACGACAAAGGAGATGGAGAGGGTGAAATCCATCCCTTTTTGGGGAGGCCAACGCCCAGGAGGGGGAAGCACTCTTTCCTTGTCTTGGTGTGTTGGGGGACTCGTAGTTTTGAAACAAAACAGAAAAAAAAAAAAGAGGAAAGGAAGTAAGGTCAGAGCCCCCCCAAACTAATCTCACGTTCACAAGATGAAAGTGATCATGTCCTTTGGGGTTGGGGGATGGATTTTGCTTATTCCGTAAGCAGAAAAAGCACCCAATTACGTGGGTGGGGCTGATTGGGTCATTAATTATATTTTTAGGACAGGACTAAGGGGTGGTGGTGGGGGCACTTCATTTCATTACATTTACAATTGGATGGACCGAGATTACCTTGGCCTAATTACGAAATCAAGCATTGTCGTACTCTCAGGCCTATACCACCCCACCCGGGAAGACCAACATTCAACTCAAACCACATGCTGGTGTCTGGTCCCGGATAGGGAAGCCTCTCGTTTTAGATCGTATATTCGACTTTTATAGCTCCTCATTTTGTGGGTTGGATCAAATTATCTTTTGTTATTTTTCTTCTATTTTAACTAAGTTTTATTTAGTTTAATGGTCAAATGGCAAAATTAACCATTAAAGGGAGACTCTTGATGGTGACAGCCTTCCACGTTGCCTCGGACTCGGCCATGTCCTTTTTGTACGATCTAAGGATATGCGACTGACGATTCTCATCCGTGGTGTGGTTGTTGTTGAAGGATGGGCTTTGCAGTAATTATACCGTGTTTACACGAAATAATTTTTTCAAATAAAGTATAATCGATGCGTAAATAAAGTAAGTAAACTTTGCCCACAAAAGACAGTCGATTGTGCATACAAAAGATAGTCAACGGTGTCTACAAGAGTTGGTCGGCTGGGTGTACAGAAGTCAGTCGACTAGGTCTATAGAAATCCGTCAATCGAAAAGCTAGTCGATTTTGGCTACAGATGCCAGTTGACTATTCCGACGGTACGCAATCGACTGGGCCTACAGAAGGCAATCGACTGTGCTTACAGAAGCTAGTCGATTAGGCCTCTATAAAAGCAAGTCGACTGGATATAAGCCAGTCTTGTAAAGATAGTTAAAGATCTTAAGAACAATAGATCGATAGGAAAGAAGAGCATCGTTCCTTTTGACGAAGCCGCAGTTAGAAGTGGGTAAGGCAGTTAAAACCCAATTTCAGCACATGTTTAGCGGTTCACGACGGTTGTGTTCCAAAATCCACGTGTTTTTCGATTATTGTCCTACATTAATATAAATTGCTTAGTAAATGATAAAATAAGACATGCAGACAATCATTTCAACCTATAGATGGGCATCTAATTGTCAACTTTGCACTCTGTGCTCCATGCTTTGTTTTCAATGAAAGTGTGTGTTTTTTTTCATTGCTTTTGCTCTTGCTTTTCTCTAAAATTCTTAGTGATCACACCTACACACACCCACATCCATTCATGTCATAATTGCGACGTGTTAGTGTCACATCACATCCAAAATACGTTGTTGGCGACCATAGTAAGATACGAGATGTTTTCGAGAAATTGCACAGTGTTTTCTTCAAGCATTAACACGCCAATACATTGAGCATGGAATAAAATGGGATATGAACCTGCGATTCTCTGAAAGGGTTGTTCGATCGTTCGACAAAGATTTAGATGAGGCTTTGAAAATTGCCCTCCGAGAGTTGGATGCGCGAATTACGAATGCACGTCACCAGATTTTGAAAATTGCCTTCCGAGGGTTGGATGCGCGAATTACGAACGCACGTCACCAGAATTTGAAAATGGTCCTACGAAGATTGACGAAGAGGCTAGATAATTTTGATCGGAAATTAGAAAGTTTGCGTCAGAAGTATGTTCTCACTCCAACACATGTTCTTACAAAAACTTGACAAATAATTACTGAAGGTGATCCAAAATATGTGACACTCTGAAAATTCGGTAGACAAAAACCGTCACGTCATTCAAACAAATTGATTGTGAGGAGACCTACGTTGACTCAGTTCGCTGATTAAGAATAATCTGCTTTGTGGAATTAACGTTTCTTATGAAAGTCAAGGAGTTCTTGAGACTTTGGTTATGTGGGATATTTGAGAGTTTATTGAAAATGTAAAATAAAAAAAATCTCCTTGGAAGATAGTTTCTTTTGTCAAAGGAAAAATGTTTAAACAAGACCATTTATGGTCGTCAATTGTGGAGTTCATTCGAATAGAATACAATCAACGAGCAAAATAGAAGCTGCCTCGACTTGGCCCAGAAAAGCTAATCGACTGTTACCATAGAAGTGGGTCGGTGGTGCCTACAAAAGCCGGTCGGTGATGCTTGTAGAGGTTGGTGGATGGTGCCTACAGAATCCGATCGATCGTGTCTACGAGAGCCAGTCGACTAGGCCTACAGAAGCTCCTCAACCGAGAAGCCAATCGACTTTGGTTATAGATGCCAGTCGACTATGCCAACAGAAGGCAGTCGACTGAGCGTATAGAAGCTAGTTGATTGGGTCCATAGAAGTAAGCCGATTGGATAGACGTTAGTCTTGTGAAGAAAATTAAAGTTGTTGATAACAACTCGACTGAAAAGAAGAGCGGCGGTTCATTTTGGCGAGCCGACAATTACAAATGAATAAGACAGTTAAAGCCCAATTTTACCACATGTTTAGCAGTTATCGGCGATTGTGCTCCAATTTTCACGTGTTTTTTTTTTCAATTATTGTCCTAATATTAGTATAAATAGCTTAGTATATGATAAAATAAGACACAAATAGTCATTTCAACCCTACAGATGAGCTTCTAGTTGTCAACTTTGTGCTTTGTAGTCCATGCTTTGTTTAATGGAAGTGTACTTTCTCCTACTGTTTTGCTCTTGCTTTTCTCTAAAATTCCTGACTACCACATATACATACTCACATCCATTCTCGTCATAATCGCGACATATTTGTGGGACATCACGTCTGAAACACAGTGTCATTCTAATTCAACTTAGGGTTAGCGTAGTCTACCACATGTCGTAAAATTTTTTGTGTTAGATGGGTTATCCGATCCACGGAAACTAGGTTCAACTTGATGAGTGACACGTGCATCGAATTTCGTCTTATACGTCCTCAATTGCAAATAGTTTCTCATGTTAAAATGGAAAAAGAACATCCATTTTGGTCGTGTTTGTTTGTTCTGGTTTCAGGCGGCTTCTCCTAGTCAGATTATAACTCAGTTTTCACAGCATCATACAAAATTGACTAAAATTAATAAAGAAATAAAGTTAGTAAAAAAAATTATATAATTATTGAAAAAATGGTCATAAACTTTTCTTGTCTTTTTTATTTTCGAAAAGACATTCAAGTTCAGGTTTTACCTAAAATGCAGAATTTCTCAATACATAAATTTTATAAATTGCAAAATATTTAGTTTAAAATTACTACTTCTCTTTTTCGACTTACATATAATGTTACAATTAAAGCCACTCTCTGTAAAACAACACATGTTTTTAGTAAGAAAAACATATATGTAAATACAAAAGGATTGTTGATTTTACCTATATATTTTTTTTCAACACAAACTTTATGTAAGTTATATGTACGAAAAATATACAAATTTTTCGTAAATAAATTATTATATACAAAATAATTTATATACGTCTCTAACAACAACAAAAAAGTTATGAAATTTTGTGAACGTACATTTATTTAATAAATTACGAATTATTCTATTCTCTAAAAAATATATTTATAAAATACAAAAATTTTGTGAAGTGCAAGTATTATATAAACTCAATGATGATAAAATCATGTTAAAAATATCATTTTAAAAGTATATTGTGAGACAAATTTTACCAATACTTTACGAATTAATCAGATCCGTTTTACAAGAACTGACCAGACAAAATATATCTTCTAACTGTATTAATAAAAATTTATACCTACGAATTAATTGAATGTTATGTGGGAAAAAATTGAAAGAACAAAAAAATAATTATAATATGAAAATGTTTTATAAATTTATGAAAAATATGTTACGGAACTAAATGAAGAAAAGGGCAAATAAAGATGGCAAAATATCGATTTGTAACACAAATTATTAGCCAACTTTCTTTTGTGTCCCAACTTTTAAAAGTTATGTTTGTGGCCTTAAATCGATATTGTAAGTCTTTTGTGTCATAGTTTAAACTCCATTAATCAATTCACTAATTTAACGTTACGGAACTCGTAAGTTTTACGTGGCATAATTAAATAAAAAAATTTTGCTTAGGTAGAATATTACGTGGCCTTGCGGATTTTTGAATGAAAGGCTTGTCTTAGGGTTTGGAAAAAAAATTGAAACCCATTAGCTTGTCTTCCAGGGTGCGAACCAAGGGCTAGAAAATGCGATTTCCAGGGCAGAAGAAGGACGATTTGAAGGCAGGTAGAATTGTATGCTCAACTGGTTGAAGTAGCAATGAGTCATAGCGAGAACTCTGTAATGAGTGCAATGTCCGCGATTTCGACTTCTATTTTACAGGAAAGACGCTGTAAGCTTGGATTACGAGTGGCTTTTTCACGTCTTGGATGAAAGGTAATCCGGGAAGACGATTCATCCACTGTTCAGCATGGAAGGTTGTTTCTCGATGAGCAGGGAATTCTGTCATCTTTCCATGTTGTACTTTGTTGAATATTTTGCAGCAGTGAGTGATTATCTCTAAGGTTTTATTTTCTTTCTTAGGACAACGATTGTGGCTTCTTCGAATGGTTTGACGAAGCTCTCCTAATTCGCCAGAGAGAAGTAATATTGCATTTGGTCGAGACAAAAAAGTTGTTAGAAAGTAAGGTTGAAATGATGCAAAAGAGGGAATCTTCAATGGAAGATCAAATTATGAAATTGAGGAGAAGGTGGTCAAGTATAAGAAGATGCAATCATCTTATATGCTGGAAAATGATGCTAATCAAGTGAAAATGAAGAAAATAGAGAGTTTTACAGTTCATGACTTGCATTGCGGTGGTGCTTTGTACTGTTATTTTGTATTTAGGTTTTATGTAGTAGCATTGCAACTTGTTGTCCGTCATTGTTATTGCTGCTTGAATATTATGTAGTTCCTTGTCTCTATGCTGCTTGAATATTATGCAGCTTAAATATTGTGCTATTTGTTGGCTCTCTATGTTTTTCTGCTGGTATATAGTTGGTCAACCAAAATGGAAACCATGAAATCGTCAATCAACTTTCTCGAAACAGAATTCATTCAAATTCACAACCATAAGAATGTCAACAAAAGATCTTAGCCTTACTTTCTCTAGACTGTCAACAACCGAAAAGGCCTTATATTAACAGCAAGACATATACAAAACCATTCAAGGTCGTAGATTAACAAAATATAGGAAGCCAACTACTTCATCTACAAGTCATCGCTCTCCAAGTTGAGTTGTGTTGTACCGGGTATCACTTGTGTCATACTTTTCATTGTCGATAGGGACCTTGGAACTGATGCATTATCCATTTTAACAAGGTGTCGCTGCTTCTGATCCCATCGATATTGATGACGTCTCCGACGACATCCCTATCTCTTCATGGCTCAGTGGTGGAGGTCACTTGGCGAGCCAGAAGCGGGGCAACCCCCCAGTGAGGTTGATCATGGGTTTTTGCCTCCTCTAAGTTTCGAGACCGGGGCCTCCTCCTTAGGAAATGTTGATGTCGCTCAGGAGCTTCCAGGCGAGGCGACAGGCTTCCCTAGGGTCAGTTAATAGAGACCACTGGAGCGAACAGTGGAACCGCCCTCGGACGAAGTGAGAGCAATACATAGGGATGAGGCGACAGGAGCCCCCTAGGCGAAACGGTGGAAACCCCCCAAGGCCCATAAGTACGTGCTCCCTTGGTGACTATTCCGCGACTCGTGTCACTTATCTCTTTCCCTGGACTGCTATCTGAGTTAGGTGCCTTTGTGGCAGCCTTTGCATTCTCTGCTTGCTTCGGCCAACGTCCTCTTCTAACACAGGGTCGCTTCTGAGGAGGACTTCAACCAGCTGTTATCTGTGGTGGTTGAGATCAGCCAAGCAAGTACCAGTCGCCCGGATTTGGTCAAGCTGGTTTCCCTCTTTCGATGGTCCTTCTGGCACTCGTGGGACGAGTGATGTGAGGCTCTCGCTCTTAAAGCGAAACAAGAGGAGAGGGAGCTCGTTCTATCGTAGCCGCTCCCTTCCTCTGCCTAGATAGCGGAGCTCTTTGGCAAAGAAACTGCCCTGTTGAAGCGGAGGGAGGAGTTACAGGTCGCTATCCAGCGTCTTCAAGTGGAGCTGAACGCCATTTCTGCGGACCTCACTGTAGTTGGTCCGAATCTGGTTGCCGCTTGCACGACCGAGACAACCGAGCGTGCAGCCCTTGATCATACGAGAGAGGCGTACGAGAGCGATTGGGACAAGGCCCTTGATTTTGAGGCGAATGAAACCATGGTGTCCGGCATAAAGGACCGGATGAAACGCTTACTGTGTTCCTTGCCTCCCGTTTGACTTGTTACGTTTGTATCTGTCCCCAAATTGTGGGGAAACGTTTTGAGATGATATTTTTATGCATTTCCCACATCGTAGGTTTGTAGCTCTTTAAGTACTTGGCGTTGATTTTAAGGTTATGCAAGGCTCCATCGAGCCCCCCTAGGCGAGACGAATTCCCAAGATGGGATTCAATTACCCGAAAAGGCCCTTCCCAATTTGGTGTCCATTTCCCTTGGAAGTAGTCTCGGACTCGCTCAGGCAACCTGAGTTTCCAGACTAAGTCCCCTTTGTTAAATGACCGGGGAACCACCTTTTTGTTATAGTAGCGGGCAATTTTCCTCTTGTGTGCTTCCAGATGGTTTAGCACGTTGATCCTGGCAGCTTCTAAACCCTCATGCTCAAAGTGCATATCTTCTTCGTATCCCTCGTGTTCACCAAGGTGCCTTAGAAATCTAAGTGACCGATAACACACTTCTATCGGAAGCATAGCGTCGTGCCCGTAAACCAGGTTGTACGGGGCGATGCATGTGCTTTCTCTTTTAGTAACCTGTAGGGCTCATAACGTCTCCTGGAGGAGAGTGTATCATGTGCGCGAATTATTGCCAACCATCCTCTGTATCACTCGCTTAATGAGCTTATTAGCGGCATTTGCTTGCCCGTTTGACTGAGTATAGTATGGAGTTGAGTTGAGCACCTTAAACCCAAAATCTTCGGCGAATTCTTCCATGTGTTCGCCGTTGAACACCTTAGCATTGTCCACCACGATACTTTGGGGTACACCGTATCGGAAAATAATGAAGTTCTTAATGAACTGAATTACATCTTTCTGATCAATTGACTTATACGTTGACGCTTCTCCCCACTTGGTGAAGTAGTCTGTGGCGACGAGTATGTAAGCGTCCCCTCTACTTGAGTGAGGGTGGATTTCTCCCATGATATCTAATGCTCACGTCCTGAAAGGCCATGGTTTTATTATGATATTCATGTTGTTGCGGGGGTCGCTTCACTGGCCCGCATCGCTGGCAAGCCTGGCAGGCCCTGGCCATTTCGATGCAATTCTTGACCATTGTTGGCCAGTAAAACTCGTGTCGCTTGATTGCCCATCTCATCTTGATACCAGCCTAGTGCGTTCCGCATAACTCTTCATGTGTTTCCATCATGATTGGGATGGCTTCGTCCAAATCAACGCATCTCAGCAGGACGTCTTCATTAGTTTTTCTATATAGGACACCGTCGAGGAGTACTTAATGTCTGGCGACTACTCGTATCTTCCTTTCTACTTTTGCACTGGTATCCTTAAGGAATTGTTGTATGGTCTCCCGCCAATCCTCTTTCTGTTCGAATAAGTCGGCAGTTCGAACTTCCTCGGTCCTTATCCCAGCTTCACAGAACTCTGGCTTTTTGCTCACGAATAGAGTCATGTCGTTTCTGGGTATTTCTGAATCACTGATTAATCCTGAGGCCCATTGTGCCAGACAATTAGCCTCCTGGTTGTCATCTCGTTTTACATGAGCAATTTCAGCTCCCTGTAGTTTGGCGAAATGTTCTTTTGCTTTGCGTAAGTATCTATCAAGATGGGGTCCGTGACACTCACTTTGGTCAAAGAGTCGTTGAATCACTAGTTGGGAATCGCCGCATATTTTTACGTTTTGCAGCTTCCAGTCTAGAGCAATTCGTAGGGCCAAGATTAAGGCCTCATACTCTGCTTCATTGTTGGTTACTTTTCCATTGATGCGGTAAGCCATTCTGGTTTCTGCTTTCCAAGGTGTCTCGATAAAGATACCCGCGCCGGCTCCAAACTTGTTAGAGGATCCGTCAAACCAGATGGTCCATGGTTCGTTTGTTTGAATTTCCTCATGGGTGGCATCGAGATTGCCTTCCCCATAATGGGCGATGAACTCGGCTAAGGCATGGCCTTTGACTGAGGTTTGCGGCTTATGATAAATATTGTAGGCTGATAGCACTAGACTATATTTACCTATTCTTCTGATGAGCAAGGGGTTGTTAAAGAATACATTGGTTACCGAGGTCTTAGAGACGCCGTATACGTAGTTGGACCCGATGTAGTGCCTAAGCTTCATCACTGAGTAGTATACCACTAGGCAAATCTTTTCTATAGGAGTATATCTCTGTTCTGTTTCTGTGAGTAGGCACGACAAATAATAGTTCGCCCTTTCTATCCCGTCTTGTTCCTGCGCCAGCATTGACCCGATGGTAAACTGAGATGCTGCCATACAAAGAATGTATGGCACGTTTACATTTAGGGGCGCCAATACAGGGGGTTTGGTTAGGTAAACTTTCAGCTCCTGAAATGCTCGCTCGTGATGCAATGTCCATCCTATTTGACCTTTTTCCTTCCCCTTAAAGATAGTTGAGAAGGCGCTTTCGTATGTGTCCTCTTCTATAAATGTTTCTCTTGATTTTTTTGTTAAGATTTTAGTTGTTCCTCTTGTTAGATTTTTTAGAACATGAAATTAAATATTCTTATGTGATTTTATTTGATCTCATAAATTTTTTTGTGATTTTATTTTTTTGATAAAAATTGGAGTATCAATGCATACCTATTAATTGTTGCACTTGAGATGCATTTCCTCTAGTTTCCGAAAAAGACATTATATGCACTGAATTAAGTGAATTTGTCATCCTAAAATTAGGATTTATTTCTTGTCGTAAATATTCACTTGTAGCATACCACACCTCATTAGATTTATATAATTTTTCTATTGCGTGTACAGTTGTTCTAAATGAAACTACGTTCTTCAACATCTTGTACTAACAATCTCTTAGAAGGAATCGTTAAAAGATCATCAATCCCTAATGAAATGGATGTATTAGTGGCTTGCTGGAAACCCATAGTTTCGACTTAATCCAGAATGTGTGATGTATATGCCAGTGATCTATTTTATTAAAATGGTTAGACTTCACCTTTGAATACTCGTGCTTGTTAATATGCCAACAGTTCTTATAGACTTAAGAAGATACCCATGATTAGTTTAAAAATAATAAAATCTCTGAAAATTACATGGTAAAATGTATTTAATAAAATATAATGTATTATTTATGGTTATTTTGTCAATTTAATTAGTAAAATTCACTTGTCTAAAAACCAAACATATAATTTCATCATAAAAAATGTATCAGAGTTATATAAATTATTTAAAAATGTTAAGTTTAGTATTAATTGTACCTCACTTAAAAATTTAAACAAGAAACTCAATCTATTACAAAATATTTATGAAAAATTACAGATTTACTGACTGTTTTTTTATATAGTTAGATAATACATTTGGCATGTCTTACATAGACTCTATGAATTTTTTTCTTATTTAAAATCTTATTTTGATTAAAATAATTTAAAAATATTTTACTATTAAAAATTAGTAAAGTAATAATTATTAAAATTATGGAACCAAAATTAAAAATGTAACTATCTTATTTAAAAATTTTGAATTCCTATCATTTCTTAAACTTCTCTATTGTCCTCAATATTTTTTTTTTGTTTTTTTTATTAATAATTGTGAGTGATGTTTTGAGTATTTTCAAGAAAATTCAATTTTCTAAAATTATGATATTTATACTTTAAAAGAAACTTTTCTCACTATTTTCTTAATAATAATGTTAGTAAACTTTTCTTAACAATTTTTTAATTTATTAAATTAAGAAAATATTAATAGAGATTTTATAGTCGCTTCATAAATAATGATTATTGGGAAAAAAATGGAAATAATGATCGGGTGATGTGGGTAGGTACCAAACCACGTGGAGATGTGGTGAAGGAGAGCGGCATTCTAAAACCACCGGATCCCCACTTCAGACACGTGATTTTATTACCCAATATCCACGTCATCACCTACCTTCCACCTTGTGACGGTCGGTGACACGAGTTACGACGCGCCCTGGTATTTCCCGCAATTGCCCAGCTGGAATATCCAGTCCGTTGGTTTATTTAGGGATGCCTGCGTGTCGTCCAGATCGATGGCCGAGATTGCGCATGCTCATGTTCATTTGGGAAGGGCGCGAGAGTGCCTCGTGGAGGGAACAATCGTTGCGCGTCTCGCGTGTCGCTCACCTCGTGCCTTTTCTGTCCTAGTCACAACTTTATCTTGTGTGCTGGCGCTTCACCGGGTTTCTGTTATCAAGCCAATGGGATTCAATCTGTCGCTTGATTTATTAATCGTACGGTCCACAAATGCAGTTGCACGAGTTTGACCGTGTGGATTAATGTAGGAGATAATTTTCAGTTGCGTGGACAATAAAATGGGCAGACAAAGGCGAGAAGGCAATCAATCTTGGAGGGCTTTGCTAAGTAATCGAACCGAGGATCAAATTGACCGATTCCTATAAGAGAAAGAAGCAAACCCAATTTTGATCTTCCTCGTTATTCTTTCATTACCCAAAATTCTTGATCATCCGATCGACGCAAGAAGAGGAGAATACTTGGCGATCTTCTTCTTGTACCCGGTTCCATAAACCCAAGTTTCGTTTTCTTCATCTTCCTGCTGATCTCGATCTGTTTTCCCATTTTTCGTGCATTTTCTTTTTGCCTCCTATACGCCGCGGTTCGGATTTGATAGGCGTACGGGCTTCGATCCCTCCTCGCCGCCGCTGCCTCGCCATTTTCCTGTCGGAAGATGGCGTCTTTGAGCGTCCGCGATTTCAGGGGGTCTCGGGTAACCCTGCCTCGCCCCGAGACCGCCTCTTGTGCCTCTCCGAAGTTTTTCTCGCTAAGAATTGCCGGCCGACGCCGTGTGGTTTGCGCTTTGACGTCTGTCGTGCCGGCTCGGCTGATGGGCGTGCCCCGAAGAATGCCCACGTATGGTGAACAGAGCTCGTCCGTCTCTCACGAGAAATTGGATGATTGGATATCCAGATCAGTTACCGAGATTGTCAGGAACCTGAGGCAGGCGCCACTGTTCGTCCACGTCTACAGTAATGGCGGCATAGACGGAGATGTGTCGTTGGTTACGGAGAAGGCGGTGAAGGAGGATGATTGGGAGAGAGTGAAGGGGGAGTGGGAGAAGGGGGAGAAGGCAATGCCGGAAGGCGTGATCTTCGTGGAGGAGCTGGAGGAGAACGAAGAGGCAAACGAAGAAATTGGTGAGAACGCTGCTCGGCTCTGGGGATTGGTGGTGCAAGGGAGGGGAGGGAAACGGGGCCCGCCAGTATGTTACCTGTTGAAGACTTGCAGGGTGGGGTCGGGAACGGGGATCTGGTCGACGCACTTCTATTTAGTTAGGGTCAATGGGTTCAGAGAGAGTGCAAGATCACAGCTTATGAACTTCTGGCTATGCGACGGCTGGGGAACAAGGCTAGAAAGTAGGCAAAAGGGAAGGGTGCAGTCTGGGAATGCTGCTTATTGACAATTGCCCAATGATTCGATTATAGAAGGTTGATCATTCAAGGATTTATAACATGTGTACAGGGGGTGTTACCAAGGGACCCAATTCTTTGTTTTTTACCCCGTGGATGAACAATTTTTTTCAGTTTATCTGGTGTGATGATGAGGATATGTAAATGCTTATCACCCGAGAATTTGATTTGCTGTTGATTTCAATCTGAAAACTGGGAAGATCTCTTCAGCAGTTTAGTTACTACACATCATTGATCTGTCTGTTTGGATTCGGGATGAGATTGAATAAGTGGCTTTGATCCAGCACAGGAAGTTTTGGGAATGGTTTGTAGTTTATGTATGGTAACACAATAGTAACATTGATTGAAGCCTCCTCTTCTTCTTGGTGTATCCCTTAGAAAATTTTCAGTTGAGGTCTTGGATGTACTATCTGTCCTTGGAGATGTGGTATTGGTCCTAACTAACCCTTTAATTTTAACCACTGGGTTGAAATCCCTCCACCCTCCTTGAATTTGAACCTGGATGAATTGATGATGATAGAAAAACAAATCTGATATAAATATGATAAAAGTAGGAGAGGAGAGGAAGCACGTGACTTGCACGTGCAGTCCCCCCCCCCCCCAACCGGCTCCTTTTTTAAAAGTGCGCGCTTGATTCGTTGCCCCCTTTCTCCACTCCATTCCTCAAATTTCAAATGCCATAACAAAACGGCTCCCGACTGACAGAGAAAGGGCAAAACGATAAAGAAACAACAATTGCATGCCCCAAAGGCGCCCAAAGAGCAAACTCAGATCTGATTCCCTTCGCCCGCCCATTTTCCCTTTGTCAAAAAAAATCCTTTCTTTCCTACCAACCCACTTCAAATCGGCAATCTTCTTATTGGGTTTTGCGTCGGAAGTTTTTTTGGCGAATGCAAAAGTATTGTTCTACTTCGCGGGCACTCGTTTAGGTTTCCCCGTTGCGTGTCCGAAATCTTGATCGGACAACGTTGTCGGGACCCAATTTGGGGTTACGGGAAGAGATGGGGAAGCCGGCGGCGCCCCCAGTTGATTTGAAGGTTCGTTCAATTTCATTGGTTCTTAATTTGTTTGGGAAGGTTTTCTTTTTTCTTTTCTTTTTTTGGGGGGGGGGGGGGAGGAGGAGGATGTTGGTTTTCTTTAGAGAACATTAGGCGCCTGTTTTTGATGTGATGCGTTTTCCGAATCGGTTGATTTAGTGGGTGCAAGAACACCGCCGAGACCGAGAAGAAACCCCCGAAATTGGGGCCAGGAAGGTCAAGATGCGGGACCTCGAATCTGTGTTATTCTCCAAAGGTACAGCTTGTTCTGTGTTGCGACCGCGATTAGTCAGTTGGAGGATTAAAGTGTACGTCTTTGCATTTTTTTTATTTATGATATTTGTTTGAATGTTCAACTGGCTGGGTCGATTCAGGGTTGGTTAGGCTTACGTTTTTTGTTGTGCCATGTAGATTGAACTGTGAAAAGGTCAATCAGTTATTTCACTAGGCTATCTGTGTCGTGAAGACAGGCCAATTCTAAGTGGATTGGTGACATACCTTGGTTGTTTCGATCCTTCTTGATAGTTTTTTGTTGAAACTGATTTTAATCCACGTTGCAGGAATTCGTGCGCATACTTTGAAATTCCCAAAACACAAATCTGCTTTTGATGCTTCTCCATGTGGTGAGGAAGTGGCCTCTCAGGTTACTGAGGAGGGATTAATGGGTTCTAGATTGAAGGTGGCTGATGAAAGAGGAATTTCAGCCATGGACAAAAAGCATGGGCCCCTCCAACTTGATCTCAATTGCGACGCGTTAAGTGCCTGTGATACGGTTTTGAAACAACATGCTGAGGAACCTGAAGAAATGTATGGATCGTCATTGCTGATGCTGGATAAATCATCAGAGAATGGAGTTCCCTTCAGGTCAGGAGGATATAGCTTTGATCTGAACGAAGACGTCCCCACCTCTCTGAGTCAAAACCCATTCTACCTTTATAAGAAACTTGATCGGCCGAGGTCCAAAACTGTCTCAGAGTGTGGTAGCTCTACAGGACATACGGAGGAGAAAGATCCACTGGGGATTTGGAATGTAATGAAGCGAAACAGCTTTCTTTCTTCTTCTCATGGGGGAATACCTGTACCAAAACAACATGGAAAGAAGAGCAAGGACAAAGAACTGCAGAATAAGATCAAGCTTGCGAAGAAGGAGGAAGTTTATAGATTTGCGAAAATTGCTGCACCAAGTGGGCTGCTAAATGAATTGAATCCTGGCATTATAAACCATGTCAGAAACAGAAAACAGGTGCGTGCCATCATAGAGGCATTGGTGAGATCAGAAAGATCTGCAAATGGTGATGCTATTAGTGAACAAACAAGCAACTGGAAGGGCCAGAAGAAAGAAACTAATATCAGGAAGGAATCAGGTCCTAATGAGATGGTAGACAAGCGGATTTATTACCCTTGCAATTTTTTGGATCCTTCTGTATCAGGAAGAAAGGATAACACTGGATGCTCCACAACGTTCAACAAAACCCCGTTTTCTTTTTTCCCGGAGCAGCGAGAATACAATGATTCTATACATCATAGGGGACTAGTCAACAAAAGATTCCGCTTGAATCCTCACACTGACAGCCAAGATGATGCTTTGGCACTGAGCTTGTCATCATCGACATGCCAAGCCTCCGAAATTGCCTTCTCTGTGTCTGATCAAGACTTGACAACTCTGAGCAATATTGACAACCTATCAGTGAAAGGTGAGTCTTATATTGCATGTGGTATTTTTGCTATAGGGTCTATTAATGGTCCTTTCTCCTTTTCTTCCCTCTCTCCCTCCTGGAAAAATAGAGTTTCCCTCCTGTCCAATAACAAGTCCTGTAATTCTGGTGGAAAAATAGAGTTTCCCTCCTGTCCAATAACAAGTCCTGTAAGTCTGTACTTCTGGTTTCCCAGGGGCAAGTATTGCTTCACATTGGCTAGAATTACTTCATCAAGACATAAAAGCACGCTTAACAGGTAAAAATCTTTGAGTTTTCCCACCGAGGATGTGCAATTGATGTATCAGAGTGATTGTCATTTTCCTTGAGTTGCAGCTTTGCAGAGGAGTAAAAAGCGAGTTCAGGGTGTCATCAGCACTGAGTTACCTTTTCTATTATCAAAGGAATTTTCTTCTAATCCTGGAAGCAGCAGTCTATGCCTTGTGAATGAAGCTTCTCCAATATCAAGTAATAGAATCCCCGACATTCATGGGCTGAAGTGGACTGCTCTCTTTGAACAGATGGAAAAAGCAATTGTGGAAGAAGAGAAAGAACTTGTGAGTACAATGCATTCATTTATAAAGGCATTCAATCCTTGTGCCCCCTTTACCCATAAGGTTTTGCTGGAAAGTTCGTATAATGTGAATTGTTACATGAGGAATCAGAGATACTTGACATTCCAACCACCCATTGTTGGAATTTCAGGAAATTTGGCTTGGTCAAGTGAGGACAATGCAAAGACACGGCTTAAATGGTATCCAGCTTGTAAACTGCATTGCAGATCAAAGCAGGGAAAATCTGTTTCCTGCGGAGTTCATCTCCAGGTAAATCCTTTGCATTAGTATACAAGAGTTCTGTGATGCAAGTGTATTGGACCATTTCCTTCCTGTATTCAAACCTCGGTTACTGAATTTATGAGTTCTTTTCTTTCTGGGGAGGGAATATGAATTCCAGACGATGCCCTTTTTTGCTTATCTATGTTATTTCCATGGAATAGTGTCAATCTCATAAAGACGACTTATACTTAGATGCCTTTTGTATTGCAGACCCAGGACAGTAGAAAATTCGGAGAGAGAATTAGCCATCAAAGCTGCCGCGGCTTCCATTTACTCTACATGCAATTTCCTTCTAGCAAATGAGAACGTCTCCTGTTTTTGATAAACTTCTGCTAATGGCAGTCCTCTTGTACTTATAAAAGCTGACCCAACTAAAATAGCTCCACAATGACTCGATGGACTACTCAGCAGCAGCATTCCTTGCTTTCGTGCTATGATTGCTGGCCTTCTCCGCCGTGTAACATTAGAAACTCTCTGCATTGAGTTTAGGCCATGTTTGTAGAAGTCGAAATAGCTGATTGGATGTAGGATCATCAGCACTTACTCATTCTTCACCTGGAATTAACTTGTGAACGTTTCTGATATCCAAACTATTTTTCTAATTGATGTGGAAGTATGAAGCCATCACCCGCCCTTCATGCCACTGGCCTTTGTTTTTCAGATGGATTAGTACCCACATTTGTTGGGGAAATCCCGTTTTGTTGGGTAAATCCGTTCTAAATTAGTACCCTTGTCGGCCTTCTTAATTAGGTAAATTCTCATTCACGACCAAACGGATGAAATTTGGATTTGATTGGTCCTCGATCCTCATTTTAACTCATTTTCCCGCCCTTTCTAACAGAATCCGAGGTTTTATGCATCCTCCAACCGCCGGACAACCAACGAGAAGTATGAACTCGAGCCTTCACATATTCCGCCGGCTATCCACATCATCAACTGTCGGCGCCAAAATCAAGACTTTGCTCCAGCAATCCCGGTACTCGGAGGTGCTCGGGTTATACTCCCCCCTGAATGCCAACAGATTCGTCTTCCCTTCCCTCCTCAAAGCCTGCGCCTCCATCGGGAGCCTTCGCCATGGGGAGGCTCTACATTCCGCTGTCATCTCCATGGGATTTCAGTTCGACCCTTACATTGCTAGTTCCTTGATCAATATGTACGTCAAGTGTGGGCCCCTTGAGGATGCGTTGCAGCTGTTCGAGGTTTTGATCGAGAGAGAGGAGTTGGCCCAGGACGTCGCGATTTGGAATTCCATCATAGAAGGCCACTTCAGGTCAGGAAGGTTTGACGAGGGGACTTGGGTGTTTCACAGGATGCTATCCCTGGTTGTCAAGCCGGACGGTCACACGCTTTGCTTGTTCTTGAGCTATTGCGGGGATTGTGTGCAGGGTAGGGAGATTCATGGGCATGTCCTCAGAAGTTTGTTGAGCGGAGACCGTTATTTAGAAACAGCAGTTTTGGATATGTACTTGAGATGTGGGTTACCACGAGATGCGTTTGTTCTGCTTCATCATTTGGAAGATCTAACCAATGTTGTCGCTTGGAATGTCATGATAAACGGTTTGAACAAAAATAGCATGTGGGAGGATAGCTTGTGGGTGTATTCTTTGGCGAAGACTGAGAATGTTAAGCTGGATTCGTCGTCATTTTCTACTGTGTTGAAGGCTTGTGGATGCTGTGAAGGCATGGGCTTCGGGAAACAAGTTCACTGTGATGTGATTAAGACGGGGTTTCAAGATGACCCCTATATGAATACTTCACTTCTGACTATGTATGCAAAGTGTGGTTTGGTTGAACACGCAAGTAGTCTTTTCGAAGAGTGTCTCATCAGACAAGTTGTATCATGGAACGCAATAATCTCTGCTTACGTTAACAATGGATGCCTCGATAAGGCCCAGGCTGTTTACTATCAAATGAGAGTTGTGGGAGTATCTCCAGATTCTGTGACGTTGTCAAACGTTTTTTCCTGTTGCAGTGCACATGAGTTACTGGACCTTGGCAGATCGGTCCATGCTGAGTTGATTAAAAAACCTGTTCCAACAAATCTAAATCTACAGAGTTCACTTCTTGCGATGTACTCCAGGTGTGGGAGCATCGGGGATGCCAAATTAGTCTTTGATGAAATGGTGGAGAGGGATGTTGTATCATGGGGTTCCATGATGGCAGCATTTTGTCACAATAATAAGTTTGAAGAAGCTCTTGGATTTTTCAATAGAATGGAAGCTGAAGGGGTGGGGCCAGATACCAACATCTTCGTGGGTGTCATCATTGCTTGTGCTGGACTAGAGGATGTATCCTCGGGTCTGAGAGTTCATGGGTTTGCAATGAAGAGTGGATTTGATTCAGATGTCTTCATTGCGAGTTCCCTGATTGATATGTATTCAAAATGTCATTTACCAAACATGGCTGCCAGTTTATTTTCAATCATGCCACATCGGAACCTCGTGGCATGGAATTCCATGATATCCTGCTCCTGCAGAAACGACCTGCCTGAACTTGCCTTGGAATATTTCTCACAGATGGTGGAGCAAGGTATATGTCCAGACACAGTGTCCATAACCAGCATTCTTGCTGCAACTTCATCTTTAGCGGCCTTGCTCAAAGGAAAAAGCATCCACGGATATATGATTAGATCTGGAATCCTGTCTGATACTCAAGTGAAGAATGCATTGATTGACATGTATGTGAAATCTGGAAGTCTGGAATATGCTGAGCTCGTCTTCAGAAACATGTCTCACAAGAACTTGGTGACGTGGAACTCATTGATAACCGGTCATGGTTATCATGGTGATTTTGATAAATCCTTGAAACTATTCAATGAGATGAGAGATGAGGGAGCTATCCCTGACAACGTGACGTTCATGTCATTGATATCATCCTGCAGGCATTCCGGTTTGGTTGAGAAAGGCCTGCAACTTTTTCACTCAATGAGAGAGGAATATAAGATCCAGCCAAGAATGGAGGACTACGTCAACATAGTTGATCTCTTGGGCCGTGCAGGACGCTTGGATGATGCTTATGGTATCACCAAAGGCATCCCTATGTCACCCGATAAAGGCATTTGGCTTTGTCTGTTGTCTGCCTGTCGAATTCACGGAAATGTCGAGCTTGGTGAGATTGCAGCTAAACATCTATTCAATGCAGAACAGGCTACAGGCAGCGGTTGCATTCCATTGTTGAACATATACTCTGAAGCCGAATTATGGGACAGGGCAGCACATATGCGAGCATCTATGAGAAGTGAGGGATTAAAAAAGAACCCGGGTCGTAGTTGGATTGAGATGAAGGATAGCCTGGAGGTTTTTTATTCTGGAGATTGTTCCTCCCAAAGAACCGAGGAGATTTACTATATGCTCAACTGTTTAAGTAGGATCATGGCTAAGAGGACAATAACCGAAGAATGCATGGAGGAGCTGTGGGAAGCAGGATGATCTCATCTTTCGGTTTCTGTAGACTACTATCAACCTGAGAAGCCTCTTTAAATTTTAGAGAAGCTAATGATGAAATTCTTTGCTAAAGATTGCATTAATCCTCTCAATGCACAGCCACAGCTATTCTATTACAATCCACAGTTATAAGGACCTGAATTGTCACTCCAGTTTATCTCGGCATCTTTCACTATCATGTGTTGAAAAAGCCACACAACAAAACTACTTAAAATATGCAATATTAATAACTAAAAAGAAATATACAATTTCTGATGGAGAGAATGCCTCATGTATGGATTTAACTCAGAGAGGAACCATGGACAAAAATGTACATCTTGAAGCGACAGAAGTCCTTTCAATGGTCTGTCCTCACATTCCGGATGAAGACGTCCGGTTTATTCTTTGTGCCCCCAATCTTGGAGCAGCTGGCTTTGCTGGTTGGGCTCGAGCAGATAAAGGCTTGGCAGTTGTTGTAGGAGCAGGGGCAGCAATTGCTGCCCAGGGGTCATCATCATTCACCGTGGCTGCTGGTTTCACGTTCAGAGGTTTTGAGCTCTTCGGCATAGGTGCAGCTATTGATCCCCACAATTCATCATCTTCCTCTCTCATAGTCTTGGAAGTGGTGTTGGGTCTCAAATTTGATGCTGAATTGAGGAAAAAAAAACCAACGCCATTTTATCTATTAGCCTAAGCAGGAGAAGAAAACAAGAGCTTACCATGGCAAGTGACAAATAGGTTGCTCCAGATGTATACTTGCATTGAAAAGTCAATCATCAAAACTGAACCACAAAGCTCAGATCGATGACAACGTCCTTACCTTGTGGTTTGGAATGGGGCACTGGTTGTGATACAGGCCTTTTCTGGGCTGCTTGGATGTTTGCAAGAGCAGGAGCTGGCTTAGGCTCTTCGAGGGGCTCAAGATCATCCCAGCCATCCTTTTCACTCTCCTGTTCTCCATGAATTCCATTCTCCACGTCTCCCCATCCATCAGTTGATGTTGGAGATGGAGGCACAGGCTGATCAGACAATTCTGTGCTGGAACTTGGACGGACCATAGTTGTACTTGGGGTCTCCACCGCTATACATGTAAAACACGAGATCAATTTTAACCTCCAATTTAAACCGCGGAGATGGATTCAGAATATGCATGGACACCTGAAGTGACAATGGCAGCATTCATGGTTATCTATTTAATGATGATGATGAAACTAAAGATAATAGTCAAGCTCAACCAAAGAAAAATCCCAAGAAAGTTACTTGAAGTAAGCTGGTATATCGTGATCCATGGTAGTCTACTTAATGAGACCAATAGCGAGAGCAAACTGAGGAATCACAAGAAACATCCTGCAAAACTCAATAAAGCTTACTTAAGCTTGTGTTGGGGGATGTAGAAGATGCAGTTGTGCCAGAATTTGCAGTTGCAACTGGTGCATGTTCCGATGGTTTTCCTTTAAGCGTCAAGGAGCTCATCGCCCATCTGCAAGAACGAGTCAACTGAAGTTAACTGTACTTGAAAAAGCAAGCTTATCATACCTCAAATGCAGAGTCCAATGTTAATTGAACAGAAACTTATCGAAGGCAAATAATCTCTAATCTCACCCTAGTATACTAGCATTTCCTGGTATAGAAGAGATTCCAGCATGGGTAGCTCCCGTAGAATCTTCAAGATTTGACTAATTCAGAAAAGACGAAGAAGTTTTCAAGTGATAATCAATCCAGATATCCACCAATAAGAAGACACATCGAGGACGGAAATTTTCAAAACAAAGAGAGTAATATATAAGATCACAATACAGAAATCGACTAACCCAGCTACGATTTGGAGCTTAGTATGGTCAGTAAACATATGGGAATATTGATCGGAATCTGAAAGGACAAACCTTTTCATAGTGATGCTTCAATAACTGCAAAAATTGTTCAACAGCCTGAAATGCTTTCGTTCTAACGTCACTGTTAATTAAGAGAAAAAATTGAAATAAGATGAAATCTATAGAAATGGGGTGTCCAGCCACAAAGATGTGTTCGTTTTATACTATCAATCAAAGTATGAAAATACGGGATAGATCTTTTGCACCAGGACATTCCGACTACGGACCCTAATGATGTTTCTGGTTTCCGAATGGTGTAATCTAAATGCTGGGCCTTTTATGGCATAACTATGCAATTCCCTTTCTACCAAAAAGAAGTATGAAAATAGACATTGCGATGGAGGAATCCAGTTAAGTGCAAACAAAATCAAATATACATATAAAAGATCCATGTGACACGATAAAAAACACATGTTAAAATCTTTCAAAGATACATCGAATTATTACAAGGGACCATTACTTCTCGATCAAGCTGAACCTGTTTGTACCTTTCCTGCTCAAACAGACAGGCTAACATAACAAGGCTTCTACCCTCTAGATCTTGTCAAGAGGAACTTTAAAAATGTAGGAAAAAACTTATAAGCCACCAGGCATAAGACCAGAACAAGAAGCATAAAAAAATACCCCATTCCTCAGAAAATATTAAATGTGATGGAGGGTAAAGGTGAAGTTGAAAAATAAATAAAGAGGACAAAAATTATAAAAGAGGAAGTTAATTGGTTAAGATCACAAAGCATAATGCAACAACAAAGTTCCATCATTTTACAAATATTTCAAAAAATAAAACTGCATATATATAATATATGCTCAATCTTCCCAGTAGCTTATTGTTTCACCTCAATATCTTACTATATAAACAATTGAAAGTAAATACATGGACGGAAGAAGGAACTTACTTGTCTGGATCTATGGTTAGGACAACTATGTTGGGCAGAATTCTAGTAGCAATTTCTGTAACATCATAGTACGAACTTGTTGCACATAAGGCCATAATACCTGCCCAATTGAATATCAAGAGTAAAATCAACAGTCAAAAAGCTCTCCCAATCAAAGAATGAACATTGTTCACTTTAAAAAGATACACAACATGAAGGATATCTACTTTGGTTTATCTACTTAAGAAACTTGAATATTCCGGTTATTTGAGCACATGACATCCCAAAAATAAGCATAAATACACAAAGATAGAGCACGAATAGGATCTCACCTGCTCCTCGAGCAGGAGAAAATGTATCACGTAATGCACGAACTGTAAATGCATTTATCAAGACTCTCTTCCTAGTCTGCAGGAAAAATGACAGTCCATGACCACTGTACTCAAAAAACAGAAGAATGCATAACAATTCTATTTTAACCAGCAATGCAACTGAATAAGGAAAATGCGGGAGCAAAAAATAACAAAAAATTTCCAGAGCCTGAAAAGATCTACTAACCCCTTCATTCAAGTAGCTGGCAATGTTGCCCAGCAATATGGTTGTATTGGTTCTGATTGCCGGTTCTTCATCTACCTGCAATTGGAGACCGCATAGATTTGCAAAACATATGGAAAGAGGCTAGAACTTTGGTATTGCAAGAGATGTCTCATTCAGTTATGAAATGAATTTCAAGAATTCAGGAACAGATACTTGTATCTCTCGCATTGACATGATTGCCCAAACAACGGTTCTTGTTGTTAATGAACTGCTTTTATGAGAAAAAATAACAATGAAAGACCTTAACAGGAGCATGATTTCACCTGCAATTTGGACAAGAACTTCAATAATGATGTTGAAATCGTGCGCTGGGACAGCTGCAAGAATAAGCTCAACTTCAGGTAAGGGTGAAATATCAATTTATGGACAGTAGATCCTGCCAATTCATATTGAAGAGCTGCGGCTCTTTAAAAATCAATGACATAAGAACAATCCCAGAAATAGGTCCATTTTTTTTTCTGGATCGGTTAAAAGATTTAGAAAAAGAATATAATGTAAATCATATTATAATAAAAGAGCACAAATTCTACCTTGGGAGCAAGAATGAGCATCGATTTCAGAGTTAATTCCCGAAGGAAAGCAGATGTATCTGAAAACCCAGTTGCTATATGAGGGTAAACCTAGACATTACCAGAACAATATTCCAAATGAGAAAATTCTCTCTGAAGTAAAGTTGCTCAATCCATTTGAAGATAAAATTTCTAATAATTGCACTCACTTTCTCATCAACAGTATGAGCTGATAATGATTCTCCAAACTGATCAATGTGCTGCAGAAGACCGACTCGAATAGCACGATCATTAGAAGCAAAAAGCTTCACTATTGTTGGTAGAACCTAGAAAAATAAATTAGGTAACTAATTGAATGAAAAGAATATCATAGGAACCTATCCATATATGCAAAAAAGGAAAGAAAGTATACTGCTTCTTAATAAGCAGTTGGAAGTGAGCTCTGTTCAGATGAAACAAGTTCTTGAATGATTGAATCTCGAGAATGCTTATATCGTGAAATAACCAATTCTGGCATAGATCAACACAACTGTAACTATATCTTAATGAAATAATGAAAGAAACAATAGAAGCTCTCTACCTTGGCATTAAACTCTTCAGGGGAAAGCCAAGAGCCCATCTTCAATAAAGCAGTCAAAGCAGGTGCGGCAGCTGAACCAAATTCAAGGGCAGAAGCTAGTAAAGGAAGTAACTGCCAAAAGCAGATTTAAAAAAATCAACATAACGTACCAAAGAGCAATATTAAAATCTTAAGTGACAGAATGGAAACTCCGCGTGATGACCTTTTTCAATACGATTTGACGGGGAAGTTGTTCGGCTAAATTTGGCAGTTTGCGGAAGAAAGTATCCTTCTCCACACTGTCCTTGAGGTTAAGAATCTCCATAAAGTGTATTGTGTCCACTAGCTTATTCTGGAGATACTCTGACAGAGATAAATCAAATATCAGTGAACAAACACCAAAAATAAAAAAAGAGACGTTTACGTTAAGACAATGGAAAAGCACGGGACCAATAATGCAATAAATGACAGAAATTCCATTACTCAGTCGGTCCATACGTAGGAGAGTGCTTACTATTTCTTATCTTAATTCTTACCATTACTGCTATCCTCCAGAAAGGACAACCCATTCAGCAGAGAAACATGAAGAGAACTACCCATTCTATGACAGTGAGAATATGAGATAGATGGAGACATAATTGAACACAAGAGGATCTAGACTGATAAATTTATGGCATTAGCGAAGCTATTTCATGTACGAGAGACATGAAGGGGACCTAACATGGCATTCACATCCCAACGTACCAAACCTCGAATGAAATTAAACGCATGCAAAGAAAAACTCAACTCAGCTGTTACTTACAGTTCTAATGGTAAGTGCACTTCGATGAGAGAAAACATACCACTATTCTCTAAGAGCTTCGACGAATTCAACCTGCGAGAAGGCATGGAACTCAAGAGGCGCTGATAATCTGGAAGCAGAGACTGTGGGACAGAAAAATAGATGCATGGGAATGAAAAGATATTCGGGTAAAAAAAAAAAAGACTTGTTTGTCAAATGAAATTTTTTAGTAAAAATTTATCAAAATGAAAATAATTGCATTAAAAAAATGAGAAAACTTTGAAGACCTTTGGTATAGGAGCAGTGTTCCGCAACTCTTCTGTGGTGCTCAGCTTTGCACCAGAGAACAGTTCATAGAAAAGACATCCTAATATTGCCAACAAACGAGTAAGATCATTGTGATCAAGAAACCAACATTGGAATAAGCTGTCAATTATTTAACTTTAAAAGGAAAATATCTCATCTTCATTAATCTGTTTTAACTGAAAGCATTCTACTTAGCAAATACACAAAGGACCAATTACATCTGTACATCATATCACTTACCCTAACTTGTCAAGATAGGTGTTAACTCAAAGAAGTACATAATTTTTCTTTCATTTAAAGTATAATGAACATACCTAGTCCCCACGAATCAATGGCCCAAGGAGGAGATTTTCTTATGGAGGCCCAGTCAGACTTTACCAATTCTGTCGGTTTATACTGCGAGCCAACTAACCATTCGTATTGCTGCATACGGAAAAACAGTGTATTATGCAATGACCTAGGGAGTCTATTTTTCCACAATTTCTTAAGATAAGACACCAATATTCCCACCCGTTGAGTCTAAGTGGGCCTCCATAAAAGGAACACAATTTAATATTAAAAGAACAGATCAATACATTATTGGGTCTGTAATTACCAGCATAGGTCCAGTTGCAGAAGGATTATTTCCATCAAACTCAGATAAAACATCAAAGGCATGAAGTTTCCAATCCAAGGTTTGAGTAACCACAACACTTGCCAGACAAACATTTCCATGAACCTGTAATCAAATACATTAGCCTTCAGTGAGAAGCAATTAAATTCAGCAATGGAACATAAGGCATTAAAACATAAATTAATGAGAATGGTATTTCCACAATGAGAAGTATTTGGACTAAACGGTAAGACAGTATTCTCCTACTCTATCAAGCAATCAAAAGTACAGACAGAGGACACAGGCAAAGAAGGCTTACAAGTTTACAGTCATTATTCAGGAAGCTCACTGCTTTGGCAATTTGACTCAATCCCCATGCATAATACTCATCCCTGCCACCAGAAAGACAATATTAGGATGCCTTGTCGAAAAAACCACTAGCATGTCTCCACTCTAGCAAATCGATTCGGCATGTACATAGTCGACACTTCTGACATCGTTAAGTCGAAGCAGGGCGGGATCCCCATAGTGATTCTCCCTCATATCTAACAACAGGTTAAGATCCTGGTCAATGCTATGATTATTTCAGCTCATTGACAAGCTGTCTCCACCTTTACAAACGGCTGAATCTGGCATGTTTTCATCGATGTGGATTACCTAAGTACAAATTATGAACTAGCAAGTTTGACATATAAAAGCGCTGCTGTACTACTTGGAGTTATCCGTACCTTTGAGTACCTTTCAGGCTCAATTCCTTTAATTTCTCGGATAGAGGCATTACGGGTTCTGTCACAATGTAGATGGTTACTTTGGTGCTCAAACTGTCAATGGCTTCAGCTTCCGTACTATGAAGAAATGGTAGTATGTTGGGATGTCTCACCTGAAAAACAAAAAAAAAGAAGAAGAACTAATCAGAAGCTGATACATCCAGCAAATCAAATCAAACTAGTCCATGTCATATCTATTTTTTTAAAATTCAATATTAAAGTAGAAAAACCTAAATCAGTGTTCTCATGAAAGCAGCTTACAGTACGTAGTCTTTTGACCCCATTTCGTCCAGCAGCTAAATGTCCGTCTTGAGGATTATTGCCAGAAAGAGCAAAGATCGAAACTGGAGAGCCATCATCCTGTAGGAATTACAAAAGATCGCAGCTCTAAAGCACATCACACTAAATAAAAGAGCTCCCACAGCTACATGAAAGAAGAAAAATAAACAGCACAACACGATGCGCAGGACGAACATAATCATCACATCACCATCACCAAAGTGCTCTAAATCAACAACACATCAGTTATAATCACATCCGGGATAGATCAGGCACGGAGGGAACACACTCCTAACACTTGGATTGATCGAAAAGAGCCCAATTTACCCAGAAGGATACCAGAAGCAAGACGATCCCATCAAAAAACAAATCAAGAAATAAAAAAACTGGAAACAGGGAATGAGACCCGGGAGGTGCCGCGGTAATGGAGCCAGGAGCCCCAAGAAGAGTGGTAAGGCTCGCCGAGGTTGTAAGGGAGATCCTTCACTCCCGTCCCGGATCCACCCACCACTCCCTTCAAGAACTTCAACATCTCCAATTCTCCTTCCCCTTTCCCTTTCAGAGCAGAGCAGCAGCGTACGAGATTCGACGGAGGTGGGGGATCCGAAGGGATCCGATCTGAAGAAGAACGAACGCCAACAGATAGATCAAAAAAAGGAGCGGAATGACAGTTCCCCGTTTTTACTTTCTCAGGCAATCGCGAACTTGGGCTTCACTTATTCGTAATTAGGCCCATACTGGACTTCGAAACTGTCTCGTTAGGCCCAACTAACATCAGCCTCCCTCTAATTTGGTGAAAATGTTATGGTTTGTTTATAATACGCGTTCCAATGAATTTTTGTTACTTTCCTTTTTTCTTTTTTTTTTTCGCCCGGTTTTCGGAGTTTTGTTCCGACTAATCCGGAATCGACTCACGTAGGACACCTGGCTGTGGTGGGTGAGTATTCCAACAGGTTGCGTACGGTAGATTTCGAACCCGAGACCTCCTTAAGGAAATCCAAGCTCCTTACCACTTGAACAAACCATATGTTAGTTACTTTCCATTTTCACAAATAAGCATTTTTGAGATCGTATATAATCAGCATCGTAGCTTTAACTCGTTTCACAATTTCGTAATTAGCCAATAATTCATTCTCGTCGTGTTGGAGCGGAAAATGTTGTTCCTCGCAACACGTGTCGAATTTTACAGTGAATGTGGTCACCGTTAAAGTGAAAGTAAACGCAATACAATAATACTGAATTTACAGTGTCTGGTGTTGTACACCTCGAAGTTAATGAATACAAATATAACAAGTAAACAACAATATCAGAATTCAATACAACGATACTGAGCTTACAGTGTTACACTTATAGACATGACTCGGATGGGATAACAACAAGAAAGGCCTGGTGACGATTCACGACGGTTGAGGAAGGACGAGAGGCGGTCGAAGCAAACTCCTTTCGTGGAATTCACCTTGTGGAACAAAGGTAGCGACGGACGTGGACACTAAGGGCCTGAGGCTCACCCTAGTGGTGGGTCGAAGGCGGGATTTGATCGTCAAGGGCCGGAGGCTCACCCTGACTGTGGAAGGATGCTAAGGGCCGGAGGCTCATCCTGGTAAGATAAAAGCAAAAGGTAAAAGACTTAGAGTCTGCGTTTGTGTTTGTCGTTGTTGTTGTTGTGTTGTCTGTTAAGATCCTTTGTAGCTTGGGATCTTTTGGCTGTAGTCACTCAGCAGATTCGGGATATTCTTGGATCGTGTGTACGATCTCCCTCCTATTTTGTAGGAGACATGTTCGGTGTATCTCAATCCTCCATTCCGAGCTTGCCACACGTCCTTCTCTTTGATCGTGGCGTAGTTGTGTGCTTGAAAGTGTTCTTGAATCGCGGCCAAACGAGACTCTCAGCGTGGTTGGTATTAACTCTTGAGCTCAGTAGCTGCCTCTCGAGGAGTCTCCTCTTGAGCGCTCCAGAGCCGACTCTCGAACAGGACGCTTCCCAGTGCTCGGGCTTCTTCTCGAGTACCACCTCTCTGGGCTTCATTGTTTTGGCCCACTTGAGACAATGCTCGAAATTCATGTGTCAACAATAAGCCCCCCTTGTTAAACTGTGGGAACTTTATGTTTATCTCGAAACGGTCGCGTTTTACTGCGAATCTTATCGAGTAAGTCTCTTTTCCCGCTCTTTCCATTCATCAAGCTTGGAAGGCCAATCGTCTTCAAAACCCTCATCTCTTTTCGAATCCCGAATCCGTTTCTTCACCCAAGTTCCACCTTTTCTTTGATCAAACCGTGTTTCTTGCCCTTTCTTCCCCTTAAAGTCGTAAACTTTTCTTCGTCGGAGTGCTGCTAGCGAGTGATGGCTTCCTAGACGGAATGCGATTACGTCTGTTTTGGCGGATACCGCATCAAGACGTGGTCATTGCTATTTCGGGTTATGAGCCGCCAATTCTGACCATGGGTCCTCTACTTCCGTTGTCCGCTTTTAAAGAGCATGACGTTGCCCAGACTTATCTCCTGACATCGCCGACTTTTGCGGTATGCCAACCCGATTTTTGCGCTCCCGTTTCATGGCTTAGCGCTAAAGAACATGTAGGGTTCCCTCCCACTGATCCTACTACTAAAAAGTTGTTTAAATTGTGGGAGGATAGTTGTGTGCTTGATAGTGTTCTTGAATCGTGGCCCAATGAGACTCTCGAGCGTGGTTGGTATTAACTCTCGAGCAGTCTGCTCTCGAGTGCTCAAGAGCCGACTCTCGAACGGGACGCTTCCCAGTGCTCCGGCTTCTTCTCGAGTACCACCTCTCTAGGCTTCATTGTTTTGGCCCACTTGGGACAAGGCCCGAAATTCATGTGTCAACATTAAGTCCCCCTTTGTTAAACATAATGTGGAAACTTTATGTTTATCTCGAAACTGTCACGTTTTACTACGAATCTTATCGAGTAAGTCTCTTTTCCCGCTCTTTTCATTCATCAAGCTTGGAAGGCCGATCGTCTTCAAAACCCTCATCTCTTTTCGAATCCCGAATCCGTTTCTTCGCCCAAGTTCCACCTTTTCTTTGATCAAATCGTGTTTCTTGCCCTTTCTTCCCCTTAAAGTCGTAAACTTTTCTTCGTCGGAGTGCCGCTTGTGAGCGATGACTTCCCAGACGGAATCCGATTACATCCGTTTTGGCCGATACCGCTGACTCGCCAATCAAGGCGCGGTCATTGCTATTCCGGGTTATGAGCCGCCAATTCTGACCCTGGGTCCTCTACTCCCATTGTCCGCTTTTAAAGAGCATGACGTTGCCAAGACTTATCTGCTGACCACGCCGACTATTCCGGTATGTCAACTCGATTTTTGCGCTCCCGTTTCATGGCTTAGCGCTAAAGAACATGTAGGGTTCCTTCCCACTGATGCCACTACTGAAAAGTTGTTTAAATTGTGGGAGGATAGTTGTGTGCTTGAAAGTGTTCTTGAATCGTGGCCCAATGAGACTCTCGAGCGTGGTTGGTATTAACTCTCGAGCTCAATAGTTGCCTTTTGAGCAGTCTCCTCTCGAGCGCTCAAGAGCCGACTCTCGAACGGGACGCTTCCCATTGCTCCGGCGTCTTCTCGGGTACCACCTCTCTGGGCTTCATTGTTTTGGCCCACTTGGGACAAGGCCCGAAATTCATGTGTCAACATTAAGGCCCCCTTTGTTAAACATAATGTGGGAACTTTATGTTTATCTCGAAACGGTCACGTTTTACTACGAATCTTGTCGAGTAAGTCTCTTTTCTCGCTCTTTTCATTCATCAAGCTTGGAAGGCCAATCGTCTTCAAAACCCTCATCTCTTTTCGAATCCCGAATCCGTTTCTTCGCCCAAGTTTCACCTTTTCTTTGATCAAACCGTGTTTCTTGCCCTTTCTTCCCCTTAAAGTCGTAAACTTTTCTTCGTCGGAGTGCCGCTTGCGAGTGATGGCTTCCCAGACGGAATCCGATTACGTCTGTTTTGGCCGATACCGCGAACTCGCCAATCAAGACGTGGTCATTGCTATTTCGGGTTATGAGCTGCCAATTCTGACCGTGGGTCCTCTACTCCCGTTGTTCGCTTTTAAAGAGCATGACGTTGCCCAGACTTATCTCCTGACATCGCCGACTATTGCGGTATGTCAACCCGATTTTTGCGCTCCCGTTTCATGGCTAGGGTTCCCTCCCACCGATCCTACTACTAAAAAGTTGTTTAAATTGTGGGAGGATAGTTGTGTGCTTGAAAGTGTTCTTGAATCATGGCCCAATGAGACTCTCGAGCGTGGTTGGTATTAACTCTCGAGCTCAGTAGCTGCCTCTCGAGCAGTCTCCTCTCGAGCGCTCCAGAGCCGACTCTCGAACGGGACGCTTCCCAGTGCTCCGGCTTCTTCTCGAGTACCACCTCTCTAGGCTTCATTGTTTTGGCCCACTTGGGGCAAGGCCCAAAATTCATGTGTCATCATTAAGCCCCCTTTTATTAAACATAATGTGGGAACTTTATGTTTATCTCGAAACGGTCGCGTTTTACTACGAATCTTGTCGAGTAAGTCTCTTTTCCCGCGCTTTTCATTCATCAAGCTTGGAAGGCCGTTCGTCTTCAAAACCCTCGTCTCTTTTCGAATCCCGAATCCATTTCTTCGCCCAAGTTTCGCCTTTTCTTTGATCAAACCGTGTTTCTTGCCCTTTCTTCCCCTTAAAGTCGTAAACTTTTCTTCGTCGGAGTGCCGCTTGCGAGTGATGGCTTCCTAGACGGAATCCGATTACATCCGTTTTGGCCGATACCGCGGTCTCGCCAATCAAGGCGCGGTCATTGCTATTCCGGGTTATGAGCCGCCAATTCTGACCCTGGGTCCTCTACTCCCGTTGTCCGCTTTTAAAGAGCATGACGTTGCCCAGACTCATCTCCCGACCTCGCCGACTATTCCGGTATGTCAACCCGATTTTTGCGCTCCCGTTTCATGGCTTAGCGCTACAGAACATGTAGGGTTCCCTCCCACTGATCCTACTACTAAAAAGTTGTTTAAATTGTGGGAGGATAGTTGTGTGCTTGAATCGTGGCCCAATGAGACTCTCGAGCGTGGTTGGTATTAACTCTCGAGCAGTCTCCTCTCGAGCACTCAAGAGGCGACTCTCGAACGGGACGCTTCCCAGTGCTTCGGCGTCTTCTCGAGTACCACCTCTCTGGACTTCGTTGTTTTGGCCCACTTGGGACAAGGCTCGAAATTAATTTCTCAACACGCCGTTAATAACTATCAAATACAAATTTAACTCGTTAAAGAAACTCTTTCGAGGTTTTCACTCATTTTTCTTTGGCAAAAAAAGCAACAAATATGGAATTACCAGTTTACCTTACAAGTAAAAGATTTTATAACAACTATTTTTAACTTACAAAAATGTTTGTGGTTTGAAACGCTTTGAAAATCTTTCCAAATAATGAATTTTTAAAAGATTTCAAAATCGAGTATACCAAAATCGAAAATTTTAGAAAAATTGTTGTTTGTAACGGGGATTTAAGAAAACGCGACTTTTCTGTATGAAGGTTTGCGTATTGTAATGATGAATTAGAGGTGGTAAAATAAAAATTTTGAAACCCCCTGTCGTATTTGATATTTTTTTTGTCAACTAATTATAAATACGCATTTCATTCATTTTTTTCCTAAAATCAAAAGGAAACGTTATTTTAAAATTCTAGAAAAACCTTAAACTTCAAGTTAATTCAAAACTTAAATGATTTATTTATGACACCTTTCGTCATTATATTTTAATGGAAAGACATTTTTCAACAATAAAGAAGGAAACAGCCAGTTGGACAAAAAAAAAAAAAAATAACGGGAACTGTTATTACCTTATTTTGATCTAAAACAAAATGATATGAATTTGAAATTCAAAAGATTATGTTAGTAAATTAAGTGCCACATGTATTTATTGACAAACATAAAATCACTGCTTTATGTTGTATCCCATCTAGTAATGCTCTTATCAGAATTGATGTCCAACAACACAAATTAGAATTATACTAAAATAAAAGTTAAGTGTTTTCGACCAATTTGTTCCAAATTTGAAAGTTCTCAAATAAATAAAAACATTCAAATCGATGAAATCATTACGATAGAAGAGTCTCTAATTATTGATAATATAATTTTAGAATAATCATGTGTGAAAATGAAGAGAACTATATTAATTATGTTTTGACAACAAAAGAGGTGGGGATAACTATGAAATCAACGTTTATGAAAGTTTTATATATCATATGACATGAAATTTTGTGTAAGAAAATAAGCATCTTGACCCAAAGTCTAATACAAACTGTTGACAAAGAAATGATCACTTAAAATGAAAAGATGTGATTGATGTGGAGTTAAAATCACATAAAGATTTCATATTAGTAAGCATCACACGAAAAGGTAAAACATCGATCTAATACATATATATATATTTAAGTGCAAATGAACTAAAACAAAACAATGAGATGTCATATAAGAGTTAGTGCTTTTTGTCCAATGATTATCTGGAAGACCTATTATTGATTATGAAGATACGTATTCTCATGTGATGAATTTTCAATGAATTTTTGTATATACATTTAAGCTTTACATTCCACAAAATATGAGAACTTTGATTAATAGATGTAGTTACATCTTATTTTCACTTGCTCAATAAATAAGAATCTCATTTAAGGATTTATATCGCTAAAAAAACATATGATTAATGTCGTGATAATAATAACAAAAGTCTTAATATGGAATGATAATTTGGGTATTGATATTTAGTGAGAAAATGCTATCAAAATGAACCAATATATTAATAACTCTATGGAAATAGAGTTAAAGGATTACATTTTAGACTTAATTAATGCTAATTGTTAGAAATTTTGTTTGGTTTAGTCTTGTTGGCGCGGAAAAGTTGTTCCTCGCAACACGCGTCAAATTTTACAGTGAAATGTGGTCGCCATTAAAGAGAAAGTAAATGCAATACAAAAGTACTGAATTTACAGCGTTTAGTGTTGTACACCGCGAAGTCAATGAATACAAATATAATAAGTAAACAATAATATCGGAATTCAATACAACGATACCGAGCTTACAGCGTTACACTTACAGACATGACTCGAACGGGATAACAACAAGAAAGGCCTGGTGATGCTTCACGACGGTCGGGGACGGATGAGAGGCGGTCGAGGCGAACTCCTTTCATGGAATTCACCTTGTGGAACGAAGGTGGCGACGGATGTAGACACTAAGGGCCTGAGGCTCACCCTAGTGGTGGGTCGAAGGCGGGATTTGATCATCAAGGCTAGGAGGCTCACCCTGACGGTGGAGTGATGCTGGATTCAATCGTAAAGGGCCGGAGGCTCACCCTGACAGTGAAAGGATGCCAAGGGCCGGTGGCTCACCCTAGTAAGGTAAAAGTAAAAGCAAAAAGGAAAAAAACTTGGAGTTTGTGTTTGTGTTTTGTCAATGTTGTTGTTTATGTTGTCTCTTGCGTTCCTTTTATAGTATAGGATCCTTTGGTTGCAGTTACTCAACGGTTTCAGGATCTTCTTAGATCGTGTGCATGATCTCCCTCCTAATTTGTAGGAGACATGCGCTGCGTATCTCAATCCTCCCCTCCGAGCTTTCCACGTGTCCTTCTATTTGATCATGGCGTAGTTGTGTGATTGGATCGTGGCCTAACAAGACTCTCGAGCGTGGTTGGTGTTAACTCTCGAGCTCAGCAGCTGCTTCTCGAGCAGTCTCCTCTCGAGCGCTCAAGAGCCGACTCTCGAACGGGACGCTTCCCAGTGCTCCGGCTTCTTCTCGAGTACCACCTCTCTAGGCTTCATTGTTTTGGCCCACTTGGGACAAGGCCCGAAATTCATGTGTCAACATTAAGTCCCCCTTTGTTAAACATAATGTGGAAACTTTATGTTTATCTCGAAACTGTCACGTTTTACTACGAATCTTATCGAGTAAGTCTTTTTTCCCGCTCTTTTCATTCATCAAGCTTGGAAGGCCGATCGTCTTCAAAACCCTTATCTCTTTTCGAATCCCGAATCCGTTTCTTTGCCCAAGTTCCACCTTTTCTTCGTCGGAGTGCCGCTTGCGAGTGATGGCTTCCCACACGGAATCCAATTACGTCCGTTTTGGCCGATACCGCGGACTCGCCAATCAAGGCGTGGTCATTGCTATTCCGGGTTATGAGCCGCCAATTCTGACCCTGGGTCCTCTATTCCCGTTGTCCGCTTTTAAAGAGCATGACATTGCCCAGACTTATCTCCCGACCTCGCCGACTATTCTGGTATGTCAACCCGATTTTTGCGCTCCATTTTCATGGCTTAGCGCTAAAGAACATGTAGGGTTCCCTCCCACTGATGCTACTAGTGAAAAGTTGTTTAAATTGTGGGATGATAAGTTGGATCATAAACTTCATTGTCTGGGTTTGAAAGATCTGGTGTCCATCTCGAGGAAGGTGAAGTTTTGGGATGCCAAGGTTTGCTCAAGCTTGATTCCTTTTTGGAATTCGAGATTAAACGTTTTCCTTTTCCTAAACGGTCCCATGACTATTACCGTAGAAGACGTTTGTTTGTTAACTGGCTGCCCTGCCTCGGGCGTTAGTGTTCGTCTTCACAAAGTGAAAGAAGATGAGTCTCAATGTAATGAGCATAAGATCCGTAGCACAGTTACCAGGCACATGGAACTCTTCCAAGCTACGGGGAAGACAACGTCTCGATGGGGGGCCGAGCAGGAATTTGAATTTTATCTCAAGTGGCTCAGCAAATATATCTTTTGATGTCCTGGCAAGCAAGCTGCCATTTACATCTCCTGGATCAGTAACTTCTTAGTTCAGATTGAAGAGCCTGTGGCTTTTGCACCTTTCCTCCTTCATTTGTTGTACATAAGTCTTCGGGTTGCTTCTACTATTGCCAATGACAAAGGTTTTCCGAATCATCCATCTGGAGGCCCGATGTAGCTTCTACATTTATGGGCACTCATTTGGTCCCCTCAGCTATCTTCCTTCAATAAATCAACCTTTGAAGGTGACAGATGCTTTGGACTTGATATAACCATCCGTGCTTGTAGTGACTCCCATACTTGGTCTTCTGAAGTTGTCACTTCCCTGATACGCAAATTGGCTGATCCCGAGAGGGAACAAGAGTGGGAACCGTATCTTCCCAATAAGTTCTAGTCTGCTCGAGATCATCTCATCGAGCATCCCGACTGGGATAGTCTGTTAACGCCTCGAGATTTGGTGGGAGTTTGCCCTGGAGACAAACTGACTTTCGAGATGTACAATCCACAGTTATGCACCAGGCAACTCGGCTTCTTTCAGGATACGAGTATTTCTTTCTTGAAATCCTTCAACATCTTCATGCATGGAAAAACTGTGACCGTAGGCTTTAAGGAAACAGTTAAAGTTTTGACTCGGGCTGCTCCGTCTGCTATACAGTTTCCTCTCGATCACAGCAGTACGGTTGCTGCGTCTGAACTTTTCCAACTTTACTGGGCCATGACCTGGTCGGAGTAACGAGGGGTTATGCTTATTCTAGGTAGCCCTTTGGGCGATCTTTATGTGCCAACTCCTGCTCTAAGGGGTAAGTTGTTTGGCATCTATTGCTGTTTTCTAGTCATTAGAGTATAACCTTGTTCACCTTTTACAGATGAGGCCGATGCTATGGCGTCGCCCGGAATGGTATTTGAAACAGAAGGCCCAATACGTAAAGGGAAACGCAAGGTTCGTCCTACACAGACGTTAGAGAACATCCATGGAGAGGAGCACTCCAAAGCTCGAGAGGATCGTCCCTCTAAGTCCTAAGGTGATGAAGAACTTGCCCATGGGCGAATTAAACGTATTTTCCAAAGGCGTGTGAAAAAAATGCTCAAGGACCTAGTCGTTCGGGACTTAGATCAGAATTCAGAAGTAGGAGGATTTGTTTCCCTTCTTCTTGAGATGTCATCTCTCAAGGTATTTTTCTACCTGCTCTGGACGACATTGATAGCTAGCTCTCTTTCTTTATGGGTGCTTATTTTGGGAACGGGGCAGGCGAAACTCAACATATCGGCAAAGAACCTCGAGCTGCCTTAACAACTTCTCGAGACGACCTACATACTTCAAAGCCTTCTTTTCTCGAAAATGAAGGAATGTCTCGAGAGGTGACTCTGGTTCTAGAGACTTGAGAAACGTTGTCGTGTAAGGGTGCTGAAGATGTTCCCATCGTTGAAACAGTAGCGACTACTACAGTCGCTCCTACCTTAGTTGTAGGATCCTCGGGTGGTGAGCCAGCTTGTGACGGCGTAACTCGAGAGAATGTACCGCACGGTGTAAGCGAGTATTTTCCTCTATGTCTTTTGAGGCTGGTTATTTCTGCTCTTTAACCATTGTCTTTTCGTATAGGATCTAGCTGAGGACCCTTCCGGGAATGATTTTGGTGAAGAGCCCGTGGATTGCAGTGGGGCGACCTCTGAAGACCCACCGAATGCAGCAGATCAGCTTTGCATGGATTTCGAATTCCTATTGAGTTTTCTCCGTGCTGACGGAAGAAAGTTTTCGTCGGTACAAGGCTGCTCTAGATGGCGTCATTCACTCCCCTCTGGTAACGGAAGATCAGTTCTTTACCTGCAAGCTCATCCAACAACAATATTGGCCATTCAATGACGCATACGAGGAGTTTCAATCTCTTGATCAGTCTGCTCGAGCTTTTGAAGATCGATGTGAGCAAACGAAAACTCAAGGTAGTCATGAAATCGGGCTTTTGGACAAAAAGATTATGCATAACAACAAGCGTCTCTCAATTGTTCGAGAGGCAATGGCAAAGCTTGTCAAGCTGCAAGAAAAGCTTTTGAGAACTCCATCCAAGCTTGAGAGCAAGCGGGATATGTGGACATCCAAGCTTCAACTCGAGAAAAGATCATGGGTCAAGCCATCTCTCAAGAGAAGGAATTCCGCGAGAAACAGCGCCTCGAATTAATTGACCGTCTGGCCAAGTGTCGTCCTAAATTGTCATGATTTTCTTTGACAACACTGAATGCTTTCACTAATTTCCTTGAAACGTCTTCAGCTTTTCCGAGACGTTTTGTAATAGCATGCGATCTCCGTTTTCCTTCTGTACAACTTTAATACTGCATTTAAGGCTGCGAAGATTCCCGAAAGATAAGATTCTCAAAATCAAATCTTCACGATTTTCTACTGTGACGTCACAAGGTTCATGAACCGTCGCTCCAGTTTCACCTACTATAAATAGCGTTGTCTTGTTTTTGCAAAGGTTCATCAAAACATACCAAACATGTCTTGTCATGATGCTGTTCTTCTCCTTTCTTCGAAACCTCCTCGAGATTTCGAAGGCTTAACTTCATAGCCTCACGCCCCTCGAAAGCCTAGGTCCACAACCTCAGGCAATCATGTTGCTCATCGACAGCGCATGGCTCCAGTAGGCGACTGGTACCTTCGACGGGGTTTCCATCTTTCATGCCTCGCTCCCTTTCCTGAGTGTGAGGCAATAAAATCGGGCACGCTCTCCCGACCCGCTTCCCCGACGTGTTCAGCATGTCTCCTCTTTCCAGACTTTGAAGAGGGAATTGAGACAGACATTGTGCTTTTGGGGAGTTAGCTAGGTCGTTGGAGGACTTCTGCGCTTCTTTCTCTTCCAACCCCGGGGACCAGTAAAACTCGATCCTATGGTTGGATCTCTCTGTAGCAGAAAAACTGCTCGAAGAGATGTACTTTGTCTTCTCATGAACTACACCAGTGTAATGGATTTTATTTCCGATAAAAGTCTTCCTATTATAGTTGTAACCATAAACTCGGGAACCTCCTTTTTAAGGTTTCTTTGTGGGTTTCCCAGATGGTCGGCTTGTAATACTTCAATTATTTTCCATTAATCTTTAATTCATGAGAACGTCCTTCGAGACTTATTAAACGATATACGTTCTTGGGGAAAGCTTCCCCGACTCTGAATGGACATTCCCAGTTTGGTGACCATTTCCCAAGAAAGTAGTCTCGAATTGACCTATGGGGAGAACCATCTTCCATACTAATTCTCCTTCTTTGAAGCCTTTTGAATGGACCTTTTTGTTGTAATGCCCATCATCCGCTTCTTCTGTACTTCCATTCTACTCGCTGCTTTCATGCGCAACTCCTCGAGATACTTGCTATCTCGAGGGACTTCGTCTTCTCGACCCCTCATTTGGTCTGTCTGGTTGACTCGAAGGGACTTGTATTTTATCTTGATAGGGACAATGGCTTTTTGCCCGTACACTAAGTTATATGGAGTTTTCCCAGTGCTGTCCCTTCTAGTGACCCTTAAACCCCATAGCGTCTCGAGAAGCACCTCGTGCCCCCACTTGGGGTTATCCTCGATCATCTTCTGGATGACATTCTTTATAAGTTTATTGGTTGATTCTGCCTGTGCATTTGACTGCGGATAATAAGGAGTGAAATTGTTAACGATGAACCCGAACTCTCTCGAGAACCCTTGCATTTGCTCTCCATTAAATGCAGTTCCATTATCCACTACTATGTTATGCGGGAGTCCAAAACAAAAGATACTATTCGTCTTAATGAATTCGATAATTTCTTTTTGGTCGATCCTTTGATAAGCCTTGACCTCTACCCATTTAGTAAAATAATCCGTAGCTACCAATATGTAGGCATCTCCCTTACTCGAGTGGGGTCGGATTTCCCTAATTATGTCTAGGGCCCAAGACTTGAAAGGCCATAGTTGAGTTACCGGACTCAACTCCATGGCTGGGGCTCGAGTCATAGGTCCGAACTTCTGGCATTTCCTGCAACCTTTAGCCATCTCGATGCAATTCTTTTTCATGGATGACCAATAGAATCCATTTCTTTGGATCATCCTGTACATCTTTACTCCTGATTGATGAGTCCCACACAGACCTTCATGAGTCTCCAACATGATCGGCGTTGCCTCGTCGAGATCGACGCATCTCAACAGTTTCCTTCTCTGGTCTTTCTATAGAGAAGATCTTCCAGTAGTATATATTGTCTTGCCGCTAATTTGATCTTTCTCTCGACCTGTGAATTCGGGTCCCTTAGGAACACAATGTACGGTGATCGCCAATCTCCTTCTGGCTTCATGATGTCTACCTTGTAAAGAAAGGTAGAACCATTTTCTCCCTGTTCGGTGATGGGCAGACTGATCTCGAGGATTATCCCGCCTATTTCTTTTCGTAAGGCGTCATTCGACTTGTACCCTGACGCTAACTGAGCCAGCGAGTTAGCTATGGCATTGTCTTCTCGAGTTACGTGCTCGAGAGTAACTTGTTGGAATTCTTTGATTAACTTTTGGGTTAAAGTTAAATACCTTCTCAACTCTTGAGTATGACAGAGACTTAACCCAGTTACCAGGTTTACCACCAGTTGTGAATCACCTTTAATTACTACGACCTTTGCACCGCTTGCGAGTAGAGTTTGTAATGTTACAATGAGTGCATTATACTCTGTAGCGTTGTTGGTCGCGTGTTCGGTGCATTTAAAGGCTAACTTAATTTCGAAGCCTGTTGGCGACTTTATTACGATGCCAATTCCAGCTATAGACCTTGTTGATGATCTATGAAACCAGGCTTCCCAAGGTTCTTGCGGTTCGTCCTCTTCCTTATCCGCCGAAGCTTTGCTCGAGTACTCTGCTAAGAATTCGGTTAGAACTTGTCCTTTACCGCATTGTGAGGTTTGAACTTTAGGTCATATGTCGAAAGTACCAAGCTCCACTTGCTGACTCTTCCGGTAAGCCGGGGACTCTCAAAGGATGTTCTTAGGACTTGGGCTTTTGAGACTAAATGAACTTCACTACTTCCTATGTAGTGTCTTAGCTTTGTCACCGCGTAATATACTGAGAGGCATAGCCTTTCTGAAGCTGTATATCTCTTCTCGGCAGGGTTCAGGAGTCGAGATAAATTGAACACAGCTCTTCTCTTCTGTTCATCCTCTCGTGCCAACAATGCACCTATTGTAGTAGCAGTGGCAGCCACATATAGGACAAAAGGTTTCCCGAGTTGTGGAGAAGTCAGGACTGGAGGTTTCATCAAGTAATTTTTGATGTTTTCGAAGGCCTGTCCATGTTCCTCCGTCCAGATATACTTGTTCTTCCCTCTCAAGAGTATAGAGAAAGGCCCCACCTTTCCGGCAATATTCCCAATAAAACTTTGCAAGTAATTCACTCGCCCGAGGAAAGCTTGTAACTCCTTTTTGTTCTTCCGGGATTGCAATTCCCGTTTAACCTTAATTTTCCCGGATCGATCTGAATGCCTTTCTAGTACACTAAAAATCCAAGGAGTTGTCCGGCTTGTACTCCGAGCGCACACTTCAAAGGATTCAACGTCAAATGATGTTTTCTCATATGAAGAAATGCCGCTCGAAGGTCCTCGACATGCAGATGTTTCTTTCTTGACTTTACTACTATGTCATCGATGTAAACCTCTACAATTTTTCCTATCAAGGGATCGAAAATTGTATTCATATCCCTTTGATATGTGGCCAGGCATTCTTTAAACCGAATGACATTACTACCCACTCGAATATGCCAATTGGACATCTGAAGGCTGTTTTATACACGTCTTCATCTACGATGAAAATTTGGTTATACCTTGAATAACCGTCCATGAATGACAAAATGACGTTCCCTGCTGTTTTGTCAATTAATTCGTCGGCTATTGGCATATGATATTCATCTTTTGGGGTTGCCTTGTTCAAGTCTCGAAAGTTTGTGCACACTCGAATTTTACCGTTTTTCTTTACTACGGGTATGATACTCAAGATCCATTCCGTGTACCTAGACGTTCTGATATAACCGGCTTGAAAAAGTTTTCTTATTTCTTCATACACAAGGTTGCTTACCTCACCAACCATCCTTCGAGGAGCTTGTTGGACGGCTTTGAAATTTTCTCGAATTGGGAGTTTATGTTCTACCAGGCATCTATCAAGTCTTTGCATCTCCGTATAATCCCAAGCAAAACAGTCTCGGAACTCATTTAAGAGTCTTTTAGATATACTGATAACTCATTGTCTAGGATTGTGCTCATGTAAGTAAGACGAGGATTCTCATAAGTACCAAGGTTGACACTGATCAATGGATATGAAGTTGAAAACAAAGTCTCTCGACTGTAACCGTCGAGTTGCAAAGAACAAACGCCTAATGATGACCTAGAACTGAGTGAAGAACATGCCGGTGCAGTGCAACGCACTTTTTGAGAATCAGAAAAAATAAAAGGATGTGTTTCTTAGTACACATCAACCATCTCCTCGACTTCCTCAATCTTCATACGTGCCTTCGCGCAGGAGTCTATCGGGCCCCAACTCCGCGATATCATTATGTTCTTGAGAAGCTTCCGTACCAACGCCTTGCGGTTGGACGGCTTCAGCATTGCTACCTTGTTCTCGAGCCGCTTGCCTGGCACGATACTCCACATCAGTGAACTCTGTGTCAGCAACTCTGGTTCCAGCTTGGGTTAGCATGATATCTCCTTCTGGAATGCCTTGGGGTCTTTCACCAAACCAAGTGATGGTTATTCCTTCTTCAGGCACCAGCATGCCTGGGTTGTTCATGAGCTCTTCATCGTCCGATCCCTCTATGACAAAGCTGAACAGAGGGGCAAAGCCTCTCTCTCGAGGGACATCATCGTCCTCATCGCTTCCCCAACCCCTCGGTACTATGGGTGGTTCCACCCTCGGGACCTCGGATTGGCAAACGACGACTCGGAGATTTACTGAGAATACTCCCATGCATTTAGATTTCCTTCCGTTGAAAGCGGTGATTGCCATTCTCTTATCTGCTAATTGCCATCTTTCCTTGCCCATCATTATGAAAGTTTCGAAGGGAAGGATGTTAACCGTGGCTCCGTTGTCTACCATCACTTTTTTCACTCTCACCCCATCGAATTCCACTGTGATGAACATGGAATGGGTGTGTTGTCTCATCGTGGAGGTAGGTTTTTGAAACCAATGGAGTGAGAACCCTTTCGGGAACCTTGCACTCGCTTTAGAGACTTTACGTATTACATCGTTAGTGAGCTTTGCCTTCTTACCTTCCCTTGAGAAGCAGATAGGCAACTCGACCACATTACAAGAGACCACCATAGGATCTTCGTCCTCCTGATGTCCCTCGGGAGTTCCCTCTTGTAGAGGTGAGTAATCGACGTGATCGTCATACGCCGAGCCTTCTTCTTCATCCTCTATTTGTGGTGTCTTCTCTCGAATTTCGCCCATTTCTTTTGGTGAAATTTTCCGACTTAGCTTCCCTTTGTGTCCGTCTTAGGATTCTCTTGCGAGCCGTTTTCAGAATTATTATTTTCTTGTAGACTTGTTGCCACTCTGATTGAGGATCCCTCGAGTTCTCTCCTACAATTCGCTCGAAACTTTTAATAGGGCGTTTGACGTAAACGTTTCTTGTTCCATTCCCTCGACCTGCCTCTGGCGAGGTTCACGGCTTGCCGATCCAGATGAAGAACTGCCCGAAGGATGTTTTTGGGCAAAGCGGGTGTACGACGGTCCCATTCCCATAGCTACCTCGTCGAGTTGGGTTAAATCATACCACATGCTTTCCTTGTTGATCTGCAGATACCTGCGAAAGTTGCGGCATTTGTCCGTGGTATGGGATGTGTCCATATGCCAGTGACAATGCTCCTCTTGGATTTTTCGAGCCGGGCAACTCACTACCTGCCTTTCGACCAGGCGCTTGAAGAGCCTATTGGCTACAGTAGTTTCACCAGACACCTTGATTCCCTACGATGCATAAGTATGAGTCTCGAGATAAAAAGCAGACGCATCGTCATCAACACATTTAGAACATTTATTTTCATTCTCATGAGAATACATATGTATTATGGGCTCTTCGCCAAAAGGATTATCATCTATTGCACTTGACTCATTTACTTCAGCAAAGTTAATTCCTTTGACTCGATCAAATCCTGGATCAAGTTCTTAAAATACACACACTCTTGAGTGGAGTGAGTGAACGTCCCGTGCCATTTGCAATGCTTCTTCCGCTTCTCTCGATCTTTTTGTGGCAGCTTATGACCAGGTCTGTGCTTTATATGCCCCTTCTGGTACAGCCAATCAAAGATCTGATCCATCTGCTCTACGTCAAAAGTGAATTTTCTCTCATCCTCAGATTTTAGAGAAGCCCGAGCCTTAGAATTCTTCTTTCCTAGAGGCTCACAAACAGTTGGCTCTCCCTTCACAAATTCGGCCAAATCGATTTCTGCCCACTCAGCCTGACAGTTTCTCGAGGAAAGGAACTCTTCTAATTAAAGGTTGTGGTACTCAGTGGCTCTTATCAAGAGTTCATAGAGGTCCCGAAAACTTTCTCCCTGAAGTTTGAGGCACTTTGTGCAATCTCAAGCTGATCTCTTTCAGCCAAAATTGTTGTACAATTTAACAAGTTCTTCCTAAACTTCGCCAGGAACAATGAAGGACATTCACCAGGAGGTTGCTTCATTATCAAGATTTCTCCTATAGTAACCAGTGAATCTAGCTTATCGAATGCTTTTAGAAACTGGGTCTGCATCTCGACCCAGCTCACTATTGAATTCGAGAGAAGCTTCGAATACTAACTAAAAGCATCCCCCGTCAGAGAATTAGGGAACAACTAAAAGCATCCCCCGTCAAACCATTCAATAGGAGTCATGAGACAAATGAGAGTCCTAACTCAAGTGAAGATGAGCTGGTGGTAGCGGTTTCACATAGATTTATACAACTATAAGAACGGATTCATATAGTTGCATGAAAGAGAAGGAAGGGAGGCGAATTTCTAAAAAGACTTTGTGTAGCTGTACAAACTTGGGAGAAAATACTTCCTTCCAAATTTTTCAAGATTCTCTCGGGTTGCAATTTCTAAGGGATATAGAAAGATCTTCGTCCATCATTTGAGAGGGAGTCGATTTAAGAGACGGCTGGTGACAAGGAGCAAATGCATGGGACTTCGTCAACTTCTTCTTATCTTTAAATTTTCTCTAATTTTTACTTAGAACTAATTTTATTTGCCTAGGGATAAGATGAATCTAGATAATTAGTCTAGAGTTTATTTCTTTTGACACTCTTAAATAATTTATGTTTGATTGTTTCTATTTGGACTTAATACTTTCTTATTAACTAGCCATCGATATGATCGATTAGTGAATTTAGATGAACTTGGAAGGAGAATCTTAGATTAGGCACGAAAATAGGAATAACCTAAGGTAATCTTGGTTGAAAGACATGATTATTAGCGAGCGATATATGAATTGCAGACATTAAATATTTGTCTATTTACTCGAGTTATGAACTTAATAATTCATGTTGGATGAGATTCATGTTATAGGCTAAGTTTGTGATCTAATATATATTATTGATCCAATATATTATATGGACATAAAATGGGCTATATATCCAAGTCCACGAAATAATATTTATATTTGGGTCGTGAAGGACGGTCATAAATTCGGCCTATACATGGAAGAATAATATGGGTTACAACTAGGCCATACGCATCACCCAAACATAAACAAATTAAGCCCAATCTTTAAGTCCGACCCATAGCCCGAACCAGTGGGATCTACCTAATATAAGATAATCAGCTTCCTAGTATAAATTAGTCCCGGAACCCTATAAATAGAGGCCTCCTCAAGCCATTCAGACATGACACACCTTCATAAGAGGGATGTGAGAAGGCTTTTAAAGAAGCTCTCGAGGAATCTTGCCTTCTGCCTGTCGAAGTTCTGCTAACATCCATCGCGTCGATGTTCTTCCGCAACGTGTCTCGAAGGTCTCCCAGATCAAGCCCAAAAGCCCCGACGACTTCATCAAGCTACATAAATGCTGCCGGATTAAGTCCATAGGCTCCGACGACTTCAAGAACATATTATCCTGAATTTGTGCCAAAATTCCGCTAGAGCTCAAGATCATCATCCGCAACAGTTATTCTTCGAAGATCAAATTAGAGGACTCACGTGCTTCGTCCGTGATTAGGGACAGAACCCGCTACATTTTTCATACGATAATTTATATGCTGATATTTCGTTTGTGAGATTTTAGTGTTCATAGGAATATACTCAATCATCCTAGGTGATCAAATTAAAATCGATTCTTAATGGACTCTCGATAGTTACTCTATCTAGGAATAAAATGGTTACATTTACTGAGATGCAATTTCTTATTATCTTAGAAGGGCATAAGAAGACAACTTAATTCAATATTATCCACCAGATCGTATTATGTGTGTTGATTGCGATAATTGTTAGTTAAAATAATTGTCCTGGGTGTTTTTTCATATTGAATTTTATTAGTTCAATTGTTTTGTTAGTTTGTTTTAATATGATTTTACAATTTTATTGAAGGAAAAATCTTGACGTTGTCTGCGTCGTGGTGAATTGGTTCCACGTGCATGAACACTCTAACATATTGAAGCCGACTATCCAAGTTAACACGTTTGAGATCAAACTAGCGGTTATCACCGTGTTGAGAAATTCGAGTTTGATAGGATCTCCATCGAAGTATCCACATGGGCACATCACTATTTTTTTGGGATTGGTGACACGTTTTGTTACAATGGGGTGTCGAGCGAGATAATTCGGATAAGGCTATTCCTATTTTCGTTGAGGGACAAAGCACAAATATAGCTATACTCCTTGCTAGAAGGGTCCATCGCTAATTGGGAGGAGATGTTCGAAAAATTCTTGTCAAAGTATTTCCCCCGAACAAGACTATCAAGATGTGAAATGACATCACATCGTTTCATCAACATGGGACATAATCTCTTTATGAGGCATGAGAGATATATAAGTTCTACGAGTGTGCCCTCATCACAAAATACCCCAATGGATGTTGATCTAAATCTTTATTGATGGGACGACAGATACACTTAATTTGACGATTGATACAGCTGCTAGGGGAACAATACTAGACAAGAAACTAGGGGAAGCACTGAAACTATTTGAACAAATGTCTAACAATAGACATGGAGATACGTGTCCCGGAGGAGTACTCAAAATACACTCTGTTGATGAGGTTGTCACTCTCAATGCTAAAGTGGATCCACTAACTCGGGAATTGAATGCAGTAAAAGGTCCTAGCTATCTTGCAAGTTATTCATATGAGAGATGTGGAGAGAATCACGCTCCAAATCAACACTTCATGGGTGCCGAGCAGCAAACTATGTGATACCAACTCATCCCTTCTCAAGCACTTACAATCCAAGTTGGAGGAATCACTAGAATTTTTTTGTGTGAAAATCAGCAATTGGCAAAAATGAATCTACCACACGAAGTTCAACAACAAAAGCCTCAAGCACAAGAGAAGATGTTAGGTATTGAATAACTACAAGCTAAAATACATTTCAAAAAATGACACCCTTTTATATAATCAATCAGGTTCACTCCGAAGTGTAGAGGCTCAAGTTGGACAATTGGCTCAAGGAGTTAATAATCGACCTCGAGGTGTACTTTCGAGTAACAGACAGTTGAAATCCATGGAATGATGGGCCCGAACAAGTCCAAGCTGTCACACTCCAAAATGGGAAAAAACTTTCAGAAGTTACAAATAGTAAGGACATTGGCGCAACTCCACCGAAAGCTCATTTCAGCCGCACGAAAGCACCAGAAGTGGACATACCAGTCATTGTAGCTGCTCTAAAATTTTCGTGTAGCGGCAACAAAACCTCTGTCCAATCCAACCCCCAATTGAGTGAACCCAAAGAAGGTAAGAGAAATGCTGCGACTAGAATAAATAAACTCATACTTTCACTTCTTTCTTTTCCACATTCTACTCGTAAGTAGAACGATGAGAAAGACGTGTAGAAATTCATGTACATATTTAAAAAGCTACATGTCAACATCCCATTCACTGAAGCATTAAAAAAGATGTCCAGCTATGCCAAATTCACGAAGGACTTCTTATCTGGACGTCTGGGTGAGTTCAAAATTGTTGCTTTAACTGAAAAGTGTAGTGCCGTCTTAAGGATCCATGCAGCTTCACTATATCCTACTCTATTGGTTCAAATTTTAGCGGCAAGGCGGTAAAAGTGTGATTCGTTTTGGTAATCCCTTTTAGAGTTAAGGGGTCCCCATTTCTTTATTTGATTTTTAAAACAAAAAATGGCAGACTGACTGATAGTTATTTACGTCAACGAAAGATAATTGCATGATGTTAGTGTTATTGCTTTTCTCTATATATCAGGAATTGGGTTTGGGTGAAGTCAAACCTACCTTGGTCACATTGCATTGGATTTTTAAGCATAGTAGGGAGTTTCCTTTGTAAGATCGAATTGCATTCTTCTGTTAATGAGATTGTTTCCTAACCACCGAGCTTCCTTTTCTTTGAGAGAATGTCCTTCATGAACTTCATGTAGCTTGGGATTTGCTCGTCAGCATGTTTTTTTGAGTCTTTGTGAAAAAGGAATTTTCGGAACTAGAGCATCATGGTTGGTACATTCCGATGTCGCTATATCAAGCTGTTCAGTGTTCTTTTTATACTCTTCCTCACGTACCTTGCTCTGTCGTCTTTGACATGCATGTTCTTTTCCAGCCTCTTGTCTCTCAAATTCTTCTTCCAGATCCCTTCCATTTCGAAGTATAATAGCATTATAATTTGGGCTCACCTAGTGTAGTTCACCTAATGTAGTTGAAAACCTAGAAGTATGATAACACTAAAGTTGGACTCACCTAGTGTAGTTGAAAAACCTGGTGGCTGGCTTGTTCTTAGTTGGACTGGATCTTGCGGGTCTTGGTTATTTCACCAAGAAAGATTTGGGTGACTCCGCCATCCCAGATAATATGTTTAGAGAACGGGTTGCTTTGGCAGAAGAAAAATGAAGGGGATTGAGTATCGTACCTTTCTTCTTCTCCGGAGTAAAACCGCTCCAATTCTTCCTTCCCCGAGCGACCTTTCTACGAAGGGGCCTCTTCACGCTCTTCTTTGACACTAGCTCTTCTGTTCCCATCCTTGAATTGTTCGTTGAACCAGCCCACCGAACCAGCCCCTTCTTCTTCTTTCTTTTTCTTCTTCTTCTTCTTCTTCTTCTTCCTCCTTCTTATGGATGTCCATAGCCACTTTATCTTCCTTTTTTCAGCCCTCCTAAGCTTCTTATTAGTGTACCTAAATGATGACAAGTGGGCCCCACCATCCATGGCTTGTGGAAGTGGGCTCGATTAGCACTAATTAATCACACTTAATTAGCGCTAATAATCCAGCTTTATTAACCTTTATTAATCCAATTCCTTAATCACTATTTTGTCTTATTTGACCAGCTTAGTCGTGCTTCTAAACTTGTAGGCTTTGAAGCCAAATTTCAGCCATAGATCCGGACGAAAGTGGGTTGTTCGCGAGCGACGTCGATGAGTATTTGGGCAGCCCCTTTCACGCACATCGACCACCCTTTTTCCACTTCACATTATTCACTTTACATCCACATTTGGAGTAGAATAATCTTTGAATTTCTTGCCATAATTGATTAGGTTCTCAACCATAACGTTAAGTACGTTTTACCCGCAACAACCCTTAACTTATCGTCATAACAACGAAAATGTCAATCCGCCGTTCACACGTATACTCCCAAGCATTACTTCCTCACTTAAGAGGCTGTCCATATTGCTCATGGAAGTGTCCTTGGGCATTGGGCATTATTCTTGAGTATTGTACGCATCATTCCATTCTTACGTATTCAAACCGTCCATTCACCGTTACGGACTCAATCTTACTATCTCATGAATTTCCCCTTTTTATTACACATTCATACCATATGTACAACCCCATTTTCATTCATAACTAGAAAAGTATGGGTTATTACATTCCCCCCTAGGACATTTCGTTCTCGAAATTCGTTTACTCGAAAAGGTGAGGGTATGTCGCTCTCATACGTTCCTCGGGCTCCCACGTTTGTTGTTCAACTTCGGCTCCTCTCCAGAGCACACGTACCAATGATGTCTTTCTTCCACGAGTGATCCGTTCCTTCTTATTGATTATTTGCTCCGGTTCCACCGTGACGCTCATGTCCTCATTTATACTCACGGCTATGCTCCATCCTTTCCTTCGGATCTGGTTCATGCTTCCTTAGCATGGAAACGTGAAATACATCATGACAATGAGACAACTGTGGAGGTATGGCTACTCGGTATGCCACTTTCCCTATGCGTTCCGTGATTTGATATGGTTCGATGTACCTCGGACTCAACTTATGCGCTTTGGCTACCCGAAACATCGATTTCATTGAAGATAGCTTGAGGAATACATCATCACCCACGTCAAACTCCAAGGGTCTCCTTCGTCGGTCTGCACAACTCTTTTGCCGACTTTGAGCAGTTTTCATACGTGCCCTTACCACCGTGATCACATCCGATGTCTCTTTAATTATCTCAGGCCCGTCAAAGATTCTTTCTCCGGGCTCAATCCAAAATAATGGCGACCTACAACTCCTCCCGTATAAGGCTTCAAAAAGCGCCATACCAATGCTTGTATAGTAGCTATTATTATACGTGAATTCCATCAAGGGTAAGTGATCAACCCAACTACCTTTTCATTCAAGCGCACAAGCTCGAAGCATATCCTCCAAGGTTTGTATCGTACGCTTCGTTTGCCCATCCGTTTGAGGATGAAATGCCGTACTCATTTGGAGTTTCGTATCCAAAGCCTCTTGAAGATTCCTCCAAAACTTTGCCATAAACCTTGGGTCTCGGTCGGACGTAATAGTATGTGGTACTCCGTGGTATCTCACGACTTCCCGAATATAAATCTTCGCTAATGTTTCCAGCGACCAATTGATTTGTTTGGGAATGAAGTGAGTTGACTTCGTGAGTTTATCTACCACCACCCATACAGAATCCATGTTTCGACCACCCTTCAGCAAGTTCGTGACAAAATCCATAGCTATATCTTCCCATTTCCATTCGGGCACTGGAAGTGGCTCAAGTAGTCCTCCCGGCCGTTGATGCTCCATTTTTACTATTTAGCATGTTGTACAGTGATTCACATACTTTGCAATTTCTCGTTTCATCTTCGGCCACCAATAATACTTCCGTAAGTTCCGATACGTCTTTATAATTCCTGGATGTATACTATAAGTGCTTTCGTGGGCCGCATCCATCAATCTCTTCTTCACCCCTTTCTCATCCGGTATGCATACTCTATTCCCAAACCTAAGCAATTCGTCCGGAGAAAGTTCAAAATGGGAGTATGCTTCAGTTCCAAGCCCTGCTCGAATAATGTTCAAATACTCATCCCGAGCTTGAGCTCCCCTTATTATTCGGATCACCTTCGGTTTTACTTGTCCCCATACCACATATAGTTTCCCATATGGTTCTTCCAAGCTCAACTCCAAGTTGTTCAATTATTCCACCAAACGGGATTTCTCCACCCTTAGATTCATAAGGGTGCAATGCTTTCGGCTCAACGCGTCCGCCACCACATTCACCTTTCCCGAATGATATGAGATAGTACAATCATAATCCTTTAAGAGCCCCATCCATCTACGTTGCCTCATATTCAAATCTTGTTGAGCAAAGAGATACTTTAAGCTCTTATGGTCAGTAAATACCTTAAACTTTTCTCCATAAAGATAGTGTCTCCATTGCTTCAATGCAAATACCCCGCCGCAAACTCCAAGTCGTGTGTCGGGTAATTCTCTTCCTGCTTCCTTAATTGTCTAGAAGAATATTGCCACGACTTTCCCATGTTGCATCAAGATACATCCAAGGCCCTGTGAAGACGCATCACAATACACCACAAATCCACCTGGTCCATTAGGAATAGTTAAGATCGGAGCACTTGTCAATCGTTCTTTAATTCCTCAAAGCACTCTTTACACTTGTCTGTCCATTCAAATCGGATATCCTTCCCCAACAATTTCGTCATTGGGGCAACAATCTTGGAGAATCCCTCAACGAATCTCCTATAATAACCAGCCAATCCGAGGAAACTTCGCACTTCCGAAACATTTGTTGGTCGTGACCAATTCTTAACAGTTTCTATCTTGGACGGATCCACCTCTACACCTGAGGCCGATATGACATGTCCAAGGAATGCAGCTTTCTTAAGCCAAAATTTGCATTCGCTTAGCTTGGCATATAACTTATTCTCCCACAATATTCTTAAGGCGATAGTTAAGTGTTCCTTTGACTCTTTGAGTACACAAGAATATCGTCTATGAATACCACCACGAAGTGATCGAGGTACGGTTGAAATACTTGGTTCATTAATGCCATAAATACGGCTGGCGCATTCGTTAATCCAAAGGGCATCGCCCGAAATTCATAATGACCGTATCTTGTTCGAAAGCGGTCTTTGGAATGTCCTCTTCCCTTACTCCGATTTGATAATATCCCGATCGAAGATCTATTTTTGAGTATACTACCGACCCTTGTAGTTGATCGAACAAATCATCAATTCGAGGAAGTGGATAACGGTTCTTAATTGTGCTTTGATTCAACAAACGATAGTCAATACATAACCTCATTGAACCGTCCTTCTTCTTTACAAACAATACAGGCGCACCCCATAGACTTACACCAGGATGCACAAAACCTTTATCTACAAGCTCTTGCAACTGCGCCTTCAACTCCTTAAGTTCAGCTAAACTCATCCGATATGGAGTATGAGAGATATGAGCTGTTTTGGGAATAAGTTCGATCATAAACTCCACATCTTTTTTCGGTGGCAGCCCCGGTAACTCCTTTAGGAAGACATCCACAAAGTCTCGGACCACATCAATCGTTCAATTACTGGTAACTCGGCTCCTTTGTTCAGCACTATCGCAAGAAACACTTCACGTCGCGTCCTCAAAAGTTAGTGCACCCCCATCGCCGAAACCATCAAAAGTCGGCCGCATCCCCTATGGTCTATGTACTCGCGTGGTTCTTCACCCGCCGCGTCGATCAAAAGGCGCTTCTTCTCGCAATCCACTTGAGCATGGCTAGAAGCCAACCAATCCATGACCAAGATCACCTCAAAATCATTTATCTGAAACATGAGAAGATCAATCATGAACTTCAAACCAGCCACCATCAATTCACAATTACGGCATACATCATCAAGCATAAACTCATCACCCGTAGGTAATACAATCCTCATATGCCTCTCAACTCTTTCAATCGGCTAGCCATACTTTTCCACACATCCACGCGACATAAATGAGTGCGTAGCACCCGTATCAAACAATGCATGTACCAGAACACCTCATATTCGAACCGTACCTGAAATCACTCTGCAGGATGCAGTCGCATCCAGTCTCCCTGTATCCGAAGGCCCACTCACGGATTCCCTTGAAGCCGATACAGTAGGTGCGGGTCTCATGCTTCCGCTCGGCCTTGGTGCACTCGAACTCCCAACACTGATTCCCATCATCCCTGTTCCTTGAGGGCAATTCTTCCTTATATGACCAGGTCGGCCACACCGATGTAATACCTCAAATAAACAAAATGGAATCCGTTACTACAAATGGTTCGAAAATGGCTTACAAACATATCGATTTGCCAGCAACATCGAATGGGTCAGATATCTCTATTACAACTGCAAATACATTTTTTCAAAGGGGTAAGGCATTCACTGTTGATTTGGTCACCATTTACAAACAAGATTACACAAACAGCACAAACCCCACAATCCCTCGGAGAATAGTACAGCAGCATTGGTTCATCCTCTTCACCTACTTGTAGAACATCTGCAAGCGATTGTGAAACACTATTCCGCATTAGGGGACTTCCTCGCGTTATCCAATTTCTCACCTTGGGATCCTGAAGACCAACATCAAACCCTCAAGTCACAAATGCTCGAATGTCTTTGGCCGGTCAAACTATCGCATCCACTTGCATATTCAAAGTCCAGAGCATCTCAGAATAGTCAACAATATACTTACCAAGTTCATTGGTCAGCTTCTACCACGCGGTTGGATCAAATGCAGCAGTTGTAACAACAACACAATGGTTTGGCTAACCAACAGATTAATAACCAGCATCAACATATGAATTTGGTGAAGTCAGTCGAAGCAGCCATCTTCTACAGATGTTACCAGAGAATGCAGCTGCAACGGCAGCCGCACAAATGAATTTGCCGGCTTATTTATTGAACTCGTCGATACAGAAGGTTCAAAATCTGCAGGGGGATATCATCATTAGCATTTATGAATTCCCAGATACCTCAGAATAGACGAACTTCTATCTGAACCAGACTCACCTTCCTTCCGTCTCCAACAACAAAATCGACCGGGAGCCCAAGGCGCTCCCAACCTTGGAACCTCAGCCACAACCATGACAAGGACACCTCCTGAATCAAACTTTCACCTGGGAAGGAAAGAAAGACAAGATGCTGCAGACTTACCTCCACCGACACACCAGAACGCCGATCACGATATCGGCGGAAGCACGGACACCGGAAGTGATAGGGATGGAGGTGTATTGGACGACCGCATCAGTGGCAGGGAAGAAATTTGCCCCCAGTCAAGATTTCCAGCCGCTTCATTCCCCAAATTCGCTCCCGAAGACGAGTTTGATTCCCGGCATCAAGAACTGCAGTTCAGTCAGAAACCAAGGCCCTTAATCTAGGAGAGTTCAGTCGACAACTTGAAGGTGGCCATAGGAGACAATAAAAAAAAACAGATGGTAAAACAGACAGCCCGACCATAATCAAAATCAAGAAGCCCAAATTTAAGCAAAAAGAGGGAACCAAAGTAAGCCCGCAATAATTTGCCAAACCCAGCCCAAACCAAGGAAGCAGGCTGGGCAAAGCAAAGTCAAAGACAGCCCGAACCAAAGAAAGATGCCGGGCAAACTAAGCCAAATCCAGCCCGAGCAATCCAAAGAAAAAGCCAACCAAGCCCAGATTAAAACTTACTTGCAAAGCCCCGACAGGATCTGCCAAAGGACGATCCCAACAACCGACAGTTCCCCTCCTCTCTGGCAGTGGCTATCCTCCTGTTCGTGCCTGCAAGAAGATCACCTGGCCGACTTCCCCTCAGCGCCCGTCTGTCTGTCTGTTGCCTGCAGAAGATCAACCGGCCGAGGTCTAAAAATCAAAAGGGGATCCTGTCCCCTAACGGTTTTGAGCTCCCCCACTAGAACCAATCGGAAAGCTAACTAAGTCAGGAAGGGATTCGAACAAAGAGGAAGAAGATGAAAGAATTGGTGGAGAAATGGGACGAACCAGAAGAACTCCTGGTCGGGAATAAAGGCAAATTACCTTAAAAGAAGGAGGGTCGGGATACAAAAGAGGGGGGGCGTTCATCCACCAGGGGGACTCTTCGCTCTGGATTCTAAAATTTTCTAAGAGGAACCATTCTTCTGAAAGCGGAGAGCGATTTCTTCGGAGAGAATTTTTCTTCTTTCAAGAGAGTCTTCACTTCCTTCTTCTTTTTCACGGGGGAAGAGCAGAAAAATATTTTCCTTCAGACTCCTGTTCGTGCCTGCTTCAGACTCCTGTTCGTGCCTGCAAGAAGATCACCTGGCCGACTTCCCCTCAGTGCCCGTCTGTCTGTCTGTTGCCTGCAGAAGATCATCCGGCCGAGGTCCAAAAATCAAAAGGGGATCCTGTCCCCTAACGGTTTTAAGCTCCCCAACTAGAACCAATTGGAAAGCTAACTAAGTCAGGAAGGGATTCGAACAAAGTGGAAGAAGATGAAAGAATTGGAGGAGAAATGGAACGAACCAGAAGAACTGCTGGTCGGGAATAAAGGCAAATTACCTTAAAAGAAGGAGGGTCAGGATACAAAAGAGAGGGGGGCGTTCATCCACCAGGGGGACTCTTCGCTCTGGATTCTAAAATTTTCTGAGAGGAACCATTCTTCTGAGAGGAACCATTCTTCTGAAAGGGGATTATCTTCGAAGAGAATTTTTCTTCTTTCAAGTGAGTCTTCACTTCCTTCTTCTTTTTCACGGGGGAAGAGCGGAAAAAGATTTTCCTTCCCTTTCTCTTCACCTCCTGGCTGCCTCGATCGTGACGACCGTCTTCCACTTCTCCTTTGCCAAGGTAAGCAGGGAACCGACATGACGGGAGCCCCCTTGACGACCGACCCAAACTCAGCAGTCAACGGCAGCAGAAAAGGAGCAAAAGGGGGATGCTACACTCCTGGTCATGGTCGGCTTCAGCTCCATTGGACGTTGCAGCAGAGACGCTGACCCTTGATAGCGTCCAGCTTCGCCGACTTCATCTACGGAGACGAACTCCTCCCATAATCCAACCGGCTCCAATTCTTTTTAGACAGAGTACCGTGTCCAACCCCCCCTGTTCTGCAGACGCTTGTAAGTATCATGGAGAGTCTTCTTTTACTTTAACTCGCTTCCTTCCACGTGCAGGTGCACTCTGAAGACGGTGGCTCTCCAGCCTCGCAGCCGAAACAATCAGCACCCTTAGAAAGGACGCCCAGCCACCAGCAATACCCAACAACCAACCCGTGCGCTACGCTCCCAGACTCCAGCTTCAACGACAACAAGTACCCCAAACTGGTGTTCTTACTTCGCCATCAGCAAGCACCGTCAAACCCCCCTCTGGTGCTCCTCGTCCAACATGATGATTCTGCAGCGGCAATGTAGTTCATGCCCTCTTTCTGACACTCCCAGCTTCCACGACGACAAGCCAAGCCACCCCCCTCCCCCCGCGGCTACTTCCGGATCTGACCTTGGCGGCTGCTACAACCCCCAAAAAAAAAACGGCCGTGGCGGATTCCTCTGCTCCCCGGCTAGACCCGCTTCCTGTCACTTCCTCGGCGATAGTAATCCACCTCCCGCCACCCCAGGCTCAGCAGCAGCTCTGCCCTGCTCTCCCCGGCGCCCTCAACGTCAGCCTTTCCCGGCCTCCCTCTGCCCAGACGACCCTTGCCCCGAAGCAGTGCTCCGTCATTGATCCTCCAGACGTTCTAGCGGCCACAGAACACCCAGCCCCCAATCGACCTCTACTTCCCCTAGATCTAACGAACAGATCCATCCACGACGGAGCTCCACCCTTCGGCGCTCCTCCGACAGTGTTCCAGTAGGCATCCTGTCCCGATGCCGGGACGACTCCGCCCCAAGAAAGACTCCCACCTCAAACCCCTGCCATCCCCAGAACCAGCAGTGGAGGATGCGCCTCCCCGACGCCCAGATGCCCAGCCCAGCCGCATCAGCATATCCTACAGCAAACGGCCCTCTTGGATTTGGCGGCCACAGCCCATGCCTAGCGGCGACGAACCAGTAATCTTTCTCCCCGGCGCTTCCTGAGGCTTCCCCAAACCCAGATCCGGTTTGGCCAGAACCCATGATGGGCCTCCACCTCCTGCCGGCGAACCCACGGCAAGTCCAGCTCCGGTGCTCCCCGACGTGGCCGGCTCTCTTCCAAATGCGGCAGATCTGCGTCTTCCCGGCATACTCTTTCAGATCCAACCACAACTGTAGCAAAACTTCCTCCCAGCGTCCTCAGCTTGGCGACGGCCTGCCCTTCCTCCCCCTCATGTTCCCGGGCTCGGCTGCGGCAAACCCTCGACACCTGCTATCCCAGATCGGACGACAGCCCCTTCGGCGAGCTCTCTTGGCACCGTCCCCGAGTCCAGGCTTCAAGAATGCCATGCGCCACCAGTCAACCGCATCCTATCAGCGCTTCGGCTCCACGTCTGGGTCGTGCTGAAGACGCTTCGTTTGGGTCGAGCTGAAAGACAGATGGCTTGTGAGAACTTCAACAAAATAAAAGGTAAAGTTTCCGTTTCCTTCTTTTTCAGTTTAATTTAATGGTTACATGACAGGCCATATACTATTTCAATTGTCAGATGATTATTTAAAATTAATATAAACATGCGCACCCTTTTAAATATTTGATCATCGTAAATATTTTAATTACTTTTATTAAATCAATGTGCTTTTCTCATATTTAAGAGTTTAATTTATTCCCTTTTAATCGATATGATTTCATTATGTTTAAATTCACTTCTTATGTACGAATTAATATCTTATCTTGATGTACATTACTAACATCCAACTTTCTTTGTTTTGCATGTAAAACAGGGTAAACTCCTCGGACATCACCGACAATCTACACCAAATACACATCCCCGATCAAAACGGTAGGACAAGCCTTACCTTTCTCAATTTAATCGAATTTCATTTGAATTTGACGATACTAACCACTTCTTAATTTTTCTTTGCATGTACATCGAGTACTTAATCTCGGAAGATCAATTTCGAAATTTCGAAGATTAACTCGAAGGCGCGTGTATCAAACCGCGTGGATCCACCCCGGCTAAAAACCGTGGGTTCGAAGACTTAAAGCGGCCCCAACCTCAATCAAAGGTACAAAGGGGAGGTGCAGGCCTCCCCGAATTTTCTTTAAGCCCACTTATAACGGATTGTGGGCCCAAGTGCATAGGCCCGCAATCATCGCCCTTCCCCGCCCTTTTGATCTAAATACTTGCTTGTGATTGCATGCTTGTTTAGGCTTTAAGATTACGTCGCATGATTGTTTTTAATCAAACAATCCTAAATTCGAGTCCAACGCCCGTGAAAACGTCGATAAAAGTCGGCATACTCCCGGATCGGGCCCAAGTCCCGTCAATCAAAAGTTAGAACTTTTTTTGGACAAATCGCCACCCTTTTCGCATATTTTAGAATACAAATGTTAGTAAATAGGAATCCCCGAACTCAAACTCTGATTTTTCCGACTTAAAATCACATTTTTAACTAAGTTGGTGGCGAGTCCGATCAATTTTACCATAGCTAAACCCTACCCTTTTTTCGGAGCCATTTAGGATGAGGTGACGGCAAACCGAGCCGCTCCTTGGGCCCTCCTAAAAATTCACGAGCGCAGTCTTACGCAGCTTTTCGCTCGCCACCTTTAGGGAACTAAAGATGGTTGGCGAAACGTCCCGCAGACCCGTTCGCGAATCAAGGGAAGGCCCAACCCGGGTCCGGCGCTCGAACCGTAACGCCGATCGGACTAGGCCCCGAGGGAGCTGGCCCGGATCCTCAGGTTGCCAGAACCGCCTCGCGCGTGCTAGGCCGGAGGGCGCGCGTACAACCGATAACACACCATCTCATTTGTTGCACACGCAAATCCAACGTGGTGTTTGTTGCACCGGTGACAAAGGGGCGGTCCACCCGACTGAGATCCTTGACTATCTCCTCGGAAGAAGCTTCTTACAGGTGTAGGAGCACGAGGTGGACGCGCCACAAATGATTGCGAGGCTGAAAAAGAACCCCCCTGCCTAAATTTCTTTCGAATGGGTAGCCCACTCTCCATCATCCTCTTGGAACTCTCCGCTTGTCCCTTGGCTTTTACCGCCATCAATGCTTCTCCGTGTTTTGTGCCAGACGGTAAATTTCTTCATAAGATGTGAGCATAAGTGGGGCTACTTGTAGTCAGATCTCCGGATCTAACCCCAACGCAAACTTCATCGCTTTGCTCTCCGCTTCCATGTTTGGCCTATAATGGGATAACGCGGCAAACTTCCCTTCATACTCATGCACCGTCATCCTCCCTTGCTTTAAGTTAGCAAACTCAAGTGCCTTATCTTCGTGAAAAGAGAAAGGAAAGTACTTCCCAAGGAAAGCTTTCTTGAATATCGTCCACACATCTCCGGTGTAAATGATTCTGGCGCTATCCTTACTCGCTTTCTACCACGCCTCCGCACCTCTTTGGAGAGAATACTCGACCATAAGCAACTTCTCCTCGGGAGTACATCCAAGAACATTGAAAATCTTCTCACGCTCACGAAATCTTCCACCACCTCGGGTCCCTCTTCTCCCTTGAACTTTGGCGGCTCAAGCTTTTGAAATTGTCCAATAAGGGTCCCTTTCCTCTTCCGTGGAATCTCATCATCCTTTTCACTACCAAACAGCAAACAATTGATTAGTCGTCCTCAACCGCAACCTTGAATCATAAGGGCATTATATTCATCACTTACTCAAGAGCACGGTACCACAACAAATTTCATCCGAGGCACACATTTTCAGCCACAATAAAACACCATTCACCATGTTATAAACAACTCATTTACACATGTTAATCCTTAAGATGATTCCTTGGTATAACATCACAATGTACGCATAAATTTCGGCCATTTTTACACACCATACTTGCCCAATCCGTCCCTCATGGAGAAAGTATTCTCACACCCCACCTCGGGACAACCATGACATAGACTTATTCAACCACAATACACGCAGCCACGCGCGTCTTTTACCAAACAAAATCAGCCCCATGTCAAGTCATAATTCACACACCTCAAACATGCATATGGCCGCACAAATTCAACCATCATCAAGAACATTCAAGGCAGTCACAGCCTGCCTTCATCATGTCCATGTGTCCCAAACAATAGCTTGTCCGTACTACACATTCCCATCACAAAATTTCTCGGCCCTTCCGGCCCCTGCATTCGTAACATGCCCAATTCCTTTCTATTTCCATATCTCAACGTCCACGAATAATTCGGAAAAACAAACCACATTTCGAGTCACTCTTTTCATTCAAAGCATTCAGCCAAATACTCACAATGCACTTTCAAAAATCTCATTCACATGCATATGCATATAACCTCATGTTCGAACCAAAAACCAATCCATTTTCCTCCGAAAACACATCCTTATCATTCCGAGCTTAATGCAAGCTCTGATACCACATGAAAGGACCTACAGATTCCTAAAAGAAAACCCATCGACCATTTCATTAATGATTGGAAAATATTACACAATTCGGTTACAATTAAGTTATAAAAGTTTACACAACGGAAGCTTTCTATCGAAGATGAAAATAAGCATGCATAGATCACTTCTATAACCTGTCAAAAAAACATAATAACGTTAGTCAAATGACTAAGTACGGTAGCTCAAGCACGTGTAACCAATCGCCCATAACGTCCCTTGATGTATCTCAAAATCTAGACCTCGTCTCAAAATTCTGACATACACCGTTCGTTGCATTTCCAATTCCTCAAGGATCGCAACTAACTTATTTCCAACGGCACCCAGGAACGTGGCATTTTCAGCCTATGCACTCCCCATAACAGCCTCATGTTCATGTACTTTCAGCCACGTAACATTCCACTACCACAGATCAATCCATCCAGGTGCGTAAAACCACGGAACTTCCCTCCGTGCCTTAGCTTTTCGCCCAACTTTTCCAGCCAACCAGGCTGTCCAATATACCATTTCGAGGGCGGATTCCTCCTATCTAAACCCTCGTCGTATCTGGCTTATAAGGCAGCCCCATGGGCTTGTCAATGTGTCATCGTAAACTTTCATTCCGCCCACAATACGTGGATCGTTCGATCACTTTCGTTTAACCGTGCCTTCCGCACTTAATAAACCCTCCTCTTACCGAGGAGTATCAACTCCGAAGCAGCCATGAATGACCATAACAAGTCCCTTTTCCAGCCCATATTCATTGAATAACATAGTTAAATATTCGTAAGTTCGCATCTGCGAATGTTTATGCTGTCCGCAACCATCTCATTTGGAGTTTTAACCTTTCCTTTTCTCATACTGACGGACCAGCCCGTCCATCCTCATTTGCCCTATTTATTCCTGGGCCTTAATTATATACCAAGGTATACACTCCGAATGGACAGCCACGTATCCGCACGAACACACGCAAAACAATCCATTTTTTAGCCCAATATACACGCACACAAACGGGGAAATTCACTCCCGAACGACTCATACTCATCACGAGCATCCATTCATAACTCAATACAACCTCAACCTCATGCACACGGATGAGTTCCCGCATGGCCAGCCCCCACACAATTGTCATCCGACACACACACGCTCAACCGCGAACCACCGGCCAGCCCACATGCGGTGTGAATCCATTCATCCTTCACATAACCGAGGGTCCGGGGTGCCATCTCCTACCATCCCAAGGGTCTGGCCAGCCCCTTTCCCTCACCAAACAATACATTCACAGCGAGAAAAACTCAAGGCTAACAAGTTTTATGGCCTTTCGTAAGAAGAAAAACGAAGGGGATTGAGTATTGTACATTTCACTTCTCCGGAGCAAAACCGCTCCAATTCTTTCCTTCTCTGAGGGACCTCTCCACGAAGGGGCCTCCTCACGCTCTTCTTTGACACTAGCTCTTCCGGTCCGGTCCTTGAATTGTTCGTCGAACCAGCCCACCGAACCAGCCCCTTCTCATTTCCTTTCTTTTTCTTCTTCTTCTTCGTCTTCTTCCTCCTTCTTATGGACGTCCACGGCCACTTTCTCTTCTTTTTTCCAGCCCTCCTAAGCTTCTTATTAGTATCCCTAAATGATGACAAGTGGGCCCCACCATCCATGGGTTGTGAAGAAGCCTTGGGCTCGATTAGCAGATTAGCACTAATTAATCACGCTTAATTAGTGCTAATAATCCAGCTTTATTAACCTTAATTAATCCAACTCCTTAATCACTATTTTGCCTTATTTGACCAGCTTAGTCGTGCTTCTAAACTTGTAGGATTTGAAGCCAAATTTCAGCCATAAATCCGCACGAAAGTGGGTTGTCCACGAGCAACGTCGAGGAGTATTTGGGCAGCCCCTTTCGCGCACATCGACCACCCTTTCTCTACTTCACATTATTCAGTTTACATCCAGATTTGTGGTAGAATAATCTTTGAAATTCTTGCCATAATCGATTGGGTTCTCAACCATAACGTTCAGTACGTTTTAACCACAATAACCCCAAACCTATCGTCATAACAACAAAAATGTCAATCCGCCGTTTGCACGTATACTCCCAAGCATTACTTTCTCACTTAAGAGGCTGTCCATATTGCTCATGGAATTGTCCTTGGGCATTGGACATTATTCTTGAGTATCGTTCTCATCATTCCATTCTTACGTATTCAAACCGTCCATTCACCGTTCCGGACTCAATCTTACTATCTCATGAATTTTCCATTTTAATTACACATTCATACCATATGTACAACCCCATTTACATTCAGAACTAGAAAAGTATGGGTTATTACACAACTGCTCCTTCATCAATGCCGGAGGCCAACTCCTCCCGACGGACACACAGAAGCCGGAGCCAAAGACTCTCCCTCTCCAGTGCTGACGAGCGAAAGCCTCCCGACCAGTTGATACCCTTCTATCCGATAACACCACCTCCTGCCACAGCCACAACCCAAGCATGGTGCTCCAAGGCAACGTTCTAACGAACTCCCCGACGTCCTTCTTTCTCTTCGGGCAATCCCGAAGCGAGGCAACCCTGCTGTGAGTTTTCAGTCTTTTTACTCATAATCACGCAGCCACTATTTCACCTTAGAGCATGGCTGACAACTTTTTTTTTTTTGAACTCGTCGCATGTGACATGGGAACGTGAAACCAAGCCTCCACGGAGCAAGACAACCTCGGCCAGAAAGCATGGGAGGTATTCGACGGGTCATAACTTTCTCGTCCGGTGTCGGATCGATGCAAAATCAGGTGATATCTCTTCCTTACTTGATTATGCATATTTTCTAATTTGTTTGAGGCCATTTGGAGTCTTGTAGACTGAAAACCGTGCTTGGGAGCGGCGTAAAGCCGTCAGGTTTCCCAGTTTCATCGTCTCTCAGCATTGCAGGCAAAAAGGGGTCCTTTTCAAATGTGTTATGCATGTCGGCTGACCCCGAATTCTCAATACCGAGTGATTCCCAATGGGGAACGGTTTTGAAAAATTTCTTTTTTCATTTTTATGACGATCGAGTACCGACATAAGACCCCGGAAGCTAAGGGCGTGCGTGCAGTTTGCGGCTAGCTTGCATACTATAGTCCCACTTTCGAGGGGATCTCGGGAGATCCGACCGTTGGATGATGGTTGGATACATTTGTATTTCGACCGTTGAAGTTTCTCTTAGATTTAAACCCGAATCGATAAACAGAACACATGTTGGGTTGTACTTTCTATAGGTCGCAGTCCCGTTCTTGATGAGATCCCAATTGATCTCACCGTTAGATTGCCACCAAACTAGAGATACATGTTTGTCATTTGAATATGATCATTTAGACATATTGTGCGTATTTTTATCTTATACACACGTTAGGTTTTCTATTTTTTTTGAGGTCTAAATTTGCAGTAAATAAAAAAGTCTGTATGAATGTCCCGACTTTGTGATTCCATAAGTTGAGATCCCGCCATTCAATTAATATGTCATCTCAATGAATGATTGGATTTTCATTCTTTTGATAGCATATCCCACTTTTTCTTGTCTCCGTTGCATGAAAATCAGACATTGTTTCAAGGATTCGACATGACGGATCCCGGAGATGGAGTTCAAGGTTGGAGGCGCGCGAGGGGTACCTGTGGTGGAGGCACGTCACTAAAGCGGCCCCAACTGATGAAGCCTTAGCCGATGACATGCCATCCCGGCGGACCTCAGGTACATGAGGGAGGTGCGAGCCTCCCGATTTTCTTTGTTTCCACATGCAATGGGCCGTGGACCTAAGTGCATAGGCCCACGGTCACCATCCTTCACCGCCTACTTTGATCTAAATAATTGATTTGTGGCTATTTGCATGCTTTAGGCCCATCGGTTTTATCTCGCATGTGATATTTTTAATCAAAAACAAGTTCGGGCCTAAAAGTCCGAATCGGGTCCAACACCCGTAACAAAGACATTTTTGGAGAAACGTCATCGTTTCACATGTTAGAATGTAAAAGTTAGTAAATAGGATCTCCGGACCAACGGTTTTTCCGTCTTAATGCGTTTTATAAATAAGTTGGTGACGACTCCGTAATAGCTTACCTAGGTTAAGCAACATCAATCATTTTCTTACGGAGCCATCATGGATGAGGAAAGGTGACACGAGCCGCTCCCGGTTTTCCTGAAGACTCCTTTTTGGGATCATGCTTCGCTTCTCGCTCGTCGCCTTCGGACGATCGAGTGAGAGCCCGAGTAGGCCCGATTAGGAATCTAGGGAGGATCAACCCCGCTCTCTTCCGCAACGCCTTGACGCCCGAGTCTTGACGTCGATCGAAGGAGCATCGGGGGAGTGGGTCTCGGATCCTCGTGTCGTCCGAACCGCCGTGGCACGCCACGAGGTCACGGAAGGGCACATGTACAGGTCTCTAACTCTGTCCTATTCACAGGCCTTACAAAGGTTTGCGGCCCAAAATTATTGTTGGCAAACAAGATTTATTTACAAAGTCATTACCTACCACAACATTTAAATGAGTAAGACGTGGAATTTATATGCATAAACTTGAGAGATTTACTATAAGATTATAAAGAGGGGAGTAAAAACATATTATACTTCTTTTCTTTAACATAGTTTTGTCCCGGTATATTCCCCCGAGTAAGGTTTTTAATAATTCAATATAATAACGTTACCCAGGAGGAGTGCTGTAAATACAAATATTAATGATTATCATTCGAAACGACTACTTCGTTTCATCTTCCTCGTATTGTTCCCTTTCAATACTTGTCTTTTTTCCAAATCTCCACGTGTTCCTCTCGGTCTGTCTTTTGTTACCCATCATTGTGATCGTTTACGTTAGGATTCAATGGAAAACAGGAAATTGTCTCCCCTCTCTTCTCTCTTGTCATTGTCCTCCGGCTCGAAGACTTCTTGGATCTTATTCCTTGTCGCTCAAACATAAATGCAATAATCGACGGCCGATTGTAATTCAAAACAGTCAGGGATTAAACATAGGAAAACTTTAGTATTTGTGATAGAAGTTTAATACGTAGTACGATTTTGAAATAGGTAGATAAGAATAAGAAAATGGAAAACTAAAAACAGGGAACAAATTGCCAAATTATTTATACTTTATTAATGATTGGAATAACTTAAGTTTTATATAAAATAGTTAAAAGTTAATACTTACAGAAAATAGGTTAGGTTAAGAGTATCATTAGAGGAATACCTATTTAACAAAGGTAAAGTTGAGATAAAGAACTATTCGAGAAATAATTTCCTAGTAAATGGAGAAGGGAATACTAAATATTTTATTATTCATATAATTAAAACAAATACTCAACAAATATGGATTTGATGCAAAACATTGGACAGGGAATGAAGCTTCGAAATTGGGATATCAATCCGACAAATGTCTGAGGACCGACGTTTTTCCACGAGATAGATCGTCCATGGATTGCCCCCTCCCCCCCTTCTGGGTCCGGTCACTCGGAAAGATCACTTCAAAAGTCAAACCACCTTATTTTACGGGGGGAGGAGGAGGAGAACAAGAACAGGGTCAGCGGTCAAACGAATGACTTGAAAATTAAGAAGCATCTAGTGATCGACGCCCCACCACCAATTCTCATTGTTTGACATTCTCCTTCCCCTCACAAGATACAAAGACTCAACGACTCCCCCTGGCGAACACCCACGCGCTGTTACAATAATATTTACGAATGTCGGACGGTTACAAAAAAGGATGAGCAACGGAAACGCAATTGTTTGATATTCGCGTCGTGTTATTGTTGTTTTTACAAAAAGTGCTTCATAAACTACTCTATTTGTGGTGTGATGTACGATGTGAATTCAGTCGGATATAAATATGTCGGAGTCGGTCCTCTGGACTTACTTAACGAAGAGTCTCTTCCCTCTGAACCCCCCCCCCCCCCCCCCCCCCAACCCCGAGAGAGACAGAGAGAGAGAGAGACATCAACAAAGAAGCATGGAGGACGACACCATAAATCTAATTCTACATGGCTGCAAGCTGGTGAAAGACCTCGAGGTCAGCCTCCCCAACATCGCCAACCAACCTGCTCTTCTCTCCAAGTTCTGCGAAGATATCATCGCTGTCTTCTTCGCCACCAAGCAACGGATCGATTGCCAGTCTCACTGCTCTTCTGGCCGCCGCCTGTCCCCCTACTTCTTCGACGACCAACAGCAGCCGCATTTATTGAAGCAGCTCCTTGGTATGGGATTCAGCCCTAGCATATTGATACCTCAGTCGACTAATATGGCCGGAACTTCGAGGGGCTCTGTAACAGCCGGATCTTGGATGGAAAGACGGGTAGCCGGGACCGATGACGTCACCGTGGCCGATGCGACTCCTCCTGGGATTCCAACAGCAGATGTATCGGCACAAGAGAGAGCTTCCTCGATCCACTCGAAGAGACATCGAAAAAGGTAACGAAAACAGCCGAGATTTCTTTTTCTTTCCTACTATCCTTCAACTAATCGTTGCATGGCTTTGGGGAATCGTTACAGGGCGCGCATATTGATTGTGTAAGTCATGGTTTGATATTTTCTTTTTATTTCTTCTTTCGATATTGGAATACACGAGAGAGAGAAAGAGAAAGAGAAAGACGGGCATAAATGCACATCCCAAGATTAAACCACGCTTTTCATTTCCTACTAATTTTCTGAATAGGATGTCTTACAAAAGGGGACATGCATCTACCGATGACTCCTTATTCATGCGTCGACCCACAAGTCATCATCAAATTAGCATCCGCTTTTAGGAGTTTCGAGGATTGAAAAAGCTTATGACAGTTTGTGTGGATAAGTTTATGATGCTGTTGGTGTGTAATCCTATCGGAATGAACCCCCTTTGACGAAAACTTCTTATGAGTTAAGATTACACATCTCATTTGTAGAAGCCATTATTGTATGACGACGACGACAAGCATTTCCATAATCCCAGAAACATTATGCGTTCTTGTTATTAAACTTCCGAGGTTCGCTTCAGATTAACTTATTCAGCGGTAGAGTCATTTTCCATCTTAAGATAGTAAGGTTTTTGCGTCAAGTGCTAATGCCGATCGGTATGCGATGAAAAATTTTCTAGGAACACCGGCGAGGACAGCTGGACGGTCAAGATTCCTGTGCCTAAGATTGGCAACGTGGAGATCCCGCCGGACGATGGTTACACGTGGAGGAAGTATGGCCAAAAGGACATCCTCGGATCAAAGTTCCCAAGGTAACATGTCGTTTACTTGACTTTGACTGGGACTAATCCCTCCCCACAATAAATGGTTTGACGCATTCGTATTCTGTTGCCCATATCGCCTTCCCATCAAGTTTGAGCTCATCTGACGTTGTTTCCAACTAATGCCTTGTATGTTGGGGGACGAAATCGTTTCGAGTTGACTCCAACCTTTCGTACCCCACTGGTTCGTGCATTTACTTTCAATATTCTTAATCCTCGTTTCCCTGTAGAGGCTACTACAGATGCACTCATCGGAAATTATACCGGTGCCCCGCGAAGAAGCAAGTCCAGAGACTCGACAGCGACCCCTCTAACTTTGAGGTGACCTATCGCCACCTTCACACGTGCCACATGTCCTCCACGGCACCATCAGTTCCGTCTCCTTCATTGCCGCGGCTGATATCTCAGGACAACAAGGCTCATGTGATTTCCGGTTTACCTTCCCAACCTCCTCTCACCTCCATGGCCAGCTCATCAAGCATGTGGATGCCGATCGGCTTTGATATAGGTGGCACTAGTTTTACTCAAAGCATGAATGCTGGTGGTGACATTGCCTGTCCTTCTGCCGGCATAGGTGCGGAATGCCGATTTTCCTCACCTGTCGGGGACTTTGTGTTCAATCACAGCGCCGTCCAAAACAACACCTTCGAGTTTGTGGTACCTTATATGGAGGAAAGATGGCCGGAAGGAGGGGAACAAAAATAATTGACCAAAACGGAAACAATGGAGCAATTGCAGTTTCCGGGGGAGTGGCAATTTTTGCTCGATTCCTGCATTTCCTGCCATATCAATCCTGTATGACCAGATTAATCCAATTTCGTTGTTCGTTTGTCTCACAAGAGTATATTGTCATAGAAATAATGAGTGCCTTGGACATTCCAGTGTCCTCAAAATAATGTTATTTTCGGGAACTCAGGCAGCTCGCCTACTTGTCAATGCTGCATTCAGCGCGCCTAGAAAGCCCTTCTTATCCGAAGATGCGAACCATCACTTTGTCCCAGCTCAAATTTCATTTGTAACACAACTCCTCTTGATTGTTGAGAACCACACAGAACGGACTACTTTAGTTCTAAGACGTAGAATTACAAGGGGTTGGAACCAGATCCATGTTCTTTGTTTTAGAATCACGATGATTTATTACCAGAGAGAAAACCATGTGACACATATAAAAGAGGAGATGATCTGTTGGAAAATGATATCAGAGAATGTCCGATAGAGGCATGGACGATATACGTATGCATATAGTGGCCATGGATACTACTAATAGCCGGACCTAGCGATATCACTGCTGCTGTCATTGTCCATGCGAGAATCGAACCCGAGACCCTGATATTTTGAGCTGCCTTCCAGGAAATCACCGGCTCCCATCAGAAGAGAGTTGAACTCTATGTCTGTGAGCTGGCTTTTGGCATCTTCCCTTGGTTCTTCCTTCATAGCTAGGGCATCAACAGTTGAGGAGGAGTTGAAGAGGTGATCGTCCTTTATGTCCATGGTGTTGTTGGATCTGGAGAGCACATCTAAGGATTGTACATCCCATAACAACACGGAACCCTTGGTCACCTGTGGAGGAGGCGGAACCTTCCTTCTGTCCGTGCACGTGTGGACATCGATGTACGTGATCTCGTACATACGAGGGTTCTCCTCAGACTTCTGCACCTGCTTGATGGCCTTGCAGTTTTGGTCATACTTGTTCGTGCACCTATAGTAGCTCCTGATATTTTACCCAACGAAACACCTCATTTCAAATTACATCGTATTTACTTCCCACAACACAAGATAAGCATAATTTGTAATTATTGTACAGCGTCTATTCAAAAGTTTCGGCGGTGCTTATTTGTACAAATAGGCTTTGCTTGATATGGAGGTGGAAGCAGTTCGAAAAATGCAACTATATGTAACAAAAAAAGGCAGGTACACACAGTAATTTAACATCTAATCATGTATCGAGGTGTGGAGATACTAATTATGTTTTTAGGGAATTAAATGCTCAGGTGGGGAGGGGTTTGAAAGAGAAGCGAAGAGAAAGGGAGAACAATAAGAAAGGAAAAAAAAAAGAAGAGAAACCTTGGAAACTTGGAGTTGAGGATCTCCTTCTGCCCATATTTCCTCCAAGTGTGACCATCTTCAACAGTGGAAGTTACTGTAGTCTTTGTCTGACTCGACTTCCTGATGAATCAAATCCCACCACAAACAAGAAACAATTTTACAACCTCATGAATTTAAGATTCTGTCCGGAAGGAAGGAAAACACGTGCTATAATCCAAAAAACATAAAAAGGAAGAAAACCCCAAAGAGCGATACTATCTTTTCTTTCTTAGTTTTGCAGCCTTTTCGGCCGCCTTTACAATTAGTATATCCCCATCAAGGATCAAATGATATAAAACAAGGAAAGGGGGAAAAAGAGGAACGTAGTTACCTCTCGGACTGCAGACACCTGCAAACTCAATAATTATTGCTTCTGCAACCATTTCGAATTTATCGTGTTTTCCCCTTCTACTACTACAATCTTCATCACCGGAAGAGCATCGTAACGAAAGCAATCAATAAAAAACATCAAATTTCATATTATACTTTTCCTAAGCAAAGGCAAGTCGAACTCCAGCACGCAAAGGGAAAACTTAGAAAAAGGGTTTCTTTTTTCTTTTTCCCTTTTACCGTCTCTTGTAGGAGCCCATCTTCTCCTTCAGATCTGCGGATCTCCTCTTACTATTGCCCTCCGTCCCCGACCAATCTTGCTTGGGCGGAGGATGACGAGAGCCGAGCACGGAGAGGCTTACGGTGAAAGACCCCAAGATCTTGGCCATGAGATCATGGGCCACGGCAGATCTGTGGGTGCGGGGGTCTTGGAGAAGGGCCTGGAGCTGGGTCGCTATGGTTTTTCCTTGGACCAGCTCCCCCATGATTCTCTCCTTGTTAATATCAACAGGAGGGACGACTCCCCCCATGACAAACCTCTATCTTTTCCTTGTCCCTCCTGAATCAGTTTCTGCCGTTTCGCCTGGGGAGGGGTTTGGGTTAGGGACAATAGAAAAGAATGGCTTCTTCCGGGAAGGTCGCGAGAAAAAGACTAGAGTCGTGGGGAAGAAGTGGACACAGTGAGAGAGGGAGGCGAGAAGAAGACGGATTTCAATAGGTTTATTTATTTATTATCGTTTTTAATAACTAAGAGGTTATTGAAAGGTTAAATATTTTATCGGAATTAAATTCAAGTAGATAGTGATCGCAAGACGTGCCCCAAGATTATGGCCCTAAACGAAACTTTTGGTGAATTTTTCAGTGGCCGTATCACTGGTGCTATATCTATCTCCTACTGGTACTATTCATTCATTATCGTTTTTATTTTGGAGATAACCCACTTGCACTCATTGCAACTTGGTGACAATGCATGACGGATGCCTTGTGAGGTATGGATGACGCCGACAAGAAAAATAAATAGTTGTGGGGTTGGCTCGCACTGTTCCCAAGTCCTCTGCTTTTCCTAGAGACATTGTGGGGACTCGTCACGCTGGAATTTTTCGGCTCTGCTTAAAGGCAACGAATATACGGTGATAATTAGTGATAATTGAGCACTTCAGCAAACCTGGTCAAATTGCAGGTTGTTCTTGAGAAAGAAAACCGATACCCGACCATGGACAGTCGAGTATGGATAAAAAGCGGCGTCATTTAACGGGAATATCGCGCAAGAGTCAGTGCCGAAGCAGTTAAAGTTACAAGCAACGAAGATTCCGTACAGTGACTTAATGTACGAAAGTGTTAAGTAAAAAGCCGATGTGTTTTGTAAAATCGGGTGGTAAATTTATACGAGCTTTCAGTCCATGAAATACAAAGTATTTGATATGCACAAAATATATTTCGTACGTTACAAAGCCATAGTGACATGGGCTTTGTAAATTCGTACAAACCGTTTCCTAAAACATGAATGAGTTTCACAAATTCCGTAGACCTTTTACTAAGTAAAATAATATTATATACAAATATAAATATAAATATATTAATTTAACTAATTTAATTCGATCGAGAGATAAATTAGTGATTCTTTCTATTGTCCAAGAAAGATTGGTTGGATTGGCACACTTTAAAATTTGAAATGAATAACTAGTTAAAATTTTTTGTTCGATATAAAATATTCACGTCGATAAAATCATTTGAAACCTTTTTGTACCGCGGGTCACATTAAATTTTTTCTCTATTATCTTATCTAATGCCAAATCAATGACCTGGAACGAATTTTTTAATTTCACTAAAAAAGTAACTTTTGACAATTTCGGATTTTTTTATTTGGTGAGAAGAGTTCTAGATCATAATTGCAGGAGTGAATAACAAATAAAGGATGGGAGATTGAGGAAACTAAAAAAATTAGAAAGAGAACTAAGAGATTCATTAATTATTTAACTGTTAGGCGAGTTTCTTTATGTGTTGTCCGGAGTACTCTTCGTTCGCTGGAACCAGAAGTAAAAATTTGGTAGATAGGGATACCATAAAAACTTATGTAACTTTAGCATTGTACAAGTTAGTGCATGCCATCTGTTTCACCCCGGACTCGATGGGGAACACTGTAATGAAGCGGAAAGGGGAAGGTGGAAAAGGATGGACAACTTTGTATTGCAAACTGCAATCGAGGCTATATAGATCGGCTTTTGATCAGACCCATCGTCCGAAGGGTTGTCAAGAGAGATCGATTACCGCAACGATGCGGTCGAATAAATGTTTTGGCTCTTTCCCAGTACCACAAAAATTTTTCTCAAGTCAGTTGTTTGGTTCGCTTTTTAAACATTAAGAATTGGAGACTATAAAGGCATGTCCCACACATTTAAAGCACACGGGATGGGACAACGGCAAACGAAAGGAGCTGGGTTTCGGAGAAGCAACAACGAGAAACGAGAGGGGGTCAAATGGAAGGGGAGGGGATTCACTCACTCGTGTGAACGCTTCGATTCTCTCATCTACCACTGCCGTGCTCTTCCCGTTCGACATTTAGCGCAGGGGCGTGCCGGTCCGACGGATGTGGGTCTCCATCCTCCACCTGGGAAACATAACGTTACAAGATATCGAGCAGGTACTAGCTGAAAAAATGAAATAAACGTCGAACGTTTTCCGACTGAAGATTCCTTTGGAACATGGGTACTTTTGTCCGGTTTTCTCCCTTCCCAGTGTTGTTTCTGTTTAGCAATATAAATTCTGGGCCACAGATCTCAGCCCAATCTGTGGATCGACGGTCCAGAACACAGACCCAAGAAAGGAAAATTCAGGAAGGAGGTGACCACGGATACAGACCAGGCGAATACTTGCACTAAGCGATGGAATTACCAGGCGAAGGACGACAACAGGTCAGCGAAGCGACAAGCGACAGTCAGACTGGGCGAGCGAGGAAACTCTACGGCGAAGGCCAATGGGCGACACGGTCGATCAGTCAGCTGTTAAGAAAGGCTCCAGAATATCTCAGGATCTGGAAGGAGATAGTTGCCAAGTTTGCTCATATGGAAATAAGATATTCCATGGAGACTGGCAGCAAATGAAGCGTAATATATGTGCAATATTACATTACCGTATATACGTAGGTCTAGCTTAGTATAAATAGTTGTTCTTATGCATTGTACATGAACACACATATCTACAGACGGACATATATTGTCAATTTATCTTTCCCGCGTTCAAGCTCTCTTTGTGCTTCTGCGTTCCTGCTCACTTTTGAAAGCATCGTTGATGGCATCCGTAAGTGCTTCCACTTAAGGCTCCCCATCCGCTGTCTTCCTTTCTTTCTTTCATTTCATACGGCGACGACACATTTAACGAATCCTCCGGGCACCAGTTGCCCGTAGTACTAGAGATTTCTAGCGCGTTTGGATCCGGCTTATCCGTGGTCACTTTTGGAGTGAACACGCCTTTGGCGACCACAGTGGGAGAAACTAGGCTAACACGATGCTAACGACTCGATCTAGTCTTATCTCAAACAATCCCCGAGGCAACAATTCCGATGGAGAGAAGAGCAGCGATGGACGTCGCTCAAACCCAACCTTGGCTGAAGAGTTATCGGCCATCATGAGTACTCTCTAACTCTTAATGGAGAAGGTCGGTGCTATCGACTAGAAACATGATGCCTTCAAGGAGACGATGAACTCCAAGATGGAGGCTGTTTTTCAAAACCTCGGGACTGTATCAGGGGGACCATCAGGCAGCCCCGCAGATAACAGGGGCAAATCATCGACTAGGCATCAGCATGATTACTATTCTCGCAGAGCGGTAATCTCTAAGGGAAAAAGAAGGTTGACACTGAAGATGTCCCTACCTTCATTAATCATGGGAGGACAATGTACAATAACCCGCCACTTGTGATAAATGAGGGCAAGAGGGTAGTACAACAAGTCCATCATACAGCATACCAACCTCCATTCCGGAGAAGGGAAGAATTCGTCAGGCCCGTAGAGAGCGAGTTTGTTCGCCCTGTAGAGGATCAAAGATATTCTGAGTATATTCCCCAGCCGGCACGAATGAGGGAAACAACAATCCCCGAAATCATCCCACCGCTAGAGCTTTCGCCCGAGATCTGAGACTATGGTACGTAATTAGTCGAACGGGCGATCTCTGGGACAGATGACACAAATGAGATTCAGCTCTATCGGGCTCCTTACCCTGAAAACATCGATCAGGACAACCCTTTTCCAAGGGGATATCGTGTTCCTGAATTTGCCCGCTTTTCGGCGAAGAAGGGATTTCGCCTGCTGAATACATTGCCCGTTTTACCCACCAAGCTGGGGAGGCTGCCACGAATGCTTTCTGGAAACTACGTTTATTTCTAAGCTCTCTTATAGGAGCTGCTTTCACGTGGTACATAAACCTTTCCCATAATTCTGGGAGAAATTGGAGGACATGCAAGTCCAGTTCACGCTGGCATTCGCCTAGACTGATCCGGCAGTGACCCTACAAGACCTTACTCATATGAAACAGCAGCCAGTCAAACCCGTGGCTATATTTCTGAATAAATTGAGGAAGGCACGACTGAGGTATAAAACTTTCGCGTCTGAGGCTGAGCTTATTGCTATCACCTAGGATTCCCTCTTTCTTCGCCTGAGAAAGAAGCTGGAGGGAGAAGTGTTCAAAGACTGGAAAGAATTAGCCAGAAGGGCTAGTCGGTATGAGAATCTCCTTAGGGAGAAAATTCAGGTGAAAGGAAGTTTGATAGCGGGACTTTTGGTAACCTATCAGGCTGAACCAGTCATAGACATAGACGTCGCGGAGTATGTGAAGGGGCAACCTCTGACATGCGACAAATCAGTTAAAAAGAACTTTCAGGCCAAAGCATCTCCTAATACTCAGGAAGAGAGAAAATACTCATTCGATGAGTCGAAAGCGGACGAGATCTTTGAGTTTATGCTTCGAAACGGTTGGATTCGACTGAAATTAGGCCATAGAATTCCTCGTACTGACAGAGAAAAGTCGAGGAGCTTCTATAAATAGCATGGGACTTTCACCCATACTACCAAGGACTGCATCACGTTTAGAAACTTGGTGCAAGACCTTATTGAGTCTAAGGAGCTACGCTTCCTAGATTCACAGGATCAGACGTTAATAGAGTCACATTTAATCGATGTGAATACCTTTGACGTTAATTCTCTAACCACTTCTCCCTCGCTAATGCAGGAAGGGAAAGATCAATCGCCTGAGACCGGTGAGACGCTCATAGCCAACAGGCTGTTCAAGCGGCTTGTGAGCGAAGGAATGAGAAATGGAAATAGTGATTCCTTCATCCCTTCTCAAGGAAGTGAGCCAAGAGCCACTCATTTACGCGAGTTGTGGAAGTTAGAAAAAAGAGATCTTTCTCAAATTTGGAAAAAAGAGTTACCATAATTGTGTTTTGTAGTGCCCTGCTGAGTTAAAGGGGATACGATAAGCTGGCTGGATTCCTCGCACACCACTGATAAGTGCCATACCTTTAGAAAAGCTGGCTGGTACGACCTCAATCGCCTTGATGAGATGGCGATAGGAATTCATAGTGGTCCGAGAATATACCAACGTGGGGATAAGCACTCGGAATAAACGAGTCAACCACAGAAGGAAAACAAAGGGCTTTGTACTCTTGAAGAGTTCATGCGACAGGGACTCGAAAGAGAAAGCGAATCTGGGCGAAAAGAAACCACACAAAGAGGGTCCCCAGGCGGCGGGCCTCAAATCGCCTTGGACCTCAACAGGCGAAAGAAGATCCAGAACGACAAAACCACCCTCGAGACGATGAAGAAGTGATGAGAAAGGGCACCTCAATTGCTCAGTTTCTAACAGCTGACATGCTTTGCTTCAGATGCAAACCGATAGCAGCTCACCAAGTGCTTATCACCTAGATGTGTCAGCTCCCCTGCAATCAATACTTCTTGCTTCTAACTGGATTAGCATCCTAAGGCAAGATCAAGCTGGAAAAGGTCGATCCTCCGTCATGTAACCTGTCGGACTCCGAATTCACTCATTGCTCGGAGACTTCACCTAAAAAAGATTTCAAAAGGGGTTATGACCCACATAGAAGGGAGTTTGTTCAGGTTGATAATCGCCTGCAACCCTCGAGAATTCATGCTTTATCCGTTTACCTGTCCTTTCAAATATAGGGACATGGTAGAAAGTGGGCACGGGAGCGCAACCTCAGGTACCACCGAGAAAACCAGGAAACGCAGAGAAAGAAGGGCGCGACGTACCGCAGAGAAACGTGCTAAGCCAGCAGTCCCTTACGCCAGAAAAGCAAGGAGCCGAGCGAAAGTGTCCACGCATCCAACTCGCTAAGCGACTATAATCCGCTTCATTCCGGGACTCCACCTGAGGCGAATGACGCTCCTTGCAATGTCCTTATGCTACCGGCTAAATTTGCCAAAAGGGAAGACAGTCAACCGAAAGGTAGGTTAATTCCATCCTCTAAATTTAACATTCCCACTGAAAGACCAAAGAATTTTCCACATAGGTGGTTTACGGAGCCCTCTATGGCGATGCGAAAATACATATTTCCCCTCCATATTCGAGCGGCAATCAATAATGTGGTGGTATGCCGAGTTCTCATCGATAACGGGGCGACCATCAACCTACTACCCTTGAAGCTTCCAAAAGATTAGGGCATGACATAGCTGAGCTTGGAGAAACTAAGGTAAGAGTCAGTGGGTTCAATGGAATTACCTTCACTTGCTTGAGAGTGGTTTCTACTAAAATCCGAGTAAGAACGCAAGAAAAGAAGACGGCTTTCTTTGTTATAGACATAAAGCCCCCCTTTAATGCTTTGCTTTGAAAGGATTGGCTCCATAATGCAAGCGTCATACCTCTACTCTTCACCAAGAACTTCTACTGTGGGGAAAACACGGTTTGGAAGTCGTTTCTGGCGAAGCGAACGAGAAATCTAACATACCTTATGTCTGTGCATGAGCAGTTAAATAGGTGAAGGACATGACCTTAAAGCAGAGATTTGCTATAGGAGACCCAAACGGTGGCCCTATAAGTGACACAGGCTATGAGTTCCTGGTCCCATACGACGGACCACCCATGGCGCCGCCTCAAAACCCAATTATTCTGACAGGATGGGGCGATGAGTTACAGCTCGAAGCCAAGCAAGATCTCACTCCACTAGAGAAAGATATGCATGAAGCTGGGATACGGGATGACAACAGCACTCAGCAAACTGAGATGGACTTGGAGCCCGAAAGACTCCTCAACCCATCCTCATCCAATGGAGAGTGAGCAAACCGATCCAGTAGCCGATGTCCTAGAAAGATTAGGGACATCTAGAATAAATGAGACTTGATGCAACTCGTCTCCTCCAGCATGCCAGGACATGCTAAGTATTTATTCAAATAATAAAGAAGTCCCTAATACTTTTATTACCCCTTGTGATCCGTTGAAAGAAACTAAACTTGGGAACGGCTGATTCCCCACGTATTACATATCTCAGTTCGCTCATGAACGAAAAAGAGGCGCGCAGTATAAGCGAAGTCCTTCACACTTATAAAGATTGCTTCGTTTGGGAATACACCGAGATGCCAGGTCTCAACCGAGATTTAGTCGAGCATCGACTCCCAACATACATAAACATCAAACCAGTGAAACAAACCCTGCGGAGGATGTCGCAGGAAGTAGCCCAAGTGGTCTATGATGAGATTAAGAAGTTGTTCAAAGCCGGATACATAAGAACGGCTATGTACGTCGACTGGATCTCCAGCAAAGTGCCGGTCATCAAGAAAAATGGAAAGATCAGAGTATGCATAGACTTTCGTGATCTGAACAAAGCAACACCCAAAGACGAATACCCCATGCCTGTCGCTGATGATCTCATAGACAAATCGGCAGGACACGAGCTAATGTCCTTTATGTACGGGTATTCTGGGTATAACCAAATTTTCATCGCTGAGGAAGGCGTTCATAAAACTGCATTCCGATACCCATTAGGAATATTCGAATGGGTAGTAAAGCCTTCCGGGTTGAAGAATGCATGAGCCACCTACCAAAGAGCGATGAACTTAAACTTCACCTCACTGATAGGAAAAATAGTTGAGGTATATATAGACGATGTTCTGGTGAAGTCTAAAAAGAGACATGACCATCATTCTCATTTGAGCGAAGCATTTGAAAAAATGCGAAAGCACAGCCTCAAACTCAATATACTAAAATGCACATTTGGAGTGCAAAATGGACAATTTCTTGGTTTCCTGGTTTACCAACGAGGAATCGAAGCTGACTCTTTGAAGACCCGCGCCATTCAAAATCTTCCAGCTCCACAAAGCAAGAAGGAACTTAAGCCTTCCTTGGCAGGATAAATTATATCCGCCGATTTATAGGCAATGTCGCATCTAAGACAAGTGCCTTCTCGACAATCCTGAGAGGAAAATAGAAGGGACAGATAAACTGGACATCACAACATGAACGATCGTTCCAGAATTTAAAGGACTACCTACTCAATCCGCCTGTGCTGGCACCACCAAGTGCGGACCAACCACACATTCTGTACGTAGCAGCATCCCAGTCCACTATTAGATCTATGCTAGCATAAGAGCACGACAGAGTAGAACGGGCGATTTACTATTTGTCGCGCCTACACAGAGAAACAAAACAAAGATACACCTCAAGAGAAAAGATCTGCCTGGCGGTGTATTACTCAATAACAAAACTAAGACACTATACCGGGTCTAACGATGTGTACATCGTCTCCAAGACCCCGGTTACCAAAGTGTTCTTTGACAATCCCTTACTTACGGGAAGGATAGACAAGTGGAGCCTAGTGCTTTCAGCCTACAATATCTATCATAAACCACAAGCCTCAGTCAAAGGCTATGCTTTAGCCGAATTCATAACTCATTATGGTGAAGGCAATTTCGATTCCACACTCGAGGATGATCACCCGAACAATTGGTTTGATGGGTCCTCTAACAAATTCGGAGCTGGCGTGAGCGTCTTTATTGAGACACCATGGAAAGCGGAAACCAGAGTGGCTTGTCGCATCAGGGAAAGACACTAACAATGAGGCAGAATATGAAGCCTTGATTTTAGCCTTGCAGCTGGCACTAGACTGGAGGATGGAAACTATAAAAATATGTGGCGATTCCCAAGTAGTAATTCAACAACTCCTAGACCGGAGTGAATGCCACGCACCCAATCTTGGTAAATACCTGCACAAGGCAAAGGATCTCGTCGCAAAGTTAGACAAAGTCGAAGTAGTCTATGTAAAAAGAGATGACAGCCAGGAAGCTGACCACTTAGCACAATGTGCCTCAGGTTTGATTAGTGACTTAGAGAGATCCACGAGCAAAGAGACATTGTTTGTAAACAAACAACCAGAGTTTCACAATGATGGTGAGGAGAAAACTAAAGAGGTCCACACCGCCGACTTATTCGAACAGAAAGAGGACTGGCGAGAATCAATACGACAATTCCTCAAGGATACCGGTACAAAAGTTGAAAGGAGAATTCGAGTAATCGCTAGACATTATGTACTCCTCGACAACACTCTTTATAGAAAAACCAACGAAGGCGCACTTCTTAGGTGCGTCGATCTAGACGAAGCAATCCCAATCATGATGGAAACATATGAGGGATTGTGTGGAGCACATCAAGCCGGAATTAAAATGAGCTGGTCGATCAAAAGACACAGTTTCTACTGGTCGTGGATTGTCAAGAATTGCATTGAGATGGCTCGAGCTTGTCAGGCTTGCCAACAATGTGCGCCAGTGAAGCGAACCTCCACAACGGATGTGAATGTGGTAATAAAACCATGGCCTTTCAAGACATGGGCGTTAGATATCATGGGAGAAATACACCCACACTCAACCAGAGGAGACTCTTATATACTTGTTGCCACCGACTATTTCACCAAATGGGTCGAGGTGGCAGTGTATAAGATAATTAACCAGAAAGATGTCATCCAATTCATTAAAGACTTCATTATCTATCGATATGTAATACCTCAAAGCATTGTCGTAAACAATGCAAGAGTATTCAACGACAAACTTATGAATGAATTCGCCGAGGATTTTGGGTTCAAATACTCAACTGAACTCCGTATTATGCTCAATCAAATGGGCAAGCAGAAGCCTCTAACAAACTCATCAAACGAGTGATACAGATGACGATTGGAAATAACCCACGAACATAGCAAGCCCTGCTCCAAGAGACATTATGGGCACTCCGGGTTATCAAAAAGGAAAGCACAGGTGTCGCCCCGTTTAGCCTTATCTACGGCCACGATGCTAGGCTCCCAATAGAAGTGCGGTGCAAGTCGCTCAGACTCCTCAAGTATTTGGGACAATACGAAGGGTATGATGAGGACATGCATGTTGAACTAGAAAATCTGGAAACCACCAGGATCAACGTGTTGAACCATCTAGAAGCTCATAAAAGAAACATCGTCCGCTACTATAACAAGAAAGTAGTTCCTCGATCATTTAGCGTGGGCGATCTGGTATGGACACTACAATTGCCCGAAGGAGTTCGGGACTATTTCCAAGGAAAATGGACATCAAACTGAGAAGGCCCTTTCCGAGTACTTGAGTCCTATCTTGGGAACACATATCGCCTAGGGGGGCTTGATGGGTCGCTACATGACTTTAAGATCAATGTCAAATGCTTGAAAGAGTATAGGCCAACGATGTGGGAAGCACACAAAGGTGTCATTTGAAAGCGTTTCCCCACCTTGTGGGGACAAATACAAACGTAGGAAAAAGTCAGATACGAGGCAAGGAATACAACATGAGTTTCAGCCGGTCCTTCACACCAGTTACCATGATTTCCTTCGCCTCAAAATCAAGGGCCTTGCCCCAATCCCTCTCATACGCCGCCTTTGCATGCTCAAGGGCAGCACGTTCAGTCGCCTCGTTCGCACGAGCAGCAACAAGGTCCGCAGACGTAGCGTCCAACTCTCCCTGGAGGCGTTAGATAGCAACTTGTAACTCCTCCTTTCGCCTCAGAAGGGCAGCTTTCTTGCCAGAGGGCTTGGCTATCTAAGCAGAAGATGGAGGCAGTTGCGATAGAGCAGTCTCCCTCTTCTTTTGCTTCGTTTTCAGCATGAGAGCATCGCGTCGCTCGTCCCACAAACACCAGAAAGATCGCCGGAGGAGGGTAATCAGGGTCGTCAGTTCTGACATACCAGCATCCGCTCGCTCCAGCTCGCTCGCCATGGACAGCAGCTCGCCGAAGTCACCCTCAGTAGCAACCTACGCTCCAGGAGGACAATGGCAGAGGCGAGCAAGGAATGCAAAGGCTGTGGCAAAGACACCTGATTTAGGTGCGCAATAAAAGAAAACGACAAACAAAGGTTTTCTCAAGTCACTCACCAAGGTCGCTTGCGCTTGTGAGCCTTGGGGGCCTTTCGTTGTCTCGACCAGGGGGGCTCATATCGCCTCACCTTCATGTGGTTCCCTCGTGTTGCCTGAGGGTAACTCCGTTATTCGCCCTGGGAAGGTCTCAGTCGCCTGACCCTAGAAGTCTCCCGTCGCTTCGCTTGGAAATGCCTGGGCAGCAGTGACATTGCTCAAAGAGGCCCCGGCCTCGAGGTTCGAAGGAAGAGGCAGAGCATCACCCACCACTTCACTGGAGGGCTCCTCTTACTCCTGATTGGCTGGCTGACGATAGCCGCCTAGGAACGAGGAGAGGGTGATGTCATCCGGGACATCATCAATGTCGATGAGATCGGAAGCGGCGACACCTTAATAAAAGAAAAGTGCGTCAAACTCAAGGCTCCTATTAATGAGTAAAATGTTTGCCACAATTAGTACCTGGAACGTTAACTGATGGTGTTTGCTCGCCTGGACGATCAGAAGAGATACACGGCCACGCCGAAAAAGCAGGTCCATGCGATGATTTCCTCTTCACCCTGGCTCCTTGTGACGATGAGCCAGCACGGGAGGACCTCGCCTTCTTAGCACTGGCTACGAACGAAAGGCCACTCTATCACCCGGATACTGATTCAATAAAGATCGAGCTGACCCAACTTACCCGAAGGGAGTGCGCTACCACCCGATGGCCGGTTCCTTAAAGAAGCTTCGCCCGAAACAACAAGCGCTGGAGGAGGGGACACCTTCTCCTCCTCATTCAACCTTTTCAACTGAAAGGTGGTCTCTAATTGCTTCCGGACTTCGTGCCAGGCCATTGAGAAATATGCAGTTCGACCGCCCCAAAGTGTAGGCTCAATCTCGGCCAAGCCAAGACGTGGCTCCCAAGTTTGTTTAGCTACCCCCGACTCCATAAGAGACGAAGTACGCTTGTCCAAGGGTTGGTTCTTGGACTCGAAGAACAGGACGGCTAAAGATTGGGAAAAGCCCAACTGACGGGCGCAAAGTTGAGGGTTGTACACCTCGAAAATCAGCCCTTCAGAATCTACACCTACCAATTCCCTGGTGCAGAAAGCCGGGAGGAAGCGCTTGACTGTCTCCAAGTGCGGCTTTTCCCATTCCTCAGGAAAAGGGCGCAAGGAGGCTACGGCTCCCACACCACTGCATCTGTTTGCCAAGGCCTGGATGCAACCAACGGTGCTCGAGGAGCCCTGGTACAGAGACGAGCCCGCTGCGATGACTTCATCACGAGTGAGCATGGGATCTGGGTAACTGGTGAACCCAGGGAAGTAAAGAGCGATCCATAAGTATAAGAGCTACAGGGGGTCATCCTTAATAAATGCCGTGATAAAGCAGGCACAGTAAAAAGGGAACGAAGGCCACAGGCTCAGGCTTGTCCGCATTGGTAGCCTCAACGAGGCTGGTGATCACTCCGACGATGAACGGAGCAGGGCGTTTTCCCCGGTTACAGAAGATGAACTTGGACGGCCACTCCAAGTAGAACTCAAATTCCTCCTGAGGACCCCACTTATTATCCTCAAGATGACTCGTAGCGACTTTGCTAACCCTTTCCGAAGGGTTGAACTTCAAGTCGCTGCGCCCGCTGGTAAAACGAAGGGGGGCTCCAGACAGACTACAACCAGTCAAGAAGGCAATCTCTTCCAAGGTGACCGACATCGGTCCGTTTGGAAAATAGAAGCAATTGACAACCGCGTTCCAGAACGAGAGGAACCCAATAACCACAGAGAGGTTGGGTCTGATGGGGCAATGGAAATTTCGATCAGCGTCTTGATCCCCATCGCTTCCCACGCAACGCCTTTCTTCTCCATCTACTTGGAAACCCAATCCTGGACGGCTCTGTTGCGGGGAGAGGGAAAACAACGGAAGCCCGCTCGAGCGAATGAATCCCATCCTGATGGTTTGAATCGACGACGGAACACAGCGGGCAGCCTGCTGGTGTAAAGGAATAAGTCGGACGGGTTGGGGACGAACGGACCGAGGGTTTGCTGGTTCGGAATATCGATACTAAAGTCTGATTGTGCCGTATGGCAAGGGAAAACGCAAGATTTGAAGGACTTGCTTACGGCATGTTGGAACTTGGCAGTGTCGCCGTCCAGAAAGACCGGAGGTTCAAAGGATGACGAGGATGAGCTATCAGAGGCCATGAGAAGCGCAAGAGCGAGGGTTTCTGAGAATCCAAAAAGACAAGAAAGAGAATGGTTTCTGAGTACGTGAGCAGGAAAAACACTACCCATCAAGGGCTTTATAACCCTAGAAACCGACAAAGTATAAGGCTGAAAGGAGGCGTCGCTTCGCGACCAAGATCCAACAAAACGTCGCATCGATTATGGGGCGGGCGACATCCTAAGCATCGCTTCGCTTGGAAACTGATGACGATTCATAATAAATAGACATTTATTCTCATTCAAATCCAAACGTAACATGGGCTTGTTTGATAGTAAGTGTACAAGAAACAAAAAAATAATCGAGTAGACAACGTTTCTGCTCGTCAGGAAATTCTCTGTTGAAGGGATTAAAAGCGTTCTATAAGGGTTTATCCACAGAACCCGACACACTCGGTTCCTCCCTCAGATGAAGGAGATCCGTAGTTGCAAAGAGAAATCCCCTTCCATTGGTAGAAACGTCTGGAAACCCTGACTTTGAGGATGCCATACGGGACTTCACGCGATGCCGTGGAGTTGAAGGCTTGATGCCTGGTCTGATCTCTCAGAGACCGTGAGGTTGGCAAATTGGGGGATGGAACAATGATTTCTACCTCAACAGCCCCGGCGAACCAGCCTATTGGTTGGCTAGGGAGGGTCAGTTTAGTGAGGTATCAACCAGATGACATCTTCGACACAGCGTCGAGGGCTTGTGCAGGCTCTCTTCCCTTTCAGAAGGAGGAAAATCGAGGAGTTGGAGACCACCCTCATAAGGTGATGGGTATAGGTTCCCAAACAAACTAAGGTGATAGGCATAAGCTTCGGATTTAATACCAAAGGAAAGACATGAACTTTATGGCTTGGCTAGTTTCAAGAAATGGTGGCTTGTGAGTCGTAAGACGATCCGAGGGCTTCAAGTTATAGCGAAGTCGTGAGGGGTAAAAAGACTTTTACGGGAGATATTATGACAGAGAATTTGGGGACCGCAACAGTTGTCGTAGAGATCTCAACCGATACGATTCGGGGATATCGACGGTCAAGGGATATTACTTGCCTGCACACATTACCAGGGCTGCAGGGGAATGATTACTTGGTCTTTTTCAAGGTGAGACAGATTACTCAGTCTGCTTTGAGGGGGGCGTATATGTTTAGCAACAGAAATTCTGGGCCACAGATCTCAGCCCAATCTGTGGATCGACGGTCCAGAACACAGGCCCAAGGAAGGAAAATCCTGGAAGGAGGTGACCACGGATACACACCAGGCGAAGGCTTGCTGGACGAAGGGATCACCAAGCGATAGGATTACCGGGCGACGGGCGACAATAGGTCGACGAAGCGACAAGCGACAGTCAGACTTGGCGAGCGAGGAAACCCTACGGCGAAGGCCAATGAGCGACACGCTCGGGATCCGAAAGAGATTATTGCCAAGTTTACTCATATGGAAAGGAGATATTTCATGGAGATTGGGAGCAAAGGAAGCGTAATATTTGTGTAATATTACATTACCGTATATACGTAGGTTTAGCTTAGTATAAATAGTTGTTCTTAGGCATTGCACATGAACACACCTCTTTACAGACGGACATGTATTGTCAATTTATCTTTCTTGTGTTCAAGCTCTCTTTGTGCTCCTCCGTTCCTGCTTACTTTCGAAGGTATCGTTGATGGCATCCGAATGTGCTTCCGCTTAAGGCTGCCCATCCGCTGCCTTTCTTTCTTTCTTTCATTTCATACGGCCACCACACATTCAATGAATCCTTCGGGCACCAGTTGCCCGTAGTGCCAAAGATTTCCGACGTGTTTGGAACCAGCTTGTCCGCGGTCACTTCCGGAGTGAACAGTTTCAAATCCCCTCGATCCTTTGCTCATTTTCTTCTCCCTTTTCCATGTTTTGGCATGTTGTTGACATAATAGATTATTTTGGGTCTACTATTTCTGACAAAGCCCACAATAAACGCTAAGCCCATAACAGAGTTAAACACATCGGGCCTGCATATGTAGTCTACACAGACTATATGGCTGAGTAGTGATCCTGTAACCAGAGGAAGTCTACAAGCCTATGCTTGCACAGGACACATGTCATGGAGAACGGTTAAATAGTCCCGAGATAAATGGAGCTTACAACTCACGTCTGTACTGATGCACGTCCTAAAAGACAATTGATTAACCCTGAAGTCAAAGGAGTCTACGACCCACGTCCACACGAGTGGAAGTCAGTTTGTTGGCTCCGAGATCCTTGGGGGTGGTTGCGTCTGGAAGATCTTCAGAAGGTCGTAACATACCGGGTATAAAAGGGAGAGGATCTCCCTCAGAGAAAAACACGAACATACCGGGTATAAAAGGGAGAGGATCTACCTCTCGGTCTCCTACATCTTGGAGGGCAAATGCTGTGTACGCAGTGAACCCTGTAGACAATGACGTAGACGATCAGGGTGAAACAAACAGGTATGCAAGTGGCATACCCCCTCGCCGACCTGGTAAAGCATCCGTAGAGGAGATACCTACAGGGGAATCTCCCGCTATGGGAAGTCTACCACGGGCAGAAAGCTTATACACTAATGTCTCGGTAAACCCACAGCCACCTCGAGCCACAACAAGGGTGTCCTATCCTCCAGAGAAAGTGTGCCAGGAATATGTTCGAGAATAATTCGATCCTGTACCCCCACAGAATCTAAGGGAGACGATTGCTCAGGTCTTGGAACAGATGGTACCTGGGGCAGTCAGGTAGGATGACCCTGAAACAGGAGTCCATACCCTGCCTACATCGACAGGGACTTTCCCCTCCCTAGGGGGTATAGAGTACCTGATTTTACCCGCTTTTCAGGGGAAGATGAGATGACACCCATGGAGCATATAGCCCGGTTCACTCATCAGGCAGGAGATGCTGCGGCCAATGATTTTTGGAAGCTAAAATTATTTCCGAACTCTCTTACAGGAGATGCTTTCACATGGTATGCGAGTCTACCTCCTGGATCAGTAACATCATGGGCGGAAATGCAGTCTTTCTTTATGAAAGCATTTGCTCGGCTAGACACCCCCATGTCAATCTTTGAGGTGATGCGGCTTAAGCAGACCGTAGGAGAACACCCAGGACAGTTCCTCATGCATCTACGAAAGGCGCTGCTTCACTGTAGACCTACAATTCCTGAAAGGGATCAGTTGTTGACTGCGTTAAACGCGTTGTCTATGCCCTTCAAGAAGAAGCTACAGGGGAAATGTTTAATGACCTGTATGACTTGTCTAGGAGAGCGACTGAATACCATCAGTTACTGATGGAGGAAGCCCAGTTTAAGCACGCTTATCAGTTGGAAACCCTTGAGGTAGACATGGCCGAATTCGTGAAAGGCGAAGCAACGGTTTGTGAACCTTTCTTTGGCAAACTCAAAAGCAAAAGCGTCTCAGAAGTCTGGTGAAGAAAGAAAATATTCTTTCGACATAGAGAAGGTAGATGCAATTTTTTATTGGCTCATCCAACGGAAGCGGATTAAGCTTAAGCCAAGCCATAAAGCCCCCCAGACAAAAGGAGAAAAAACTAGGAATTACAGCAAATGGCATGGGTCGTTTACACACACGACCAGGGATTGTCTGTCATTCAGGAATATAATTCAGGACCTTATAGAGTCAAAAGAATTGTGCTTCCCTGAAGTAGACGAAGTCACTATGGTTGACGACAGACCTTTTGACCACGAAATAGCCATTCATATGTTCGATGTTGCTGATGTAGACATCAATTTCATCAAAACTAATAGAGAGTTTTCCCTGCAGGATATAAAGATTCCCGGGGAGACTTTGGTAGCGAATGCCCTCTTCCGTCGCCTGGCTGATAAGGGTGTAGTCACCTGTCCAGTCAAGGAAGTGGCGCCCAGCCTCTGTTGCTGGCACATGGATGACACGCATACCACTGATAGATGCAACACGTTCAGGAAGTATTTGCAGAACAATCAGGGGGATTCCCGGTATGACCTGACCCCACTTGAGGAAGTAGCGATGGGAATAGTGTCCCCAAGTTCGCGAAGCGCCTCCAACAATTCACAAAATGGATTCAAGAGCCCCCAAGCGCAGAGCGTAGGCCAGCTACCCGGGGAGGAAGAGGCGGCCGTCATGGTTGAGGGAGAGCACCCGAACAGCAGCCCCGCGCGTTCGAGCGTCCCAAACGACATCTGGACCGTCCTCTCAACAAGGGGCAAAGCCGGGGCAGGAGAGACATGGCCACTCCGGTGAATCTCGCTCTAGAAACATAGAGGAGGACGGTCTTAGTAGAACCCAGCAGTCTGAAAGGCCACAGGAGAAAGGGACGGAACGCCTAAGGTAGACATCCAGGCACTCCGCAGGACCACCGATAGCTCAGTTCCTTGATGAGAGGATGCTCTGCCAGAAATACAAGCTTATAGCTCAAAACAGGATCCTGATCACTTAGCTCTACACCTCCTGTTGTGTCAACTACTTCCTCAAGCTTGTAGGCTTGTCCTCAAATGGGGAGATCGTGGTCAAACCCGCGCGCTCTATAGCTACAGGTACTTGTGAAACTAATAACACTTGTTCGAAACCGCAACAGGTACCAACGCGGACGGTAGTAGGATACGATCCATTCGTTGGGGACTTTGGCAAGGTATGTCAAACTCTCCTTGGTTCTAAGAGATCAAGGGCAATTAAAGCGGTTAACCTTTCAAAACTTTGGCAGAAGGCAGTGGGCAAAACCACTTTGCCACCAAGGGCTCGCAAGAGAAGGGACAGACGTCTAAGTCACGTCGCTAAGAGGCCTAGGCCTACCCTTTCAGGAGCCGCTCTACCGGCTAGGGTGCCTACAAAGGGATTGAACGCCGAAGCAGAGCACATTGAGTCTACAAACCATTCAGAAGAGCCAGGGTCAAGTTTCGACTATACCCCGCTTCGGAGCGAAATCCCAAGTGATGTCAACAGGGAAATGAGGCCGGTCGTGAGCTGCAACGCTCTTAGCCTGCTTATAGACTTCGCTAGTAAGCGACATGTGGAGACCCTAAGAGGTAAAGTGCATCTTCCTTGTTCTCCTGCTTACCCAACAGGCTTCCCACTGAATTGGTTGGAGAAACCATCCGATAGCATGAAACAACACATGCATTCTTTATACATAACCGCTACCTATGATGATACAGTGGTGAGTCGAGTCCTTGTAGACAATGGAGCTACTATAAACGTACTTCCTCTGTCCAGGTTTAAAATGCTTAGGTATAAGCTTAACGACTTGGTTTGGTTTTAATGGTAGGAAGTCGGAATGCTTAGGGGTTTTCTCTGTGCACCTTGAAGTCGGTCGCCAGGAAAGAGAAACCGCTTTCTTTGTGATAGACATAATTCCTACATTTAATGCTTTGTTGGGCCGCGACTGGCTCCATAAAGCGGCAGCTATTCCTTCCACTTTACATAGAGAGATGATGTTGTGGGTCGACTCTGAAATTGAAATTATCAAGGCTGATGAATACTCCTGTTGTGACAAAGGTAACTTGCATGCAGAGACAAGCAAGACTGTTAAGGACCTCACATTGGAACAGTGTTATAAGCTTGGCGACCCTACTGTCGGACCCCTTGGTCAACCATCTGGAAAGTTTGACTACATCATAGACTATGGAACATCGCACCCTAAGCCAGAGACGGGGCCGATCGTTCCAACTGGGTGGAGAGATGAGCTATCTGCCAAGGATATAGAGGAAGTTCTGCAAGAGGTTAATTCGGGCGAAAACCCCGTAAGAACCAATGGAGCAAAGGAAGACGCAGATGGAAAGGACCAGCAAAACGCTGTTGTGGAGTTGGAGCCCGATAGACTCCTAAAGAAAGGAACCTGTGGACCAGAATGAAGAAGGGAACGAAGCAGTCGCCGATATCCTTCGACGGCTTCAAGTCTACCAAGGAAATCATTGTTGTAGACAACCTATCTCTTGGCTTTCAATAAACTCAGAAGCGCTTAGAGCGCCTAACGCTTGTAATAAGCCCGTGTCTACCGACTTAGGTGGTACAGAAGAACGAGAGTCTTTGATGACCCCATGCGACCCATTGGTCAGCATTAATCTAGGAAGCGAGTCTTCTCCTAGGATTCTTTTCATTAGTTCTTCAGTAAATAAAGAACTCTTTAATGCTATTAAGGGAGTACTTGAGGAATTCAAGGACTGTGTCGCCTGAGATTATATTAAGATGCCAGGTTTAGACCGTAGACTAGTGGAACACACCCTTCCCATCAAGAAGGATTTTAAACCAGTGCAGCAAACACCAAGGCGCTTAACTAAGGAAGTAACACAATTAGTCTTTGAAAGTTAAAAAACCTTTTCGAGCAGGTTGCATAAGGTCTTCACGCTATACAGAGTGGATTTCTAGCATCGTGCCCGTCTTAAAAAAGAACGGTAAAATCAGAGTCTGTATAGCCTTTAGAGATCTGAATCGTGCTACTCCAAAGGATGAATACCCTATGCCCATCGCAGACGATCTTATAGACAAGGCAGCAAGGCATCAGATTATGTCATTCATGGATGGTTTTTCTAGTTACAACCAAATCTTCATCGCAGAAGAAGATATACATAAAACAGCATTCAGATGCCCCTTAGGAATATTCGAATGGGTAGTAATGCCATTTGGATTAAAGAACGCTAGTGCTACCTATCAGCGAGCAATGAACACTATATTTGATGCCTCTCTTGACAAGACAGTAGAAGTCTACATTGATGATATAGTCATCAAGTCGACAAAGGTAGAGAGAGCTTTATGTCTACCATCTTTGAGACATTTTCAAAAGAGGGGCTCTTTGTGACCAAGGTTGCTTCTCCTGTTTCTCGCACTTGGTTAGCTCTTCGACTGCTGCATCGTAAACTCAGTCGATCCCACCTTCTTTTCCTCCTCCGCTCCTTGTTCTTCTCCTTCTGCCTTTTCGTCCCAGGGGTCTGGCAGAGGCAGGTCGACTCGTGAATACCTACGGTCTGCCTCACTGGGCGATCGCCTCTGTTTCCCTAAAGTCTGGCAGAGGCAAGTCGACTCGTGAATACCTACGGTCTGCCTCACTGGGCGATCGCCTCTGCTTCCCTAAGGTCTGGCAGTAACGAGTCAACTTGTGAATACCTACGGTCTGTCTCACTGGGCCAAAGGAAAGCTCGTGTATGATGGGACATTGAACACTGCAAGCCTTCTGCCCTTCAAGGTCAGTCTGCTGTAATGTCAGATGATGAAGATAATACAGCCCCAGGTTCTTCGTTTGCTTCAGAACTGGATCTGAGCCATCTGCAACAATACTTGGCTGTCTGAACAACCTTCTGAGGTTGTCCAGTCTTTGGATTGCGTGCTGAGGGAGCCTCTTGCAGAAGGATATACTGTTGTTGGAAGATCCTTCTTTGCAAAAGAGTAGGACGAGCGGCAGGAAAGGAGAACCAGTCGTGGTGTATACCTCTGAGAAACTTCCAGTGGGATGGGTGTGCCCTGTCACGAAGACGTACAACCGTTTGTCTTTAAATAAGCAGAAGGGCTCCAGCGTACACGTTCCACAACACTCAACTGTACCAGCGTTGAGGGATATCTGGTTACCTGTGAGCACTAAGCTAGGCCATGGATGCATGGAACACTCGTGCCTTTGCTCCCCGAGCCAAGTGGAGGACTTTTTCTGCACCATTGGCCTCTCAACGGGGGGTGGGGGAGCGAAAGAAACCACTTATCTTCAAGAGATCCATAAAGTTCTCTCAACAGAAGGAGATGAAGGACTCTATAGGTAGAGGAACCATACCAAGAAGCAAGGATTGGAAGTAAGACCCAAGGTTTGGAGTTTGAAGAGAGGAAACATCATTAAAGCGCGAAGTGAGGATTTTTTCAGAGAGTTGTTAAGGGTATTTAAAGAGAGTTTGGAAGGAAGAAGGTGAAAAGTTTTCTGTCCGCAGAAGGTAGAAGGAAGAAGACAAAAGGTTTTCTTTCTGCAGAAGGAAGAAGACGAAACGTTTCTTTCTGCAGTGGATAAAAGATTCTTCTTGTGACGCAAGAGATGTCAGAAATGCTCAGGCGACAGAAGCCCCTTCGGCAAAAAAGGGGGGCTTATGTTGACACAATAGATTATTTTGGGCCTACTATTTCTTACAAAGCCCACAATAGATGCTAAGCCCATAACAGAGTTAGACACACCAGGCCTGCATATGTAGTCTACACAGACTATATGGCTGAGTAGTGATCCTGTAACCAGAGGAAGTCTACAAGCCTACGCTTGCATAGGACACACGTCATGGAGAACGGTTAAATAGCCCCGAGATAAATGGAGCTTACAACCCACGTCTGTACTGATGCATGTCTTAAAAGACAAATGATTAACCCCGAAGTCAAAGGAGTCTACGACCCACGTCCACACGAGTGGAAGTCAGTTTGTTGGCTCCGAGATCCTTGGGGGTAGTTGAGTCTGGAAGATCTTCAGAAGGTCGTAACAGACCAGGTATAAAAGGGAGAGGATCTCCCTCAGGGAAAAACATGAACAAATCAGCCAACAGAAGCTCATCTTGCTCGTCACCCCTTAGTTGTTTGTTGTTAGGATTCTCCGATCCGGGCGAAACTCTTAAAGTTTCATTGGTTTTCACTTCTACCGTTAGAATGAGCAACTGTAGCTCCGACGGCCAAACTCCGCCTTCGCTTCTACCATTAGAGCGAGCAACCGTAGCTCTGGTAACAACTCCCCGCCAGCATTCCACCGCCAGGACGAGCCACCGTAGTCCCGGCACGCAATTCCGCCTTCTACTCCGCCACCAGGGTGAGCAACCGTAGCCTTGGTATCCACGTCCGCCTCTACACTCGTCCACATTCCGTCCACCAAGCCTAGCAACCAAGTTCTGCCAGCGAAGTAGTGTAAGTTTACAACGCTCTGTTATCATGTCTACGACGACGCGACCCAGAATCTCAAGACTGGAGTGCCCAGTGTCAAGTCTACGACATCCTTCATCGCCCAGGCTTGCTGGATTATAGTTTCCAACATTAAGCCTACGACCCCGCTCCGAGTCTATGGGACCCAGCAGCCAGTCTACGACCTTACTACCGTCTTTATTTTTATTTTTATGGCTGTAAGCATTCTTTACTTACTGTAAAACTGTTTACATTCGATCTATTTCATTCAATTACTTACTGGCGACCACATTTACAATCCCTATGAGTCTTATTGCCAACTATTTCTGACGTGATCCGTTTTCGACGCGAGCACATGTTCTCCGAATGAATCCAACAACAACAAAAAAAGATAACACGGGGGATCCGGTCATCAGGCAACAGTTTTAGCGGTTTCCTCCGGTCTTACGAAATGGGCCTGGATTATTCTGTTGAGGCCCATTATGAGAATGGCCCATGATTGGGGTCAGTCCACATCCATCTGTTCCTGCCTTCTTTCCCGCATTGACGCTGTTCGCGAGGGAGATTGATTTCTGCCGATCAGATCGATTAGGGTTTCCTATTTGTCCAAAGGGAGGGGATGGCTGGAGCTGGATCTAACGCTTTCAACTCCGTAAAGCCCAGGTTGCGCTTCCAGCCGGCGGATATCCAGGCTGCCGCCGCCTGGGGAGTCGCTGCCGGCACCTTCGCTCTTTACCTCGTCCAGGTCTGCATTTGATTCTTTGGTTTCTTTTTTCCGTTTCAATTCTTGTTTAGCTTTTGGTCATAACGTTGTCCTATCTTCCGGTACTAAATAATCAGTCGGAGTTTGGATTGCGTGCCGATTTGGTGGACCTGAATTTAGCGGAATGGTGTATTATCTAGTTTGGTGCTCTGAATTAGGAGATAAATGATCGGGTAATGGTTGAATGAGGGATCTCATCGATTTGGAAAGCTTCTGCCGTGAAAATGAAGTTTCGTGGGTGGGGAGGGGGTTTTGTCAAACTAAGGGTGTGGTGGTGTCTAACTTGGCGTGAAATTTTGCTGCTAGTTCAGAATGTGTTTCCAGAGATGAATACATCCATCCAAAGGGGCGTTGTTGTGTTTAACCCACATAATTGATTAGACCTTGATCATTCTATAACTGAAGCTAAGAATGGCTGCCCCCCTTCTATGTTCGGAAAAGAGGAGTTTAACACTTTCCTGTGTGTTGTGTGGGCACAGTCTGTACTCAGAGTGTCGTCAATTTGTGTATGTTGTGCCTCACTGTTGGACAGTGGTTGAGGAGGATCATTCCCAGTTGGGGCCCTATACTTGAGTTTCCTTCTATTCTAGCTTTTTGGATGTTCTTAACCATGGTTTCCCATGTACTTTTTCCGGGTTTAGTGTCATCCTAGGCACAAGGCGTCAGTTATTGGCAACACTCTGCAAGCATATGTTCCCTTGAATAAGTGTCCTTCTCTAAGAGTTGTTGATTATGTGTTGGCAGCCTTTTGATTGGTTGAAGAGGACTTTCATCGACAAGCCAGAGCCTGAGAAATGAGGTGAAATGGCGTGGGATCTCTTAGTTGTTTTTTTTTTTTGGAAGAGTCTTGTGATAGCAGTTGAATCGAATAATGCTATCTCCTGTTTCTTTTTCTCTGTTTGCCTATTCTGGGCTGTTAAGACCATTTGAGCATTGTAACCTTTGAAAAACACAAACCATCTCATCTTTCGGCTTTTCAACTGCTTGGTGTGGTGATAGGGTGACAGAATGGATGTTGATTGTTTAAAGATGTATCCATGCCCTACTATTAGAGTGCGGTGATTCTAAATTGGGTTTTAATTCCTGTAGTAAACGGCTTATAAATAAAAAAATCTTTTGCTTTTTATTTGTGTTTTTCATCTGAACAAGATAAAATCTTTTGCATAGGCAGATCAATAAATTAGAATATTGACATAATTGAAAAAAAACTACATATAAAACAAGTAAAAGTAAATCGTAGTGAAAATTATTTCTCGAATCCATATCCAAAAAGTAGGAAGCGCGAAATTCCGAGAAAATATACTACTTTTTTAACTTTTGGTGTATTATTAAAAAATATTTAATATATGACAAGTCCAAGTTTAATTATAAAATATAGAAATGATTTTTCTATATATTATACACCTTACAAAAAATTTACAAAAAAATTATATTAAAATATATTATATGCGTTGACCCGTTTAGTGAAATTACACGTTTAATTAAAATTCAAAAACTTAAAATCGGGTGCAGTATAGAGAAAACCGTTTTGTGTTAAACTGTGTGGAGTTTTGTTTATAACTAGAGTTTGTTGGAAAAATAATTCTTAAAATAAGACATCAATTATCAAATTTGAGTAAATAATGATCTAAACTAGGCATTTGTAACACCTAATTCGTGAAGTATGTTAGATTTTCATGAGTTTTGTACGGAAATACGGTTAGTTTTAAAAAAAATTTGCGAAATGCGGTCCCAGTTTCGTAAAATACGGATTTACATGGTTTATTGAGGGGCGGGTTCTATTACCTGCTGGGGCGGGTTTTGGAAACCCGACATAGTTATGGGTTATGTAGAAAGGAAGGTCATAACCGACGTAGTTGTCCTAATAGAAATCTTTGTAAGTGTTGGTTCAATTGTTGAATAAGTTGTGAATTCTGATTGCCTTTGCTTAAGTTATTCTTCTTATTAACCGTTGTTGATATATTTTGTAACAGGAAGATGCGTCCAGGACCAAGAAAGACAAGTGTTCTTGATGCTCAAGCAGAGCATCGATTGACGGCTGTATGGGAAGCCGGATATAGCGTGGTATGTGAATTCGGCTTATATGTTTTACGTATTCGTATCTTTTTTACTAACTCCTGTCTTATCTACAGAATAACGTTCTCACTTGTCGTCGGGCTGAGAAATCGCTGAAGGGAGGTGCCACCGATCCTAGAATGGACGTATACCTCCGTCAAGCAGGATTCTATGGCATGGCTAAACTTCCGTTCATATCATTGGACTGGGTCTTCATCACAGCATTGACGGAACGCTGGAGGCCGGAGACACACACCTTCCATATGTTGCCCGGTGAGATGACTATCACCCTTCAGGATGTGGCAATTCAGTTAGGTTTGCCCGTAGATGGTGATGCGGTGATAGCAGATACATCCGTATCTCATGAGGCGGTGTGCTTAGAGTTATTGGGCCGGATACCTATGGGTGACAACATCTGGTCTGGTCGTATTAGACTTAGCTGGCTGGCTGCGAATTTTGGTGAGATCCTTATAGATGCCCCTGAGGAGTTAGTGCAGATGCATACCAGGGCATATATTCTGCAGCTGATTGGTGGGATGTTGTTCACGACGAAGTCAGATAGTTTAGTGCATGCATTCTGGTTGCCTTTACTAGCTGACTTTGAGAGAGCTGGAAATTATAGTTGGGGAAGTGCATGCCTAGCGTGACTTTACAGGAGTTTGTGTAAGGCGGCGCACCATAAGGCATTTCAGATAGAGGGTCCATTAATACTGCTACAGATTTGGGCATGGAATAGATTCCCTCATATAGCACCTCTGAGACTCCGTACCCCCTTTGTGGAAGATATGCCTTTGAGCCATAGATGGGTCGTTGCGAAGGATGTACGCACGGTGTCCACCCATGTTCTTTCCTCCTACAGAGAGGCATTCGATAGGCAGAGCATGGATCAAGTAAAGTACTATAGCTAACAAATTCATTTGATTAAATCGAACTCTTCTCACACATTCACATTCATATATGCAGATTATTTGGCATCCTTACCCGGATGAGTTGGTAGCCATGCTTCCTGATTACTGCCGATCTGGTGAGGCTTTCCGGCGTGCAAGACTTCCCCTAATTTGCTTCTACATCGTGGAGTGGCAGTACCCGGATAGAGTGATTCGTCAGTTTGGCGATCATCAACTGGTGCCGCAAGATTGTGACACAAGCAAGGGACTCCACAAGATAGATTTACGCGGGAAGACGATGAACAACTGGAGAGAGATCCACCGAGTGTTTGTGGACCAGTGGGAAGATCGTCTCAACATGGTCGTGCCGCTCTTTTGGGAGTCTCCCATTAAATATTCAAAATGGTATGCAAAGCACACCAGGCAGCACATCTCCCACACCGGCTCCATGCTAGGCACATTGGTAAGTACTTAATGAATATTACTATCTCATAACATTTTCTCATTCATTGTTCAACTTTAACCTATACTTCTGATGTAGATGAAGAACTTACGAAAGATAAAGCTTCGGTCTGACCAACCGGAACTCGTTACTCTTGCCGCAAAGTCCATGGAAATGATGCGAGAGTATGCACCGATGAGATATATGGTCGACCCGACGGGTTGGAAGATCAACCTGCATACGAGTTCATCCCACAAGGTGGACAACAAATGGAGGAGGAAGATCATATGGAGGAGGAAGATCCCCATCATGTGGACGTTGCGGAAGAGGTTCATGATCATGGGGAGGAGCCACGGACATACGACGACCCCGTATTTGACGAGGAGGGCCATGAAGTGCGAGAAGGGATGCTCATCTCTCAAGTTTCTCATGTTTATGGAGATTACGCCACTCCTTACTACGAGGTTGGGTCCAGTTCTACACCGGAGGCTCCGGTTAAAGGCCCAAGAGAATTCGGGTAAGTCCTTCGATTTAAGATTCATTTAAACTTTCATAACTTAATTAATATAACTTCTTCAGGTACGACCATTTGCAACAAGGAGAAGGAACTTCTCAAATTACACAACTGTACCCGGATGTTCCATCTGAGCAGCCTGAAGTTCCAGAAGTCCCCGTCGTGAGGCCTTATGTTAGGAGGAAATCTACGAGGCGCAGGGGACATTACTGATTTCAAATTTGAACATTTAACTTTGTACGTTAGATGTTAGACGATATGACATTTGGACGTTTCACTTTGTACGTTACATTGGCTTTGTTATTGAATGTTGGGTGTTAGATTGTTCCGAAGTTTGGTGTTCGATGTATGGATGTTACCTATGAAATGTTTCTGTTTGTTGAAACAGGGTTGGTTTCTAGAGTTATTGATAGGTGTGATGCATTGCCAGACGGGGGGCGGGTTTCCAAAACCCGGCCCTTATGTTATTACAACAAGGGGCGCAGTCTCAAATCGCGCCCCTTGTATGCCACAGGAGGGGCGGGTTTTGGAAACCCGTCCCTTGTAGGGGGACGGGGAGAGGACAGGGGGGAGGGGGACGGCCCCTTCGAGGGGCGCGTTTTGAGATCGCGCCCCTTGAACACTTAAGCTTTTCATCTGTGCATGCGTAAGGGGCGGGGTTTTGGATAGGGGCGGGTTTCCAAAACCCGCCCCTCAATAAGCACACGGAGGGCGCGTTTTCGGACCGCGCCCTCTTTGTAATTCAAGGAGGTTAAATCCGCCCCTTCGACGGTAATCCGTATTTTACGAAACTGGGACCGTATTTCGCAAATTTTTTTTAAAACTAACCGTATTTCGGTACAAAACTCAGATTTTCATGAACTCCGTGTTACAAATACCGAGTTCCAAAGACTTAGACAAATAATTTGTTTTTTATTGAAGTTAGATGTGAAAGGGTAAAGTGTGAGGGGTGGGTGAAAGATCCCAAGGTTTCGCTATTTTTTTTTTGTAAAGTACGTTCCATTTGTTAATTAATAATCGAACGCATTATTTATTAATTAAGATACAATACAATTCCGCCTCCGTGCTTAAACTATTATGACAAAGCAGGTACGCAGAAACCCCTAAGTTGCCTGTAATTATGAGTAGGAATTAGTCGAAAACTAAGTACGACAACCTAATAAGTATAGTTAATGTTTCTTCTATATCTCTCAAATCGGGCTTTATTTCCCAAATCCGGGATACAACGCCGAAGTTAGATCGTCATGAGGATTTCACCTGACATGTTTAGTTTGTCATCCGAGGACCTCACCTTTCTCACCCTTCTCGTGTCCCGCAAAAACCTTCCGCTTCGCGATTATACTTGATAGTATTCCACGTTTACGGATCGTTCTATCCAAATCCCATCGCCCACAAAATTCACCATTCATGTATCCTTCGGAGCTATTGTTTCATACCTACTTTCCCGGCCTTGAAGGCTTAATTTCAAGGGTTCCGGGGACGAAGTCTTCCCTCTGAATCCCTTTACCTTGTCATTTCCCCCAACCATTATAAGATAGTTCCATTGATTCGATTCTCCTACCTTCCACATGTTTCTATCTTCCCTCCGTTCAAGGAGTATACCATTGTTTTTCGGCAACCAAGAGTATACGAACTAATCTAATTACAATCATCAATTCACACGCATAACATGAACTCAACTACCACAGAATATATCGATCCTCGTCCAAATTCCCAAGGGTACAAGCACAACCCGATTGCACCCCCTCTGTCCATTTACGACCAGCCCCATCTCGGGCTCAAAAACACGCACAAGGGTATCCACAACTCAAGAATACATTCCCTCATGCTCAAAAAACACTCATCAATAAATTGTAACCATCACGAGCACAATCGGGTGAGACTAAAACATCAATAGAGGCAGGTACAACCTTTGGTGAACCATCCATATTCAACACATTTTTGCCTTTGTCCTTACGCATGCGAGAACCTCCGTCATTAGACATTCTTCTATACTCTTTATTCTCGAGCCTACTTATGACATACTCAAGCTATTAATTATTATCCTTCATGGATTTCATCATCGCCTCTATACTTTGGCGAGAGATGCAACTTGGTCTTCCAATGATGGGGTATTTGCCATCATAACATCTTTTCTTCTAATTTCTCAATTAGATCAACCTCACTAGTATTTCTAGAAAAATTTGGGGAAGAATCTTCTAGTGAGTTATTATGAAAGCTTAGCCGGGGAATTGGCGATATAATGTCTTTACTCAACGACATATTTCCAACAACCTCTTTGCTAGTTGGAGGTGACTTGGGAGAAATAAATCGGAGAATGTCTTCTATTTACTCCATTTGCTTACGCATTTTAGCCCTTGATTGAGGCATGCTCCATTTTGGAGTGCAATCTTATGATGAATCCCCAGGAGGAGAGACACTTGATGAGCTGTGCAGAAGCTGTCCAAAGGAATTGGCGATATGTCACCTTTGTTGAAAATGTTTCTTTCAATAACCTCCTTGTATGATGGAGGTAACTTAGGAGATATGGATCATAGAATCTCTATCATCTCCATATATATTTCAGCCATCGGTCTAGTCTTGGTGAAGTTTTGAGAACGAGGCGATGTGGAGTTTTCAAATGAGTGCGAAGGAAAACCAGCTGACTTATTCACAGAATTGGTGGAGTTTTTCAATATGATCATCTTTGAAGCTATCTGGACACTTGGACGTAAAGATATGAGGGGTAGAAATTGTCCCATTGGGTATGCCAGAAATTTGTGAATACCAAATTCTCCAGTCGAAATATAGAATTGGAAATGGTGTACAAATTGTCATATGAAAAATATGAGCAGGTTCAATCCCCCAATCCTATACTCGCAACATATTTGGAATGTGGATGGACTGAGGCTCTGGTGGATATCCGTCGGATCTTCAGGGAAGTATATTGATGAAGACATCGAGCCAGTGGAAGTTTGATCCGATAGGTCTTCAGGAGCGGCAAAGATCAGTAGGGTTGTAGAAGCTTGATCCGACGAGTCTTTTAAAGATGGGCGAAGAACACAGGGCCTGTAAAACCTTGATCTAACTGATCTTCTAGGGGTCGTATGGGCGTCGGCGGACGTGTGGGGAGAGAATGCTCGAGCTTCACCAAGCTAAGGAGTTCCTCACTCTTCAAGTTGCGTGCTAAATGAGGGGAGTGGACCCGATTTATAAGAGTTGAAAGACCCCTATATGTCATCTCTATCCGATGTGGGCTTAATGGCTTTAGTAGCCTAGACTAGATGCGACAAGAGCTATTTAGTCGCTCAATGACATTGGCGACTACAACTTCCTTCTCATCTTTAAGCATCGATTTCCTCCTAGAGGAGTCTGTCGGGCTCCACATCCGGGTTAGTAACTTCATTTCCTTCCGCACTATCAACGTTCCCTTCATCATCATCAAGCCCAAGCGCGGTCTTTATTGCCTGGAGACATTCGGCCAACTTTTTCCTCATGTCAATTCACAGAATTGGTGGAGTTTTGAAATGAGTGAGAAGGAAAACCATTCGACCGATTCACAGAATTGGCGGAGTTTTTCAATATGATCATCTTTGAAGCCATCTGGACACTTGGACGTAAAGATATGAGGGGTAGAAATTGTCCCATTGGGTGCGCCAGAAATTTGTGAGCACAAAATTCTCCAGTCGAAATATAGGATTGGAAATGGTGTACAAGTTATCGTATGAAAAATATGAGCACGTTCAATCCCCCAAGTCTGTACTCGCAAGATATTTGGAATGCGGATGGGCTGAGGCTCTGGCGAATATCCATTGGATCTTCAGGGAAGTATATTGATGAAGACGTCGGGCCTGTGGAAGTTTGATCCGACAGGTCTTCAGGAGCGGCAAAGATCACTAGGGCTGTAGAAGCTCGATCCGACGAGTCTTTTAAAGATGGGCGAAGAACACAGGGACTGTAAAAGCTTGATCTCACTGATCTTCCAGGGGTCGTATGGGCGTCGGCGGTCGTGTGAGGAGAGAATGCTCGAGCTTCACCAAGCTAAGGAGTTCCTCACTCTTCAAGTTGTGTGCTAAATGACGGGAGTGGACCCGGTTTATAAGAGCTGGAAGACCCCTATATGTCATCTATATCCGATGTGGGCTTAATGGGTTTATTGGACAGGACTAGACACTACAAGAGCTATTTAGTCGGGCAATGACATCGGCGACTACGTCTTCCTTCTCATTGTTAAGCATCGATTTCCTCCCAGATGAGTCTGTCGGGCTCCACATCCTGGTTAGTAACTTCATTTCCTTCCGCACTATCAACGTTCCCTTCATCGTCATCAAGCCCAAGCACTGTCGTTATTGCCTAGAAACTTTCGGCCAACTTTTCCTCATGTCGATTGACATAATTGGTGGAGTTTTCAAATGAGTAAGATGGAAAACCAGCCGACTTATCCACAGAATTGGTGGAGCTTTTCAATATGATCATCTTTGAAGCCATCTGGACACTTGGACGTAAAGATATGAGGAGTAGAAAGTGTCCCATTGGGCGTGCCAGAAATTTGTAAACACAAAATTCTCCAGTCGAAATATAGGATTGGAACTGGTGTACAAATTATCGTATCAGAAACATGAGCAGGTTTAGTCCCTCGATTCTATACTCGCATGATATTTGAAATGTGGATGGGCTGAGGCTCTGGTGAATATCCGTTGGATCTTCAGGGAAGTATATCGATGAAGACATCGGGCCTGTGGAAGTATGATCCGGCAGGTCTTCAGGAGCGGCAATGATCACTAGGGCTGTAGAAGCTTGATCTGACGAGTCTTTTAAAGGTGGGCGAAGAAACCGTGGCTGCAAAAGCTTGATTTGACTGATCTTCTAGAGGTCGTGTGGACGTCGGCGGTCGTGTAAGGAGAGAATGCTCTAGCTTCACCAAGCTAAGGAGTTCCTCACTCTTCAAGCTGTGTGCTAAATGAGGGGAGTGGACCCTATTTATAGGAGTTGAAAGACCCCTATATGTCATCTCTATCCGATGTGGGACAACGACATGGGTTAAATGGCTTTATTGGACTTGACTAGACGCTACAAATGCTATTTAGTCGCTCAATGACATCGGCGACTACGTCTTCCTTCTCATCGTTAAGCATCGATTTCTTCCCAAAGGAGTCTGTCGGGCTCCACATTCGCGTTAGTAACTTCATTTCCTTCCGCAATATCATCGTTCCCTTCATCATCATCAAGCCCAAGCGCTGTCTTTATTGCTTGGAGACTTGCGGCCAACTTTTATTCATGTTGATTCACCGAATTGGTGGAGTTTTCAAATGAGTGAGAAGGAAAACCAGCCGACTTATTCACAGAATTGGTGGAATTTTTCAATATGATCATCTTTGAAGCCATTTGGACACTTGGACGTAAATATATGAGGGGAAGAAATTGCCCCATTGGGCGTGCCAGAAATTTGTGGGCAGTAAATTCTCTAGTCGAAATATAAGATTGGAAATGGTGTAAATATTATCGTATGAAAGGTATGAGCAGGTTCAATCCCCCGATTCTATGCTCGCAAGATATTTGGAATGTGGATGGGCTGAGGCTCTGGCGTATATCCGTTGGATCTTCAGGGAAGTATATCGATGAAGACGTCAGGCATATGGAAGTTTGATCCGGCAAGTCTTAAGGAGCGGCAATGATCACTAAGGTTGTAGAAGCTTGATCCGACGAGTCTTTTAAAGATGGGCGAAGAACACCGGGGCTGTAAAAGCTTGATCTGACTGATCTAGGGGTCGTATGGGTGTCGACAGTCATGTGAGGAGAGAATGCTCGAGCTTCACCAAGCTAAGGAGTTCCTCACTCTTCAAGTTGTGTGCTAAATGAGGGGAGTGAACCCTAGTATAAGAGTTGAAAGACCCCTATATGTCATCTCTATCCGATGTGGGACAACGACATGGGCTTAATGGCTTTATTGGACTGGACTAGAAGCTACAAGTGCTATCTAGTCGCTCAATGACATCGGCGACTACGTCTTCCTTCTCATCGTTAAGCATCGATTTCCTCCCAGAGGAGTCTGTCATGCTCCACATCCGGGTTAGTAACTTCATTTCCTTTCGCACTATCAACGTTCCCTTCGTCATCATCAAGCCCAAGCGCTATCTTTATTGGTTGGAGACTTTCGGCCAACTTTTTCTCATGTCAATTCACAGAATTGGTGGAGTTTTCAAATGAGTGAGAAGGAAACCAGCCGACTTATTCACAGAATTGGTGGAGATTTTCAAAGGCATTCCAAATAATTTATAGGGAGGATCCAGCTTGGAAATTGTTTGGTATGGTTAAGCTTGAATGGATTGGATGACAAATATAGTCGCCTAGGAGGAGTCTAGCAGAAGGAAACCATGGTTTGAGGGATAAATAATTGGGCCAAGGGCGTTGAATTGGAATATAGAAAAGGGGAGGACTAAGATGGGCCAAGGGATCTAGGGGGCTCATAATAAGGAAGAGCCTGGACCATGAAAGTGGGATGGGATAAGATCATAGTCTCGTCGTGAATAGTGGCTGAATAGTAGAAGAGAGAATATACTGGTATCATTCCCTCCTCACATGTGGTCTACCTTTGCCCGGGGAAAAGATTAAATGAGGGAAAGGAGACAAGGGAGGGACTCGACCCTAATATCTCCTCACCATTCGACCCGTTCCTTGCATCTCTTCCTCAAGGTGAAAGGAGGAGGACGGGAGGAAATGTGGAAGCGAGGATGCACCAGGGGAAGCTTCGAGTGGATGATCGAGGGTTGGAGGCACGGAGGGCTGCACGTGGAGGAAGGAACGATGTGGAGGGTTGAGGTACGTTCGGTTCCTTCCCCTCATTATACTGGTGCTTGCTGATAAGGTCGTATAAGTCCGGTAAGTACAATGCGCGGCATGATCATGATGTACGGTGCGGATGTTGCTCGGAAAGTGAGGGTCGGGGAAAAGAAATGAGGACGGGTCGTACTGTGGAAGGGGTATAAGGCCTTAAAACTATGGGTATGGGTAATCAAAGTGTCAGCGAGACTAGTTAGAACACGGATAGGGAAAAAAAGGTAGGATCTTGGAGGTTAAGGTGTTTGGTCATTGTTCGCAGTCGAAAGAAGTGTACCCCAACTAGGGAACTAACCTGGTAGAATGTCTTACGAGAGCCGGGAGAGGTGGATCTGTGGGAAAAGTCAGGATCTTGGAAACGCTAGTTTTATCACTTACGGGGACTCAGATAAAGTTTTGGGTAGGTATGTAAGGGGGTGTTGTCGCATTATGACTCACCTCATGGGATATGAGCGCGAGAAACGTTCTCCACGAAAGGGAGGGTGGAATGGACATGTATAGTTTATTAGAAGGATATAGAGGTGAAGGACCGGGTAGTAGCCAGAAAGGTGCTACTAGCAAGATACAGTCATGAGTGAGACTAGGACGTGAGGTCGTCTGAGGTGAGTACAGACTAGGACTCAAGGATACGGAAGTATGTGGAGACGGGTGTAGGTAACCTAAGGGTCTCATGGTGAGCACGAAAGGAAAATTACCACCTAGAGAGGCGTAAGGTCCGGGTTTTATAGTGAAGGAGGAGAATTGAAAAACGATTCAAGGGCCTTTGATTGGTGAGCGGCTAGAGAAGGTAAATACGCGGATATGCGGAGTACCACATCGGGTACAGGCGGAAGTAAGGACTGAGTGAGAGGATAGAAATGTGACACATACGGATCTCACGAATAGAGAATCGAATGGAAGGGGGTGCATAGATGGCTCGGTGAAGGGACTCAAGCGAGTGGAAAACGAGTCGAAAGGTTAAGGGACGAGATAAAGGAATCCTGAAAACGGAATAGGAAGAGGAACCGATGACGTGGAAAGTGAAACTGTAGTAAATTAAGCACAAATCGAGATACGACGTACTCTAACGTGTGGCTGCAATATGAACCGCATGTAATTATTAATAGGAAAACGAACTTAGGACGAAGACTAGAAAAGCTACCTGATGAAGGAGAAAGGTAATCCGGTAGCCAGGTCATACTTGCTCTATTCCAAGTTCGGCTAATAAAGATGGTGATAAGTTGAAAATTAATAAATTTCGGGTTCTTACACATACCCCCCCGTAAATCAAGCTAACACAAAATCAATGTAAATTAATCTACTTCCGGGACAATGACACATGAATAAAGGTGAAAAGTGTCTTAGTAGGCAACAAATGCTCACCAAGCCGGCACTTGTTACGCTCCATCCACAAGTAATAGATATAGCATGCAAACATCCGGATGAAAGGCTGTCGTCGCCGAAGTGTCACTCTAGCCGGTGAGGCTAGCAGATAAAAAATATTACTAAATCTTTCGCAGGAAATTTGTCGCTACTATCCGACTAAGAGTATATGTCCAAATCTCCGCTGAGTATGAACATGTAAAAAAGAGATGATCAAATCTATCTCGTCTCGATCCACAAAGAGCACACATGGATGATGAAGAAACACCAACACTGAAGAGCATGTCGGAAGTGTATAACCTCCTGTGAACAGCCAACCACAAGATGAACAAGAACCGTGACACCATGCCCTTGAACCACACAAAGCTAGCCCATAGAATACTCTGGTAATCGCTATGGACATGTCTTCATGCAGTGGCAACAATATAATCTCCATTTGGACGTAAAGACCAGATAGCCCGATCGTAAGTACTTGGCGTTGGATAAAAAGTGACTGGCAGCAGGTCGCGTAATCTATCGAAACACGCTCGTCTGTGTCGATGAATCCACAAATCCCCTCCCTTAATATAGCTTCGCCAACTCGGATCAGCAAAGAAATCCACCACAAAGACCGTAGAAGGGATCCTGGATTGCTCAATCTCCTCACGTCTAAAAGCCTCTACCAACGGACCCAGTGATGACCATGAATCAAATCAGAAGGAAATCCTGCTCTCATCTTCCATGCGCCACAAGATGAGCCGACGAACAAGGTGCCTCAACGTGAGTAGTCGTCTCTAGATGCAGGAACACCTATCCGGCTGCCTCGCTTGTCAGAGCGACTCACCCCTTAGTAGGTACGTCCTCGTCCATTGAGCCCATACAGATCCTCTGGATCAGAGAAAAGGTGCCAAATGTGCTTTAGCATCGACGCTCGGTTTCACTCTGTGACCCTTTTAAGACTAAGCCCTCCCTACTCCTTTGGCCTGCACACAGTGTTCCATGCTACTTTGGCCTTGTGGTAGTCCATCGAGGGTCCTGACCACAAAAACCGCGACATGAGCTGCTCCAGCCTCTTACAAACCGACATCGGTAGTGGGAAAATCGACAACCAATACGTCTGGGTCGCAAATAATACCGGACTCACTAACTACAGCTTCCCAGCACACGACAAGTGTATGCTCGTCCAATGTCAAATCCTGCTAGCAATAGTATCCACCAGCGACATACAATCCTCTGAAGTAAGCCTCTGGTAATGAGAGGCACTCCAAGGTACCGAACTGGTAGGTCCCCCTCACAAAGCTAGAGTAAGCCATAATCTACGTCTGTACCTCCCCCGATGCTCCACCAAAGAATGTCATACTCTTTTGTGCTAGTGCACAAACCGGATTGATCCCCAAAGCTCGATAATATCTCTAGGACACAGTACCGATGATGGCCGCCCACTAGAAAATCTCAATAGGTCCACAAAATACAAATGAGACTGGTGTACTTTCTGAGAACGGGAATGAAATCCAAAATCCGGAGACTCCGTAGCCTTCTTCAACATGCTAGAAAAGACCTCCATGACCATCACAAACAAATATGGCGACAAAGGACATCCCTAACGAAGGCCCGTAGAACTACTGAAAAATCCCTTTCTCTTTAAAATCACTTTTCATCTTTTGTCAGCAAAACCAATTGCTTCCGGAAACAAGTCAATCTTCTAAGATCTTAGATTGTTGTTATTCTTATTTTATTTATTTCTTAGAATTGTTTGAATAATTTGTGCTAATTTTTTTACGATTAAATGATGTGTTTTAATTTGTTTCTTTTGTAATTGCAGGCGGATCAATGAAGCACTTCAAGTATGAACGGTGCAAATAACAAAGCTCAATCAACAATGGAGTATAAGGGCAAAACGGAGACATACGATGTAGAATCGAGTTGTAGAAATCGATAGAGGTGGTAGATGTTCTGGTGGAGTCAAAGCAAACAAGTGAGTAGAACAAGAGCAAACCGGTGTTCATCGAACATAAGATGTAAAGTCGAGTTGCAGAAATTGATAAAGAAGGTAAATGCTTTGGTGGATTCATAGTAACAAAGTTAGTAGGCGAAGATTATTTTCTTTAGATTTTTTCTTTATCATGAATTTATTATCATTTTTAGGTTTGGTGTTATTTGTATTTCCACAATCGTATAATAGCTTTTTTTTCAAATTTACTTTTTCCCATGCGACCAATATTAACAATAAACAAGATTAAAGACCTATTACAACAAATTTATTTATCAAAATTAAAATTTTTTATGATAGATATAGCTTTTGTCACCATATATATAATATGACGAGCTTATCCTCATAAATACGGTGACAATTATTTTTGTTACGTTACTTTTATGATGACATGTATGTATAGTGACAAAACTTTTTATCAGTATTTGCTAAAAATGTCACAAGTGAGAATATGGTCCGGACCATGGACTAAATTAGCATATGTGTTAGACCAAAATAGGTGGGTTGGGCTCGTTCTTTATAGTAACCCAAATTATTTAATGGATTGGATCATCCACAGGGCAAAAATATATTGAGCCCAAATAAATATTTCGAACTTAAATAATATAAGCTCAAGACCATGCGAGTCCCTGCCATCATGAGGCACAATCATACTTGACAACAACCATGGAAATTCGAGTTCGCGGAAAATACGGGCATGACTGGAAAAAGAATTAGGATTGGAGGTTGGAGAAGGAAGTGAAGAGGCCCCTAATAGGAGCACCTGACTCACACACTAATGGATTTTGGATACAACTATTCCTCTCCATGATGAGTCATACTGTACATACATATCCAGGGACACAATGGAGAACATGGCTGTGGACAGTGAGGCCGGGACAGCTAGACACAAGGAGCTACTTCAAGAATTTGCGTCTGAACTGACGGAGAAACGAAAGTATCCCAAAGGAGACCAGGTGGACCAAAAAAAAAAGATATGATGATATTTGGCTTTTGGTGGCTTTTTGTAATGTGGCAAAACTAATGAAACTATGCCATAACCGGTGAGGGATAACAAATAGGGGGTAGACGCACTAAAAGGGCGATGTTTTTCTGGTACTCTTTATTAGTATTAGAATAATTGGGGACTTAATGTGGAGCAGATGCATTGTTCAGCCTCGGTCCTAGACCCCTTTCATTTGTATTTATAAAATTTAACTTAAAGAAAAAGTAAAAACCCTTTACAAAAATTATAAAAAAATAAAATAAAAAATCGAAATGGAAACCCAGAATAACGTTGATACCACGTGGGTTCTTCTTGACCGTACGATGATCCCCTCAGTCTCCCTTTACTATTTTTTTATTCACTCGCTCCCGCCGATTCTCTCTCTCCCCCTACTTTTTTTAATTCACTCGCTCCCAACGACTCTCTCTCTCTCTCTCCCCCTCCGTATCATTCGGATTTCCTTCCTTTCTGCGGAAATCACCCCTCTTTTCAAGGTCGGAGAACACGAGTATTATCCCTTTTCCGCTTCGGCTTCCTTCCTTCTGTTGGGGTTGTTTGAAAGTGGTGCTTTGCTGTATCACAGGAAGGGTTTTGCGGAACTGCTGCGACACAGCGAGGTGTTTCTGGAAATAAGGAACAAGGAATTTTGATACGAAATTTTTGGGTAACTACCGACCTTTTTACTCTTCTTACACCTTCTTCTCTCTCTTCTCTCTTTCTTTTCACTCTTTCTCCTCTTCTTCTCTCATTTCTTAACATTTAGACAATGTTTCTCCTTATATAGTGTCCTAGAGAAGGCATTTACTCTACCATAAATTCTAGGTCATTAACTTCACCCCACTAACTCACATTAACTCCACCCCACTAACTCACACTTAATGGTACTAAATGAGATTACAAATTATTGTCATTTAATCATGACATTTAACACCCCCTCTTAATTTGTAATCTTCAGAAACTCACGGCTTTGTTAGAACATCAACGGGCTGGTCCTGTGTGTGAATAAACTCCATAATTATCTCTTTCTTCATCACCATTTCTCTGATAAAGTGGCGGCGTAACTCAATATGCTTTGACCTTGCATGAAACACAGGGTTCTTCGTCATAGCAATGGCTGACTGATTATCACAAAATACTGTTGTTGGATAAGCAACCTTCTGCTGTAACTCCAGCAATAACCTTCTTAACCATACTGCTTCACGAATTGCTTCATTTGCTGCAATGTATTCTGCTTCAGCTGATGATAACGCTACAGTAGCTTGCTTCTTCGAACTCCAGGAGATGGGTTTTGTTCCAAGACAGAAAAGATATCCTGACGTACTTCTTCGATCATCAACACTTCCTGCCCAGTCACTATCAACATATCCAACAAGGTTGTTGTCTTCTTCTTTTGTGTACTTCAAACCAACATTCTTTGTTCCTTGAAGATAACGTAAGACACGCTTCGCTGCTGCAAAATGAGTGTTGGTGGGATTGTTCATGAATCTTGATAGCATACTTACACTTTGAACAATATCTACCCTTGTGTGGGTTAGGTAGATCAACGAACCAACTAGGCTTCTATAAATCTTCGAGTCAAACTTTTCAGCACCATCATCCTGTTGCAGCTTCTCATTAAATGCCATTGGAGTTGCTACAGCTTTGGCGTTCTCCATGCGAAATTTCTTCAATATGTCAGCAACGTACTTCTCTTGAGAAATAATGATCTCTCCTTTGCTCTGCTTTACCTGCAAACCTAGAAAATACTTCATTAATCCAAGATCCGTCATCTCGAATTCATCCATCATTGCCTTTTTGAACTTCTCCAGTAACAACTTGCTGGTGCTCGTGTAGATGAGATCATCCACATAGAGACATGTTACTAGAAAATCAGCATCGCGCTTCTTCACATAGAGAGACGGTTCTACTAAACTTCTTTTAAATCCATTCTTCTGCAAGTAGGAATCTATCCTGAAATTCCATGCTCTCGGTGCTTGTTTCAGTCCATAGAGAGCTTTGTGAAGTCGATACACTTTGTCTTCTTGTCCTTTAATAGTGAACCCTTGCGGTTGTTGAGCATACACTTCCTCTTCTAGTACTCCATTGAGAAAGGCTGACTTCACATCAAGTTGGAACACTTCAAGCTCCATTTGTGCGGCAAGTGCTAGCACACTTCTAATAGTCTCCATTCTAGCTACAGGGGCGAAAGTCTCAGTGAAATCAATTCCGGGCTGTTGTGAGTAACCCTTTGCTACGAGACGAGCTTTGTGTTTCTGTACGCTTCCATCTTCATTGAACTTTGTTTTGAACACCCATTTCAAGCCAATTGCTTCTTTTCCTTTGGGAAGGTCTACTAGGGACCAAGTATCATTCTTCTCAATACTAAACATCTCTTCTTTCATTGCATTTCTCCATTTTTCTTCTTTTGTGGCCTCTTCGAAATTCTGCGGCTCAAACGTAGCAAGTGCAAAGGTAGCTTGCTCGTAAACTTCTGTTAATAAACGATACTTTCTTGGTGTCATATCATCAGCATAATCTTCATTCTCTGAATTTACTCTTGAGGAACTAGCTGCTGCTGTATCAGCGAGATTTGAGGAAGGCACTACTGCTGGTACTTCTGGATAAGAAAACATTGGTTGAGTCTGAGAAGATTCGTTCTCCCACTTCCATGCTGCATTCTCATCGAAAATAACATCTCTTGAAATCACAAGATTGTTAGTCTTTGGATCAAACAACGATAACCTTTAGATTCTTCACTATAACCAATAAAGATTAGCTTCTCACTCTTCTCATCAAACTTCTCCTTCTTCTTCGTCAAGAGAGCATATGCTACACATCCAAATACTTTCAAATGATCAACCATGGGTTTCCTCTTATGCCATGCTTCATAAGGTGTCTTGTTTTGAACGGCTTTTGTCGGTGATCGATTGAGGATGTAAGCTGTTGTATCCACAGCCTCGGCCCATAATGAATTCGGAAGACCCTTGCCTTTAAGCATACTCCGTGCCATCTCAACAATAGTCCTGTTCTTCCTCTCAGCAACGCCATTCTGCTGAGGTGAGTACTTCACAGTAAGCTGTCGCTGTATGCCTTGCTGCTTGCAATAATCTAGAAACGGCTTGTAAATGAATTCTCCTCCACGATCTGTCCTCAAGGTCTTTATTTGATATCCACTTTGCTTCTCTGCATTAGCTTTAAAACTCAAGAAAGTAGTGAAAGCCTCTGATTTCTTTTCAAGAAAATATACCCATATCATACGAGTGTAATCATCGATAAATAAGAGAAAGTATCTCCTGTTACCGATCGTTGGAGTTTGGGTTGGACCACAGATGTCAGCATGCACCAACTCAAGAGGGTTTTTAGCTCTCCAAGAGGTATTGGGAAAAGGAAGACGATGTTGCTTTCCATACCACACATCCTTCACAGACGCATGTTGCTGTTGGCTGAATTTTTGGAAGACCTATGACCATATTCCTCTCTCTCAACAACGTTAGCCCTTTGTGATTCAAATGTCCATATCGCAGATGCCATAACTGAGCTTCATCAGTAACTTCACTCTTCAATGCTACATTCAAGGACGAATTCACCTTCAGCGGAAACAAGTTATTTGCCGTCATCTTCACTACAGCGATCATCTTCTCATTTTTGTCAATGATCTCACATTGACCATCAGCAAAGGTAACCTTATAACCTCTCTTTATCATTTGTCACACGCTCAAAAGATTTTGAGCAATGCTTGGAGAATAAAACACATCATTAATCCGCTTTTCTTCACCATTTGCTGATCTTACAGCAACGATTCCCTTTCCTTCAATCTTTATCTTTTTGCTGTCTCCAAGCTCTAACAGCGAGTTGTAGCTGTTGTCGATCTCCACAAAGTTTTCCTTATTTCCTGTCACATGATTGCTACAGCCACTATCCAAAAACCACACTTCATTCATATCTTGCATTGCATTGAAACAAGAATAAAATGCTTGCTTTGATTCTTCTTCTTTTGAAAAATTTACCGAATTTTGAGAAACATGTTGCTGCGGCTGCTGCTGCTGCTTGTCTTTAAAATAACAATCTCGTTCTGCATGATTTGGAAATCGGCATCTCTTGCACCTGAAATAGCAATCCTTTGACTCATGTCCAGCTTTTTTACAATTATAGTAATTACCTTCTGAATTTCCAGATCTACTCCAGGAATGGTCTTCTCTACTGCGGAACTGGCTTGCTGTACGTCCTCTGCCTCTTCCTCGAGAACGGCCTCCACGTCCACGACCAAAAAACTCTCTGCTATTATTCACAGTACTTCCTTCTGTTCTGACTTCTTTTCTGAAACATTTAACTTCATTTGAAAAGCTTGTTCAACAGGAGTTGAGTACTTACTTACTCTTCTTTCGTGAGCTTCAAGCGAACCCATTAGCTCATACACGGAAATTTCTCCCAGATTCTTCGTTTCCTCAATCACAGCAACAACATGCTCAAATTTCTACGGCAGGCTTCTCAACACTTTCTCCACAACCTTCTTGTCGGGAACTTCATCACCGCAACATTTGATTTGATTCATGATTTCAACAACTCTCGAGAAGAAATCTTTTACCTTTTCGGACTCCTCCATGGCCAAGTTGTCAAAATCCCTCCACAAGCCTTGAAGCTTGATGGAAATCACTTTCTCCGAGCCTTGAAATTCTTTCTTTAATACGTTCCATGCTTCTTTCGCCTTCTTGAGACCATAAAGTCTCGGATAAATCGACTTACTTACGGATTGTTGCAAGATCCGCAATGCCATCGCATTCTTCATCACATTTTCTTTAACCTTCTTTTCTTGTTCTCCAGCACCTTCTTCCTCATTTAACGAGTCTTCATTTTCTTCAAAGCCTTCATCAACAATTTTCCACAGATCTTGTGAGAGAAAGATAGTCTCCATTTGCGAACTCCAATAATCATAGTGCTCTCCATCAAAGATCGGGATTTGGTTTAGTGAATAGGAAAAGAACATGTTGCTGGATGACGTAGCCATGATCTACTGCGCTCTGATACCACAAATTTGTTGGGGTTGTTTGAAAGCGGTGCTTTGCTGTATCACAGGAAGGGTTTTGCGGAACTGCTGCGACACAGCGAGGTGTTTCTGGAAATAAGGAACAAGGAATTTTGATACGAAATTTTTGGGTAACTACCGACCCTTTTACTCTTCTTACACCTTCTTCTCTCTCTTCTCTCTTTCTTTTCACTCTTTCTCCTCTTCTTCTCTCATTTCTTAACATTTAGACAATGCTTCTCCTTATATAGTGTCCTAGAGAAGGCATTTACTCTAACATAAATTCTAGGTCATTAACTTCACCCCACTAACTCACATTAACTCCACCCCACTAACTCACACTTAATGGTATTAAATGAGATTACAAATTATTGTCATTTAATCATGACATTTAACACCTTCCTCCTGGAAATTTTGTTCCCTCTTGAAAGGGGATAAGGTATGGATGCGGAGTCCTTGGCCATGTCCAGTGAAGCCAGCAGGGCCGCTGATGCTGCGCTACTTTGGACGTCAAATCCAGTGGATACGATGACCCGGTGCCTCCAAGCTTTTTCCATCACTTCCCTCTTTGAACTTTTTTATTTTTGTCTATCATTAATTATAATAACTTTATTTTAGTAAAGTTTTTTATTTACGTCATACGCGTCTTATTTATATTTAGGGTTACGTTTTTTCATATTCGTTGTACTTATCTAATAATGTAACACATATCGAGACGTGTCATACTTATTCGATAACGTAACGCATAACGAGATACGCCTTACTTATTCGATAAGGTCAATATCGGAAATTTAATAAAACGGGTTGTAACAAAAGACAATGCATGATGAGTCCATTTTGGTTATTTGATCACTACAGTTATTTGGACTTTGCGCATATCCCATTTTAGTTGTTGTGGTTGACGGTTCGGTATATGCCTTATTGTCTATTTTTTATTCGTTGATGGATATAATCGAAAAGGAAAAGGTTATTATGATGGCTAGGTCTCTCTACCACTCCATTATTCATATTATTATATTATATATTACTATATATAACGTCTTTTAATGTGAATGATCCATTGAATTCCTCATCGATCCATCCGGTTGAGCCATATTGATAGGAGAAGTGAGAGAAGACCTAGTCGCGACTCCAAAATTATTCGAGATGGCACAAACATGTATGCTTTAGTATAATTTACGTTCGATAATTGTATAATTCGCGTATGATTCTGGGATTAATTCGATGAATGGAAGTTATTCGAATTCCAACAAGTGGTATTAGAGCGGTATACGCGTATTTGCGATTCCGAACGTGTTTTGAGTTCCTTGAATGTTGGAAATTTGTTACACTAGGGGTGGTGAATTAGTGTTATGATCCAAATTAGGATTTTTAACTCTTTTTCACAAACCCCGCAGCGGAAGGAAGCTTCTATAAAACAGAACCGTAAATAGGTTTCTGTAGGACAGAACGTTCGAATATGATTGCAATTTGTCTAATGGACATAAGGCTTTTTATAGTGGTTCAACAAATCGCGTACGTCCACTCTTCACCCAAATTTTGGATGGATTCACTCAAATGTATCTTAACAAGAATACACAATCGATCGTTAATAGAACAGACCACAAAGGTTCTGTACTGTAGAAATCTGAGTGACGGAGTGCAGATCAGAAGATTCTGTACCGTAGGAACTTGTTACGCAACACAGACCAGAAGGTTCTGTACCGTAGTAACTCAGGCACAATACAGACCAGAAGGTTTGTATCGAAGTAGTTGAAACACAATACAGGCCAGAAGATTCTGTACCGTAGTAACTCCGGCACAATACAGACCAGAAGGTTCTGTATCGAAGTAGTTGAAACACAATACAGACCAGAAGATTCTGTATCGAAGTGTTAACCTTTTATGGCTCAGATCAAGAGATCCTGTACCAAAAACGTCAACCTTCTGTATCACAAATCCAAGGATTCTGTATCACAGAAGATATAGCACAGACCGTAAGGTTCTGTACCAAAGATGTCAATCCAATACAGACCAGAAGGTTCTGTATAGGAAATGACTTAGTTATAAAGCACAAATCTAAAAAATTCTGTACCAAGGAAGTCGACCTTCTACTGAACAAACCACAAGGTGATGTAGCAAAAGTGATTGAAATTCAAAGCACAAACCATAAGGTTCTGTACCGAAAGTGTGTCAATCTTTAATAAACCAAAATGGTTCGTATTAGAAATGACTTGAGTAAAGCGTAGACTGTTAAGTTCTGTACTAAGGTAACCAATTTGCGCGATCCCTCAAGATCTCGACTGAGCACAACGCCCTTGCCCAAGGCGTTTCCGAGCATACACAACGCCTTTACTCTAGGCTTCTGGAGCATACACAACGCCTTTGCTCTAGGCTTCTCGAGCATACACAACGCCTTTGCTCTAGGCTTCTCCTGCACACACAGAGCACTACACCATAGAAACCGGTTAGTCCCTCACCTTCTGTGCTCCCGGGCTTCAGCCCTTCTCTCCAGCCCACTGCACGTTGCCCACGTCGACACACTTCCAACAACGTCTTTGCAGCTTCCAACCGAGTCCCTCGTGGCCCCTGAGTCACTCTCCCAGAAGGTTTCACCAACGATACGGCTTTCCGAAGCTACAGCTCGTGTGTGCGGCTAACTCAAACTCGAACAAAATAATCTGCAAAACTCAGCACACGCTCTCAGAATTTCACAAGAATAATAATGCTAAATTCTGTTCTTTTTCGCATCTATTTCTGAACATGGCTTAATAATCCTATATAAAATAAATTTCTAACTAACAAATGGAAGGCAATCTTCACGATCAACTTCCTACAAAAATAAAAACAAAAGAGTCAGATAAAATATAATACATAATTTACAATTTCGTCACTCCCCGCATATATTCGTTTAGGTAATTAATCATATCAAACCATATCAAGATATGATATAATTCCCATGAATACTGCACTGTAGAAGGATGAAACTGAATCTGATCGGCAACCTTCTATAAATGGAAATAATAAAATATTAACTTCTATATGAGCAAAGATCGATACCATTTTGTTCAGGACAGTAAAAGGAATGTATCTAGACAGATGGTGATGATTAGCGTCCCAAATAACGGTCACTTGATGATCGTATAAGATCACAGAAGCCTGTATGTAACCTTACAGAACCTTTCCAAATATAGAATATTATATTGCTTCTTTGAGAAATATAATTCCTAATGGAATTATTTGGAACGTAATCTATACAAATTGATCATACTAATATCTTGATCAAAGATTTTTATTTCGTAATTAAATAATTAGTAACTAATCATTTAATTACAAAAATATTTCTCACAAGAAATCCTCAATATGAGAAGTTCTGTAGAACAGATGTTCGACTTCTGTAACACAGAAGGTCAGGCTCATCATCAGAACCTTTCTAACAATCTCCGATGCTTGACCTCTGTAATACAGAAGGTCAGGCTCATCATCAAAACCTATCTAACAATCTCCCCCTTTTTTATGATGACAAAACATTCATCGTTGAGGGAAATATTTTTGCAAGGACTACCCCTAACTCCGCCTAAATAGGTGAGAGTGCGAGTCATGCAATTTATAGAACCATTAGGTTTCTGTTAAACAGAACATAGAAGTTTCTGTTATGTAGAAGGTTGTTCGTAGAGCACAAAACTTCCGTGATATATACAGAGCGTGAAGCTTCTGTATTTAAGCCCGACAAAAATGATGTGATTTCATTTTTGCACTCCCAGCAAAAGTGACTATATAAGATCGCGATTCGCATACCCAGCAGAAGTTTGGTTATACGTCTCATATGCTTCTATTCCCAAAAAGGTATAGCCTTCTACTACCACTAAAGTCAAATAATTTTCTACACCTCAATACAGAGCAAGGTACTCGCCTCAACATAATTTCTCCCCCTTTTTGTCACATCAAAAAGAAAGAAGAATAAAGGTTGATAGGGCAGAGTAAGTTTCTGCAGAAGGTATGACAGACTGTTCATAACCATAATGCAAAAGGTGTGTCCAACAAAGCGGCACTTATTACAATCCATTAGACCATTGAAAATCAGTTTTTGGTCTAACCGGAAGTGCAGAAAAGTCAGGCAACATCAGAGTTTAATCCTCTTCCTCAGAAGGGGCCTGTCCAAGGTTGTCGCGCAGAAGCTTTTCCTGGCGCTCCATAATGCAACTAAGGTCCATGACCAGTCGCTAAAGGGCGCGAATATCTTCCCCATGTGCTACAGCTTTTTGCTGAAAGTCCTTGAGGAGAGAGATGTGTTCAAGGAGAAGAAACATATCAGCAGAAGACTTGGATAGTCTCGGCGTTGTAGGCTTCTTTGCTGTAGAAGAAGTAATAGAAGCAGAAGGTGCAGCAGCATCCTTTCTGGTAGTTCTGGCAGCAAGAGGCTTGTCCTCATCATCTTGAGCAGAGTCCTGTGACTTCCCTTTCAGAGTCCAAATGTTTCCCTTCCGCACATAATGCATGCTAGCAATGATCTGATTCCCGAAGGTTCCAACCTTCCATTTCTCTTGGAAAGTAGATGCATTAGTAGGGACACGGGCAAGTTTAAGAAGGTCGGCAATTACCTGGCCATAAGAGAGAGCTTTTCCTGCAATGTTGCAGCACCTTTTCATATTTTGGAATACCAACAAGCCAAGATTGAAGGGAATTCCTTTCATGCTATGGGCCATTAACAACGCATCATTGGAGGTGATGGTGTCAATACTTCCATTTCTTGGCAGAAGGCAGAACAGCATAGCACGATGCAGGATACGGGTCTTGAGATCCAACTTTGAGGACTCGAGGTATTTGGTCGCTTGGACCTTCTGTCCCATGATGATGCTATAGGACTCATCCTTCCCAAGGTCAGATTGAGGGTTATACTCCTCACATCCGAATAGTTGGTTTACATCATGAGCAGAGAAAACAAGGGGCACTCATTCGATCACTGTTTTAATGAACTTGACATGAGGTTCTTCATCATGGAACGTAATGTTTCCATAGAATTCTCTCAGCCAGGCAACAGGCAACTCTGCATAAGTCTCACAAAAGGTTTTCAAACCTATCATTTCAAACAGAGGTGCAATGTCAAGATCATTAGCCGCAAACTAGTTAAAATCGATTCGCTTGGAGCCAGCAATCTGTCTACCAGCAGCATCACATTGAGGTAATCTAGTATCGGCAATCACAACGTCTATCTCCTCTCTAGAGACTAGAGGGTTTACCGGAAGAATGAAGGTATCCAGTCCCCCCTCGAAGGTGTCTTCGGGAATTACTTTCTCCGGAGACTTAGTTTTCTTGGCAGCCACTTTAACATAGAGTATTAAGCTTTTATAGAATAGAACGTTGACAAATAAAGTATAGAACCTCAACAAAGAAGCAAGCTTCTGTTGGGTAGAAATCAGCAGCCAAGCCAACAATCAGTCCTCAGTTACCAGAACACGAGTATCAATATGATAGAACTAAGAATTTGCTTTCAGGTAGCAGTTATTGATTTCTCGTAGAGCAACAAGCTTCTGCAGAACAGAAACAAAATGCCAACTATGATATTCACAGAGCATACGCTTCTGTTGAATAGATTCTGATTGAACGTAAGTTTCTACAGAATATAGACAAATTATTTTTCACAGAGCTTAACGCTTCTGTGGAATAGCAACTCGATTCTGTTAGAGCGTAAGATACTACAGAATATGGGCAAATCAATTTTCATAGAGCTTAAAGCTTCTGTGGTACAACAACTTGATTCTGATAGAGCATAAGCTTCTACAGAATAGTAGCAATCACAGAAAGTTTCTGTGGAGAAGAGCGTGTAGCCAATAAGAGCTTCTTAGGGATCTACAACAAGCTGTTAAGCCTCTGATGAAACCCGCTCAGATACCAATTGTTTCACTAAGAGGGGGGGTGAATTAGTGTTATGATCCAAATTAGGATTTTTAATTCTTTTTCACAAACCCCGCAGCGGAAGGAAGCTTCTGTAAAATAGAACCGTAAATAGGTTTCTGTAGGAGAGAACGTTTGAATATGATCGCAATTTGTCTGATGGACACAAGGCTTTTTATAGTGGTTTAGCAAATCGTTTACGTCCACTCTTTACCCAAATTTTGGATGGATTCACTCAAATGTATCTTAATAAGAATACACAATCGATCATTAATAGAACAGACCACAAATGTTCTGTACCGCAGAAATCTGAGTGACAGAGTGTATATCAGAAGATTCTGTACCGTAGGAACTTGTTACGCAACACAGACCAGAAGGTTCTGTACCGTAGTAACTCAGGCACAATACAGACCAAAAGGTTCTGTATCGAAGTAGTTGAAACACAATACAGACCAAAAGATTCTGTACCGTAGTAACTCAGGCACGATACAGACCAGAAGGTTCTGTATCGAAGTACTTGAAACACAATACAGACCAGAAGATTCTGTATCGAAGTGATAACCTTTTATGGCTCAGATCAAGAGATCCTGTACCAAAAGCGTCAACCTTCTGTATCATAGATCCAAGGATTCTGTATCACAGAAGATATAGCACAGACCGTAAGGTTCTGTAATATAGATGTTAATCCATTACAGACCAGAAGATTCTGTATAGGAAATGACTTGGTTATAAAGCACAGATCTAAAAGATTCTGTACCAAGGAAGTTGACCTTCTACAGAACAGACCGTAAGGTGCTATAGAAAAAGTGACTGAAAATCAAAGCACAGACCATAAGGTTTTGTACCGAAAGTGTGTCAATCTTTAACAAACCAAAATGGTTTGTATTAGAAATGACTTGAGTAAAGCACAGACAGTTACGTTCTGTACTAAGTTACAATCCCTCAAGATCTCGACTGAGCAAACACAATGCCCTTGCCCAAGGCTTCTCCGAGCATACACAACGCCTTTGCTCTAGGCTTCTCCGAGCATACACAACGCCTTTGCTCTAGGCTTCTCGAGCATACACAACGCCTTTGCTCTAGGCTTCTCCTGCACACAAAAAACACTACACCACAGAAATCGATTAGTCCCTCATCTTCTGTGCTCCCGGGGTTCAACCCTTCTCTCCGGCCCACTGAACATTGCCCACGTCGACACGCTTCCAACAACGTCTCTGTAGCTTCCAACCGAGTCCTTCGTAGCCCCCGAGTCACTATCCCAAAAGGTTTCATCAACGATACGACTTTCCGAAGCTAGAGCTCCTCGTGTGTGTGGCTAACTCAAATTCGAACAAAATAATCTGCAAAACTCAGCACACGCTCTCAGAATTTCACAAGAATAATAATGCTCAAGTATGTTCTCTTTCGCATCTATTTCTGAACGTGGCTTAATAATCCTATATAAAATAAATTTCTAACTAACAATGGAAGGCAATCTTTACGATCAACTTCCTACAAAAATAGAAACAAAAGAGTCAGATAAAATATAATACATAATTTACAATTTCGTCACTCCCCGCATATATTCGTTTAGGTAATTAATCATGTCAAATAATATCAAGATATGATATAGTTCCCATGAATACTGCGCTGTAGAAGGTTGAGTCTGAATCTGATTAGCAACCTTCTGTAAATGGAAATAATAAAATATTAACTTCCATATGAGCAAAGATCGATACCATTCTATTCAGGACACTAAAATGAATGTATCTAGACAGATGGTGATGATTAGCATCCCAAATAACGGTCCCTTAATGATCGTATAAGATCACAGAAGCGTGTGGGTAACCTTACAGAACATTTCCATATATAGAATATTATATTCCTTCTTTGAGAAATATAATTTCTAATGGAATTATTTTGGAACGTAATCTATACAAATTGATCATACTAATATCTTGATCAAAGATTTTTATTTCGTAATTAAATAATTATTAACTAATCATTTAATTATAAAAATATTTCTTACAAGAAGTCCTCAACATGAGAAGCTTCTATAGAATAGATGTTCGACTTATGTAACACAGAAGGTCAGGCTCATCATCAGAACCTTTCTAACAATCTCCGATGTTTGACTTCTGTAACACAAAATGTCAGGCTCATCATCAAAACCTATCTAACAAAATTTAGCTGGAAATTTACCCGAAAAACGGTTTTGGGCGGCTTTTTCCGTCGACTGAACTTCTCTCTAATTTTGACACTCTTAACATGACCGGATTCGAAAACTTTCTTCATAAAAGTTCTAGCCCTTGCTAAGATAAAGATACGTTTGAAATTTTGTAGTAAAACTCTCCATGGATCGAAAGTTGTCTTAGAGAGAATATTCAACCTTGTGGGTTTCGTTGAGTTTTGGGAGAACTCGATTTTGATCAAAAAATTCTCCACTATAGTTTGTGACATAGGTACGAATGCGTAGCTTACTTGACGAGGTTCGCAACCGTACCAGATTTTGAGCAAAATGATGTCCAGATAAGGAGAAACGAGCTCCGAAAACTTCGTAGTCGCAATTTAGAATGACAGTCAAACCAGTCAACATTGTCAGTCAAAGGCCGGTCTCCGGCGATTGACCAGTCTCTGGCTGGTCGTTGACAAGAGTCCGGCCGGCTTGTCGAACGGTCTCTGACGGTCTTCACCGGTCAAAGGTGGAAAATTAAAGGCCAAATGATTAATTTTATCCCAAACTTTACCCGTTTTTTCCGATCTACTCTGAACTTTTTAAAATATCGTCACGTATCCTAACGTTTGACCGTTATATCAATTATAACCCGTTAAGCGAATGCGTGGACGGAATCTTACGTGGCGCCCATGTGGCCATTAACGCTGTCTGTTCACCATTAAATTGGTGACATGGTGCCGAAGTGGAAAAGGAAAATGTACACATCCGCTCACCAATCTGACGTGGACTTCCCAAATCACCTAACCCTATCCCAGATCAAAACCCTAGCCGAACTCCTTTTCGGCCGCCACCGCTCGACGGTCACCTCCCTCGCCGACATTGACCGGACCGCCCTCTCCCTCCTCCTCTCGCCTTCCTCTGGCTCCGGCTCTGACCCGCTCTACCACTTGCGTACGACACCTTCCGCCTCCTGTCTTCTGACCCTCACCTACTCCTCGCCGCCTTTTCCTTCCTCCCCCTCCTCTCCGGCTCTACCTCTTGCGCCTCCACCGCTCCCCCTCCCCACCCTCCCTCGCCGGGTTTGAGGCCGTCCCACTCGCCGTCTACTCCAAGGAGGTGAAGTCCCGTGAAGGAAAACCTAATTTGGTCGAGATCCCTGACCTCTCCAACCCCTCGCTCTATCACTCTCTTCGTGTCCCCAACCCGCACAATGACGGCAACTGGATTAGGGGTCCTGTCACGGCCGCTCGAGCGGCAGAATGCGGTTAACGGTGGGCAGACGGCGTTAATGGCCACCTGAGCTCTACGTAGGATTCCGTCTACACATTCGCTTAACGGTAGTTATAATTGATATAACGGTCAAACGTTAAGATGCGTGACGATATTTTGAAAAGTTCAGAATATATCGAAAAAAACGAATAAAGTTTGGGATAGAATTGATAATTTGGCCAAAATTAAAATCCTGCAGGTTGTACGAATCTTGTTAAGATAGAAGAAGCAAAATCTTTTCCCTATCTGAATATTGATTATTTTGATTAACTAAAAATTATTAAAAGTAAAACATTGATTTGACATTCGCGATATCCAAATCCCATGGTGAGGCGGAACCCTCAAGGAAGAATCATCATTGCCTACCAGCCATAGATTTGCTACGTGGGATTCAGCCCCTTAAATTTAATTAAAATAATTAAAGATGGTACCTTGCACATTAGAAATCTTTGCTTATAAATAAGAATTAGTCCTCGAGGAAATGAGGCAGTGATGGTCCGAGGCATTTCGCTAAAATAAAGCATTCGACCAAAAGAAAAGTGATAGGTCGAGAGAGAAGTAGGAACGACCGAGAGAGAGATAGAAGAGAAGAGGCGTGTAATGGCATTAGGAGAAAGTCAACCCACGTGGAACTTATGAAGATTAGAGAAATATTTGTTCGTAGATTGACAAATTGCGAACGCTATGTTCGTATAGGGGGTATGGCTCTCCTTTGTTTAAAAAAGATTCATGAGAGAAAATGAATTAATGTGACATGAAGTTGAATATATTACCACAGTCTCGTCATGAAACAACAGTTCCCCATTAAAATGAGGGGACCTTGTATGGATTGTGAAGTAAGAGTTGACTCATTGATTTTCAAAGAAGATTTGTACATCATCGAGATGAATGAAGATGTACAAGTCATGATGGTTATGCAATGGTTGCGCAAACTAGAGTAGTGATAGATTGCCATAATTGGTAAATCTGTTTTGGAACGGTGGGAAGTAAACCACCTCATTATCTGACTTTAGAGAGTATTGTCGAGGAAAATGAAGAGACCAATGTTCCGACATAAATTCTGGATCGTGAGATAGACAAATACGAGGGCATGTGGTACCGGTTGTTAAGCTGGCATGGTCATTAGGCGGTGAAACATGGGAGCCTGAAAGTAGAATACGAAACAAGTATCCTCATATGTTTGTGGGATGAGGATGATATAAATATTATAAATGTGTATGCCCTTGTACATAGATGGACACCCCTGTAAATTATTGTGTGATGAATAAAACCGGACAAATGGTATTGTATAATAAGTTACGAAGGTGTCCCAGAATAAACTTATATGAAATTTTAAGGACGAAATTTCTTTATAAGGAGTGTGATGGAAATATTCACTCTCCTCATTTGTGATCATAGCATTTAATATTCCTTTTAGTACGTCTAGAAAAATCATTGCCCGTAATTTGATGTAATCATTTATTGATTGACTCGTGGTGGTTGAATGTGTTCTAATGGCACATATTTTTCAGTAACCACAAATGTCTATTCGCGCATAATATTTGTGCGATTTGTCATGAGCATTGTGAGGAAGGGCCTTGTTGTGCTGTGAATATTTGGTTGTCAAAGTGACCTGTTCGTAGTGACAATGGGACTTTCTCCAGCTTGACATGATTTTATTGGGAGAACGTCATAATGTGTTGTGAGTGTTTGGCTACCAAAGTGGCTTACTTATACGTGAAAGTGATGGTTCTTCAATGGGTTATAGCATATTGTTATTGCTTTTATTGGGAGAACGCATGTCCTAAAACCCCACATTTATGTTATAGCATATTGTGTTGTGTGTGTTTTCACCAAAGTGATTCACACATAGTGATGGGTGATCGGTAGTGGGGGGATTGTGCGTCTGAAGCATAATTGCCTATTGAAGCTGTTGTGTTTTATTTATACTCATTAAAAGGTCTTTTGCGTCGTGTATTCTCTACCCAAAGGAGAGTTGGCTTTGGAGTATGAGGATTCTTTCTGAATCTCGGTCTATCAGACCCATTATGAGATGTTCATAATATTTATTTGATGCTTTTTTTGTTTTACAATGACTTTTCTATATGGGCAATTGTATGACGTGTATCGAGGCATTGAATGATTCTAATTATAAGTAATGGAAGTGAAATTTAGAAATTGTCATGGGGTGTACGGATTATGAGATTGGCCTCACTATGAATGAGCCAGAGGGGCTTGCTGCTGATAGTCCTTCTCAAGAGAAGACAAAATGTGAGAAGTTGACTAAGACAAATAAAATGTGCATGTTGGCTATTCAAAGATTAGTTTCAAAACACTTGCTCAGTGGTTTGCTAGAAATTAAATTAAAAACATGCAAAGGTTCTTCCCATTGCTCTTGGTGAGAGACATCGGGTATCTGATAATGCTGAGATCACATATCTTGTGGAAAGGATGAATGTTATATCCTCAAAGATTATGCAAAAGTGCGTGAATATAATATGGAATGGTTGAAAATTCAGTTTAAGCCAAAGGCACATGAAATATATCTTCCTGAGATATATATCGTGCCTCGCATTCTCAGTTCGCTGCCTTGTGAATTTAGAATAATAAAGATTGCTTTTAACACTCAAGGAGAAAGTTGAAGTGTTAATGACTTGATTAGTTACTCATTATTTTAGAGAAGAAGAGAAAATTAACAAGAATACGTGTGATAGTACATATACAATGACTAGTCTACATCCGTCTTCTTCTTTTAAATCTTTTGTTTCAAATCTAATGTGACTAGAGGAAGAGACAAACAAGGGAAATTTAGAATTAAATCCTCTTAGGTATCAAGTATCCGAGAAATTTAACATGAAGCAAAAATTTGATGAGGTACTGAGTACTATGGTAGGCAAATAGGATCTACACCACAAAAATGGAGTCGTGGAATGAAGAAATCGAACTCTGATGGTTATGGTAAGAAATATAATGAATAAGTGCGACCTCCCTAATTATATATAGGGAAAGGCACTTAAGACGATTATACTTTTTCAATAAAATTCCTAGCATATTTGTAAAAAACAAAGTCTCTTTGATTTATGGACTGGGAGAAAGCCAACCCTTAATCATTTTCGTGTGAGGGGTTGTCCAACTGAAGACATATAGTCTAATCCCATTGAAAATGAAAGAAATCTCCAAATAGTTTGTGTTTTCTTTATAGGATATCTAGAAAGGTTTAAGAGTTAAAGATTCTATCATCCCTCGAAGGAAAATAGAGTAGTAGAGTCCATTACTGCAAAGTTTTTGGAGAATAATATTGCAGATATACGAAATTTTCCTACTTCTTCGTCCGATGATCGAAATTATGTTGTCATTACTATGTCACCCGATACACTACAGATATTGCGGTCCTATTAAAAATATTGATTCATCGAAGGAAGGACATAAGAGGAGCGGGATATTGTTATCCTCCAACTATTCCGAAGATTGCTCCTGTGAGAAGATCAACTAGCGCAACGAGACATGTTCTATCTGATAATAATGTTGTCTTCCTTGGTAAAGATTACGATATGTTAGTTAGTGGTCCCACAGATTTTGAAGAAAGCGGTAATTGGACTTTAGGGCAATGAGAGGGCGAGTGTGTAGATTATTGATGGTAGTTGTGGGACGACCCTTGATGCTCGAAGGATAAAAAGAGAAATTTCCTTGGCATGGAAGTAGCCCTCCGCTTGATGAATGGAAGAGCGAGCGAAGGGATGATAGATGAGCGAGCCCGAGTAGGCGTCTCCAACAAGAGGACTGGCCAAAGGGCAGCCCAAAGACGTTAAAAGGGACAATTCTCGAAATGAGACAACCCTCTCAACTCAGCAAAGGAGGTGGATGGAGAGATGAATAGTAGAAAACCAAAGGGACGGATGGAAAATTGAGGTATAGTTATCTTAGCCCATAACCCTTCATTATCTCTATATTATATTCATATATGAGCAGGTGGAGTTACTTCGTATTTGTGCTGTGAGCGCTTGGCTGCCAAAACAGCTCGTTTGCAGTGACAAGTAAGGTGCATCATTGGCACGTACATCCGGATGAGTTGCTTTAGGTTTGCGCTCTGGTTGTTTGGCCGTTAAAGTGGCTCAGGCAGAGTGACAAGTAAAGTTTTGTAGCAATTACACGTGTTCTCAACGAGTAAGAAATCTTATAAATTTAATAAAGATCAATGTCTCAAGAATGATATAGAAAAGGCATTCATAAATAATGTACCTTATAGCAGTGTAGTGGGTAGCTTGATCTAAGCTCAGGTTTGTACCAGACCAGATCTCAATATTTATCGAATCCAGGAAGAGAACATTGGGTCGCTGCTAAGAAAGTAATGAGAAATTTGCAGCGACCAAAGGGACATATGTTAATCTTCAGAAAAGTTGATATCCTTGATGTTGTCGCCTAGACTGTTTTGATGATATGAAATCTACCTCAGAATATGTATTTTTGTTGGCTGGATGAGCTATTCCATGGAAAAGTTCTCATAGGTTCCTCAACTATGCAAGCAGAATTTGTAGCTTGTTATGGAGCAGTTTCACACGTTGTTTTATTATGGCTCAGGATTGTGGATACGATTACTAGACCACTTCTAACTTATTGTGATAATAATATAGTGGTGTTCTTTCCAAAGAACAATCGGACTACTTGTGGTACTACGCATATGGAGATTAAAGATCTCAAAATTCATGAGCTTATAAAACAAGGAGATAATGTCATAGAATATATTGATATTGATTCAATGATAGATAATCAACAGATTAAGGGACTCAGACCCACTCCTTTTAAGAAATATGTTGAAAATATGGGTGTCATAGAGTCTTTTAATATCCTTTGTTAGTGGGAGTGCTTTTGTATGGTATTAGTTGGTTACTAACCAAGGGAACTACCGCAATGAGCTAACTTGGCTCTTGTTGTTGAGTTGCGAGTTATTACTTGATTTGCTCGGTTAGTGGAAGCATCACATCCACGTAAGATTTGATAGGCATATTTGTGGACAGTCGGGCACATGCTTTGTACATGTGTATTATTTAAATTGATGATCATCAATGACTGTTGTTTCGGTCATGTGCACATGGTTAAAAGTCTCAAGGTTCGGTGTCTATCATGAGCGCTACGGTTATGTCAAGTTTGTATGTCTCATATGACACCATTAATATTCTCGCGATGTTTATGTTTTGAGACATACATAGCAGCATTGTTCGATTTATTTCATCCGATTTGTTCAAAGTATAAAGGTTACGGATGAAATTGAACCCATCTGGCTTCTTTGAAGCATTGAGGCTATAGATGGTGTTGGTATGGTTATAATGATGCCATACAGAAGGTAAGCTTCTGCTGTGTAGAAGGTAAGTTTCTACTACTCTACAGAAGGTTAACATACAAGGACTGTCTGATTCCTACCATCTGTCACCTAATCATTACCACGAATTATTTAAATTAATCATATTATTATTTAGATACATTCATATGGTATTTTATGTTAATTAAAATGGTTTTAAATCATTTTGATTATGATTTATTTCTTTATGAGTTGATATACTCTCTTTAAGCGAATAAATCACTCTATATATGGAAAATACTAATGCAAGGTTCTTTTGATTAATCTGGAACAATCCAACGGTTAATTAATCCTTCCTCATGCATCTAAATAAGTCCAAATTCTTTATGAATCTTGGAAAAGGACAACCCATCTGAATATGGACGCACTTCACACGTGTCTGTATCCAGAAGGTCTGCCAACCACTTATGAAAAACAAGATTATCATCTTTCCATTTACAAAAGCATGATGGATCTTATCTCTCTGAAACTTATACAAGCCCTATCACCTTGGATCGTGAACACAATCATGACCAGATGACATGATTGATTCTCAAGTGATATGGAACATCTCTCCTAATGGGGAAATGTTTTATTTGGCTAATATTTAGTTTCCTTATTTTGCAAAAACTTCTGTCAGCTACTGTACCTTCTGTAAATATGTATTTCTATTTTTTATAAGATAGGATCATTTGTTAGACAGAAATAGTGGAGGATTTACGTGTAGACTGAGTGTATTGTAGCCTCAGACACTTGTGAGTTTTCGTTCTCTTTGGAGTTGAGCATTCGGTTGCAGAAGGCTGGTGCCTAAGGTACAAGCTAAACAGAACGTGAGTGAGGCTGCGAAGGATCTAGCTGCACTGTGGCGTGGCGGATGTGCTTCAGGCTTAGGGAGAAGTCGGGGTGTATACGTGCCAGGGCAATGAGCAGAAGAAGGGCCGTGTCTGGAGGAATCTGGTGAAGTACTGGTATCGGTTGTTTTTTGACTGTTTTGCTCGTATGTGCAGAAAGCAGGTGTCCAAAGTGTAAGCTGTGCAGGGCGTGAGTGAGGTCGCGAAGGATCTAGCTGCACTGTGGCGTGGCGGAAGTACATCAGGCTTAGGGAGAAGTCGTGGTATATACGTGCGAGGGCAGTGAGCAGAAGAAGGGCCGCGACTGGGAGATTCACTGTGAGACACTGACATTTGTGTTTCTGCAGAAGAGAAGTATCTGCTATAGGCTTTGGAGAAGCTCCACGGGTGCTATCAGCTTCTGGAAGTCTTGGTGAGGAGCTAAGCATTGTTGAAGCCTTGGTGAGGAGCCAAATAGGTCGTGGAACCACCGAAGGGAAAGTCCACCCTTGGCCAGAGGGGTTGTCTGCCTGTGTAGGGCCGCTACGTGCTTGTATGGAGTTGTCACGTTCTACAGAACGCCAACCACAGGGATTGTGGTGTTAGTCACTGTCTTTAGTGTAGAACCTCAACCAGAGAGTTTCTGGAGTTAGTCACATGTCTCTGTGTACGACCCAAAGGGTTATTAATCACAACCCATAGGGTTTCTGTGAGTAGAAAAGTCGAAGGGCTATCTGCATCACCTTCTACATTACAGAAGTGTCTTAGTACCTTCTGCAAGTACATCCTCTGTGGAAAAGCCGAAGGGCTATCTACCATACCCTCTGGAAGAGTATTTTATTTCTTCTGTCAGTCTTGTATTCGCAATAAGTGTTCAATAGTGAATTTCATCCTATAAGGGTGAAGAATAGAGTCGGCAATTGCCGAACCAATATAAACCTTCTGTGTCTCATTTACTTTCTGCGCAAACGGTTATCTCACTGAGCATTCAATGAAAACCTAAATAGAAAAGCAAATTAACCGAACAACGCTAATGTCTGAGCAGAGACTCCAAAGGTCCTACATCAAACATCTAATGCTACAGATACCAATCAGGTTCTGGAGTTGTTTCCTTCGATCTAGTTCTCACGGATCATCTCTTGGTAGTGTAGAAACATTCAAGGTTCTGTGACAACCTTCTGCTACTAGAAGTATCTTTCAGATCTTGGAGTAGATCTTGCTGATCACGCTTAAGGTGGTCAGATCTGCAGAACCTTGATAGCAGAAGCATCAACCTTCTGCTACTGGAGAAACCTTATCAGGACTGCATAGTCACATTCTAGATCAGACTTTGGCTGGTTGTTCTCTCATCAAGCAGTTTTGGGATCTGCTGTGTACAAGGGTTCTGTAACATACAGAAACCTAACCTTCCGCTGCAGGGTTCTATTAGTTGTAAAACGGCTAAAAAGGCTATTACACTAATTCACCCATCTCTTAATGCCATTGTTACACTAACAATTGGTATCATAGCCCAACTTATCGTACGCCTAATTACTAGTTGAGGAACGGTCTTTACTCGACAGAAGCTTTTAGCTCTTCGTGTTTCTACATAAAGTCTGCAGAAGCTCTACGCTCTGCCAGAACTTAACAATGGCTGACTTTGATGTATGACCACAATTGGGTAATCCTCCCAAATTCGATAGCCAAAACTCCTCTTACTGGAGAACCTTAATGAGATCTTACATGAAAGCGATTGATGAGGATACGTCGAACATTGTTGAAAATGGTCTACCCTCTACTCCAATAAAAAACAGACTAGACTCAAAAGGATGTCTTACTAGAGAATTTACGAGACTTACGAGACTCAACTCAATGGAAAAGTATCTGCTATTTAATGCGATGTCGCCTAGTGAGTCTGCAGAAGTTTCTACGTGCAATATTGCACAAGAAATCATGGAGAAGCTTGTCACCATGTATGCTGGGATGATTCAAATCCGTGAAACAAAGATGAACATTTTGGTTCATCAATATGAGAATTTCTGGTAGATGTATGGGACTGTCCAACAGATGTATGAGAAGCTAACCCTTCTGGTAAATGCCCTGGAACATCTAGGGAAGTCATTCACAAATGGAGAATTGGTGGGAAAGGTTCTGCGCACCTTGTCTAGATATTGGGAAGCCAAGAAAATAGCTATAGAGGAAGCAAGGGATCTCACTACTCTCCCTCTAGAACAACTTATAAATTCCTTGATGTCTTATGAGATTGAGAAATCATCTCGCCCGGACATCAAACCCGTCTCTATGGCTTTTAAAGCTACAAGAGAAACAGCAGAAGCTGAAGCTGAAACGGATGATGAACTTGCGATGATTGTCAAGCGACTTCTCAAGTTCGCCTCTAAAAGCCGATTCAACAAGAACAAAGGCGAAAGGAAAAGACATTCTAAGCAACCAGAACTGAGGTGCTTTGTATGCAATAAGAAAGGTCATATAAAGACTGATTGTCCTCTTCGTCGGGAGAAGGAACAACCTTCTGCTCCCAATAAGGATAAGAGAGCTATGCTTGCCTGGGAAAAAAGTGATGAGTCTGATGATGAGCAAGAACAAGAACTTGTCTATTGTACAACTCGCACAAAATTAAATCACACAACAGAAGAATCGCGTTGTCTAAGGATAGAAGCTAAGGAAAATGAATGGTATTTGGACAGTGGTTGCTCTAAACACATGACTAGTTATCCCTCAAAATTTTCCAATCTCACACTACAGAACGAAGGTTCTGTAAGCTTTAGAAACATTAGCAAAGGTTTTGAAATTGGAACTAGAACTATTGGTACTCCAGAAACTATGGTTATTGAAGATGTTCTGATGGCGATAGAACTAAAGCATAACCTACTGAGCATTGGCCAGCTATGTGATAAAGGGTATATTATTACCTTTGATAAAGATTCTTGTTCTGGTATGCTAAACAATAAAGTTTGCTTTATTGACAAATACAGAAGAAATATTTATTCTTTATCACCTAACAGTTTCCGTAATACAGAAAACTGCCTTCTGTCTGTTTAGGATGAGAGTTATCTTTGGCATAGAAAGTTAGGTCATACCAACTTTCGGTTGTTATCCGAGCTTGCTTAAATGAATTTCGTGAAAGGACTTCCTAACATCAAATTTGAGCAGGAAAGCTTCTGTGAAGCTTGTTCTCTTGGTAAGCAACCAAAAACTCTTTCAAGCCTAAGAATTAAGTTTCTACTACTAAACCTTTGAACCTTCTGCACATGGATCTTTTTGGTCCAACCAGACTTCAAAGTGTGGGAGGAAAAATGTATTCCCTTGTAGTGGTTGATGACTACTCTAGGTTTACCTGGGTTAAATTCCTCGCCCACAAAATCGATGCTTTCGAAAGCTTAGCTAAACTTCTGTAGAATGAGTTCAACTCTTTTGTAAAAGCTATAAGGACAGGTCATGGTACAGAGTTTGAAAACCATGATTTTGAAACCTTCTATAGCAAATATGGTGTTGATCACACTTTTTCTGCTCCTTAAACTCCTCAACAAAATGGTATTGCATAAAGGAAAAACAGAACTCTAATGGACATGGCAAGGACCATGATCAATGAGAGTAAGGTTCCATATAACCTTTGGGAAGAAGCTGTGAATACCGCATGCTACATATCCAATAGGGTACTTGTTAGACCAAAAGTTGGATAACACTCCCTACGAACTTCTGAGGGGAGAAAACCAAACATTTCCTACTTTCATACATCTGGAAGTATTTGCTATATATTGAGACCTTATAAGGATAACTTAGGGAAGTTTGATGCTAAGTGGGATGAGGGAATTTTTCTAGGATACTCTACGACTAGCAAAGCTTATCGAGTCCTTAATAAAAAGGACATATAAATTGAAGAATCCATCAACGTTAAAATTAATGACTCATTCAACAAAACAAAAGATACTGCAGAACCTGTAGTGTCTCTAGAACCCGCAAAAGATATAGTCTCTGTAGATAAACCTTCAGTAGAAGGTAGTAAGGACGAACATACTTCTGCCCCAAATTTTAGCAATGTATTTGAGGGGATTAACGTTGATCCGTCTAAAGAGGCTTCTACATCTAATATGGACAATCAACATTCATAATTAAATGTTCCACCCTTATACAAACGACGTTGTCTTATTGATCAAATTATAGGAGACATCAACAAAGGCATTTAGACATGACGTTCTGTTAATGACTTCTACCAACATTATGTGTTCTTATCTCAAATCAAGCCAGGCGGCATTGATGAAGCTCTTAGTGATCTAAATTAGATTCTTGCAATTCAAGAAGAGCTAAATCAGTTTTAGAGGAACAATGTGTGGACACTTGTCCCACGTCCTGATGACCGTTTCGTGATCATAACAAAATGGGTCTTCAGAAACAGACTAAATGAGTCAGGCGATGTTGTTCGAAACAAAGCAAGACTCGTTGCAAAAGGATATTCCCAAGAAAAGGGAATAGACTTCGAGGAGATGTTTGCTCCCGTAGCACGTCTAGAGGCTATAAGGCTTCTGCTAGCCTATGCCTCCTACAACAACTTTAAGTTGTATCAAATGGATGTGAAGAGTTCCTTCCTTAACGGTGAAATTAAGGAGGAGGTATACGTTGAGAAGCCTCCTGGATTCGAGGATCCAAAGCATAGAAAACAGGTCTATAAGCTCTCAAAGGCATTATATGGGCTTAAACAAGCACCAAAACCCTGGTATGAGAAGCTCAGCTCATTTCTGCTTGAAAAGGGCTACAAAAGAGGTCAAGTAGATACAACACTCTTCCTCAAAAACAAAAACAATTATCTTATGGTGGTCTAGATCAATGTTGATGACATAATATTCGGATCAACCGATGATATGCTCTGCAAAAAGTTTGCAGAACTCATGACAAGTGAGTTCGAAATGAGCATAATGGGAAAACTTACGTTCTTTCTCGGATTGCAAATTCAGCAAACTGCAGAAGGTACCTTTCCACATTAAGAAAAGTACACTAGGTAGCTTCTGAAACGATTTGGCTTAGATGGCACAAAACCCCGATTTGGCCTAGATGGTACAAAACCCTTGTTGACTCCTATGGCCACAGCACTAGGATAGACAAAGATGTAAATGGTTTTGAAATGGATCTACAGGAGCATGATGGCTCTCTTATGTACTTTACAGCTTCTAAACCCGACATGCAGTTTAGCGTATGTCTCTGTGCAATATTTCATTCTGCACCCAAAGAATCTCATATGACTGCGGTCAAGAGAACCTTCAGATACTTGCAAGTTTCTGCTAACCTCGGATTGTGGTATCCCAAAAGATTAGATTTTGATCTTATTGGATACTCGGATGACGACTTTACAGGCTACAAAATTGACAGAAAAGGTACCAGTGGTACTTGTCAACTTATGGGGAACATGCTTATATCATGGTTCTCTAAAAAGCAAACTTGAGTTGATTTGACTTTGGCTGGTCATTCTCTCAGCATGCAATTAACTCTGAGATCTCCTGTGTACAAGGGTTCTGTAACCTATAGAAACCTAACCTTCCGCTGCTAGGTTCTATTAGTTGTAAAAAGGCTAAAAAGGCTATTATACTAATTCAACCCCCTCTTAGTGCCATTGTTACACCAACAGATGGCTACTTTGATTTCTTTGAAGTATAAATGTTATGGAATGTACACTCCGACTTCAGAGAAATATAAATGTTACAGAGTTTTCTGATTATCTTGGGACTTGGTGCTTAGTCTCAAGTATGACAGTTTTGTCAACTAAAGGATGTCTCATGTTAATCGCACCGTACAGTTTGCGCACGCATGATGATGTTTAAGAGACATTTTGTGGCATATTTATTTTGCCTGACGGACTTTCTAGCACTTTTAGAGCATACAGTTACGGAAACATCAGGACCGACTAAAATGAATTCAACTTAATCACGTTAAGATGTCCTTTTAGCTACACCACCACATTGACTGTGACGACATTGCTGGTTTGTATTCTATATTGATTATTGACACAACGATGGTCATAGTCCGATATTGGGTGGTTGTGGTGGTCGGGGTTGTTTGATATGTTTTGTCTGAGTGTTGGCCGCACTCATATTACATTTTCTCTTTGAAATTTTTTTATTTAAACTATTACAAGTAATGTTTCCCAAGTGCGAGAATGTTATAATTTTTCTATTTGAAAAATTGTAAAAACTTTGTTTTAGTAAAGTTTTTTATTTTCGTCGCGTATTTCCGTACGCGTCATATCTCTCTAGGGTCACATCTTTTCATATTCGTTGTACTTATCCGATAGCGTCACGCAAATCGAGACGCGTCATACTTATCCGATAGAGTTACACATATCGAGATGCGTCACACTTATCCGATAAGGTCAATATCGGAAATTTAATAAAACGGGCTGTAACAAAAGACCATGCATGATAAGTCCACTTTGGTTATGTGATCATTACAATTATTTGGACTTTGCGCATCTCCCGTTTTAATTATTTTGGTTGACAGCTCGGTGTATGCCTTATTGTCCTTTTTGATTCGTTGATGGATAGAACTGAAAAGGGAAAGGTTATTATGATGGCTAGGTCCCTCTCCCACTCCTTTATTCATATTATTATATTATAAATAGTCTTACTATATATAGGGGATTGACGTTTTCATTTCAATGTGGACGATCCGTTGAATTTCTCGCTGATCCTTCCGGTTGAGCCGTACAGAAAGGAGAAGGGAGAGAAGACTTAGCCATGTCTCCAAGATTATCTGAAATGTCACAAACATTTATGTTTTACTATAATTTACGTTCGGTAATCGTATAATTCGCGTATGATTGTAGGATTAATTCGATGAACGGAAGTTATTCGAATTCCAACATTCCCATCTCTTCCTTATCTCCAACTTTTCGATTATGGTGGTGAAAATATGAAACAACAGAGATAAGTGATCCGGCAGGCCCACTCCCAAACCCAACCTATAGGTCCGATGGGGTTCACTCTAAAGTCAATTGACAATAGAGTAATTGACCAATTAGGTATATATGCTAGTTTATGAGGCACTTAAGGGGCTTTAATACTTTAACATCAACTGTCATCATGACATGCACTGGCAGTACATCGTACTTTTGATTGTTCTCCCATTATTGTTTCATCAAGGTTGTGAAAAGTCTGTGATGCCTGACTAAGCATCCTTGCTTCTGATTTACTTTTGGAGTGGAAACATATTTTCATGGAAAAAGCAAATGGCTGCAACAACAATGGAAATGAGAAGGACAATGACGACAAGAAAGTTGCCTTGAAGACGGTGGCGTGGAATGGAAGCGAGGTTTTAAAGAGTCCATCTTTTGAGGGTTCAAGTCTCAAGGTTGGACTCTTTCAAGCCCAGAAAGATTGTTCAAAATGGATCCCTTTGGTCAGCAAGGTTTACAGATTAGATTCGCCTCTCATTAATGCTGATAGAAATGGAATAGAAATTCTCGAGCAGCAGCGATGGGCCAGTCTGGGAAGTCTGGTTTTGCAATGAAATGCAACGATCCTTCGAGGGACTGAGTGAGAGAGCACCTTGTTGAGGCGCTATCAAGAGTTTTTGTGGAGGCAGATGATGACGTGAAGAAATGCGGCCCTGGTCATGTTGCCGTTTTGGTCGAGTCGGCCATGTTTCAGAAATGGGGAAAGATAAATGGCGCCCACAAGGTTAAGTACAAGTCCATAATGTTCAACATCAAGGATGTTCTTCTCTCCGAAAGTAACTGCTAGACAAGCCGGATCCAAACACGTTGGAAATCTCTGACACTACAAGTAACTGGTACTCGAAGGTTCGTTGAATGTGTTGTCACCGTATGAAATGAAGAAACAGAGGAGATGTCAGCGGAACGACACCCTTAAGTGGAAGCACTTACGGATGCCATTGATGATGCCTTCGGAAGGAAACAAGAACGCAAGAGCACAAGATCGCAAGAACGCCGGAATGCTTGAATGTCTGAATGCTTAAAGATAAAGATTGTATGTCGATCTATAGAGAGGTGTGTCTACAATGCCTAAGAACAACTAGTTATACTAGGCTAGACCTACGTATATACAGAAATCAAATATTGTATATATATTAGGCGTCCTTGTTGCTAGTCTTCATGGAATATCTCCTTTCTATTTGAGCAATGTTAGCAACAATTTCCTTCCATGTCTTGAGATCGTCTGAAGTATTCCCATGACAGCCACTGATTAATCAGATCGCCCACTAGCATACACTGTAGAGTTTCCTCGCTCATCCAATTGACCGTCGCTTGATCACCTTGTTGACCCTCATCGCCTGGTAGCCCCGTCGCTTGGTAACTACTTCGCCCGTAAGCTTTCGTCGGATGTGTTTCCACAGGTACCTCCTTACTGGGCTTCACATACTTTGGGCATGCATTATGGGCCGTTGATCTACAAATAATACTGAGATCTGTGGCCTAGAATTTCTCTTGCTAAAGATGCAAGCCCCCCTCAAGAAGATGGAGTCAGGGACCGTAATCCGTCTCCTTGAAAAGGACTAAGTATTCATTCCCCTGCACCCGGTAACGTGTGCATGCGAGCAATCTCCAACCGTTGATATCCCTAAAGAATATCGGTTGTGATTTTCGGGACGTCTGTCGAAATCCTGAGGTTTTTGCCATAATATCTCTTGTCGGAGACCTTAGCCATGCTATAAATAGCGATGCCTGGATTGGCTTCCCAATCACAAACCATCATGTTTGAAAATAGTAAGGTTCTAAGGTTTTCATCTTTTTGTCTCCTACCCAAGTCTTATGACCATCACCTTAGCTTGCTTGAGAGCCTATGTCCACATCCTTACGCCAGTGGAGTCTCGCCCTCCAACGTCTCCACCTTCGTTAACAATGAGCTTGTCCGGAAGGGTAGAGGGCTTGAGCGAAGCCGCGGTGGGTCAATCTTCAGCCTTAGGTTGCGTCCTGATTGGACTGACCTTTGCTGTTCGGAGGTTGCTACACCCCTCTTTCGGCCCCAAGGACAACGCGAGTGAAGCTGCTTGTCCAAGGCTCAATTTCCCAACCTCACGGCCATTGGAAGGTCTGAATTGGAATAAGACGCGAGGACCAAGATCCTCCTGATCAAAAAGATTCACACTGCAGCCACGCTTTCACAATGCGGTGAAGTTGTTGGCTGCAGCCAAGGATCTTCTTCGTCTGAACGAACAAACCGGGTGCTGTGGGTAACCATGTTCGTTCTCTGTGGATAACCCTTGTGTAACTCGCATAGCTCAAGGGGTTTTCAACAGAAAGCATTTTTTCAAGAAGAAGAAACGCCATCTAACTGGTCATTTATGTTTTCTTTCATACATTTATCTCTAAACAAACCATGTAATGAACCACAGATTTGAATGAAAATCAATGTACGTATTAAGTCTCTTCGCCTGTGCACTTCGACGTTTGTACCATCATCAGTTTTCAAACAGAGCGACACTCCTTTTGGGCCTTTGCCGTCTTGTCGGTTTATAGACCATAAAGTCTGGCAGGGGTTGAGGTTTCCTGCTCATGCAATTAGAAACCGTTCTTCCTCCTCCCCTAATTTTTAGAAACCCTAGTTTCTTCTCGACCTCTAGGCTTCCGATACTTCATCCCCAAAGAACTTGACTCCCCCAGTCCACACAGAGGGTGATGGAGCCATTTTCCAATGGGTGTATACGGAAACCCTGAAGTTTCACGTCTTTCCTTGTCACGAAGCAGAGTCGGTGTAACAAAAAAAAATAAAATTAATATTAATTAAACAAATTTTGAACGACTATACTACCAGTGTAATTTCATTTTACTTAAGGCAGATAAGTGTCCGGATTGGGATTAGGGAAGCTTCCCCCAAAAGCCAAGGGAGGAAAATAAAAATCCCATTTTGACATCCCTGAAGGCACGCAGAAACAAAAAGGGAAAGAGGGGAGGGGCGGTTAAAGGAAAAGAGGTGCCGAGACATACGCATAATTATTCAAGGTGGATCCTCGCACGAAATATCGAGAGAAGAGCAAGCTGAAACATCCAACTCCAAGTGAGGTCGTGCGGAGACAAAGTGAGCTCAAAATCTTGTGCGGAGGAAGTGGAACAAAGTACGACCTTTATCTCTCATCCTTCTTCTCATATCCTTAGGAAATTGGTCTAAGAACTTGCTGCCTCGGTAGACTCGCCGTTGTCGTCTTGCTGTTGGATGGTGTGCGGTTGTCCTGCCCCTTGTTTTCTGTTGAATCGTGTCCAATACTATGGGGCATGGGCATAAGAAAGTGAAAGATGAGAGTGGCCTTGGACTGCTTAGGAAAAAGGGCAGAGTCGGGCTTCGCCCCGGAGTGGGGAAGTCGTCCTTCTGATTAGAGGGGCTCCACTCCTGTTGATGGTGGATGTCCGCGACTTTACCTATGTAATACCCCTGGTCGGATGGAAGTATCAGTGATGGCGGCTGGGTTCCAAGAGGATTACTGGTAGTGGCCGAAATAAAATGGTAGTCTGCCGTCCTCCAGATGGAGCCCGTCACATCCGGAAACCAAGTGATTTGTCTCGTGCGCTAACCCCACAAATGCCCACCCTCACAAAGACACGGCACTTGATTTGCTAACCTGTGAATGTACACTGGTGAATTTCAGAAATGTTACTTCCTTGATTTATGGCTACAAAATGGAAATGGGTATGCCGTGTCTTTTAGTTGCTGACTGTCCCCTCGTTGATGGGTTAAGGTGGCAATGACGTGGTGGGGTAAGTTGGTCACCGGGAATCAACCCAACAGAGACGGTTGAAATTGGATTAGAAAAAGGACAATGTCTGCAATTGGTTGTTTAATAATTTTGCATTCTCTGTGATTACTTCGTCTCATTCTGTTGTAAGTTGGGCCCTGGTTTATTCCGCAATTGCTTGGAAAAGTTGAGTCTGTGTACCTTGTGAGGTCGGAAACTGGGAGACTCGGATGACGGAATTCAACCCTGGAAAATTTCGTGGCCAGCCCTATGGACGAAAAGAGGGAAGCGGACGTTGGTCCGGAAAGAAACACGAACGGAAAGGATTCGTGTGCGTTATGATCGGATGGAACGAATATGTGATCGCAGAAGGTTAAGGGAAAAAGCAATTCACAATACAATATGATCCTTGCAAGGCGCATAAAGGAGACTGAAATAGAATACTCCCAAATGTCAGACTTAGTATGTGAAGTAAAGTACTCTGGTCGACTTAATTTCGACGGGTTGGGTCACGATGGAGGAATAAAGTTAGATTCGAGGATTATGCGGAGAAGTAGTCAAAAATATATTTGTTCAATGAATAAGGGGTTGTACTTCGTCTATTTTGATTAACCTTTGTTCATGTTTTACAGGCTATTAAGGAAATTTTGTTTGTCTTTTTATTAGTAAATTCTTAGGATCTTTCATGTGGTATCAGAGTGGGTTAAGCTCAGAGTAATAAGGTTGGAATGTCGGAATGTAAATGAGCCGGTTTTGGACTCGGGAAATGAAGTTAAGCGTGGGAACATGCGCATGAGTTTGTCAAACTTGTTTGACGAGTTATAGACACTTCTTTGGAAACAAATGAATGACTGGAAATGTAGTTGATATTTGCATAATATGATTGAACAGTTGAGTATATGAATTTGAAAGGAATTCGAAATGTTTTGGGCCCTGAGACCGTGAAGGGCCGGTAAGGAATGAAAACGGGTAATTCCAGGAAGTTGGCCGAATTTAGAAAGATGAAAGGAGACATTCTTCTCTAGTTGTTGAAAAGAGTGTCTTGATTGGATGACATATTATGATATGGATGTTGTATTAAGAAAATAAATGTCGATTGTTCGGAACTGAAAGATCGTGTGCTTGGTATTGAGTAAACATATATGGTATTGCATGCTTCCGTTGATGCAGTATAATGTTTAGGTGACATAATACTTGGATTAATAATAAAGTTGTCGTGATCTCAGGATGTGCGAGGAGGGCATACGTATTGCTGTGCAGAATTCTCCTCTTAGGGATGATGAATTACAATGCAAGAGAAGGGTCGCGCTTATCGGGCAATTTCGGAAACTCGAGGTACCCATTTATTCGGGTGAAGAAGGGCTTGAGAAGGCGGAAGAATTTATCGTTGAATTGGAGAATGCTTTCGATGTGCTGGGATGTTCAACAGAAGAGAAGATGATGCTGGTACAACAGTCAATTAAGCGAGAAGCGAATGACTGGTAGAAGGCCAACAAGCATGGAGCACGGATTCTTCATTCTAGGGATGAATGGACAGTGTTTAGAATGGCGTTCCTAGGGAAATTTTATCCTCACGTGTTCAGAGAAAAGAAAGCTAGAGAGTTCTTATATTTGAGGCATGAAGGGTTGTCAGTAGATGAGTATGAGGCTCGGTTTTCCGCTCTGTCGAGGTATGGACCATTGATGAGTGTCGAGGCGAAGGACAAGAAGTTCGAGGAGGGACTGAGGCTGGAAATTAGATTCCAACTGAGAACTCTGATGCTCACAACTTACGAGGAGATATATATGAGAGCACATAGTGCCGAAGAAGGATGGGCAGACATGAAAGCTGCGGGGAAAGAGGCGAACATGAGAAGAATGTTAGGAGTAGGACCACCTCCAAGGAAGAGATTCTGGTTAGGAGAGTCGTCCTTCTCTGCTCCGCGGTTTTAGGTGAACTGACCCCCGAGAGCTTTTATGCCGGCACGATCATTCTTGCAAGGACGAGGCCAGGGAGCGAGTACAGGAGGTCCGCCCCTCTACGAGAGATGTGGGAGACGTCACTATGGAGATTCATGTGCGTCCAGAGGATTCACTTGTTATCGGTGCAGACAGCCTGGACACATTCGGAAGGAGTGTCTTCAATGACAAGGAGCGGGCTCCAGTAGTGGGTTAACCGGATCGAATGCCCCACGCCCAAGAGGTGGAAACAGACAGGGACCGATTGTGTCTGCTTCTAGGGAAACAGTCAGCGGGCCTGTGGAGACAGTGAGGCTGAATGCGACTACGAAAGCGGATGCCGTTACATCTCGCGGCGTGATCTCAGGTACGGTTCGACTCCAAAGTGAACTAGTTTTTGCCTTGTTGATACCGGTGCTACACATTCTTTTTATCTTATAACTACGTGGAGAAGTATGGTTGGACAGTAGGAAAGATAGTGACGCAGTGGCATGTTGTGTTCCCTACTGGAATAGAATATTGCGTTGATGATGCGTGTTATGAATTAATTGTAGCTGGATTGAAGTTTACTATTGACCTGTTGATGTTATAGATCCGTGATTTCGAGATCATTCTAGGCATGGATTGGTTTACTTCCAGCCATGCGCAGGTAGACTGTGAAAGGAAGCGCATTTTGATTAATACGAAGGCGGAGATTTCTGTGAGTACATAGGCCATGGGGGATGCGGTTAGATTTTGATGATATCAGCGACACGGGCGTGTCACCTTGTACAGATAGGGCACGAAGCATTTCTAGCGACTGTGTTGAACAAAGAACCGGAGCTTCCAATGCTGGAGCGGATTGAAGTGGTGAAGGACTTTCCTGATGTCATTCCCGAGGAGGTGCCGGGACTACCACCTCATAGGGAAGTAGAGTTTGTGATAGATTTGATTCCGGGGACAGCCCCCATTTCTCGGACTCCGTATCATATGAGTTTAGCTGAACTGAAAGAATTGAAAGCACAGTTGCAGGAACTTGTAAATATGAACTTTATTCGTGCTAGTGTAAGCCCGTGGGGCGCTCTTGTTTTGTTTGTAAAAAAGAAGGATGGATCGATGCGACTGTGTATTGACTATAGGTTGCTTAATCAAAGTATAATCAAGAACCGTTATCCACTTCCACGTATAGATGATCTATACGATTAGTTACAAGGATCAGTGGTGTACTCCAAGATCGATTTGAGATCAGGTTATTACCAGATTGGTGTGCAGGAAGAAGATATCCCAAAAACTGTGTTCAAGACAAAGTACGGTCATTACGAGTTCAGAGTAATGCCGTTTGGGGTAACCAATGCACCAGCAGTGTTCATGGGATTAATGAATCAGGTGTTTCGACCGTACCTGGATCAATTCGTGATAGTGTTCATTGATGATATCATTGTATACTCTAAGAGTAAAGAAGAACACAAGGAACATCTATTTATTGTACTAAGGACGTTACGGGAAAACAAATTGTATGCCAAACTCAGCAAATGCGACTTTTAGCTTAAGAAGGTAGCGTTCCTTGGACATGTCATTTCCGCTACTGGTATATAAGTAGATCCTACGAAAGTGGAAGCAGTTAAGAAATGGTCGCGACCGACGATGGTATCAGAAATAAGAAGTTTCCTTGGGTTGGCAGGTTACTATAGGAGGTTTGTCGAGGGGTTTTGTAAGATAACTATCCCTATGACTAAATTGTTAAAAAAGGATGTCCAATTTGAATGGATAGATAACTGTGAAGAATGTTTTGAGGAGCTCAAGAGAAGACTAACTAACGCTCCTGTATTAACCATTCCGAGTGGGCCAGGAGGATTCATGGTGTACTATGACGCATCCACTCAAGGATTGGGTTGTGTATTGATGCAAAACGGCAAAGTAGTGGCATATGCCTCTCGACAGTTAAAGAAACACAAGGAAAACTACCCAACCCATGATTTAGAGTTTGCAGCTATGCTATTTGCACTAAAATTGTGGAGACATTATCCGTATGGAGAAAAATTCAAAGTATGTACAAACCATAAGAGTCTGAAGTCCCTATTCACACAGCAGGAGTTGAATATGAGACAACGAAGGTAGATGGAACTATTAAAAGACTATGATTGTACAATTCAATTTCATCCGGGCAAAGCGAATGTAGTGGCAGATGCCTTGAGCATGAAGCATTATTCGCTCATGTGTCTCTTGGTGGAAGAGTCGCGAATGATAGAACAATTAAGTAATTTAGACTTGCGCCTCGAAGAGTCAGATGGACGATTATATATGGCTAAAGGGCAGGTGGAACTAGAAATGTTAACAATGATCCGAGAAGCACAACCCCAAGACGAGTACTTAAGAATGGTGCGAGAAGAGATCGGAACAGAGAGATATGCCCAGTTTGAACTAGCACCGGATGGGATGCTGAGATTCCAAGGACGTGTATGCGTTGACATGAAGGAAGTGAAACGTAAATTGATGGATGAGGCACATAAGAGTAAATATGGCATACATCCAGGAATTACAAAGATGTATAGAAATCTACGAAATGATTTCTGGTGGCCTAAGATGAAGAAAGACATGGCCAGGTACGTGAATCATTGCAAGACATGTCAGTAGGTAAAAATTGAACACCAACGACCAGGAGGATTATTAGAACCACTCCCGGTGCCAGAATGGAAGTGGGAAGACATAGCAATGGACTTCGTAACAAACATACCCAGAGGAGGCCGAAAAATGGATTCTGTAAGGGTAGTGGTTCATAGACTAACGAAGTCGACACATTTCATTCATATTCAGATTAACTGGTCATTGGAATCCTTGGCTAAGTAGTATATCAAGGAAATAGTGAGATACAACGGCGTACCCTATACTATTACGTCTAATCGGGATCCATGATTCGCGTCCAAACTGTGAAGGAACTTATAGGAGGCTTTGGATACAAAGTTGCAAATGAGTACAGCCTTCCATCCATAGACGGGCAAACAGAAAGAACCATTCAGACGTTAGAAAATATGCTCAGGATGTGTGGTTTTGAGTGGAAAGGAAGCTGGGTCAATCACTTTCCATTGGTGGAATTCGCATACAATAACAGTTATCACGCAAGTATTGGAATGGCACCCTTCGAAGCCCTCTATGGGAAAAGTTGTAGATCACCACTGTGTTGAAATGAACCAGGAAAAAGAACAGTCAACGGACCTGAGTTGATACAAAAAACCGCAGATGTGGTGACTACAGTCACAGAACGGATGAAAACTGCACAGAATCGACAAAAGAGCTATGATGATCGTAGAAGGAGGCCCTTGGAATTTAACGTTGATGAAGAAGTCTTCCTAAAGTTGTCACTAATGAAATCAATGTTCAGGGCGAGGAGAGCTCACAAGTTAAGTCCTCGTTACATCGGGCCATATAAAATAACGGAACGGATAGGGAAGTCGGCATATCGCGTAGCAATCCCTCCGGAACTCTCCCACTGTCATGACATTTTTCATGTCTCAATATTGCGCAAATACGAGCCAGACTCAGAGTGAAAGGCAGAGACATCAGAAGTCATAGTGAACGATAATTTGAGCATGAAAGTACAACAAGTACGAATTATTGATCGGGATGAACGAATACTACGAAAAGGAAAAGTGCCACTAGAGCAAGTCCTCTGGAGCGGAGCTAGGAAAGAACAGAGAACCTGGGAGCATGAAGCAGTAATGCGGAACAAATACCCCTTGCTTGTTTGTGGAATAAGATTTCAGGGACGAAAACTCCTAACGTGGTGAGAATTTGTAACGACCAAAATAATAATAATAATAATTAAACAAATTTTGAACGACTATACTGCTAGTGTAATTTCATATTACCTAAGGCAGATAAGTGTCCGAGGCATAAACCTCATGCTTGTATTGGGATTAGGGAAGCTTCCCCCACGTGCCAAGGGAGGGAAATAAAAATCCCATTTTGACATCCCTGAAGGCACGCAGAAACAAAAAGGGAACGAGGGGAGGGGAGGTTCAAGAAAAAGAGGTGCCGAGACTTACGCATAATTATTCAAAGTGGGTCCTCGCACGAAATTTCGAGAGAAGACCAAGCTAAAACATCCAACTCCAAGTAAGGTCGTGCGGAGACGAAGAGAGCTCGAAATCTTGTGTGGAGGAAGTAGAACAAGGTACGACCTTTATCTCTCGTCCTCCTTCTCGTATCCATAGGAAATTGGTCTAAGAACTTGCTGCCTCGACAGACTCGCTGTTGTCGTCTTGCTGTCGGATGTGTGCGGTTATCCTGCCCCTTGGGTTTTGTTGAATCGTGTCCGGTACCATGGGGCATGGGTGTCCGACAGTGAAAGATGAGAGTGGCATTGGACTGCTTGGGAAAAAGGGCAGAGTCGGGCTTCGCCCCGGAGTGGGGAAGTCGTCCATCTGATTAGAGGGGCTCCACTCCGGTTGATGTGGATGTCGGCAACTTTACCTGTGTAATACCCCTGGTTGGATGGAAGTATCGGTGACGGCGACTGTCCAGGAGGATCACTAGTAGTGGCCGAAATAAAATGGTCGTGTGCCGTCCTCCGGATGGAGCCCGTCACATTCGGCCAAGTGATTTGTCTCGTGCGCTAACCCCACAAATGCCCAACCCCGCAAAGACACGGCACTTGATTTGCTAACCTGTGAGTGTACACCGGTGGATTTCAGAAATGTTACTTCCTTGATTTATGGCTATAAAATGGAAATGGGTATGCCGTATTGTCCTGCTAATAATGTGTTGTGCACAAGTATACACATGAATCGATTATAGCACTTAAGATATCGTTCCTGAGTACCAATTAAACCACTAAATATTATCTAGACCAATCGAATAAATGATGGATTAAACGAAAATTACTAAAATAAAATAAGCAAGGATCACGAGAAAATATCAATAAGAAAGCCTAGGGTAACTAAATTTACTTAACTTGTCGTGGATCAATCGAACGTTTGGATAAAGCTGTCCGAGGATTTAAATCATGCTCTCCTATATATTAGACGTATCCCTACAATCTATATTCAATTAACTCCTAGCATTCTATTCAATTAACATTAACCGTGATATCCCTATCTACGGTCATTATTAATCTACTCATAATAGTCAATCCAATTAATATCAACTGTGATATCCCTATCTCCAGTTTCTATTAACCTGTTCTTCGATTTTCCTCTCGAATTAATCTTACACCTCCCAATGCTAAGGTAATCCGAGTTATTTCAGAAACCGACGCCAATCGTATTTCAGAAAAATAAACACACAAGCACATCATAGAACACCAGACATTCAAATAAAATAAATCACGTTCAAAATCACCTTGACAAGTCACGCAAATTTAGCACCCTAGATAAGAGAATTAGTTCATACTAAAATACGAAAACATCCAAAGTTCAGAAGAAAATAGCATCGACATAAAAATCAAGGAAAATGGATAAGGAACGCCCTCCCCATCTCCCCATCTGGTTGGTAGTCGCCTCGTCCGGATCTTCTCTCGAACCCTAGTCGACACCTCCCCCTTCTCCTCAAAGCAAAAGTCTGAAAACTAAAACCAATCCAAAAACTCCTCCTGAAGCTATCCTAGAGAATGTATTGTTCCCTTAAAAGATTTCCTAATATTCTCAAAGATTCTAAAAAAACCTAAGAAAATAAATAACAAAATAACCTACGAATAATAAAAAGAGTAACTAATTAATGCCTTCTCTCTCTTCAAATCGTAATAATGAAGGAATCAAGTGATTTAGCGAGATCTTGTGCAGATTGCCGAAGGTTGCGTCCTTGAGATTGAAGGACGCGTCCTTCGACCTTTTGTAACTTTTCAGCACTTTATCAAGTTTCATCCATTTTTCACTTGCCCAACTTCTGATTCTCTTCATTTACCTACATCAAATCAAAACAAATCTAAGATGCATCAACTAGTTTCCAATTACTCTCAAAATAAGCTCAAGATTTAATAAAATAACAAAAGTAACTTAAAACTAAACTGAAGTAAAAACACGATAAAAACTTGTAAAACTCTAACATAAACTCGTCTAACTAGCCATGTAAAGCCCCATTAAGAGTACCAAATAACTCTACTTGCATAGAGTTATCACGTATCTTTTAGTTGCTGACTCTCCCTCGTTGATGGGTTAAGGTGGCAATGACATGGAGGGGTAAGTTGGGTCACCGGGAATCAACCCAACAGAGACGATTGAAATTGGATTGGAAAAAGAACAATGTCTGCAATTGGTTGTTTAATAATTTTGCATGTTGGGCCCTGCTTTATTCCGCAATTGCTTGGAAAAGTTGAGTCTGTGTTCCTTGTGAGGTCGGAAACAGGGGGACTCGGATGACAGAATTCAACCCTGGATAATTTTGTGACCCTATGGACGGAAAGAGTGAGGTGGACGTTGGTCTGGAAAGAAATACGAACGGAATGGATTCGTGTGCGATATGATCAGTTGGAACGAATATGTGATCGTAGAAGGTTAAGGAAAAAGGCAATTCGCAATACGATATGATCCTTGCAAGGCGCATAAAGGGGACTGAAATAGAGCATTCCCGAATATCGGATTTAGTATGTAAGGTAAGGTACTCTGGTCGACTTAATTTCGACGGATTGGGTCACGATGGAGGAATAAAGTTCGATTCGAGGATTATGTGGAGAAGAAGTCGAACAAAAATTTGTTCAATGAATAAGGGGTTGTACTTAGTCCATTTTGATTAACCTTTGTTCATGTTTTACAGGTTATTAAGGAAATTATGTATGTCGTTTTTATTTGTAAAATCTTAGGATCTTTTGGTCGGACTTTGGCGCTCCGATGTCAAGACAACAAACGCTAGGTTCATTCATTCCTGAGGTCAAGTCCCAACTTCTTTCCAACGTGGAAAGGTTGTTCCTTTTTATCGGTAAGTTGCCCGCCATCTTCACCCCCGGTGATTTCAAGCTGTTGGGATGGAGTCCTTCGATATGAGCGAACCTCCGTTGTTTTCTATCTCAAAGGAGTGAGGCGAATGACCTCTGGGTTTCCAAGAGAATCACCAAGAAGCATGGCGTGTGGGACGCGATTGGGATCAAGATCCTAATCAACATCTCGCGCTCATCAATCGAGCCCAACTTGTCGTATGTGTCGGGTTCTTGTCGTTCTGGAATCCCGTTATCAACTATTTCTACTTCCCATAGGACAAATGTCAATCACCCTGGAGGATGTCTGTTTCTTGGCTGCCTGTCATCTTTCTGAAGCCCCCCTTTGATTTGACCACGAGCGCACCGACTTAAAGACCCTTCAGAACGCATCGGCACGGTGATCGAGCGGCACCTGTCTCTGCCTGATGTAGAGTGGGGATCTTAGGAGGAGTTTGAGTTCTACTTGGAGTGGTTATCCAAGTACATCATCTGCAACCAGGGAAAGCATCCCAGTCGTTTCATGGTTGGGATGGCCACTAACCTTGTCGATGCTGCCAATATGGACAGGCCGGAAGCTTTGGCCTTTGCCCCCTTCCTGTTGAGTTTGATCTACCGCGGGTTCAACCAAACAACGGCTAATCCAGCCAGCTTCCCTGAATGCCCAGCAGATGTCCTCTATGGGTTGTTTACCTATGGATTGTTCTGTACTTCCTGGATTTCACCAGTTTTCCCCGTGAAATGCTCGAGCGGTGTTATGTCATCTCAGCAAACGCGTCCAAGTACTGGTCTTCCTTCAATGTTGCTAGCTGGATCTAGGCTTTGATGGATGGGCACGCAGAAGGTTGTGCAAGTGTGGTCTCTTCCTAGCAACCTTTCTCCCAGAGGTGGGAGGAATCTCGTTCGAGAGATATTGAGTACCTTTGGCCTGCGTTCTTTGCACGAGACTTGTAGTGGTAGGCTTGGCTGGCCTGATCTTTGAGGTATACAATCATCAACTCTAGGCCCGTCAGCTGGGCTTTTGTCAGTCTTTGGTAATTCCTTCGTTCGTATCCAGGAACCTCCTGCTCGACACGCGTGTTGTCGTCTCCTGTTGAGTCTGGGTTGGCCGAGCATTTCCAATTACCGGTCCTTCCCATGCATGGCTCTGCTCCATGCGAAACGATCTGGTGGCTGGTCCCCTGCTTTCTCCAGGGTCTGGTTCGAAGTATGGGGAATGATGCATGCTTCTTCTCATTTGGAGAGGCTGATTCAGGATGACAGCTTAGCCCTTCTTATGGCACTTCCCGGTCCAAGTGGGAGTTCTTCGAAGAAACAGTCATCAGGCGACGACTCGTCTTCTCGAAATATGTCGAACCGGTTCAAGTAATGGCCTGACTATGCTTAGCCTGTTTATAATAGGCCACCTCTTTTGTGCAACAGGTATCAAGGGGATGGAGGCAAAGCCTTCTGGGGGCAAGGATTCTCCTGCAGGCTCATCTTCACAAGGAGTCCGCCTGAAAAAGAAAGTATCTCATAGGCCTCTTCCTCCATCACTGTCGCGCGATGTCACTAAGTCTCCTATCCCTAAGGAAGTGTCCTCTATGGATGTGTCAGGTATTGAGCTTTTATGCTTTGTCTCATGATAGAGAACTAAACCGAGTGACACCAATTCCTTTGGTAAAGGCATCGTTGGAGTTACACCTGTTGTGGAGACTGTTAACAGTGAAGAGCCCCTAACAACGTCCCCATTGCTTCTTGGCTGGGCAGCCACGGTCGCTCTGGTCAACCAGCCAGGAGTGTGGGTACAGAGGAGCCCCCGGCAAGGTTATATCTGATGTTCCAGCTACGCTTTTGAGGGGGTAGAGCCAGGACTTCTTCAGCTGATGGCGCTCCTGCCGCCCAAAACTTCTTGGGCGAAGCGACGGAAGCCCCCCAAGGCTCGCGAGTGCAAGTGACATCGGTAAGGAGTTTTAAGCTTTGCATGTAATTCGCTCTCAAGTCATTGTCTGACCCGAGCGCATTCATGGCAACCCCTGCATTCTCTCCTTGTCTCTTTCATTGTGGTCCTCAAGCATGGGATGAATACTGCGGACGAATTTGTCGCCTTGTCGTCTGTGATGGACGAGCTGGGACGAGTAGGTGTTGTCTCGCGTGAGTAACGCATTATGCTTTCGCTTCTCCAAAAGTCCTTCTGGCGCCCGTGGACTCAGCGACAAGAGGACTTCACGCTTAAGGCGCGGCTGGAAGAGAAGGAGCATGTGTGGTCCCTGCCACTTCCATCCTCTACTCAAGGATTCGAGAGCAGTTGTCAACCCCCATTTGCTGCCTCCAGGAGTTGAGAGATGAGGCAGCTGAGCGCACGGCCAACAACCAGGAGCGAGAGACGTTCGACAGGGATTGGGACAGGATTGTAGACGTGGAGGTAGGAGGTTGTGGCGGCCGGAAGGCTGGACCGGGCGAAACGCCTATTCTCATCTTTGTCTGTTGTCTGAATTGTTACGTTTGCATTTGTCCCTAAATTATGGGGAAACATTCTGAGATGATCTATTTGTGTATTTCTCATATCGTTAGCCTGTACATTTTCAAAATTTGCAGTTAATTTTGATGTCTTAGCTTCGAGACTAGGTTTCCCTTAATGAATGACTGGGGTACTACTTTCTTGTTGTAGTGGCGGACGATATTCTTCTTATGAGCGTCTAGATGATTCATCATTTTGATTCTGGTGGTTTTCGTATCTTCTAACTCAATATGCATGTCCTCATCGTATCCCCATATTCTCCGAGGTGCTTAAGAAGTCTTACCGATCGATATCGCACTACTATTGGAAGCATCGCATCGGCATATCTTCTCAGTTGGGCTGCATCGTTGCTCTATCTATGGGAGGAGCCGAGACAAGTAATATAGAGCTTTTTCGATCTCGTTTTGCTCTTCTGTCAGCATGGACCCAATACTGGACTACGACGCAGCCACGTAAAGGATGTATGGTGCCTTTGTGTCTGGTGACGCTAGCACCGGAGAGTTCAACAAATAGTTCTTTATTTCGGGGAAAGCTTGCTCATGTTGCGCCAGGAGGGCTCTGGATAGCGCGAGCTTTAAGAAGGTCAACTTCAATTCCTCGTTGATGTATTAGGAATCCAAGAAACTGCACCTTTTGGACTTTAAAAATGCACTTTAACGGGTTGAGCTTTAAGTTATGTGTTCGCATCTTTTCAAATGCTTTGCTTAGATGAACGTGATGATCCTGACTTCGCTTGGACTTTACCACCACGTCATCGATGTAGACTTCCACTATCTTCCCTATCAAGGGGCCAGAGATGAGGTCCATCGCTCTCTAGTACGTGGCTCCGGCATTCTTCAATCCAAAGGGCATGACGACCCATTCGAATATCCAATAGGAAACTTGAATGTTGTCTTATGCACATATTCTTTGGCAGTGAAGATTTGATTGTATCTGGAATATCTGTCCATGAAGGACATTAATTCATAGCCTGCAGAATTAATGTCCATGATTGTCTATAAGGTCGTCGACAATGGGCATTGGGTATTCGTCTTTAGGTGTCGCTTTGTTCAAGTCGCAGAAATCTATGCATACCTTAATCTTGCTGTTCTTTTTAACGACATGAACTATGCTAGAGATCCAGTCCACGTACTTAGCCGTTCTTATATAACCGACTTTGAACGATTTCTTAATTTCATCGTAGACCATCTAGGCTACTTTCAGTGACATCCTCCTTGGAGTTTATTTCATAGGCTTAAAGTTATTGTATGTCGGGAGTCGATGCTTGACCAAGATCCAGTCAAGGCCAGGCATCTCTATGTAATCCCAGGCGAAACAATCTTTGTAAGTGCAAAGGACTTTGCTAACATCACTTGCCACAGTTTCGCTTAGTAGCGAGCTGAGATAGGTGACATGTGGTGTTTCAGTGGTTCCCAAGTTGATTTCGTTTAACGGATCACAAGGGACAATAGAAGTATTAAGGACTTCTTTATTCATTGAATAAATATTTTGCATGTCTTGGCATACCCAGGAAAACATATTATATATTGTTCATTTATTCTGGACGCCGTATAACTTCCTAGTCTTTCTAGGACATCCGATATTGGATTAAATGTTTCACTCTCCATTGGACAAAGGGGGGTCGAGGAGTCTATCGGGCTCCAAATCCGTCTCCGTCTGATGAACGCCATTGTCACCTTGTAAACCTACTTCGCGCATATCTTTCTCGAGCGGGGTCAAGTCTTGATCGGCTTCGGGCTGTAGTTGATCGCCCCATCCGGTTGGAACAATTGGCTGTTGTGGTGCTGCCAAGGGCGGTCCATCGTATGACACCAGAAATTCATAGCTTGCTTCGCCCAAAGGTCCGACATTTAGGTCTCTCAGTGTATGCCTTTGCTCTAGTGTCACGTCTTTGGCGTGCTTTACTGCCCTTGCACATACATAGGACATGTTAACATTCTTGCTCACCTCTCCCGTGATAACCTCTAAACTGTGTTTTCCCCAAAGTAGAAGTTCTTGGTAAAGAGTGGAGGGTATAACACCGGCCTTATGCAGCCAATCTCTTCCAAGTAGGGCACTGAAAGAAGGCTTTATGTCAATGACAAAAAAAGTCGTCTTCTTTTCCTAGGTGCCAACACGGAGTCGGACGGACACCACGCCTAGGCATAAAGAAGTGTTCCCGTTAAATCCGCTGAAACATATGAGTTCCCCAGGTTGCTGCTTCATATGAGTGAGGTCCTGCAGTGTCACAGCTGGATCTGTTTGAGCGAACGCTAGCGTGAGTTGCACTTGCATCTCTTCTCATTTTCTCACCGAATTTGGAGGAAGGTTCACATACCACGTAAAGGCGTTCTTGTGAGGGAGCTAGGAAACAGGCGAAGTTTCCATAAACCATTAGTGGCAGCTTCTCCAGCTTGGTGAGTGAAACGGGCGATATATTCCGCAAGAGAAATATTTTCTTCGCCCGAGAAACGGGCAAATTCAGGCACGCGATATCCCTTTGAAAAAGGATTGTCCCAGTCGATGTTGTCAAGGTAAGGAGCTCGATAAAGTTCAACCTCGTTCATATTATTCGCTCTAGGGATCACTTGCTCAACTAGTCGGGCTACATAATCCCTTATTTCGGGCATGAGACCAGGTGGTGCCATCACCTCCTGCACTGCCACCTCACTTCCACGTACGGGCTAAGGAATGTACTCATAGTGTCGATGATCCTCAAGAGGACGAAAAGGCTCATTCTCTACTGGCCTATAGAAATCTTCTCTCCTTTGAAACGAAGGTTGACATGCAGCCTGATCCAAACACGTCGGAAATCTCTGACACTACGAGCAACTGGTACTCGGAGGTTCGTTGAATGTGTGGTCGTCGTATGAAATGAAGAAAGCAAGGAGAAGGCATCGGAACGACACCCTTAAGCGGAAGCACTTACGGATGCAATCGATGATGCCCAAGAACCCAGATCCCAAGAATGTCGGAATGCTTGAATGCCTGAATGCTTGAAGATAAAAACATTGTATGTCCGTCTATATAGAGGTGTGTGTACAATACCTAAGAATAATTATTTGTACTATGCTAGACCTATGTATATACGGAAATGAAATATTGTACATATATTATGCGTCCTTATTACGAGTCTTCATGAAATATCTCCTTTCCATTTGAGCAATCTTGGCAATAATTTCCTTTCATGTCTTGAGATCGTCTAAAACCTTCACATGACAGTCATTGATTGATTGGATCGCCCACTAGCCTTTGCTGTAGAATTTTCTCGCTCATCCAGTTGACTGTCATTTAATCACCTTGTTGACCATCGTCACCTGGTAGCCCCGTCGCTTGGTAACCGCTGCGCCCACAAGCCTTCGTCTGGTGTATTTCCACAACTATCTTCTTACTGGGCTTCACGTACTTTGGGCATGCATTCTGTACCGTTGATCCACAGATAATACTGATATTTATGGCCCATAATTTTCATTGCTAAACAGATGCAAAAAACTCGGACTTTCGAAGGAGAGGCTGTTGGGACAGGTGAAGACAGAGGCCCTGCTGAACATGACCGTCAGAAGAGATGGCAAGCAAGAAGGTGAAGGGGAATGCCTTATTTGATTGCAGAGAAGGGGGGGAGCTCCGAAAGCCACCACTGATCTGTTCAAATGCAGTTGATGCGGGCAGAGACTGTGTAGTACTACCAATGCAGACGAGGAGCACGGACCACCCAATGACAACCTATCTGCATCAACTGTAATAACCATTGGAAATTCTGCTAAACCAACCGCATCCTTAGTTTTTGGTGGAGTCGGGAAACTAACTTTATTCAAGTTCGCTAGGACTAGAGAAAGTGCTAGAGCTAGAACTAGGGAGCAGTCTTTCTGACCTCAACCGGGTTGAGGTTGGTTGCTACTTTACGTTGCCTGGATGCATCATTTTCTTCACCCGAATTTTACATTTCTGAATTTGAAAACTAAGAGAAACACTGAATCACGCTGGCGGTGGGTGTTGGCGTTCTGCTTCATCATCTCCGTCCCTGAGGGCCTGGAAGACCTTGGAGCTCTTGTCAAAGATGCGTGCCCTCCTGTCGTAATCCGCCGGGTGCTTCTCAATATCTTCGCCCATGATGGCCTCCTTCTCCAGGCACTCCAGCAAGTCCACCATCCCTACCTCTTCCCTGCACTTCTCCCTCGTCCACTTCCCCATCATCTCTTTCCAGTCTTCATCGCCATCCTCCTCAAACGCACCCTTCTTTGCCGCGCCCTGCCTCCCTTCACACCCGAAGCATCCAACCCTGACACCAACACTCCACGGCTCGTATGTCCCCGCGACGTGCAGAGGGGGACTGCTGAGCTGTTGTCTATGGAGATGTATCCTTCCTCTCATGGCGAAGACGTTTGCCCGCGGAATACCAAGCAAGGCTGATTCCATTTTGGACACACAAGTCCAGACGGGGGGGAGGGCATGGTAGAAAAAGTCTCGGTCCGTGGGGCCCGCGTGGTATAGACACGAAGGTTCTGTGGATGTAAACGTGGCATGACGAGGGTGAGAGCAGGACATGGGTTTGATTTGGATGGAGGGTTGTGAGTCCAAAGAGGCGACTTTGGAGGTCGAGACAAAGAGGACTTTAAGGCTGGGAGAGGAAAACCATATCTTGCGCGAATCTTTCTATGATGGGATAAGATAGAGACATTCACAAATTATCCAATCTTACACTAAGGTATAGCAATATCAAACATTGTATACAAAGACTGTAATCGGGCCGACCATACGTTCCAGCAAGATATGAAGATCAAATTCAGAAGCAACTTCCTACTACAACATCCCTCAAGGCCTTTTGACGATAGCAGATGTTGCGCCCTTTTGCGTTGCTTCCGGCCCTCTGAAGATTTGGCTCACAGATGAATACCCCATGAGTTGATGAAGTGGAGTAGGACCCGACTTGTGCAGCCGCTTGGCCACCGAGGATTCATCCAGAGGGTTCCCAATGCCATGCAACATCGCCAGACAGGCCGGATCACCCTCTGCCGAATAACTCATCCCGATGTCGTCGGAATAGGACACGATTTCGGCCTGCATGAAGCCATTCGATCGAGGATCCAGGGTCAGGGTATTCGCGCGAAGAGAGTCTCCGCGTTCGTCGGCTTCACTGGGAGGAGGTGCCCCTGCGTGACGGACGTAAGGCACCAACTGCCTCCTGTTCCGGAGCGAAAACTTAAGAACGGCTGAACAAGAGCCACATCTCAGCCGGTGACATTTCTTCTTCAAGAGTAGGAAGTCCGTCGGAAGCTGCAGCAGCCGGTTGCAGTGGCTACAGATGATCCATGGCGCCCCACCAGCCACTGCCATGACATGGCTTTGCACCGTCGGTTTTCCTTCCCTGTACTTCTCGTACTCTCTCTCTTTATCACAGATCTCATCATCCGACCTGGTGTCATAACCATAAGGCAAGGACCCATAGTCCATATAGCGTTGAGGACTCGAAGGACACGAGCTATAAGGACTGTCGATGCCTTTGTCATGGCAGATGGCATAGAATTTTCCATTGTAAGCAGCAGCCGGAGGGGGCAATGGCTCGGATCGCCTCCAGTTGACCGGATGGCAGTAGTAGTTGTTGGGTTGGCGACTCGTCTCAGTTATCTCTGCAGAGAAGGGTCTTTTAGGATATTGAGAACGGTAACGCCATCTACCATCCCGTTTGCCCCTTCGAGAATATGCAGGCAGTCCCATTTGTAAATAGCCCTCGTCCATTAGGTCCTGACTGTAGTAAAAACTGCCAGGCTTCTCCCTCCAATGTGATCTGTGGGCCATCCTTTCACTTGGAATCACGTCCAGATCACACGTTCTCTTCAATTGATCTTCTAGCTCATGAACCATCCTCAACAGCTTCACTTTCTCATGTTCAGTGTGCGTCGGCACATCACTTGAACGAATGCCGGAATTAAACCTGGAATACATAAGAACCTGATTCGAGGAACCCCTGTAATCGTAATAACTTCTTTGCTGCGAGTGGTTCACGGGTATTCTCGGCTGTAATTCGCCTCTGTCTGATCTCCTCCAGTATCTCTCTTCGCAGCCTTGGGCAGGACGTTCTATTATCCCAGCACGAGCCCTTCCACCAGCTCGGACAAAACCATCTCCATTAGAAGATGGAAATGGCACCCTGGGATTCCTCTCTGGATTCCGGATTTCGGAATTGTGGTTTCCTCGATAATTTTCTTGATCGGGTCTTTCTCTGGTAAGTGTGGAGTTAGCCTCCTTTCCATAGCCGTTCAAATTCTGGGTCTCTGTTGCACCATAAGAAGGCAAATCACCATTTCCTTGAAAATTGCTAGCTGGAGATCGAGGAGTTTCTGCAAGTGTGCCACTAAAATCAGTGACCGGGTCGACATACTCAGTACTTGTGATTTTTTCCGCAGACATCCTTCGGTCATAGGCGTGAGTATTGGTCCTCTTGAATCGCTCTCCATGTGCACCTGTTGAGAACAGCGCATTGGACGGATGGATTGCTTCGTCTGGCTTGTCCACACCATTGACAACCAAGCTGCTCACTGCTGAAACCATCTTATGAGCCTGAACATCACTCCCTTTAGTTTCTTCACCACAATTCCCGCGAGGGACTAGCAAACCTTCCATGCTTGCTTCTGTTTCCAAATTTCGCTCCTCAATTGGTGACGACCCACCATTTTCGTGAGACTCCAGCTCAGTTAACAACCGAATCCCAATGGATTCTTCGTCTCTCTCACCGTCATCTTCTTTGTTACTATGAATATGCGCGCCAAGCTGGTCATCATCCGTGGATACAGACATTTCCTCTTTTGGCATGAAATCCACATCATCGACACTAATTCTCTGATCTCTCGGCCCTTCAATCTCTACAGAATTCTCGGCAGATGGAGGGGCTTGTACACCACCGGAGTCTTTATCATCGGAAGCGTTACTAATCTCGTTGGGTGGAAGCTCATCACTTTTCTGCTGATCTGGCCCCGTAACCTTCAACTCGTTTCTTCGGTGTTTAGCTGGTAGGAAGCGAACGACTACTGTTACATTTGGAGGAACAGTGGAAGGGAAGTATACTCAATTAAACACAATAGGACTCAGATTCCATGGGGATTTACAGCCAAGCAAAGCATCAATCATAGACATGGAGCAGGCCGGGTTTCAACTTAAAGAGACTCCACTAAACGGAACATAAATTACCTTGAAGGATTACGCCGCATCCGCCGCACCTGTATATCGGAATATCAGCGGATTCTTGGAGGACTTCCCGACACCTGGGGCATTTAACGAATCGGACACTGGGAGCAGATGAACCATTCGCCATGCCGTTTGTAAAGGATTAGATCACGGGACCATCCCTCGTCCCCTCAATCGAAAGCCTACCACTTGACTCCAAGGTGCAGCGCAGGGGTGTCAATCTGAGAAAAGAAGAGAACACAAAAAGGATACACCACTAAAACATCAGCTGCCCCCAGAGTTTGTTACTCTTTTTAAGTTAAGCGAGAGGAGACGACGAAGATGACCGTGTCAAATGAAAGGATCGAATATTTAAAACTCCGATTCCATGTAGTCGCTGTCGTAGAGGGACAAAACTCCAAAAGATAACAGTAATAAATAGCAAACAAATCACTAACCGAGGTATCGTCAAATTAGTAGGTAAAAAGAGGGACAGCAACAGCAAACACGGTAAACACAAAAAACAGGAGAAGAGAAGGAGAGGGGGAAAGCAAAAGGAAGGTAAGAATAAAAAGAAAGAGGAGATGAGAAACAAACCAGAAGGAGATTGGTTAGATGATGATCAACAGCCTTCCCCGTCGAGCTGGAGTCTGTGGGTGGGTTTACCCTACAGCCTCCCCCGGGAAACGGAAGTTCTTTTGGGTGGTGGGGGGAAGAAGTCGAAGTATAAAAAGCAAAAGAAAAGCGGGGGAAGAAGATGGTGAACAGTTAAAACACTAACACCTTTTTCTTTGGTGCAGACAGAAACAAAAACAGGAACTTGGGGGGGAGGAAATGAACAAGGAAATTCAAGGAAGAAGAGCTAACCTGACTGAGTTCACACCTCTCTTTCTTCTTCTTCATAAGCATCGTGGTGGTGGCGGCGCCGGCGGTAGGGCCATGTGTCCGCGTGTTGTGTTTTAATTGGGATGAATGGGGGAGGTGGCCGCTTTGACTGCTGCCTCTACAAGGTCTTTCTCTTCCTTTCTTTCTCTGGCTGGTTTCCATTTGCCTTTTATTTTTTTTTTTTTTTTTTTGGGGGGGTTAGGGTGGTTGTATTATTACGTTTCCTTGGGCTTTTCTTTTACTGTCCTCCACCTCAATTGGTTAGGCAATGATAATGTTACGATAATATCCCAAGAGAAATAGAGGTTTAAATTCCGGGTAGTTGGACCTCACTCTCCTCCTCCTCTCAAGCAATGCCAAAACTAATTGCCCTGAAACAAACTAAATTAAGTTAGTATTCTCATCACTTGTATAAATGTGCCAAAAGGCTGAGCATCCGGAGCAACCCCTCCCTTCCTCCTCAACCCAACATTTACGCTCTGTTTGGAAACTATTAGAAAGGGAAGGAAAAGAAAACGGTAAAAAAAATTAGAATAGAATTTATTTAAAAAACGTATTTTCTACAGTTTTTCTTTCTTTTTTCTTGCAAACAAACACAGCGTTAACGCACCTTTTGTTTAACAACCTCCGACTCACTCAGTCATACATTAAAAAAAAAAAAATTCAAATTCCTCACCAAATCATGTTGTGCGAGGGTGATGATAATTCCTTGGTTTTGACCTGACTTGTGCAGGGGTCGTCTGTCTTTTCTCCTTCACATTTGCCAGCTGTGTCCTTTCACGCGTGGCGGTCTTGCCGACCATCCAATTCCCCCCGTTCGACAGGCTTGCTTAAAGGGCGGGTAGGGAAGTCAACGTTGGACGGGTAGGGCCTTTCGAACGCGGATGCCAGGGTGGATCCCCCCCGACCCGAACCGACTCCCCCCTCAATTCATGCAGGAAAAAAGAAAACCAAAAACAAACTTTTTTTGGCCGTGCATGGGATTAGGGGTTGCTAATCTCAATTTTCATTACCCGCCATCCATTTCATAACCGACCATCATCTGTATACCGGCAAATTAAAGCAAATCCACCTACCAAACCTGCCGGACCCCATGTCTCCTTTCCTGTTGTTCCTGTTCCTACCATCCGTAACTGCATTTATACACCTGTCCCCCTCTAGGCTGTTCGCCCGCTTCGAGCATGTCTTCCCTGCAAACCACAAATTAGTTAGTCAGATACCAGTGACCAAGACAATCACTGAGCGGAATCAGAGGTAATGATGCAATTACGTTCCCACAATCATTACCCTGTACAACTTTTCTGGGCCAGTAAAAACACTTCACATACTGAAACTAGCAACACAATTCCAGCTCTATGGAATCAAAAGGTGATACCTCCATGACGGTTCCCCTTGGCAAACTACCTCAACCAGACCTTTTGGGTTCTTTTCTACACCGATGGTCTCCGGATTGACGGTGCACTTTTACCTCCGGGTGGGTGACATGAGCTTTATATCAAAGCGCAACCCCGAGGGACAGATGGACCATTCACACTTCAGTGGTTTTCTAGAGAAACCAGGACCGCCAAATGTCACTTTGGTCACCATCTTCTTCCACTGGCTGGCTGTATTAAAGTTGTTAACAGCAGGAAAAAAAGAATATCCAGAGAACCATCACCAATCTTTCAATTAATTCATCCAACATGAACGTTGTTCCTCATAAACTGAGACCTTAAATGCAATGTAAAATTTGAGAACCCATGTAACAGCTATGCACTAACCATAAACGGTACTTTGGTAGGGGGTTCAGACACGAACAGCTCAGATGTCTTGAGGTGTAATGAGTGGCGATGAAAGAAAATAGATGGGATACTCTAGATTAGGAGAGATTGTTGCATGGTCCTGGACCAGTGCTCCTATTTTGGACGGTAGCTATTAATTCATTATTTTCTTTGTATAATCCGACCAAATTTTCTCTCTATCTACCCTATTTTCTTTCCTTAAACATGATACCGTTCAAAATAGGAGCACTGCTGTGGGACCATTCAATAATTTCCCCTAAATCAGGATATCACTCACACCGGACCTAATCACTCAGAACATCTCATCTTCAGCTACAGGGGTAACTTGTAGTTACAGGTGACAGAAGAAATAATCAGTCAGGAGGATGAGAAATTGATTGTCAGATGAAATTTCGACTTTATCTACAGGAAATGGAATGCCGATTTAAGGAGAACAAAATTGTCACTTAACTTAGGCAGAAGAACTTACATTCCCCTGCATTCTCCTCTTCTCTTTTGCTTGATCGTGTTGCTAAGGACCTAGAAAATTTTCAGATACAGGACATAAAAAGCCGAACATCGCCCATAATAGAAACATAAATTTCAAAAAGTCTCAAAGGTATACTTTCCTTCGTTGAAGTCATCCACAGCCTTTCCCCTGCTAGATGATTCTTCAGAGTTCATGCATCATCAACCTGTATCAATAAGCAAAGAGAAGGTAAGCTAAGCATGAAGGAGGCATATCGAAGATTCCAGCAAACACAATACAGTGGGCGTAAGGGCGATGCTACAGTCTAAGCATAAAGAAAGATAAATTCAATCACATCAATGACAACCTTCCAGCACAATGAACAAGAAGGGTTAAGATGTAAATAATAAGGAGCTCATGTCTTCTTCATCGGGGCCTTCTCGGCATACCGCTTCTTCTTTTTCTTCTTCTTCTCCTCGAACATCTTACCCGTGATGCCCAGCACCTGCAATCACCAGATTACCCCTCACATAATCACACACACATCCAATCGTCCCAAAATAGGAAAAAGGGAAGTCGCCTGACCTTCCGGGACATCCCAGAACGTTCATGTGCCTTACGGGCCTACTTATTACGCTTTCGCCCGAAGAAATCGGGGCGGTAGCCATATGCTTCCTGTGAAGCTCTATGTAATCTCCCGGTTGCTGAAAGCAAATAAAAAACACACCCGAGTAATGCAGCAGCGACGACAACGAATACATCAAATAACTCCAAACAAAGAGTGACTCTCGGAATTCTCCAAAACAAGGAGACGAAGGCTCATAGAGTAAATGCCGCGATCAGCGTAGACATTGATGACGGGTGGGCGAAGCCGAACAAAAACCCTAAATTTTGGAAATTGGGGATTTTGACTTTTTGGCGGAAAAAAGGTTAGCCGGGTTGGTGGCTTGGACCTTAATTATTATAGTTAAGTCAGGATCGAGATTATAATAAACTAAAGTTCAAATACTCAAATATATTCTCAACTTTGACGTTTTTTTTTTAATTTAGCTTAACAATTAAAAAATATCTTTTTACATCCAAATGTTGGACCGTTATGCTCTGTTAGCTGTCCATGCTAACGGAGTCTTACGTGACGTTGACATGGCAGTTAACGCCGTCAACTCCAAGTTTAACCTATTTTTCTCTATAATATATTATCAAATATATCCTAAACTTTGACATTTTTTTCCAATTTAGCCTAACATTTGAAAAATATCGTTTTACATCCCGACGTTAAGCCGTTATCTTCATTATATTCTATATTAGAGGTCGACAATAACGGAGTCCTGCGTGACGTCGACACGACAATTAACGCTGTCAGCATCCCGTTTAATCTATTTTTCTCGAATTGAACCATAAACCCGAATAAAGCTCCAAATATATTTTATTCTCACTCTTAACGAATATTTTAATCATACTTCCGACCAATCCTACACCGGCACCCGACCATAATCTCAACCCGATACTTAATTCCCAACAACTATCCCACCCTAAACCTCAACTCCTAACCCCAAAAAGTTGACATCTCAATGTTGGTTTGGACTTATGCGTTTGTATAGCAATGTTAACATAGTTATACAGTATTATTTGCTTGGATAATGACCGTCTCTTTGCCTAGATAATGTATGACTATGTGTTTGCGTGGGCATGTCATGAATTTTAGTAATCATGGATATGTTTAAGACATTTGACTTTGACTCTAATTAGAACAACTAACATTTGTTTATAACATCTAAAAAGTCTATTACAATATTTGTTCGTATTGAGGATGGCTACGTATTATATGATGGAGATAATAGTTCAACGTTGGGATGTAAGAGGATATTTTTTAAATGTTATGCTAAATTAAAAAAAAAAAGTGATAAAGTTTAGGATATATCTGATAATTCAGCCTGAGGAAAAAATAGATTAAACGTGGCATTAACGACGTTAATTGCCATGTTAGCGCCACGTAGGAATCCGTTTGCGGGAACGGCTAATGGATGATATAATAGAGATAACTTACCAACGTTGGGGTGTAAGATGATATTTTTCAAAAGTTAGACTAAATTGAAAAAAAAAAGTGTCAAAGTTTAGGACATATTTTGATAATTTGGCCTAAAATAAATAATGAAATTTATAATTTATGGCCTCAATTTTGAGCCAACTTTCTGTTTTGTCATTAACTTAGTTTATTATATAATTTTGTCACCAACTTTTATTTTTATTTTGATTTTGGCCAATCTTGAATTTTATCGCGTGTAAGACAAACAGACCTTAATAGACAATTTTCATTTATCGATTAAAAAGAAAAAAATTAAAAAAATGAGAAATAGTATCGAAACTATAAACCCCGAATACAATTTATCGATTGACAATTTTCATTTATCAATTAACGCTGTCAGTACCACGTTTAATCTATTTTTTTCTCAAATTGAACTATAAACCCCGAATACAACTCCAAATATATTTTAATCTCACTTTTAACAAATATTTTAATCATACTTCCGACCAAACCTACGCCGACACCCAATATATTTTTACTTGAGCCGAACTCGAGAAAGGATTTCGGAGTCTGACTCGACTAATTAAGGATCAGGATCCTATCCGTTTATGAAGAAATGGAAAATGTTTATTTTACTGTTGGGATCATTTTAACTGTAATCTTACGGTTTTAGTTTTTCTTATTTTATATTATTTTAATTATGGTAAGGGCAAAATTTATATCAATTTATATAATAATTTTATAAAAAATTTTATACTTTAAAACATTACATTTAATTAATAACACAATAAATAATAAACATTAAATTATAAACCAAAACATTAAATCTAAAACGTTAAATATCAAATATTAAAAGTTAAACAATAAACCTTAAAACTTTAAATGTTAAATAATAAAAGATATAAATATTAAACAAAATATACTAAAAGAAATAATTCATTAACTTCTTTATATATCAATGGTAATAGAGTAATTTTTATAATTTTAAAAATAACGATGATGGCTGAATTAAAAAAGAATTAAGCACAATCATAATAATGGAGAGTATCCTAATTCACTAATGGACTAATTAAGAACCCTAACGGGAACCAAATGATTAATAAAATATGATGTCTTTAGGGAAAAGTGTACACTAACCCACAATCAATATCATGTTTCTAATAGACCAATTCACTATGTAGTCTACACAATATATATCCTTTTTAAGAAACGACATTATAGTCCTCTTATAAATAAAAACCTTTTTTTCACCAATTCATTTTTAAAAAGAGGACATTGAGACACAAATAAAGTTGTTTTTTTTTTTAAAATAGGATTGTCATCTCACAAAATGGAGTTGATTTAAAAAGATGAGACCGTTTATGTGATTTATGTGTGGGGTTTCGCAAAAATTTCTCATAAGGATTTCTGTGATGAAAGTGAAGTCGTTGTTTCACTTGCATTAATGAAATCGGGTTTGAATAACTCCGACTTCATGCAAATGTCCTTTTTGGAAGTCGAGCTTTAAAATTCGATTTCTTAAATCGATATTTGTAAGCCTAATTTTAAGACATTATTTGTTTAATTTTGAAAATATTTATTATATTTTTATAAAATATTTTATCGACTAACGTTAAAACAAACTCTAGGGTGGGGCTGGGCTTCGTTTGTTGCCGGGTCGTGCGGGGCTTGGTTCAAGATACCACTTTAAACAAAGAAAAGAGTTATTAAAACATTCATCGGACAAGGAAAAAAGAAACAGAGCACATAATTAAGCAGATAAATTTCCACATTTTTTCCCTAGGGAATGCTCAGAGCATCCTTTTTCTTTTCCGTAACGTGCTAAACCATTTCTGTCTCTGAGGCTGCTTCCCCGTCATTCTTGTCCCGGATCCTTCCGGTGGTGACGCCCTCGTCGCTCTCCATGTCCTCGCCAGAGATCTCCTCCAGGGTCCTCCCCTTTGTTTCTGGCAACAGGAACGTTAGTGCGAATCCCAGCATGTTCACCACTGCCAGCACCTTTATCACCTTCTTGATCCCTTTGGGATTCTGAGTATAGGTCTGTATCCAGAATGCTCCAATGATCGCTCCCGCCTTTCCTGCGGCTGCCGATATTCCGTGACAGGTCGACCTGAACCTGGCTGGAAACAACTCTGCCGGAACTATGAATGTTGTGCTGTTGGGACCGAAGTTTGAGAAGAGTAGGGTGAGAGAAAGTAGTGCAATGAATGCAACCGGGTGACCTCCAGAATACGAATGCTCCACACACTCAGGACACTTCTTCCCGGTGAGTTCCTCGTATCGAAAGCCCAGCACCGCCATGAAGACCGACATGAAGAGGAAGCCGCCCAATTGGATGTAGAACCTCCCAACTTTGTCGATCAGGAACACGGTGAACCAGTACCCAGGTACTTGTGCTACCAGCGCTATGATGAACATTGCTTTGGATATGTAGAAGACTTCCTCAATTGCGTTCATGTTTCCGGCCTTTGGTACCATCCTACTGACTGGATAAACGTCCTTTTGTGCCAGGTTTAGACTGTAGAACGCAATGTCAAGCAAGAGCCACGTGCTGGCCGTTCCAAGGAGCCCATGTCGCTTCAAGAATTCCGCTGACCATAGATCGTAGGACGGTTTTGGATTTGCCGGATGGCCGGAACTGGATTTGGAAATCCTTTTCAAGGACTTTGGCCATGTCGAGAGCAGCCTTCTGATGATTGCCTTGGACCAAAGCCGTGTACCTCGCAGTCTCTGGCATCTTTTGTCTCCAGTAGTAGGTTAAAGCTGCCGGAACTGCACCGAACATCAGCACAATCCTCCAGACAAAGTCCTCCTGCCGCTGTGTTGAGGCCTCATGGACAGAATGGAATGGAGGATGAAACGCAAGCAAAAACATCTTGGACACAAACATCGCCACAGCTCCAGCAAACAGAATCCCGACCCCCTGCATTGCAAAAACGGCAGCAACAAATCCTCCTCGTGTTTTCTGGTTAGCATATTCTGACATGATGACAGCCGACAGTGGGTAGTCGCCTCCGTTGCCAAATCCCAGCCAGAATCGGAAGAAACATAGGGTAGCGATCACGCTTTCAGGAGTCGAACCAAAAGAAAGGCCGGATGCTACTGCACAGCCGACCATGGTGACAAGGGTGATGCCATAGACCTTCTTCTGCCCCAGCTTGTCCCTGAGCCACCCGAAGAATAGTTGCCCGGCCAGGGTCCCGCACAACGCGACACCGGTTATGGCGTTGTTGATGTTGAGGGGCAGGGTTCCAGGACCCTTGCCCGTGGGATCGGGGTAGTACAGGCGGCCAATTAGCTTGGTGACTGCGGTGATGCAGAAGAGATCGTAGGCATCGGTGAAGAAACCCATACCAGCGATAACAATCGCCTTGAAATGGTAGCGCTGGGTTTTGGCATTGTCAAGGGCAGAGAAGAAGGCTTGGCTGCCCTTCACCATCGCTATTTGATGACAAGACTGACAGTTTCCCAGGATGGTTCTTTCAGGTGTTAATACTCTTCCGTTATATAGCACTCGAGTTGAGGCAAGTCTATGCGAATCTTCGGCTTGATCCACGGTTTGGGGACGAAACGTCCAAATGATCGTTGCTTTCGAAGTTGACGGAACCAATGAATGAGCTGCACCTCAACTTCTTTCGGCGGCCAATGACCCACTGTCATCAAATTGGGTTTCATTTTCTCGCCCATTTGGCGCAAGTATTACCTCTGGAATAACTTAGGCAGAGGGTTACCAGGTTCTTGTCCGAAAGGAAAGGAGGGAAGCTCTCACTCCCTTGTTACTCTTCGAAAACTGCATTGCCAGGTCACTGTATAGTGGCGCATGAAACAAAAACAGCAATGGTTATCTCATCCATGTCACGTATGAGACAGGCTGTGAAGATGTCATTGGTGGCTTGTGGCTTGGATGCACGTCCTTATGCCCCCTCCAGCATATAAAGCATCATCGGACATGTTGTCTGTTTATATCCTCCTTAAAAGCATCGTTTTCAGCCTCGCAGATGTCAGTCGTGTTAACCTTGCCGGCGGAAACGTTTGGGGAGTTGCCTCTTGCAGCTTCGAAATCGTTGATTGTGCTTGTCTTATCGACGCCACTCTGTTGCTTGTACACTTTGTTCATTCGGTGAAGTTATTTCCCATTCTTGCCGCCCCTGTTTTCTCCACCAGTTTAGACACAATTGTTTTACATTAATTACCAGTGATTCATCCAACCTAAGCTGATTGGTTCAAGGCTTCCGACAACGACGAATAAATTCAAGGACAGCGATGTTGGTGCTGCCCTGTAAGTGTGGTCTCCGGTTCGGGATTATGCGGCTGTTCTGTCATTTCTTAGGATAAACATGAAATATGGAAACATGATTGAGATTCACAAATGGATGGTGCAAGAAAGATTTAAATGGTACAGGTTCAGAGAAATTTCGTGCCAACAGCATTCCCGTCTATGGAAAATTTGTCCTGTTGCAGTCATGGAGTCTGCACGTTGGAATCGTTGCCGGATGATAGACGGTCTTTCATGTCAGGTTGCCGAATTTCCTCGATCATTTTGACGACTTCATCCATCCTGGGCCGTGCATCGGGGACTCTAGTGACACATGCCTGTTGACACAATAGATTATTTTAGGCCTATTATTTCTAACAAAGCTCACAATAGACGCTAAGTCCATACACCAGGCCTGTATCTGTAGTCTACACAGACTATATGGCTTAGTAGTGATCCTATAACCAGAGGAAGTCTACAAGCCTACGCTTGCACAGGACACGCGTCATGGAGAACGTTAAATAGCCCGAGATAAATGGAGCTTACATCCCACGACTGTACTGATGTACGTCTTAAAAGACAATTGATTAACCCCGAAGTCAAAGGAGTCTACGACCCACGTCCGCACGAGTGGAAGTCAGTTTGTTGGCTCCGAGATCCTTGGGGGTGGTTGAGTCTGGAAGATCTTCAGAAGGTTATAACAGACCGAGTATAAAAGGGAGAGAATCTCCCTCAGAGAAAATCACGATCAAATCAGCCAACAGAAGCTTTATTTGCTCGTCACCCCTTAGATTGTTAGGATTCCCCGACCTGGGCAAAACCCTTATGGTTTCATTGGTCTTCATCTCCACTGTCAGAGTGAGCAACCGTAGCTTTGACAGCCAAATCCAGCCATCACTTCTACCGTCTGAGTGAGCAACCGACAGCTAAATCCCGCCATCACTTCCACCGTCAGAGTGAGCAACCGTAACTCCGACAGCTAATTCCCGCCATCACTTCCACCGTCAGAGTGAGCAACCGTAGCTCCGACAACAAATTCCTGCCTTCGACTCCAACGCCAGGACGAGCCACCGTAGTCCTAGTACACATCTCCGCCTTCGACGCTGCCACCGTAGCTTTGGTATCCACGTCCGCCTCTACGTTAGACCAAATTCCATCCACCAAGCCCAATAACCGAGTTGTGCCAACCAAGGAGTGCAAGTCTACAGCACTCTGTCATCAAGTCTACGACGACGCTGCCTAGATTCTCAAGTCCGGAGTGCCCAGCGTCAAGTCCGCGACATCCTTCACCGCCCAAACCTGCTGGATTACAGTTTCCAGCCTCAAGTCTATGACCTGGCTCTGAGTCTACAGAGCCTAGTAGCCAGTCTACAACCTTACTATCGTTATCATTTTTATTTTTATGGCTGTAAGCATTTTTTACTTATTGTGAAACTGTTTACATTCGATCAATTTTATTCAATTACTTACTGGCGCCACATTTACAATCCCTGTGAGTTCTATTGCCAAATATTTCCGACGTGGTCCGTTTTCGACGTGAACACGTTTTTGGCGACCACAGTGGGAGCCGTGAAACTTAAAGTTTTCAGATGGCAAAAAGTACTATGAGTTGAGCTAATCGCGACCCTCCCCCTCCATTAAATGGAGATGATCAGCTTATAGCAGGAGGCTTAAACGTCGAGAACGCGGAACACGGCTCTAGGAAGCCAAGAGACTACGAATCAACCTGATTCCGGGATACATACTCCTTCTGAGTTCATATCCAAGATTGAATTCCACAAAGAATTCAATGATATGAGGAGCCTAATGGACATGCATATCACTGGATTGCAAGACAATATGGCTTAGATTTTAGAACAACTCAGTGCTTTGAATATGCCAAACGCCGTTACAAGTCCAAGCGCCCCCGTAGACAGGGAGAATTCCTTCATGGGAGATGCCCGACGCGCAGAGAGGCGCAATGTATCGTTCCAGGAGGATGAACCCTGGGGCAGTGCTAACCCACGCATTACAGAGGTCAGCAATAGGGATCGGATGTCCCCATCCAGGCCTACTACCTCTCGGTATCCCACATCTTGGAAAGCAAATGCTGTCTACGCAGTGAACCCTGTAGACGACGAGATAGAGGCTCAGGGTGAAACAAACAGGCATGCAAATGCTGTACCCCCTCACCGACCTGGTAAAGCACTTGTAGAGGAGATACGTCCAGGGGAAGCTCCTGTTATGGGAAGTCTACCACGGGCAGAGAGCTTCTACACTAACGTCTCGGTAAACCCACAGCCACCTCGAGCCACGACAAGGGTGTCTTATCCTTCAGAAAAAGTGAGTCAGGAATATGTTCGGAAACAGTTCGATCATGTACCACCACCACAGAATCTAAGGGAGACGATTGCTCAAGTCTTGGAACAGATGGTCCCTGGGGCTATCAGGCAGGATGACCTTGGTCTATACAGGGACTTTCCCCTGCCCAGGGGGTACAGAGTACTTGATTTTACCCGTTTTTCAGGGGAAGATGAGATGACACCCATGGTGCATATAGCCCGGTTCACACACAGGCAGGAGATGCTGCGACCAATGATTTTTGGAAGCTAAAATTATTTCCGAACTCTCTTATAGGAGATGCTTTCACATGGTATGCGAGTCTACCTCATGGATTAGTAACATCATGGGCGGAAATGCAGTTTTTCTTTATGAAAGCATTTGCTCGGCTAGACACCCCCATGTCAATCTTTAAGGTGATGCAGCTTAAGCAGACTACTGGGGAACACCCAGGAGAGTTCCTCATGCGTCTACGAAAGGCGCTACTTCGCTGTGGACCGGCAATTCTTGAAAGGGATCAGTTGATAATTGCGTTAAATGCGTTGTCTATGCCCTTCAAGAAGAAGCTACAAGGGGAAAGGTTTAATAACCTATATGACTTGTCTAAGAGAGCGACCGAGTACCATCAGTTACTGATAGAAGAAGCCCAGTCTAAGCACGCTTATCAGTTGGAAACCCTTGAGGTAGACATGGCCGAATTCGTGAAAGGTGAAGCAACGATTTGTGAACCTTTAACAAGGAAAAACTCAAAAGCAAAAGCGTTTCAGAAGTCTGGTGAAGAAAGAAAATATTCTTTCGACGTAGACAAGGCAGACGCAATTTTTGATTGGCTCATCCAACGGAAGCGGATTAAGCTTAAGCTAGGCTATAGAGCCCCCTAGATAGAAAGAGAAAAGACTAGGAATTACTGCAAATGGCATGGGTCGTTTACACACACAACCAGGGACTGTTTGTCATTCAGAAATATAATTCAGGACCTTATAGAGTCAAAGGAATTGTGCTTCCCTGAAGTAGACGAAGTCACTATGGTAGACGACAGACCTTTTAACGACGAAATAGCCATTCATATGTTTGATGTTGCTGATGTAGACATCAATTTCATCGAAACTAATACAGACTTTTTCCTGCAGGATATAAAAATTCCCGGGGAGACATTGGTGGCTAATGCCCTCTTCCGTCGCCTGGCTGATAAGGGTGTAGTCACCTGTCCGGTCAAGGAAGTGGCGCCCAGCCTCTGTTGCTGGCACATGGATGACACGCACACCACTTGTAGATGCAATACGTTCAGGAAGTATTTGCAGAACAATCAGGGAGATTCATGGTATGACCTGACCCCACTTGAGGAAGTAGAGACGAGAATAGTCTCCCCAAGTTCGCGAAGCGCCTCCAACAATTCACAAAGGGGATTCAAGAGCCCTCCAAGCGTAGAGCGCAGGCCAGCTACCCGGGGAGGAAGAGGTGGGCCTCATGGTCGAGGTAGAGCACCCGAACAACAGCCCCGCGCGTTCGAGCGCCCCAAACGACATCTGGAGTTTAATGATTCATCCTTTAAACAAGGGGCAAAGCCGGGGCAGGAGAAACATGGCTACTCTGGTGAATCTCGCTCTAGAAACATAGAGGAGGACGATCTTAGCAGAACCCAGCGGTCTGAAAGACCGCAGGAGAAAGGGGGTAAGCCAAGACACGGCACGCCCAGAGTAGACATCCAGGCAATCCAGAAAGGACCTCCAATAGCCCAGTTCCTTGATGAAAGGATGCTCTGTCAGAAATGCAAGCTCATAGATCAGAATAGGATCCTGATCACGCAGCTCTGCACCGCCTGTTGTGTCAACTACTTCCTCAAGCTCGTAGACTTGTCCTCAAACGAGGAGATCATGGTCAAACCCGCGTGCTCTACAGCTACAGGTACTTGTGAAACTAACAAAACTTGTTCGAAACCGCAACAGGTACCAACGCGGATGGTAGTAGGATACGATCCATTCGTTGGAGACTTTGTCGAGGTATGTCAAACTCTCCTTGGTTCTAAGAGATCAAGGGTAATTAAAGTGGTTAACCCTTCAAAATATTGGAAGAAGGCAGTGGGCAAAATCACTTTGCACCAATGGCTCGCAAGAGAAGGGACAGACGTCTAAGTCACGTCGCTAAGAGGTCTAGGCCTACCCTCTCAGGAGCCGCTCTACCGGCTAGGGTGCCTACGAAGGGATTGAACGCCGAAGCAGAGCACATTGAGTCTACAGACCATTCAGAAGAGCCTGGCTCAAGTTTCGACTATACCCCACTTCGGAGCGAAATCCCAAGTGATGTCGACAGGGAAATGAGGCCGGTCGTGAGCTGCAACGCTCTTACCCTGCCTGTACACTTCGCTAATAAGCGAAAAGTGGAGACCCTAAGAGGTAAAGTGCCTCTTCCTTGTTCTCCTGCTTACCCAGCAGGCTTTCTATTACATTGGTTGGAGAAACCATCTGATAGCATGAAACAAAACATGCACTCTTTGTACATAACCGCTACCTTTGACGGTACAGTGGTGAGTCGAGTCCTTGTAGACGATGAAGCTACTATAAACGTGCTTCCTCTGTCCAGGTTTAAAATGCTTGGGTATAAGCCTCACGACTTGGTTAAAACCAATGTCGCAGTGAGTGGTTTCAATGGTTGGAAGTCTGAATGCTTAGGGGTTTTCTCTGTGCACCTTGAAGTTGGTCGCCAGGAAAGAGAAACCGCTTTCTTTGTGATAGACATAATTCCTACTTTTAATGCTTTGTTGGGCCGCGACTGGCTCCACAAAGCGGCAGCTATTCCTTCCACTTTACATAGAGAGTTAATGTTATGGGTTGACTTTGAAATTGAAATTATCAAGGCTGATGAATACTCCTGTTGTGACAAAGGTGTCTTGCATGCAGAGACAAGTAAGACTGTTAAGGACCTCACACTGGAGCAGCGCTATAAGCTTGGCGACCCTACTGTCTGACCCCTTGGTCAACCATCTAGAAAGTTTGACTACATCGTAGACTATGGAACATCGCACCCTAAGCTAGAGACGGGGCCTATCGTTCCAACTGGATGGGGAGATGAGCTGTCTGCCAAGCACATAGAGGAAGTTCTGCAAGAGGTTAATTCGGGCGAATACCCCGTAAGAACCGATGGAGCAAAGGAAGATGAAGATGGAAAGGACCAGCAAAACGTTGTTGCGAAGTTGGTGCCTGATTGACTCTAAAGGAAGGGGCCTATGGACCAGAATGAAGGAGGAAACGAAGTAGTCGCCGATGTCTTTCGACGACTTCAAGTCTACGACCCACGTCCACGTCTTAAAAGACAATTGATTAACCCCGAAATCAAAAGAGTCTACGACCCACGTCCGCACGAGTGGAAGTCAGTTTGTTGGCTTCGAGATCCTTGGGGGTCGTTGAGTCTGGAAGATCTTCAGAAGGTCGTAACAGACCGCGTATAAAAGGAAGAGGATATCCCTCAGAGAAAATCACGATCAAATCAGTCAATAGAAGCTTTATTTGCTCGTCACCCCTTAGATTGTTAGGATTCCCCGACCTGGGCGAAACCCTTATGGTTTCATTGGTCTTCACCTCCACCGTCGGAGTGAGCAACCGTAGCTTCGACAACCAAATCCCGCCATCACTTCCACCGTCAGAGTGAGCAACCGTAGCTCCGACAGCTAAATCCCGCCATCACTTCCACCGTCAGAGTGAGCAACCGTAGCTCCGACAACAAATTCCCGCTTCGACTCCAACGCCAGGACGAGCCACTGTAGTCCTGGTGCACATCTCCGCCTTCGATGCCGCCACCAGGGTGAGCCACCGTGGCCTTGGTATCCAAGGGTGTAATCACCTGTCCAGTCAAGGAAGTGGCGTCCGGCCTTTGTTGCTGGCACATGGATGACACGCACACCACTGATAGATGCAATACGTTCAGGAAGTATTTGCAGAACAATCAGGGGTATTCCTGGTATGACCTGACCCCACTTGAGGTAGTAGCGATGGGAATAGTCTCTCCAAGTTCGCGAAGCGCCTCCAACAATTCGCAAAGGGGATTCAAGAGCCCCCCAAGCTCAGAGCACAGGCCAGCTACTCGGGGAGGAAGAGGTGGCCCTCATGGTGGGGGTAGAGCACCCGAACAACAGCCCCGCGCGTTCGAGCGTCCTAAACGACATCTGGAGTTTAATGATTCGTCCTCTCAACAAGGGGCAAAGCCGGGGCAAGTGAGACATTGCCACTCTGGTGAATCTCGCTCTAGAAACGTAGAGGAGGACGATCTTAGTAGAACCCAGCAGTCTGAAAGGCCACAGGAGAAAGGGAACAAGCAGAGACATGGAACGCCTAAGGTAGACATCCAGGCGCTCCGGACAGGACCACCGATAGCTCAGTTCCTTGGTGAGAGGATGCTCTGCCAGAAATGCAAGCTTATAGCTCAAAACAGGATCCTGATCACTTAGCTCTGCACCTTGTCAACTACTTCCTCAAGCTTGTAGACTTGTCCTCAAATGGGGAAATCGTGGTCACACCCGCACGCTCTACAGCTATAGGTACTTGTGAAACTAACAACACTTGTTCGGAACTGCAACAGGTACCAACGCGGACGGTAGTAGGATACGATCCATTCGTTGGAGACTTTGTCGAGGTATGTCAAACTCTCCTTAGTTCTAAAAGATCAAGGGTAATTAAAGCGGTTAACCCTTCAAAATATTGGCAGAAGGCAGTGGGCAAAACCACTTTGCTACCAAGGGCTCGCAAGAAAAGGGACAGACGTCTAAGTCACGTCGCTAAGAGGCCTAGGCCTGCCCTCTCAGGAGCCACTCTACCGGCTACGGTGCCTACAAAGGGATTGAACGCGGAAGCAGAGCACTTTGAGTCTACAGACCATTCAGAAGAGCCTGGCTCAAGTTTTGACCATACCCCGCTTCGGAGCGAAATCCCAAGTGATGTCGATAGGGAAATGAGGCCGTTCGTGAGCTGCAACGCTCTTACCTTGCCTGTAGCCTTCACTAATAAGCGAAAAGTGGAGACCCTAAGAGGTAAAGTGCCTCTTCCTTGAGAATAGCACTGATACCACAGAAAACGAACGCGTCCTTTCTCCTTTCCATTTTCATTGGGTGTATCAAGTGATCTGAACGACCGAAATCAGCTCCGAAGCAGGTGAAGGTTTTAAATCCATGCAATTGGGGGGGGGGGGGGGAGGGGATGCTGTGTTTAGGAGTGTCAAATATGCAAAATCGTAATTTGTTTAATTAATGTTCCTTTGTTTCATTCCATGTACCTTTTTTAGGAATCATACACGAACGTGATGGGATGATGATGGTTGATGGAGTCAAAGTCAAGAGTTCCTTGATTTTCGGCCCGGGAAGACCATCCTCTCCTCTCCTCTCCTCTTGATTAAGCATACCTCATCTTTTTTCTTGAAAAGAAAAAATACAGAGACACAGTGAGGGCAGCATGAACCACAACGTTTATGTTAATAATGCACCCTAAAGTAGTGACAACAACTTATGGGAGATAAGTTTATAAACTCCGCCGGGGGAGGAGCATCATCCCCCGTGCCGACCTTTGGGAGAGCAAGAGTCAAGCATATTCAAAATCCTCGTGTTCAAGTCAAGTTCGAATTTCATCTCCCTGAATTTGCATTGGGTAATGATTAATAGTAACATCGACTTCTTTCAACCCTTCCTCCACGATCAAATTTAAATTATGTGCACAACAGCATAAATGAAAGAATTTCCCCATTAAATAACAAAGCATTCCTTATATTTAATCGTGACTTCAAAACATCTACATCTATATCATTTGTGCATTATCTAAAGTCAATGAGAAACCTTATTTTCAATTCCGTTCTAAAAAATCAAGCCAAAATTGTTTTTTCAGCAATTGCAAAATTTTAGTGCGAGGCATGGATAAGACAAAACCTCACAATTAGTTTGTGCGGGTCCCAATTATTATACAAGGTGTCCCTTCAAACAAATATACCTAAAATCGTAGCTATTTAAGTCCACATATTCATCGTCAAGGAACTTTAATCCGAAATACCATCAAAGATCATAGCTTAAACTTGTTTGTCAAGCCACAACAAGCAGATCGAGATGAAGGTACTTCGAAAGCATATGAACATCCTCGTACTTAATAAATTGAAAAGGTATGTACGGAGTACAGTAGCCATAACAAGCGAATCTGAGGAACATCTCGATGTCAAATCTATTTCCAAGTATATCTCGTCTAATAATTTATCGTCGAAGTATATGGAGGTTAATAGGGATGAATGACCGTAAAGTCAAGACCTCCGCTCCATGAGCCAATTTTGATTGACACTCTTTTCGCCACACCACTGATAGGTTGACTATCCGAGTTCACCGCTTTAACTTTTCACGAGCATTGCTCTGACCTCTTCTGCATGCATGCTTATTACAAGTATACATCATGCAACAAAGCTCGGACCAGCAAGAGTATTCCAAGGGTCATCTGCACAAGGATCTCTTCTACTCCCGCAAGCAACCAGGCACCTTTGCCACATCAGACCTGCAACAACAGCTTTCGTCCATGACAAGCAAGCATCTATCTAGCTTCCCTTTCCACCGATAACAAGTTCACTCGTGCCCCCTTCACGACTTCACACAAGGATCCGTACCGTGCCATGCCTTGTCGAGCACATCACTTTAGGCACTTGCGACTTGTCTTGTCCAAACTAAGGGAGCACACACTGTACACTAAGAAAGAAAAATGTGAGTTATGTGTGCAGGAGATTAACTTCTTAGGCCATATGCTTAGACGACAAAGTGTGAGGATGGACACGAGAAAGGTGTGAGTCATTCGTGAATAACCAACATCAGAAAAAATCTCGAATTTGCAGAGCTTTCTTGGACTTGTAAATTACCATCAACGGTTTGTGAGAAACTACTCTCGGCAGGTGGCCCAATTGACAGATCTATTGCGAAAATATTAACACGGGATGAGCGATACAACAAAGTGTTGAAGGAATAGAAGGGAGACATCTCGTTCTAGCCCATCTGCATGCTCTCACAGTTTGAGAAACCCTTTGAAGTACATATTGTTGCATTTGACTAGGTGGTAGGAGGCATTCTGGTTCAGGAAGGGCACCTCGTGACATTTGAGAGTTGAAAACTAAAGGATGCGAATCAATGATATTCTGCCCATGAGAAGGAAATGCTTGATCATCCATTAGCTATGAGTTTGGCGAGTCTAATTGCTGTGAAACCCGTTTGTCAACAACACAGACAACGTGGACAATACATTTTTCAAAACTTAGAAATCGTTGTGCCCGTGGCAGGTTGGGTGGCAAGAATTCCTGGTAGATATGATTTTGAATGAGAGGATCGTCCAACAAGACATTATGTTGTCGTTGAAGCCCTGATCCGAAAGCCAATAGAATCAATTGTTGCAATCTCCTCTTTCCATGTGGATGTCCTAGATAAGGTTTTCGGCCTAGTTAAAGATGACCCCACTAAAGTGAAGTTGGTTGACTAGGTCAAGTTCGGGTCCAAGCAGTGGTATTGGCGTGAGGATGACTTGCTGTATAGTGAGGGCAAACGCTCTGATTGGTGTGCCCACAGGAAAAACCGAGCAACAGAGGGAGGCGGGACTGCTGCAGCTATTGCTGATTCAAGAGAAGTCATGGGTGTCGATTTCAATGGACTTCATATCTTGATTCTCGAAGGTGAACGACCCATCCTTAATTATGGGGGTGGTTGATCATTTTTTCAAGCATGGCATCTTCATGGCTGCTCTACATGCTTGTACGACGGGAGTTGCAAGTGAGTTGTTCAATAAGAATGTAGTGAAGCACTTTAGGCTACTGACGAATATAGTGAGCGATCATGATGTGCGGTTCACAGGTTGGTTCTGGATGCAAATCTTTGGCTTCTCGGGTTCGAAGGTGAAATTATTCACGGCAAGCCACACTTAAACTGATGGTTAGACGGAGCGTGTGAACGTATTATTGGAAGACTACTTTCAACACTATGAGACGACAAGTTAGAAAAACTAGGTCAATTCACTTGATACCACTCCTTTTTACTATAACGTACACAGCTGATCCGCTGACGCCACAAGAGGTAACATTGCAACGGTCTAGTGGTCCCTATCTGGCTATCTATCTTTGCCCGAAACAAGCATTGGATGCTTGAGGAGGCGTGAGATAGTTTGAAAAAACGGCCTAATAGATAAAGAAGTATGCTGATCAGCATCTACAAAGGCATGACCTGGGGACGGTTCCTTGGTCAAAGCTCGTGAGGTAGGCATGAGCGATCCTGTCGAATGGTGTGCGACCAGAAGAGAAGTTTAATGAACGCTTACTTGATGCTCACAAAAGCTTTTGGGGCACGTGTGACATGACATAGTGGCATCATAGTTTGCTTGCGACAGGAGATCATTCTTGTAGCAGGCGACTCTTGGTTGTCCCTAACGAAATCATAATGGTGCAGGTGACCCTTGGATTGCTCTTGTAAGTCGGAACTAAATGCATGATGAACACTTATAATAAGCATGCATGCACCGTGACCCCAATAAATAAGAGAGTTGTGTAGGGACATCGGCAGATTTGAGTTGAGTAATACAATCTATGCCTTTGACAAAATCCTTGTGTTCCTTGTGTCCATTGTGAGCGTGTCCTTGTTCCTTACGAGCGTCCTTCGAGTGTGAGCGTGAGCATGAGGGACACACGAGAGTACGCAAGTGAAACACTGTGAGAGAGTTTGGGTGAGATTGTTGGGAATGCGAACATGATGGTTGGCCATGCTTTTGGAGAACATACGACGCCACTAGCGTTGAGAAAATTTTTTATATTGTCTCGTCCCTATGATAGTTCCAAAACAAAAGCAGGGCTACAGTGATGACTTGGCTAATGGGGAAAATGACAAAATGAGGGATGAGTATCGGACAGATCTAAAGGCTCACTCAAGCTATTTTATTTGCAATGAACCTCATTGAACTCGAATTGCAGACGCCAAAAAGGAGGCTTCCAAGTCTTGGCTTGCCCCATTGCTCTTGGAGGTGTTGCAAGTGAGGAAGGATGCAGGTTCTAACGGGTTATCATTTGTCCATTGATGGTGCCACGTCAGTAAGTGTTGGGGATGCTGGACACCAGGGCATCAGATTCTTTTGTGGCCGATCGCGTGGTGCAACGATTGCGCTTATGAGTAGAGAAGCCTTGTGGAAAGTGAAAACGAGGAACTCGGAGAGCCAGCCTATCGGTAGTGCGGCGAAAGGATCGTCGATCAAAATTGGCTCGTGGAGTGGAGCTATTGGATTTATTGTCGTCCCTATTGATGATACATTGTGATTTTAGGGATTGACTTCTTGGAGAAGGCGCAGGTCACGGTGGTATCGCACTGGGTAGGCTGAACATAGGAAACTCGAGCTAACCATGCTTCATGAATGGACAAATAAAAGGGAAGGATGGTGCAAAGGCGACAATCCGTGAACGAGACATGAGCTTTGAGCGTTGGGTGGCACTTGTCATACTTGATGGATCAAATGGGAGCACGAGAGAGAGGTTAGGGGACAAATCCGGGCACGGGGCATAACGTGACTAGAATGAGGAGGCTCTAGTGCAAGGGTTGGAGCGATGCTTGTGAGGGTGACACGAGCTACATGACCCATTCCGTTGGTGCAGAAAACTGCTTTGGCACGTTGCCGAGGCAAATATTCATTGACGGACAAGCTCGTCGCGGGCAATGGCACGAAGTGGGACGTGTCTCGGAGGCAATTGTATGAGGACGCGATCTCCAAGCACCAACTATGGGCGGACTCACAGGGAAACAAAAAACTGGCAAAGGGCACGAAGAGGTACATGCTCAGACAATGGATGGATGAACCGACAAATTGATGCGAATGCGATGAGACGTGTGAGCTAGGGAAGAATCTGGCTGTTGGGCATTCCTTGTGGGCGAAGCTACTTACTTGCATGTAGGTTAGGCAGCAAAGGTGGCGTGCCATAGGAATCAATAGATTCCTTGAAGGTTGTTTGTGGAGAATGTTGAAAAAAGAGTCCAGACGCATGCTACAAGTGACCCCTCGGATGATTGCCACAGGAGGAGGCAGGCACCCTGATATGGCCGCAGGTGACCCTTGGAGTGCTTGGCTGCAGATGACCCTTGGTGTTCTAAACCAGAAGACTCTTCAGGTCCCTCACAGTCGCATGTCATCCAAGTATCTTTTGTCCTTGTAATCCAATGTAACTCCCTTGGGCCCTATAATTAAGTGAGGGGGGATTTGGACGAGATAGGAGATAAGGGAGAAACAATGGGGAGAGAGACCCATTGTGTCGTAGTTGCCTTATATTATTGAGAGTGATAATAATGGTGTTTGTTATCATCTTATTGAATTGGGTGTGTTCTTGGTTGCGATCATCGTGTTCCTTAGAAATGTGAGAAAACTATTGGTCGTACTTGGGTGGGTGTGACGCCGGTCGAGTATGTCACGAAATCAATTGGAGCATCGTCTCGTAGAGTGCTCGTCACATAATTCCTCCGGAAGGATTGGCTCCACTAAAGGGAGAGGTCAGTTGTTGCTTACTCTATCGAGGTAGCAGCTGCTGCAGATGCACGTCAAGCTTTAGAGTTTCTTTAGACACAGATGGTTGTTGATACACCACATATGTATCCCTAGATCACAACCTCGAGTTCGTCCAAAATACGCTGAAAGTCTTTCTAAAGGAAAATATGGACATATTGGATGGTGATTGTTCGGTGATGCGTAACATGCTTAACGTTGAAATTTGTCAGTGTGTCATCAGGCGGTAAGAAGTATGTGGGCTTCACAGAGAAAGGCTTAAATAATATGGTCGAATGATCACAACGATTTTACCACCTCTTTGGCCTGGACAAGACCATTTTTACCTTAAATGAAAACAACATGATGATGCAGGAATGACTCTCCTTACTTGATGATTAGGTTACACGTTTTTACATGGATGATAGCCATAATCATAGTTATTTCTCGATTACGGATATGTAGTTGCATTTGACTCAACATTCAAAACTATGGGATGCAGACGATCGTAATGGTAAGAGTAAATCATTATTATCAGACAATTGTTCTTTCCCCTACTCTCCATCAATACAGTGATGGTCAAAAAACAATCGTCCTCTGTGGTAACTTCTGCTGATAAGGCTATTCTAACAGTGCAAATGAAGAATTGGCCATACTATTGTCATCAACTATGCTCGTGGCACTTGCAAAACATGTTCCGAACAAAGAGAATAGAGGAATACTGAAACATATAATGTTCAATAAGGAATCATTGGATATGGTCAATAACATATGGAGTACTTGGAGCAATAGCAATATTGGTACATAAACACAAATTGGATGTCGGAGATGTACGCATGCAAGACGATGTGGTGGGAATGCTACTTAATGATCATTTTTCAGGGGAGTTGCATAGTATGAAAAGATGCATACGCATGCACAGTTACACGGAGAGATACTTCCGGAAGGCATACCGCTTACATGATTTTAGTTTTCTTTTCGTGTTTTACAAGAAATTAAGAAGCCCCTTTGACATCTCTTCATCTGCAAAGAATTCTCGATTGCATCATTATGATTGTGTAGTGAAACACTTTAGGCACAACGATTTACAATTAGACTACTATACAATAATGAAGATCCCTTCCTTATGTTTCATGATGTGTCCCTTGGAGAAACACGCTCGCAATACATACACAGTCTAATCCTTTCGTAGAGTCCAGAGTCAACTTAAGAGGAGGTCTTGTTTTACGTTAGCTCGTCTATGATGGTAATACTTGTTGGGTATATAATATGCGATGGTTTATGTCTAACGATATGAAATTCCAAGTATATTCTTGTTTAGGTCTTGTTTTAAGTTGCAATTGCCTCCATTTCGGGATGGTTGGGTTTCTATGTGCACACACCCTGCACATCTGCAGGTGGAAACTTGGGAAGTCAGAACCACTTATCATATGTATCACTGTCCAACGAAATTAAACAATTAAAGCAAAAATAAGGCATGACAGATTATAACAACAAAAGCCCCAATGGTTGTGGCAAGAAAATAAACCCGACGAATAGCATGGACAATTATACTTTCTGATAGACCGCCCCTAAAGACCATTGAATCACTTCTTTGGGACGCACATTCCCTCCACGGAACATATTGGGATGAGAAATCAAATAATCTTTTAAAGGACATATGAAATGGTTTAACGCTTACGAGTTTTCATTAGTACCTACAACAATTAAACATCATGAACTCTTTTCTTCTTGGTAGCCTTTCAGCCTCGCTTCCTCTTACTTGGATCTGCTTATGTCGAAGTACCTACGACCTTGGGCATATTCGCTTCCCTGATATCCTCACGGATGCAGATGTTGTTTCCTACCCAGATACAGAGCTGTAATAAAAACTTCTGACTTTCGTACACATAAACGCTTATCAATAAACAAACACGCGCATTATTAAGTGTGTAATTCGTTGTGGGTACAAAGAAACACTTGCGTGAAAATGTCTTCAGGAAATCTTTCATAGGACATATACTTCATGACGAACACACTGCAATCAACCCTGCATGTACTTATGGAACTAGAACCACTATGAATAGGGAAAGAATGTGACTACATATTGCAGTTTTATCTCAACGGGATGAACTTACTTATTTCCTAGTCGAAATTGATTTGGCACGCTACGAAGTGACTCTAAAGATCATTCATTCATGTCTACTATTGACGGAATACTATCTTCCTCGTCGTTCTGTCATGTTCGTCTAATATGCATCGGGGTAAGTATAAAACCAATGAATATATGGCCTTCCTGGATATGGCTATACCACTACCCCACATGGGAATTGTCATGGAGGATACTCTTGCGACGAGTCATATCAATGATGAGTACCATCCCGTGGGATTCTCAGTGCATACGAGAATGTATACTTGAATTGAAAGTAGAGTGACTTCTCGAGTATTCCACGAGTAGAAAAGATATGACAATCCCTCTTCGATAAAATACTTACCAACTGAAAGTTAGATATCACTCCAAATTAAGAAGCGTACATGGCATATGCGTACTTTTTTTATCATAATCTGAAGAGCAAAAATTTTATCTATACTATATTTTGTTCATGAAAGTTCCTACAACAGAATTAAGTCAATTTGTTGAGCAATGAATGAACTTAAGAACATAGTCATGGATTTACCCAGCCAGGAGGTCAGAAACCATGTCTTTCTGGTTGCAAAACAATTGTCGAATTGCACATAATTACGAAGAAGTCGATAGCCTGATGAGGAAGGCATCAAAACATTATGACTATGTGCATAGCTGTTAGCCCAATGAATGGTGCAGGGGGCTACATCATTATGAACCCAGGTGCTGGGGCATAACAAATTTATTGACTGTTTGGAAATTAGACCTATGGTTGTGTCACATAATAAGGAGCTCGTACAAGAGAGAGTAATAAGTTACACTATCAAAAACTCTTGTAATTGAATAAGAATATCTTACCTTGGTTGCAGTCCGTCGTTGAATGCAAACTCTAAGACTTCCCAATCTTCCTTGGTGAAGGACTCACGTTTAGCCTGTATTTTTTCAAAGATTGCTTACTTGTGAAGAAGATCATTGATTAACCATGATAATAGAAACAAGCGTGCTGGGAAATATCGTTTTACCTCCTTCTCAACATTGCTTCTAACGAGCACATTCGCGTAAGTGAAATTCTTCCTCTTTGACCTCCTGGGCCTGAGATCTGCAATGTATGAACTGGTTGTGACTGTGCTACGCTTTATGTCTTCGATACACTTCATATATATGCGCTTCTGTTGTACCTTGGTTGTTCGAGGATGCACTTTTTTGATGCACAACAACAATTATGAAAAGTTGGTAAAAATCTAATAGTAACTTGTAACTTGAGGGACTCAAATGCTCTTCCCCACTACGGCCTCCTTCTTGCGCCTATTTCCTAACATCAACGGACTCTAAAGAATTTACATGTTTGCCCTCCTCACCGTAGAGCAATGCTTCACTCGCCAGTTCCTCTTTAGCAAAGAGGTCCTGTTCCAGTAATACATCATCTTGCATTTGATAGCCGTCCTGGCCATGCTTTATCTCATCAATATTGTAGGAATCATAGTCAACCATAGAAGGCACAAAAAGGCAGGGACGAGGGGGACTCATGCTTGTCCTTGCTAGCATCCTTGAGTTGCTGTAATGCCTCTACATAGTGGCCTGTGGAGGAAATATTTGACGTGTCTCAACTGGGATGCTGATGGGAGGGCCCACCGCGATGCTGCTCTACAGACGAAGAAAGTATTGGCAATACCTTCCACATCGTGATTTGCACTAATGAATTTTTGCTCCATTATTAACATAAGGATCCGAATTATCCGCTTCACCTCAATATGAATATTCATCACTTTGGCATGATTCTTAATCAACTTGTTCATGTCATTTGCAAGCTATGATACAAGCATCTACCCATCATCTTATCGATGAGGGGCAGGGAAAAGTGATGCCTTTTGGTCAGATTATTTAACATGCGATAATCCATACACACGTGCCAACCTGTTATTGTTCGAGTTAGAATCAACTCATTTGTATCATTGGAAACAACAATCACATCTCCTTTCTTCGGAACACATTGAATTGGACTCACCCAATTACTATCGGATATAGGATAGATTATACCTGCATTTTGAACCATTTCAGAACCTCTTGCTTTACTACATCTTTCATGATTAGGTTAAGTCGTCGTTCTGCTTCGACCACTCGCTTTCCGTTGTCAACAAGTCGAATCTTATGCACACAGATTGATGAACTAATCCCTTTATCGTTTGCTAAACACCATCATTGCTTCTTTATGTGCTCGCAGAAGCTCAAACAAATTGTTCAACTCCATGCCATCTAAAAGATTAACAATGACTGGTAAAGTGTTAGACTCACTCGAAAATGCATATTTCAAATGTGAAGATAGAGCTTTGAGTTCCAGAGTCGGGAGCTCTCTAATGGATGGCCTCATTGATGATTTTGATAGATCGGCTTTAAGAGGTTCGAAAATGGGATTTCTCGTAATAAGTTGTTGGTATTCAGAAACATGATTGAAAATGATATAGGAACAAGAAGAACCTTGGATTGGTACGTGCCACTCATACTTTGCTTTCATGGAATCCTCTTATATTATCAACGTTCTCATGCTCATTCTCTTGAATTAGGTAACTCTGTGTATGCTCAAAATTAAAACATTCATTAGTAGTATCAATGTGTTTTAACGTGTAAAAGATATTAAAAGTCACTTCTTGATCATAAACTCACAATTTGAGAATTTCGTCTCACACATCTATGGATGTTCGACCAGTTACGAGGAACGATCGACCAAATATAGTGGGCACCTCTTTACCATATTCTATTTCTAGAATTAAAAAATATTCTGGTAAAAGCAAATCATCAACATTCACCAACACATCCTCCACCACTCCCCATGGATGTGTAATCGATCGATCGAAAACTTGTAGCATGGCTATTGCTGGTTTTGTTCCTCCAAGTTCTAGTTCCTACAAAATTGAGTTACACATTAAATTAATTAAAGCATAAGATCACATAAAGTTTTACTAAAACTTTTATGTCGCGGGTGGATTCCGTTTCCGGTTCCCTCTAAAATGGATGTCCTCCCTTGACGATAACGCTTCGGATTTTGAAAATGTTTCGGAGTCGCCACTAACTTATTCTAAGTTCAAGTTATAAAAACTATAGAGATTCGTTTAGGTTCGGGAATTAGGTAATACTAAATCCATGCATCACAAAAAAACGAGAGGCGTTAAAATTGTATGTTTTTTATGTCCAAATTTATTTGAGCTCGGTTTTAGAAAAGAAATTGTTTGACATTAAAAAAAATGATCTCGAGCTCAATAATGCTTAAAATGTCTATGTGAGTCATTTTTAGAAAATATTTCTTCTAAAAAATTGATTTTTCGGGCAAACGCAATCAACATAGATCGATTAACGCCCTTGACAATTTCTAAACCGAAAGGAATTCATGGGAGAATCGGGTGGAGGATGAGCGGGATTTGTACCATTTCCCGGCTCCTTTAGAATGCTCTGTTAGCGTTGTATCTTCTGGTGCTGTTTTATATAAAGGTTTACAGCAAACCTGGCGAGCCGCTGATGCCGTACATTGGTGAGTACGAAGCCGTCTTCTGAGGGCCTTGATATTTGAGAATCCAAATAATCCCTCGAATATATAATACGTTGTCTTTGTCTCGAAAGCGCCAAACGGGGTGCGCGCAGTGGTTATCTACAAGGCACGCCCCAGTATATCTGCATAAAAATCAAAACAACGAAGTAAATTGTTCGAGGCTTGTCAATGATCCAAAACTCCAAAGGAATGTTATTTTTAATAAAAATGCATAATCAATAAATCATTCTAAAAAAGTGAAATCATGTGCATGATGTTCGAATAGTCATGCCATGTGTATTAGAATGAAACAAATTAAAAAAAATAAGAATTCATCAATGCCCGTATCTTAATATGCCGAGAAGTTGAATCTGTGGGTCAGCCGGGATGAACTCGTCGGCATGAGGAGGACGGGTCGGGGGACGTCTGGGACTAGGTGGTGTTGGGACGGGACTGAGGATGTCCTGGAAGCTTGTCCGGCGTTCGAAGGCTACAGGGACAGCTGGTATTGTTGTGGTTGTCGCAGTTGGGACGATGTATATTGATTCATCGCTTGCTGATGTAGCAGAAAGACGTTGGTGCTGAGGTTAGGGAGCCGGAGTTGGGGCTGCCCTTTACTGACGTTGAGGAACCAATGCGGGAATCGGAGATGTCGTTGATGATGACGATTGTTGACTGCCATGGCTCGTACAAGGTCCGAAAACGTTGGGACGTCGAATCAGCGCGCTGAGAAATTGAGGCTGTTGAGCATGGGTCTATGATGACGGGGACTGATTGTTTCGACCAATGGAAAGGAAGGTCATCTGGAGCAAGTTGGTGTCGGCTGCCCATGATATTGCAGCCGGATGAACGCAGGAGTGTTTTTGAAGGCCGGGTCGAATCGGGCGAAGATGTATGCGGTGCCGGGATAGGGGACCGCAACCCACTCGTCGTCAGCATCGCGGCACCTGCTGATCAAATCCAGAGATGTCCTGAGTGTGGGTTGTCGGTTGTGACCGGGCCCTTCTCGCGGGAAGATATCGGGAACCAAGTTACAATGAAAGACAACACCCTTTGTTCGTTTCTGCTGGTGTTGTGACAGTGACGGAATCATGTGGTTTCTGCTTGGCTCGGTTTGATTTTGGTGTTGCTAGCAAAAACAAACTACGAGGACGACTCGGTTTGGCAGGGGGTTAGTTTCCACAAAACGTTAAGACCTTGATTGCCTCGTGACGAAAGTGCGACCACGAGGGATGTTTTGCTTTTCTATGTTTCCTCCCCTTCTTGCTTCCCAGGAAAGTCACTTTCAAGCTTTCTCTCTGTCTCGTCTAAAAAATACCAAGCGAGTCTCATTTTGTGTCTCCTGTGTATATAATTGAAGGAAATTAAAAGTAGAAAGATTCACCAAAAATTAAAACAAAAGTAAAGGAAGAGGGTTACTGGATTGTCGAGTAGCGCGAGTTGTTAAGTACCACAGCGCCTTCACATTGGTGAGAAGCAGATGATAAGGATAGTTTGCTCGGTTGGCCGGAAATGCAACACGATGCCGAGCCATACCCAAAAAGAAAAGCAAATCTACCATTTTCTTTAACTACCAGGACCAATTCCTTCTTTTTTCTTTTGTGTTTCCTTTTCTACAAAGCCTCCCCCCAACCTTTGGTGGCTGTGTGCCTTATGTGTATATTTTTCTTGATTTTTTTGTTAAGATTTTATTTGTTACTCTTTTCATTTATTTATTTTTATTGATTGTCACAATTTTTAAGGGAACAAAATATTTTTGTTTGCTTTTATTTGATCTTGTGAAGTTGTGGTGATTTTTGGCATTTTTTCAATTTTTATCAATTTTCTGATTTTCTTGGAAAAATTGGGGTATCAATAGTTGTCCCTCTTTATGAGGATATTTGATAAGATGTTCGAACGAAGAATTCATGATATCCCAATTTTTAGGAAAATGCATGCCAAGTTGTCGCGTTTGTTAGTAAACGTTTATCCAAGAGAGAGAAATGTAGCTGCTTGAAAAGCCAAGAGCTTGAATTGTTTCTTATCCTTAGTTTGTTTAAATCTATGTGGAAGCGGTGGTGGCGGTTGTTACAACATGGTTGCTTTCTTATGTCATTCACGGTTCCATGCTTTCAACTCCTTAATGAGTTCAAGAATTCTCTTTTCTTCTCATCCTTCATCGATGTTAGCCACCACTTTGTCGGGTTGATTTTTTGATGGAGAAACTTTGGGAAGATTATGTTCATATACACTTGATTCATCCATAGATTACTTGATGCACCCTTCTCAAAGTTTCTCCTCGAGTAACGCCTCATTTTGTTGGCTTCAGAAAGCAATATGTTGGTTGATCACCTTTCTAACTCTGAAGTCCATGGCTTTACATTGTTCCTTTGAATTTTCATTGATTTCGGTATCACTTGGCAAGTTTCTCTATGGCCTCAAAACAATTGCAAATCCAAGTCGACCCATTTGGTTCTCCATGATTCTCATCGACGCTTCAATACTTTTTATGAATGAGTTCTGCAAGGAAATCAATTATAATATGCTATCAATACTTACCTTTTGCTTCCGAACTGTTGTGGTTGCCCATGAAACCCTAGAGGCTCAAAATTTGGCTTCATGTGTAAGTTTGAACTTGGTTCGGCGGGCAATCCATGTTGTTGCGTCTCTCTCCAAGAAAAGTTGGGATGATTTCTCCAACCTATATTGTTATTATTAGAAAGCGAGTTACTTGCTCCTCGACTGAAGTTGCACATATAATTTGTCGTCTTCGCACATTCGCCAGAGTTATGTTTTCCTATACAAACCTTGCAACTCATAACTCTCATTTTTAATTGCCCTTGCATCATCTTTGTGGGAGCATCAATCTTGACATTTATATGTATCAATGAATCCACACTCATCATGCATTGTTATCTCATATGTCCTCGTTCATTGCCCCACTAATAAGTATTGATTGTCATATTTTAAAGTAACGTGTACATCTCATCAGTTGGTTTTGCCATCAATTGTCCACTAGATACTGCATCGATCGACGTCAGAACTGAGGTAGTAGTACGTTGTAGAATGTTTATACTATCAACCACTTCAAGAGACCATTATGTGGACATTTTTGGAGTGATTCCTTATATCATACCCACGCCTCGATCAAGCTCTCCTTGTCAATTTGCATAAATGTAGTAATATCTCCTCATCTTCACCGTCATCATATGGGGAAAGGAACTCGTGAGGAACTCTCGAGCTAAATCATCACATGTCGTAATTGAGTTGGGCGTAAGAGAATATAACTAGGCCTTCGCTTTGTCTCGGAGGCTTAATGGGAATAATCTCAATTGGCACATCATCGGACACACTATTGCTCTACACTATTGTATCACAAATTTCGAGAAAACTTACAATATGGGCATTTAGTTCTTCACTAAGACTTCCACCGAATTGGCACTGATTCTTCACAAGTTGGATGATGGCTGACTAAATTTCAAAATTATTCACTCCTTTAGTGGGTCTTCAAAGCCCTGTCTGAACATCTCCCATGAATGAAATCACATTATCTCCAAGTGTTTTTTGGTCATATGAGTCTCTATCTTTGAGAGACATCTTCTCTTATTGTTTTCTTAGATTTGCTTCTATCCTTAGAGCACGGCATGTCCCCTCAATCTTGGGTCATAATCTAAAGAATTACAACGTCGGCTTTGCCACATCCACCGAGAGTAATCCAGAATAAGTTTAGAACAAAATCTAGTCTAATATCAATGAGTATATTATTGATATCAAGAAATAAAAGTTATTCCCTAGGAGTGCCGCCAAAAATTTGTTCCGTTAAAAATGACACATAGGTTGAGAGATATCGTTATCATGAGAACTAATTGTTCGCGAATACCAAACTGAATCACTTAATGTTATCTCGATCGATCGTATAAATAAAAAAAGAAAAAATAACAAAAAATAAAATCAACAAAAATAATGAGATAATATCAATCATGAAACTTTAGGGCAAGTAAATTTACTCAACTTGTCGTTAATCAATTGAACGTTACATCATAAATTGTCCGAAGATTTTAAATAAGATTTCATATGATTCTAGATTTATCCCTACGATATAAATTCAATTAACTCCCAATAGCCAATCCAATTAATATTAACTATCATGTCCCTTTATACAATTACGATAATTTGCTCTTTAATTTTCTTATGGAATTGAAACTTATACCTCCTAATGATAACATAATCCGAGGTAATTCATAACTAAACCGCGTATTTTAAAAAAGTAAACATACAAACACATCAAAGAACATTAGACCATTAAATATTAAATCACGTTCAAAATTACTTTGCAAGTCTCGCAAACTTACCGTTGTGGATACAAAAATTAATTCATTCTAAAATAAGCAAACATCTAAAGTTTAGAAGATAATAACAAGAACATAGAATTAAATGAATAATAGAAAAGAAACGTCCTTCTAGTATCGTGACTCAGTAAGTAGTTGCCATGTCTAGATCTTCGCCTAAACTCTAGCCATTACCTCCTTTCCTTGGTCAAACCTAAAATATATAAAAGAATTTATAATATTCTAAAACATCCAATAAGTTTTTTTGAAAATAAAAACAAAGTAACTAATTGATGCTCTCTCTCTTCAAACCAAGATCTTAAGGAAAGAGTGTTCACCAATATCCTAGAATGAGCCAGGTGAAAGAGCATTCAACGGACCTGAGTTAATACGGGAAACATCGGTTGTGGTGACTATACTAAGAGAGAGGATGAAAACTATGCAGAGTCGCCATAAAAGTTACGTAGATCACATAAGGAGGCCTTTGGACTTTAAACTCGATGAAGAATAGTTCTTGAAGCTATCATCGATGAAATCAATGTACAGGATGGAAAAAACTCTCAAGTTGAGTCTTCGATACATTGGACCATACAAGATTATAGAAAGCTCTATCACAGTAATGATGTCTTTCATGTGTCTATGTTACACAAATTTGAGCCATATCCAAAATTAAGGGTGGAGACGATAGAGGTGGAGGTGAGTGATAATCTAATCGTGATGGTGCAATCAATACGGATCATGGATCGTAGTGAGAGAAGGCTTCACGGAAAAGCAGTGTACTTTGGAGTGGCACTGGAAAATAGCAATAGACATGGAAATGCAAAGAGGAGATGAAGGACGAGTATCCTTCTTTGTTTGAAGAGTAAGATTTCGATGACGAAATTCCTAAAAGGCGAAAGGATGTAACGACCCGAAATTCCTAATGTTTGGAAGTAATCAAAAGTGTTTTATGAGTGAGAACTCACGTTGATAGAGATTAAACACAGTAACAAACATGCTGGGAACGAAGTAATTTGAGAACAGAGGTTTCCCAACGCTAAAAAACGCTTTGTCACAAATCAATCCGAGGATTATTAGGGATGTAAAATTAACCCTTAAAGTGGGCGTTATAATTGCAAAATAACTCATAGAATCATGAGTGCTAAAAGAGCGAAAACGGATATAAAGCATGTAATGAAATTCACACCCTATTGGGCGAGCCGACTAAGAGGAAACGGCTGGTCCCCAAGTGCACGACAATGCCACCCTCCAGCCTTGAGATAAAAAAGAATAGAGTCGAACCATGACAGAGGAGTAGGGCGAGACGTTCATTCTCCGAGTTACGGGCAAAGAGCACGGGTTACAAGCCCAAGGTGGGACAAATTGTCCAATACCAACTCAAGAGGAGTCCCACCATGAAGAAGGGCAAAACATGAAAGGGGATGGGCTTTATGGCTCGGGGATAGTAAGCCCATCACTATTGGAGTCTTATAGGACAAGCTAGCATTGGATATTGGAATTAATTAAATAAAAACACTATTTCCCCTTAGTGTTGGGGAGAGACCTGTGGGTGAGGAACGAATGGAAATTCTACACATTCTTCCCCACCTCCATGGCTGAAGAGGAGGATAGTGAAGAAAGGGCTTGTTACTTTCGAGAAAAGAATGGCCTGATATCCTTGGCATTGAGATGGTCATTCAGATCCCGGCTTGTGACGAGGAGATCTTCACGGATGGTGTGAGGAGGTTCTCTGTTTGTAGTATGTTCAAGTGTTCTATGCGTAAGAGTGTCTCTCGAGTGGGTGAGTGTACTCACGGCTGACCATTAGACGAGTAGGAAGAGGAAATAGGAGAGTTTGGATGGAGGGTCGTCTCCTTGGATATGCATTTGACAAGGTGCCTTACGATGGTGGTTTAATGTTGATGTTTTTCACTCGCAGAAGAGGCGGGTAACGGGAACCACATTGTTGGCTGGTCAATAAGGCCATGGGGAGGGACAAGTTCGGTCTCGAACCTCCTAGAATGCCCGTTAAGAGCCTAAAAGGCTGGAATATCAAGCTGCCCAACTCATGCGATGGAAGGTTGTCACGGGAAGTTCCTTTAACGCATGGAGTTAAATCGTGAGTCGGCCGTCAAGAAGGAATCAATCTTGGATTAAGTCATTAGGGCTGAAATGGAAACCCTAGGTTATGCTCTCGTGGAAGGAGCGAACTTCTCATGAGTAATGGAAGACTGGAAAGTTAGTCACGGGATTTGAGTTGGATAGAACTAAAAGGGATCTAATGGATCTGGATGTCACGAGAATTGGCTCAAGGACCATATATTCGACTTATGTGACTGTTTTATGATATTCATAAGTTAAAGAGAGTTTCACGCTTGTACTTTGCTTATGTATTTCATGTACAACTGGTAGTGTAACAAAGGATGTAACGAATTCTGTAATTGCTATTAATATTAAAAGAATTCAACTGTTTTACGCAATTAAGAAAACTTTAAAACTTTTCAGGGGATATCAGAGCTAGGTAAAGCTCGGAATGATAAGTTTGGAGTTTCCGTATGAAAACAAGCCGGTTTTAGACTCGAGAAATGAATGGTGTGTGTACATGCACATGGGGTGGTGAAACTCGTCTACGAGTTTACGGACACTTCTCGGAAACGAATAAGTGACTAGAAATACAATTAGTTTCTGGAGAATACAGTTGTAGGATTTAATACATGTAATTGGATGGGATTCAAGGTGTTTTAGACCCCGGGGCCGTGACAAGCCAGATAGAAGTTGGAACGAGAGGCGCCAAGAAAGTAGCCGAATCTGGGAAATGAAGGAAGGCATTCCTGGAATCTCGTTTTGAGTTGTTCACCACGGACTTTGTGGGAGACTTGGGTCATGACCACGGGAAATGTGGTTGAACTCGAATAGGACAATGTTTGATCCTTAGAGAGAGCTATGGGGGAACGTTCGGAGCTTGCTAGGTAATGGGACGAGTAGTTGTCCTTCGAATATGACTAAGGCACTCTACATTCTTGGAGTGGGAGGGAGACGTCCTTCCCAGGGAATTGAGGAGGGAGTCTCAGTTGGATGGCGTGAATGGGGGTAGTTGTATACTCTCGTGGTGTTGTATCACATGTCTTATTTATGTGCTGGTTGTTGTATTCAGTACGTAAATGTTAATTGCCGGGAATCAGATGATTGTGTATTGTTGAAACAAGAATGGCAACTGCCAGGAATTGAGTAATGGACTGTAATCAGATGATCAACCGTGCTGACATAGATTAAATTAATGCTTGAGGCCTTAGGACTTGTCTTACACGAATGGCGTGAGTTGAGGATGATGATATGTCCGTGTAGTATGGGTGTGTTTGGTGTTGAGCGACCGTATCATTTCCTCATCCTTGAACTGGAAATGAATATCTACCTTTGCCAGATGAAAAAAGAGAATACACGAATTGATGTGCGTGACTCTCCCCCTAAGGATGAGGAACTTATAAGGAAGAGCAAGGTGACACTCATTGGACAGTTCAAGAAGCTTGAGGTGCTAACATACTCGGGGGAAGAGGGCCCGAAAAGGCATAAGAGTTCATTGTTGAACTGGAGAATGCCTTTGAAGTGCTCGGGTACGCGGTCGAGGAGAAGATGATATTAGTCCGACAGTCCATCAAGAATGGAGTGAATGACTAGTGAAAGGCCAATAAAGATGTGGCTCAGATCCTCCACTAAGGGATGCATGGAAATGTGCGCCCCTCCCGCTCGTTCCCGACGGGCCTGCCCAGGCCCTCGCTCTGTCGTCCCGATGGCGACTGGAGAAAGGTGTAGCATGATCCGGAAGGGAATAAAAGGAAGACCGTGATCCTTCGTGCCTCCATAGAATATATGTTTGTCGCTTAATCTAGGTAAGCTAATACGGAGTCGCTAACGACTTTATTTAAAAAATCATATAAAGTCTGAAAAATCAAAGAGGGTTCTAGAATTTCTAATTACTCGCTTTCTCGCTCAAACATGCGAAGAAGAGGTGACGATGCTCTCAAAATATTTCATGTTACGGGTGTTAGACTAATTTGGGTTTACAGGCTTAGGCCCCATTCGGACATTGGACCCGAACACATATGTGATGATCACATGCGCAGTCATATATAATTATTTAGATCAAAGTAGGCGGGGAATGGTGGTGACAGTGGGCATATGCACTTGGCCCCGGGCCCATTATAGGTGGGAAACTATAAAAATCGGGAAGGCCCACACCTTCCCTTATGTACCTTAAATTTGTCGGATTGGGGCCGCTTTAAGGTCCTCGTTCGTTGCAGTTGGGGAAATCCGCACGGTTTATTACAAGCGTCTTCTAGAATTACCCTCCCTGGTGAGATATGTTTTCGAAAATCGTCTTGTCGCATCCTCGAATGGGGAACGATAATGTACTTGTAAATGAAATCAAAGAAATGAAATATGAATGTGGCCAATAAATTCTAATTGAAATGTATAAATCAACTAGAAATACCCGGGTAAGTCGGAATGAGACTTACGTGGGTGCTTTGCACCCTTTGACCGCGAAAGCATTCCGGACGTGAACCGGAATGATGCGGGTCAATTTTTACATGCGAAAAAATAAAGAAATGTACGCAATAGCTAATGAAATGAACTTACGAAAACATAAGTAACAATTCATTTTCAAAAGAACATGACGTTCACAAATCATATCGAGATGAACTTACGAATATCTAATGTAAGTGCGTTATCAAACATGTAGAAAAATAAAGTCAAAATGGTCAAAGCATGAAATGAATCGTAATTCCTAAACTTCAATGTAGTAAAGCGCATTTGAATAAACCATGTAAGAACCATGTAAGAATATATAATGAGAGATTTGAACAGTCACAAAGAATAGAGTGTAACTTTCAACTCCAAGCACGAAATCATGTATTCGATACTCAAAACGAAGCTATTCAAGTTACGAATTCACAATTTCAGCTTAATCCGACATTCCAAACTTAAGATACAAGTTGAAAATGTATACCTCTATCATGCTGGGGAAACTAAACCCGAAGCAAAATAAACTTGTTCTCAACAATAAGACATGCATGACTCCATAATTATGGATTATTAAACCGCCAAATAAAAGGGACAAATAATTTAAAGAGTTTTATGCAACTTTAAATCAGCTCACGTAGTAAATGATCAATGCAAGCATACGATTCACTCAAAATGGCCGGAACTGACACTATTTAAGTATTTTGTTCGAAAATCTTAGCTCAAGACTCAAAATCATGCATGGCTAGTCTTGCTATATACGTATTTAAGTTACTGATCTAGTACAAGTGATTTCGTTCACTTTTGACAAATGAGGGAAAAGTTACACACAAAATACTAACACTAGTGGAGGCTTAGCGGAGACTCACCTTCACTTACCGACATTGCCTTGGTCCGATTGGAGCTCGAATCACGTCCCTACATGTAAGGACAAGTAAGAAGAAGACAAGGACAAGAGAAAGTGTTAGTGTAACAATGGCATTAAGAGGGGGGTGAATTAGTGTAACGATCTTTTAGACTTTTTACAACTAATAGAACCTAGCAGCAGAAAGTTAGATTTCTACAGGTTACAAAACCCTTGTACACAGTAGATCACGAAGTGAACTGCTTAATGAGCAAATAACCAGCCCGAGTCTGATCTAAAATGTAACTATACGGCCCTGAGAAGGTATAGCTTCAGCTATCGAGGTTCTACAAATATGGCTAGCTTGAGCTTGATCAATACGGCTTACTCCAAGATCTGAAAAATACTTGTAGTAGCAGAAGGTTGTTACAGAACCTTGTATGTTTCTTCACTACCAAAAGATGATATGCAAAAGCTAAAAGAATGGAAACAACTCCAGAACCTGCGAGGTTGTTGTAGCGTTAGTGGTTCGATATAGGACCTTTCAAGTCTCTGCTCAGATGTTTGCGTTGTGTCTATTGGTTTGCCTTTTTTTTAAGGTTTATAATAGGTTTATATTAATAACAATTGCCTATGTCCACTCTTCACCTTATAGGATTCAATTCACTATTGAACACTTATAGCGAATACAAGACTGACAGAAGATATAAAATGCTCTTGCAAAAGATATTGTAGTTAACCCTTTGGCTTTTCCACAAACGATGAAATAGCAAAAGGTACCGGGACACTTATGTAGTGTAGAAGATGATGTAGATAGCCCTTCGGCTTTTCTGCTCACAGTAATCCAATGAGTTGTGATCGGTGACCCTTTGGGTCTTGCACATAGATCAGTGAGTAACTTCAGAAACTCTCTAGTTGAGGTTCTGCACTGACGATAGTGACTAACTCCTCAATCCTTGTGGTTGGGGTTCTGTAGAACGTAAGTAGCTCCACGCAATAACGTAGCAGCCCTACGCAGGCAGACATCCCCTCTGTCCAAGGATGAATTTTCCCTCCGGCGGTTCCACAACCTGCTTGGCTCCTCACCAAGACTTTCCCGATGCTTGGCTCCTCACCAAGATGTCCAGAAGCAAACAACACCTGTGGGGCTTCTCGAAAGCCTATAATATGTACTTCCCCTCCGCAGAAACTCCAATGTCAGTGCCTCATCGTGATCCTTCTAGACGCTGCCCTTCTTCTGCTCACTGCCCCGGCAAGTATACACCCCGGCTTCTCCCTAAGCATGATGCACGTCCGCCATCCCACAGTGTAGCCAGATCCTTCGCGAGCTCACTCATGCCCGAAATAGCTCACACCCTAGACACCAGTTTTCTGCACACACGAGCAAACCGGTTACAAAGCAAATGATACCAATACATAACAGATTCCTCCAAACGCGGCCCTTCTTCTGCTCACTGCTCTGGCATTACACCTCGACTTCTCGCTAAGCCTGATGCACATCCGCCACGCCATAGTGTAGCCAGATCCTTCGTGACCTCACTCATGTCTGTACGTCCTCCACACAGGCTACAGCCTTCTTCAACCGAATGCTCAACCTCAAAGAGAACGAAAGCTCACAAGTCTCTCAGGCTACAATGCCGTATACACTCACCTTACACGTCCGCTCAACTAACTAACAAGTAATCCTATCATATACACTTATTTACAGAAAATATAGTAGTTGATGGAAGGCTCTACAAAACAAGGAAACAAAATGTCAGCCAAATAAAATGTTTCCTCATTGTAAGATATGCTTCGTATCACTTAAGAATTAATCATGCCATTTGGTCATGATTGTGCTCATGACCCTTAGAGATAGGGCTTGTAGAAGATTCAGACTGTTAGGTTCCGTCAGGCTTTTATAAATGGAAATAAAATAATCTTGGTTTTCATAAGTGGGTGGCAGACCTTCTAGATACAGACACATGTGGAGTGCGTCCATAGTTAGATGGGTTGTCTTTTGCCATGATTCACACCGAAGCAGGACATGTTTAGATGCTAAAGAAAAGATTAATTGACCATTGGATAGTTCCAGATCAAGCTGTGAAACCTTGCATCGGTGCTTTTCATATATAAAGTGATTTGTTCTCTTAAAGAGAACATATCAACTCACATGGAAATGAATCTTAATCAAAATGATTTTAACCCATTTTAATTTATGTAATATACCATAAAATGTATTTAATTAATTAGATGATCAATTAAATAATTCATGGTAATGATTAGGTGACAGAAGGTACGCACCAGACTGTCCCTGTAGGTTAACCTTCTACAAAGTAGTAGAAGCTTACATTCTACATAGTAGAAGCTTATATTCTCTTTGGCATCATCAAAACCATACTAACAGAAAGGCATCAAACCCATGTCAATGAAGTCAAACTCAAGTGAAATAGACCGTGAGTGTTGGCGCGGAATTGTGTTCCCTACAACACGTGTCGAATTTTACAGTAATTGGTGTTGTCGCCGTAAAGTAAATGAATCCAAGTTGAAAGGTAAATACAATACTGGAATTGAATCAAACAGTACTGAATTACAATGCATGTTGAAAGGTAAATACAATGCTGGAATTGTATCAAACAGTACTAAATTACAGGTTAACACTTACATACATGACGTGAACGGAAAAAACAACAAAAAGGACTTGCAAACGGTTGCAAGGTGTTTCACGACGGTCGGCGACGGTCGAATAGCAGTTATGACAGATCCCTTTCGTGGAATATACCTTTATGGATAAATGGTCGTATGTAGCGAGGATGGAAGATGGTTTTACGACGCTAGGTTCAGGACACTTTTTGGGACGCTTTCAGTATGCTAGGATTAAAGAGAGTAAAATCTAAGTTCTGTTTTTGAATTGTGCTGTGTGTTTTTCTCTGAATTTTTTATCCCTTTTGGATCTTCCAGAATCTTGCAGTTGCGATTATTCAATCAGTATATGATGCTCCTAAATCGTGTGCACGATCTGACTCCTTTTTTTATAAGTAACTCCTATTTTGTAGGAGCCATGTACGTCGTGCTTTAGTCGGCTTCTCTGGGTTTGCCACGTGTCCTGTTCTGCTGACGTTACCGGACGTGGTTTGATGTGAATTTCCTCGAGACGTTACGGGCTCTCGAGTCGTGAGAGGCCAATCGAGTCTCGAGCTGTATGTGGTTTTGACGTACCCTGAAAACGCTCCTCGAGTGGCCTTTCTCTCGAGTAATGCTCACACGGGCTTCTCGAGTAAAGTTAATATTGGGTTTCATGGTGTCTACATGAAGTCATGCCTCTTTGGCCCATCGAGGGTGAAACTCAAAATTCATGTGTTAACATTAATCCCCCCTTTGTTAAACATAATGTGGGGAACTTTATGTTTATCTTTCCATCGAAACGGTTGCGTTTTAACACGAACCTTGTCGAGCAAGGATCTCTTTCCCGCTTCTTCATTCACAGCGCTCTTGGAATGCCAACCATTTCCTTCTTCTCCAAAACCTCACTTCTTTTCGATTTCCGAAACCGTTCTTTCATCAAACTTTGGCCGTTTCTTTGACCAAACTTCACTTCTCGTTATTCATTTCCCTAATGTTTCGACCAAGTTCGTTTTGACCAATACTGCGAACTCGCTGACCCACGGGTAATTATCTCTATTCCTGGCTATGAACCCCCGCTTATGACGCTAGGGACCTTGCTCCCGTCAACTACTTTTAGGGAACATGAGATTCCGAGGCCTATCTTCTGACTACACTGTCTATTCCGGTATGTCACCCTGCATTTTGTGCCCCTGTCAACTGGTTGAATGCAAAAGAGCATGTAGGGTTTCCTCCAGCCGATGCTTCTAGTGAGTGGTGGTTTACATTATGGGTAGAGAAATTAGATCGGAAGTTGCGTTGTTTGGTTTAAAGGACTTGGTTGCCATCTCGAGAAGGATGAGGTCCTACGACACTAAGTCTGTTCTAGCTTCATTCCGTTTTTGAAATTGAGATTGAACATTTTCTTCTTTCCCAAAGGGCCTATGACTGTCACCATAGAAGACGTTTGCTTGCTGACAGGAACATAGTTGTATCTGTATCCACGGCCAAACGAGTCTACCCGAGTCTTCTTTCACGGTGGTGCATCTGTATCCGTGGAGGTTGATCTCAACCATTCCTTTTCATCATTCAGCCGCCTACCCCACGCACCTTCCGTCCATACCGAGCGTCACTCCATTCCGCACCCTTTTCAGTGACGTCCTCATTCGTTTTCGGTTTAGGAATCATCTATTCCTTGCCGTCCCCGCATCACCTTCTTTCAGGAGTCTATCGGGCCCCAACTCCACATATGTCCGTGACGGTTCTCGATCTCGACCTCCATGTCTCCTACCTTGATTTCGGTTTGAGTTAGGACAATGTCGCCTACTGGCATTCCTCGAAGCCTCTCACCCATCCAAATAATGGGAATCTCTTCTCAGGCACGAATATCCCTGGGTTGTTCTCGAGCTCTTCATCGCCTAGAGCTTCTACAGTGAACCTGAACAATGGAGTAACACCTCTAATTCGAGGAGTGCCATCATCTCCATTTCCCCAACTAGTTGGGACTATGGAAGGCTTGGCTCTCACTGCCTCTGCCTGGTGGATTATAACTTTCTCGGCTTCCGGATTCAGCGACCGGTTTTCACAGTTGTTCTTCTCCTGTTTCTCCTTCTTGAGGTCTGCAATGAAACATAGAGACTTAGTTTCACAAGAACAATGATTCTCATGAGCCCGTACAAGTTCTATTTCATCATCAAGCCATATCATCAACTCTTTGTGTAGAGTCGAAGGTATAAATGCAGCTTTATGTAGCCTATCTCGCTCCAGCAGAGCATTGAAAGCTGATGCAATATCCAACACGAAGAAGCCGGTCTCCATCTTGTGTCTCCCGACTTGGAGATTTACCAAGAACACTACCACCTCTCTTTACCCATTGCGAGGAAAGTTACGAACGGAAGGATGTTGATCGTAGCTCCATTGTTTATTAACACCTTGTTCATCCTTACTCCATCAAAGTCCGTAGTGATGTACATGCAATGAATATGTTGCTTCATCCTAAGAGAGGGTTTCTCGAACAAATGGAGCGAAGATCCCTTTGGAAATCTATTACTCGACCTAGGAACCTTACATACTACGCAATTAGTGAGCATAACTCTTTTACCTTCTCTCTAGAAGCATGTAGGTAGCTCGACCACATTGTAAGTCAGCATAGAATCCTTGCTTTCCAGATGTCCTTTAGGGGTCTCTTCTTGTAGGGGTGTGTAATCTATGTAGTCATCGTAGACAACATCTTCCTCTTCTTCACTTTTCGTTCGTGGTACCCCTTCTCGAGGAGCCTCACTCGTCTCTTTTAGACCTGCTGCCATTCTGATTGCGGATCTCCCAAATGCACTCCTACAATTTGCCCAAAACTCTTAACAGGGCGTCCGATGTAAACAACAATTTTTTTTCTCAGTATCATAACCCCAAATTTCCTGCACGTTAGGTTCAATCATCACAACATCAATAAAATTCATTGTGAGATTACCTGTGATAGCTTGATTTCAATCTCATCATTGGTTGACATTGAACTAGCTTCAGGAAGTACACCACGCAACACTTGGTGCACATATGCGAGATGAGGAACTTGCTTGAGACGATTTGCTTGCACTTCTCATAGAGCATCCCTTCCTTGAGAAAGCGAGCAATCTGCGAGCCCTGTTGAATGAGCTTCGGATTGATCTGTACCACTTCTTTCCTTTTTGCTTCAACGGATGCCCTCTCGATTTTGGTCAGCATGGGAGTAGAGACATCTTTTTTCCAATTACTTGTCTAATGCCTGTTTTCGAGCAGTATGCCAGTTTTTTCACGACCGTTCACATGCTCACGCATGCGAGGCCTACTAACCTGATCATCCTCATCATAATGCCTTTGTTGGTATTCACACCCGACAGACCTAGATGAAGAACTCCCTGAAGCATGCTTTGGGGCAAAGCGGGAGTATGATGGGACCATTCCCATTGCTATCTCCTTGAGCTGAGTCAGATCATACCACAAGCTATCTTTGTTCATCTGTAAATACCTGCGGAAGTTACGACACTTGTCCGTGGTGTGGGTGGAATCCAAATGCCAGTGGCAGTGTTCATCATGGATCCCTCGAACAATTGGGAACAGTGGTTTCAACAGACTCTTTGATTCCCTGCAATGTGTTACGAGTATGAGTCTCAGATAAAGTGCAGAAACATCATCTTCATTACTGCATTTAACACACTTATTTTCAGCCTCGAGATTATACATATGGATTATATGCTCCTCGCCAAAGGGATTATCATCCAATATACTCGACTCGTTCACTTCAGCAAATCGTAATTCTTTTGACTCGATTAAGTCTTGAATTAAATTTCTAAATTGTATACATTCTGGAATTGCGTGAGGGAACATTCCATGCCATTTACAATGATTCCTATGTTTCTCTCGATCATTTTGTGGCAGCTTATGCCCAGGCTTAAGATTTAAATGCCCTTTCTAATATAACCAATCAAGATTTTATCCATTTGTTCTATATCAAAAGAGAATTTCTTTCTTATTCGGATTTTTGAGAAACTCGAGCCTTTTTAGAATTTTTCTTCACTAAAGGCTTGCACACTGTTGGTTCCTCTTTTTTAAACTCTGCTACATCAATTTCAACCAAAGGTTTTGCTTGACAATTCCTAACTGAGTGAAATTCTTCTAACAAGAGATTATGGCATTCGGTCGCTCGTCTCGATAGATCATGGAAATCTCGAAAACGTTCTCCTTTGAGTTTCTTTCTTATCTCTAATGGTAAGGCATTTTGTGCTATTCGAGCTGATCTCTTTCAGCTAAGGTTGTTGTGTATTTCAACAGGTTTTTCTTAAGCATTATTAGAAATAGAGTAGGACACTCCCTAAGTAGTTGTTTCATCCTCATAATATCCTCTAGAGAAGTTACTGAATCCAATTTATTAAATGCTTTAAGGAACTGGGTCTGCATCTCGACCCAATTTGGAATTTTATTCGGGAGAAGTCTCGAATACCGGCGAAATGCATCTCTAGTCAGGGAATTAGGAAATAACTTGAGTTTTAACATGTCGTTATTTGACATTTCCCCCATTTGGCGAATCTAGCTATATGTTCCACATGAGTCATTTCATCTTCTCCTGAAAACAAGGTAAAATTAGGAATCCACTACCGTCGGGGTATCTCTGTTGCTCGATCTATATATTCGGGAATTGGACTCCTATACAGGTGTATTTCTTCAGTCATTCCACTTGGAACCATCTGAGCTACGACTCGAGCAATTTGTCCACTTAAGTTGAGCACAATGTTGGGATTTGTTTTGGGGTTGACCTCATACTCTTTATGTTTATAGTAAAAACTCTTTGTTTCCTTTTGACGACCCTAGGGGCGAATAAGTTGGATATATATTATGTTCAAGTCCACGAATGTGGGATTTGCATTCTTGCTAGACTCATGCATTGGACTTTTTGAACTACCAACTCCATAGACTCCACTAGAATTCATACGATGTGATTCATTATGCTTGTTATAAGAGCTTCCATTAACCTCTTGTTTTCCAGCAGCCCTAGCATCTCCCATTAATGATTTTTCTCCTAGAGGCTCAGTCTTTTTCTCGAATCTATGACATCTATTAATTCCTGGAGTTTCTCATCCATTCGCATTTCCAATTTCCTATGACTTTCTGCTAATTCCAATTTTAATTCTCTTATAGCACTATCAAACTCTTGTTTAGTTGTAAAATCATTAGGTGAATAACCAAGCCCTGGATTATTCAAGGGGCCCTATGAACACATCCTGATCTTCCTCATTTTGATTTTCATTGGGATCCCCTATTTCATTCGGATCAACCTATATAACATTCATTTTGGTACGAGGCATCTTTCAAGAAATTTTGCAGATTTTTAATAACTCGATTCCCATTGTGGTAGGCACAAATGTGTTGGCGTAGAATTGTGTTCCCCGCAACATATGTCGAATTTCGAAGTGATTTGTGTGGTTGCCGTAAAGTGAATGAATGCAAGTTGAAAGGTAAATACAATACTTGAATTGAATCAAACGGTACTGAATTACAGTGCAAGTTGAAATGTAAATAAAATACTGGAATTGAATCAAACAGTACTGAATTACAGGTTAACACTTACAGACATGACGTGAATGGAAAAAACAACAAAAATGACTTGAGGACGGCAGCAAGGTGCTTCACGACAGTCGGCGGCAGTCGAACGATGACTTCGGAAGATCCCTTTAGTGGAATCTACCTTGATGGATAGGCAGTCAGATGTAGTGAGGATGAAAAACGGATTTAGGACGCTGGGTTCAGGACGCTTTCAGGATGCTGGGATAAAAGAGAGTAAAATTTAGGTTCCGTGTTTGAATTGTGTTGTGTTTTTCTCTGAATTTTTTACCCTTTTTATATCTTCCAGAATCTTGCAGTTGCGATTATTTAGTAAGTATATGATCTTCCTAGATTGTGTGCACGATTTGACTCCTATTTTGTAGGAGCCATGCACGTTATACTTTAGCTGGCCTCTCTGGATTGCCACGTATCCTATTCTACTGACGTAACTAGTCGTGGGTTGATGTGAATTTCCACATGATGTTACGGGATCTCGAGTCGTGAGAAGCTATCCGAGTCTCGAGGTATATGTGGTTTTGACGTACTCGGAAAACGCTCCTCGAGTGGCCTTGCTCTTGAGTAGTGCTCACACAGACTTCTTGAGTAACGTTAATATTGGGTCTCATGGTGTCTACATAGAGTCTTACCTATTCGGCCCATCGAAGGCGAAACCCAAAATTTATGTGCGTAAAACCAAGGTATGCCTATTCGTACTCGTAGAAATTCCCGTTGGTTTCACATTAACCCACTAAAATGACATCGAAACAAAATAGAATAGATGAAGTAAAAAATAATACAAGCCAACCGTGGATCTGATGTAGCATTATCAAAAATGAAGAAACAAGTAAACCACCAGTAATGTTGTAGCATTTAAACAAGACACAGCTACCAAAACTAACGGAGACTTGACTAGTCTTAGGAAGCAAAGGCTGCACGACCAACATCAAACAAAAATACGTATTCAACTATCTATCAGTAGGAAATATTAATTATTGACGAAAATAGATGATTTTAGCAAGGTTGCAAATCGGACAAAAGTTAAAGTAATTAACCAAATTATAACAAATATCTCATAACATAAGTAATTAACCAATTATCAAATATCTCGTAAGAAATTCGGGATAGCTAGCAAATCAGATGAAAACCGAATGAACTAGCTGACATATGACAACATGATCATGAAAAGTTTATAGGTGCCGTAAGACAACAACCAACAATGAGATTGGATGACTGATCGATAAGATTAAATAACTCAGCTCACGAAAAGCGTAACCAATCACGAAACTAATCCAACTAAGTGATAAACTTGCTGATCAATCAAATCCATACCAAATGGAAGCTAGTTAGGAGTGAATCTGAATCAAGTTAGCGACTGGATTGCAGTCATGTGAACAGATTGAAGGCTGAATTAAAATCAACATGAAACGGCCAACTCATGAGCTGAAAATGAACAGGCAAAGACTAGTTGTTTAATCGAAATAAGCATGAACAAATCCACATCTAAGTTGAGGCAACATAACTCGTATAAATCAACAATAAGATCGAGACAAAAACAGATGGAACTTGCGACAGTATCCAATAACGCATTATTGATAAGGATATTTAGACAATGACAGCAGGAGCGCTACGGTAAGAGGAAATACACACCAGAAAGATACGAACCAGCAATGATGATCATAGTGAGACACGAACTAAAATATGATTGCATCAATCGGATGGGAGATGAGGGATGTAAACCAACAACTATGGTGGATGAGAAGCTCAATTAGTCAAGAAATCAAGAAAACGGATCAGCATAGATGAATAAACCAACAGGGAGACTAGCATGTATAAGCCAAATAAGAAGTCACCAACCGATAAGATCTGGAGCAGATTAAAGGAAATAAAAGCTAGGAACAAAATCAATCGTGAACGAATGATTTAGCAGGAACGACTGCATTGCAGCATCACCAGAACAAGGAATTCATGTGTGGCAGCCAAGTTCACAGCGATCAGATGTGGAGAAACATTAACAAAGCTAAAAAAAACAGATAAAGAATTCGCTGCCTAATCAAATACGATTAAACAATCCACAAATCATGTCAAAAGAATCGAATCGGAACTTGATGAACACCTATGCGTTCATGAGCAGATGCAAGAGTTATATAAAAATGCAAGATGTTCATTTAGCAGGTACAAGATTAAGGAGTAGTGTCGGCTGAACTTCATTCTGGTCAATTTCAACTCTGGTGGCGGCGGAGGAGTTGGCTCCAATAAGTTTCTGCACGGTGCCAGCCATCTTTAATAGTTATGCGACCATGGGGGAGTGTAGCTGGGGGTTCCGAATGAGTCAAAGAAAATGAAGAATGAGGACTCCGTTGAAGCTGGAATGGTAGTGGCGGCAAGACGTTGGCTGAAAACGGCGGAGAGCTGCTGGAACCGAGAGCGAATGGAGGAGGGAGTGAAGGTGGGGGAGTGGCAGAGGGAGAAAAGTTTGTTCCTACCCCTTAACTGGATTCCGTTTTACCCTTTTTATACTCTTCTGGGAATGAACTAGGCGTGCTTGGAAAGCTTGAGCCAGGGAGTTTACGTGTGTGATTGGGGGATGGCTTTCTGTTTCTTCTTCTCCTATTTTTTATAGTCTTGTAATCCTTCCTTAAGTCCCCGAATTTGCTTTTGCCTTTCAAATCAGTCCGACTTCATCAGTTGGACAAAAACGAATAGAACTTCAATTTATTCCTAACTTTTATTAATTCTTCAAATTTTCCCAGCTTTCTAACGAATAGTCTGTTTATCCGAAATTCATAGATTAGTCCCCAAATGCATTAATCCGAATTAAAAAGATTATCAAATAATCGAAAAATATGACAAAAAATAGTATTGAGCATAAATACTTTGCTTTTCTTTTTTTGTTCCTCCATTTATGTATATTTTTATATTTTGGATGAAAATAAAACTAAAATATGAAAGTAAAGTTTCCATGGATAAAAATAAAGAACTTGAAAGTATGATGAAGAATAAAAGTATAACAAGAATTAATTTTATGCAAAATTAGTCCGTCCAATCATGTTTAGGGAAAGTAGTGAAATTAAAAATGTGAGTCGTAAAAAAATTTCAAACTACTAAAATTTGCTTTAGTAATTAAAATGATAAATTTAATCGAAAATGAAAAAATAATGAAAAATGTAATTAGTTGTATGTAACTAATTTGAAATTGATCACCTAATTATCCATAAGGATTATTTTTATTTTTATTTTCTTGAAAAATTCTATAATCTAAACCTACTAACACTTTGATTTAGTATTCTGATGTTGAAATTCTTGGTTAATTAAATTTTTTTATTTGTAAAGCAACTCATGGAATATTGAATCGGGATTAACCTAGTTCAATCTTCAAAGTTTTGAAAATTTGATTTGGGGTATCTACAGTTTGCCCCTCTTTATGGGAGAATTTGAAACAATTTTCTCACAAACACCATCTAGAGACCCCAAATCGGATTTTAGTATTTGTCTTTGGCAACCTGTATTTTGGGATCTCATCCAAGAACGTGTTAGTGTTAAAAGAAATAACATGTCATGTGGGAATGAAACGGATGTATTCACGATATTCATGTATATCATGCTTTGTTTATGAAATCTTTTCAGGGAAAACGCTTCTAGACGGGGTCAGTAAAGGTCTTCCTCACATTTTAGAGGTTCACTCGTGGTTGATTGAACCTGGCTTGATTATACTCGAAAATCCTTTGACTTGGATGCTCATGTGCCAGTCGAAGAAGTCTTGATCTGATTTATGACGTCGGCTTTGGCGTAAGACCCGTCATAGGAATTTTAAACTTTTCTATTTGAAAGGAAAAAGTCAAAGAGACTTCGTCGGAAACAAACTTGTTCTACAAAGGCTTCCCCGCTCAGGCATATTTTCTCTCATTTGAACAAGTTACCATTCAACACACTCCTCTTGAGGATAATGTGACCATTCACTAGGGTAGTGAAATTCTAATTTTAGACAGATCTGTTAGTGATATTGTTTGAGAAAATCCACCGAGGATGAAAATCCCATTGTGAATTCTTTGGTTCTACTAGGGGAATTTTGTTTTGAACACCTTTGCTCTTGCAACTGACTTGTTGGCCCTGGTTTTTTATTTTTGCTCTTTCGATTTTTTTTTTGCACTTTTCTCCTGTAGGACTTTGGCCTTTGCGCTTTTCTTTTGCTCTTTCCTCATTTTTTTAACGATCCGCTGGGGATGTTTATTTGTTCTTTTTCTTTTTCGCTTTTTAGGGAACGAGACTTCGTTGATACTCGTCCTTAGGAGCAGCCTAACTGGTTTCACATGTCCACCGACATTATCTTTCCGTTGACCCTTGAGGAAGGTTTGCCTTTTAGAGCCGATTGTTTCACACTTCCTACTACAGGACTCCTTTTGACCTCGGCATGTGGTTGTCTTTGGACTAAAGGGTAGCAGTATTTGTGAAAGCCCCATTTTGGCTCTAAGGGTGAGCAATGGTCGATGTATTGTGTTTGAGATAGAGAAGAATATGCACTTCTTCATCCTGGGTTTGAGCATCATTTGTCAAGAGATTCTATGCCCAATCTTGATGCTTGTTTTTTATAATTCCTCACAGAGTTTCGGATAGGGTTTGCCTTCCTTTCCCCACTCCAGAAGCGTTTACGAACTCAGTGGGGAACGATGATATGACATTTACAATATAAATGATATGGAAATGATGCAAACTCACTGTGTGGATGATGTTCATGTACATCCATTGGTGGCTTATATTGCATCTTTGTTGGGGTTTTATGAACTTCACTTCGGAAATTTGGTAATCGCTTCGGGCACGATCCAGGATATAAGGTGCTCATGTATCTACAGCGAGGAATAAAAATCGAGTGAGTTCATGTAACCCGACTCTTGTTGGGGAAATAAACCAATGATATAGTTGACTATCCGTTGGCGAGCTAAGGTGCGGATATCCAGATTGTTGTTGAGAAGAACATGCTTGTATAATCAACTTATGTTGGGAATGTGATATAATCATGTAACCAATTCAAGCTTGAGGAAATGAGGAGCATGACTCCAACTGGGGAACGATAAGAAATTTCATCAGGGAATAAAAATTCCCTTTCACGTGATCATCCTTGGTGATTACAAAGGCAATCTTGAAGTTTTGGTTCAAAATTTTCCACCCAACCGCCCACGCCTTTGTTCGTAATGTAAGGAAGCTCACGTACCTCCACTCACCGAAGGGCGAAAACAAGTAAGCTCATGTAACTTGTTCTGATAAATGAGAAAGCATTGATTTGGAAACAACACTTCCTTTCATGTAAATCATTGTTTTGTTGACAACGAAGGCTTCTACAAGATTGCTTGGAGTTTTTACCCAAACACCCTCGCCTTTCGTTATCTACCTAGGATGCTCATGTACCTATGAGACGAACGCATGGTAAAAACAAGTGAGCTCGTGTAACTTGTTTTGCAGAGAGAGTATTAATCTTGGAATAGTACTCCCTTTCATATTGTTTCGTCATTGCATCTTCGTTCGAAGTAATCAAAGGGTTGACGAAATTGTTACCTTTGACTTGTATCTGTCACTAGGAATGATCGTGTACATATGTGATTGATGGACTGAAAACAAATGAGTTCATGCGACTTGCCCTCATTAAGGTAGAAGTGAAGTTTAGTCATGCAACTTAATATGTATGAAAGGTGAAGTAGTGTATTTAATACTTCCCTTTTTATGTTATTTTGTCATTGCATCTTCGTCTGAAGGAATCGAAGGATTGACAAAATGCTACGAGACTTTGTCTTGAAGCTTTGCCACCCACCAACCTCGCCTTTGTCCATGATTTATGTGCTCTTCATGTGAGGAACTCTTGTACCTCCAATGAGACAAAGGGAAAAAACAAAATCAGCTCATGTATTCTAGTTTTGCTTGATGAAGGGAGAAATGATAGTGCGATTCTCCCTTTCTAATGTATGTAGGCAGTATTCTTTTCCTCAGTCGACTCCTTTGGATTTAAAGAAGTGAACTAACGAAAACTGTTTTGTAGCTTTGGCTCAGAACATTGTCTGCCTAGGGAGCTCATGTGTAACGACCAGACTTTTTATGGGATATAAATCATATCTATGACTCATATTTAAGTATAGAATGAGTAATTAATATGAATACTTGAGTATAAACAATGCATGAATACACATATGTGTGTGCTAGTATACGGTACAGACCAAATAAGCGTTCTCCAGACGCCTAAGATAGGAAGTTCTCTGATCGACCCGGAGTCGTCCCGAGGTGATAGAGGAAGTTGATATGTACGAGGACGAGGTTGACATGTATTGGTATCGAAAACGACATGTATGATGTCGAGGTTGACATGCATGGTGTAGAGAATGTCATGTATGAGTCGACATTGGAAATGATCGCGAACAGAAAGTTTGGTGTGACCACATGAGAAGAACACACGTGAACAGAAAATCTGGTGTGGCCACAAGGAGATTCGGTGTGGCCACGCGAGACATTCTGATGACATGTATGAGTTGACCATTTGGAATGGTTAAAATTGGCAGAGCAAGTCACGGGTTGACATGTACGACCTTAAGGGATGACATGCACGAACACTGTTCAAAATTTATTTAGTAAGCTTTGACATTTATCGGCACATTTACTTTCCCCAATTCCCCAAATCAAATTTCCCCATATAAGGAGGGAAAGGGATAAAAAGGAATTCATTCTCGTTTATCCTAAGGTATTCTAAGGGGAGGGGACGAAAGAAAAAAGTAGAAGAAAGGAGGCAAAGGGAAGAAAAGGGGAGAAACCGTTAAGGAGGACGACTCCGAATGAAGGAGGAAAGAGGAGAGGAGAGTTCAAGGCGCAGATAAGGTGAATACCTCCGCCCTTTCTCTCTTTCCATGTGTTTACCGGCCATATCACTTGTAGCCTTATGAATATGTGTTGTGGCGTGTGTATTTGATGTGATCGTGATGAGGGAGAGTGAGCAAGGTAATTACGAAATCACGTGTATATATGTGTATGTATGCAGACGATGGAAAAATGTGGATTCCATGGGGAAACAATGGAGTGCAACAACTGTTACTAAATCTAAAGTGATTGAGACAATCTATGCGTGGGCGTGTGATTAATTATGAAACGTATGATATGTTGAGTATGGGGAATGGTTTTTGATACGTGAATGATATCAATGATGCGATTAAAATGAGTTGGGAATATGCGTTGAATGAGGGGACCGGTTGATGAGATTCCCGCCCTGGAGTGCTTGTAATGAGGGGACCGGTTGATGAGATTCCCGCCCTGGAGTGCGTGTAATGAGGGGACCGGTTGATGAGATTCCCGCCCTCGAGTGCGTGTAATGAGGGGACCGGTTCATGAGATTGCCGCCCTCGAGTGCGTGTAATGAGGGGACCGGTTCATGAGATTGCCGCCCTCGAGTGCGTGTAATGAGGGGACCGGTTCATGAGATTGTCACCCTCGAGTGCTTGGAATTAGGGGAGTGGTTGATGAGATTCCCACCCTCGGGTGCATGGAATGAGGGGACCGGTTGAGACATTTTCGCTCTCGTAAGAAATGATATATCTGGGTCGATTGAGGTGATAATATTAGAATGTCGGCAAAGAACAACATTGTAAGTAATATCCTTTAAACCCACGGAGAGTCAAACACTAAGAAACATCATCGAATTAATTCTCTCAAGCAAACATATGGATCAAATAGGAGTTAAAATAATTTGGGGATTTTCTAACCGACGAAAATTAATTTAAAAGGAATCAAATGAATTGACTCGACAAAAAGAAATTCGTTGGAGTCGGGAGATTGTTTAGACAAACTTGAATAAAAGACGAAGTCGGGGTAGGGGGCTCATGGAGGCCAATGGGAAGGAATCGACCTTTTGGGGAGTGGAGCTCAACGTTGTGGGTGAGGAGTGGGTTGTTGCTGATCTCCGAAAGATGGCTGAGGCTGGGGGACAGACTGTCAGTTGCTGTGAGAAAAGACAGCAAGGTTGCCGCTGAAGCCAAAGAACTTCACAGTTGTTCTCCTCCTACTGCTGGTTCCGGGAACACAAATCCTCAGGATAATATGACGCACTTGTGTAGCGTGGGTAGTTGTCTATCTTGGCTGAAAAAAAATGTCTTTGGTGTCCTCATGTATGGTGTGGTCTCACGCAGGCTGCAAAACGAATAAAAAATAATCAAGAGTAGACCGATCGATTGAAATCTTCAAAAATTAAATATGAATGTCTCCCAATTCCAAAGTCAATTGAACTATATAATTTATTTAAATAAAATATACGTTTATGACTTCAATTTTGAGCCAATTTTCTTTTTGTTATTAACTTAGTTTGTTATATAATTTTGTTACCAACTTTTTTTATTTATTTTGATTTTGGCTAATCTTGAATTTTTTTAGCGAACCCAAACAAGGCCTTAATGTATTCAGACACGTGTTGTATAATAGTGGAGTTTCAACCTCTCATTCATTTGCCTCATAATTCACTTTACCCGTAGTAGCATCCCCTAATTGAACATCATCCGACCTTCATCGATTTTGCGTAATTTTTTACAGCATCAGCAACTATCGTCCAACTTCGGCTTCCAATTTACTTGATTTATCTATCAAAATTTTAAAATAAAAAAACATATGAGAGGTTTCAATACTATTTCCCATTTTTAATTTTTTTCGGTTTTAGTCTATAAATGAAAATTGCCTAGTAAGGTTTATTTGGCTTACGCACCACAAAATTTCAAGATTGGCCAAAATTAAAATTAAAAAAAAATTTAGTGACAAAATTATATAACAAACTAAGTTAATGACAAAACATAAAGTTGACTCAGTTGATGTCATAAATTGATATTTTGCCATTTATTTATCCAACGTTTCAAAACTTTCTCGATCTCCTCGAATATTTACTTCATTGTTTTCTTTATGCAGCTATTGAGGGTGTGCCTTACGGACACCAAGGCACGCATCCGATTCAATGTTCTCGGGATAAAAATCAGAGATACATTATATTCAAGATTTATTTGGGTTCTCGAATACCAAAGCCATTTGAAGACGGCTTCGTACTCACTAATGTTCAGCATCAACGGCTCGCTAAGTTCATTGAAAACCAAATTTAAAACAGCATCGTGATGTACAAATGCTAACAGGGGAGCCGTTTTTTAATAAGAGCGAGAAATGTTACAAACTCCGCTCGTCCCATGCTCGGTTCTCACTCGAATTCAATTCGACATAAAATTATTGAGGACCTTTAATAAATTTGTGATTGTTTACATCTTCGCTCAAACAAAATCTTTAGCGAACTATTTTTTTTTCTAAAAGTTTTAGCTTTATCATTTTTTTAAAATGACACAGCATGATTTTTTCCTAAAACCGAGCTCCAATAAACTTAAGTACTTAGAAAAACACTTTTAACGTCTCCCTTTTCTTTGTAATATGCATTCGATTTAGTAATCCATAATTTCTAAAACTAAACGAATCTCTATAGTTTTCTACCTTTAACTTAAAATAATATAGTTGCGACTCCAACATGTTTTCAACATCCTAAATGTTTCGGGTTCATTCAAGTCTTTCCATTTTAGATGGGTCCAGATGGGGATCCACCCGCGATAGATTTAGCGACTCTCTTGGGGACACTTGGGTGGTTTTTTAAGAGAATCAGGGTCAATAAATCTTTTTCTTTCCACCGAAAGTGTGGGTACCTAGACCTTATGTGGAGTGTGTTTGCGCTTTACTTTTCCGATGGTTTGTGCTATACATTTAATGAATCGCCTTAAAACCAAGGGACACCTAAGTTTAAGGGAATACTTGTCATATGAGAGAGGTCGTCTACTTTTTAACATGCAGTGTATGCCAACTGACCCTTTTGTTTTAGGTGAGTCAAAAAGCAGTTTTGTTTATCTCCAACAGGTTACTTCTATGTTGGCTCGGTTAGCAAGGGACTTTCTTCTCTGCATAATTAAATTATTCACGCATTCACAATTATAATTTACGGGCAATGCTTCTTGTTTCATTCCAGGTACCTATAAAAAACCTGATAGTTTTGTCTACCTGAAGAATTCATATGTATAACAACGTCAAATTCCAAAACTTCAGCCAGACTTTGTTATACATATCACTTTCAAACCATCTGACTTTTAATAACACGGTGTATTCCTTCCACTTATTATCAACAACATTCAAGGAACACATGCTTCCCATCATGGAACACAAGAAAAAGGCTCGCATGACTCATATACTCGGGCAAGCTCTACCCCACAAGAAATCGACATGCCTTCAAGAATGTTTATGCAAATGTTGATCTTGTCACCTTCAAGTGTGTAAGTGCAACGGGTGTAACGTTCTAATTTTTATCATTCAAAAATTAAATATTTATTGCGTTTATTTTATTTGCCTATAGGTGTTAGAATTGGGGCAATTCAATAAAACTTCGCCAGCAAATCATCGTTGCTCAAACTTGGGTTCAACTTCATTGGAAGCTCAAACTATGATAAGGGAGTATCATTCCAATTTTTCTCTCCATTCAACATTAATAATACTCTTTGTTGTTTCTCTTCAAGCTCTCCAATCAGGACGAGCACATCATCAAGCTATGGAATGACTAAAAGTTCAAACTCATAAGATGGGGCAACACACTTTTCAAGTCAACCACGACAAGCTTTTATATGCTACTTGTCTACCGAACAACAACGCACACTTTAACTGCAGCAACTCCTTCGAATTGGTCTACGGAGCAAAAGAAATTTTACCAATGGAGGTTCAAATTCCTTCTCTACGTGCACTCTAAGAAGCAAATATGGTGAAGATGATTACATTTAACATCGTCTAGCTCATTTGGATCTCATCGAAAAGATGTGACTGGTGACATTAAAATTTAGTACAAATGTTCTAAATAAATTTATTGTTTTGTAATTACTAAAACATTACTAATCATAATTAGTATAATGTACAAACATGTTCTAGTACATAGTTTGTACATTGTACTAATTAGAGCAATAAAAGTTTTGTACATATTAATATAATTTTAATTAATAAAACATTACTAATCTTAATTAGCACATTGTATAAACCATGTAGAAGTACAATGTTTGTACATTGTGTTAATTATGATTAGTAATGTTTTAGTAGTTACAATTGTACTAATATGTACAAAACTTTTACTGTTCTAATTAGTACAATGTACAAACTCTATACTAGTACACGTTTGTACTTTGATATTAATAATTATAATTGTACTAATTTCGTTTGTACAAATGTACTAAAAATTTTTAAAATTAGTACATTGCGGGTAATGTTCCGTGGGGGGACGTTAGCCGTTTCCCTTTTTGGTATGTCGTCGCTGTTTAGTTGAACTCCGATCCTTAACATTTGCAGGCAATTTCTTCAGCATGGCATTACCAAGCCAGCATACTAGGCAGATCACTAACTGGAATCTGTTGGGGGTTCCTACCTTATGCACGATGGGAAAAACATCGTCCTTTGGCCTGAGGTTAAATTTGCAAAATCATCGTCACTACCACACAATTAAGCAATTATAAATTCGCATGTCGTAGTAGACTCACTTTCCAATAGGTTAGTAAAGACATGAACTTCATGACGAATAAATCGCAATAGAAATTTTTTCAAGAAGTCATAAAAGTTGTTTAAGAAACCATGCTAGGACCATGTATTGAGGTAGTCAGATGCATAAACGTTTTCTGGTTTAGAACTAGCGCGGGACATTGCTGGGGTAAATGCATGACCATAAATTAAAGTCTGGTATTTTTGCTTGATTGGCGATTTTCCTTTATCGTTGTCCTCTAAGATGAGCTTTATAGTTTAACAACACAATTGTGCAAGTCGGACCTGCCATGGAGCTTTCAGGTCCTACCAACCACAATGTTGAGAATGAAAATCTCTCAGGTAGCAAAGTTCGTGAGTTGTAATTTTCAATGTGAATTTGCTACACAGACCGGTACATATATATGGAGGACAAGTAGGAGTTGTATAGGGTTTGGATCAAACTCAACAGAAGAGGTTAAAGGAATGCCATCTCTGTAATATAATCAATCCCATCATGGATCATCGTAATTAAATTTAGGACACGAAAACTGCGGAAAAATTTCTAACTCACAAAAATTTGAAAGTTTCATAAAGCTTGCTAAATTCTTACGTCGGTTTATGAATTTTGATAGAAATTTTTAACATTAAAGAGAGTCTACTATATTTTGGTAATCAAGTCTTGGAGATCATTTTGGCTTCGCCACTGCTAACAAATGACGACATCTTCTCGGCTGTATACCGCTTTTCTAACTTGGGAAAATCAAACTCAAGAAGTAATTAGATAAAAAAGGGTGGGTGTGAGAATCTTCTTTATTTATTTATTATTTTATTCCGAAGTAGTTGAGGAAGAATCGAAGTTAGGTTCAACTTGGTCTCCAGACTTGATGCGATCTAAATGGAAGGACTAAAACTCATCCAACCCGACATTTAACTCCATCCGAGAATTCCCGGTAACTCCTTGACTGAGCCATACTTGGCGAAAGATCAAAAGTAAAGCACCAGGGCTGCTATATTAGAATAAAGCTATCTTTTAACGAACTCTTCTTGATTATTAGTTCCAATTATAAAATTTCCTTTTTATACCTCTAACCTCGATTTTAGCTCACCAGCAATGCGAAACTTCATGGCTATCAAAAAGATACATTCACATAAAACTTCAACGGGCCGAAGCCAATAGAGGTCCAATTAATCGACCGAATTCGGAAATACCCAGGATGAACAATATCAGTCCGAATTTGAGTGGGATAGATAAGAGAACCAACCAGGCTTTGATTGAAGGTCTCCTCTTTCTTGATGAATTCTACTCTAAAGCCCATGCAAACAACGATTTATACGTACCCACTTTAACACACCTTGATAAAAGCCCAGAAATTACCATAATTCCAATTATTGTAATCACCGACAAGATCAACAAACAATGTGGAAAGCTGGCGGTGGTCTGGGTCTTCCCCTCCCTTGCTTGCCTATGACCGACGGAACACCACTGTTAGCGTTAGGGCAAGTGGGAGAAGGGACCTAGTACCTGTTAATATAAGGTATGTTGGGCACTTTCATCACCGGCATATGTTAACACATTGTGCCTACACTGGATGTCGTCCAGCCCACATCAATCACAAACCGAGATGCCGCAAAAACTCAAATAAAAAATCACATAAATTGAATGAGCTATTATGCATTGTCTCATATATCGTAATACAACATGTTTTGTAAAAACTGAAATCAATAATTGACTATAGCCCAACATGAATTTTATTAAAAAAACTAAATAAAATAATAAAGGTAAAAATAAAATTTCAACATTCTCCCACTTAGGCTATTATCAATTACAAAGCTTTAAAACAAACATTTTACTTTTGAAAATTGACTATTGGGCTGTATACGACAATGGCAGTAACAAAACACAATATACGAGACATCATCTCAAAGAAACAACCACGACCTTCAATACTGCTAGAACTGAACCATAGCGATCGTCACATCATTTAACGGTGTTGGACATCCATATTCACAAGCGCCAGCAACGCTAACGTCAATTGGTCGATGTGGTGGTGTAGCAGAAAATAACATCCTTTAAAGTGATCTTAATGATGTTATTTTCAGTAACCTTATGCCTAAAATGAGCTAGAAAGACAATGGAGCAAAACTGCTCCGTAACATATCTCATAAACCTTAATGCTCGCAAACTGCATAGTGCTTTATTAGAGATAAACTATATTGACAAAACCGTCATACTCAAGACCAAGCATTAAGTCTCAACATTTTCTTTAATAATCAATTAACTCTGTAACCTTTATATTTCTCTAAATTCGAAGTACACAATCCGTAACCTTTCTACTTCAGAGAAATTAGAGTATTCATATGTGACTTTAATGCTTTAGAGAAGCCAGAAGAAATAAATTCCCTCCGTTACCTTAATGTTTCACAAAATCAGAGAAAACCCTCTCTGTAACCTGAATACTTAATGAAACCGGAGTAATCATCCGTAACCTTTACACTTTCAAGAAGCCGGATGAAATCAAGCATATTTGCCACCTTTACATTTCACCAAGGTCAGAGAATAAACTATACACTTTCAAAGAAGTCGGATAAAATTAAAACTGAACACTACTGCTCTGTATGTCTCAAAACATATATCTCGATATAACCTTAATGGTGTCACATGAGACATACAAACTCGACATAATCATTGTACTTAAGATAGACACCAAGATTTTGATAATCTCAACCATATTTACATAATAAATGAGGCAGTCAATGATCATCAAATCCGATAATCCACATGTACAAAGCATGTATCCAACATGTCTGAAAAATAATCATGTCTTTCAAACAAGAGAGAAAAGCGATGCTCCCACTAACCAAGTAAATAAAAATAATAAACCACGTACTATAATATTAAAAGCCAACTACGCTTCACGTGGTATTCCCCTTGGTTAAAATTCAATCAATATTGTATCCACAACACAACAAATAATATAAGTGCTTTTATGACTTCATCTATTGTGTCATTTTCAAAACAACACCCCTTAATTAGCAAGAGTGGTGTACGTAAGAAACCTCAACATCCAACATGACAACTCAATATAACCTTATGTTGGACCATGCTTTAATGAGCCTTAACAAAAACGTCCACTAATCAAAATAATCAAATGATTAAGTTGAGGAGCACCCACTGATCTAACATATCATCAAGAATTCAAGAGCTCCCACAAGTTTATTAGAACACAATACTTAAAGTTCTTTTTTTTTCTGTTATCATCAAGCACTAAATCAATTTTGTGCTATTCAATCATCACTTAACTTGACAGTCGAGTAATTACATTCATCAACGATATAATCATAAATCAAGTGTCGTGCAACTAGCACAACACACATCACATAAGAAGACTCCACGGATCTCAACAAGTGAGTCGCTTTGGCGACCAAACACCTATAACATCATGTGAAATTTCTCATTCCGGAATGCTTATTTTTCCTTCCCACCAAACTCGACAATAGAGTTGAATACTAGATAAGATTTCAAAACAAATTACATACACTTTCAATTAGTGTAACATATCATACAAGCTGATTTCATGGATCTCAACGAGCGAGTCGATTTGGCCACCAATCACTCGTATCATCATGTGAAATCTTCTAACTCCGGAACGCTCGTAAAATCTTATGTTATAACTCATAAACAAATAACATGACGTCATGAAAAAGGTCATGAGTAACCAATTCATATCTACTCTAATAAATAAGTTTATTCAAGACCTACACATTGTTGTGTAAATTAAAATCAAAGAGACCGTAAATAACCCATAAATGGTGAGCAATTGATAGTCTAGTGACCATCAAATAGAGATCAATATACTCGACCTCCTCAAAAACACTCGACATGCACCAAATGTTAGATACTAAACACCTTTGGGCAAAATGGTCCTTACACCGGTACATTCAAGTCTCCAAATATACCCTCAACAAGATCAAGACAATCTCACCTGTCACTTTAAGTTAGCCACTTTGGTGGCCAAGCACTCAAAGCTATCATATTTCTCACTCGCTGAGAACATGTGTGATTGTGAGAAAGTTTCAGCTGTCACTCTGGCCGAGCCACTTTGGCAGCAAACAACCAAAGCACAAATATAAAGTAACTCACCAGAATGCACGCGCCTGTTACGCACCTCGTCTGCCACTGCAAACGTACCACTTTGACAGCCAAACGTTTACAGCACAAACATGGAGAAACTCCACTTGTTCACATAATAATGCATACAAAATATTTTAATGTATGCCAAACCAACAGATTACATAAATATTTAACAGTTACCAATAAATTAACTACTGCATTTATGATTTAACAAGTCTCAGTATATATATTATTCAAATAACTTGATCATCATCATATGCATAAACATATTTTCTCATTTGAGAGATCGTTCATCAATTTAACTATCTTTTTCGGCTAGTAGAAGATGATCCAACACCAATAGTCAAACTTGAGTAACAAATCTCATTATCCAAAATAATATAGTGGGGATCCAAAAATGCTATTATGTGTCCATTGATCTCTTGCACACATATTATTCCATATGGACGGACATGTATTTAGTTTGACGCGTTCTTATGCGGTATTCAAAAGCCTCCCATACTCTTTCAAAATTAAAATAAATATGACCAAAAAATCATGACACACATGAAGGCTTTTCTTTTCAAATTATCTATTCATTAAATTTTACGCCTTGGTTATTTTCAAATGGATTTTCTATGGTCTTGGCTTAATTCCACCCTTATCTCCTTAACTCTCAGACCAATTGGACTGCACACTTGAGGGTCAACTATGACAAGAAGTAATTCCTACACTTTTATTTATGTATTTATTTTATTTTACATCAAAACATCTTCTTATAATCCAATCCCTTCTTAGCCATCACTTCCTCCATCGGTCTTGCTGTCCCAAATAGGTTGCATTATGGGATTTCGACCCTTCAGCCAAATTCTCAATTGTACTCCTGTTAGAATGGCAACAATTCCCATATTTTATGCCGAAAAGACACCTCCAGGGAAGGACTCAAAAGGCGAAGCCGAATGACTCCACCAGAGAAAGGTTGCTACGACAGCAATCCAAATCTATTGACTTTTATATAAGTTTCTAAGAAGAGTAGCGAAGGGAGGCGATGGCAGCGAGGGGAAGTAAAAAAGAAGATCGGAATCAAAAGATTATGGAAGAATCATGGCACAGCACCACCCCTGCAGTAAGATTGCGACAATGTGGTACTTGCGTCGGCGACGTAGCTGGAGGAAGAGTAGGAAGGGGTAAAAGGCGAAGGAAAATTACTGCTAACACATTTCTTATGAAATGGGTCATTAAAATTAGACCCACGTGGGTTTCATTTCAACTCGGAGAAATACATTAGCACGACTCAGAAACCCAAATCCTTCCATTTTTCCGGGATAACTACTATATGAATTGGGTAACCTAGAAACCATAATTCCCAGAGGTCAACAATAAGGGGGAAACAAAACAAGGTCAGGAGCTTATCCGGTTATGAAAACAAGAGATTCTCGTGAGATTCCTGAGGCTAGATTATAATTTTGTTTTAAGATGCTTAACGACAACAAGAACTGGAAGATGTCAACTATGGAGACAATGAACGGGAATGCAGGGAAGGGAAGACTAAGGAAAAGGACACAAGGGAAAGCAAACCAAACCAATACAAGAGCCGCTAAGTATGTCGTCATTGCCGATGTTGTCATCGTCGGAGACTCTGCATCCAAGAACGTCTCTCTTTTATGATCTCCATGACCTTTCATCGTCAACTCATTGTCCGATCTTAGGAACAACTAAAATGAAGGATGCTCCCTCAGGAAAACAAGGGGTTCTTTACTTATAACTAGACGAACAATCATATGTAACTCTCCATAAAGAGCCCCATCACCCTTCTGGTAGGCTAGAGAATTCCCTGACCAAATCGGAAGCAATACAGAAGCAACCCGGTATCACGAGATAGAGGAGAGAACGAATAAACAACTAGTTGTTTTCATGTCTTGCGATTGTGACCAACATGTTTGTCAAGGTTTATTCCAGAAATTCATTCAACATAAACACCATAGACAACTTGTTAGCCTTACACCCGGAACGTACTATCATGCTCTTATAATTTTGAGCCCACAGAAATATGAACAACATCTGTCCTAAAATCTTAGTTTGATTCGATCCAATCCAGAAGGAGGTCAGAATATCTTTCATTGAAGGTCATCTTCCCAAAACTAGGATGACCCATATGTTAGATTTAGGGAATCTAACACATTTGCCCAACTTGATTACACATCAGCAAAAGAAGACGGCATGGCAGCTGGTAGAGAAGGTCGAGGGAACCAACTCCGACCCGTCAAGACATCCTCAATAGGAACAAAATTACTGGGTTTAGTTTTGAAACAATCAAGCTTTCTAAATTTTGCCCCAGATGTTGTCGAGTTTGATTTGGTCACAAGGACAATAAAAGTAGAGTCAATTATCTGGCAATTACTTCTAACAAAAGATTTTGAATGGATAAAATAAAATCAACGTATCAGAAAATCACAACTTCTCCTAAGATCATGCCATCTAGAAAATCATAACTTCTCCTAAGATCATGCCACCTAAGAAAGTTCCCATCAAACCAAAAGAGGCATAACCCATTTGAAACCGGGAAAAGAAACAATCCCCAAACATAAACTCATAATCTGCGTACAAGGGATTGACACAGGATTAGGGTCAAATCGGCGGTTTGGTTTGACTAGAGAGTGGTAAGCCCCGTGATCACCACAAGAGAATATTTAACTTTGAAGGACCATAACTGCCAGTAGAAATCTTTCTCCGACTTTTTCTTACACCGTCAAACACTTCATTGTCAAACCCGAGCAGACACAAGATATCCTAATCAAACAAATTTTCACAAGAAAGGAAAAACCTAACCATCGATCATAATTGAATTACGGATGCTCTGATACCACATCTAAGAAAATAAATCCAATCTAGGATCACCCTAATCAAATTTATGACACGAAAACTGTGGAAAATTAAAATAGGTACCCACTTTAACGTACCTTGATAAAATCCCCAACTTTACCATATTCCTAATTATTGTAATCACCGACAAGATCTGCAAACAACGTGGAAAACTGGCGGTGGTCTGGGTCTTCCCCTCCCTTGCTTGCCGACGGTTGATGGAACACCATTGTTAGGGTTAGGACGAGTTGGAGAGGGGACCTAGCATATGTTAATATAAGATGTGACGGGCACATTCATCACGGGTTTACGTCAACATACTTTGCCTACACTGGATGCCGTCCAGCCCACATCAATCACAAACCGAGATGCCACAAAAAACTCAAATAAAAGATCACATAAATTGAATGAGCTACCATTTATTGTCTCTTATATCATAATACAATATGTTTTGTAAAATCTGAAATCGGTTATTGATTATATCCCAACATAAATTAAAAAAAACTAAATAAAATAATAAAGGTAAAAATAAAATTCTAACAATCTCCACGTCATCATTGTTTCTTATTTGAGTGGAGCAAAATAAAATATTTCCTGATGTTGCCTATGAGTTTCAAAAATGGTAAACATGTTGATTGCATCGTATTTGCTCGCAACTTGTACATGTGATGGATTGTTTCCGTGAGATGTTGTTAAGAGCTTGTTAGACGAAGAGATCAAGTCGGAGAGTTGCAACTTTAACTGGAAGGGGCGCACATTAACCCCAACCAACTTGTGAGGAGCCATGATCTTATTGGCACATTGTCCTTTCTAATATTCAAAATAAATGCGTGGAAGTTGATCATCTGTAATAAAGGGAATTCAACATCCAAAAGTACTACTTAATACATGATACAAACTCCAATCAGTGTGTTATGGTGTGTATTGTTTAACAATTTGATGAAGGAATGCAATTAACTAATAATTTTATTCATTTTCCTTTTTCCATCTCCTTTTATTTTCATTTCCTTAATTTTAAAGATGAATGGGAGAAAAAGGCATTCCACTTCCTATCATCAACTTCATCCTTGAATAAAACACACCATTTCTTTAAACAATTCACTTACTAATAAACTTTTTTTTCTCCCTTCTGATGCGGGACGGTTCGGTTGGTCAACGACAAACAGAACCAAGATGGCAAACGATGTCAGGTGAGGGTGATAAACTGGAAAATAAAGGATAACGACGCACTAGCCTTTGGATTCAAGCTAAGCCACCGTTGAAGAATAGACGTGCCCTGCTCGTACCGTGTATGGATACAACAAAAGCACCATCGTATTTGGACTTGGGATTGAACGACACCACGACCGGAAACAGCTACGCACCACTGGTGTAATGAATACTCGGCTAATCTCGCCACACACGGATTCCACCGAGTGATAAGAGAAAGAGAGACTCTAAGAGTTTCTGGGGGTAAATTTTCAATTTCAAGGTAAGCTGTCCTTTCGGGGTTACAATGCAAGGGCTTATATAAGCTTCCCGGGGAAAGATAACCAGGAAAACGGAATAAAAGTTACGGAAAATAACAGCAGAAGATAAGAAAGGGACACATATTATTTTCTCCCGACAAGATCTTAAAAGCTAGTGGGCATGGTAGTGGAGCAGGCGTGACCCTTGGGCTGCAAGTTGTCAGATCTGAGCCGTCAGACCATAACCGCCTATTGGTTTTCTCGTCGCTTCAGCTTCGTTCGCCCATCACTCGAGATGCCCCTAAAGCCCGGCCTTGCATGTTCTCGAGTTCCCTGGACTGGAGTTGGAGTAGATCTCGTGACGACTCCTATCTTCTCGAGTTGATGACTCAACTCGAGCGCTTAAGCACCGTTACGGTACTTTTTGTCTCTATTGGTCCTCTCAAGTTAGTCTCGACTTGGCTTTGCTCAAACACACTCGCATCATCCTCCCTTTGCTGAAGAAGATTTGTCCTTAAATCAAGGGGCTCTTTGTCATCTTCATACGATGCGAAATCTTGGACGTTGAACGTTACTGGAAACCTCTCCTTCTGCATGTGAGCCCAGACAAGACCCCCCGGTTGGAATACCCACTCCTTTCGTCCGCGATTCGCCTTGGGCTAGTACTTCTCATTCTATTGCTCGATAAGGGTTCGAATCTTTGCATGGAGCTTCAACATCTCTTCCGCTCTTTGAACCGCATCCTTCTCGAGAATACCCCGATTAGGCATTGGCAGCGATTCGACGGGAATCCTTAGGTTGATACTATAAACCACTTCGAACGGTGTAGCTCGAGTTGTCGAATGAGGGGCTAGATTATAGGCGAACTCGGTTTTCACGAGCTTGATATCTCAATCCTTTTGATTCTTCGACACCATAGGCATGTTCATGACCTTAGTTTTCCCATCTGTCTGCGGATGGCAATTGGTGCTGAACATCAGCTTTATTCCGAGTTTGTGCTAAAGTGTCTTCCAAAAACACCTCAAGAACTTGGCATCCCGGCCCGACACTATCGACATTGGGACCCTATGTAGACGAACGATCTCTCGAAAATAAAGATCTGCTTTGTGAGAAGCATCATCCGTCTTCCTGCAAGCGATAAAGTGAGCCATATTTGAGAAGCGATCCACATCAACCATGATCAAGTCGTTCTATCGTTGTGTTCGGGGCAATCCAAGGACGAAATCCATGCTCACATGCTCCCATGGACGTTCAACTACAGGCAATCGTTTGTAGAGACCTTGGGGCTGGACGTGACTCTTTGCACATTCACAGGTTGCGCAACATCGGGTCAACTTTTGTACGTTCTTAGACATTCGAGGCCAGTAGAAATGCTCATGAAGCATCTCGAGGGTTTTCCCAATGTCTTGGTGACCAGCGAGTCCTCCTCTGTGTAACTCGAATGAGATGCTCTCAAATGGAACTTCACGGGATGCACAGCTTAACTCCTAGAAATAGAAATCCGTCCCCCAGATTTTACAGATCATGGGCCTTCTCCTCGCACGCATTCTGTACTTCTCCAAAGTCTATGTCGGTTGAGTACAACTCCTTTAACATCTCGAACCCGATGAGTTTCGACTCTATTCTAATCACCATATTTGAGTTCCTCAATAAAGCATCCGCTGTGATGTTCTTCACACCCGATTTATGCATCAATACGAACGTGAAGGATTGAAGAACTCAAACCCACTTCGCATGTCTCCGATTAAGTTTCCTTTGTCCATTGATGTACTTCAACGCTTCATGATCAGTGTGAAGGACAAACCCCATTGGTAGTAAGTACCGACTCCACGACTCCAAGGCTCGAAAAGTCGAGTTGAACTCTTTGTCGTAGGTCGGGTAGTTTAGTAGAGCACCACCCAACTTCTCACTAAAGTAAGCGATTGGTCGTCCCTCCAGCAAAAGCACACCACCAATGCCCATTCCAGAAGCATCACACTCAACTTAGAATACCTTCTCGAAATCGGGAAGAGCTAACACAGGTGCTTCGCTCAAGCGGTGCTTGAGTTGTTGGAAGCTCAACTGAGCTGCTGTCGACCACTTGAAGGTCGTTCTTTTCAAGCACTCAATCATAGGGGTCGCAATAGTGCTGAAATCCTTGATGAATCTCCGATAGAATGAAGCAAGCCCATGGAAACTCCACACGTCGTGAGCTGATTTGGGCGTAAGCCAATCCCGAATAGCTTGGACCTTGTTATTATCAACTCGAATGCCTTCTCCTGACACAACATAGCCCAGAAAGACTAAGCTCGACATCATGAACTCACAGTTCTTACTATTTCCATACAATCGTTGCTCTCTTAGCTTCTCGAACAACTGTCGAAGATGATCTAAGTGCTCCTCTTCGCTGCGACTACACACAAGATTGTCATCGAAATAAACGACAACAAACTTTCCAATGAACGGACGAAATACTTGATTCATCAGTCGCATGAACGTGTTGGGTGCGTTGAAATTCCAAATGGCTTGACCATCCACTCGTAGAGACCAAACTTAGTCTTGAACGCATTTTTCCATTCGTCTCCTTCTCTCATTCGAATCTCATGGTAACCGCTCCTCAAGTCTACCTATGAAAACACAGTCGATCCATACAATTCATCAAGCATATCATCAAGTCGAGGAATAGGAAACCTGTATTTGATGGTAATTCGATTGATCGCTCTACTCTTGATGCACATTCACCACGAGCCATCCTTCCTGGGAACGAGAATTGCTGGGACAAAACATGGGTTAAGACTCTCCCGAACAAAATCACGTTCGATGAGTTCTTCAACCTGACGTTGCAGCTCTTTCGCCTCGTTTGGGTTGCACTTATAAGCGGGACGGTTGGGCAACGATACTCCGGGGATGAGATCAATTTGGTGCTGCATATCCTCTATAAATGCGTCCGCAAATTCCAGAAGGAGCATTTGAACCTATGGAGGTATGGCTGAAGCATGTTCTTCTCCTTCTTCGAACAACATGAGCAAGTAGATCCTCCTTTCGCCGCGGATCGGTTGGGTCAACTCCCCTCGCGTCGAGCAGGACTCTTCCTCGCTTGACTGTCTCGCAGTCGTCATTGATAAGGGTAGAAGGGTGTAATACCTTAAATTTTTCTATGCCTCGAAAAAATCACTAGTTCTTAAGAGGCATATATAAAGGGCCTAAACCCAAGTCAAATCCATTTTTCTATCATATCAAGCCTATACATTTAGCTTATCCGCTCACTTCATTTTACAAGCCCAACCCTGACAACAAGTTCGTCATTCCAGTTTAGCCTCTCCCGACCTCGAGAACAAAGCGGGTGTCCCTTTTCGGGTGACTCAACCTCTGGACGATCTCCTCCTCTCCCCTATACGTGACAATAGGACCAAGGATATTCGGTTGCGGCATAAAAGCAAATCCTCTCCAACGGTCTTTGGCATTCCGTACGACACCCACTGATGACCAACAAGTTTTAGGGGCTCACTGCTACACTAACGATTTTTCATTATTTTCTCTTTTCCCAAATAACAACCTCTACTCCTTCCCTAATTTCGTCCCTGCCTGGAGAAAAACGCGACCAAACTTTTCCTTCCCGATAACCACAGCAGACCTTCCGAAGCTCGACACCTTCTGGACAAATGCCCCAAGGTGGTACCCCTGACTTCCTTGCTGCAGCAGCAACTCTCAGACCCCAAAGCGGCAATGGCAATCTCGTCTTCACTCCAGCAAGCTCCTTTCGCACAAGCAGTAACCGGTTCTCCTAACAGCCGCTCCCAACGGCCATTAGTTCCAAGGAAACCCCCTTTGCGAACTCCTCAACGTCCATTTTTCTCCTCAGGCTATCTCGAGGCGAGGTACCCTCGGTGAGACCTCCTCTCACTTGTTCAACTCATTAAACGAACACCCATGACGTCTGTTTCCCTCTCCGCATTCTGTCCATTCATGTTTTTGTGTTAATGTACATGAACACACCATTATTCATGAGTTCGGAATGGTCCGAGGCTGGGAATCGCGAAGTATGACGTCGACAGTCCACTCCTAGGGACGCCGCTGTTCCGTCCGGCGATAGAATCGAACTCGGTCAGGTCCATCCTCTTCCTTACTGTCGTCCCATCACGTGGATAGGTTGTGCACTTGAGTCGGGTGTGTAGCCCAAGTTACAGTCGAATAGCAGAAACGTTGTCGTAGTCGACTAGATATATCTTTAGTTATACAGCTCCGTTTATCCTGAAACTAGTTGGAATAGTTGCTTCTCTGGTCTTTCTACAACTTTTACATTTTGAACGTTTTCGTTCAAGGTCATCTTGACCGAGTTTTCACCCATCAAAAGTCGACATAAAGAACGCAAGGGTTCTTTCATCGCCTCGAGATGCAGCTCTAAACAACAAGGCATAACTTTGTCTTCAGAGATCAGATCGACCCAAAACTAGTTGGGTTAGGTCTCTCTCTTGTTGTTCTACAAACTCTATGTTTTGACATTTTTTTATTTCAAGTCATCTCAGTCGTATTTTGGTCCGTCGACCGTTGACCAGCAGAATGCAATGGTTCTGCGGTTGAGTGCAAATGCTGACTCGGTTGATGGGGCATAACTTTGTCTATATAGGTCAGATCGACCCAAAACTAGTTCTGTTAGGTCCCAATCTTGTCGCTCTACAACGATTGTGCTTTGGCATTTTCGATTTGAGGTCATCTAAGTCATGTTTTGGTTCACCGACCGTCGACCTACAGAATACAACGGTTCCATGGTCGAGCGCAAACACTAACTCGGTTGATGATGCATAACTTTATCCACAAAGATTGACCTCGCGTGTATCCAGTTGTTGTACCAATTTAGCCTTGTCAATGACTTCTCCTGCATATTCACAGATAGAAGCACCCGCTCTCAAGGGATCCCATGAACGCAGTCCCCAACCTCCATCCTTGGTCATGAAAACCTCCAGCCGAACCTTAAGGCCGGTTTGCGAGACTCTGTTTTTGCAGTTAGGCTAGCAAAGGCATCAAGGGCCGCATTCATGCAGTACCGCCCTCCGACCCAAAAGAATCCCATTACCCGTATAAGTAAACGGACCCCCATTTCCCTGAATGCATGAACAATTTGGTTTGTTGGGTTTGTACTCATGGCAGTCACAACTGTGAGAGGTCTCAACTAAGATGCAGGACATGAAATACCACAGAGAGTAGAAATAGTTGAAGTAATCGGGCCCTTTCTCGTTGCTGACCTCGTTTACAAGCAGCATAATCGAGATCTCTGCCCCACCTATGAGATCTGCGACTATCAGACCTGGGCGAGTGTTGACTAGCTATTTCCACCTTTCGATAGTTTTCCAAACTGCAAAGGCAACTGGTTGCCCCTCTATCTTGCCCAATTTATACTTGAAGGCATTGACATTGACCTTTCCCTTCTCCGACCATAATTCCTGAACGGTGTAAAGCCCATCATACAAGTAGACCTTAGAATTTGCAGCCAAGGCATCTTTCATGCCCCGAATTACTCCAACCCCGTTTGCACCGTGCAGACTCCTTTCAAGAGAGAGTTCCCCCTCACAAGCATCTGATCGGTAGCTTGCTTATATTTGGAAGTGGTTCCTCTTCCCTTACCAGTATAGATCAACACATTGCCATCACCAGTATTATCAACATATATCCCAGATGAAACAATGCTCAGACATACCGCTTCATCCACAAGGCCATCCCCGATGTTGGCATATTCAATCCCTCCAATAGAGTGAGCATGCATGCAATCCCACCACACTCAGCTCCATCCTAAAGAAGAAAATATCACTGACCTAAACACCAGGGACAGCTCCGATCCTCTGACGCAAGTTGGTTCTAAACCCTTTACTTATCATAGCATTTGCAACCTTCAAGTCTGCTCGCTTGATCTGACCCACAGACCCTTCTCTTGCATCCTCCAATTGACTGAGCTTCCGCCTAAGCCCATCAAAGGTCATTAGAATAAAGTCTACCAGCTCTTCGTCGCCATCATCACTCAAGCTCGAATTGAGGGGGACAACATAATCGTTATTAACAGGGACCCAGTCCTTGCTCCTTGCTTCTTACGAAGCCGTCCCAGGAATTCCCGGTTCGTTGTGGCCATCATCAGCCTCATCCAATTCACTGGGGTCTCTATATGCCCTGAGGGGAGTCCGGGTTGCAACAACTTGTGCACCCTGGGAGACAACAAAAGGGTAGGTGGTTGAAAACCCCGGAGGGTGAGAGCCATTAGCGGGGACAAGAAGAGGAGGAGAGATGTTCAAGTACGCCGGGAAGCCTAGTTTAAGAGTGTGCAGCGGCTTCACGTCCAAAACCAAGGTCTTATCAAGATTCCCTCGCATTCCCAAAAGCCCTTCACTATCGAAATAAATCCCTACCAGCCAAAGGGATCGAAAACCAACCCAGTTGAATCGTTCGGATGACAGTGCTAGCCCTCAGTCCTCAAGAAAAATATCCCTTGAATAATACCCCTTTCAGGACATAGTCCGTTGACACGACAGAAAATCTTGCGCCTAACTTAGTAGTTGCCCGTAAAAAATTCATTGTATCAGCCCATTGAGATAAATAAAGGACAGGAATCTGTACTAAGTCTACGAGAGGTAAAAGTTGCTAAGTCTACGAAAGGTCAAACTGACTGAGACCGCCCAGGCGACTCCCAAGTTTACCAAGGTCAAATTGATTCCAAGATTCTAGGAAATTAGTTAAGAGAACCTCGACTCGAAATGATACTCTGATAGAGAAAAATCTGCAGGACGTGACACATATCCTGAGCGTATCAGATTCAGTATAAAGTAAAGAAGATCTTCGTTAGGAGGAGGACAATCATCTAAGGACAAAAAGTATATTGATTATTGACAGCTCACTGCTCTCAGCCTTCTAACGTCCGGTTTCCAGCCTTCGTCCAAACAAGGATGAGCTCGTAGGGCCCTTGGTTTCCAAAGTCATTTCTTCCATCGTCCACACCCCCGTCCATCACAGCACCAGAGTCCAGATTCCACTGTTCAAGTCTACAAGCTCACGACGTCAGCAGCAAGTCTACAATGCCATCACCTTCCAAGTTTTTAATTCTTTTGTTTTTTCATGGTTGTAAGCTTTCTCAATTGATTGTAAGATATCATTTGATATTGTTAATTAATTGAATTCATATGTTTTCATTATTGGCAACCACATCCGAACCCCAGTGAGTGCCCGTGCCAAATATTTTCTGATGTGATCCGTTTCCGATGCGAACACGTTTTTTGCCACCACAGTGGGAGTCGAAAAAATTGACCATTTAAAATGATAAGGAATACCAGGAGCTCAAACCCGCAGGATCCCCCCTCCATCTGATGGAAAGAATCAGGGTATGACAGGATTGCTAGTTGAGGGTAATACGGCTCAAGGAAGCCAGGCTGTGACCTCTCAGCCCCTTACAGCTGTGCATACACCTTCTAAGTTCATATCGAGGCTCGAGTTTCATAAAAAGTTGCTGTGATATGAAGATGAATATGGAAGATGTGCAGGGAAATCTGCAAAATCTGCAGGAGAGACTGCAGAATATGCAAGAGGAAAATACACGCCGCATGACCGAAATGTGAAAAGAAAATATGGAAATGCGGGAAATGATGCAAAGTCTCCTTAAGGCGGCACCTAGCCCAAAACAGAGCAATCTTGTTAATCAAGATAATTTTTTCATGGGAGATGCTCGGCGCGCGATGACTGAGAAGCGAGTCGTGTCTTTCCAAGAAGGTGACACATGGGGAAACGCCAATCAAGGAGACATTGATATATACAACAGAGAAAAAGTGTCCCCTCACAGGCCTTCCTCCTCTTTGTCTCCTACGTCTTATAGGCCGGTCATCGCATACACAGTGAACTGGTTGGACGAGGATAGTGAGATACCGAGTGAATTGAATAGAAATTTGAGTTATTCTCCTCTTCATCATCGCGACAAGTCACATTCAGAAGAGGTACCACATGGAGAAAATCCAGTTTTTGGGGCCAGCAAGGTGGACCCGCCTCGTGGGGATAGTTTCTACGCGAGGGTCCCAGCTAACGAGCAGCTGTTCCATGCAAACAAGTAATATACCCCTCCTGTCAATGAGATTGTTCAAGGAGCCATTCTACCCCCAAATTATGATGGATTTAATCAGCCGGTGCCACAAAATTTGAGAGAAGTAGTGGCTCAGGTGGTGGAACAAATGGTACCTGGGAGTGCCGACAAGAGGACATGTGTCTTTACAGGAGCCCGTACTCGGCATATATCGACAGAGACTTTCCCCTGTCTAGAGGTATCGGGTCCCCGATTTCACCCACTTTTCAGGGGAGGATGAGATGACCCCATGAAACGTATAGCTCGTTTTACCCACCAAGCTAGAGATGCATCTCCTTATGATTTTTGGAAACTGAAATTGTTTCCCAACTCGCTGACGGGAGACACTTTTTCTTGGTACGCAAGTCTACCTCCAGGATCAGTTGCATCTTGGGCTGAAATGCAATCTGTATTTATGAAGGCATTCGCCCGACTTGACACACCTATGTCGATATTTGAGGTTATGCGACTGAAACAAGCAGCTGGAGAACCTCCTGGCAGTTCTTGATGTGCCTACGCAAAGCCCTGCTCCGTTGTAGACTTGCTATTTCTGAAAGAGATCAGTTAATGGTTGCATTAAATGCCATGACCATTCCTATCAGAAAGAAGCTACAAGGGGAAAGGTTTAGCGATTTTTATGATTTAGCCATAAGGGTGACTAAATACAACCAACTGTTAATGGAGGAGGTGCAATCAGCTCGAGCGTATTAGGTGGAGCCTAATAGTCTCGAGGTAGATATGGCCGAGTTCGTAAAGGGCGAGGCTACCATCTATGACCCATTGGCGAGAAAGAATACAAAGGCGAAAGTGTCTCAAAAATCTAGCATGGAGAGGAAATATTTGTTTGATATAGATAAAGCGGAGCTGTCTTTGATTGGTTACTCCAGTGAAAACCAGGGCATAAGGTGCCCAGACCGAAAGAGAGAAAAGCAGAAATTATTCTAAATGGCATGGGTCATTCACGCATGCTACGAAAGATTGTTTATCATTCAGAAATATATTTCAGGATCTTATAGAGTCGAAAGAGTTGTGTTTACCTGAAGTAGACGAAGTTATTATGGTTGACGATATACCTTTCGATGATGAGATTGCCAGTCATACATTAGATATCTTTGATACTGATGTTATTGTGATAGAAACTAACTTCGAAATCTCTGCGCAGGAGGCAAAGACCCCGATAGAGACCATTGTTGCGAATTCTTTGTTCCGGCGTTTGGCTGACATGGGCGTGGTCACCTGGTCGGTGAAGGGAGTCGCCAACAATGTGTTGGTGGCATATGGACAACACGCATACCATAAACAGGTGTCACACCTTTAGAAAGTACTTGCAGAACAATCAGGAGGATTCCAGGTACGACCTGCACCGCTTGAAGAGTTGGCTCTGGGAATGGTCTCCTCTGCATCGCGGTTTTCCCCTACCAGCCTAAAGAGGAGACAGACCCTAATCAGAAGCTCCCCAGGTGTAGAGCAGAGGCCTGTTGTTCGGGGAGGACGAGGTGGTCCCCATGGTCGCGGAAGGGCAAGAGAGGTGTCTGGCCAACAGATCCGTATCCTGGAGCGACCTAACTGCCAGCTGGATTTCGATGAGAATCGTATCCAGCGAGGGGCAGGACAGGAGCCAGACAAAGCATACATTACAAGCGAGTCACGACCCCGAGAGCCATGAAAGCTAGACATGCCTAATAAATCCTGCAAGTGGTGGGCCCCCATAAAAGATTTATCAAGCAAAAGTATGAACCGCCCAGAGTGGATGTGCAGGCTATCCGTGCTGGGCCACTAAAAGCTCAATTCCTGGACAAGAAGATGCTTTGCCGGAAATGTAAATTGATAGCTCAGAACAAAATTCTTGTTTCCCAATTGTGCACCCCTTGCTGCGTCAACTATTTCCTCAACCTGGTAGACATGTCATCGGAAGGAACGATCGTCGTCGGACTAGTCTAGTCAACCCCTTCAAGTATAAATGAAACTTGTGGTCGGCCTTGGTCACAACAGGTGTCGACCGCACGTGCGGTTACTTGGTATGACCTAGTTTCTGAGAATTTTGTGGAGGTAAGTGAATTTTCACTTGGTTCTAAGAAACCAAAGATGGTTAAAGTGAGTAATCCTTCAAAATATGATTGGCAGAATGCTACTGGCAAAATGCCTTTACCACTGAGAAGGACCGTAAGAGAAGGGAGAGACGTCTAAGTCACTTCATTAAGAGGCCTAGGCCTACTCCTTCGAAAACCGCTTCTCCCACCAAAGGGACAATGAAGGAGTTGAACGCTGAGTTGGAACGCGTGGAGTCTACAGACTATTCGGGAGAACCAGGTTCGAGCTATGACTACCCTCTCTAGAGTAGAGCACCAAGTGATATTGAAGGTGAAGGGAAGCCTTTCGTGGACTGGAACACCCTTACCTTGCCAGCGGACTTCACAAACAATTGCAAGGAGGAGTCTTCAGGAGGTAAGAATCCTCTTCCTCGGATAGCAGGCTGTCCACTTGGTTTTCCTGTTACATTGGTATAGAAAGTCATCTTATAGTATGAAGCAGCATATTCACTCTTTATACATTACTGTCGCCTTTGATGGAACCGTGGTGAGTAGGGTCTTAATTGACAAAGGAGCCACTATTAATGTGCTACCATTATCCAAATTTAAAATTTTGGGGTACAACCCCCGGAGCTAGTCAAGACTGATATGTCCGTGAGTGGCTTTAATGGGAGAAAATCCGAGTGCTTTGGAGTGTTTTCGGTGTACCTGGGAGTTGTACGACAGGAAAAGGAGACTGCTTTCTTTGTCATAGACACAGTCCCTACCTTCAATGAGCTGCTAGGTCGTGACTGGCTACACAAAGCTGCGGCTATTCCCTCTACTTTGCATAGAGAATTAATGTTGTCGTTAGATTCCGAAAGTGAGATTATCAAGGCTGACGAATATTCATGTTGTGACAAAGGGATTTTGCATGCAAAAACAAGCAAGACGATCAAAGACCTTACGCTGGAGCAGAGGTACAAGTTGGGTGATCCTACTATCGGCCCTCTCGGACAGCCGTCTGGGAAATTCAATTACATCGTTTCTGATGGGACGTCGCATCCGGAACCTGTGACTGGCGCTGCTGTTATACCAACTCTTAATGAAGGGAATGTGAATGATCAGAACAACCAAGATGGAGTCAAAGGAAGGTTCGAATATAAAATTTTGAAGAACCAAGGAGAAACTACCATGGAGTTAGAGCTCGATAGACTCCTAAGAGAAGGGACATTTATTCCGTGAGAAGGAAGTGAACGAGGCGGCTGCAAGACTTTAAGGAAAGCCGTCCTTGTTGTTGCATGCCATCCATGTCTATGTTTTCAATAAAACCAGAGTCGACTACTGCGTCTAGTGCGTGTAATAAATCAGTTACTTCTTGTTTAGGTGAAAGTGAGGTCCGAGAATTTTTAATGATGCCTTGTGATCCGCTGACTAGTGTCAATTCAGGAAGCAAGACTTCTCCTAGGTCTATTTTCATCAGTTCATCAGCTAATAAAGATTTATTTGAAGCAATTCAAAAGGTACTTGTAGAGTTTAAGGACTATTTCACGTGGGACTACACTGAAATAATGGTCTTGATCGGAGGCTCGTAGAACATACATTACCGATTAAGAAAGACATCAAACCAGTCCAGCAGGCACCTAGACGAGTGACTAAGGAGGAAACACAAATGGTGTTTGAGGAAGTAAGAAGGCTCTTCCAAGCAGGGTATATAAGGACGTCCCGGTATACAGAGTGGATTTTTACTATTGTGCCTGTTATGAAAAAGAACGGTAAAATTAGGGTTTTTATTGTCTTCAGAGACTTAAACGGAGCAATATTGAAAGATGAATACCCCGATCGCGGATGACCTTGTGGATAAACCTGTCGGACATCAAATCATGTCCTTCATGGATGGTTTTTCAGGTTACAATCAGATCTTCATTGCGGAAGCAGACGTGAATAAAACCGCATTCAAATGTCCCCTCGGGATCTTCGAGTGGGTGGTGATGCTATTTGGGTTAAAGAATGCTGGCACCACCTAACAGAAGGCTATGAATGCAATATTTGATGCCTCCCTTGGGAGAAATGTAGAAGTCTATATTGACGATATAATTGTTAAGTCTACGGGAGAGGATTTGCACATGGAACACCTCCGTAATGCCTTTTTGAAAATGAGAAAACATCAACTTAAAGTTAATCCCTTAAAATGTGCCTTCGGGGTTAAAGCTGGACATTTTCTAGGATTTTTGGTACACCAACGTGGTATAGAGGTCGACCAAAATAAAGTCGGTGCCATTCAGAATTTGGCTACTCCACGAACCAAGGAGTTGTAGGCTTTTTTGGGAAGAATTAATTATCTTCGAAGATTCGTAGGCAATGTAGCAAGAAAAACATAAGTTTTTTCTACTCTTTTGAAAGGAAAAGGTGAGTATATCTAGACTGCTAAACACGAAGAAGCTTTCAATGTTCTTAAGAGGTACATATCGAGTCCCCCCGTGCTGGCACCTCTGCAGTATGGGAAACATTTCTTATTCTATGTAGTAGCCAGTATGACAACTATTGGGGCTATGCTTGCTCAGACAAATGAGAATAGCCAAGAAAGAGCTGTGTATCATCTTTCAAGATTACTGTCACCGATGGAAGCAAGGCACACTTCCAAAGAGAAATTGTGTCTTTCAATATTCTACGCAGTTGTGAAACTAAGGCATTATATTGGCAACAACGATGTCTACGTTCTCACAAGATCCCCCATAATCAAATATTTCTTCGAAAGCCCGCTTTTAATGGGACGGATTAGTAAATGGAGTTTAATTCTCTCACCTTACGATCTGAGATATAGACCTCAAAAATTAATCAAAGGCCAGGCGTTTGCTGACTTTTTAGTTGAGCATGATCCGGCATTGTCTATAGACCAAGAAGAAGAAGGTGAAGACACCTGGCAGGCGTGGTTCGATGGTTCATCTAAATAGAATGGCAGGTGTGGTTCGATGGTTCGATGCCTGCCAGGCATCCATATGGTAACCCCTATAGGGAAAGATATCAGGCTGGCTTTTCGGCTGCGAACTATTTTGACAAACAACGCCATGGAGTATGAGGCATTAATAACAGTGCTTAAGGAACTCATTTCTTTAGGTGCAAGACGTGCCCTAATTAAACGAGATTCTCAATTAGTCATTAACCAGGTAAACCAGACATGTGCGTGCTCTGGAAGACTTCAGCACTACCTTGAGTTAGTAAAGGAGTAATCCACACGATTTGATGAGTTGACGTTCCAATTTATAGGACAAGAAGACAATATGGTTGCTAATAATTTGGCACAGTTACCTTCTGGCCACAAGGCTATTGTCAAAATGGACGGAGTACCCGAGATAAATTCGCACTTGAATTAAGGAAAGGACGTGATGGTTGTAGACATAATGGACCAAGACAAAGATTGGAGGAAACCCCTCGTAGACTTTCTATTGGATCCCAACCAAGAAGCAAAACAACTCATCAAGGTTCGAGCGTTGTCTTATGTGCTAATAGATGGGGTGCTCTATAGGAAGAACATAGACGAAGTGTTGTTAAGATGCATCAATCTAGAAGAAGCGACCCCAATAATGGTAGAAACTCATGAAGGACTTTGTGGGTCCCATCAATCCGGAGTAAAGATGTGTTGGGCCATACGAAGACATGGTTTTTATTGGCCATCAATGATGAAGAATTGTATTGAAACGGCTAAAGGGTGCTAGAAGTGTCGGCGATACGGACTAACGACGCGTTCTCCAGCAGTAGAGCTCCTTCCAGCCATTAAACCATGGCTTTTCAAAACATGGGCATTATATATAATAGGAGAGATACACCCTCATTCCAGCCGAGGAGATGCGTTCATTCTAGTGGCCACTAATTACTTTACGAAATGGGTAGAGGCTAAAGTCTACAAGGAATACCCCATAACATCGTCGTAGATAATGGAACGACATTTAACAATGCTAAAGTAAGGGATTTTGTAGAAGAATCTGGATTTGCAGTTACTAATTCTACGCCATACTACTCTCAGGCGAATGGGCAGGCTGAAGCAACTAACAAGCTGATTAAAAATAATATTTAAAAGATGATTAGATTAAATCCACGGAGGTGGCATGAAATATTAGATGATACGCTATGGGCTTTACGAGTGGCCAAACGAGAGAGCACTAGAGAGTCTCCGTTTGCATTAGTATATGGACATGATGCGGTGTTGCCTATTGAAGTGCGATATAAATCACTTCGTGTCAGCCAACCTTGGTTACAGGATGAGGTTATGTACATAGCGTTAGAAGAGTTAGAACGGAAGAGATTGGAAGTTATAGACAGAATAGAGGTGCATAAGAAGAGGGAAGCCCGACATTACAACAAGAGAGTAGTTCACAAACACTTCCAAGTGGGTGATTTGGTATGGAAGATGGTATTGCCATTAAAATCAAAGGACCAAGCCTTGGGTAAATCGTCTCCGAATTGGGAAGGACAGTATCGTGTGACTCAGGCATATTCAACAAACAGCTATAGATTATCGACTTTAGAAGGGGCTAATCAGCCATTGAAAATCAATGATAAGTACTTAAAGCCTTATAGGAGGACAGTATGGGTGGCGCACGAAAAGACTTTGCAGGAACGGCTCCCAATCCTTTGGAAAGAAGTTACCCAACAATAAGTCTGATTAAAAGTTAGCCAAACTGATAGCAATTAGGAAGTCACATCAATCATGAGAGCAGTGACAAAACATACAAAAAAATGACCAGCAATAGAAAATCAGTTTGATTTTCAAAGACCCACAGAAGGGTAGCATTCAATGTTTCAAGGTTTAGAACCTAGAGATGGAATCTGCAGCATCCACAAAGAGAATGATCATGACCTTTTTCCTGATCTGCTTCATGGCTAGCTCATTCCTTTGACGAAACCAGGACATCAAGTATTTCCGGACCTGTTTGAAGGAGTCATGAGTAGTCCGCTCGGCTAGCAATGCATCAATGACGATGACCCGTTCCTCAAGTTCGTTCTCTAGGTTAATAAGCTGGGAGATACGGTCCTTCACGTCTGAAAGCTGGGATGACAGGTCAGCTCGCTGCCTGTAGAGGATCTAGTCGTCAGCTGCTGCTTCATATTGAGACTTCTTGGTCTCCTAAATCTTGATTTCTGCATCACTGAGAATTTTAAGGTCCGCCAGATAAGTAGACCACTCAGTCCAGAATTCTTCCTTAAAGGTCAGGCAGGCGACAAATAATTCATCCGTCCCTTTGGGGGATTCTTCGATAGCCAGGATACAAGATTGTAAAGTCTTAAACTCTTCTTCAGAGAATATATCCTTGCAAAAGAGATTAACGACCTGAGGAACCCTCTGAGTTGTTCGGTCTCACTAAGTTGAGGAAGAATTACTTTAATTACTCTAGAAGAACCTTCCCCTTTGGCTCTAGAGAGCTCCTTAGCGACTAGAAGTTCACGGCTAGATCAGTTTTAGATGTCCAAGTGTTATCCATCGCTCCAGAAGTCTTTTGATCAGCAACTCTGATAATTTCTGCAACTACAACATACTCATCGGGAGACGCAATAAAGAATAATGAGCCAGAAGTAAGGAGAGCAAAACAATTTAGCAAGCGAATACTTCTGTAGCCGGGGGGTCAACCTCAACAATTGGTGCTAGAGGTTTTGTAGATTCAACAGGGTCCAATCCAAGAAAATTTGGTCCCTGGAGAATGCCAGTTAGCAAGTGATGGGTAGCAAAAGTCTAAGGTAAGAAAATTCTTACATCATCCCTCTCAAAGCCAGCCGGTGGATCTTCAGTTTCATCAGTCGGGAGTTCAGAAGGATAGGATTCTGAGTCTTGTACTTCATCTCTCTGAATTCAGAAGTATTAAGAAGTATTTTGTTTAGAAAGTCTTAGGAAAGGGCACAAGGTATAATTTACCTTTGAAAGTGACATTTCCACGTCATGGGGAGGAACATTGGTTGGTGGTGCAATATTTGCTGAAGTTAAAACATTGGGAGTCTGAATGCTATGGCTGCTAGGGTTAGTAGGGAGAATAAGTCTGCGTTACTTATTGAAAGCAACTGACAGAGGTTCCGTGCCCTCAGGGTCAGAATTTGCTTCCTGTGGTGGTGCGAGTACTCTCTTCTTCTTCTTAGTTGGCTTAGGCTGCTTCTCAACTTTGATTTGTAGACTTCGCTAGTCCCTGTTGTCGGGAGCGGGTCAGTGGCCAGCAGGAGGAGGATTGTGCTCGGGAGAAGAAGCCTCTAAATCAATCTCAAAACTTGGAAATGGATTTATAAGAGCAAGATTAGTAGGAAGACTATACAAACAAAAATGTAAGCAAAGACATACTTATTAGTTTTTACACAGTCTTCAGCATCATCTCCAATGAGTAATGGAGATCTGGCTCTGTAGAATTATCAAGGAAAAGCATTCGTGCACGAAGGTCGTGGTACACAATGGCCCACTGGATCGAGAACAATTCTGTGGTATGGACTGGAATAGATTCTAGGGGAAACTCCATGCGGCGAAGAATAGACCTTTCTGAGAGGAAAATTAGGGAAGCCTGGAAATTGTCTTCTGACAGGATGCTGCTCACACTCGAATGTAGAGGATTTTTGACAGAATCCGCAAAAGGGACTACAGAACTTTGGATAAAGCCGGGTTGTCTTGCACAAAGCTGTGGGTCGTAGACCTCATAGCAAAAGCCACTGCGGTGAGCGCATACAAGGTCCCTGCTAGTTAACACAGCATTCCAATATGGATCCGGGGAGAGCTTCTGTCTACGTACCAAGATGGGATGTCTAGAGTGGAAAGGAGTTCAGTTGCGAAAGTCTCCTCTATCGAGATCTGCTAAATGGCGCATATGGCCTGTCACTGAAGCACTCAGCCAATCATCTTTTGACCGGCTGCACCTACGCAAGATATGGGAGCCATAATATTCATTAGTAGCTCCAGAGGGCATCTTGAAACCAGTCAGCCGTAGCATCCAAACACAAGACCATAGATGTACAAGCCATAGAGGGCCACCGGCCGGGAATCAAGGAAAAGGCTCCTTAGACAAGCCGTTCTCTCGTAGACTGTGATATACTACCAAGAAGAAAAGGAGCAAAGGCAAGCTTAGTGTTGGTTATACTAAAGAAATTAGCAATGCCATAGATGAACTTGGGAACCCATTTCCCGGTAAAACAGAAGATGTACTTGGTAAGCCAAACTGAGGAAAACTCAACATCCTATTCTAGTCCCCAAGCATCCAGATTACCCGATCCTTTAACTAATTTCAAGTGAGCTTCCGCAGTGCTTAAAATCCGAATCATGTCACTGGGATTATAGTCACTATTGGAGGAGTAAAGACGGACAGAAGTGCCAATCGCAGAACAATTAGTCAAGAAGGCTATGTCCTCTAGGGTAATAGTCATAGGGCCATCTGGAAAGAAGAAGCATATTAAAGAATCATTCCAAAAGGGCAAGAGACTCGAACATACCCTGGGATCACTTTTCTTGGTGGTGATAGACAGTTGAAGAAAATCACAGATGTCGCAAACCTCTAGCTTGTTCTCGAGTTTCTCAAGCCAACAAGCGAACCACTTGGCGATGACAGGCTTATCAACTAAGGGAAAACACAGGAAACCGGTTCGTCCTTCCCAGTTGAGTGGTTTGATGAAGTCGTCATGACAAACCGGTATGGCATTCACTGTTTGAAGGTAATTATGTGGCACGGGCTTCGGGAAGAGCACCGAAGCAAGAACTGGCCCAAGGGTTAGGCCTTCATCGCGGGAATCGACGATCTTGATTACACCCGGAGGGCCGGCACGGTGGTGATGCCATTGAAAAGAAGCATTGTCCGACATGGTAGGCAAGGGTTTTCTCAGGCGAGGGTTTCACAAGAAGCAAAGAAGAAGAGAGTTTTGAGAAAGAGGGATAGGAAGAGTCATTGGTTCTTGTTTTGAATTTAAACCTGGCAGGTGCTCAGGCGACATATGTCCCCTCAGCAAAAAAAAGGAAGGGCTTATCTTGACATGACAGAAAATCTTCGGCCTAACTTAGTATTTGCCCATACAGAAACTCATTGTATCAGCCCATTGGGATAAATAAAAGGACACGAATCCATACTAAGGCTACGAGAGGTAAAAGTTGCTAAGTCTACGAAAGGTCAAACTAATAGTGACCGCCCAGGCGACTCCTAAGTCTACCAAGGTCAAATTGGTTCCGAGATTCTAGAAAATTAATTAAAAGAGCCACGACTCGAAGTGATACTCTAATAGAGAAATATCTGGTAGACGTGGCGCATATCCTGAGCATATCAGATTCAGTATAAATGGGAAAAAGATCTTCTTTAAGAGGAGGACAATCGTCTAAGGCCAAAAAGTGCATTGATTATTGACACCTCTCAATTTTCAGCTTTCTAGCATCCGGTTCCCAACCTTCGTCCAAACCAAGGTGAGCTCGTAAGGCCTTTGGTTTCCATTCCACCGCCAGGGTGAGCTCGTAGGGCCCTTAGTTTCCAAATTCATTTCTACCATCGTCCACACACCTGTCCTCAAGCTCACAGCGTCAGCAGCGAGTCTATGGCGCCACCACCATCCAAGTTTTTAGTTCTTTTGCTTTTTCATGGCTATAAGCTTTCTCATTTGATTGTAAGACATCATTTGACATTGTTAATTAATTGAATTTATTTGTTTTCATTACAGGCGACCGCATCTGAACCCCTATGAGTACTCGTGCCAAATATTTCCGACGTAATCCGTGTATAATGCGAACACATTCATAAGCGTTTAAAGCAGGTGTTTACATGGCAAACGTCATTCTGTGCCTCACAATGGGCTTTGAAGGAGACCAAGATCGACGTAATTTGGAGAATGATCGCTGATGCAGCGTCGAAGTTATCTTCAAGACAAAGACCGTTACGTCAACAGGAGTTGGTAGATGATATAGTTTCAATACTCGATCGATTAGTAAGTTTTAGGGCAATTAGCACGTGTTAATTGTGTGTCAGTTGATAGTTATTTAGGTTACGTCTATAAATAAGTCAACCCTAGTCAATTGTAAGACCCTAGAACTTATATAGGGAACACCTGAAGAAGAACTTAAATGCACGAAATGAACCTAGGCTAGATGCATGCAAGGCAAGATTCATGGACGAGCCATAAATGGCTTATTGGAAATGCAACAAAGTAAATGCAAAGCATGAATGACGAATGCATGAATGAGGAATGCGAATTGATTCAGCTTCTTCGAGGCTCTTCATCTTCGAGACTCTTGGCTTGGCCGACTCTTCGTTGCTCAGTTGCTGATGATGTCAAGTTGCACCTCCTTGAGTCGCACACGTCAAGTCGACGTCGAGTCGCATGTCGCACACGTCAAGTCGACGTCGTGTCGCAAGTCGCACACGTCAAGTCGACGTCGAGTCGCAAGTCGCACACGTCAAGTCGACGTCAAGTCGCAAGTCGCACTCGTCGAGTCGCACGTGCTGAATCGCAATCGTAGCTCAGTCGCAAGCGAGTAAAGTGACGCCTCTTTTGCTGCGCGTCGACGGGGATAAGTTGTCGTCCGTCTTTGTATCATGCACTGTGCCTGATGATTGAACTGATTTTGCCACGCCTGATCGATCTTATCATTATAACGATACAGGCTTTTCATTCGTAAAGGTTAACCTCTTCCCTTCGTGTGGCCCTTGGGACCATCTGCTCTATCATTCGAGCAATCATATCCCTATAGTCAACTGCATCGACGGGTATCATAGGAACTCTAGGACTTCCCTCTCCAAAGGATTCCTATCAACCTCCTTATCGAAAATAGGTCTACTTCTAGGGACATCGCCAAAAAGGTTTCTCCTTGGGATTTGTCCTTCAGTTGGTGGTTCGCAAATGGGATTTTCGACCGTTGAACATGTGTAATGACTCTCCCTTCGACGATGAGGAGGCGCGTAAGCCTGTGGCCTATACTGATCCTGCACATCATCATCGTGATCGGCAAAATCGTTATAACGATAAGATCGATCAGGTGAGATAAAGTTAGTTCGATCATCAGGCATAATGCACAACCTGTTCGATTCAGCCCGTCGAAAGTCTGAAGTTACCTGGAAAGGATCTTGGGCAGTTTTATGATCGAAACTCACCCTACGCTTTCCGTCACAAATTGCAGCCCTTCTGGCCGTGGTTTCGGGGGAATATTCAGCGTCGATCCTAGCAGTCAACCCATGAAGTTGTTTCTGCAAATCCGCAAGATTCTCCTGATACTTAGCCTGTATTTGGAGAAAAATGTCTAAAGGGACAGCCTTTGGCGCGGACGGCAAGACATTCGCTACAAGGGGGCTTACTCGCTCCTGCGTTTGGACATTTTGTTGTCCAGGATTTTGGGCATTTTGTTGCCCGTTTCAACGACTTTGTTCATTATTAACATTCTGACCTAGTCCGGAGTTTGCATCCGAGTCATTATGAGTATCAACCATTTTGTAGCCGCACTCCAAGTTGTTGGCATTCCATGTTACCACACGAAAATTGTTTCTTGCTCCCACTATGGTTGCCAAAAACTTGTTTGCAAAAGAAACACGTCGTGATATATCGAGACTCAAGTGTTGAACGAAAAGTGATCGTCAATAAAGTAAACGAACAAAAGAACAGTAAAGAATCTCATTAAGTGTAAAGGAAATTGCCGAAGCTGCCTCCCATTAAGCCCGCAATTTCACCAAAGCTGCCTCCCATTAAGGCGGAAATTGAAATGAAGGGCCGCCCATTCTCGTCAGCCAGGCTCAGCCGAAATACACGATGCAGTCAACACCTTCCCTAGAACATCAACATCATGCAGTCAGGCAGCTCTCCCAGTTACCATATTTCGAGCTGAAGCTACCACCGCCAAGCTGCTGTGCATACTCAAGGATCACTCCCCGGGCACACTTGTCCCATGTCCTAGCAATTTCCTTGAGCGACATGGGCTGGGAAAGGTTTCTCAAGGAAATGCTGAACCTTGACTTCGTTTTTGCATATAGGTCCTCATATTCTTCGCTGCAAATGAAAAGCACATGTTCGAGTCTACCAAGAGAAGACATAGACATGCATTACAATATCCTCACCTCACTTCCAATGGAAACTTGTCCAGGAGTAAGGGTGAACAGTCTGGGTAATTTGCTGGCACAAGGAGACACAACGGCTGAATCCGCGACTGCAGGCAATTGTAACATTTGAGAGATCATTCGCCAATTATGAAACTGCTATTGGAATAAAATGCTAAGCTCGTCAGATGAAATAGGGTGTCTAGTAGCCCCACCATCTGACCCGATTCATAGTGTGACTTCAAGTCCGGGCTGAGAGATACGGCATTGTAGGAGCACTTGACAATGACTCCACCTCCCTCAGCAACAGCGGCTGCTGCCGAACTGGGATCAACATCCTCCTCACTTATGTCAATAACTGTATCTATAAGTCGCTGATTTATGTATCTAATTTCTTCCAAAAGAATGTGATTAGTCTGCAATAAGAAAACATTATCATTCATATTGACCATCATATCTGAATCCACTGGAAGCAAACATATGGCTAAACCAAAGATTCCCTGCATCTTTTTAGACATGTTGACATAAAACTGCATATCAAGTACTGCCACAGGGAAAGATCAATACCTCAGTCCTGGGTCTCTTCACAGCTGATGTAGCAGTTGAATCTAACTCCGAGGATTCCATCCCAGCAAATTGCAGAAATTCATCTTCCACACTGCCAGTTGATGATGCAATGCTTAAAGGCATTGCGCTTGTGAAACGTTTCATTTTCCTAATCCCAGGTGCACCATCCTGGGCTTGAAAATTCTTTGCCTCCAAGCGACACTTGCTGATCGCTACTAAATCCTGCCCAACTGCAGCTCTAGAGCCATATCCAGGAGCAGAACCAGTTATCCTGTCGACCATGATGACCACTGATCCAATGTCATTGACACCTGCGCTCAATGCTTGGGCTGACAAAGCTTTCACCTGGAACAAGAATTTTGGACACGTGATCAATACCACAAACATCAAAAGCAAAGACTACTAATCTATCGCAATACAGTAGTGAAAGGCTGAAGCAAGAACACCAGGAAAAAAAGCAACACTTGACCGACCGCCGTCATTAACCGTTCTATAGGCTGATCAGTTGCAGTTGACTTGCTGGAGATTGCAGCTGTGGCATTACCATGAGCACCATCTGTACAACTAAAGTCTGCAAGTAAGGGTGAAGCTGATATGCCTGGAGTACCAATGGCCAGAGAGGGCGCTGCGTGTGAAGTTGCCAAAGACGCTTGATGCCCAAAATTTCCAACACTCAGCAGAGAGGAAACAGCAGAAATAGGTTTCTCAAGATCCCCAAGCATAGGAGATGGAGCCAGTGGAGTTGAAGGTGATGGGACAAGAAAAGGTGAATTAGCTGACTGCAGAGGAGTACCAGCTTTAGCAAGTGATGAAAGGATATTTTGCTGGTCAATCTGAGGAGATGAAAGCGAAGGAATCTGAGATACTGCCTGGAGTAGATGAGGAGAAGACAATGGAAACAAAGACCCCGGTTTCCATTGTTGATGTGGATAATTCATACACTGGTTTACAGGATGAACACCCAAACCTGGTCTCATTTTACGGTCATTTCCATCACTCATCTGATGCAGTGACACCTTTTGATGCGCCATCAATTGTGCAGGAAGCAGCTGCTGCTGGATTTGCTTAGCTTCCTGCTGTTGCTGTTGCTGCATATGCCATTGCTGCAGCTGCCTTTGCTGAATCTGGTGTTTGTCTTGATGCATCTGAATTATCAGTTGCTCCGGCTGTTGTTTCAGATGCTGATGTTCAACCATATCGGAATTCGGCTGAATACCATTAACACTAGATTCTAACATACTAACTCCACTCCGGTGAGACATTGTGGATTTGCTAACCTGCTGTGGAACACTAAGAGAATTCTGCATGGCAACCTGTGTAATTGAGCCCACGGCCTTCCCTCGTCCAGATTCAATACCGCTATTTGATTGAAGTGAATTCATTATGCTCTGTTGTGCACCTGAAACCCCTGATGTAGAGGACAGGGAATTATGCTGCGAATTTGCAATATTGCTTTGCTGCATTGTCACAAGAGAATCATGTGACTGAGGGTTTATCTGATTTCCATGTGACTGCATCTGAGCAATTTGAGGTTGTGACTGCTGAGGCTGTACCATCTGATGTGCACGAGGCTGTCCTGGCCGTAGAGCAGCAGGCTTTCTGGGCCTATGCATGTTTAGAAAATTTAATATCTGCTTCTCATATAACCCCATATTTTCCTTTAAAGTTATTGATATATCACTTTTGGGCATTTGCAGAATCGTGATCACTTGCTCCAACATGGTCTTGAACTGTTTCATCTTATCAAGCTGCTCTGGCTTGGGCTGTTGTGGGAGGGAGTCATGCTGGAGAATACATGCCATTGCATAGGAACATGGATATTAATCACATTCAATGAGCAGCTAATACTAACAAGTTCTTATGAGTTATATGGATAGAGGAAAATCTCAACAACGAAAACACTGCACAGAAGAATCACATACCTGCTGCAATTTCAGTCCTATTTTCTGGTTCATTTCAGTCAAATCAAGCAAATAACTCCCTTTCATGACTTGTAGCTGCAGCCAGAAAACACAAAAGGAAATAGATATTAATTCTTGGTAGGTACTTATATCCAAATATGTTATGTTGGGTACAGTACACTGTGAAAATTACTACCAGGGAGTCCATCCCAAACTATAACCATCGATTAACATTGTTAGTGCTGCTTCCAGCTAATTGAAAAGGGAAGATGAGCAAATATTTATTAAACCTTTCAAATATTTGTAAAAAGATGTTTTTATGCATTTAATTCATGACCAATTGCCGATGTGCCAAAGTTTGTCCCCATATCCCAACTCAAGAATAATCTTACCTATTATTTTTTAATTATTTTTTTACGTAAAAAGAACACAATTACAGCTCCTTTTATGCGCCCCAAGGGCAACATTAAAAGTAGGACATTATTTTGCTCATTATCTGTATATACATCTGCTAATGTCTCACCCTTAAATTTTACCATATAAAAAAATGAGTCCCCCTTCAAACCAAATATCTTGCAGAGGCCTCATGGCATTATTGACTTGCAAAATGCCACAATCTTGCAATGTTCTCAAGAATTTGGCCAACTATTTCCATTAATGCATATACAAATCCTGGAACAAGGTGTCATTGTCGCCAGTTAAGTGTTCCACAATATATTATTCCAATCTAACCATGGCATGATCATTTCTTTCCATATAGTATAGTCAACTAAGTTAAGCAGCAATACGAAATCCAACAATTGAAGTATGTAACGGTGACAGAAGAGAAATTTCTCCAACTAATAATAAGGTGCTACTTTTAATCATTGCCTGGTTAAATTGAAATGAATAGAGCTGAAGTTGATGAAGATCACCTTTTGATAAGCCTCCTCACGCCAATCACCAGCATTTCCTTTTCTTGCTTGACCAGTTGAGCCAACTAATACTACCATATATTGAAAGAGACATTCAAAGCCCAGCTTCATGATGTGAAGAATGCCAGAGAAACAAGCATAAAATAACAATAAATGGACCTGCATGAAACACATTACATACTCGATGGTGCATCTGAAAGGGTTCTTTCAGACTGGTATAACTGCTTCTGTTGATCAATCGCATTTTGCTGTTGAAGCAATGAATTTGGTGATTGGGATCTGTGCTGTACATCGCATTGTAATTGGTTAGCCTGATGAGACATGCCTACTCTTTGCTGCAAGCCTACCTGGGATTGCAGTTGTGCAGGTGATTGCTGCATCCGAGAATTTAATTGTTGTTGTACTGCCATCGGTTGCAACTGTTGTCCCTGAGATACTAAGTTTGTTCCACCGCTCTGTATTTGTGGTGGCACCTGAGGTTTTGATTGTTCAAGCAGGCGCACTGCATGCTGGCCAACCTGTAGGGCGTTACTACCAAGTAACTGCTGCTGCTGATGCAATCCAGTAACCAGAGGCTGTTGATGAACATTGGAGAGGTTATTCTGATGAGACAGCAGCTGCTGTTGCCAGAGGTTTGGTAAATTGCTTTGTTGGCTCGGCAGTCTAGATTGAAGCTGCTGCTGAGGCTGCTGCATCGAATCTCCCATGGTGTTTTGTTGGCTATTGAGCTGACTCTGCTGCAGTGGCGGCTGATCTGTAAGTTGGTGGTGTTGTGACGGTTGAGAAGTCAGCATAGGCGGCTGAGAGGGGGCCACTTGTTGATAATGAGTAGCTTGTGGCTGCGTATGTGGCGGCTGCTGTTGCCTCGTAGCTTGATTCTGTAGCATAAACTGAGAAGGCTGCTGAAAAGAAGTTTGTTGGTTTTGCTGAGGATCAGGGAGAGCAGCCGACTGGACGGATGATGGCTGCATGGCAGAACTCGGGAGTACTGATTGATGGGTAGGATGAAGTAGAGTAGGCTGCAGCATATTTTGTTGCGGTTGTTGCTGTGAAAGATGACATGACACCAGCGACTGCAAATTATTTCCCTGCTGTTGGAACTTATTCTTCAAAAGTTCAGGATGCAGGTGATGTCGATAAATATAATGCTGGCTATTCTGAGATGGCTGTGGCTGCTGTTGTGGGGGTGAGGCCGGTCTAGCTTGCATCTTCCTTCGAGAATTAACGAGCAAGTTGGTGTTTAGACCTTGTCCCGTTGTGTTTCCCAGGGAATTTTGAGAACAGGCCGTATTGGTGTTCTGTCTAACAACGGCAGGAAGAGAGGACTGATTTAAACCAGAAACTGGCAGCAATTTAGATGACAAGTTGCCAGAAGTCTGATCCCAACCCGATGGTGCATTATTTTGAATATCTTGTACCAACAGCTGCTGGTGTGGCTGAGACTGATTTGTAGCTAATGGATTAGATAATTGTTGGCCGGTGTTTGACATCTGCGGTAGAATACCTGCAGCAAGTAGAAAGAAGTTTGATAACCAAATGGAAAGGCCAACTACTTGAGTTGATGATATTCCAACCCAATAAGCAAGAACTTCATCGACTATAACAATTTATCCAACAAAAAAGAACTTAGAATAGGTACAATATCCTTTTAGAACTCGTCTTCCGCTGTTATCTAAAATTAACAAAAGGTATTTCTGGTCAATGTCCCCCTTAGTACTTAAAGGTCCAATTCACAGGGATAAACATGTTATTATGATATAAGATTTGTGAGCATACAGAAGACAATGTCACATGAATTAAAACATAAGTATGAATGTAAAATCATGAAAATGGTCAAGTACATAGTCGTACCGTTGTCGGAAGGTTTGCTTATACTGATGTTAGAATTGGATGTCGTAGCATTAGGAATTGTATTCTGTGACTTTGCTTCCATTGTTAGCATCTTCAGTGATATCCTCTTCAGATAATCGGGCTGGAACAGGCATGTGGCATTTATTGCTCATGGTATGCAGGCTTGAAAGAACATTCACTCATGAATTGACAAGAATCCTCTTGATGTGCAGGGAATGGACAGACAATGGGATAAACAAAGTTTGAACAAATAACCGAGAAAAACAACCACCAGAAGGTGAAATCACCATACTCCTTCACACAATTGGCCAAGAACAAATGCAAGACGCCACACAGTCACTCTTGTTACTAGCAGAAAGCCATAACTGAAGCTTTCCGACAGTCAGAAGCTTACCAATCCGTAGCCTACTGTCACCTGTAACGACTACAGTTCCACCATATAAAAAAACCCACCCGTGCCTGCCCCACAAGACTAGCCACACCAGCACACGACAACGGAACCACACTTATGTCACGTTACAAATGATTTGTTTTTGCAACAAGGAAAAAGACTAAGATTACATGGAAATTTCAAGAACAACCACAATAAAATACCATCACTAAGTTTCATCCATGAGAAGGGTGAAATGCATAAATGAACATGGAACCTGGTTTGCAGCAACTTGATAAGTTCTTTCCTCAAACATCACAGCAATTTTCTTCAGTTCGTTCAATCCTCCTGGACCAGAAACAGGAAGATGTTTCTTCAAAGTCTCCATTCTAAATATTACATTCATTCCAGAAAAATTGGAAGTGAGTGCCATTTACCACAGACTAACAAATATAAAGCATTATCTAGAGCACACCATTTATAGGATCATATTTATTTTCCCAGTCAAAGATAGAAAGCAGACAGTAAAACAGAGAGAAGCAGCACATGACTCCATGAAAGCCGACCGCTTGCCCCACAGTAACTCAATCAATGCTTCCCATGCCTTAATAGATGATTATAACCAGCACAATAAGACTACATACAAAACTGCTTTGTGATATTAGGCCGACATTCTCGTTAAACCTCTCCACATAAAAACAGTCTCATCTTAATACAAATAACGGAAAGCAAATCTAAAGATTTGGCTGTCTAATGAGGCCTGCTAACAGTATGTAGGCCAAATGAGAAGCAACCACCACAGAAGAGTCCCTTTCCTAGCAAGAAGCATAACTCCCAAGTAGTAAAAAGGAAAAAAAAAAAAAAACAAATGCCGTATTTGGAGACGAGATTAAATAAACTATCAAGCATTAGAATTTAACACGTTGAGGTAAGGAGAAAAAAAAATGAAAAATTGATCCGTCTAGTTCTTGATTCGAGAAAAGGCTTTCTATTCAAGAATTTAAAGGTAACCGCTGACGGAGAACAAATTGACTAAAATTGATGAATTCCGTATATGCGAGGGTGATTTTGGAGGAACAAAGAGAAGTGTAAAAAGCAAAGCAAATTACATCTTGTTAACGATCTTCTTCCTAGAACCAGGAGAGAATTGACCCCTCCAATCGACAGCTTCCGAGACCGGGGCTTCCCCACCGCCACCGACTCCTCCGCCTTGAAGGGGGGGATGAGGACTCCAGTTATTGCTGTTACCGATCATTTCCTCTATTCAACCTTGCATGCGATGAGAGCCGGGGAGGGCCGATCGCTAGGTTACGAGGGAGGGACAATGAACGCGGCACTCGTTCACTAACCAATCAAACCAAACGAAAGAAACGGAGGGATTGGATGGGATGTTTCAACACCGGGGCCCACCTCTTTTCCGGTCTCGTTTTGGGCCTCCGTGGAAAGAAGTGGTATCCCCAGATCGATTCGTTTCACCAGAATTAATTTACATTCCTGGAAACAATTGGGGTAAAACAGTCGGGATGCAAATTATTTATCAGAAAGTATTCCGCCAGTTAAGGTAATTTTCTTTTGAAACAAATTTAGGACCGTCTGTTTTGCTTTTGTCTTTTTCCATTTAGGATAGAGTCGTCCCAAGAAAATCTACACACTTTAAATATTAATTCATTTTTATTTAGAGTAAATATGTATTGCTAAAATGATATCTCTTTAAGTCGTGTAATTTCTTAATTAATTTAGAGCTAGCAATCACTAAAAGATTAAAAAACTGACGCGACGAATGGAAGCGGCTAAAATGCCTCGTACGTGGCCTTACTTGTCAGTGTACTAAATTTCGTCGATTTTTAGTACATGTCCAAAATTCATCAAAAAGTGGTTTCGTAACGGGCCGATGAGCTTCGTACATATTTAGTACAATTGGACGACTAAATTAATGTTGATAAATTACTAAGCCCACGCCCTTTTTACTACTTATGTATTTAAAGAGTTTAGTAATTTACCAAACGGTACAATTTAGTAAATTACTAAATATTTTTTTGTACATAATTACTAAAGGAAGTAATAAAAATGGTATGGGCTTAGTAAAAACCCATACGTTTTTATTAATTCCATATAAACAATTTGGTAATACTTTAATAATTTACTAGGTCGAACAGTTACTTAGTACATTACCAAACTTTTAGTAAAAATGTAATAACGTTTTACTAAACTTTTACTAAAATTTTGATTAATTTAGTAATTTACCAAACTATACAGTAATAGGCTTAGAACATTTTTACTAAGAATTTACTAAAAAATTGGCCCATTAAGGGGCTCTTTTAGTAAAATGTACCAAAAAATAAAGTTTAGTAATTTACCAACATTTTTTAGTACATTTTAGCGGAATTGTGAAGCGATTTTAATAAAAGCTCGTTTAATTGTACTAAATATGTACTAAGCCCGTTGGCTCGTTACTAAATCATATTGACACGAATTCGGGCATTATTAAATTTCGTCAATTTTTAATATGAAGTATAATAAAAATCCACGAAATTTAATACTATGATAAGTAAGGTGAGGCATTTTAGCGGCTTCCCACGACGAATTCATGACTTATGAGTGATAGGAGCATGTGGATTATACAACCTACTAATATTTTCTCTTATTTTATTGATTTTTTTTCGTTAGATCTGCCAAATAAGAAAACGTCAAAAGTTTTCTTTTTCTCAATTCGTGGATTTAGCTGACGCAATAATTAATTTTATTTCATAACGATAATAAGGGTATAAAAAACCCTAATTTTCCAACCAAAGCACAAGAAAATTCGAATACGACTACAACATTAGTACAGGATCAACCACGACGAAAGTAATAACCAAACTAAAGCTTGAGGGTGAGATCGATTTCCTCGTTGCTCTTGGGCTGTTGTACAGGTTGCTGCTGCTCAAGGTTGAACGAGTTGCTTGCTGGCCTAAGGTACAACCCCCTGCTGGACGTTGATCCGCCCCCAATGCCTCCCTGCTGGATAGTCACTGCACCTTCCGTACAATTCGTTAGTGAGCCAGGAATGCCAAACTCGAGGTCGATCAATAGAACCGGAATATTACCATTGTTGCTGATGTTGTGGTGAACTGGGATACCGGGTTGACCCATCGTAGGAACCCTCGGCCATGGCCCTGTCATTCCAGACCTACCAGGGTAGGTAGGATTGGGATGGATAATGGACTGTGGCATTGCCACGCTTAAAGACGACCCAGGGAGAGACTGGCCCGGGTTTCCGTTAAACCGCCTGTAAACATGGAACTGCATAGGGTTGAGGGTACCATCGGACACGTGAGGGTACTGATTGTTGTGTGGCAGATACGAGGGCCTGAAAGTGGGGCTCATTGGCATGACAGCCTGGTGATGCCTGGCTATCGCGCGCTCCAGCTTGTGGGCATTCTGATGGCCGCCAAGCGCCTGTGATGTGGCGAAGTCCCTGGAACAGAAGTTGCAAGTGAAAACCTTCTTGACCTCATCAGGGGAGATGGATTCATTGGCAGAGTTGCCGATGGGGTGGTTGATGTTCAATCCTAGGTTTGAGCTTGAGTTTGTCGACCATGAGAAGCGGCCTTTGGTGTCATGATCGTGGGCAAGGGTCAGGTCGAGAGAGGGATCGTCGCTGGCAATTATGTCACGTGGCCCGGGAGACAAAGTGGATGGCTTCTCGGGGGCCTTTTCCTTCATCTTTGCAGCCTCACGGGGTAGTTGGCTGCAACGGTCTTCGGCAGGGGTTCCGCAGGTATTGCGGGGCTCCATCTCTCAGAGAACCTTAGTTTTAATTTGGAGTGGAGTTATTTGGGGGGCGGTAGATGGAATGGCATCTCTGTCTAGGTTTTTAAGGGGGTGGTAATCCCCTTCATTTCATGGGAACAAAATCTAAAATGGAGTCAATTGTTTTTATCTGTCTGAAAAGGCATCAAATATTCAAGTTACAGCTTGTCATACCAGTCTTTTGAGAAAAAGCGAGAAAAAGTAAAGCGTTTTTTATAAGTATTTTACTCATGTTTGAATCGCAAATACTATATATACATGACATAATAAATATTTTAAATACAACCGGTTGTACTCCACTTTATGGACCTTTATCACTCCGTACGCATCCAGAATTTCCAAAAGAAATTATCATTATCACCGATTAGTCTTTTTCCTTTGGTTTATTCTATCTCCAACAAAATAATGTGAATTCACCGTCTATAACAACAATAACGTTGTTTCACGGTTACCGTGATGCATTTATTTATTTAACTATTTAAGCATATTAGCCCCATGGATGATCTTACCCTGGGGTTTGTCTATGTTTAAGGCAATTATGGACGTTCAGGCCCTGTGTCCCATCTGCAAGACGTGACTACATCCCCTGAGGGGGATAAAACCACTATGTTTAGAAGATTGGAGCGGATTAATTTGACCCGATTTGACGAGTTTCGCACCGTGCAAACTTTGCGTTTATTACTGTGGAGGCATTTCCCCTAATTTTCCATGTGATACTATCTATCTTCTTCAACTTTCAGCCATTTATCAAGTGGTTTCAATTCATTCAACCGGTGCCTCTCAGTTTTATATGGCAGCAAGAAATATCTTACGAGATGCCTAACCATCGGCAATTTAATTGCTTGACATTACAACCAAAGATTTTTTAACCCATGATCCTAAGGTGTTCACCAGCAGTACGAAATGCTTGGGGACGGAAAAACTCGGCACAACTGAAACTAACGCGGTTCAAGTCGCGGTTTCATTCCTAGTCCTGGCATAACCGGACACCAGAAGCGATACCAGCTGAAGGTTTACAGGTAGGAATTGAAAATATTGCTTTGAACCACCCGGTAGCGGAAGACTGTTGCATGAATACTTCCAGGGCACGTAATCAGTCTCTTGTTTAAAACTTTACGCGCGCTTTTATGTTGCTCGAGAAAGGACTTTCAACCTAATATTAACATCCACTAAGTTTCACAATTCCTCATCAATGAACTAAGGTAACGCCGGTTAGGAGATCTAAAGAAATCCAAGATTGCTTGAACCGCTCTGGTTTAACGGCTTTTAATCTGGTAATTGCTTCAGCCACATGCAATCGGCTGATGGGAAACGTGATTCTCACGGAAGACCAATCATTTGGCTAAAATGTTTTGGCGCGTAAAATATTTTCCCGCGCTTCTTTAAAAATGCTTTTACGCAGGTCACCACACGTCTTAGGAAAGGCGATGCCACCACCTTCATCAAATTGTTTTTTACGGATTGCAAAGCAAACAAGCCTTCAGAGTTCCACATGAGAAAAGATACGAAACAAGTTTACCACAAGATACTGATAACAAAAGCCACGGCTGAAAGAGATATTCCTGCATGGCATCACAGCAGACCTAGGTAAATATTAGGCTAAACTAAAGCTTAAGCGACAGATCGAGCCCATCATCCTCTCCTTCTGATGCATTGTCCATCTTCGGTGGTTGGCTGGTTTCACCATGAGCCATATTGGAGCTTGATGAGGGGTGGTTATGCGCATTGGGCAAGCAAGGAGATTCGGTACCCCAGTTGACTCTCACACTGCCACCAGCGAGTCTGCTACCTTCTAGTGGATAACCTATGTTCAGAATAACTGGGATAGAAGAAGAAGAAGAAGAAGAAGAAGAAGAAGAGGATGACAAAGTAGAAGACCATCCTCCAAGCATATGGAGATTCTGGTGAGAATAGTTAAGGATATTGTAATGAGGTTGGTAATAAGACGCTTTCCTTTGAGGGGCCAACGGGGGTGGCATCGACCACTGTCCTCCATGTCCGAGCCTATGAGTTGATGGTAACCCACCAAAAGCATGGGGCTTTTGGATCATCGAATCCACCCTCACACGGAGGGGCGATCGACCATGATTGTCACCAGGGTATCGGTAACCCTGGAACTGGAGATGACATGGATTATATGGAGGGTACGTATCGGGCGTGAGGGTTTTCATCTCTTCACGCTGCCTGCTCAGCTCACGTTGCAGCTTGTGGGCATTCTGGTGGCCTCCAAGGGCCTGGGATGTGGGGAAGGTTTTCTGACAGGTCTTGCAGGTGAAGCGCCTAGCGGTGCCTTCAGCAAGAGAACAGGATTCGTTGTCAACCTCGATGGGGTCATTAATGCTGAGCCCTGCCTTGCCGCTCGACATGGACGGATAGGGGTTGTTGGTGCAAGTGGGGTGCTGGCCTCGACAGAGGTCTAGAGAGAAGTTGTTGCTGGGATTGGAGAGGGTGGAGTTCAACTGGGGTGATGAGGAGGAGGAGGACGGGACAATCACCTTGTCCATCCTTATATTCAAGGGCTTTTGGGACCGGGTGGCATCGCTGGAGACACTTGTCAGAGACGTGGGTGGCGTGGAATTCATTCCGACTCCACCCTTTGGTCAAACCTAACCACTCCCTTGTCCTTTTCTGTGGAATTGCATGCAATGTATGGTGTTTGGTGTTTCTCTCGTTATAAAAAGTGGGATTGCGGGGGGTGGTGGGGGCGGGTGGAGGGCTTCCACAATTAATGTTCATTCCGCCTAAAAGGGAGATGATCAACATATCATACTGTGACAACTTTCATGTTGTCGTCTTCTTTCCAATTATTTGAATTCTTTTTCCATTTCTTTTTTTCTCCTTTTTAATGGCTAGAACTACCATATCATCTCAGTAATTCCCTAAAAAATCTCAAGGGTTTGATGATGTCCCTTTTTTGGCTTTTCATTGAATGCCATACATAACCCAAAAATTGTGAATAATAAAGCCGTCACTTTTAGTGCAGCAGCATCCTTGAAGTTTCTGGTGCTAAGGACTTATCTGATGGCTACTCTCTAGACAAGACCCTGACCATAAAAGCTTCAATTAACTCCTCCTGCTGATTGATCATCCATAAAGTTCCTAAAAAGGCTCTTAAAAATTACCTTAGTCTCATTCATAGCCAAGACAAAATGCACTTGCCACCAACACGCGCTTAGACCGCACGCGTTCGAACCATGCCGGAGTTTCTGGCTCACATCAAAGCTTCTAGACTATCACTTGACTATAAAGGAAATGCCTCCTAATGAACAGTAATCTTACGTTTCTGTTTTATGCAGAACCAATATTTGGGTGTTTTTTGTTTCCTCCGATCTGTTGTTAAATTACCATTAAAGACCCCATGGGGACACCAGTGTATCCCAGGGTCTTCGGATGGCCGTAAGAGAATATACTAGTCTGAATCCAGTGAATCCTTTGAGCCGTCTGAGTAATCTCCTACTCATAAGAAAATTAAGATTAAAAAGGACCATAAAAGGGAGGTTATTAATTCAAACACAGTATGTCACATTTAGGATAATCCCTTTCGCACTTGATACCACAACGGTCGAAGCTTGGGTTTCTCGTAAACTTGAATTTGATCTTCCATTCCGATGCCTCTATTATGTTCCTCTTCCTTCACTCCAACCACAAAAAGTTTACACCTTCCCCTTACCAATCATCATAGAATTCTCTTTTTTGTCAGTGTACCTAATTCCTGATTATCGCAACAAAGTGAAAAACAACCACACCTATGGTGACGGGAAGAAATTCGCCTATCTCTATGACTTGAGCAACAAGGAAGTGTTGGCAACAACTATGAACAACATGGAGTATCTTCTCATTGAGAAGGTCATACCGATTTGTAGTTCGGAATTTCTTAGACCCTTCAACTGGAAGACTAAAAGGATCTATTTTGCCTTCCCTCTATAGGTAATTTGATGAAAATACCCTTCTTGTTCGTGATTCATTCTATAACTCATAGGGCATGTCTTTCGGGAACTCATTGGGCATGTCGAGTACATTTGTCTTTTCTTAGTTACGCTCGAGGATACATTCTCCAGTGTTATATTTTTTTTTTCCAGAAAATCAATGGTTCGTGGAGTGGCTTATGCGATTTCGATCTAATTGGGAGCGTCTGGCCATTTTTCGATTGATCGATGTCTCTGCAGCCCTTAAGAAATGCGACGTTCGAGTTTACACTGCTCGGCTGGTCTTTTGGAACAAAGAAATGAATTTTTTTCTACTTCTCATAAGGCCTTATAACAATCACTCTTGAAGACATAGTTTTTAACTAACTGTCATGCTCAATGACTTCCTCTTCGGCTTCATGATGAACCAAGAGATTTTATATATGAAGATTTTTGGTATCACAAAAACTATAGAGAAAGAACATGAAAATGTCGGAAGCTGACCATGAGTGGGAACCCAAGCAAAAGTTTGAGTACTGATGGGATGTAACACAAACCAACACACCTCAAAATTTGTCAAATGACTTCCTTAAAGCTAACACAACTAATCACAGTAGAAATAAGTAAATTGCAGCAATGAATAACACCGAGATTTAACGCGAAAACCTCCTCAATGTGAGGAGTTAAACCACGGCTCGAGGCACCACCAAAACTTCCACTAAATCAACAATGAAGTGGGTACACAAGTGTTCTGCTCAAATCACCAATGACCAGCATAAAAACTTCTTCCCTAATTAGCGTAACACCAAGAACTCATCTTGGTAATCATACGCTTAATAACACAAAGAAGAAGGAGCTGAAATCAAGAATATCGAATCTGACAGTCTCGGAAAAGGGGCGAGATCACCAGCTAGAAGACTTCAATAGTAATATCCACTGTTCAGAATACAAAACCTCAAGTCAGAATACTCCCTTAAAATTTCATGAAGTTCCAATGGTGCGATCAGCGGCAACACCCGGTTAAGTAAATATCGCTCTTGCTGAAACTAGGCTGCGGCAGAATTTGGGTTTATGTCTCTTCTTTGGCCGTCTCCCTTACCCTTGCTGCGTTTTTCTGTCTTGTGTCATCTGAAGACAACTCTAGATGATCCCTTAAAGAGATGGTAGGCTTTGGACTTCATCCGTGTAAGGTAACACGGGCTTGGGCCACTCTCACATAGGAGAGAACAACCAAACAAGTACTACATGGAAAACAAGTCTCTCGAGGTGTATTTTTTGTTGTCGAGGGAAAAGATCTACACAGTACATGAAAGCGCTTGCGAACTTCTTAGTTAAAGCCCGAGAGTTAGTCGCATTTATGCCATTCCTATTATGTCACTTGTATCGAGCTCTCAATTAGGTGAGGAAGTTCGAGAAAGGTCTATTCCCAACAAAGCCGACAAAAAGACCAATTTGGCTCCTGTGATTATGGTTTCATGTCCCTTTTCTGACCCCATACGAGATCAAGCATTGAGATCCTTCCATCATCTGTTATGAGGAAGAAATCATTGAGAGAGTTGTTCTAACCCAAGTTCTTAAGGTCACAACTAAAATCTCGGACACGGGACTCCCATGAATCCAGACATGTAGCCGCTGACATTCGTCGACTGTTCAGACATAGTCGTGGTCTGTTCACACATGTGCGCGCTTTTTTGGACATGTTGTTTTACTGTTCGGACATGTGCTTCGTCTTCCACATTTGTAGGTTCACTATTTGTAATGTGCGTCCGGTTTTGGTTCATGTCCTTTAGTTGTTCATATATGTGGTTACTTTTTTTGTACATATCATTACTGTTAATTTATATGCATGTACTATTAAAAAATGTCGTGTCATTATTAATACAAGTACATATTATATTTTTACATGTCGTTTTACTGTTCTTACATGTAGACACAATGCACGTATAGTTCTTAAATGGCTCGGCTTTTAAGATGAGCATTCAATTTGTGATTCATGGAAAAGCGTAAGGGTCAATTTTACAAGTTTGTTCCAAATTCCAACCCGCTAGCATTGTAAAGCCATAGTTGCAGATTTCGTTCGTGCTTTACATCCCGCAGTCCAAAAGACGCAATGCTTTTAACCAGAGTATTCAATTTGTAGTTCATGGGGAAGCGTAAGGGTTAGTTTTACAGGTGTTTCTTCCAAGTTCCAACCCGTTGGCATTGTGAAGCCGCAATTGCATGTTCTGTATATCACGCCACTTCCTCATCAGTTTGTCCACATTTCAAAATGCCTCAAAGTGTTGTTCTCTAATACCCCTGAAACGTTTAATCTCCGTCCTTACGAGAATGTCGCTGTACATGTTTTCCAGAGCTATATTTTCTTCATAGGTTTATTCAGAGGTCAGTTTGATTGACGTTATACATTTTGTATTCGACTTGCTCACCAGGGCTACATTTTCAGTACAACTTGCGAATAAAGTCCATGTAGTACTGTTGTTCGAACATCTCATTGTTGACCCTAAGTGGCAGTGTTTGCAAAAGCAGGCTCACTTATTGCATCATGCGCATATCGATTTATACATTGTATTAAAACATTTACCGCCCATGGATTTCGCTTCCATATGATGTGGACAAAATCCAACTGTTGCTCTGTGCGCACTTTATATAACCTTGAGAGCTCTTTAAGATGAAAGTAATTGTTGTAATCTAATTACAGTAATTGTTGAAAACACTAAGAAACCTTGTATGTATGAGAACTTACTATTTTTGTCAGAGGCCGTGAAATTGCAAGATGCAGAAGTAATACTGCTAGTTTAGCCTGCAACGCCTTGCATTTTTTGCACGCTTCTTCGAATATAGTTCATTTCATGCTTCTCGAGTGGCATGTACTCCTAAATTGCATACACGGATCCAATCCCCTGTTTGTATGTCCTGCATTGAACATATGGTGTGTCTGTTAGCATGACTCCAATTAGGAAGGAACATTTCTTTCATTCAATGAATTGGATTGAAAGGTCCATAATCCGAAAAGCATAGTCCATATTTAATACCTTTCGAGGCTGAATCTATCAACTGTTATTATTTATAGCCTTTTGTTTTGTAATCTTCGGATGACATGGTAAGTTTTCGTACCCCTTATGGTTCACTTCCAAAGACAAAGGCATGGTTAAGGACAAAGATTCTACCGAATCATCAATAAAATTTGAATACATGATTTTTGCTCGTGTAAGCAAGGAGGTCCCCGTTGGAGGTCCTGCGTCCTGAACAAACATTTCATATAAATGGGTAGACAACCATGATTAAGGATAGGAAATAGGACAATATGTAGTCATGCAAATGCGTGACTTCCATAATCAGAGGCATGATTAGATGTGCCTCGATATTGTCCACTTCAGAATATTGAGGGTTGGCTTGCATTAAATTTTTGGTAAGCGCATAGAGTGGCGGTTACATTGCATTAGAAGTCGGTACTTAAAGCCATATTAAGCAGCAAGGAGTTTATCAAAACAAAAGACGCTTCGAATACAATTTAAAAAATGTGTACGCAAGGATGACACTTCCGGTAGTTGCTTCATTAGCAAGGAAACAAACGACCCGTGGTTAATAAGGCTCGCCTGCCAATTTCTTTTGTAATTTGAAAATTTGAAATTACGCGCCTAACTAATCGATCTACCTGATTCGGTTTAAGAAGAGTGTGCCATTGTACCATTCAGTAACGAACTGTTGCACACAAATCGTGTCCATGGATCACGAAAGGAACCCTGTCGCCTCATCTTCCGCCATCCCAACCGTTGATAACTTGAAGCTTCACCTCTGCATCCATACCCAGAACCTTACGAGAATGTCCTCGTTCTAGCGATCGACATACCGGCCACAGGAACGGACCTCATCAGTCGAGGCTGACAATTTGATGGGATTGTTCGATTTTTTTGATCGGCGTTATTTGAGTTTGGGAACTCGCGGAGGACTTTTGGTCCTCTGGGCATCCGCTGATGTGTCACTATCCATTTCGGGTGCGGGGATCGACAGCATACACCAGCTTATCATTGTAAGTTCCCATACCTATAACGTATGTATGTTTAATATGGTGGACTAAGACTTAACGTCGCCATTGCAATCGGTAGGATTGTTGAAGGACCACGTGTAAGTTCACATTGTAAGGTCAAAACCGGATTGTCTGTAAACTTGCTACTGCAAACAATCCGGTAAAATACGAAATTTTCTTTGGCCAGTAATTTCGTAAAGGTTGACAAAATTTTCGTAAAGGTTGGCAAAATTTTCGTACAAACATTTACATTTCCGATCGTTTTGAGTAATTCGTATACTTACATTGACCTTTTCTCTTACAAACTAATTTGAACTTACTAAGAACTTCTTGTAATATGACACACTATCATATAGGAGGTTACCAGTTGATTATTGGATTCTATTAAGGGATTTACTGGTTTTTTATTATGTTTTCGTTCTTTATCATTGTTTTCATTTTTCTCCAATGTCTTACGAAAAAAATTATGTTTTAGATCAAGAATTAGAATAACAAGTCCATACACCTCCATTTGCCAAAGCAATGGCCATGATCACGGCAGTTCCATGACCCAGGAACCCAGGTACCTCAGGAACTTGATCTCCTAAAACAAACCCAGAAATCGAAACATGATCCCGAATGTATGTTTTTGCTCTCTGGCTCATCCCGTTCATTTCCCCTCCAGGGCCATGATAGACCTTTCTTACCCATCCATGCCTCCGCCTGTGAGGTAATTAGCTTATGAATGGGCTGTTTCCATTGTCATCAATGGAGTCCCTTGAGATCTTTCTGGGGGATTTGTCCTCACTTTGGTGGCTTGTGCTGAAGGAATGAGGAGGCAGATCGCCTCTTGGAGTGCTAGCACCACTCAAAGCTGCATCTTCCCTCTGATCGTCAGAAAGACCAAGATCCGAATGATGAGTATCACCAAATACAGAACATTGATTGTGAACAGTGCACAACACATTAAATTGCAGAAAAACAATTAATTCCTCTACTGCAATAACTAATCAAGAATGATGGTCCAAAAGATGAGTACTCACAAGTATATAATTCTGCCATCAAGATCAAATATGTGCACGCTCTGCCCCATGCTCTGCAAAATATGTAAGTATTGTCTATCTATGAACTTAACCCCACTAGGACCCATCCCGCTGTCCTAACCAGCGTCACGCCTGCCTTCCCGCTGCAAAGGCGAGGACGTGTGCGAGAATGAAGCTGACCCCATTTGTTGTACCTCCTCCAATCGAACCCACCACCCCCTCTCCTTGTCACAGACCCCGAGAACCTCGATCTCTACGGGGAAACCGAGTGCGACTGCTGCCGCGGGCATTGCCGCTCATCAGAGGCCTTCAACCTGAATATCTGCTGCATATAATTGGCCTGTCCCGAATAATAAATAGATCTGTCACTAAATCCACGGCCTCCTTCAACACTGCCTCTAGAACTTCTGCCTTCTCCCCCATCATCTCTTCCCCACCCCTTTAATTCCAAACACCACCTTTTGCTATCCAAATCGCAGCCGCTTCGACAAAACCCGCCAGGCTCCAGTCAACACAACATGTGATGCAGGTTGAAGGAGAAGATATGAAGGATGCTGGTAGAAGATGTAGCTGGTGGAGTTATGGGCATGTTGTGAAATGTATTCTGCATTCTGCAGAATTAGAAGTAGAAGGATGTGAAAGGAGGGTCACCGGTTTAATGTTAGTGACCGGTCTGTTTTAAGTGAACCGGGTCGGTGGTTGATGGTAGTTAGTTAGCGAGGGATTTGTTGAGTCGGTTGGAGCGATGGGGAGGATAAATAGGGGAAAGTTGGAGAAGTGAGTTAGTTAGATTGTTACGGAGTCAGTTGTGCGCCGGAGGCGGAGTGGATCGGAGGATTGAGTGAATTGACAGTGGCTTGGGCTGTCGGAGAACTGACGAAAGGTGCACTTGTGGTGGATTGGATTGTGTTGATTGAATGTGTTGGATTACTGCTGTCTGCTGTTGTTTGCTCTCTGTTCTGTGATTGAATAGAGTAACATGCATCAAGGGTATCAGAGCATCATCCTGTGAGTAGGCGTGAGAGAGGTATTGGACTGATCGCCATTTGGGCAGGGTTGTTGGTTGTGTGGTAGAACGATTAATTGCTGTGAACCCGTGGTTGAAATGGTGGAGACTCGATCTGAGGAGTTGCGGAGAGAACAAGAGACCACCGGGGAGTTAGTAGACGGATTAGTAGAGAAGGTGGGGGTGTTAACTTCACAAATTCGTGAGGTGCAGATACAAACTAAGAATGTGCAAGTTCAGATGGATGATAAGTGGAGTATGATACTGTAGAAGCTGTGATACAAAGACGGACGACAACTTAGCCCAGTCGACGCGCAGCAAGAGAGGCGTCACTTTACTCGCTTGCGACTTGACGTCGACTTGACGAGTGCGACTTGCGACTTGACGTCGACTTGACGAGCGCGACTTGCGACTTGGCGTCGACTTGACGAGTGCGACTCAAGGAGGTGCGACTTGACATCATCAGCGACTGAGCAACGAAGAGTCGGCCAAGCCAAGAGTCTCGAAGATGAAGAGCCTCAAAGAAGCTGAATCAATTCGCATTCCTCGTTCATGCATTTGTCATTCATGCTTTGCATTTACTTTGTTGCATTTCCAATAAGCCATTTATGGCCCGTCCATGAATCTTGCCTTGCATGCATCTAGCCTAGGTTCATTTCGTGCATTTAAGTTCTTCTTCAGGTGTTCCCTATATAATGGGCACCTTGTACTCATTTGGAGAACAGCTTTTGAATCAAATTATAAACCCTTATCAGACTTAGTGTCTTTTATCCGAAGTGAGTGGATTCTCCTTCAAACCTCGTTCTTCATTTAGTGGATTTCCAAGTGCGGATTGAGTAGAGTGTACCAACCGGTGGTGGTGTATCTGTATCCTCCGTGTTGTGCCTCGCCCTCGTCTTGTTCGTGGTGGTGTATCTGTATCCACGGTCAAACGAGTCTACCCGAGTCTTCTTTCACGGTGGTGCATCTGTATCCGTGGAGGTTGATCTCAACCCTTCCTTTTCATCATTCAGCCGCCTACCCCACACACTTTCCGTCCATACCGAGCGTCACTCCATTCCGCACCCTTTTTAGTGACGTCCCCATTCGTTTTCGGGTTAGGAATCATCTATTCCCTGCCGTCCCCGTATCATCTTGGTATCAGAGCGCGAGGTTGTCAATGGCTGGAAGATTTCAACGCGGTATGACTCTAGACGAAGCACAAGTTGCTCGGCTTGAGGAGCAGATAGCCGATCTTCAACAGCAACTACAGTCGTTACGGACACACCATGCATCGACTTCCCGCAGTCGAATATAGAGCGATGATGAGAAGAACCCATGGCGTGAGGAGTCTCAACGAGGATCTTCACCGGAGTATCGTAGGCAGGAGAGGAGAGCCCCGACGATGAGCGTTCAGATTCCGGAGTTCGAAGGAAACTTGGACTCCAACGAGTTCATCGATTGGATGCACACCGTGGAGCGCATCTTTGATTACGAGGAAGTGCCCGAGGATCGAAAGGTGAAACTGGCTGCCTTGAAATTGAAGAAGTACGCGAGTTTGTGGTGGGAGAACACCAACCAGCAGCGCCATAAGGAAGGGCGTGATAAAATTCGTACATGGTCAAAAATGAAGAGGGCCATGACGAAGAGATTTCTACCAGAGCATCATCGACAAGATCTCTACCTCAAATTGCAGTCGCTACAACAAGTCTCAAGTGTATCGGAGTATACATGGGAGTTCGAGAGACTGTTGCTGCAATGTGATGTCCAAGAAGCCCCAGAGCAAACCATTGCCAGGTATCTTCGAGGACTTAAGTCCCAAATCGCAGATGCCGTTGACCTACAACAATATTGGAGTTTCAACGATGTGCGAGCATTGGCGCACAAGGTGGAGCAGCAGCAAGCGAGGAGAGCGACTACCCGCCCATCTGTGAAGGCCGCGCCTTTCAACAAGGGGAGTAGCTCCCAGGCAAAGCCACCACTGACGACATCGAGGAAACCTCCTTCATCGACTACCAGACCGGAAGTTAAGTCGAACGAGCGAGATAATGCTAGGCGATGTTTCAAGTGCCAAGGAATAGGACACATGGCTTCTGAGTGTCCGACGAGAAGAAGCGTTGTCATTAGAGAGCCGTCTGATGGAGAAGAAGAGTTCGATGAGAACGTCGACCCTGTTTGGGATGCCGAAGAGATAGAGGAGTATCCGGACGAAGGAGAGCTGTTGGTCGTCCGAAAGGCTTTAAGTGTGACACCTGCGAAAGAGGAAAGTCAAAGGGAGAGCATCTTCCATACTAGGTGCACAGTCGCAGGGAAGGTATGTTTGGTGATTGTGGAGAGTGGTAGCTGCACCAACGCCGTGTCAAGAACGATGGTTGAAAAGCTGAAGTTGCCCATCGAAGCGCAACCACATCCCTACCGTCTACAATGGCTCAACAAGGAGAGTGACGTTCGAGTCACCCAGCGAGCGCGAGTTTCATTTTCCATTGGGAAGAGCTACCAGGATGAAGTCGCTTGCGACGTCATTCCCATGGATGCATGCCACCTACTATTGGGGAGACCGTGGCAGTTTGATCGACGCGCGCAACACGACGGGTATCGCAATACGTATTCCATCCACATCGAAGAGAAGAAGGTCACTTTGATGCCCCTCACTAGTCAGCCTACAATCGCGACCCAGGATCGACTTAGCGACCAGCCTCTCAAGGGAGTTCAACTAGTTCGAGCGATTCAAGTAGGTGAGAAGGCTTATTTTGTGGTTCTTGTCGAATCCGCCCCAGGTCAAGCGACGATCCATCCTCAGGCCGCTTCCATTCTTGAGGAGTTCAAGGACGTATTTCCAGAGGAGCTACCAGTTGAATTACCACCGATGCGGAGCATCCAACATCAAATCGACTTGGTTCCAGGGGCGTCGCTACCAAATAGACCAGCCTATCGATGCAATCCAGAGGAGGCAAAGGAGTTGCAGAGGCAAGTCGATGAGCTTGTCAACAAGGGATCAGTTCGAGAGAGTTTGAGCCCATGTTCGGTTCCAGCCATATTGGTGCCGAAGAAGGATGGCACATGGAGAATGTGCATGGACAGTCGAGCGATCAACAAAATCACAGTAAAGTAACGTTTTCCTATCCCTCGACTGGATGATATGTTGGATGAGTTGCATGGAGCGCAGGTGTTTTCCAAAGTGGATTTGCGAAGTGGTTATCACCAGATCCGGATGAAGGAAGGCGACGAGTGGAAGACAGCCTTCAAGACTAAGTACGGGTTGTATGAGTGGTTGGTGATGCCATTTGGATTGTCAAACGCGCCCAGCACGTTCATGCGACTAATGACCCATGTCTTGCGACCATTCATGGGGAAGTTTGTGGTCGTCTATTTCGACGATATTCTTGTCTACAGCCGGAGCAATAAGGAGCATATCAATCATTTACGAGCTGTGTTCAACACACTTCGGGAGGAAAAGCTATATGGAAATCTCAAGAAATGTGAGTTCTTCCAACCGAGTGTAATATTTCTTGGATTTGTCGTCTCAGCAAAAGGAATTAAGGTGGACGAGAGCAAGATTGAAGCGATCAAAGGAGTGGCCGTCTCCAAGGAGTTTCCACGACGTTCGCAGCTTCCATGGCTTGGCGTCGTTCTATCGGAGGTTCATTCAAGGATTTAGCTCAATCGCAGCCCCACTCACCGAATGTTTGAAGGGAGACAAATTCGAGTGGACACCAGTCGCACAAGCGAGTTTCGAGCGACTGAAGGAGTGTCTAAGCGCAGCCCCAGTTCTAGCTTTACCCGACTTTGCGAAGATGTTCGAAGTGGAATGTGATGCATCGGGAGTAGGAATTGGAGGAGTTTTGCTGCAGGAGGGAAGACCCATCGCTTATTTCAGCGAGAAGCTTAATGGCGCCAAATTGAACTACTCGACATATGACAAGGAGTTCTTAGCAATTGTTCGAGTACTCGAGACTTGGAGTCATTACTTGCTGCCCAGAGAGTTTGTGTTGCACACCGATCATGAAGCTCTCAAGTACATCAATGGCCAGCACAAGCTTAGTCGCCGACATGCGAAGTGGGTAGAGTTTCTACAAGCATTCAACTTTGTCTTGAAGCACAAACCAGGCGCGAAGAATGTAGTCGCAGATGTTCTCTCAAGGAAAATGATTTTGCTATCTACGATGGAGACAAAGCTGATTGGATTTGGGTATTTGAAGGAGTTGTACAAGGACGATGAAGATTTTGGAGCGATCTTCGTCCAATGCGCCCAGCAAGCCATCGATCGATTCCACCAGGTGAATGGATTCTTATTTCGCGACTCTAAGCTATGCATTCCAAGGAGTTCGACGCGAGAGCTACTTATACGAGAAGTCCATGGAGGAGGAATCGCTGGACATTTTGGAGTTGACAAGACGCTGGCAATGCTACAAGAGCATTTCTATTGGCCTCGAATGGAGAAGCAAGTGCGAGGACTAATCGCGAGATGTGCGACTTGCCAGCAGGCGAAGAGCCGTGTCCAACCTCAGGGTCTCTACACTCCATTGCCCGTCCCAGAGCGACCATGGGAACATGTGAGTATGGATTTTGTACTAGGATTGCCCAGAACGCAACGAAGAAAGGATTCGATCATGGTAGTGGTCGACCGATTTTCGAAGATGGCACACTTCATCCCATGTCAGAAAACGGACGATGCGACCAACGTAGCAGATTTGTACTTTCGAGAAGTGCTAAGGTTGCATGGAGTACCCAAGTCGATCGTTTCAGATCGCGACACGAAGTTCCTAAGCTACTTTTGGAAGACACTGTGGCACAAGTTGGGAACGAAGCTTGTATTCAGGACAGCTTATCATCCGCAAACCGATGGACAAACGGAGGTTGTGAATCGCACTATGGCTGCAATCCTTCGAACCTTGGTCTCGAAGAACCAGAAGGATTGGGACATCAAGCTTGCCCATGCTGAGTTCGCATACAATCGAGCCCCAAGTTCGACAACGAAGTCATCACCCTTCCAGGTAGTCTACGGACTCAATCCTTTAGTCCCTGTTGAACTAATGCCTGCGAGCGATATGAGGTCAGTTAGCCGAGATGCTGAGGAGTGCGTTAAGGAGATGCGATTGCTCCATGAGAAGGCCAATCAACGTTACACGGAAAGAGCCAATCGCGGAAAAAGAGTGAAGATATTTCAGCCAGGAGACTTAGTTTGGATTCATTTGCGCAAGGATCGATTCCCAGGCAAAAGGAAGAACAAGCTAATGCCGCGCGCAGAAGGACCATTCAAGATCGTCGAGCGCATCAATGACAACGCCTACAAAATTGATCTTCCAGGTGACTATGGAGTTTCTGCCACATTCAACGTCCAGGATCTCATGCCATTTGTGGAGGATGACGACGACGAGAGTTTGAGGGCAAACTCTTTTCAACAAGGGGAGGATGATACAAAGACGGACGACAACTTAGCCCAGTCGACGCGCAGCAAGAGAGGCGTCACTTTACTCGCTTGCGACTTGACGTCGACTTGACGAGTGCGACTTGCGACTTGACGTCGACTTGACGAGCGCGACTTGCGACTTGGCGTCGACTTGACGAGTGCGACTCAAGGAGGTGCGACTTGACATCATCAGCGACTGAGCAACGAAGAGTCGGCCAAGCCAAGAGTCTCGAAGATGAAGAGCCTCAAAGAAGCTGAATCAATTCGCATTCCTCGTTCATGCATTTGTCATTCATGCTTTGCATTTACTTTGTTGCATTTCCAATAAGCCATTTATGGCCCGTCCATGAATCTTGCCTTGCATGCATCTAGCCTAGGTTCATTTCGTGCATTTAAGTTCTTCTTCAGGTGTTCCCTATATAATGGGCACCTTGTACTCATTTGGAGAACAGCTTTTGAATCAAATTATAAACCCTTATCAGACTTAGTGTCTTTTATCCGAAGTGAGTGGATTCTCCTTCAAACCTCGTTCTTCATTTGGTGGATTTCCAAGTGCGGATTGAGTAGAGTGTACCAACCGGTGGTGGTGTATCTGTATCCTCCGTGTTGTGCCTCGCCCTCGTCTTGTTCGTGGTGGTGTATCTGTATCCACGGTCAAACGAGTCTACCCGAGTCTTCTTTCACGGTGGTGCATCTGTATCCGTGGAGGTTGATCTCAACCCTTCATTTTCATCATTCAGCCGCCTACCCCACACACTTTCCGTCCATACCGAGCGTCACTCCATTCCGCGCCCTTTTTAGTGACGTCCCCATTCGTTTTCGGTTTAGGAATCATCTATTCCCTGCCGTCCCCGTATAAAGCTGTCTGCATTGGAGGCCAATAAAGAGGAGGAAATATCAGGAGTAAGAAATAAGGGAAATGAGGAAACGAGAAGTGTTGCTGTTAGTACTTTTTCTATGCCAAAGTTGATTTCCCGTAATTTGATGGGCATGATTTGGAAGATTGGCTGTATAAATGTCAAAGGTACTTCGAATTGGAGCATGTACCTGAGGATAGGAAGGTGAAATTGCCTTCATTATATCTGTACGGACCGGCGCTGCAATGGCATTCTTCTTATGTCAAGAATAGGAAGAAGGAGAGAGGGTGGGAATGGGAAGAATATTCTGCGGCGTTGAACAGCCGGTTTGGTAAGGAAGTATTCGAGGATCCGATGGGAAAAATGAAGAATTTAAAACAGGAGGGAGAGTATTCTAATCTGTACGCATACATGGAGGAGTTTGATATTTGCCTTCGGAGAGTATTAGACAAAATCGATTTGCCCATGTCCTTCCAAGTTAGTCTCTTTATTAACGGGTTGAAGGAGGAGGTCAAAAGTACGCTATGGTTGCTTAAGCCCGTTGATCTTTTGTCTGTACAAGCTAGTGTACGAATCCTTAGTAGTGATGTGCCGCAGAGTCGAGTTGGGAATAATAACAGCAAACCACTACGAGTTTGGAGTCGACCTGTTGTTCCAATTAATAACCAGAGAAGTTCGGGAACAGGGGACAAGATCAGCAACCGTCCAAACAATATCTTATCTGCACCAGGAGTGGACAGGAGTGTTAACTTGACTAGTGCTTCATCTGGTGTGAGTAATAGTGTGGGGTTTGCAGGAAGAAGAAGACTGAGTCAAGAGGAGATCGAAGGGATTATGTTTCATATGTAATGAGCCTTTCGATAGGAACCATAAGTGTTCCAAGAGACAAGTTTATTCCATGATTGTAGAACCAGTCGAGGATGGAAGTGAGGATTCAGTTGTGGGAGGAGTTCATTATGACAGAGAAGATGTGAGAGTTACCCTTCATGCGTTGAAAGGAGAATTGCAGAATGAAGGGGTCCAAACTATGCAGATTACAGGATTATTCAAGAAGCAGAGATTGAATATACTCATTGATTCAGGGAGCACCCACAATTTTGCTGATATTGGGTTGATCAAAGGAATGAATTTAATGATTGAAACGGTGCCTCCTATTAAAATTGTTGTGGCGGATGGCAGGAGCATAATTTGCCGGAGCATGCCGAAACTTTTTTCATGGGAAATGCAGGGTCACATTTTTACAGCTGATTTCTATGTTATTCCGTTGGGAGGGTGTGAAATGATACTAGGGGTTACTTGGTTGGCTAGACTGGGAGATATTGTTTGGAATTTTCACTTATCAATGATGAAGTTTAGTTTAGCCGGGGTGGAAATAGTGTTGATGGGAAATTCGCAGCAGATGCAGCAGAAACAATTACAATCTGTGACTGCAGAAAGGATGCAGAAAATTTGCAATAGATCAATGGCGGTGGGTTGGGTGGCCACTATAGTTGGATCGGAGGAGGTTCTTTTACAATGCTTGGCTATACAAGCGAAAGATGAACTGTCTGCAATTAGTAGAGTATTGGAAGATTATGCAGACCTATTTACCGAGCCAACTGAATTGCATCCCTTTCGTGGATATGATCACTCAATTGTCTTGAAAGATGGGGTGCAGGGCATCAGTTTGAGGCCATATAAGCACTAAGCCGCACAAAAAGACGAAATCGAGAAGATGGTGCAGGAGATGAGGGCTAATGGGGTTATTCGGGAGAGTAAGAGTTCCTTCTCTTCCCCCATAGTCATGGTTAAGAAAAAAGATGGATATTGGCGCATGTGTGTGGACTATAGGGGAGCTCAACAAACAAACCATCAAAGACAAGTATCCGATACCGGTTATAGAGGAGTTGTTGGATGAATTGTTCGGAGCTGCCATTTTTTCTAAAATTGATTTACGCGCGGGATACCGCCAGATTAGAATGAACCCATCGGATGTGCCTAAAACATCTTTTAGAACTCATGATGGACATTATGAGTTCTTGGTTATGCCCTTTGGATTGACTAATGCCCCCTCAACCTTCCAAAGTCTAATGAACTCGATTTTCAGGCCTTATTTGAGGAAGTTCATTCTCGTTTTCTTTGATGATATCCTTGTTTACAGTAAAAACGAGGCTGAGCATGTTAGTCACTTACAGATCGCTCTATCAATCCTCCGGAAGCATGTCCTGTTTGCAAAAAAATCTAAGTGTATCTTTGGTAGTTCGAGAGTGGAGTATCTCAGCCACTTTATTGACAAGGAGGGAGTGTCAACAGATCCAGCCAAAATTCGAGATGTGCAGAATTGGCCAGTACCATCTACACTAAAGCAATTGAGGAGCTTTCTGGGTTTGAGCGGCTATTATCGACGGTTCATTGGAGGTTACGGGGTGATCTGCAAACCCTTAACAGATTTGCTGAAGAAGGATGGGTTCGGCTGGAATTCAGCAGCACAGTCTGTTTTTGAGGAGTTGAAGAGATTGTTGACGACGGCACCAGTTCTTGTCTTACCCAATTTCAATGATGTTTTTGTTGTAGAAACGGATGCTTCTGATGTGGGGAATGGGGCTGTTCTCATGCAGTGTGAACACCCGATTGCTTTTATCAGCAAACACCTTGCCCCTCGGCATTACAGTCTTTTGATGTATGAAAAGGAGCTTTACTCTTTGGTGCATGCTGTCGGGAAGTGGCACCATTATTTGGTGGGCAGGCACTTCGTTGTAAGAACAGATCACAAGAGCTTGAAATTTTTACTTGAACAAAGGCAGCACACTGAAGGGCAGTTCAGGTGGTTGACAAAATTGATGGGTTATGATTATGAAATTGTATACAAGAAGGGGAAAGAGAATATAGTGGCTGATGCCCTTTCTCGGGTTCAGGGCTCAGAATTATTTTCAATGACAGTGCAGTATTATTCTCCTACTCTATTTGACGACATCAAGGCCACTTGGACAGATGATCATAAATTAGTTGCCTTGATTGCAGAATTGGAGGGAGGGACTGCAACTACAGGGCAGTTTCAATGGAAGCAAGGTTTATTGCGGAGAGGTTCTCGATTAGTTGTTGGTGAGGTTCCTGCAGTCCGCAACAAGGTTCTGCAAGTTTTTCATCATGGTTCAGCCGGAGGCCATTATGGTGTTTTAGTTACTACTAAGAAGGTTGGCAAATTCTTTTTCTGGAAAGGGTTGAAAAGGGATGTTCGCAATTTTATTCGCGCTTGTGCCATCTGTTCTACCTGTAAGCATGAAAATGTGGCCTCACCTGGGTTGTTGCAGCCCCTACCGGTTCCTAATGGGTTTTGGCAAGACATCTTAATGGACTTTATTGATGGCTTACCCAAGTGCGGTGGAAAACCTGCTATTTTTGTGGTTGTTGATAGGCTGAGTAAATATAGCCATTTCCTTGCTCTACCCCATCCTTATACGGCCAAGGTGGTGGCTCAGTTATTTTTGGATAATATCTTCAAGCTCCACGGGTTACCTCTTACTATAGTGAGCGACCGGATGCTATATTTCTCAGCCGTTTTTGGCATGAGCTTTTCACTTTGCAAGGGGTGGAGTTGCACCTTTCCACTGCATATCACCCGCAAGCAGATGGCCAGAGTGAGGTGGTGAATAGATGCCTCGAGACTTACTTACGTTGTATGGTTGGTGATAGACCTGAGCGATGGGTTTCTTGGCTGCCACTTGCTGAATGGTGGTACAATAGTACTTACCACTCCTCCCTCAAGATGTCCCCGTTTGAGGCTTTGTATGGTTACTCACCCCCGGTCCATATTCCTTACATCTCCCATGATCATGTTGTGCCTATGGTGGATTTGCAGTTGAGGGAACGCGAGGCTCACATTCAGTTGTTGCGGTTCTATCTGGACCGTGCGCACCATAGAATGCAACAATTGGCCAACCAGCATCTTCCAGCTGGGAGATTTTGTTTATGCGAAGTTGCGGCCCTATCGTCAGAGCAGTGTTGTTGAAAGGAGCAATCAGAAGTTGTCCCCACTTTTTTATGGCCCTTTCAAAGTGATTGATAAGATTGGGAAGGTGGCATACAAGTTGGAGTTGCCTGCAGGATCTTTGATCCATCCTACTTTCTATGTCTCGCAATTACGGCGGAGTGTTCCAGATGCTGCTCGAGTTTCCACGACTTTGCCTTCTTTTTGTGATCCACAGGTGCGGGAGCCTATTGCTATTCTTGCTAGGCGCATGGTTAAACGAGGGCGGCGTGCGGCTACTCAAGTGCTGGTGCAATGGCGGGGGGCAGTCCCGGAAGATGCTACTTGGGAATTTCTGTACGAGCTTGAGAAGCAATATCCAACGTGCTCACTTGAGGACAAGTGTCTTTCAAGGGGGGGAGACTTGATGCAGGTTGAAGGAGAAGATATGAAGGATGCTGGTAGAAGATGTAGCTGGTGGAGTTATGGGCATGTTGTGAAATGTATTCTGCATTCTGCAGAATTAGAAGTAGAAGGATGTGAAAGGAGGGTCGCCGGTTTGATGTTAGTGACCGGTCTGTTTTAAGTGAACCGGGTCGGTGGTTGATGGTAGTTAGTTAGCGAGGGATTTGTTGAGTCGGTTGGAGCGATGGGGAGGATAAATAGGGGAAAGTTGGAGAAGTGAGTTAGTTAGATTGTTACGGAGTCAGTTGTGCGCCGGAGGCGGAGTGGATCGGAGGATTGAGTGAATTGACTGTGGCTTGGGCTGTCGGGGAACTGACGAAAGGTGCGCTTGTGGTGGATTGGATTGTGTGGTGGATTGGATTGTGTTGATTGAATGTGTTGGATTACTGCTGTCTGCTGTTATTTGCTCTCTGTTCTATGATTGAATAGAGTAACACGCATCAACATGCCTTGCAGGCGATTTGTCGTGGTAACGCACGTGGGCGGGCGGTTGTTGAGGCAACAGAGGGAGGCTGCGGGTCCAGGAAACGAAATGGGTTGGCCGGTCGAGGCAACGGGGGAAGGGACGACTGGTCGAGGCTACGAGAAAGGGTGGCTGGTCGAGGCTACGAGAAAGGGTGGCTGGTCGAGGCGACGGTAGATGGCGGCAAGGGCGACACAATGGAAGAGATCGGCTTGTCAGGTGACGCAACGAGGAGGAGCAAGAGGGCTTGTCGGGCGACGCAATGAGGAGGAGGACGGCCTGTCGAGCGACGCAACGCGGAGGATGGCTTGTTGGGCAGCACAAGATAGGAGGAGGACGGCTTATGGGATAACCCAACGGAGGAGGAGGACGAGTTGTCAGGGGATACCAACGGATGAGAAGGAGGACGGGTTGTCGGGCAAAGCAACGAAGGAGGAGGAGGGCTTGTCGGGCAACGGAGGACGACAATGGGGGTTTGTGATGAGACCGTGTGAGGAGGGCGGGTATTTGAAATTAGTTCAATGCGGCAATCCTACAAAAACAGGATCGCCAGTAATAATACAAGGGTATCTTTTGTACGTAACCCCTCTGGAGGCAATCATGTTAGTTTAGGATTGCAAATCAGGCAATCTAGAGATAATAGGATTGCCCGTTCTAAAAAAATTAAATTTTGACTCAACTCTGAACTGAATTGTCCAATAAATAAAAAAAGTTTAACCTAAAACAAACATTAAAAAAAAAAGACGAAAACTTGGTTTACAAAAATAAAGTTCAACAAAAAAAATTGAGCTCATGAGAGTTCCACCAACAGGAATTAAAAGGCCCCGAACATGCTTTATAACAAAATATCTCGATTGACCATGTTATTCCCATAGACATTCATTTTAATAATTTATATGTATGGTAATAAAATCTGCAACCATTAAAACAAACTATATAGTCTACTCCAACTATTGCACCTCCTCTGTCGCTCCCTATTCTAGAGGGGAACACTCCAACTCCTGCTCTGTCTTCCTAGCGTATTTCTACACATACTCCTACCACAACGTCTCAACCATCGAAGGGGAAGGGTATACACTCGCAAAGCAAGAAGAATAAGGTAGCTGATATCAAGACAATCGAGGTAGAGGTTAATAATGACTTTGTTCTTTCATTCAGTCTCTAAATTCGTTTTGTCCGTGGGCCGACGCGGTCATCTTCTCGACGAGCTTCGCGTGCATCTTTTTTGAGCGGGGTCAAATCTTAGTCTACTTCGTTTGTAGTTCCACCCAATTGGAATAATCGGCAGGGGTCCGTCTTACGATACCAAGAATTTATATCCTATTTCGCCTAAGGGGCCGACATTTGGATCTCCAAGCGTATACCTCTGCTTAAGCGTTATGTCTTTGGCTTGCTTTACTCCCCTGCACATACATACGACAGGTTAACATTTTTAATTACTTCACCAGTAATGACTTCTAAGCCATATTTTCCCTACAACAAGAGTTCTTGATGGAGAGTGGAGAGGATGGCACCGGCTTTGTGTAGCCAGTCTCCCCTCAAAAGAGAGCTAAAGAACAACTTTATGTCAATGACGAAGAAGGTTGTTTTCTTCTCGTGAGTACCAACGTGAAGTCAAACGGACACTACCCCCAAGCACGAGTGGTCCCGTTGAAGCCACAGACACCCACGTCAGTCTATTCCAACTTGGTTACATCGTCCCCCAGACGCTTATATGCTTTTAGGGTAAGCACATTGACAGTGGCCCCATTATCAATGAGGACATAGTATATCGCTATATTGTTGAACGTCATCTGTATATATGCAGTGGATACATTGTAGATCTCCCAAATTGGCCATTAAACTAATCCACTCACCATTAAACAAGTTTTAATCACATGCGATTATGATAAGATTAACCTTAACTTTTCAAAAAAATTGTTGAACATTGTTAACTATATATTGATTACTTCTTATTGTCTTTAAACATGATTAGGTAATCAATAATTAATTTTCCAAAACATGGTTAGGTTATTTATTTTAAACTAAAATTAGTTACATAAGACTAATTTGTATTTTATATTAGGTTACGAACATATTTAAAACTTAAAAAAAAATCATTTTTAAATAAAAGCATCACTAAAACAAACAAATCAACCCACATGCAGAATTATGTTTTTATGTTTTTTAGCAAAAGTGGGGGAAATCGCCACGGACACGTTCATCATGGGGAAAGGGGAGCTCTTGTACCAAATTTGGCAGCAAGGTTACACGTCAAGAAACATTTTTTTAATCAGTAGAAGAGGGGGAGTCGTATCCCTTAACTTCTCGCCGACCCTATCGCGATTACGTAGCGAACCACAGGAAGGTTCCCATTATTTTTGTTTAATACAAGCAGAGACACGGGAGAATAATAGTTGAACAAATAAAAATAATTTCCATGGCATCCATGTGAGAACATTCCGCAGCCATCAAGAATATTTGTAGAGGATTTCATTTTGGGATTGGGAACATTTCAGCCATCACCGCAGGAATCCCACATCAGCAATCCAAGGACAATTGCAATTCCTCCACGATACCGGCCAGAGGGCTCCAACCAACCGACAACGATACCATATGCAGAGGACATCAAGGCACAACGATACCTGCAACAGCCCCCTAGCGATTCCTCCATGTAAGCGCGCCATCCGGCCTAACATGCGCGTGGCGGTTCGGACGACCCGAGGATTTGGGCCAACTTCCCCAAGGCCTAAACCGGTCGGCGTCACGACTCGAGCGTCAGACGTTGCGGAAGGGGCTTAAGTTAGGTCCTCCCTTGGTTCCCGAATGGACCTGCTGGGCGTTACGCCCTCGTTGGAGGTGATAGGCGAAAGGTTGCATTAATGCCTCATTTAGGAGCTTTTGGGAGGACTCATGGAGCATCTCGTGCCGTCGTTACCCATTAAAAATGGCTCCGTAAAAAGAGGTGTTGTTTAACCTAGGTAAACTATATGGAGTCGCCACGGACTTAACTTTGAAAATGGTTTAAGTCGAAAAAACCAGAGTGAGTTCGGGAATTCCTATTTACTAACTCTTGTACCAAATTTGGTAGCAAGGTTACACGTCAAGAAACAATTTTTTAATCAGTAGAAGAGGGGGAGTCGTGTCCCTTAATCTCTCGCCGACCCTATCGTGGTTACGTAGCGAACCACAGGAAGGTTCCCATTATTTTTGTTTAATACAAGTGGGGACACGGGAGAATAATAGTTGAACAAATAAAAATAATTTCCTTGGCTGCCATGCGAGAACATTCCGCAGCCATCATGAATATTTGTAGAGGATTTCATTTTGGGATTGGGAACACTTCAGCCATCACCGTAGGAATCCCACATCAGCAATCCAAGGACAATTGCAATTCCTCCACGATCCCGCCCAGAGGGCTCCAAACAACCGACAACGAAACCATATGCAGAGGACATCAAGGCACAACGGTACCTGCAACAGCCCCCTTGCGATTCCTCCAGGTAAGCGCGCCATCCGGCCTAGAACGCGCGTGGCGGTTTGGACGATCCGAGGATTTGGGCCCGCTTCTCCAAGGCCTAAACCAGTCGGCGTCACGACTCGAGCGTCAGACGTTGCGGAAGGGGCTTAAGTTGGGTCCTCCCTTGGTTCCCGAATGGACCTACTGGGCGTCGCGCCCTCGTTGGAGGTGATAGGCGAAAGGTTGCGTTAGGAGCTTTTGGGAGGACTTAGAGAGCATCCCGTGTCGTCGTTACCCATCCAAAATGCCTCTGATGCGGGGACGGCAAGGAATAGATGATTCCTAAACCGAAAACGAATGGGGACGTCACTGAAAAGGGTGCGGAATGGAGTGACGCTCGGTATGGACGGGAGGTGTGTGGGGTAGGCGGCTGAATGATGAAAAGGAAGGGTTGAGATCAACCTTCACGGATACAGATGCACCACCGTGACACGGGGACGGCGAGGAATAGATGATTCCTAAACCGAAAACGAATGGGGACGTCACTGAAAAGGATGCGGAATGGAGTGACGCTCGGTATGGACGGAAAGTGTGTGGGGTAGGCGGCTGAATGATGAAAAGGAAGGATTTAGATCAACCTTCACGGATACAGATGCACCACCGTGAAAGAAGACTCGGGTAGACTCGTTTGACCGTGGATACAGATACACCACTACGAACAAGACGAGGGCGAGGCACAACACGGAGGATACAGATACACCACCACCGGTTGGTACACTCTACTCAATCCGCACTTGGAAATCCACCAAATGAAGAACGAGGTTTGAAGGAGAATCCACTCACTTCGGATAAAGACACTAAGTCTGATAAGGGTTTATAATTTGATTCCAAAAGCTGTTTTTCAAATGAGTACAAGGTGCCCATTATATAGGGAACACCTGAAGAAGAACTTAAATGCACGAAATGAACCTAGGCTAGATGCATGCAAGGCAAGATTCATGGACGGGCCATAAATGGCTTATTGGAAATGCAACAAAGTAAATGCAAAGCATAAATGACAAATGCATGAATGAGGAATGCGAATTGATTCAGCTTCTTTGCGGCGCTTCATCTTCGAGACTCTTGGCTTGGCCGACTCTTCGTTGCTCAGTCGCTGATGATGTCAAGTCGCACCTCCTTGAGTCGCACTCGTCAAGTCGACGCCAAGTCGCAAGTCGCACTCGTCAAGTCGACGCCAAGTCGCAAGTCGCACTCGTCAAGTCGACGCCAAGTCGCAAGCGAGTAAAGTGACGCCTCTCTTGCTGCGCGTCGACTGGGCTAAGTTATCGTCCGTCTTTGTATCATCCTCCCCTTGTTGAAAAGAGTTTGCCCTCAAACTCTCGTCGTCGTCATCCTCCACAAATGGCATGAGATCCTGGACGTTGAATGTGGCAGAAACTCCATAGTCACCTGGAAGATCAATTTTGTAGGCGTTGTCGTTGATGCGCTCGACGATCTTGAATGGTCCTTCTGCGCGCGGCATTAGCTTGTTCTTCCTTTTGCCTGGGAATCGATCCTTGCGCAAATGAATCCAAACTAAGTCTCCTGGCTGAAATATCTTCACTCTTCTTCCGCGATTGGCTCTTTCCGTGTAACGTTGATTGGCCTTCTCGATCTGCGCTCGAGTCTTCTCATGGAGCAATCACATCTCCTTAGCGCGCTCCTCAGCATCTCGGCTAACTGATCTCATATCGCTCGCAGGCATTAGTTCAACAGGGACTAAAGGATTGAGTCCGTAGACTACCTGGAAGGGTGATGACTTCGTTGTCGAACTTGGGGCTCGATTGTATGCGAACTCAGCATGGGCAAGCTTGATGTCCCAATCCTTCTGGTTCTTCGAGACCAAGGTTCGAAGGATTGCAGCCATAGTGCGATTGACAACCTCCGTTTGTCCATCGGTTTGCGGATGATAAGCTGTGCTGAATACAAGCTTCGTTCCCAACTTGTGCCACAGTGTCTTCCAAAAGTAGCTTAGGAACTTCGTGTCGCGATCTGAAACGATCGACTTGGGTACTCCATGCAACCTTAGCACTTCTCGAAAGTACAAATCTGCCACGTTGGTCGCATCGTCCGTTTTCTGACATGGGATGAAGTGTGCCATCTTCGAAAATCGGTCGACCACTACCATGATCGAATCCTTTCTTCGTTGCGTTCTTGGCAATCCTAGTACAAAATCCATACTCACATGTTCCCATGGTCGCTCTGGGACGGGCAATGGAGTGTAGAGACCCTGAGGTTGGACACGGCTCTTCGCTTGCTGGCAAGTCGCACATCTCGCGATTAGTCCTCGCACTTGCTTCTCCATTCGAGGCCAATAGAAATGCTCTTATAGCATTGCCAGCGTCTTGTCAACTCCAAAATGTCCAGCGATTCCTCCTCCATGGACTTCTCGTATAAGTAGCTCTCGCGTCGAACTCCTTGGAATGCATAGCTTAGAGTCGCGAAATAAGAATCCATTCACCTGGTAGAATCGATCGATGGCTTGCTGGGCGCATTGGACGAAGATCGCTCCAAAATCTTCATCGTCCTTGTACAACTCCTTCAAATACCCAAATCCAATCAGCTTTGTCTCCATCGCAGATAGCAAAATCATTTTCCTTGAGAGAACATCTGCGACTACATTCTTCGCGCCTGGTTTGTGCTTCAAGACAAAGTTGAATGCTTGTAGAAACTCTACCCACTTCGCATGTCGGCGACTAAGCTTGTGCTGGCCATTGATGTACTTGAGAGCTTCATGATCGGTGTGCAACACAAACTCTCTGGGCAGCAAGTAATGACTCCAAGTCTCGAGTACTCGAACAATTGCTAAGAACTCCTTGTCATATGTCGAGTAGTTCAATTTGGCGCCATTAAGGTTCTCGCTGAAATAAGCGATGGGCCTTCCCTCCTGCAGCAAAACTCCTCCAATTCCTACTCCCGATGCATCACATTCCACTTCGAACATCTTCGCAAAGTCGGGTAAAGCTAGAACTGGGGCTGCGCTTAGACACTCCTTCAGTCGCTCGAAACTAGCTTGTGCGACTGGTGTCCACTCGAATTTGTCTCCCTTCAAACATTCGGTGAGTGGGGCTGCGATTGAGCTAAATCCTTGAATGAACCTCCGATAGAACGACGCCAAGCCATGGAAGCTGCGAACGTCGTCGAAACTCCTTGGAGACGGCCACTCCTTGATCGCTTCAATCTTGCTCTCGTCCACCTTAATTCCTTCTGCTGAGATGACAAATCCAAGAAATATTACACTCGGTTGGAAGAACTCACATTTCTTGAGATTTCCATATAGCTTTTCCTCCCGAATTGTGTTGAACACAGCTCGCAAATGATTGATATGCTCCTTATTGCTCCGGCTGTAGACAAGAATATCGTCGAAGTAGACGACCACAAACTTCCCCATGAATGGTCGCAAGACATGGGGCATTAGTCGCATGAACGTGCTGGGCGCGTTTGACAATCCAAATGGCATCACCAACCACTCGTATAACCCGTACTTAGTCTTGAAGGCTGTCTTCCACTCGTCGCCTTCTTTCATCCGGATCTGGTGATAACCACTTCGCAAATCCACTTTGGAAAACACCTGCGCTCCATGCAACTCATCCAACATATCATCCAGTCGAGGGATAGGAAAGCGATACTTCACTGTGATTTTGTTGATCGCTCGACTGTCCATGCACATTCTCCATGTGCCATCCTTCTTCGGCACCAATATGGCTGGAACCGAACATGGGCTCAAACTCTCTCGAACTGATCCCTTGTTGACAAGCTCGTCGACTTGCCTCTGCAACTCTTTTGCCTCCTCTGGATTGCATCGATAGGCTGGTCTATTTGGTAGCGACGCCCCTGGAACCAAGTCGATTTGATGTTGTATGCTCCGCATCGGTGGTAATTCGACTGGTAGCTCCTCTGGAAATACGTCCTTGAACTCCTCAAGAATGGAAGCGGCCTGAGGATGGCTCGTCGCTTGACCTGGGGCAGATTCGACAAGAACCACAAAATAAGCCTTCTCACCTTCTTGAATCGCTCGAACTAGTTGAACTCCCTTGAGAGGCTGGTCGCTAAGTCGATCCTGGGTCGCGATTGTAGGCTGACTAGTGAGGGGCATCAAAGTGACCCTCTTCTCTCCGATGTGGATGGAATACGTATTGCGATACCCGTCGTGTTGCGCGGGTCGATCAAACTGCCACGGTCTCCCCAATAGTAGGTGGCATGCATCCATGGGAATGACGTCGCAAGCGACTTCATCCTGGTAGCTCTTCCCAATGGAAAATGGAACTCGCGCTCGCTGGGTGGCTCTCCTTGTTGAGCCATTGTAGACGGTAGGGATGTGGGTGCGCTTCGATGGACAACTTCAGCTTTTCAACCATCGTTCTTGACACGGCGTTGGTGCAGCTACCACTATCCACAATCACCAAACATACCTTTCCTGCGACTGTGCACCTAGTATGGAAGATGCTCTCCCTTTGACTTTCCTCTTTCGCAGGTGTCACACTTAAAGCCTTTCGGACGACCAACAGTTCTCCTTCGTCCGGATACTCCTCTGTCTCTTCGGCATCCCAAACAGGGTCGACGTTCTCCTCGAACTCTTCTTCTTCATCAGATAACTCTCTGATGATAACGTTCCTTCTCGTCGGACACTCAGAAGCCATGTGCCCAACTCCTTGGCACTTGAAACATCGTCGAATGATGTTTCGTTCGTGCGATTTGACTTCAGGTCTTGTAGTCGACGGTGGGGCTCTCTGCATTGTTGTTGTTGACGGCGGCTTTGCCTGGGAGCTACTCCCCTTTTTGAAAGGCGCGGCCTTCACAAATGGGCGAGTAGTCGCTCTCCTTGCTTGCTGCTGCTCCACCTTGTGCGCCAATGCTCGCACATCGTTGGAACTCCAACATTGTTGTAGGTCAACGACATCTGCGATTTGGGGCTTAAGTCCTCGAAGATACCTGGCAATGGTTTGCTCTGGGGCTTCTTGGACATCACATTGCAGCAACAGTCTCTCGAACTCCCATGTACTCTGATACACTTGAGACTTGTTGTAGCGACTGCAATTTGAGGTAGAGATCTCGTCGATGATGCTCCGGTAGAAATCTCTTCGTCATGGACCTCTTCATTTTTGACCACGTACGAATTTTATCACGCCCTTCCCTACGGCGCTGCTGGTTGGTGTTCTCCCACCACAAACTCGCGTACTTCTTTAATTTCAAGGCAGCCAGTTTCACCTTTCGATCCTCGGGCACTTCCTCGTAATCAAAGATGCGCTCCACGGTGTGCATCCAATCGATGAACTCGTTGGGGTTCAAGTTTCCTTCGAAGTCCGGAATCTGAACGCTCATCGTTGGGGCTCTTCTCTCCTACCTACGATACTCCGGTGAAGAACCTCGTTGAGACTCCTCACGCCATGAGTTCTCCTCATCATCGCTCTCTATTCGACTGCGGGAAGTCGATGCATGGTGTGTCCGTAACGACTGTAGTTGCTGTTGAAGATCGGCTATCTGCTCCTCAAGCCGAGCAACTTGCGCTTCGTCTAGAGTCATACCGCGTTGAAATCTTCCGGCCATTGACAACCTCGAGCTCTGATACCAAGATGATGCGGGGACGGCAAGGAATAGATGATTCCTAAACTGAAAACGAATGGGGACGTCACTGAAAAGGGTGCGGAATGGAGTGACGCTCGGTATGGACGGAAGGTGTGTGGGGTAGGCGGCTGAATGATGAAAAGGAAGGGTTGAGATCAACCTCCACGGATACAGATGCACCACCGTGAAAGAAGACTCGGGTAGACTCGTTTGGCCGTGGATACAGATATACCACCACGAAAAAGACGAGGGCGAGGCACAACTCGGAGGATACAGATACACCACCACCGGTTGATACACTCTACTCAATCCGCACTTGGAAATCCACCAAATGAAGAACGAGGTTTGAAGGAGAATCCACTCACTTCGGATAAAAGACACTAAGTCTGATAAGGGTTTATAATTTGATTCAAAAGCTGATCTCCAAATGAGTACAAGGTGCCCATTATATAGGGAACACCTGAAGAAGAACTTAAATGCACGAAATGAACCTAGGCTAGATGCATGCAAGGCAAGATTCATGGACGGGCCATAAATGGCTTATTGGAAATGCAACAAAGTAAATGCAAAGCATGAATGACAAATGCATGAATGAGGAATGCGAATTGATTCAGCTCCTTTGAGGCTCTTCATCTTCGAGACTCTTGGCTTGGCCGACTCTTCGTTACTCAGTCGCTGATGATGTCAAGTCGCAAATCGCGCACGTCAAGTCGACGTCAAGTCGCAAGTCGCACTCGTCAAGTCGACGTCAAGTCGTAAGTTGCACTCGTCGAGTCGCACGTCCTTCAGTCACACTCGTTGCTCAGTCGCAAGCGAGTAAAGTGACGCCTCTCTTGCTGCGCGTCGACGGGGATAAGTTGTCGTCCGTCTTTGTATCAACCTCCGTAAAAAGAGGTGTTGTTTAACCTAGGAAAACTATATGGAGTCGCCACCGACTTAACTTTGAAAATGGTTTAAGTCGGAAAAACCAGAGTAAGTTCGGTGATTCTTATTTACTAACTCTTACATTCTAACATGCGAAAAAGGAGGTACTGTTTGCTCCAAAAGATTTGTTTTTGTTTAACGGCCGTTTGACCCGATTCAGAGTTGGGCCGGACGCGTATCAATATTTTACGATGTTGGACTCGGTTCGGGCTTTGGACTCGAATTTATGTTTGTTGTTTAGGAAAACTATCAAACATGCTATAACTATCCTTGTGAGCCTACAACACACTCATTCACATCCAACTAGTAAGATAAAATGGACGGGGAAGGGCGGTGACTGCGGGCCTATATACTTGGACTCGTAGCCTGTTACAAGTGGACTTTGAATTATTTCGAGGAGGCCCGTTCCTCCCCATTTGTACCTTATGTGACGGTTGTGGCCGCTTTATCATCTTGACATCCCGATTTTTACACTCGCGGAAAGATCAACGCGGTTTGATACACATGCTTTCGAGTAATCTTTGAAAACTTGGAGTCGATTCTTCCAAAGTTGCATGCTCAGTGTACATGCAAAATAAAATATAAGTGTGCGAGTAGAATGTTCGAGACATAAAAATGGAGACGCAATATTTGTTCAATCCTATGCAATTTTCTCACATTTCAGTAAGACGACGAAAGTGAGAAAAATCAGAACATTTCATATACTTGTCCAAAAATCATAAAATTATACCAGGAAATAGAAAACTTATTGTAGTTTCGGCATGCAAGAGTTTAGAAAAAACAAGCATGTAATTTGATGTTAGTAAAAGAATGAATTTGATCATTCAAGCTGAAATTGGACAGCAATTTGCAGCAAGTTTGACCGCCATCGAACATCGGTCAACATTGGTTAAAATGAGAAGTGTAAACCATAAAAGTTATAGGTAATTAAAATATAAAGCTAACGCAAATTATTTCAGGTTAAACAAATCTATGTAACCCAGGTTACGCCCTAAAAACTGAATCAGCGTTTCTGCTCATGTATAGACTGTAGCACGACCTTCTTCTGATAAAAGGTCGACGAAAAGACCTTCGAATGGAAAAGTTCAAAACATAAAAATTGTAGATTGACTAGAGAGGAAGCTATTCCAATTGATCAAAGTAGTATTGCTTCTCGAGTGCAGAACGGTTGTGCCTTGCAGCTGATCATTTGACTGACAGAAGCTCGAATAAAATGACTTCGAATCAAAATGTTCAAAATGTAAATGTTGTAGCAAACTTGAAGATGCATCTAACCAAATTGGTTTCTGATTGAAAGAGACTTTGGTGCGCAAGTTATGTTAAAGAAATAGAAGTATCAATTCTGCTCTTGAACATAAACATATTGTTCTGCAATGTCAGCAAAACTCGACCGAAATGGCCTCAAATGAAAATGTTCAAAACATGAAATTTGTAAATAAGTTAAAGAGGGAGTGATCCCAAGTAGTTTCAGGTAATTCCAACTGACACGGACCAAGTTAGGTCCAATGGAATGCAACTGCTTGCTTCGCGGATGCACGAAACAGAGCACTTTCACTCTTGAACCTTAAATGACCAAAAACGTCATGTAAATGCGTTCGTTTGGAAAACTTGTCAGCAGAACAATTGTTCCCTATTAAGAAACAAAGCTAAAGAGCTAAAAATCAACTCATTCCATGTAATGACCAAGAAATTATTCATAAAACATCAAGCAACGAAAGCAGCGAAGTTCCAGCACACATATCTCTCAAGAATAGCCATAACTTAGGTTACACTTGCCCGATTCCGACACATAAGCTATTCACACGACCAGGAGAGATAAAGGAAGGGGTTAAACCTGACTAAACTCGATTCCATTGGTGGATGGAAGAGCAGCGTCTCCAAGTGTACTGCGACGTCATACTTCACGATTTCCAACTTCCGACCATCCCGAACTCGTGAATAACAGTGTTTTCATGCAAATTAACACCAAAACATGAATAAACAGAATGTGGTTAATATAACAGACATCATGGGTGTTCGTTTAATGAGTTAAACTAGTGAGAAGAGGTCTCACCGAGGGTACCTCTCCTCGGGGTGGCCCGGGGAGGAATCGAAGAAGGTTTGGCTTCTCAAGGCAGAGGTCGGGGAGGCTGTTGCAGTCTGGTCTATCGAGCCCATTGCAGTCTGTTGTAGTCCGTTCCTCCTTAGTTTGGTCTATCGAGCCCACTTCGAAGTAGTTGTAGTCGATCCAAAGAACCCAGAAGGCTTCCCTTTGAGACCAGCAGCAGGCCCCTTGTGGATTATCGCAGCTTGGGCACACTTGTACTTCCCTCGTCTGTGCAACTTCGAGCTGTCTACGAATAACAGCCCATCCGCATTCTATAGATTGGAAATTATTTACTTCTTTCGATATGAAATTGGGAGAGAGATACTGCCTTGGGATATCTTCATCGACTCTTGCATACCGCAAGCCCTGTTGGCAACCTTTTGTTCGAAATGATAGGATGTATGAGCTTCGACGCTCCTTGAGGTCACACCACTTTTGGGATCATGTGCTTAGTCCCAAAGATTTGATTGCCAGTGACCCCAAAGGCTTTTTTGTTGATGTTTACAATCCTCAGTTCGTGGCACGACAACTGGGCTTCGCTCAGAGTTGCCCTTTTCCTTTCATCGACTCTTTCAACACAAACCTAGAGGAACGTGTCAGCATCGACTTTGGTTATGCTAGCAGGGTAAGCTTAGTTTTAATGAAATATTTTATTATTTTACTAGTAATAATGTTTCTTGTTCACGCAGTTATACGCTGTCCTGGATCGAACAATTTCGTCCATCGCCTTTCCTGACACCTCAGAAGGATGTATTTCGACAAGGGCGTTCAATTGCTGTTGGAAAAGGACCTTCAACAAAATGATGTTGAAGGCTTCATTTCCTAAGAAAGCCAATGAAGTGATGTTGCAACAGTAAAACTACCGCATCTTTCTCACTGCCAAGCAAGAGAAAGCATTGATGCGAGGTATTAATGCTGAATTCTCATCATAACATTTACTATCGATTTTGACAAATCAACGTTTACAAGGGCATTGGACTTTGAAGTACCACCAGTTCCCACAGAAAAGGGAAGAATCAAAAGAAAAAGGACATCATCAGTGATCGTGTCGAAGAAGCCTAGCACTTGGGCAACTTCGACGAGTAGAGGTGAATCATCTGATGAGGTTGTAGAAGATGAAAGCACGGATCTTTGTCGACGACCCAGGAAGGCTAGGCATGCTCCGATCCCAGAAGAATATACCAGAAACATATACCAGAAACGAGGATGACATGCTTATAAGCAATCCTCCAACTGTCACTGAGAAAGAGACTCATCTAGCATTCAAAGAGAAAGATCAGGCTTCTAATGAGGTAAGCTTAAAATAAGTTTTAAATGTAACATGTTAAAGTTCTATGTGTACATATACAGGTTGAATACGACGACCTGTTCACTCCCCCATCTCCTCCAGCAGAGGACCTTCCTCTTAACGTCGAAGTTGTGACCGAAGTACAAATCAATCCTCAAGCGGTGAACGTTTCTGACAAAGGTTCGACAGAGGGAATTAATGAAATTGTCGAGGCAGCCGTCTCGCAAGAAGCGAACTATGTTTCGGACGTACATGTGCGTTTTTTGAATTCATATCAAGCGAATTTAAATATTACCTAACTTCTCACGTACTGAGGTCGCTACCCTCTCTTCTGAGAGTCTAGGGATTACTCGTGACCCAATCCTCGAGGAATCCATTCCCGAGCAAACTAATCAAAGTCACGACCTTCAAACATGACGGTACTCCCGTTGACTCATATCCAGAAATACCTTCGCAGGTCCATGTTCCACCTTCGACAAATGCGACACTTCCAGTCAATGTCGATGCAGAGTGTCATACACCAGAGGCATCTAAAGGACTGGATGACGCTAGGTTCGCTGAGATGCTTGACCAACTTCTTGTAAATTTTATCATAGGATTTACTCAAAAAATATGAACTAACACATTTTTTTTTTATAAGCAAAACTTTGAGCTATTACCGCCGAAAGTTTCGACAAGGCTTGGTCACATGCCTCCTCAAGCAACATGGCTCAAGTGAACATTGATTCGAGTGACCCGATGGCGCTTTCTCAAAGGTTGCTAGAAGTACTTCGACGCGAGGAACCATCAGCATCTAACTTTGATGAGATGGTTCGAACCATAGAAGCTATAGAGAGGCATGCCAAGGCTCCCATCAACTTGCTCAGCATTTGCCAAAGCCTCAAGGAATCATTCTGGAAGTCCCGGGAGGACTAGGAGAGAACTATGTCAAATGTCGGACAATGGAAAGAAATTTGCTCGAAGTTGATCAATCATGACACTGCCCAAAGCAAAGCAATAGTGATTTCCTCTGAGCATCGACGTCTTATCGAAGAACGGGATCAACTGGAAGCCAAATAGCGGAACTCGTCGAAGTTGGATAAGTGTAAGGCCGAGATGGTTGTTCGGGAAAGAGAATTGTCTACGGCGGAACTGAAAGTCGAAGTAAACTGTATACTTGTATACAAGACAAGCAGGCAGATCGCCTTTCAGAAAGCCGTGAACGACTTTACCGTCAAGAACATCGTTCGAACTTATCTCTCTGACTTGCTAGCGAGACACTTGTATGCTCATGAACCATGACTTCGTCGATGATGCACCATCGACATCAAACACTTGTATCTTTTTTTGTTTCTTGTTTTATGAACTTGTTAATCAGATAATGAATTAATCATGAACTCGTCCAGCTTGCATCGTCGATTCACTTCAATTGAAATCTATATAAAAAAATTTCTGATCGACGCGTTCATAAGATATTTCAAGTCTTGCCAGCTGAAATATCTAATTTAATGAGGCTGTTATGAGTCCCGAGGAACTATTAAGATATTCTAGAGGCTAATGGGATTTTTTGCGATCGATGCAGTGCAATAGCATTGTCTATAAATAGCAAAGGAATGGACAGTCACTAGTTCACTCGCATTCATTTCCAATACTCAGCCATAATGTCCCGCCGAGAGGCTGTCTTTCTAAACTCATCTTCCTACCCTATAGAGCCTAGGTTCACAACCTTAGACCCCATGAAAGCCTAGGTTCACAACCTTTGGCGGGGATAAGGGAAGCCTATAGGGCAAGAACCAGTTTGATATTCCATTAAAGGAATACCATTAAATTCTACTTTGATATATAGTGAATGCATTTGTGATTGCATCGAAGAAGTAGGCTTAGTAAACCAGTTTACTGGAAAGCCTATAGGGCAAGAACAACTCGAGGAGTCGAAGTTTTAAGGAAACCTGGAAGAGTCGGATCGATGGTTGGTTCCGCAAACTCTGTAGGTAACATTATGACAATACACTCTACAACGTTTCTCAGGAACGTCGAATCGGGCTGAATTATTGTCTGAATCATCTATCTTCGAAATCATCATCCTCAGTTGGTATCTCCTTAACCTTAAGAAGATTGTCGTGGGAGACAGAGTCATCGACCACAGGTGGGTCGTTGCGATCGACTCTCTGTACCTCGACTGTTGCAGGGTCAACGGATTTCTGCCGTTTTTTCCTCTGTCCTCCTACGACGTTTCTCTTTCCTTTTCTTACTGCTATTAGATGGAAGCTGAGATCATTGGTTTATTACCTGTCTCCATTCAACATCATTAGAACAGGAGACGTTGAGTCGACGTCGAGATGATTGATAATATTCGGGATATTCAGGTTGAAGCATGTCCCTAACGTCGCCTCTGTTATCGGTCTCCTTCTACAGATCACTTCATTTGGCAGAGGAGTCTGCATCACTGTTAGTAGTCGGTGGAACCAATTGTGTATCGAGGCAACGAGACATTGCCTTTGGTTTCTGAATGGTATGCCCCTTATCATGAAAAGCCTTGTGAGCATCAGGAGAAGATCCCCTACCTTTGGGGTGTCGATTGAATGCCTTGAAAGACTCTTTGCGAGAGATCCCAATTGCAATCCTATCAACTGGAGTTAGATTGAACCAATCATCCGTCTGATGAGATTGAAGAAACTTTCTGAAAGTGAAGCACTTGTCAGTGGTGTGGGTTTCATCCACATGCCACCAGTAAACTTCATTGTTCAGCATCGACGCGATCATAGGTCAAGAAATGACTCCGTTATCCAGGAGTCTCTTGAAGAGTTTGTCGACCACATAAGTCTCTCCAGAAACATGGGGCTCCTGAAAAGCACAACGAACAACATCAACTACGTGGATATTGAACATGTGTACTTCGCAATCAGCAAAAGGTTTCTGATCGACAAAAGATGATTCTTCAGACTCTTTGAAACGTAAAATAAGGGTTAGACAATCACGTGTGGCATGAGTGAAAGACCCATGCCATTTACAGTAACTCTTCTTCTTCTCCCTATCAGTCTAGGGAAGTCGATGACTAGGTTTCAGCTTAATTCGATCTTGCTTATGGAGCCAGTCAAAGATTTCATCAGCCATTTCAACATCGAATGAGTACTACCGCTCTTCATTCGACTTCTGAGATGCCTTAGCTTTGAAATTCTTTTTCAATAGCGGATTGCAGACTGTGGCTTCTCCTTTCACAAATTCTGCCATATCGAACTCAACGATCTTATGTTTGATCCGATATGCTGTGTTGTCCCTCGACTCTTCTCTGAGTAGATTTTCATACTTAATAGGTCTCAGAGCGTGTTCGTAGAGGTCTCTGAACTTTTCTCCCTGGATTTTCTTCAGGATACGAATATCCAAAGCATCCTCGGCTATGTTAATCACCTCATCGTCACTAACTAATGTTTTGCACCTAAGTCGAGCCTTCCGAAACCTCTGCAGAAATGTTGTTGTAAGTTCTTCAGGCTGCTATCGCATCTTAGTCAACTCGACCGGGGAAATGGTCGAATCAAGAGTAGCATAGTCCTTCATGAACTGAGTTTGCATGTCCTGCCAATTCCACACTAAATGAGGCTGAAGATGAATAAGCCAAGTAAATGCAGGTCCGGTGAGCGAATTGGGAAAGAGTCGATGCTTCCAATGATCATTATTCGATGCCTCTCCCGTTTGGTGAGTGAATCGAGCTATATGCTCCATCAGTATCATCTCATCTTCGCTAGAGAAGCGTGTGAAATCGGGGATCTTATAACCCCTAGGATAAGGATAATCCCGGTCGATGAACTTAGGGTAAGGTGTCCTGTAAAGGTTAACCTCTTCCCTACGTAAGGCCCCTGGGACCATCTGTTCTACTATTCATGCAATCATATATCTGTAGCCAAAAGCATCGACGGGCATCATAGGAACCCTAGGGACTTCCTTTCCATGGGATTCCTATCGACTTTCTGGTCAAAGATAGGCCTATTCCTAGGAGCTTCACCGAAAAGGTTCCTCCCTGGGAGTTGACCTTCGGCCGGTGGTCCACGGATGGGATTCTCAATTGTGGAGCGTGAGTAATGACTCTCCCTTCAACGATGAGGAGGCGCCTACGCCTGCTGCTTGTACTGATCCTGTCCATCATCATCTAGATTGACAAAACCGTTATACTGATATGATCGATCAGGTGTGACAAAATCGCCTTGATCATCAGGAACAACACGCGACCTGCTTGGTTCAACCCGTCGATAATCTTGAGTTAATTGAACAGGATCTTGAGTGGTCTCATGATCGAAACTCATCCTGTGCTTTCCGTCACGAATTGTCGTTCTCCTGGCCACGGTCACGGGGGATTATTCAGTATCGATCCTGGCAGTCAACCCTTTGACATGTTTCTGCAACTCAAAGAAGTTCTCCTGATACTTAGCCTGCATATGTAAAAACATGTCTAAAGGGGCAGTCTGGCAAAGTTGGCAAAACATTCGACATGGGGGAATTTTCTTGCTTCTGCACCTGGACATTTTGTTGTCGAAGATTTTAGGCATTATGTTGCCCATTTTGACGGTTCTGGCCGATGTTAATATTCTGGCCTTGTTTGGAATTTGTCTCCGAGTCACCAGGAGTATCACTCATTCTGGTAGCCGCACTCTGAGTGGTTGGCATTTCATGGTACCACACGAAATTCGTTTCCGTCTCCCATTGTGGTCGCTAAAAATATATTTACAGATAAAACACGTCTCGATATATTGAGGACTAAAGGGTTGAATGCAATGTGGTCGCTAATAACACAAAAGAATAGAAGATAGTAAAAAAATTCACTAACACAAAGAAAAAACACTTACAGCCATCTTACAACACTTAACACGATTTCTGGCACGCAAGTTGATAACCAATCAGCCCTTCGGGGTCATAGAATGATTGTCTGTATGTTACAATTGACCAGACCCCACTTATTTATATATATAATCTAGGTAATCGTCGACCGAAACACATTAAAAACGTGTTACTCTCCTACCGAGGACACCCAAGTGGCGTAAGGTGGGTGGTGGGTGTTTAGAAACTTGTCATGATTCCTGGTTCGATCCCCACCATGCACACTCCACTTGGATTTACGGTTGGTCTCTTGGGTGATGGCTAATATAGTCCAATAGGCGCCTACCAGCTGGGCCTTTGGGCCTCAACTGAAATTGGACCAACAGGGGAGCAAGCTTCAAGTCGGGCCTAGAAGGGATGTAGTGGGGCCGGTCCTGAGTCTCGTGGGCTTGTCAAAGAGCATCCGAGCCTTATGAAAGGGCTTGCAAAAAGTAAGTTCACCACGAACTCCATTGATATAAACAAACCGTGTTAATTATTCTAACACCGACTACCGACCAACTGCTGGGATAGTCCCATCATCGATGAACTCCACCGTCGAACCTCACAACATTGATAAGCTCTCGACTTAGCATCGACTTTATGCCTTGATGATCATCTTTAACACAGCATCGATATTGAACACCTTTGACGCCGCATCGATCTCGAGCACCTTCGAAGCCCAACATGCAAGGCCCAAAATGATGTTTATCATGTAAACAGAGGCTTTGCATGTCGCTCGCTGTCATGGTCTACTGCAGTTCAATTGGTGAAGTCGAGAAGAAGAACAGCACCATCTTGGTTTGCAAATCGGCGCTGGAGTTAGGCTGTCGATTAACGGAATTGAGGAAGAGCGCGTGAGACTCGTTGTTTACACTAGATAATTTTGGGCCGTCGATTGTGTCTTGAGTAGACCACAATCAACGATTGTAATAGTTAAGTCGATTCAAGGGAGATCTAATTTTTCAAAACAATCGACTGTAAAAATCCCACTAGTAAAATCTCTACTATCGACTAAAGAAATTTTAATTTAGTCGATCGAGAGAATCGATGGTGGATTTTCCTCGTCGATGGGGAAAACCTAATCCAGTCTCGATGGAGGATTCTACCGTTGATGGAGAAAATCTAATACAGTTTCTATGGAGGATTCCAATCGATGGGGGATTCTCCCCGTCTATGGTGAAAATCTAATCCAGTCTCGATGAAGGATTCTCCTTTCGATGGAGGATTCTCCAAGTCGATGGAGAAAATCTAACCCGGAGATAAATTGGTCTGGTAGGATCTGATTTTGTGGGTAATCTTATTGATAAGATTTTACAGGTGATGCTGAAATTGAATATAACTACCAAGTGGAATTCGAAGATCAAGAATAACTGTCATTCAAGATTCTCTATAAATAGAAGGTAAGACCACAACGTCAAAAACACAACAACATACAATCAGGCACTTTTGTCTTTATCTTAGTTTTATGGTATAATCACTAGGCAATCTTTAGGACATCCTCGTGTAATCTGTGCAGCGTTCATCAATAGAAATATATTCTTTCCCCCCTTCTTCGTTTTCTTTTCCTTTTTGAACCCAATGGGTTCGCCACGATTTGATCACGATGTGTTGCGGTTTAATTTGCAAACACTCCTGTATCCCAGGATGCCAGAGTTGGCGAAGCCGGCCGGAGGTTGGGGTACGAGCGCCCAGGTGGTGGAAATAATGGTTCGTGCTTTCCTATGTGAGCCATCTTTCCCATCCTTGTTTGCTGATGGTATGGAGAAGGCCACCGTGGAATCCGATGTTGGGAAGCAGAGACAACAAATGGGAATCCTAGTTGCCGGGATCTCTGCTGTTGATGGTTGTAAATGCCGGAGATGCATTGTTTTGTTGTTGATGTGAGCCTGTCACCGAAGAGTTGGTTTCGGGAGGTTGCATTTAGGAGAGTGGCAGCACCAGGATGAAGGAGTGGTCGACGACGGCGCGAATCTGACTACAGTGCGCTCGTCGTGCCAGTCGGGATGTCGGCTGGAGCTGTTGGAATTGGGAACATCATTGGAGTCAAGATCTAGTTACGGGAAGGACCACTGCCGCAGGTTGGCGAATCAGCTACTCGTATTGTCAAAGAAGACACCGGGAGAGGAGATCACCACCTCTTTCTGGAGTTAGCTGCAACGTGGGGTTTGCTGTTGCTTTGGGAGGACAGGGTCATCTGCTGCCGGGGTGCTGAGGAAGACCGCTGCTGGAAGTAGTCAAGGCACTTCACCATCATGTCGGATGAGGAGCGCCAGGTGTTGACGGTGCTTGATGGGGAATCAGCATCGGGGTGTGGTTTGAGCCGGGTTAGGCTACCAGGAGGGCCTGAGGACAAGGGGTGTGGTCCATGAGTTCGTTGGCGACTAGATTCGAAGTGGTAGCACCTTGGTTGGGGCTGAACCCACCATTTCATCTGAACTGGAGCTAGTAGAACTCGTGAAACGGGCGAAGGAGGTGAAGGATGTCCTTGTGCTCGCTGGACATGGCGGGAACGGGATGAGTTGCTCTGCTCAGGAGAGGCGCCAGGAGGTTAATGGAGCTTTCAGGACTGGGATTTTTTTAGCGAGGGAAGAAGACCTTCCAAAAGGGAATTGCCCCCGGGTCTCGTTGCGAAGGAGAAGGGGGTCTTCTGGTTAATAGTAAAAATGGGAAAGAAGAAAGGCGATGGGAGGAGACTTTGGCTTCCTTCGCCGTCCGAGGGAGAAGGCTGAGGTTCCCCCCCCCCCCCCCCCCCCAATTATTTTCTGGTTGGGAATGGGGATGATGTCGATCCCCCTTCTCCTCTCTTCGTCCGTCCCCCCCATTGTTTCCTTTTCTTTCTTGTTGTTGTTAGGATGAAATCGGAGGGTGGGGACCAATCTCCAGGTGGCAGTCGTGGAGGCCGATCTGGCGTTCCTCACAAGGAGGCCGTTTGTGGGGAATGGATAAGGTATGCGGCACTACTGTCCCTTCGCCCTTTGTGCCACCCCTGGGAATGTCGTGCAGGGAAAAGGGCTATCCTTGATTAGATGTCATGGCGGTTTGCTTTACAAATCATTGCACGGCCTCCATTTGTTGGGATTTGATATTGTGGTGGTTGTCCCTTGATTGCAACCGTTCTCGTCGTGAGGGTCTTGTGTGAAACTTATTGAAGGGAAGAGTTGTGGTCCCAAATTACGCAGTCTTCCGCTGCCACGATATTTGCTGTCATCCTGTTGCTTTTGTCTGTTTGGAGGTGAACGTCCCTTTACTTCGGCCGTTGGTAGAGCTGCAAGAGATTTCCTTAATTCTCCCATTGAAAAAAATCGTGAGGACTCATTCCTATTGTCGGGTAAAGAAAGGTGACCTTTTCCGATTAAATCTTTTTCATTCCTTCGACTGTCCTTTTTTATTATTATTTTTATTCGTCTAAGTGTGGGTGAGGATCTCTTACGGCTTTCTGTACACTGAGGGATTGGGTGTTCTTTGATGGTTTTGTTGAGAAGAATTGGGAAATTAGTAATAGTCCCTAGATTTGGCTGGGCTTCTCAGATTAGCACGGACTTAAATAAAAAATTAGAATGTCGCGAATTAGTTCTCGAATTTTAAACTGGTTTTAAGTATCGTCCAAGATCAATATTAAATTACTTAAAAATCCATGAAAAGTTTCAAAGTAAGCTTGTCGCTTAATGAAAATGCAACTAGGATATTAGTTTCATGTAACTAATTTTTAATTCGAAATCAATTACCTAATCATGTTTAGGGATGATAAGCATCAATCAAATATTGCTAAATATGTTCAATGATTTTTATGAAACCGTAAGCATGTTTGATAATCTTTAAAATTTAAAGAGCACTGTCGGTTATGGTTAATCTTAGTCTAATCGCATGTGATTAAAACTTGATTAAAGTTGAGTGTTGTACATGCGCCCTTCGGCTTAGCACGCTCGTGGCGGTTCGGATGACACGAGGATCCAGGCCCGCTTCCCCAAGGCCCAAGCTGATCGATGTCACGACTCGAGCATCGGACGCTGCGGAAGGGAATTGGGTTGGGCCCTCCTTTGGTTCCTGAATGGGCTTGCTGGACGTTTCCCGTCCTTGGAGGTGACGGGCGAAAGGCTGTGTTAAGGCCTCATTTGGGAGATTTTGGGAGGACTCAGGGAGGGGCTCGTGTCGGCGCTACCCATCCAAAATGGCTCTCTAAAAATGGGTGTTGTTTAACTTAGGTAAACTTAAGTTTGAAAACTAGTTTAAGTCGGAAAAACCAAAGTAGGATTTGAGGATTACTATTTAGTAGCTCTTACATTCTAATATGAGAAAAATGTGGCGATTGTCCAAAAAGGTTTGCTTTTGATTAACGGGTGTTGGACACGATCTTGGAGTCGAGCCAGACTCGTATCAATGACTTACGAGTGTTGGACTCGATTCGGGCTTTGGACCCGAACTCATGTTTGTTTTGTTAAAAAAAAAACAGAACACAACATAAATCCTAAAGCCTAAATTATGCGCATAATCACAAGCAATTATCGAGATAAAAGGGGACGGGGAAGGGCGGTGACTGCGGGCCTACACGCTTGGGCCAGCAGCACGTTACAAGTGGATTTGAAAATGTTTCGGGGAGGTCCACACCTCCCCTTTGTACCTTAGGTGACAGTTGGGGACGCTTTATCGTCTTGATATCGCGGTTTTTACACATGCGAAAAGATCCACGTGATTTGATACACACGCCTTGATGTAATCTTCGAAGTCTCGGAGTCTTTGATACTCGTTTTGTCATATTCTCACATCCCTCGATCGGTGTTCATGCATGCCAATCAAGAAGATAGTCAGAAAGTCCTAATTTAAATCGAATTGAATGATTAGAAAATTGAGTAAGAGCGATACTTACGGGGCATTGTACGCTTGATAATTTATTATAAATATATATTTTCATCCCTCTAGTTATTCGATATTGAGCTAAATACTTGAGGTATATGGTAATATATGAGTATATTACTTAGATTAGAGTACTGCTAGTAGTTTTATTAATTTTATAGGTAAATTTGGAAGAAATGAGGGCGGATGGAGTTTTGCAGAAAGTTGGGGCAGCTGCACCAGATTTAATTGCAGCTGCGCCACCGAGTCAGAAAGTGCTCAGAGAGTTGGTGCAGCTGCACCAGAAAGTGCTGCAGCCGCACAGGGCGGACAGAAATTGGATAGAATGTTTAGTGCAATTGCTCCAGATTTTCGTGCAGTTGCACGTACGGACGCGATGAAATATTTTATTATCTAGATTCTCTTTACCTTCCAGATTTTGAAGGTTTCCTAGGGTTGCAACCACCGGAGGCATAGAAGGACGACTTGCTTGAGGGAAAGGGGCGTGCCGAGAATGAGAGATCAAGCCAGGCCGCACATGAAGACATTCGACAAAGGTTCGGGCGATATTTAGGATGCTTTCCATTTCTTTAGTTTTGTGTTTGATTATTTTCAACATGAACTAAATCTCTTTTCTAGGAAAATGATGAACTCGGTTGTGGAGTTACTTTCTTAGTAAAATCCTTTGAACTATCTCTTTTCGTGTTTCGTTTATTTACTTCACTTGTTCTTAATGCTTGCGTGCCTGTGGCCGACGTTCGTATTAATCGCTTGTGCTCGGGTGTGCTCGAGAGAGGATCTTAAGAGAAGAAGTAGTGGTGAAAGTAGCCTGGTTTGTGTCGTGAGAGCGGGTGGACTTAAGGTAATATAGAGATACACCGAAGGCAACCATGGAAAATCGGGACTTAACGCATCTAATTAATCATGAGTATAGAGATAGGGATCGGTTATTAAGGTAGTTCGGCAATCTTCGAGAGGACCACGATAATTAGGGATTTCAGTTAGTAGACGAACATGGAATTGAGATAGGGACAAGAGAGACACGGGATAGTAACGAAACAATTGAGGGATTCAAAGTCCTAGGTTGTCTTATTATTGATTTCACTTGCCTTTACTTTATTTACCTGCTTTCGTTTTTAGTTTTAGTTACAATTCTCATTACTTTCAAGTTAACTTTGAAAGCGTTGGTACTGGACGATAGAAGGGATTTCCTACAATGTCTCCTAGTGGGATCGACACTTTACTTACTCTATATTACTTGACGCGACTCGTGCACTTGCGGATTTAACGAACAAAGCCCGATGATGTCGACCATCTGACGCGATTTGATACACCTGCCCTTGCGAAATCGTGTGAGAAGAAAGAATTGAACCTTGGTTGACTCTGGTCCATCCGCATAGTTTCTTCGTGTTTTTCAAGTAAAACAACGAAAATGAATGGTAAAAGAATAATAATGAAGTCGAAAGAGATCTCAAAAGTCATCATAAGATGCAAATCTGATCATTCCAGTCGACACCTCGACTGTTAAGTCGATGTTGGAGTGGTCGAAATTGACGAAGGCCTAGTGGTCGAAGTTGACCAGGTCAAAATGGACCAAGGAGGGCCGTCAAAGTTGACCAAGGCCTAATGGTCGAAGTGGAAGCTTCTGCAGCAGATTCTGGAACTACTTCAGATGCTATCGACTTTTTAAATACAAAAACTCAACAGAGATAACTTCAAATGAAAAATCTCAAAACATAAAAGTTGTAACTAACCCAACTAATTTCGAGTAAAATAAAGTTTTATAGCAAAAGTTATACCCTGTCAACTGAAGCAGTATTTTCGGTCGATTACAAAATCATTGCATTATGTTGATCGATGTTCGACGGGATGAAAGTCAACGAAGATGTCATCAAATCAAAAAGTTTAAAACTACAAAGTTTTGGCAATGCAAGAAAGGAAGCTAACCCAACTAGTTTTAGGTAAAACGAATTTTTGTCGAAGAAGTGATGCTTCATCGACTGAAACAACATTTTCAGTCTACTACAGAACCATTGTATTCTGTGAGTCGAACTTCGACGACACCAAGATCGATGAAGATTTCGTCAAACCAGAAAGTTTGAAACACCAAAGTTTTAGAACATCAAGAAAGGAAGCTAATGCAACTAATTTTGGGTGAAGCAGAGTTCTATCAAGGAAGTTATGCTTCGTCGACTGAAACAACGTATTCGAAGAAGAAAGTTCAAAACATCAAGCTTTAAGAAAGAAAGTTAACCCGACTAATTTCGGGTCCCTCATCGGCCGAGTCAGTGTTTGCACCCGACCGCAGAACCGTTCCATTCTGCAGGTTGACGGTCGATGGACAAAAACACGACCGAGTTGACCTCAAATCGAAAATCACAAAACACAAACGTTGTATAGGGAAAAGAAGGGGACCTAACCCAATTAGTTTTCGATCGATCTGACCTCTATAGACAAAGTTATGCCCATCGACCGAGTCAGCATTTGCACTCGACCGCAGAGCCATTGCATTCTGTAGGTCGACAGTCGATGAACCAAAACACGATGAAGATTACCTCAAATCGAAAATGTGAAAACACAAACATTGTTGAGCGACAAGAAGAGGACCTTCCCCAACTAGTATGGGGTCGATCTGACCGCTGTACACAAAGTTATGCCCCATCGACCGAGTCAGCATTTGCACTCAATCATAGAACCATTGCATTCTGCAAGTCGATGGTTGACGAACCAAAACACGACTGAGATGACCTCAAATCGAAAATGTCAAAAACACAAAAGTTGTAGAGCGACATTAGGGGGACCTAACCCAACTGTTGGTCAATCTGACCTCTATAGACAAAGTTATGCCCCATCGACCGAGTCAGCATTTGCATTTGACTGCAGAACCATTGCATTCTCCAGGTCGACGGTCGACGGACCAAAACACGACCGAGGTGACCTCAAATTGAAAATGTCAAAACATAAAGGTTATAGAGAAACTAGAGAAGGAACCATCCCAACTGATTTTAGTGTAAACGGAGTTGTATAACTAAAGACATGTCCAGTCGACTACGATAGCATTTTTTTTACCCAAGTACGAGACTCTAGCGTTCCGTATTTCGAGTATAACTTAGGCTACACATATTCGATTCAAGTGTATACAACCTATCCACGTGATGGAAATAGAGTAAGGAAGACGATACGGGGACGGCGAGGAATAAATGATTCCTAAACCGAAAAACGAATGGGGACGTCACTGAAAGGGGTGCGGAATGGAGTGACGCTCGGTATGGACGGAAAGTGTGTAGGGTAGACGGCTGAATGATGAAAAGGAAGGATTGAGATCAACCTCCACGGATACAGATGCACCACCGTGAAAGAAGACTCGGGTAGACTCGTTTGACCGTGGATACAGATACACCACCACGAACAAGACGAGGGCGAGGCACAACACGGAGGTTACCGATACACCACCACCGGTTGGTACACTATACTCAATCCGCACTTGGAAATCCACCAAATGAAGAACGAGGTTTGAAGGAGAATCCACTCGCTTCGGATAAAAGACACTAAGTCTGATAAGGGTTTATATTTTATTCAAAAAAAGCTTTATTTTCAAATGAGTACAAGGTGCCCATTATATAGGGAACACCTGAAGAAGAACTTAAATGCACGAAATGAACCTAGGCTAGATGCATGCAAGGCAAGATTCATGGACGGGCCATAAATGGCTTATTGGAAATGCAACAAAGTAAATGCAAAGCATAAATGACAAATGCATGAATGAGGAATGCGAATTGATTCAGCTTCTTTGCGGCGCTTCATCTTCGAGACTCTTGGCTTGGCTGACTCTTCGTTGCTCAGTCGCTGATGATGTCAAGTCGCACCTCCTTGAGTCGCACTCGTCAAGTCGACGCCAAGTCGCAAGTCGCACTCGTCAAGTCGACGCCAAGTCGCAAGCGAGTAAAGTGACGCCTCTCTTGCTGCGCGTCGACTGGGCTAAGCTATCGTCCGTCTTTGTATCATCCTCCCCTTGTTGAAAAGAGTTTGCCCTCAAACTCTCGTCGTCGTCATCCTCCACAAATGGCATGAGATCCTGGACGTTGAATGTGGCAGAAACTCCATAGTCACCTGGAAGATCAATTTTGTAGGCGTTGTCGTTGATGCGCTCGACGATCTTGAATGGTCCTTCTGCGCGCGGCATTAGCTTGTTCTTCCTTTTGCCTGGGAATCGATCCTTGCGCAAATGAATCCAAACTAAGTCTCCTGGCTGAAATATCTTCACTCTTCTTCCGCGATTGGCTCTTTCCGTGTAACGTTGATTGGCCTTTTCGATCTGCGCTCGAGTCTTCTCGTGGAGCAATTGCATCTCCTTAGCGCGCTCCTCAGCATCTCGGCTAACTGATCTCATATCGCTCGCAGGCATTAGTTCAACAGGGACTAAAGGATTGAGTCCGTAGACTACCTGGAAGGGTGATGACTTCGTTGTCGAACTTGGGGCTCGATTGTATGCGAACTCAGCATGGGCAAGCTTGATGTCCCAATCCTTCTGGTTCTTCGAGACCAAGTTTCGAAGGATTGCAGCCATAGTGCGATTGACAACCTCCGTTTGTCCATCGGTTTGCGGATGATAAGCTGTGCTGAATACAAGCTTCGTTCCCAACTTGAGCCACAGTGTCTTTCAAAAGTAGCTTAGGAACTTCGTGTCGCGATCTGAAACGATCGACTTGGGTACTCCATGCAACCTTAGCACTTCTCGAAAGTACAAATCTGCTACGTTGGTCGCATCGTCCGTTTTCTGACATGGGATGAAGTGTGCCATCTTCGAAAATCGGTCGACCACTACCATGATCGAATCCTTTCTTCGTTGCGTTCTTGGCAATCCTAGTACAAAATCCATGCTCACATGTTCCCATGGTCGCTCTGGGACGGGCAATGGAGTGTAGAGACCCTGAGGTTGGACACGGCTCTTCGCTTGCTGGCAAATCGCACATCTCGCGATTAGTCTTCGCTTCTCCATTCGAGGCCAATAGAAATGCTCTTGTAGCATTGCCAGCGTCTTGTCAACTCCAAAATGTCCAGCGATTCCTCCTCCATGGACTTCTCGTATAAGTAGCTCTCGCGTCGAACTCCTTGGAATGCATAGCTTAGAGTCGCAAAATAAGAATCCATTCACCTGGTAGAATCGATCGATGGCTTGCTGGGCGCATTGGACGAAGATCGCTCCAAAATCTTCATCGTCCTTGTACAACTCCTTCAAATACCCAAATCCAATCAGCTTTGTCTCCATCGCAGATAGCAAAATCATTTTCCTTGAGAGAACATCTGCGACTACATTCTTCGCGCCTGGTTTGTGCTTCAAGACAAAGTTGAATGCTTGTAGAAACTCTACCCACTTCGCATGTCGGCGACTAAGCTTGTGCTGGCCATTGATGTACTTGAGAGCTTCATGATCGGTGTGCAACACAAACTCTCTGGGCAGCAAGTAATGACTCCAAGTCTCGAGTACTCGAACAATTGCTAAGAACTCCTTGTCATATGTCGAGTAGTTCAATTTGGCGCCATTAAGCTTCTCGCTGAAATAAGCGATGGGCCTTCCCTCCTGCAGCAAAACTCCTCCAATTCCTACTCCCGATGCATCACATTCCACTTCGAACATCTTCGCAAAGTCGGGTAAAGCTAGAACTGGGGCTGCGCTTAGACACTCCTTCAGTCGCTCGAAACTAGCTTGTGCGACTGGTGTCCACTCGAATTTGTCTCCCTTCAAACATTCGGTGAGTGGGGCTGCGATTGAGCTAAATCCTTGAATGAACCTCCGATAGAACGACGCCAAGCCATGGAAGCTGCGAACGTCGTGGAAACTCCTTGGAGACGGCCACTCCTTGATCGCTTCAATCTTGCTCTCGTCCACCTTAATTCCTTCTGCTGAGACGACAAATCCAAGAAATATTACACTCGGTTGGAAGAACTCACATTTCTTGAGATTTCCATATAGCTTTTCCTCCCGAAGTGTGTTGAACACAGCTCGCAAATGATTGATATGCTCCTTATTGCTCCGGCTGTAGACAAGAATATCGTCGAAGTAGACGACCACAAACTTCCCCATGAATGGTCGCAAGACATGGGTCATTAGTCGCATGAACGTGCTGGGCGCGTTTGACAATCCAAATGGCATCACCAACCACTCGTACAACCCGTACTTAGTCTTGAAGGCTGTCTTCCACTCGTCGCCTTCTTTCATCCGGATCTGGTGATAACCACTTCGCAAATCCACTTTGGAAAACACCTGCGCTCCATGCAACTCATCCAACATATCATCCAGTCGAGGGATAGGAAAGCGATACTTTACTGTGATTTTGTTGATCGCTCGACTGTCCATGCACATTCTCCATGTGCCATCTTTGGCACCAATATGGCTGGAACCGAACATGGGCTCAAACTCTCTCAAACTGATCCCTTGTTGACAAGCTCGTCGACTTGCCTCTGCAACTCCTTTGCCTCCTCAGGATTGCATTGATAGGCTGGTCGATTTGGTAGCGACGCCCCTGGAACCAAGTCGATTTGATGTTGGATGCTCCGCATCGGTGGTAATTCGACTGGTAGCTCCTCTGGAAATGCGTCCTTGAACTCCTCAAGAATGGAAGCGGCCTGAGGATGGATCGTCGCTTGACCTGGGGCGGATTCGACAAGAACCACAAAATAAGCCTTCTCACCTTCTTGAATCGCTCGAACTAGTTGAACTCCCTTGACAGGCTGGTCGCTAAGTCGATCCTGGGTCGCGATTGCAGGCTGACTAGTGAGGGGCATCAAAGTGACCTTCTTCTCTCCGATGTGGATGGAATACGTATTGCGATACCCGTCGTGTTGCGCGCGTCGATCAAACTGCCACGGTCTTCCCAATAGTAGGTGGCATGCATCCATAGGAATGACGTCGCAAGCGACTTCGTCCTGGTAGCTCTTCCCAATGGAAAATGGAACTCGCGCTCGCTGGGTGACTCGAACGTCACTCTCCTTGTTGAGCCATTGTAGACGGTAGGGATGTGGGTGCGCTTCGATGGGCAACTTCAGCTTTTCAACCATCGTTCTTGACACGGCGTTGGTGCAGCTACCACTATCCACAATCACCAAACATACCTTCCCTGCGACTGTGCACCTAGTATGGAAGATGCTCTCCCTTTGGCTTTCCTCTTTCGCAGGTGTGACACTTAAAGCCTTTCGGACGACCAACAGCTCTCCTTCGTCCGGATACTCCTCTATTTCTTTGGCATCCCAAACAGGGTCGACGTTCTCATCGAACTCTTCTTCTCCATCAGACGGCTCTCTAATGACAACGTTTCTTCTCGTTGGACACTCAGAAGCCATGTGTCCTATTCCTTGGCACTTGAAACATCGCCTAGCATTATCTCGCTCGTTCGACTTTACTTCTGGTCTGGTAGTCGATGAAGGAGTTTTTCTTGAAGTCGTCAGTGGTGGCTTTGCCTGGGAGCTACTCCCCTTGTTGAAAGGCGCGGCCTTCACAAATGGGTGGGTAGTCGCTCTCCTCGCTTGCTGCTGCTCCACCTTGTGCGCCAATGCTCGCACATCGTTGAAACTCCAATATTGCTGTAGGTCAACGGCATCTGCGATTTGGGGCTTCAGTCCTCGAAGATACTTGGCAATGGTTTGCTCTGGGGCTTCTTGGACATCACATTGCAACAACAGTCTCTCGAACTCCCATGTATACTCCGATACACTTGAGACTTGTTGTAGCGACTGCAATTTGAGGTAGAGATCTCGTCGATGATGTTCCGGTAGAAATCTCTTCGTCATGGCCCTCTTCATTTCTGACCACGTACGAATTTTTTCACGCCCTTCCCTACGGCGCTGCTGGTTGGTGTTCTCCCACCACAAACTCGCGTACTTCTTCAATTTCAAGGCAGCCAGTTTCACCTTTCGATCCTCGGGCACTTCCTCGTATTCAAAGATGCGCTCCACGGTGTGCATCCAATCGATGAACTCGTTGGGGTCCAAGTTTCCTTCGAACTCAGGAATCTGAACACTCATCGTCGGGGCTCTTCTCTCCTGCCTACGATACTCCGGTGACGAACCTCGTTGAGACTCCTCACGCCATGGGTTCTCCTCATCACCGCTCTCTATTCGACTGCGGGAAGTCGATGCATGGTGTGTCCGTAACGACTGTAGCTGCTGTTGAAGATCGGCTATCTGCTCCTCAAGCCGAGCAACTTGTGCTTCGTCTAGAGTCATACCGCGTTGAAATCTTCCGGCCATTGACAACCTAGCGCTCTGATACCAAGATGATACGGGGACGGCGAGGAATAGATGATTCCTAAACCGAAAAACGAATGGGGACGTCACTGAAAGGGGTGCGGAATGGAGTGACGCTCGGTATGGACGGAAAGTGTGTAGGGTAGGCGGCTGAATGATGAAAAGGAAGGATTGAGATCAACCTCCACGGATACAGATGCACCACCGTGAAAGAAGACTCGGGTAGACTCGTTTGACCGTGGATACAGATACACCACCACGAACAAGACGAGGGCGAGGCACAACACGGAGGTTACCGATACACCACCACCGGTTGGTACACTCTACTCAATCCGCACTTGGAAATCCACCAAATGAAGAACGAGGTTTGAAGGAGAATCCACTCGCTTCGGATAAAAGACACTAAGTCTGATAAGGGTTTATATTTTATTCAAAAAAAGCTTTATTTTCAAATGAGTACAAGGTGCCCATTATATAGGGAACACCTGAAGAAGAACTTAAATGCACGAAATGAACCTAGGCTAGATGCATGCAAGGCAAGATTCATGGACGGGCCATAAATGGCTTATTGGAAATGCAACAAAGTAAATGCAAAGCATAAATGACAAATGCATGAATGAGGAATGCGAATTGATTCAGCTTCTTTGCGGCGCTTCATCTTCGAGACTCTTGGCTTGGCCGACTCTTCGTTGCTCAGTCGCTGATGATGTCAAGTCGCACCTCCTTGAGTCGCACTCGTCAAGTCGACGCCAAGTCGCAAGCGAGTAAAGTGACGCCTCTCTTGCTGCGCGTCGACTGGGCTAAGCTATCGTCCGTCTTTGTATCAGAAGAGGATGGGTACCAGACTTGATTCTATTGCTGTATGGAGGAGTAAAGTCCTCGGGAGTGGACTGTCGACATCTCGTTTCTCAATCTCGGCCTTCAATGATGCCGAGACAAGCGAGAAAGAGTGCGGAGCTCCTGTGGGCGTGGCATGAACGTCTCTTTAGGCTGCTATGGTAAGCCTGTACAAGTGAGCAAACACGTTAGAGTATAAGACAACTTCCCACGGTGCTGATGTTGCAGCCGTGAGAAGCGTGGATAGGGACACTGTGCTGCTTTCTTCGATGTCGTCATCAACTCCCGTCGCTACCGCCATCGGTCGGAACATCAAGAAGCTGAGCTGAGATGGATGGAAGCTCGAGACATCTGCAGCGACACCGAAGATGGTTGTTGTTCCCGGGAGTCTCGGCGTTCACGACAACGGCCGAATGCGGGGATCAATGGTGCTGGGGGTTCCTCTGTTTGCTGAAGCAGATGTTCTCAGCCGTGTCATAGGAGGTCGAGCGTGAGTCAGTAAGAAGAGGGTTTACGCAAGTGGAGCTGAACCTAGGAGGTTTTCGCCGAGGAAGATCGAAGATGATGTTGGGGAATTTGTGGGTAAGAATTTAAAAAATGCTAGAAGTTTTTTTCTCTGGGGGGTACGTTCTCCTTCTTCGAAGGATAAAATTTTTTTTCCTTTTTATCCAAAAAGCTCTCCCCTTTTCCTCTCACCACATTTCCCCTGACAAGTTGAGGCTGCCTCCTCTTTTTTTTCTTTTTTCATACTCACCCTCCCCCCACTTAGCAAACCGTTAGGGATTGCCAGGAGGTACTCAAAGGGACCATTGTACATCATCTTAGCAAATCGTCCGTAGTAATTTTTGCTGTCATTGTCCTTTTGATCTTATCCTAATTTGTTTTGCTTATTACATAGGGCTGGGCTAAAAAATGGGTCCAGTTATTATTTTTCTAATTAGGCCTAGTTGGGCTTGTTCCCTCAATATAATTTGAGGTATTACAACTTACCCCTCATTTTTAGGTAATCTGGGAATATTTTCTCGCAAGGATATCATAAAAACCTCAAATTATGTTTCAAGGTCATCCTTGGGCAATTTGTATCCTGAGAGCTCATCAAGAAAATCATTAGCCATGACTATGACTTTATAAGACATAAGGTAATCAAGCATGCATGATTATGATGCACATGCATGCCATGCTTCATTTTAATAATTTTCCTCTAAATACTTGCTTCTGAATGAGATGGAGAAGGGCTTCTGACTTCTCTCACGTCTTCCTCTCATTTTTGAAAGCCATCCAATTGGATTTTAGAATTCCCTTGACTTGGATGCTCATGTATCAGTTGAAAGAGTCTTTATCTGGGTTGTAATGTGGCTTTGGCGTAAGGTCTTTAGATTGAAAGTTGAATCTCATCCTTTGAAAGGAGTCTAAGGACCTCATCGGAAGCTATTGGCTATAGAGATTTCACCGTTCAAGCAAATTCTTCATCTTTGAACAGCCCACCAGCTAAGGCATTTCGTCGAGGATGTACAGTTTGCTCATTGTTGGGTGTTGATGATCCACCTTAAGGAATTTTTTTTTCTTGACTTGTTGAAAAAAAGCCACCTTTGCTCTTGCGACCTTCAATGTCGGCCCTGGTGTTTTATTTTGATCTTTTGACTTTCATCTTGCGCTTTGCTTTTGAAGACTTTGGTCTTTGCGCTGATTCTGCTTTTTCTTTATTGAATCGTAGGGATTTGCCCTGCTTTCTTTCTCTTGTTAATATGTTGATCTTCTTTTGGAGATGCTTTGGAGCCCTTGAGGAATTGTATGTCTTGAAGAGTATGGTTGGAGAAATTCCATCCTTGGGGACGACTCAATTGGAAGGCTTGTCTGTTGATGTGCGTCCTCCCTTGAACCTTGAGGAAGTATTGTCTCTATGGTCTAGCGCTTCTGGTTTCTGACTATAGGATCTCCGTTAACCTCAATGTTAGGCAGTCTTTAGACTCGAAGGGTGCAGTGTATACAGAAACTTCAAATTTGGGTTGGAAAGGGGTTAGCAATGGTTGATGTTTTGTGTTTGGGATAGAGCAGAAAGGCTCGATCTCATCCCAGTTTGAGCATCTTTTGTCAAAGAGTTCGTTATCCGCCCGGATGTTCGTGTGTGAACCCTCATACTGTTTGCACTCATCTCTCTAGATAAGTGTTTAGGAGCGCGTTTGCCTTCTCACCTTCCTAAAAGCATTATTATTGTGAAATATCTTTTCGAATTGTATGCAAATGGGCACACGAATGCTTAAGAAATGATTTGGTTTGGGTACGCAAACCTCTTTGGAGGTGTCGTATTGAGGTGGTGCTCTTGTGTAAGCTTCGTGGGGAAAGTGTTCGCATTTTCATGCCCCAGTCATGCTCTTTGTGATTAGACTCGGAACGGCTTCCACATGACCACCCCCGTCGTTGCCTAGGAGTTTGTACCATACTATGTGGATGTTCACGTGCCGACTCCAGCTTGGGGATATGGAGGCGTGGCTCCCGCTGGGGAAATGGAAGTATGACTCCATTCTAGGAATGATAAGAAATTTTGTTAGATAGCAGTGTATATGATACTCCATTTTGGTATGGTCATCCTTAGTGGCAGAAATGCAATTTTGAAGCTCTGGTTCTAAATTTTCCACCCGACTACCCACGTTTTTGTCTATGATAATGGATGCTCATGTACCTACACTAGGCAAAGGACAGACAACAAGTATAAGCTCATGTAACTTGTTTCTCGTGAAGTTTGCTTGTGTAAATTCGTTTATATGAAAGGAAAAACAAAGTTTTGATAAATCCCTTTTCTATGTGTTTCATCATTGCATCTTTGTCCGTAGGAATCAAATGACTAACGAAATTGTTACTCCCGCCTGATGTCTGTCGTGTAAGGATGTCCATGTACCTATCAAACAGATTGTGAGAAACAAGTGAGCGCATGTGACTTGTTTTTGTTATAGTAAAAATGAAGCTTGTTCGTGTAACTTCATTGATAAGAAATGTGAAGTAAAGTTTTGGTACTTCCCTTTTGTATGGTTTCGTCATTGCCCCTTCGTCCGATGGAATCGAAGATTTTGACGAAATTGCTATAAGACTTTGACTTGAAGCTTTGCCGCCCCACGAGAGAGGAGACCACCGCCTCTTTCTAGAGTTAGCTGCAACGTCGGGTTTGCTGTTGTTTTGGGAGGACAGGTCGTCTGCTGCTGGGGTGGAGAGGAAGACCGCTGCTGGTTGTAGACAAGGCACTTCGCCGTCATGTCAAATGAGGAGCGCCCGGGGTTGACGGTGCTTGATGGGGAATCAACATCGGGGTGTGTTTTGAGCCGGGTGAGGCTGCCAGGAGGGACTGAGGACAAGGGGCGTGGTCCTTGAGTTCGTCGGCGACCAGATTCGAAGTGGTGGCATCTTGGTCGTGGCTGAACCCACCATTTCGTCTGAACTGGAGTTAGTAGAACCCGTGAAACGGGCGAAGGAGGTGAAGGATGTCCTTGTGCTCACTGGACATGGTGGGAACGGGATGAGTTGCTCTGCTCGGGAGAGACACCAGGAGGTTAATGGAGCTTTCCGGACTGGGATTTTTTTAGCGAGGGAAGAAGACCTTCCAAAATGGAGTTGCCTCCGGGTCTCGTTGGTGAAGGAGAAAGGGGGTCTTCTGGTTAATAGGAAAAATGAGAAAGAAGAAAGGCGATGGGAGGAGATTTTGGCTTCCTTCGCCGTCCGAGGGAGAAGGCTGAGGTTCCCCCCTCCACTTATTTTCTGGTTGGGAATGGGGATGATGATGATCCCCCTTCTCCCCTTTTCGTCCGTCCCCCTCATATTGTTTCTTTTTCTTGAAATCGGAGGGTGGGGACCAATCTCTAGGTGGGAGTCGTGGAGGCTGATCCGGCGTTCTTCACAAGGAGGCCGTTGGTGGGGAATGGATAAGGTATGCTGCAACTGTCCTTTTGCCCTTTTTACCACCCCTGGGAATGTCGTTGAGGTTGAGACTGCAGGCAAGAGGGTTGTCCTTGATTTGCTGTCACGGCGATTTGCTTTACGAATCATTGCACGACTTCCATTTGTTGGGATTTGATATGATGGTGGTTGTCCCTTGATTGCAACCGTTCTCGTCGTGAGGGTCTGGTGTGAAACTTGTTGAAGGGAAGAGTTGTGGTCCCAAATTATGTAGTCTTCCGCTGCCACGATATTTGTTGTCATCCTTGTTGCTTTTGTCTGTTTGGAGGGGGATGTCCCTTTACTTCGGCCGCCGTAGAGCTGCAAGAGATTTCCTTCTCCTTTTTCTTTGTCCGACTGTAATTCTCCCCTTGAAAAAAAAAAACAACGTGGGGGCTCATTCCTATTGTATGGTAAAGAAAGGTGGCCTTTTCCGATTAAATCATTTCCATTCCTTTGATTGTCCTTTTTTTTTATTATTTTTTTTCGCCTAAGTGTGGGTGAGGATCTCTTACGGCTTTGTGTACACTGAGGAATTGGGGGTTCTTTGTTGGTTTTGTTGAGAAGAATTAGGAAATTACTAATAGAGTCCCTAGATTTGGCTAGGCTTCTCATATTAGCACGGACTTAAATAAAAATCTTGAAATACGTGAATTAGTTCTCGAATTTTAAAGTGGTTTTAAGTATCCTCCGAGATCAATATTAAATTGTTTAAAAATCCATGAAAAGTTTAAAAGTGACCTTGTCGCTTAATGAAAATGCAACTAAGATATTAGTTTCATGTAACTAGCTTTTTATTCGGAATCAATTACATAATCATGTTTAGAGATGATAAGCATCAATCAAATATTGCTAAACATGTTCAATAATTTTTATTAATCCGTAAGCATGTTTAATAATCTTTAAAATTTAAAGAGCACCGTCGGTAAGGTTACTCTTAATCTAATCACATATTATTAAAACTTGACTAATATTGAGTGTTTTGGATTAATGGCCAATTTGGGATCTACACTCTAACCCCTGGCACACAACAAATCAAATGGATAGAGGACGTACGATCCTCCCCCTCCCAACAAAATTAACAACCGTCAGGGATTCCTCAAGGAGAGGAACAAAATTTTGGGGAGGAGGAGAGGCCTCATGATGGTGATCAGCCCTATAAAATTCCTTCAAATACAGAGAAAAACCCCACGATATCTTTTCAAGAACGAGAGAACAAACGTAAGCCGCTATTCTCCCGGGTACGATACAATAAGTTCATTTTACAAAACATTTTTCGAAAATAGTCATAATATACAAACAATCGACCGAAATTAGTCATAAAAATATTTTTGTTTTATACTCTTCCTTTTTTAGTACCCTATTTGTACAAAAATGTAAAAAAACTAATTAGTAATCTATTAGTAAAATACATTGAACAAACTTTTCTAGCAATGACCCCGTGGGCTTAGGAATTTGTAAGAGGGATGAACAGTGATGGGCTAATACATTTGTACAATATTGTACAATACGATTTACTAAAATTATTAATAATTTATGATACGCTACAATACGATTTACCAAATTTTTTTAGTAATTTACTCTACCGATGTAATAAAATGTTTAGTACTTTACCAGGATTTTTAGTACCTTATAGTAAATGTACTAAAGAATTTAGTACATCGGTATAGTGAATTACTAAATTACGAATAATTTTAGGAATAATTACGTGTAATAAATTACGAATAATTTTAGGAAATCATATTGTACAGTATTGTACAAATATACTAGCTCGTCACTATCTATTCGTATCACAAATTACTAAATCCATAGGGCCATTACTATGAATTTTTTAGTACATTTTACTATTTAGTTAATCGTATTCTAGTGTATTGTAAATGTATTAAAATATTTAGTAATTTGTATTATACAAAAAGCTAATTACTAAACCATACTAGTAAACTACTTCAAATTTTAGTACATCGATAGAGTAAATTATTAAGAAATTTTGTAAACCATATTTTACCGTATCGTAAATGTACAATATGATTTAATAAATCATATTGTACATTATTATACAAATGTACTAGCCCATCACTATTCAATCCTCTCACAAATTATTAAGCTCATCTGGTCATTACTAAAAAAGTTTGGTAAATTTGACTGTCTTGTACTTTTTTGTACAAATATAGTTTTTCACATTTTTGTACAAATATTATACTAAAAAAATCAAAAGAGTACAAAACAAAATTGTTTTTATGACAAATTTTGGTTGATTTTTTGTACATTATGACTAATTTTGAAATATTTTTTGTAAAGTGGACTTAACGTCCCGTGCATGGGAGAATAGCTGCTTCCAGAATAAACCCATCGAAGCCACCTATACATGCGCCTTCCGGCCTAGCATGCGCGTTGCGATTCGAGCGACACGAGGCGCTCCCCTCGGTGTCCTCCGGTCGACGCTATGACTTGAGCATCGAGGCGCTGTGAAGGACATTGGGGTCGATCCACCCTCGATTCCTAATCGGGCTTGCCTAGACCCTCGCCGATTGTATCCATACTCCTTGGGAAGGCGAAACGCGATGGGCGGAGCATGATCCGGAAGAGAAATTTCAGGAGGATCAGAAGCGATTTGTGACGCTTTCCCTCATTCATGATTGCTTCGTAGAAAATAGATTATTGTTGCTCTCAACTTGGGTGAGTTATTACGGAGTTGCCACCGACTTATATATAAAACGGTTCAAGTCGGAAAAACAGTTGGTTCGGGGAGTCCTATTTACTAGCTCTTATATCTGAACATGAGAGGAGGTGGCGTTTGCTCTAACAGTTTTCCTTTGGTTAACGAGTGTTGGACCCAATCCGGACATGACTCCGGACTCATGCCAATGTTTTACGGGCGTTGGACTGAATCCGAACTTTAGACTCGAACTCGTGTTTGTTAGTTAACACAACACATGCGTCGTAATAACCTATGAACCTATTAGCATGCACCACAACACCCACATCCGATAATTTAGATCAAAGTTGGGACATGCACTTGGGCCCGCGGCTCGTTACAAGTGGCGAAGGATAGTTCGGGGAGGCCCACACCTCCCCTTTGTACCTTTGATTTATCAGTTGGGGTTGGATTGAGCGAGGTGTCTCCACTGCAGTCTACCGTGCATCCGAACCTTGCACGCTATTTTTGAAGGGTTCCTTCCTAGGTATACTGGAGAAGCTTCATTGAGGATGAAGGGGGATCAATGACCACCCCTCATCTCGTGTAGTAAGGATCCTGCGAATATCAAAAGAAATCAAACATAGGATATTCGAGGACATAATGTAGAGAAGTGGTGTTTGCGGATGAAACACGTCGCGATATAACGGGGACTAATGTAATGTGTTCACCAATAATACAACAGAAAAGATTAAAGTCAAGAATTTCACTAACACAAGGAAAGAAAACTTACAGCCAGCCATCTTACCACATTTAAAACGATTTCTAACAATAAGGTTGACAACCCAATAGCTCTTCGGGGTCATAGGATGATTGTCTGTGTGTTACAATTGACTAAAGATGACTTATTTATGGACATAATCTAGGTAACCGTCGACCGAAACACATTAAAAACGTGTTAAATATCCTAATGCAAACTATTGACTAACTGCTAGGATGAGTCCATCGTCGACGAACTCTTTAGTCGATCCTCGCAAATTTGGTGAACTCTTGAATAAGTGTTGACTTCGCAACATCGATAAGCTCCTGAATTAGCATCGACTTCATGCCCTGACGATCATCCGTGACGCAACATTGATGATGAACACCGTCGACGCATCATCGATCATGTGCACCTTCGAAACGCAACTCATAAAGCCCAAAATGACGTTTAGCGTGTAAACAGACGAATATGAAGTCAAAAGAGACATTATAAGTCATTATATCATCTAGAAGGTACAAATTCGATCGACCCAATCGTGATACGGGGGGGCGGCAAGGAATAGATGATTCCTTAATCGAAAACGAATGGGGACGTCACTGAAAAGGGTGCGGAATGGAGTGACGCTCGGTATGGACGGAAGGTGTGTGGGGTAGGCGGCTGAATGAGGAAAAGGAAGGGTTGAGATCAACCTCCACGGATACAGATGCACCACCGTGAAAGAAGACTCGGGTAGACTCGTTTGGCCGTGGATACAGATACACCACCACGAACAAGACGAGGGCGAGGCACAACACGGAGGATACAGATACACCACCACCGGCTGATACACTCTACTCAATCCGCACTTGGAAATCCACCAAATGAAGAACGAGGGTTTGAAGGAGAATCCACTCACTTCGGATAAAAGACACTAAGTCTGATAAGGGTTTATAATTTGATTCCAAAAGCCGTCCTCCAAATGAGTACAAGGTGCCCATTATATGGGGAACACCTGAAGAAGAACTTAAATGCACGAAATGAACCTAGGCTAGATGCATGCAAGGCAAGATTCATGGACGGGCCATAAATGGCTTATTGGAAATGCAACAAAGTAAATGCAAAGCATGAATGACAAATGCATGAACGAGGAATGCGAATTGATTCAGCTTCTTTGAGGCTCTTCATCTTCGAGACTCTTGGCTTGGCCGACTCTTCGTTGCTCAGTCGCTGATGATGTCAAGTCGCACCTCCTTGAGTCGCACTCGTCAAGTCGACGCCAAGTCGCAAGTCGCACTCGTCAAGTCGACGCCAAGTCGCAAGTCCCACTCGTCAAGTCGACGCCAAGTCGCAAGTCGCACTCGTCAAGTCGCAAGCGAGTAAAGTGACGCCTCTCTTGCTGCACGTCGACTGGGCTAAGTCGTCGTCCGTCTTTGTATCATCCTCCCCTTGTTGAAAAGAGTTTGCCCTCAAACTCTCGTCGTCGTCATCCTCCACAAATGGCATGAGATCCTGGACGTTGAATGTGGCAGAAACTCCATAGTCACCTGGAAGATCAATTTTGTAGGCGTTGTCGTTGATGCGCTCGACGATCTTGAATGGTCCTTCTGCGCGCGGCATTAGCTTGTTCTTCCTCTTGCCTGGGAATCGGTCCTTGCGCAAATGAATCCAAACTAAGTCTCCGGGCTGAAATATCTTCACTCTTCTTCCGCGATTGGCTCTTTCCATGTAACGTTGATTGGCCTTCTCGATCTGCGCTCGAGTCTTCTCATGGAGCAATCGCATCTCCTTAACGCGCTCCTCAGCATCTCGGCTAACTGACCTCATATCGCTCGCAGGCATTAGTTCAACAGGGACTAAAGGATTGAGCCCGTAGACTACCTGGAAGGGTGATGACTTCGTTGTCGAACTTGGGGCTCGATTGTATGCGAATTCAGTATGGGCAAGCTTGATGTCCCAATCCTTCTGGTTCTTCGAGACCAAGGTTCGAAGGATTGCGGCCATAGTGCGATTGACAACCTCCGTTTGTCCATCGGTTTGCGGATGATAAGCTGTGCTGAACAAGAGCTTCGTTCCCAACTTGTGCCACAGTGTCTTCCAAAAGTAGCTTAGGAACTTCGTGTCCCGATCTGACACGATCGACTTGGGTACTCCATGCAACCTTAGCACTTCTCGAAAGTACAAATCTGCTACATTGGTCGCATCGTCCGTTTTCTGACATGGGATGAAGTGTGCCATCTTCGAAAATCGGTCGACCACTACCATGATCGAATCCTTTCTTCGTTGCGTTCTTGGCAATCCTAGTACAAAATCCATACTCACATGTTCCCATGGTCGCTCTGGGATGGGCAATGGGGTGTAGAGACCCTGAGGTTGGACACGGCTCTTCGCTTGCTGACAAGTCGCACATCTCGCGATTAGTCCTCGCACTTGCTTCTCCATTCGAGGCCAATAGAAATGCTCTTGTAACATTGCCAGCGTCTTGTCAACTCCAAAATGTCCAGCGATTCCTCCTCCATTGGACTTCTCGTATAAGTAGCTCTCGCGTCGAACTCCTTGGAATGCATAGCTTAGAGTCGCGAAATAAGAATCCATTCACCTGATGGAATCGATCGATAGCTTGCTGGGCGCATTGGACGAAGATCGCTCCAAAATCTTCATCATCCTTGTACAACTCCTTCAAATACCCAAATCCAATCAGCTTTGTCTCCATCGCAGATAGTAAGATATTTTTCCTCGAGAGAACATCTGCGACTACATTCTTCGCGCCTGGTTTGTGCTTCAAGACAAAGTTGAATGCTTGTAGAAACTCTACCCACTTCGCATGTCGGCGACTAAGCTTGTGCTGGCCATTGATGTACTTGAGAGCTTCATGATCGGTGTGTAACACAAACTCTCTGGGCAGCAAGTAATGACTCCAAGTCTCGAGTACTCGAACAATTGCTAAGAACTCCTTGTCATATGTCGAGTAGTTCAATTTGGCGCCATTAAGCTTCTCGCTGAAATATGCGATGGGTCTTCCCTCCTGCAGTAAAACTCCTCCAATTCCTACTCCCGATGCATCACATTCCACTTCGAACATCTTCGCAAAGTCGGGTAAAGCTAGAACTGGGGCTGCGCTTAGACACTCCTTCAGTCGCTCGAAACTAGCTTGTGCGACTGGTGTCCACTCGAATTTGTCTCCCTTCAAACATTCGGTGAGTGGGGCTGCGATTGAGCTAAATCCTTGAATGAACCTCCGATAGAACGACGCCAAGCCATGGAAGCTGCGAACGTCATGGAAACTCCTTGGAGACGGCCACTCCTTGATCGCTTCAATCTTGCTCTCGTCCACCTTAATTCCTTCTGCTGAGACGACAAATCCAAGAAATATTACACTCGGTTGGAAGAACTCACATTTCTTGAGATTTCCATATAGTTTTTCCTCCCGAAGTGTGTTGAACATAGCTCGCAAATGATTGATATGCTCCTTATTGCTCCGGCTGTAGACAAGAATATCGTCGAAGTAGACGACCACAAACTTCCCCATGAATGGTCGCAAGACATGGGTCATTAGTCGCATGAACGTGCTGGGCGCGTTTGACAATCCAAATGGCATCACCAACCACTCGTACAACCCGTACTTAGTCTTGAAGGCTGTCTTCCACTCGTCGCCTTTTTTCATCCTGATCTGGTGATAACCACTTCGCAAATCCACTTTGGAAAACACCTGCTCTCCATGCAACTCATCCAACATATCATCCTGTCGAGGGATAGGAAAGCGATACTTTACTGTGATTTTGTTGATCGCTCGACTGTCTATGCACATTCTCCATGTGCCATCCTTCTTCGGCACCAATATGGCTGGAACCGAACATGGGCTCAAACTCTCTCGAACTGATCCCTTGTTGACAAGCTCGTCGACTTGCCTCTGCAACTCCTTTGCCTCCTCTGGGTTGCATCGATAGGCTGGTCTATTTGGTAGCGACGCCCCTGGAACCAAGTCGATTTGATGTTGGATGCTCCGCATCGGTGGTAATTCGACTGGTAGCTCCTCTGGAAATACGTCCTTGAACTCCTCAAGAATGGAAGCGGCCTGAGTATGGCTCGTCGCTTGACCTGGGACGGATTCGACAAGAACCACAAAATAAGCCTTCTCACCTTCTTGAATCCTTCGAACTAGTTGAACTCCCTTGAGAGGCTGGTTGCTAAGTCGATCCTGGGTCGCGATTGTAGGCTGACTAGTGAGGGGCATCAAAGTGACCTTCTTCTCTCCGATGTGGATGGAATACGTATTGCGATACCCGTCGTGTTGCGCGCGTCGATCAAACTGCCACGGTCTCCCCAATAGTAGGTGGCATGCATCCATGGGAATGACGTCGCAAATGACTTCATCATGGTAGCTCTTCCCAATAGAAAATGGAACTCGCGCTCGCTGGGTGACTTGAACGTCACTCTCCTTGTTGAGCCATTGTAGACGATAGGGATGTGGGTGCGCTTCGATGGGCAACTTCAGCTTTTCAACCATCGTTCTAGACACGGCGTTGGTGCAGCTACCACTATCCACAATCACCAAACATTCCTTCCCTGCGACTGTGCACCTAATATGGAAGATGCTCTCCCTTTGACTTTCCTCTTTCGCAGGTGTGACACTTAAAGCCTTTCGGACGACCAACAGCTCTCCTTCGTCCGGATACTCCTCTATTTCTTCGGCATCCCAAACAGGGTCGACGTTCTCATCGAACTCTTCTTCTCCATCAGACGGCTCTCTAATGACAACGTTTCTTCTCGTCGGACACTCAGAAGCCATGTGTCCTATTCCTTGGCACTTGAAACATCGTCGAGCATTATCTCGGTCGTTCGACTTAACTTCTGGTCTGGTAGTCGATGAAGGAGTTTTTCTCGATGTCGTCAGTGGTGGCTTTGCCTGGGAGCTACTCCCCTTGTTGAAAGGCGAAGCCTTCACAAATGGGCGGGTAGTCGCTCTCCTCGCTTGCTGCTGCTCCACCTTGTGCGCCAATGCTCGCACATCGTTGAAGCTCCAATATTGTTGTAGGTCAACAGCATCTGCGATTTGGGGCTTAAGTCCTCCAAGATACCTGGCAATGGTTTGCTCTGGGGCTTCTTGGACATCACATTGCAGCAACAGTCTCTCGAACTCCCATGTATACTCCGATACACTTGAGACTTGTTGTAGCGACTGCAATTTGAGGTAGAGATCTCGTCGATGATGCTCCGGTAGAAATCTCTTCGTCATGGCCCTCTTCATTTTTTACCATGTACGAATTTTATCACGCCCTTCCCTACGGCGCTGCTGGTTGGTGTTCTCCCACCACAAACTCGCGTACTTCTTCAATTTCAAGGCAGCCAATTTCACCTTTCGATCCTCGGGCACTTCCTCGTAATCAAAGATGCGCTTCACGGTGTGCATCCAATCGATGAACTCATTGGGGTCCAAGTTTCCTTCGAACTCCGGAATCTGAACGCTCATCGTCGGGGCTCTCCTCTCCTGCCTACGATACTCCGGTGAAGATCCTCGTTGAGACTCCTCACGCCATGGGTTCTCCTCATCATCGCTCTCTATTCGACTGCGGGAAGTCGATGCATGGTGTGTCCGTAACGACTGTAGTTGCTGTTGAAGATCGGCTATCTGCTCCTCAAGCCGAGCAACTTGTGCTTCGTCTACAGTCATACCGCGTTGAAATCTTCCAGCCATTGACAACCAGCGCTCTGATACCAAGATGATACGGGGGGGCGGCAAGGAATAGATGATTCCTTAACCGAAAACGAATGGGGATGTCACTGAAAAGGGTGCGGAATGGAGTAACGCTCGGTATGGACGGAAGGTGTGTGGGGTAGGCGGCTGAATGATGAAAAGGAAGGGTTGAGATCAACCTCCACGGATACAGATGCACCACCATGAAAGAAGACTCGGGTAGACTCGTTTGGCCGTGGATACAGATACACCACCACGAACAAGACGAGGGCGAGGCACAACACGGAGGATATAGATACACCACCACCGGCTGATACACTCTACTCAATCCGCACTTGGAAATCCACCAAATGAAGAACGAGGGTTTGAAGGAGAATCCACTCACTTCGGATAAAAGACACTAAGTCTGATAAGGGTTTATAATTTGATTCCAAAAGCCGTCCTCCAAATGAGTACAAGGTGCCCATTATATAGGGAACACCTGAAGAAGAACTTAAACGTACGAAATGAACCTAGGCTAGATGCATGCAAGGCAAGATTCATGGACGGGCCATAAATGGCTTATTGGAAATGCAACAAAGTAAATGCAAAGCATGAATGACAAATGCATGAACGAGGAATGCGAATTGATTCAGCTTCTTTGAGGCTCTTCATCTTCGAGACTCTTGGCTTGGCCGACTCTTCGTTGCTCAGTCGCTGATGATGTCAAGTCGCACCTCCTTGAGTCGCACTCGTCAAGTCGACGCCAAGTCGCAAGTCGCACTCGTCAAGTCGACGCCAAGTCGCAAGTCGCACTCGTCAAGTCGACGTCAAGTCGCAAGCGAGTAAAGTGACGGCTCTCTTGCTGCGCGTCGACTGGGCTAAGTCGTCGTCCGTCTTTGTATCAAATCGACTACTCGACTGCTAAGCCAATGTTTGAGTGGTCGAAGGAGAGCAGAAGCTGGTTAGTCGAAGCTCTTGCAGCGATTCTGGAGCTACTGCAGGTGTTGTGAATCCAACTAATTTCGAGTCAAATGGAGTTTTGTAGCAAAAGTTATGGCCAGTCGACTGAAGCAGTATTTGTAGTCGATTATAGAACCGTTGCATTCCGTTGATCGATGTTCGACGGGATGAAAGTCGATGAGGATGTGAATAAAAAGGCTTAAAACTACAAAGTTGTAGTTCTGCAAGAAAGAAAGCTAACCCAACTAATTTTGGGTGAAACGGAGTTTGTCGAAAAAGATATGCTTCACGACTGAAGCAACGTTTTCGATCGACTATAAAACCATTGCATTTTATGAATCAAACTTCGGCAAGGTCTATGAGGATGAAGGGTCCTCGAACCAGAAAGTTCAAAACATCAACATTTTAGAGCTTCAAGAAAGAAAGCTAATCAAACTAGTTCTGGGTGAAACGGAGGCCTTTCTAAGAAGTTATGCTTCCACGACTTGAACAACTTTCTCGAACGACCTTTGAACCATTGCATTCTGTGAGTCGAATTTTAACGAGGTCGATGAAGATGAAAGTTTCGTCAAACCAAAACATTCAAAACACCAAATATTTAGAGATTCAAGAAAGGAAGGTAACCCAACTAGTTTTGGGTGAAATAGAGTTCTGTCGAAGAAGTTATGTTGCGACGACTGAAACAACGTTCTCGATCAACTACAGAACCAATGCATTCTGCGAGTCGAACTTCGTCGAGGTCGATGAAGACGAACGTGCCATCGAACCAAAACGTTCAAAACACCAAAGTTTTAGACCTTCAAGAAAGAAAGCTAACCCAACTTGTTTTGGGTAAAATAAAGTTCTTCTGAAAAAGTTATGCTTCGACGATTGAAACAATATTCTCGATCAACTCCAGAACCATTGCATTCTGCGAGTCGAACTTAGGCGAGGTCGATGGAGGTGAAGGTTTCGTCGCACCAAAAGTTCAAAACACCAAAGTTTTAGAGCTTCAAGAAAGGAAGCTAACCCAACTGGTTTTGGGAGAAACGGAGTTCTGTCGACTGACACTGGGTTTTGGGTCGACCACAGAATCGGTGCACTCTGTGTCCACTTCGACTGGTCAGAACTTAGTTAAGACAATTTCAAATTGAAAAGTTCGAAACATAAAAGATGTAGGTTGACAGGAGAAGACCTAACCCAACATATTTTGGGTCAATCCAATCTCTGTCGACAAGGTTATACATCGTCGACCGAATCGACGTTTGCACTTGACTGCAGAACCGTTGCATTCTGCAAGTCGAAAGTCGAAGGCCCGAAACATGATCGAAAATGTCAGAACATAAAAGTTGAAGATCGACAATAGGGGAACCGATCTCTGTCGACAAAGTTATGCCTTTCTGTTCTGTAAGTTGACTTTCGATGTGTCAAAACTCTATCAAGACGACCTCAAACAAAAAAGTTCAAACATAAAAGTTGTAGAAAAACCAAAGAACTAGCTATCCCAACTGATTTTAGGATAAATGGAGCTCTATTGCCAAAGATATGTCGAGTCGACTATGACAACATTTTTGTTCAAGTACAAGACCCTTGTGTTCCGTATTTTGACTGTAACATCGGCCACACACTCGATTCAAGTGCACAACCTATCCGCGTGACTGGAAGAGAGTAAAGAAGAGGATGGACTTGAACAAACTTAGTTCTGTTGTTGTACCAAAACGAACAAACCTCGGGAATGGACTGTCAACGTCTCTTTTCCCAATCCCAGCCTTCAATCATTCCGAGCTTGTGGGTAGAGGCGTGCTCGTGCATTGCAATGCCAAGCAAGCAAGAAAGATGTCGTGAGAACACCAAACATGGTAGAAGCATGTTGGAGTTAGCAAAGTGAGAGGAAGTCTCACCGAGGGGTTGCCTAGCCCGGGGTGGCCCGAGGAAAAAGAGGGACATTGATGTGTCCGTATAGGCTGCCTTGGAGCAGGTGACCTGTGGTGATATTCTCCTTCGACTTGGGACATTGGATGCGAAGGGGGACTAACTGTCTTCATTGGAGCTTGGAGGAGAAGCTTTTGGTTTCTTCCCCAAACTCTCTTGGGAGGGTGTGTAATAACTCATATTTTTCTAGTTATGAATGTAACGAAAAGGGAAAATTCGTCAGATATAAGATTGAGTACAGAACGGTGAATGGACGGTTTAAATGCGTAAGAATGGAATGATGCAAACGATACTCAAGAATGATGTCCAATGCCCAAGGTCCTTTCATGGAGCAATATGGACTGCCTCCTAAGCGAGGGAGTAATGTTTGGAAGTATCCTTGTAAACGACGGATTGAGATTTTCGTTGTTATGACGATAAAATTGGTATTGTTGTGGTTAAAACGTACTTAACGTTATGGTTAAGAACCGAATTGATCATCGCAAGAAATTCAATATTCAGCCATAAATGTGGATGAAAAGTGAATAATGTGAAGCGGAGAAAGGGTGGTCGATGTGCTCGAAAGGGCTACCCAAATACTCCTCGACGTTGCTCGTGGACAGCTCACTTTCGTGCGGATTAATGACTGAAATTTGGCCGCAAATCCTACAAATTTAGAAGCACGACCAAGCTGGTCAAATAAGACAAAATTGTGATTAAGGAGTTGGATAAATTAAGGTTAATAAAGTTGGATTATTAACACTAATTAAGCATGATTAATTAGTGTAATCGAGACCAAGGCTTCTTCCACGAGCCATAGATGGCGGGGCCCACTTGTCATCATTTAGGGATACTAATAAGAAGCTCGGGAGGACTAGAAAGGGGGAAGAAAGGGCAGATGGATGTTCTCAACTAAGGGGGGAAGAAGAAGAAGAAGAAAACGAATAAAAAGAGGAAAAAGAAGAGAAAGAAGGAGGGGGCTGGCTCGATGGTGAAGAAAGGAGCGAAACGAAAGGGCTACCATCGAGGAAGAGAGTGGGAAGACCCCTTCGTGGAGAGGTCGCTCGGAGAAGGAAAGAATTGGAGCGGTTTTGCTCCGGAGAAGAAGAAATGTACGGTACTCAATCCACTTCGTTTTTCTTCTTGCGAAACGGCCATAAAACTTGTTAGCCTTGAGTTTTGCTCGCTGTGTGATGGATGAGCGGATTCACACCGCATGTTGGCTGGCCAAAGCTTCGAGGTGGAGCGTGTGTGTCGGATGACAATCGTGCGGGGGCTGGCCATGCGGGAACTCATCCGTGTGCATGAGGTTGAGGTTGTATTAAGTTATGAACGGATGCTCGTGATGAACATGGGCTGTTCGGGAGTGAATTTTCCCGGTTTGTGTGTGTGTATTGGGCTGAAAAATGGATTGTTTTGCGTGTGTTCGTGCGGGTACGTGGCTGCCCATTCGGAGTGTATACCTTAGCATATAATTGAGGCCTAGGATTAGGCCAAATGGGGATGGACGGGCTGGTCGTCGGTATTGAGAAACACTCCGAATGAGATGGTTGCGGACAAGCACAAACATTCGTTGATGCGAAATTACGAACATTGAATGACCATAACAAGTCCCTTTTCCAGCCCATGTTTATTCAATAACATTGAACAATATTATTGAATAAATATGGGCTGGAAAAGGGACTTGTTATGGTCATTCATAGCCGGTCCGGAGTTGATACTCCTCGGTGAGAGGAGGGTTTATTAAGTGCACAAGGCATGGTTAAATGAAACTGATCGAACGACCCACATATTGTGGGCAGAATGGAAGTTTACGACTGTACATCGACACGCCCATGGGGCTGCCATATGAGGCGCATATGTGGAGGGTTTAGACAGAAGGAATCCACCCTTGGAATGGAGTATTGGACAGCCTAGTTGGCTGAAAAAGTTGGGCGAAAAGCTAAGTCACGGAGGGAAGTTCCTTGGTTTTACGTACCCGGGTGGTTTGATCTGTGGTAGCGGGATATTTTGTGGCTGAAAGTACATGAACATGAGGCTTTTACGGGGCGTGCTTAGGCTGAAAATGCGACGTTCCCTGATGCCGCTGGAAACAACTTAGTTGCGATCCTTGAGAATTTGTGACGGGGTCTCGATTTTGAGATACGTAAAGCGATATTATGAGTGATTGGTTGCGCGTGCTTGAGCTGTCGTACCTAGTCATTTGACTAACGTTATTGTGTATTTTGGCAGGTCGTAGAAGTGATCTATGCATGCTATTCATGTTAGGTAGAAAGCTTTCGTTTTGTAAATTTTTATAACTCGATTGTAACCGAATCGTGTAATACTCTTCAATTATTAATGAAATGGCGGATGGGTTTTCTTTTAGGAAATCCTTATGTCCTTTCATGTGGTATTAGAGCTTGGGTTAAGCTTGGAGTAATAATGATGTGTTTTTAGAGGAAAACGGGTTGGTTTTTGGTTCAAACATTAGGTTATATGCATATGTATGCGAATGAGGTTTTTGAAAGTGTATTGTGAGTGTTTGGCTGAATGTTTTGAATGAAAAGAGTGACTCAAAATGTGGTTTGTTTTTCCAAATTATTTGTGGACGTTGAGATGTGGAAATGGAAAGGAATTGGACGTGTTACGAATGCCGGGGCCGGAAGGGCCGGGAAATTTTGTGATGGGAATGTGTAGTACGGACATGCTATTGTTTGAGATACCTGGACATTATGAAGGCAGGCTGTGGTGGCCTTGAATGTGTTTGATTATGGCTGAACTTGTGCGGCCGTGTGTATGTTTGAGGTGTATGAATTATGACATGACATGGGGTTGATTTTGTTCGATAAAAGACGTGCGTGGCTGCGTGTATTGTAAGTCTATGTTATGACTGTCTCGAGGTGAAGTGTGAGAATACTTTTTCCATGAGGGACGGATTGGGCAAGTATGGTGTATAAAATGGCCGAAATTTATGCGTACATTGTGGTGTTACACCAAGGAATCATCTTAGGTATCAATATGTAAAAATGGGATGATTTGAGCATCGTGAATGATGTTTTATTGTGGCTGAAAATGTGTGCCACGGAAGGATTTTTGTTGTGGTAGTCGTGCTCTTGGGTATATGATGAACATAATGCCCTTATGATTCAAGATTAAGGTTGAGCACGATTAATCAATTGTTTGTTGTTTGACAGTAAAATGGTCGAGGAAAGTACAAGGTTGGGGGTGCATGTGTCCCCGGAAAGGGATGATGAGATTCCACGGAAGAGGAAGGTGACCCTTATTGGACAATTTCAAAAGCTTGAGCCGCCAAAGTTCAAGTGAGATGAGGGACTCGAGGTGGCGGAAGATTTCGTGAACGAACTTGAGAAGATTTCCAATGTTCTCGGATGTACTTCGGAGGAAAAGTTGCTTCTGGTTGAGTATTCTCTCCAAAGAGGTGAGGAGGTGCCGTGGAAAGCGAGTAAGGATAGCGCCGGAACCATTTACACCGAAGATGTATGGACGGCATTCAAGAAAGCTTTCCTTGGGAAGTACATTCCTTTCTCTTATCCTGAAGATAAGGCACTTGAGTTTGCTAACTTGAAGCAAAGAAGGATGACGGTGGATTAGTATGAAGGGAAGTTTGCCGCGTTATCTTGTTACGGACTGAATATGGAAGAGGAGAGTAAAGCGAGGAAGTTTGAGTTGGGGTTAGATCCGGAGATCCGACTACAAGTAGCCCCATTTATGCTCACATCTTATGAAGAAATTTACTGTGGGGCACAAAACACGGAGAAGGCATTGATGGCAGTAAAAGCCAAGGGAGAAGCGGAGAGTTCCAAGTGGATGATGGGGAGCGGGCTGTCCGTTCGAAAGAAATTTGGGCCGAGGAGTTCTTTTTCAGCCCCGCGACCATTTGTGGCACGTCCTCCTCATGTTCCTACACCTGTAAGAAGCTTTTTCAGCGGAGATAGTCAAGAATCTCATTCGGGTGGACCACCCCTTTGTTACCAGTGCTGCAACAAACACCACTTTGGGTTTGTGTGTGCGACAAATGAGATGGTATACTACCGGTGCGGAAAGCCTGGTCATGTAAGATGAAATTGTCTTGAAGGAGCGGGATAGACCGGGACCAGTGTGGCGGGTTCGAGCACGCCAACGCCGAGTGGAATTATGAGACCCACCCCTACTGTGTCGGCGTCAAGGGGATCCGTGAGTGGGCCTTCGAGAAAGGGAGACTGAATGTTACCACCAAGGCGGATGCGACTGCATCTCGCGGAGTGATTTAAGGTACGGTTCGAATCCGAGGTATTTTGGAGCTTACATTGTTTGATACGGGTGCTACACACTCATTTATATTGCGTGGATGTGTGCAAAAGTATGGCTAGCCGATTAAAAGAGATGAGAGGCATATGAGGATTCTGTTACCTACGGGCGATGAGTTTATCGTTGATGATGTATGCCGTAATTGTGAATTGATGGTGACTGGTTTGAAGTTTGTGATCGATCTTCTTGGGTTTTAGATAAATGATTTTGAAGTGATCTTGGACATGGATTGGTTGGCTTCTAGCCATGCTCAAGTGGACTACGAGAAGAAGCGCCTTTTGATCCACGAGGCGGGCAAAGAACCACGTGCACCATGCGGCCGACTTTTAATGGTTTCGGCAATGCGGGTACACCATCTTTTGAGGACAGGACGTGAAGTGTTTCTTGTGATGGTGCTGAATAAAGAAGCCGATTTACTGGTATTGGAGCGGATTGATGTGGTCCGAGACTTTACAGATGTCTTCCCGGAGGAGTTACCGGGGCTGCCACCGAAAAGAGATATAGAGTTTGTGATCGAACTTATTCCCGGAACAACTCCTATCTCTCGTACTCCGTACCCAATCAGCTTGGCTGAACTTAAGGAGTTGACGGCGCAGTTACAAGAACTTGTAGATAAAGGTTTGTGCGTCCTAGAGTAAGTCCATGAGGTGCTCTTGTATTGTTTATAAAGAAAAAGGACGGTTCAATGAGATTATGTATTGACTATCGTTTGTTGAATCAAAGCACAATTAAGAATAGTTATCTATTTCCCTGAATCGATGATTTGTTTGATCCATTACAAGGATCGGTTGTGTATTCAAAAATAAATCTTCGGTCGAGATGTTATCAAATCGTAATAAGGGAAGAGGACATTCCGAAGACCGCTTTTCGAACAAGATACGGTCATTATGAATTTCGAGTGATGCCCTTAGGATTAACGAATGTACCAGCCGTATTCACGGCGTTAATAAACCAAGTATTTCGACCGTACCTCGATCACTTCGTGGTGGTATTCATAGACGATATTATTGTGTATTCAAAAAGTCGACAAGAGCACAAGGAACATTTAATTATCGTTTAAGGACATTGCAGGAGAACAACTCATATTTTGAGAAAGTTGGCTTATTTTGTGTGTGTTCGTGCGGATACGTGACTGCCCATTTGGAGTGTATACCTTGGCATATAATTGAGGCCTAGGATTAGGGCAAATGGAGATAGACGGGCTGGTCCATCGGTATTGAGAAAAAGAAAGGTCGAAACTCCGAATTAGATGTGCAGACAAGCACGAAAATTCGTGGATGCGAACTTACGAACATTGAACAATATTAATGAGTGAACATGGGCTGGAAAAGGGACTTGTTATGATCATTCATAGCCGGTTAGGAGTTGATACTCCTCGGTGAGAGGATGGTTTATTAAGTGCACAAGGCATAGTTAAATGAAAGTGACCGAACGACCCACGTATTATGGGCGGAATGGAAGTTTACGACGATACATCGACACGCCCATGGGGCTACCTTATGAGGCGGATATGAGGAGGGTTTGGACAGAAGGAATCCACCCTCGGAATGGTGTATTGGACAGCTTAGTTGGCTGAAGAAATTGGGCGAAAAGCTAAGGCACGGAGGGAAGTTCCGTGGTTTTTTGCACCCGGATGGTTTCATCTGTGGTAGCGGGATATTTTGCGGCTGTAAGTACATAAACATGAGGCTTTTACGGGGTGTGCTTAGGCTGAAAATGTGACGTTCCTGGATGCCGCTGGAAACAACTTAGTTGCGATTCTCGAGAATTTGGAAACGCAACGGTGTACGTCAGAATTTTGAGACGAGGTCTCGTTTTTTATATATGTCAAGGGATGTTATGAGCGATTGGTTGCGCGTGCTTGAGCTGCCGTACCTAATTGTTTGACTAAGGTTATTGCGTGTTTTGACAGGTCGTTGAAGTGATCTATACATGCTTGTATTCATGTTCGGTAGAAAGCTTTCGTTTTGTAAATTTTTATAACTCGATTGTAACTGAATCATATAATACTCTACAATTATTAATGAAATGGTTGATGTGTTTTCTTTTAGGAAATCCTTATGTCCTTTCATTTGTGTCCCTCTTTGGGAGGGTGTGTCTCCTTTTCTCACTAAGTCTTCTTCTTACGAAGTGTCCTCTTTTTTAAGCGGATGTTGTTCCTCTTTTTATTCTTTTTTCCACTCAAGACGATGGTTTCTTTGGGAAGAGGGAATCATTTGGCTCATGATGCAAGATCCACTCCTTTTCCGGTCTCTTGGGACTTGAGGGAGAAGGGCATTAATTGCAAAATCTTCCTAACCAAGGGAAGATCGTCTTTGTGATTGAAGCTTTGTCTTGTGAGGAATTTATTAATTTTGTCATTTTCCTTTGTTATGTGTGGGTTGACCGATGGGTTATTTGGTTCTCCTCTTTCCCCCGCATCGCAATTTCAGGGATCAACACCACCGCTCATTCATCTCCTTCCTGCTGACATGCCAGCGGTCTTCCTCACCACCCTGACATCCGAAGGTGACCTCTTCGCTCCCCATCGGTGGCCGTTTAGACACAGATCGCCTCCGAAAGTGACTAAACCCATCCCGAAGCAGCAATCTCAACTTCAGCTCTTCCTAGCAGTTGTTTGATCTCACTACCACAACAACGTCATCATTGCCATTGCTGACCTGGGTCTAGCCATGAAGATATCTGAGGTTTCCAAGGCGTCCTCCCCGACTTCGACTTCCTAGAACACTTGACGATGGCTACAAGTAGACTCCTTCAGTCGTTATCTCCTTCGACGGCCATCAACTCTCAGATGCGGCCAGATTCCTTTGGTTCCTACACTAACAACAAGCGATAACAACAAGCCAACCAGAAATGGAGCCATGGAGTCTACTGCTCTCATCCAACCTTCAAAATTCTAGACGAGATTAACTCTCGGTTTCTCTCTCAGGGTGACAGCAGCGTAAACAATTCCAGACACTGGCTCTATGACAGCCACTTCTTTCCAGTGCCAACATTCCACACTAGAAGCAAGCACCGCCCTCCCAGTTTATCAAATGGGCGCACAGACTTTGCCTAAACCTTAGTGTTCATCTTCTTGATTCCAACACCCCAAGGCGGTCATCAGCTCCAGTGAGGCTCGTTCTCAGGCTCAACTTCCCAGTTGTGCCATCTCCAGCAACCACGACAAGGCACACCCTCCGTCGACTCCGGATTCTTGACTCCAAAGCTGTCGTGGTTGCCGCTTCTCTTTTTCAGACCGCACATACTAGTGGAATGACTGAGTGGACCAACAAGATGGTTTCACCTCTTCCAGCGATAGCCACACCAACAGAGGCATCATCCTATTAGCAGCAAACATCCTACTAGCAGATATCAAGTCTCAACAACTTCTCCTGACACCCATGGCAGATCCCCAAAAGCTTGACATCCTCTAGACAAGCACCCCAAGGCTGCTCTCACCGGTGCAACCTTCCCCAGCCTCTCCCTTTGGTTTCTGTGGCGGTGAAACCAGCACGTCCCACTTCCCAGAAGGAACCGACAAAGGAAAACCGTCTTTAGCTCAAAAGACGAGTTCCTTACTCTGGTTCGGCCACAACCACTCCAGCCGACATCCCGGCTAGCATAGTGGGCGCATGTTAGTTCAAACTGTGCAGTCACCGACCCATTCCCTCACTCCAATAGCGCACCCACACACGAGTTGCCTCAAGGAGCAGAACCCTGCCAATTTACTTCGGCTAAATTTGAAGGCGCGATCCTGCTGCAACGACGGACTCTGGTGACAGGCCCTAAGGCGGCCATGGTTCAACCGTCACTCCTCAGTTCTATCTGTCACCGGTCCTCTGCACCCATCATCGCAGACTCAACCCATGCGACCCAGATGCATTCGTCTCAATCTCCAGTTAGTAGGAGCTTCGACCCCCAAATGTTGGCAAACAGATCCGCGAACTCGGCAGCTTGGACCCAGATGCATTCATCTCAATTAAAGTCGACCACCTCTCTTCATCTGGGGTGGTTTCCAAATCCGCAATTAAAACCCCTGCCTCCAAAAAATCGGCCAGTAAACTTAGCCGTAACAACATCGACCTATTACGATAACCTCCCTGGACGACTTCAGTTGCATCTTCCATTGACGGCATTGAACTCACGCGAGAATTCTAGCATGGTGATACAAAGACGGACGACAACTTATCCCCGTCGACGCGCAGCAAGAGAGGCGTCACTTTACTCGCTTGCGACTGAGCTACGATTGCGATTCAGCATGTGCGACTCAAGGAGGTGCGACTTGACATCATCAGCGACTGAGCAACGAAGAGTCAGCCAAGCCAAGAGTCTCGAAGATGAAGAGCCTCGAAGAAGCTGAATCAATTCCTCATTCATGCATTTGTCATTCATGCTTTGCATTTACTTTGTTGCATTTCCAATAAGCCATTTATGGCTCGTCCATGAATCTTGCCTTGCATACATCTATCCTAGGTTCATTTCGTGCATTTAAGTTCTTCTTCAGGTGTTCCCTATATAATGGGCACCTTGTACTCATTTGGACATTAGCTTGAATCAAATTATAAACCCTTATCAGACTTAGTGTCTCTTATCCAAAGTGAGTGGATTCTCCTTCAAAACCTCGTTCTTCATTTGGTGGATTTCCAAGTGCGGATTGAGTAGAGTGTATCAACCGGTGGTGGTGTATCTGTATCCTCCGTGTTGTGCCTCGCCCTCGTCTTGTTCGTGGTGGTGTATCTGTATCCACGGCCAAACGAGTTCATTCGAGTGGAGGTTGAATCTCAACCTATTTATCCCATTTCCAGCCGCACCCATTATAATCTACCTTCCGTCCATACCAAACGTCACCCATTCCCTGTCATTCTGTGGCGTTTCCCTTACTTTTGGTTTGGGAATCATCTATTCCTTGCCGTCCCCGCACCATCTTGGTATCAGAGCCTAGTGATACGGGGACGGCAAGGAATAGGTGATTCCTAAACCGAAAACGAATGGGGACGTCACTGAAAAGGGTGCGGAATGGAGTGACGCTCGGAATGGACGGAAGGTGTGTGGGGTAGGCGGCTGAATGATGAAAAAAAGAAGGGTTGAGATCAACCTTCACGGATACAGATGCACCACCGTGAAAGAAGACTCGGGTAGACTCGTTTGGACGTGGATACAGATACACCACCACGAACAAGACGAGGGCGAGGCACAACACGGAGGATACAGATACACCACCACCGGTTGATACACTCTACTCAATCCGCACTTGGAAATCCACCAAATGAAGAACGAGGTTTGAAGGAGAATCCACTCACTTCGGATAAAAGACACTAAGTATGATAAAGGTTTATAATTTGATTCCCAAAGCTGATGTGCAAATGAGTACAAGGTGCCCATTATATAGGGAACACCTGTAGAAGAACTTAAATGCACGAAAGGAACCTAGGCTAGATGCATGCAAGGCAAGATTCATGGACGGGCCATAAATGGCTTATTGTAAATGCAACAAAGTAAATGCAAAGCATGAATGACAAATGCATGAATGAGGAATGCGAATTGATTCAGCTTCTTCAAGGCTCTTCATCTTCGAGACTCTTGGCTTGGCCGGCTCTTCGTTGCTCAGTCGCTGATGATCGCAAGTCGCACTCGTCGACTTGAGTCGCACTCGTCGAGTCGCAAGTCGCAGCTCAGTCGCAGGCGAGTAAAGTGACGCCTCTCTTGCTGCGCGTCGACGGGGATAAGTTGTCGTCCGTCTTTGTATCATCCTCTCCTTGTTGAAAAGAGTTTGTCCTCAAACTCTCGTCGTCGTCATCCTCCACAAATGGCATGAGATCTTGGACGTTGAATGTGGCAGAAACTCCATAGTCACCTGGAAGATCAATTTTGTAGGCGTTGTTGTAGATGGGCTCGATGATCTTGAATGGTCCTTCTGCGCGCGGCATGAGCTTGTTCTTCCTCTTGCCTGGGAATCGGTCCTTGCGCTCGCTGGGTGACTCGAACGTCACTCTCGTTGTTGAGCCATTGTAGACGGTAGGGATGTGGGTGCGCTTCGATGGGTAACTTCAGCTTTTCAACCATCGTTCTTGACACGGCGTTGGTGCAGCTACCACTATCCACAATCACCAAACATACCTTTCCTGCGACTGTGCACCTAGTACAGAAGATGCTCTCCATTTGACTTTCCTCTTTCGCTGGTGTCACACTTAAAGCCTTTCGGACGACCAACAGCTCTCCTTCGTCCGGATACTCTTCTATCTCTTCGGCATCCCAAACAGGGTCGGCGTTCTCCTCGAACTCTTCTTCTTCATCAGATAACTCTCTGATGACAACGTTCCTTCTCGTCGGACACTCAGAAGCCATGTACCCAACTCCTTGGCACTTGAAACATCGTCGAATGATGTTTCGTTCGTGCGATTTGACTTCAGGTCTTGTAGTCGACGGTGGGGCTCTCTTCAATGTTGTTGTTGACGGCGGCGTCGCCTGGGAGCTACTCCCCTTGTTGAAAGGCGCGGCCTTCACAAATGGGCGGGTAGTCGCTCTCCTCGCTTGCTGCTGCTCCACCTTGTGCGCCGATGCTCGCACATCGTTGAAACTCCAATATTGTTGTAGGTCAACGGCATCTGCGATTGGGGGCTTAAGTCCTCGAAGATACCTGGCAATGGTTTGCTCTGGGGCTTCTTGGACATCACATTGCAGCAACAGTCTCTCGAACTCCCATGTATACTCCGATAAACTTGAGACTTGTTGTAGCGACTGCAATTTGAGGTAGAGATCTCGTCGATGATGCTCCGGTAGAAATCTCTTCGTCATGGACCTCTTCATTTTTGACCACGTACGAATTTTATCACGCCCTTCCCTACGGCGCTGCTGGTTGGTGTTCTCCCACCACAAACTCGCGTACTTCTTTAATTTCAAGGCAGCCAGTTTCACCTTTCGATCCTCGGGCACTTCCTCGTAATCAAAGATGCGCTCCACGGTGTGCATCCAATCGATGAACTCGTTGGGGTCCAAGTTTCCTTCGAACTCCGGAATCTGAACGCTCATCGTCGGGGCTCTTCTCTCCTGCCTACGATACTCCGGTGAAGAACCTCGTTGAGACCCTCATGCCATGGGTTCTCCTCATCATCGCTCTCTATTCGACTGCGGGAAGTCGATGCATGGTGTGTCCATAACGACTGTAGTTGCTGTTGAAGATCGGCTATCTGCTCCTCAAGCCGAGCAACTTGTGCTTCGTCTAGAGTCATACCGCGTTGAAATCTTCCGGCCATTGACTGTCTCTCGCTCTGATACCAAGATGATACGGGGACGGCAAGGAATAGATGATTCCTAAACCGAAAACGAATGGGGACGTCACTGGAAAGGGTGCGGAATGGAGTGACGCTCGGTATGGACGGAAGGTGTGTGGGGTAGGCGGCTGAATGATGAAAAGGAAGGGTTGAGATCAACCTTCACGGATACAGATGCACCACCGTGAAAGAAGACTCGGGTAAACTCGTTTGACAGTGGATACAGATACACCACCACGAACAAGACGAGGGCGAGGCACAACACGGAGGATACAGATACACTACCACCGGTTGATACACTCTACTCAATCCGCACTTGGAAATCCACCAAATGAAGAACGAGGTTTGAAGGAGAATCCACTCACTTCGGATAAAAGACACTAAGTCTGATAAGGGTTTATAATTTGATTCAAAAGCTGATGTCCAAATGAGTACAAGGTGCCCATTATATAGGGAACACCTGAAAAAGAACTTAAATGCACGAAATGAACCTAGGCTAGATGCATGCAAGGCAAGATTCATGGACGGGCCATAAATGACTTATTGGTAATGCAACAAAGTAAATGCAAAGTATGAATGACAAATGCATGAATGAGGAATGCGAATTGATTCAGCTTCTTTGAGGCTCTTCATCTTCGAGACTCTTAGCTTGGCCGACTCTTCGTTGCTCAGTCGCTGATGATGTCAAGTCGCACCTCCTTGAGTCGCGCTCGTCAAGTCGACGTCAAGTCGCAAGTCGCACTCGTCAAGTCGACGTCAAGTCGCAAGCGAGTAAAGTGACGCCTCTCTTGCTGCGCGTCGACGGGGATAAGTTGTCGTCCGTCTTTGTATCAAAGGAGAATCCACTCACTTCGGATAAAAGACACTAAGTCTGATAAGGGTTTATAATTTGATTCCCAAAGCTGATGTGCAAATGAGTACAAGGTGCCCATTATATAGGGAACACCTGAAGAAGAACTTAAATGCACGAAAGGAACCTAGGCTAGATGCATGCAAGGCAAGATTCATGGACGAGCCATAAATGGATTGGAAATGCAACAAGTAAATGCAAAGCATGAATGACAAATGCATGAATGAGGAATGCGAATTGATTCAGCTTCTTCAAGGCTCTTCATCTTCGAGACTCTTGGCTTGGCCGGCTCTTCGTTGCTCAGTCGCTGATGATCGCAAGTCGCACTCGTCGACTTGAGTCGCACTCGTCGAGTCGCAAGTCGCAGCTCAGTCGCAGGCGAGTAAAGTGACGCCTCTCTTGCTGCGCGTCGACGGGGATAAGTTGTCGTCCGTCTTTGTGTCACCTAGGTTGTCAATGGCCGGAATATTCCAACGCGGTATCTCTCTAGACGAAGCACAAGTTGCTCGGCTTGAGCAGCAAATCGCTGATCTTCAGCAGCAACTACAGTCATTGCGAACCTACCATGCATCATCTTCTCGTAGCCGCGAAGAGAGCGATCATTAAGAGAACCCATGGCGTGAAGAGTTTCAACGAGGATCTTCACCTGAATATCGGAGACAGGAGAGAAGAGCGCCAACCGTGAGCGTTCAGATTATGGAGTTCGGAGGAAACTTGGACCCCGACGAGTTCATCGATTGGATGCACACCTTGGAGCGCATATTTGATTACGAGGAAGTGCCCGAGGATCGAAAGGTGAAACTGGCTGCCTTGAAATTGAAGAAGTACGCGAGTTTGTGGTGTGAGAACACCAACCAGCAGCGCCGTAGGGAAGGGCGTGATAAAATTCGTACGTGGTCAAAAATGAAGAGGGCCATGATGAAGAGATTTCTACCGGAGCATCATCGACGAGATCTCTACCTCAAATTGCAGTCGCTACAACAAGTCTCAAGTTTATCGGAGTATACATGGGAGTTCGAGAGACTGTTGCTACAATGTGATGTCCAAGAAGCCCCAGAGCAAACCATTGCCAAGTATCTTCGAGGACTTAAGCCCCAAATCGCAGATGCCGTTGACCTACAACAATATTGGAGTTTCAACGATGTGCGAGCATCGGCGCACAAGGTGGAGCAGCAGCAAGCGAGGAGAGCGACTACCCGCCCATTTGTGAAGGCCGCGCCTTTCAACAAGGGGAGTAGCTCCCAGGTGAAGCCGCCGTCAACAACAACATTGAAGAGAGCCCCACCGTCGACTACAAGACCTGAAGTCAAATCGCACGAACGAAACATCATTCGACGATGATTCAAGTGCCAAGGAGTTGGGCACATGGCTTCTGAGTGTCCGACGAGAAGGAACGTTGTCATCAGAGAGTTATCTGATGAAGAAGAAGAGTTCGAGAAGAACGCCGACCCTGTTTGGGATGCCGAAGAGATAGAGGAGTATCCGGACGAAGGAGAGCTGTTGGTCGTCCGAAAGGCTTTAAGTGTGACACCAGCGAAAGAGGAAAGTCAAAGGGAGAGCATCTTCTGTACTAGGTGCACAGTCGCAGGAAAGGTATGTTTGGTGATTATGGATAGTGGTAGCTGCACCAACGCCGTGTCAAGAACGATGGTTGAAAAGCTGAAGTTGCCCATCGAAGCGCACCCACATCCCTACCGTCTACAATGGCTCAACAACGAGAGTGACGTTCGAGTCACCCAGCGAGCGCGAGTTCCATTTTCCATTGGGAAGAGCTACCAAGATGAAGTCGCTTGCGACGTCATTCCCATAGATGCATGCCACCTACTATTGGGGAGACCGTGGCAGTTTGATCGACGCGCGCAGCACGACGGGTATCGCAATACGTATTCCATCCACATCGGAGAGAAGAAGGTCACTTTGATGCCCCTCACTAGTCAGCCTACAATCGCGACCCAGGATCGACTTAGCGACCAGCCTCTCAAGGGAGTTCAACTAGTTCGAGCGATTCAAGAAGGTGAGAAGGCTTATTTTGTGGTTCTTGTCGAATCCGCCCCAGGTCAAGCGACGAGCCATCCTCAGGCCGCTTCCATTCTTGAGGAGTTCAAGGACGTATTTCCAGAGGAGCTACCAGTCGAATTACCACCGATGCGGAGCATATAACATCAAATCCACTTGGTTCCAGGGGCGTCGCTACCAAATAGACTAGCCTATCGATGCAATCCAGAGGAGGCAAAGGAGTTGCAGAGGCAAGTCGACGAGCTTGTCAACAAGGGATTAGTTCGAGAGAGTTTGAGCCCATGTTCGGTTCCAGCCATATTGGTGCCGAAGAAGGATGGCACATGGAGAATGTGCATGGACAGTCGAGCGATCAATAAAATCATAGTAAAGTATCGCTTTTCTATCCCTCGACTGGATGATATGTTGGATGAGTTGCATGGAGCGCAGGTGTTTTCCAAAGTGGATTTGCGAAGTGGTTATCACCAGATCCGGATGAAAGAAGGCGACGAGTGGAAGACAGCCTTCAAGACTAAGTACGGGTTGTACGAGTGGTTGGTAATGCCATTTGGATTGTCAAACGCGCCCAGCACGTTCATGCGACTAATGACCGATGTCTTGCGACCATTCATGGGGAAGTTTGTGGTCGTCTACTTCGACGATATTCTTGTCTACAGCCGGAGCAATACGGAGCATACCAATCATTTGCGAGCTGTGTTCAACACACTTCGGGAGGAAAAGCTATATGGAAATCTCAAGAAATGTGAGTTCTTCCAACCGGGTGTAATATTTCTTGGATTTGTCGTCTCAGCAGAAGGAATTAAGGTGGACGAGAGCAAGATTGAAGCGATCAAGGAGTGGCCGTCTCCAAGGAGTTTCCACGACGTTCGCAGCTTCCATGGTTTGGCGTCGTTCTATCGGAGGTTCATTCAAGGATTTAGCTCAATCGCAGCCCCACTCACCGAATGTTTGAAGGGGGACAAATTCGAGTGGACGCCAGTCGAACAAGCTAGTTTCGAGCGACCGAAGGAGTGTCTAAGCGCAGCCCCAGTTCTAGCTTTACCCGACTTTGCGAAGATGTTCGAAGTGGAATGTGATGCATCGGGAGTAGGAATTGGAGGAGTTTTGCTGCAGGAGGGAAGACCCATTGCTTATTTCAGCGAGAAGCTTAATGGCGCCAAATTGAACTACTCGACATATGACATGAGGTTCTTAGCAATTGTTCGAGTACTCGAGACTTGGAGTCATTACTTGCTGCCCAGAGAGTTTGTGTTGCACACCGATCATGAAGCTCTCAAGTACATCAATGGTCAGCACAAGCTTAGTCGCCGACATGCGAAGTGGGTAGAGTTTCTACAAGCATTCAACTTCGTCTTGAAGCACAAACCAGGCGCGAAGAATGTAGTCGCAGATGTTCTCTCGAGGAAAATGATTTTACTATCTGCGATGGAGACAAAGCTGATTGGATTTGGGTATTTGAAGGAGTTGTACAAGGACGATGAAGATTTTGGAGCGATCTTCGTCCAATGCGCCCAGCAAGCCATCGATCGATTCCACCAGGTGAATGGATTCTTATTTCGCGACTCTAAGCTATGCATTCCAAGGAGTTCGACGCGAGAGCTACTTATACGAGAAGTCCATGGAGGAGGAATCGCTGGACATTTTGGAGTTGACAAGACGCTGGCAATGCTACAAGAGCATTTCTATTGGCCTCGAATGGAGAAGCAAGTGCGAGGACTAATCGCGAGATGTGCGACTTGCCAGCAAGCGAAGAGCCGTGTCCAACCTCAGGGTCTCTACACTCCATTGCCCGTCCCAGAGCGACCATGGGAACATGTGAGTATGGATTTTGTACTAGGATTGCCAAGAACGCAACGAAGAAAGGATTCGATCATGGTAGTGGCCGACCGATTTTCGAAGGTGGCACACTTCATCCCATGTCAGAAAACGGACGATGCGACCAACGTAGCAGATTTGTACTTTCGAGAAGTACTAAGGTTGCATGGAGTACCCAAGTCGATCATTTCAGATCGCGACACGAAGGTCCTAAGCTACTTTTGGAAGACACTGTGGCACAAGTTGGGAACGAAGCTTGTATTCAGCACAGCTTATCATCCGCAAACCGATTGACAAACGGAGGTTGTCAATCGCACTATGGCTGCAATCCTTCGAACCTTGGTCTCGAAGAACCAGAAGGATTGGGACATCAAGCTTGCCCATGCTGAATTCGCATACAATCGAGCCCCAAGTTCGACAACGAAGTCATCACCCTTCCAGGTAGTTTACAGACTCAATCCTTTAGTCCCTGTTGAACTAATGCCTGCGAGCGATATGAGATCAGTTAGCCGAGATGCTGAGGAGCGCGCTCAGGAGATGCGATCGCTCCATGAGAAGATTCGAGCGCAGATCGAGAAGGCCAATCAACGTTACACGGAAAGAGCCAATCGCGGAAAAAGAGTGAAGATATTTCAGCCAGGAGACTTAGTTTGGATTCATTTGTGCAAGGACCGATTCCCAGGCAAGAGGAAGAACAAGCTAATGCCGCGTGCAGAAGGACCATTCAAGATCCTCGAGCGCATCAACGACAACGTCTACAAAATTGATCTTCCAGGTGACTATGGAGTTTCTGCCACATTCAACGTCCAGGATCTCATGCCATTTGTGGAGGATGACGACGACGAGAGTTTGAGGACAAACTCTTTTCAACAAGGGGAGGATGATACAAAGACGGACGACAACTTATCCCCGTCGACGAGCAGCAAGAGAGGCGTCACTTTACTCGCTTGCGACTGAGCTACAATTGCGATTCAGCATGTGCGACTCAAGGAGGTGCGACTTGACATCATCAGCGACTGAGCAACGAAGAGTCGCCCAAGCCAAGAGTCTCGAAGATGAAGAGCCTCGAAGAAGCTGAATCAATTCGCATTCCTCATTCATGCATTTGTCATTCATGCTTTGCATTTACTTTGTTGCATTTCCAATAAGCCATTTATGGCTCGTCCATGAATCTTGCCTTGCATACATCTAGCCTAGGTTCATTTCGTGCATTTAAGTTCTTCTTCAGGTGTTCCCTATATAATGGGCACCTTGTACTCATTTGGACATTAGCTTGAATCAAATTATAAACCCTTATCAGACTTAGTGTCTCTTATCCGAAGTGAGTGGATTCTCCTTCAAAACCTCGTTATTCATTTGGTGGATTTCCAAGTGCGGATTGAGTAGAGTGTATCAACCGGTGGTGGTGTATCTGTATCCTCCGTGTTGTGCCTCGCCCTCGTCTTGTTCGTGGTGGTGTATCTTTATCCACGGCCAAACGAGTTCATCCAAGTGGAGGTTGAATCTCAACCTATTTATCCCATTTCCAGCCGCACCCATTATACACTACCTTCCGTCCATACCAAACGTCACCCATTCCCTGTCATTCTGTGGCGTTTCCCTTACTTTTGGTTTGGGAATCATCTATTCCTTGCCGTCCCCGCACCATAAGCCTTTGTCCCAGGCCTTTTCTAGGCAATGTGGGATTATTTCCCAACACCTCCCATTAATCCCACATCGGATCTTTGTCCGGAGGTGGGGCATCCTCCTTCGAAATCTTTGTCCGACGGGACAAATCTGGCTCTGATACCCCTTCACCTAAAAGCTAACAATTAGGTGAAGAGTCTCAACCATATATATATGCATTGGCCCAGGCCTTTGTGTATCCGGTGTGGGACTATTTCCCAACACCTCCCCTTAATCCCACATCGGATCTTTGTCCGAGAGTGGGGTTTTTTATACGAGATCTATGGATTACTTTAATCTGTAGAACCTAAATATGCTTTTATGGTACGTTTTATTGTTACACATGCGACTTATGTTATAGTTTCTATTATTGTTGCACATTCCATATTCGTACTCGAGAAAATGCTATCAGAGAGTTTTATGATCTTTCCGGGTCTATGAAAATATTATGAAGTGCCTTGAAACTTATTTTTTGTCCAATAAAAGGATATGAAGGTGCGTGCAAGCAATTTTCTTCTATAATGTCACATTTATTTGATGGAGAGAATTATCAAGCTTAGATTATGAAGATAAAAGCCCTGTGATTTGAAGCAAGCTCCTAAAGCTTGGTATAGCAATATTGACGCTTACTTCATAGATTTACACATTAATTAAAGTCGAAGTGAGCATACTCGATATGTCTAAAAGGTTAAATGTGGTTATTATTTTCCCTATGTAAATGATCTTATGTTATAGGAATTGACCAAAAATTCATAAAAATTGAAGCTAAATATGATGCACATGCTTGAGATGACCCATTTGGGAGAAAAGACATCTTTTCTTGGCATGAAGGTGAATCAAATTCCAGTCGAGGTCTTCATTCGTGAGAAGAAGTATGTCGAATAAACTTTGAGAAAATTTCGAATGAAGGAGTGAAGGAGTGAAAGAGTGTTGTGACTCCTATGAATAAAAAAGATAAACCGAGTGGAAGTGATGCTTATGCACGTGTAGACAATGCATTATATAAAAGTTGAGTTGGTTGTTGTACTTAACAATAACACGACCTGACATATTATTTCTTGTAAGTGTTCTTTGAAAGTTTCTACTGTGTGCTAGTGAAGTCGACACGGCAACTACAATAGAGGTGCTTAGATACTTTAAAAGGGACGAGCACTTATTGACTCAAGTACATAATGTGTCAAAATGTTGGCTCTAAGGATTTTCTGATAGTAATTGGATTAGTTTTGTAGATGACACGTAAAGTACTTCTGAGTATTAGTTTTCTCAATGTTACAACATAAGCGAAGTTTGGTTTTACAACATGTGTTGTGAATCATGAAGCTACTTGGTTAGCATGCTTATGGATGATCTTAGTTACATAAGGAAAGATCGAGCTGTACTAGCATTCTCAAAAGATCTAGTTTCCATGGTAAGAGAAAGTATTTTAAAGTGAAATTCTATTATCTTAGAGAAGTGCAACGAATGTGACAAATAAAACAGGTCTGTAATACTAGAAAAGATTAGTTAGGAAATATTTTCATTATGTCATTTCAGGCGGGGAAATTTCAGTTGCTTAGGGAGAAGATCAATGTGTATCGTCTTAACCAATGAAGATCTTAGGGAAATTTCAGTTGCTTAGGGAAATTTCAGTTGCTTAGGACAACGAAAAGTCATCTATGTATATCGTCTTAACCAATGAAGATCTGATTATATCTAGAATAAGCTCATCCGCTATTGGCATCCGACATTCATCTTTATTGAGGTATGTGAAATCGATGCACTCTCTTATCTTACAATTCTTTTTCTTCACAGGTACAATGGAAGATATCCATTCTGTGTATCGAGAAGTCCTAATATCCCCAGCATCGAACAACTTCTTTATTTCTTCATAAACTTATTGTCGATGTTCGGTTGGTAATCGGCGTGAAGCTTGGTAGGTAAAGTACGCTCAACTAATCGTCGATCCAACCCAGGCATTTCTGTGTAATCCCATGCAAAACAATCTTTAAACTCCTTCAGCAGTTTCAATATTGATTGGAAAAGATTGATATCAATCTAACTACTAATAAAAGTAAGTCGCCGAATTTCGTCATCACTTAAATTCTAATTAAAGAATCTCGAAGCGTCATCAATGTTTGTCGATCCTTAGGTGATTAACCTATAGACTTGTCACAAAACGTAGTTTTATTCATTGTAGGATGAAATACAACACCAGTCGAACCTACACACGATTTCAAACACTGGTTCGGCTCATCCTCTTCAGCATGGTGGTCGAGACTATCTCCGTCTAGCGAACCGGTTTCAAGACACAATTCAAGACTAACTCTAGGTCTAGTTAGTCTATACACTCGTAGTCGCTCCATGACATCGACGACTACGTCTTCCTTATCTAGATCAAGTGATGCGAGCTGGATGGGCTTGGGCGACAAGGGTGGTGTTTGTGTCGCCTTAATTGCGTCGACCGGGCGACAAACTAAACTCACGCTTCGGGAGTGGTCGGAACAAGCGACAGGCGAAGAAGCAAAGCTTTCGGGCGAAACGACGCTGCCAGGCGATGGAGGCTGAAGCGACAAGAAACCCAAGAGACGGTTACGATCTAACAGCTCAGGTCTGACAACTTGCAGCCCAAGAGTCGCGCCTACCCCACTACCCTGCAAAACTATCTTTTCAGATCTTGACGGGACGAAATATTATATTTCCTTTCCATATTTTTGATTTTATTTGCTTATCTTTTGATTTCGTTCCTTTGTTGACTTTCTTTTTGTGGCCTATAGCCATTGCATTGTAACCCTTAAGGACAACTTACCTTTAATTTGAATCAAACCCAGAAACTCTTTGAGTCCCTTTTTCTCTTATCACTCGGTGGATTCCGTATGTGGCGAGATTACCAGAGTGTTCATTACACCGGTGGTGCGTAGCTGTATCCGGTCGTGGTGTCGTTCAACCCCGAGTCCAAATACGGTGGTGTTGTTGCTGTATCCGTATGCGGTTCGGGCAGGGCATGTCCATTCTTCGGTGGTGGCTTAACTTGTATCCGGAAGTTGGCGCGTTGTTATATTTTACTTTCCCCTTTATCACCCTCACCTGTCACCGTTCGCCATCTTGGTTCACCTGTCTTTGAGCAACCGAATCGTCCAACCCCGTCCCCGCATCAGTTGGTATCAAAGTGCAAGGTTGTCATGGCGAACCGATTCTATCGTAGTATGACGTTAGAATAAGCTCGTTCAGCCCGTCTTGAGTAGGAAGTTGAGGAGTTGAGGCACCAACTGCAACAGCTTCTTGGAGAAAGAAGAAATCCGAGAACAATTTCTCCACAGCCCGTCGAAGCAGAGGAGGAACACAACCCCTTTGTGGATGGCTCAAGTGACGATGAGCGTTCGAGGAGGAGTCACCGGGAGTGACAGCCCGCTCGACCTGTTAATATCCATGTGGACATCCCAGAGTTTGAAGGAAAGCTAGATCAGGAAGAGTTTGTTGACTGACTTCAGTCAATTGAGTGAAAATTTGAGTATGAGGAAATCCCGGAGGATCGAAAAGTGAAGGTAGCAGCTTTACATTCCTTAAATATGCGAGTCTATGGTGGGAGAACCTTAACCTTAAGCGTCAAAGGGAAGGAAAGGAGAAGATTCGCTCATGGAAAAAGATGAAGAGAGCGATAAGGAAGTGATTTCTTCCTGAGCGATACAAGCAAGACCTATTCCTTAAGCTAAACTCGTTACAACAGACATCGAGTGTACCAGAGTATACTCACGAGTGCGAGAAGTTGATGATACAGAGCGATTTATCTAAATCTTCAGAGCAGACTATCGCTAGGTACCTAAGAGGACTGAAACAACACGTCGCCGACGCAGTGGAACTTCAACCCTATTGGAGTTTCTCAGACGTTTGCAATCTTGCCCACAAGGTTGAGATGAAACAAGCGAAGAGGGTGAGTACAAGAGCGAATATGAGGACGACGCCTTCAACAATGGGAATGCGTCTATGAGAGCCAACCCGTCGATGGACGAAGGAAAAGCGAAGGTGGACCCTCGTTCCCCACACATCAATGTTGGGGTGAAGAAGTGTTTCAAGTGCCAAGGAATTGGGCACATGGCGACAGAGTGTCCTAATCGACCAGCGATAACTATCATGGAGAACCCAGGCGAAGAGAAGATGGAAAAGCCACTAGATGAACCCATTTGGGACGTCGAAGAAGAGTACGTTGAGGAGCCTGATGAGGGAGAGCTCTTGGTCATTTGAAAGGCTGTCAATGCAAATGTTGTGGCCGAAGAAGTCGACCAGCGCGAGGAAAATCTTCCAACCCCGTTGCACCGTTCAAGGGAAAGTTGGTCAAGTGATAGTCGATAGTGGGAGTGGCACTAATGTGGCTTCTACCATCATGGTCGAGAAGTTGAGGCTACCAACCAAACTGCATCCTCGACCAGACAAGCTTCAGTGGTTGAGCAAGGTGAGTGACGTGAGAGTCACAAAGCAAGTTCTGGTGTAGCTGAGTATTGGCAAGAACTACCAGGATACCGTCACATGCGATATCGTACCTATGGACGCTTGTTACTTGCTGTTGGGGAGACCATGGCAGTTCGACCGGCATGCGATACATGACAGGTTCAAGAATACTTATTCTATCATTTTTTACCCGTCTACCCCGATCGACGACGACTGCGATACCATCAAGTGAGTTGAGTCCAGTTCGACCGGAGTTGAGTTGACCCAGGAAATTCACAACGAACGGAAGATCTACATGCTGATGTTATTCGAGGAAGGAGAAGAACATACCTCAACCATACCTCCACAGGTTCAAAAGCTCCTTCTAGAGTTTGCGGACGTGTTTCCAGAGGAGATATTCAACATCAAATCGACCTCCACCTTTGAGGGATATTCAACATCAAATCGACCTCATCCTCGAAGTATCGTTGCCTAACAGTCCAGCTTATAGATGCAACCCGGACGAGGCGAAAGAGCTAAAACGTCAAGTTCAAGAGCTCATTGAACGTGGTTTTGTTCGGGAGAGTCTTAGCCCATGTTCTGTCCTACCAATTCTCGTTACCAAGAAGAATAGCTCGTGGTGAATGTGCATCGACAGCCAAACGATCAATCGAATCACCATCAAGTACGGTTTCCTATTCCTCGACTTGAAGAATTGCATGAATCGACTGTGTTTTCAAAGGTAGACTTGAGAAGCGGCTATCATCATATCCGAATGAGAGAAGAGACGAATGGAAAAGAACGTTCAAGACTAAGTTTGGTCTCTACTAGTGGATGGTCATGCCATTCGGACTTTCAAACGCACCCAGCACCTTCATGCGACTCATGAATCAAGTATTTATCCGTTCATTGGAAGGTTTGTTGTTCTTTTATTTCGATGAGATTCTTATGTATTGTCGCAACGAAATGGAGCACTTAGATCATCTCTGACAAGTGTTTGAGAAGCCGAGGGAGAAGCGATTGTATGGAAATAGCAAGAAGTGCGAGTTCATGATGTCGAGCTTGGTCTTTCTGGGCTATGTTGTGTCGGGAGAAGGCATTCGAGTCGACGAAAGCAAAGTCCAGGCTATCCGAAATTGGCCTACGCCCAAGTCAGCTCACGAATGCGGAGTTTCCACGGGCTTGCCTCATTCTATCAGTGATTCATCAAGGATTTCAGCACTATTGCAGCCCTATGGCTGAGTGCTTGAAAGGGATGACCTTTGAGCGGTCGACGGCAGCTTAGTTGAGCTTCGAGCAACTCAAACGCCACTTGAGCGAAGCATCTGTGTTAGCTCCTCCTGATTTCGAGAAGGTATTCGAAGTTGAGTGTGATGCTTCTGAAACTGGCATTGGTAGTGTGCTTTTGTAGGAGGGACGACCAATCGCCTACTTTAGCGAGAAGTTGGGAGGTGCTCGACTAAACTACCCCATGTACGACAAAGAGTTCTACTCGATTGTTCGAGCTTTGGAGTCATGGAGCCACTACTTACTACCGAGGGAGTTTGTCCTTCACAGTGATCATGAAGCGTTGAAGTACATCAATGGACAGACGAAACTCAATCGGAGACAAGCGAAGTGGGCAGAGTTCCTCCAATCCTTCACGTTCGTGTTGAAGCATAAGTCGGGTGTAAAGAACATCATAGTAGATGCTTTATCGAGGAAGTCAAATTTGGTGGCTAGAATCGAGTCGAAACTCATCGGGTTCGAGATGCTAAAGGAGTTGTACTCGACCGACATATACTTTAGGGAAGTATACAAACAAGCGCGGAGAAGGCCCAGGATCCGTACAGCCTGGTGGACGGATTCATATTTCGAGGAGTTAACCTATGCATCCCACGGAGTTCTGTTAGAGAGTTGTTGATTCGAGAGGTGCATGAAGGAGGGCTTGCAGGCCACTTTGGCATTCAAAAAACTCTCGAGATGCTACAAGAGCACTTCTATTGGCCGAAGATGGCTAAGGACATTAATAAGATAATTCGTCGATGCGCTACTTACCAGCGAGCGAAGAGTTGTGTCCAACCCCAAGGCCTCTACACTCCGTTGTCAGTTGCTGATCGACCTTGGGAACACATGAGCATGGATTTCGTCCTCGGATTACCACGCACCTAGCGGCAAAAGTATTCGATCATGGTGGTCGTGGATCGATTCTCGAAGATGGCTCATTTTATTCCTTATTGACAGATAGACAACGCCTCGCACATTGCGGATCTCTACTTTCGGGAAGCTGTGCGACTACATGGGATGCCCTCATCGATCATGTCAGATCGACGTGTCAAGTTGTTGAGCTATTTTTGGAAGACCTTATGGCGTAAGCTCGGCATGAAGCTCTTGTTCAGCACGAGTTCTCATCCGCAAACTATGGGCAAACCGAGTTGGTGAACCAAACTATGGGAGTAATCCTGCGTACAATGGTGTCCAAGAATCAAAAGGATTGGGATATCAAGCTTGCCCAAGCTGAGTTTGCTTATAATCAAGCTCCACATTCAACAACTCGGGCTTCCACATTCGAGGTAGTGTATGGGGTTAACCCAATGATTCCAGTTGAGCTTTTACCCTTGCCTCGGAAAGGTTTGGTAGACAACAACGCAGCTCGTCGAGTTGAAGAAATGTGGAAGTTGCACCAGAAGGTTGGCACCATCATTGAGTAGCAGAATGAGAAGTACCAAGTTAAGGATAATCAAGGGCAACGAGAGAAAGTCTTTCAACCAAGCGACCTAGTGTGGATTCATCGGCGGAAAGTGCGATTTCCACAAGCCGGAAGAATAAGCTCAAGCCAATAGCTGATGGGCTATTTCATGTCGTTGAAAGGATCAACAACAATGCCTACACGATCAACTTGCCTGGAGAGTGTGGCGTCTCGGCAACTTTCAATGTTTAGGATCTTGCGCCTTATGAAGATGATGAAGACCCATTAGATTTTATGACAAATCTTCTTCAGCAAAGGGAGGATGATGAGAGACGGATGGGCTTGGGTGACAAGGGTGGTGTTGGCGTCGCCTTAATTGAGTCGACCGAGTGACAAACTGAACTCGCATTGCTGGAGTGGTTGGAACAAGTGACAAGCGAAGGAGCAAAGCTTTCGGGCGAAGCGACGCTGTCAGGCGGTGGAGGCTGAATAGACGAGAAACCCAATAGGCGGTTACGATTTGACAGCTCAGGTGTGAAAACTTGCAGCCCATGAGTCACACCTGCTCCACTACCCTGCAAAACTATCTTTTCAGATCTTGTCGGGAGGAAATATTATGTTTCCATTCCTTATCTTTTGATTTCGTTCCCTTGTTGTCTTTCTTTTGGTGGTCTATATAAGCCCCTACATTGTAACCCTTGAGGACAATCCTTTAATTTGAATCAACCTAGAAACTCTCAGTCTCTTTTTCTCTTATCACCCGGTGGATTCCGTGTGTGGTAAGATTACTCGAGCGTTCATTACACCGGAGGTACGTAGCTGTATCCGGCCGTGGTGTCGTTCAACCCCGAGTCCAAATACGGTGGTGCTATTATTGTATCCGTAAGCGGTCCGGGCAGGGCACGTCCCTTCTTCGGTGGTGGCTTAGCTTGTATCGGGAGGTTGGCGCGTCTTTATCTTTAACTTTCTCCTTTATCACCCTCATCTGTCACCGTTCGCCATCTTGGCTCGTTTGTCTTTAAGCAACCGAATCGTCCCAACCCGTCCCCGCATCATCAAGCATCTTCGACCACCCGGAGGAGTCTATCGGGCTCCAAGCCCGAGTTACCTGGATTAATATCCTTCTCTTCATCGACAGGGTCCTAGATAAATCCAACAGCTTCCTTAATTGAATGGAGAATACCAGAATGTTCTGCCTCCCTTTTGGCTTGAGCCTCAGCTTCGACTGCCGGAGGTATTGTGTCCGAATCCCATCCAGATGTAGCATCGACGATTGGATGTGGACGATCCCCATATTTAACTAGGTATTTGAACTTCCCAATCAATTCACCTAATGGTCCGATATTCAGATATCCCATAGCATACCTCTTCTTCAGACTCATGTCGTCAACTGTGCCAATGACATTTCTTGTCCAAATTTCGACAGTATTAAAATCCGTATTAATAGTCGCATCAGCCTTCACAACAACAACTTCTGAATCAAGCCAGAGCATAACTTCTCGATGAAGATTAGAATGGATTATTCCTGCCTTATGCAGCCAATCCCGCCCCAAAAGGGCACTAAATGTCGTATCTACGTCGACAATGAAGAAAGCAGCATTCATCTCAGATCTTCACTTTCAACCTTAGTGGGAATATTCCCACACATTTCGACATGAAGCCATTAAAGCCCGTTATGCGACATCGGTGTTGGTAACGTCTACTTTATCATACCCTAAGTATCTAAGGGTACGTAATGGCATTACATTAACCGTCGCACCATTATCGACTAGAACCTTCTTCAAAGGAATCTCATTAAATTCTGTTTCGATAGACAGTGAATGCATATGTGACTACATCGGAGGATTAGGCATAATAAACCAATTTACTAGGAAGCCTAAGGGGCAACGAACAACTCGAGGAGTCAAAGTTTTAAGGATACCTTGAATAGACCGATCGAGGTTGGTCTAGCACACTCTGTAGGTAACATTATGACATTACATTCTACAGTGTTCTCAGGAGCATCGAACCGGACTGGATTATAGTCTGAGTCATCGAAGGTATCTTCGAAATCATCATCCTCAGTGGGTATCTCCTTAGCTTTAAGAGGACCGTCGTGGGAGACAGAGTCATTGGCCACAAGTGGGTCGTTGCGATCGCCTCTCCGTACCTCGACTGTTGCAAGGTCAATGGATTTCCGTCGCTTTTCCTCTGCCCTCCGACGATGTCTCTCTTTCCTTTTCTTACTGCTCTTAGATGGAAGCTGAGACCATTGGTTTGTTACATATTTCCATTCTCCATCATTAGAATAGGATACGTCGACTCGACGTCGAGATGATTGATAATATACAGAATATACCTGAACAAATTGTGCTCGCTGAGGATCGTATCCTTCCATTTGTCCAACACCCTTTTTCTGCACAAAAACAGGCGTGCAATATAATGGATTGGTTTAAATCATTCCTCGAATGGCACCATCGACAGCAACAATATCGAACTTGTTCGTAGACGACATTACAATCAGCTTCTGTAGGTAATTGTAGGAACACAGGTGGCATAGCCAAGAGATCAGTATCTTGTTCCTCAAGATAGGCCTGCATCGATAGCAAGTGCCAGGTTCCTCAAGAAATTGGGCGATAGGAGGTCCATCCTAGTTAGCCTGCTCATCAAGGCGGGGAGGGGATGGAAGCATGTCCCTAACGTCGCCTCTCTTGACTCTCTCTTTCGGATAGCTCATTTAATTTGGCAGAAGAGTATGCGTCACTATTAGCAGTCGGTTGAACTAGCGGCCTACCGAGGCCAGGAGACACTGCACTTGGTTTCTTAACGGGATACCCCTTATCAGGAAAAACCTTGTGAGCATCACAAGAAGATCCTGTGTCTTTGGGTTGTCGATTGAATGCCTTCGAAGACTCTTTGCGCCCGATTGCAGTCCTTTCAACTAGAGTCAAATCGAACCATTCCTCTATCTGATGAGACTGAAGAAACTTCCTGAAAGTGAAGCACTTGTCAGTGGGTGGGTTTCATCCATATGCCACCAACAAACTTCATTCTTCAGCATCGATGCAGCCATAGGGCAAGAAATGACTCCATTATCCAGAGTATCTTGAAGAGTTTGTTGACCACATAAGGTTTTCCAGAAATATGAGGCTCTTGAAAAGCATGACGAACAACATCAACGACGTTAATATCGAACATGTGTATTTCGCAATTAGTAAAAGGTTTCTGATAAACAAAAGATGATTCTTCAGATTCTTTGAAGCATAAAATTTTTGCTTCGATAAGGTCCTGAATAAGATTTCTAAACGTTAGACAACCACGTGTGGCATGAGTGAAAGAACCATGCCATTTACAGTAACTCTTCTTCTTCTCCCTTTTAGTCTGGGGACGTCAATGACCACGTTACAGCTTAATTCGATCTCGCTTATGGAGCCAGTCAAAGATTTCATCAGCCTTTTCAACGTCGAATGAGTACTTCCTCTCTTCATTCTATTTCTGAGATGCGTTGGCATTGAAATTCTTTTTTGATAGTGAGTCGCAGATGGTGGCTTCTCCTTTCACAAATTCTGCCATATTGAGCTCAGCGATCGTTGGTTCGACTTGATATGTTTTATGCGATCCCTGAACTCTTCTTTGAGTAAATTTTTATACTTAGTAGCTCTCAGAGCGAGTCCGTAGAGGTCTCTAAACTTTTCTCCCTGGATTTTCTTTTGGATACGAATATCCAGAGCATCCTGTGCTACGTGAACCACCTAATCTTCACTGATCATTGTTTTGTACCTAAATCGGGCCTTCCGGAATCTCTGCAGGAATGTCGCTACAAGTTCTTCGGGTTGTTGTCACATCGTAGTCAACTCGACCAGCGAAATGGTCAATCAAGGGTAGTGAAGGCTTGCATAAACTGAGTTTGCATGTCCTGCTAATTCAGTACTGAATTAGGCGGGAGATGAATATACCATGTAAATGCAGGTCCGATGAGCGAATTGGGAAAGAGTCAAAGCTTCCAATAATCATTATTCGACGCCTCTCCTGTTTGGTGAGTGAATCGAGCTATATGCTCCATCGGTATCATCTCATCTTCACTAGAGAAGCGCGTGAAGTCGGGGATATTATAACCCTTAGGATAACGATAATCTCGGTCGATGAATTCAGAATAAGGTGTCCTGTAAAGGTTATCCTCTTCCCTACGTGCGGCCCCTGGGACCATCTGTTCGATTATCCGTGTAATCATAGCTCTATAGCCAACAGCATCAACGGGCATCATAAGAACCCTAGGGACTTCTCTTTCCAAGGGATTTCTATCGACTTCCTAGTCAAAGATAGGCCTATTCTTAGGCGCTTCGCCGAAGAGGTTCCTCCTCGGGAGTTGATCCTCTCCTGATGGTCCTCGGATGGGATTCTCGACCGTGGAATGTGTGCAATGGCTCTCTCTTTGACGTTGAGGAGGTGCGTGGGCCTGCGGCCTGTACTGATCTTGTTTATCATCATCCAAATCGATAAAATCGTTATAACGATATAATCAATCAGGTGTGACAAAATCGCCTCGATCACCAGGAACACCACGCGACCTGCTTGGTTCATCCCGTCGATAATCTTGAGTTAAATGAACAGGATCCTGGGTGGTCTCTTGATCGAAACTCACCCTACGCTTCCCGTCACGGATTGTCGCTCTCCTGGTCGCTGTATCGGGGGAATAATCAGCATTGATCCTGGCAGTAAGCCCTTGGACTTGCTTCTGCAACTCCAAGAGGTTTTCCTGATACTTAACATGCATCTGCAGAAACATATCAAAAGGGATAGCCTCTGGCGCGGATGGCAAAACGTTTGACACAGGGGAATTCACTCGCTCCTGCGTCTGGACATTTTGTTGTCCAAAATTTTGGGCATTTTGTTGCCCATTTCGAAGGCTCTGGCCATTGTTAGTATTCTGGCCTTGTTCGGAATTTGTCTCCGAGTCGCCACGAGTATCGCCCATTCTGTTAGCCGCAATCCGAGTAGTTGGTATTCCGTGTTACCACACGAAACTCGTTTTCGACTCCCATTGTGGTAGCCAAAAACGTGTTTGCGGACGAAACACGTCGCGATATAACAAGGACTAAGGTGTTGAATATAATGTGGTCGCCAATAATATGAAAGAACAAAAAGAAGTCAAGAATCTCACTAACACAAGGAAAGAAAACTTACAGCCATCCTGCAACACTTTACACGATTTCTAACAGTAAAGTTGACAGCAGCCCTTCATGGTCATAGAATAATTGTCTATGTGTTACAATTGACTAAGGACGGCATATTTATAGACATTAACTAGGTAACCGCCGACCTAAATACATTAAAAACGTGCTATTATCGTAATGCTAACTATCGACCAACCGTTTGAGATAATCCCATCATCGATGAACACCACTGTCGATCCTCGTAACATCGATGAACTCCTGAGTCAACGTCGACCTTATGCTTTGATGATTATCCCTGACGCATCATCATTGCTGAACACTGTTGACGCATCGTCAATCTCGAGTACCTTCGAAGGTCAATATGCAAAGCTCAGAATGGCGTTTACCATGTAAACATTCTCGCAAATCATACTCGAAGCGTGGCTCAAAGTTCAATCCAATTATTTTAAATGGTAAGACATGTTTTACCCCCTTCTTATTAATTGATTAAATTTTATTTATTGAATTTATCGATATCAAGGACACTTGCATTTTATTTTGTATCAACTTTGGGAGATTCAACCTCAAATTTTCAAAGATCACCCAAAGGCGTGTTATAAGGACGGTCGTCGCTTCGCCTACACCTCGGCCAGTGTCGCCTACTGGAGGTCTCAACTTGCTTGACATCGAGTAAGCGAGACGACGAGAGAAGCACCGAGTGACACGAATCTCAGGCGACGAGCAACCCAAGAGACGCTACGATTTGATGGTTCGTCTGATAACTTGCAGCCCAAGGGTAACGCCTGCTCCACTACCCTACTCCACCAGCTTTTCAGATCATGTCGGGGAAATTAAATATTTCCCTTCCTTATCTTCTGATCATATCTTTTATTTTATTTCTCTTATGTTTTATTTCACTTCCTTTATTGTCTTTTCTATGGGCAGCCTATATAAGCCCTTGCCTTATAAGGATTGAACACAACTTTGATTCGGACTTTTAAAACCAGGTTAGACTTTTGTCTTTCTATCTGAAGAAGTGGATTCTCTTTCAACCTCGTTCTTCATTTGGTAGATTTTCAAGTGCAGATTGAATAGAGTGTATTAATCGGTGGTGGTGTGCCTATATCCTCCGTATTGTGTCTATATCCGTGTGACAGGCGAGTTTTATCTGAGGATTCTTTCACGGTGGTGTATCTGCATCCGTGGAGGTTGATCTCAACCTATCCTTTCATACCCAGCCATTCAGCCATCTCGTTTCATTATCTACCCTTCCGACCATTCCCATGTTACTCCATTTCGCATCCTTAGTGACGTCTCGTATTGGTTCGATATTTGAATAATCTATTCCTTATCGTCCCCCCCCATCAAGGCGCGTGTAACAAACCGCGTTTGGTTGGATCTATCACGGCTTAAAAACTGTCGGTCTAAAGTAAAGCAGCATCAACCATCATTTACAGTACAAAGGGGAGGTGTAGGCCTCCCCGAAATATTTTCAAATCTACTTGCTCTATGAGCCCACGTTTATAGGCCCGCAGTCTCCGTCCTTCCCCGTTTCTTTTATCTAAACAATTGGTTGTGGTTGTGTGCGTGTTCTAGGCTTTTAGGATTTACGTCGTATGCTAATTTTTAATCAAAGAATCCTAAATTCTGGTCCAACGCCCGTAAAACGTCGATACGAGTCCGCCCAACTCTTAGAACGGGTCCAGCGCCCGTTAATTAAAAGTAAGCTTTTTTGGATAATCGTTACCTTTTCACATGGTTAGAATGTAAGAGTTAGTAAATAGGAATCCCCGAGCTTACTCTGGTTTTTCCGACTTAAATTATTTTCAAAATTAAATCGGTGGCGACTCTGTTTAGCTAACCTAGGTTAAACAACAACTACTTTTACGGAGCCATTTTGGATGGGTAACGGCGACACGAGCCACTCCCAAGTTCTCCTAAAAGCTGCCAAAAGAGGCCTTAACGCAGCCTCGTCTGTCACCTCCAAGGAACTAGAGACGACTAGTGAAACGCCTCGCAAGCCTATTAGGGAACCAATGGAGAACCCAACCCAATTCCCTTCCGTAGTGAAGCTCGAGTAGTGACGCCGATTGCATGGGTCTTGGGGGAGTGGACCTAGATCCTCGGGTTGTCTGAACCGCCACGCGCGTGCTATGGTCGGAGGGGACGCGTACATACGTATGTCTCAGAAGCGATGTCGGGGGCTCTTTCAGCTATCCACCCGACAAGTTCCTAGCACTTTAGTAACGTTACTTTGATAAAAGGGAAACGGAGGATTTCTTCATGTGTCATCTTCTTCCCTCTTGGCGAATTCAGCCACGAGCATTAGGACGTTGCAACTGGTTCCATTCGCTTCTGGCGGGGCCCCAGATTGAACGTGATTATAATCGCTTTGCGTATTAGACCCGAGATCGATCTCACTGGGTGCCCTAGCTTTAGGGGTGTCCGAAAACGTTTGCTTTGCACGTTTCTCCATAGCACGTCGCGCTCTTTGTTCTTTCTGTCGCTTTGTTCCTTCAGCGGGTGGTTGAAGGTGTGGCTTTACACCGGCTTTTCACCATGCGCTCGTTGGTATATTAAGAACATGGACAAAGTATGAATATCTGGGAGATGGTGTGCAGTATCCACCCGTACGAAATATTGTCTATGTGGGTCAAAACCCTACCGTCTTTTTTCCACTTGAGGAGTATTCGGGGAATTGTCTAAAGTAGAGTCCGACGTATTACTTGAGGGAGGATTGACGCTCTCTACCTTAATGGTGCGCTCAACAGTAATCCAAGCCAACAATAAGAAGTATAGGTTGTAACAAGGTTAACACATATGGGTAATTAATATCTTGTGAGCTGCTATGGGCTTGCACCAGTAACAATGCATGTCTTCCGTCAAAAATTGTGCCCGTGAAGTCCCATTTTTTACAACATCCATGTCGTTGTTGGGTTCCTTTTGCGGATTTTTCTGTCGCCCGAGATGCCCCTTCGCCTGTTGAGGTCCCATTGACTCAATTTAAAATAGACCTAAAGTTAGGGATTTTTCGATAGGTAATGTTGCTCCAATACCCAACCTGATCAACTGCACGTCGCCTGAGAGGTTTCTCTCTTCGGTCCTTTGGGACATTTTCTCCCTCGCCCGTAATGCCTCGCCTCTGGAGTTCCCCAGGGGTATGCATCTCTTCTATCACGTGATTGGCAGCTAGAGTTCTCTTTTGCTCTTGATGTTTAGCTGGGCATTATGGCGCTCGGCAGGGATATCTGAATGGCCTACCAGTGATCTGGATAGCCATTTCTTCAAGGCGGTTAAGGTCTTACCACTCCAATGTCCCTTTTATTGAGCAGATATTTCATGAATCTGTGGTTCTGGTCTGTAGTGTGCACGCATCCATATGCCAATGACAACGATTATGTCGTGTGTTCTAAAGATCAATAGGGCACCGAAGTATTCCTTTGTTAACCATGCGCTTGAATAGCATGTTACCAATGATTGTCTCGTTTGTCTCAAACGATTGACCCTCATTCCACTCCATCAAAGAAGAGGTATCGGTCTAGCAATTAACGTCGAAGGCGTTAATCTCAAATTGATCACCAAAAGTTATGATTCAGTAAGAGTATGGTCTCCCAAGTCCAGAAAACGCAATTTGTGGGACTTTATTAAGTCATGCACCAGGTTTCTAAACGTGATGCAGTCTTTGGTGGCATGAATGTAGGGCCCATGCCATTTACATAAGTTTCTCGACTTCTCTCTATCACTACGAGTGAACCGATGCCCTATTTTTAATCGAAATCGCCCGTTTTTTAGCATTAACTCGAAGATTTCATCTGTTTTTTACTCGTCAAAAGAGCATTTCCTCTCTTCTTGCATTTTCTAGGAATCCTTGGTCCTAAAGTTTTTCATTGTTAGTTTGTCGCAAGTTAGGGGATGTCCCTTCACATATTTTGTTATGTGGACATCAACTACAGGGTCAGTTTGATAAGTTACCAAGGGTCCCGTGATTAGGCTCCCACCTTTCATCTTAAGCATTCTAGCATTCTTACGATCTTGTTTTGACCGAAAACATTGTAAATGGCATTCGTAAGTATTTCTACAAAGTGTCATTTCTTGTCTTCTTCATTTTCATTCAACGGCGACCACACACATACAAAAAACTCTCAGAGTATCAGCTGCTCATAGTGCCAAAGATTCCTGAGATGCTTGGATCTGGTTGTCGTAACGGTCGCTTCCGGAGCAAACACGCCTTTGACGACCACAGTGGGAGTACTACTAATAATGCCATCAAGAGTGGTAAAAACTCGAACAATAACACGAGCGACAATTCCGATGGAGAAAACAAGAATGGGGAAAAAAGCCCAAACTTTGACATGGTTGGGGAACTGTCTGTCATCATGACTACACGGGTCAATGCTATAGATGAGAAGCACGATACTTTCAAGGAATGAATCGGCTCTAGAATGGATGCTGTTGTTCAGAACTTGGACACCGTATCGGGAATACCAGGAGCTAGCCTTGTCAAAATGGAGGGTGGATCAATAATCAATTTCCCTTCAGACTATGATGCCCATATGGCGTCAATAGCTGAAGGGAAGAAGAAAGTTGGCGTGGATAACATTTCCAATATCTCAACAGGGCTAAAAGGAGCTGTACACATTCACCCTCCGTTCGTGATCAACGAGAGGAGAACGACGGAACGACAAGACTACCGGGCTGTATATGAACCTCCATTCCGTAGGAAAGAGAGTTTTTACAGGCCGGTACAGTCTGATGTTTCGTCCCTTTGAGGAGAACCATAATCCTGAATATTTCCCGTAGCCTTCTCACAGAGGAGGAGTGATGGCACATGAGGCGAGGGTTCCGGCTAGCCTTGTTCCCAAAATAAAGGATTATGTTGCAAGGTTGGTCGAGCAGGCTATCCCAGGGGCGAATGACCCAAACAAAGTTGAACTTTTTCGTGCTCCTTACCCAGAGAATATTGACAGGGATCACCCTTTCCCAAGGGGCAATTGGATATCAAATTCGCTCTTTTCACAGACGAAGAGGGTATATCCCCTGTAGAGCATATTGCTTACATTACTCACCAGGCTGGAGAGACTACCACTAATGGGTACTGGAAACTCCGTTTGGTCCTAGCTCCCTTACCGAAGCCGCCTTTACGTGATATATCAACATGCCTCTAAACTCGGTCTGTAATTGGGAAGAAATGCAAGTGCAATTCACACTTGCGTTCCCAAGACCGATCTGACAATAACTTTCCAGGACCTCATTCACATGAAACAGCAACCTGGAGAACCTGTGGCAGTATTCCTGAATATGTTTCGAAAGGAGAGGATAAGATGCAAGACTTCGACATCTAAGGACGAGTTTATCGCTATCGCATAGGATTCCCTTTTCCTCCGACTTAGCCAGGAGGATTCCCTTCTCCTACGGTTTATCGATATTGAGCAGGATTCCCTTCTCCTCCAAAAGGAGAAGTCTTTAGGGATTGGAACGAGCTAACCAGGAGGGCCGTTCGTCAGGAAAACCTGTTGAGAGGAAAGACCCAAGCAAAATTATCTGTCTATTTGTAGATATGTCTGCGTGTGTGTAATGCGTAGATAAAGAAAACTATTTATATTACAATAGTCCTATGTAAATATGGAAATGAAATATTGTCCATATATTTAGAAGCCATGTTGTCAGTCTTCGTAATATCTCCTTTCCAAATCCGAGTATTCTTGGCAACTATTTCCTTCCATGTCTCGAGATTGTCCAAATCTTATCATAACAGCCACTGATTGACTATATCGTCCACTAGCCTTTGCTGCAGCGTTTCTTCATTCACCCAGCTAACTGTCTTTTATCCTCCTGTATCGCCTGATAACTCTCGTCGACTAGAAACCTCTATCGCTTAGTAGTCGTTTTGCCCACAAGTGTCTGCAAGGCGTATCTCTGCAACTACCTCACTAAGAGGTCTTATACGCTTCGGGCCCACATTCTGGATCATCGATCCACAAACAGCGCAAATCTATGGCCTAAAATTTTCATTGCTAAACAAGCACGAAAAATTTCATCGATCATCTCAGACTATAAGCAGTAACACATGTTGAAGATTGCACATCCCCTCCTGGCGACAATTTTAGAAGTTGGAAGCGTGGCGGAAGAGATGTGTGATACAAATTCTTTGTTCCCTCGCTGGTCAGGGCTGGTCAAACCATTCACACACGGCTGGTCAGCACCAGAACCATCCGATGACGTCATTATGACATCACCCCAGTGTAGCCTTCCTTCTTCAAAACTAGTCAACCCGCCACCTCGTTTTCACAATCCTGCCTCCATAACCACCGGTGTGAACAACGCCCACGCCGGGCCTCCAGCCGTTGGAAATAATCGAGCGTGAAATAGCTTTTGTTCTCCTTCGTTATACCTTTCTCGCCCTTTTGGCCGGTACCTTTTAACTTTCGTAAATTTTGTACGCTATTGACTTTACATGTTAAACACAAGTCGTAAAACTTTTGCAATTGATAAAATAGTCTTCGACGTTACTTGCGTAAACAAATACCGAGGTCATAAAAAGTTGATAATGTAGTTTAGTTACGTACATGTCATCCATAGGACTTTCTTCCAAAATGTAAGCTTACAGTCATTGATAGATAATGTGTCTGCCGAGAAGGTTTGGTGATCCGTGTTAGATTCAGTTTGTGAGCGAAGGTGATCTAGAATTAAGAAACAGTAACATCGTGATATATCTTAAAGTTATATTTGTTATAATTCTGTCCGTTTAGTGCAGGAAAAGATGTATAGCTAATATATCTTTTTTCCGATTTATTCCATATTTTCAGAAATGCCTATGTAAAAGCCTCAACTTCCTCCATTACATTAAAAATATCCTCCGCTAGCCGAGTAATTAACGGCTCCCGATGTGGCAACAGAAGTCGTTAATTATAACGTTAACTGACAAGTGTCCTCATATGATTCCTCCCCCGTTCTCTCTTGTTTCTGCCCTTCCACCGACAAGCTCACCCCCTTCCTCTCTTGTTTCTGTCCTCCCACCGACAAGCTCACCCCCTTCCTCTCTTGTTTCTGTCCTCCCACCGACAAGCTCACCCCCTTCCTCTCTTGTTTCTGTCCTCCCACCGCCAAGTCCTCCCCCCTCCACCCTGCCCAATGTCATGAAGGGCTCGAGATCCCAACTCACTTCCCCGTTATTGCTCCGGTCCCAATTTTCCTCTTCCTCTCTTATGGCACATGATTTGTGTTGCCTTAAGAGGAAACACTACGTTCTCAATCTTCGCATAAGCTATGGGATACACACTCGCACCAGAGGATGATGTTGCATCCCGGTCACGAGATGACATGACCCTAATTGCCCGAGAACTGAATTGAGCCCGGCTCGGGCTGCATCCTCGAAAGCCCTTGCGGCCATGGGAATGTCACTAGAGTCTTCCCCCACCAAACCCAACCCTCTTGTTTTGTGCTTCCTCAATTTCATAAGCCTGGACATCTCCCCACGTTTAGAGGGTGAAGGTTAAAGAAATTCTTTTGAGAGTTACATGGAGAATATGAGGTGTTAGGATTTGGTTCAAAGTTGAGACCTTTAGAGATATTGCGGAAATATATATCTGATATTATTAGATATTATATGATTCTGGAGGCTTATATTTAGATCCTATTGTATTAGATTTCTAACTAGGTGGATAAGTTATGACTATCTATAAATAGGAGATTTGTCTAGGTAATTAGGTATGGTGTGACACGGGGAGTGTGTGGCATTCGAGAGAGAAATTCATCGGGTCAGGGTAGATGTTATTCTACGGGATTCGGGGTTAGGATTTTCTTATATCTCGAGTGCGTGAGCGACTCACTTGGTGCTTTTGTAATCTCGGTTTTCTAGTGGAATCTCCGGATGACCTCTCCGTAGATGCAGGCCGTTTTTTGCCGAACCACGTAAATCTTGCGTGTGCTATTTTTCGTCCAAGTTTTACCATCGAGACTTGACACGATAGCTAAATTTCCCTAACAATTGGTATCAGAGCCAGCCGTGAAGATGACTAGAATTTCGCCTGCAAAGTTCGATGTGATTAAATTCGACGATACTGGGAATTTCGGACTATGGCAGCGAAGGGTGAAGGATTTGCTGGTGCAACAAGGAATGGTGAAGGCGTTGGCAGAAAGAAAGCCGACGGACATGAGCAACACAAATTGGATGTAGATAGAGACGAAAGCGGTGTCAACCATCAGTCTTTGTCCTGCAGATGACGTGATGTACGACGTGAAGTACGACGTGATAGACGAGGAGTCGCCAACAGCGGTGTGGCGGAAACTAGAGTCCAGGTACATGTCAAAGTCGTTGTCGAACAAGCTTTATCTCAAGCAGAAGTTGTACGGTTTGAAGATGGAGGCGGGCTCGGATTTGAGCCAACACATCAATGTATTCAATCGACTCATCAGCGATTTATTGAGGATTGATGTGAGGTTCGACGAAGAAGACAAGGCGTTGGTCCTTCTGAACTCGTTACCAAGCATGGATGCTTACAAAAATTTTCATACGACTTTAACGTGGGATAAGGAAACGCTAGACTTTGAGGATGTCGTTGGAGCTTTGTTGGGATTCTATCACAGGAAAAGGAACTGTGAAGAGAATTCCTATTCCGACGTTGGGCTTGTAGTAAGGCACGAGCAAGATCGTGGGAGAAGTGACCGATCGAGGTCAAAGTCTAGGAAGCATGCATCGTGTTGGAGGTGCGGAAAGAAAGGACATTGGAAAATGGATTGCAAGGAGAAGGGGAAATTGAATGGGTCGTCGAGTGGGAACATAGCTGAATTCACGGAGACGAGCTCGACGGATGGCGACGACAAAGTTCTTACGGCCACAATCAACCTTACAGGTGATCAATGGATTCTTGATTCTAGATGTACCCATCATATGACACCACATGGGGACTACTTCTCAACTTTCCAAAAAGTTAGTTCGGGTAAGATTTACATAAGAAACAACTCAGAGTGTCGGGTGGCTGGAGTCGATACAGTGAGCATCAAGATGCATGATGGTGTAGTGAGGCCGTTGACGGGGGTACGTCATGTTCTGTAGCTGAATAAAAATTTGATTTCCCATGGAGCCTTGGATGACGAGGGATGCCGATGTTATTTAGGAAGTGGAGTCCTCAAGGTTATTCGGGGAACCCTTGTGCTGATGAAGGCGAATAAGATTAGAGGTATTTATCTTCTTCTCGGAAAAGTCGTGAGTGACAACTTCTTACGTGGCTCGACAGGATGCGGATCCGGGGTTATTTGTCGAGGTGGAGCGTTAGCTAGCAACGCGGGTACACGGGCGATGTGTACGGGCTTGAGGGTGTCAAGCCAGGTGAAATTGATAAGGAAGTTCGGTGGTGATGCTTACATTGACGATGATGTCAAGAGTGAGATGAAGCGGATTAAAGTCCCAGGTGGAGAGGTCTCGCAATAGTCGACAGGTGAGACTTCTCGGGGTACCAAGAAGGTACTGAGTGCGTAGCGCAAGAGAGAGCTGGAGCCACAGTACACGATGGTTGCTCGAGAGCGCAAGTACTACGATCGTGTGAAGGGTAGAGCGATAGTCAAAGGCGGTGATAACGCTCTCAGGAAGGCACGACGGATGAAGGGGTGATCTCTTCGGGGCTCCGTAGATCCAGGGAAAGAGAATTCAGTAACTTCGGCCCAATGTGTAGATTGTTAGGATTTGGTCCGAAATTGAGATCTTTTGAGATATTGCGGAAATATAATATCTGATATGATTCTGGGCTATTATCTAAATCCTATTGTATTAGATTTTTAACTTGGATGACAAGTTAGGACTATCTAGGTTATTACGGTGTGACAGATTTCTAACTTGGAGGACAAGTTAGGACTATCTAGGTTATTAGGGGTGTGACACGAGGAGTGTGTGGCAGTCGAGAGAGAAAGTCATCGGGTCAGGGTAGAGGTTATTCTATAGGATTCGGGGTTAGCATTTTCTCGTATCTTGGTTGAGTGAGCGACACAATTTGTGCTTTTGTAATCTCGGTTGTCTAGTGGAATCTCTGGAGGACCTCTCTGTGGATGTAGGCCGCCGGTTTTGGCCTTACCACGTAAACCTTGCGTATGCTGTTTTTCGTCTAAATTTTACCATCGAGGCTCAACACGACAGCTGAATTTCCCCAACACGAGGGGATCAACCGAGTTTTCGACCATTGTCGTCATCCCTAGGGTGTCTCCTACATCGCCGTCCAAGCCCACAAGCGCCACCTGTCCGACTTCATGGGTAAGATCCATTCCTAATTCGAAGGTACTTCCTGTATAAATGCTAGGAATTCAAACTTCCGCCTTGCCGATGAGCTGACTTTGTCATTTGTTTCCCTAGTCTCGCCAAGAGAAAGGCCCACGGCAGCGGAGGTTCGATGTGGAGATTTTATTTCTTCAATCTTATTAAGAGAAGGCTGACAACAGCGGAGGTCCGAAGTAGAGATCAAGAAGGGGAATCGAGAGGTTGGCATTGGGCGGAGGAGGAGGGGAAGCGACGATGATGGAAGGACGGAAACAGGAAAGACAAAAGGAGTCAGAAAAGGACATGTGACACCTAACGTTGCCATATCGTTGCCACGTCGAAAGCCGTTAATCACCCAGGCAACGAAGGATATTTTTAATGTAACGGAGGAAGATGGAGGAGCTATACAAAGACATTTCTGAAAATATAGAACAGATTAAAAAAAAATGTTAAAATTTAAGATAAATTTAATAATTTAGCCTATCTAAAATATTGCAATTTAACTAACGCGGCATATGGCTGACTTTCCTCTACTCACACTGATGATTTTGTTTTGTTATTTTTTGTTTATCTTGGTGCTTGGAGAATTGATCGTTTTTCTTTTGCCTTTTACCTTTGTACAGGTGAATGCTAAAAATGCCTGGGATAAAACTGATCCTTCCCACCTCCATCAGGCAGCCTAGCAGCCACTCCCCCTCAAAGCAAGCAGAGCAAATTGCCCAATTCTTATTATAGCAAGCTATCAGTGCGAGCTGGCAACCTCTTGAAGAAGTTGCTGGCCACAGAAGGCAACTTGCTCCGAAAGCGGGGGTGTCTCAAATAGTAGAGTCCTGCTACCACCGCGACCACTCTGAAAGGGGTCACGTACAGCACCACAGATGCACTGAGGCAAAACATGACGAACAGACCAGTTGCTCTCGGATCCTTCCATGTCAGTAGGGATTCGAATCTTTCCCCCTGAGTCGCCAGGTCACCCACCACAGTTTGAATCCTCCCAGCCACACTCCTGAGCCGGTCATACCTCAAGCGGACAATGTCATGGGGCTTGGATGTCGGGAATGTGTCAAACTCCTCGTCCAGCTCATCGGGGTGGGCCCCTTCCGCCCAAGAAAGCTTTGTATCCATGTGGGGCGGTTGTCTTGTCCTGCCCCGGTAGTTCCATAAACCAGCAAGGAACATGTAGAAAAATACTGTCGGTAGGATCAGCTCTGGGTACCATATGAGTATCAGGAACAATGCATGGGCCAGCACTGTGGTCATGGGGTTCCTCCAGTTGCAGACATCAGCGAACCACCCACCTAAGGAAATTGTTCCCGACAAGAGTGAAATGATGCGGAAGAAGTTTGCCTTGCTTCTCCTCATGCTCCACATTTGTGAGTCCACATCCAGCATGTACTCCACAACTTCCTTTTTGAGAGGCGGCTCTGCTCTTCCTAGCCTCATGGCCACGATGTTCATCGCTTGGTACCTCAGACTGTCAACCTGGTTCACTGTAAAGGGGTGCAGATAATGCATCTTCGGAAGCAAGGGATGTCCATAAACATAGATCATGTTGGCCAGAGACAGAGGTGTAAAACGAAAAGCAAGCTGCAGGTCACCCGTCTTCCTCACTCCTTGTGGCTGCAAGGTAAGAAGTGGGTACGAATGTGTGTAAATGCAATGAGCTTCAAGAGTTGAAAGGCGTATTCTGACCTTCCCAATATATGTGTCCTTCTGCAGAACACCCCCATTTGGGTTTTCGCTGCCTCCCAAGTGACAGTTATCAAAGACCCCCAAAGTCATCACAGTGCAAGGATCGTAAACCTTCCATGTATATTGTTCATTCCACTTGGGGTTGAGATTGTCCACAATTGTCCTTGTCCGAATCCATTTCTGACCGTACTTGGCCACGCAATAAGGATCCATAACTCCTCGTCCGTCCTTCATCTTCATTGGTAGAAGCCCTTTTGCATTCAGGATGCCTACCTCAAGGATACCAATGGGCTGCTTCCAAAGTTGCCTTGCTGTGGGCCTTTGATCACTCAAGTACAAGGTCGACTCATCGAGAACATGATACCCGCCCTCAAGACAAACTCTGAGGTGGACCCTGCTCGAGAACTTGAGCTCCTTCCTCCTATCTGCCTCTAGCGCTCCAAACCCATACTTCTCGAGATTGAACCAGCGTGAGTGTACCGGTCTGTGGTCTAGTCGTTTCTCGAATGTGTCCAACGGGAGGCCCAATTTCCCTAGCACCTCATCTTTGGAAGGATGAACACGATCTTCTACCGTCAATACCAAAAGCTCATCAAAAGGCTCAGCTGCGACGAAAACCAGATCCTCATTCCAAAATGGATTTACTGTGGGAGTTGGGCAGATCTTGGTCCTGAGGACCTGGCTGCCAACCTGCACCTTCACAGAAACTTGGGGAAGTCTACTTCTGTCGTTTGGCATCACGTCCTGAGCTTCGATGACGTTAACCCTGAGGTACCACAATTTGGGAGACATGTAAACCTTCGACCTGATGTTAACAATGCCCTCCCCAAAAAATGACGCAGAATCAGAATGCCATGCATCAGGGAAGGCCTCGTCGGCCTGAGTGCCAATCCAGACTGCGAGCATTATCTGTCCCCTAACCTTTCCTCCGCCTCTCTTGTCCTCCAGCCTATACCACTGAGGAGCCAGTGGACTGTCTGGGGGAACCCTAGCGGGCACTTCGTTCAAGTCAAAGACCACCCGACCGAGACAATCATCTCTTCCTACCATTTCTTTGTCCTTTACAAAGACTTCGAGCACAGAGGATTGCATGCGGTCCTTCGAGAAAGCAAAGACCTGGTTCCACTCTGGGTTCATCTTCTTCTCGAAATGCCTGGTCCTACCCTTGTAGTTTCCCAACTTGACCTCAATGTAAGGATCGCAGCTTCCTGTAATAGAGCTTGGAGGAAGGTCCTTGGCTTTGACAACACGGACATACAAGTAATACATCTGCTCAACAAGGTCATGTGTGTTTGCAAACCTCTCACCACTCATCCACCCTCTCCCCACGTAGGCTTCACCCCCTGGCGGCCGCCACGTGTCACCAAGCTCAGAGTTGGCATCTTTTACCCTGTAAGCACCCGGACCCTCGGCAAGTGACGCAGATGAATGCATCTCCCTCAAACTAATTATATTTTCCTATGCCAGAGCAGAAAGCGAACTGAAAATTACCAACTCGGCTTCCGGCAAACACTTTATCACAAGCCAATATGCGTAACTAACTATTGAAAACATAAGGATGTGAGGAATTGACTCGCCGAAACTAGCAGCATTAACACGATCGCCGGACGACCAAACTCTATGACCAACAACAGCTGTCTCATAATTGATTTCACAAACTAAATATTTCTAGACAATGGAAAAATGATGTTAAGAGCTGGCTTCCCATTATATATACAAGGTATAAGTCAATTTGATAGTCATCATTGCAAAACACTGGAAAGCTGAAAAAGCCAGGTGACTAAGGTTCACGACCACTGAGCCATTCCCAGAATTATGATAGTGAAAACGTCCCCCAAAGAACAGTGTAAGAAGGGATGGAATAGTTTCTTTTTTTTTTTCTTTTACTTGAATTTACAATTTGTTCTTGTTTGAAGAAGGCTTCCTTCCTAAAAAGAAGAAAAACAGAGAGAGAGAGAGAGAGTAGTTTCAAATATGATTATATACGAATTTGTAAGGGGGAGGGTGGCGTCTTTCATTACTTTACCCCAAAGGAGCAAGAGTCAACATGCAACATTAATACTATCAGATAAATAAGAAATGGAACTCCCCATCCCCATCCCCTGTATGATGTGTAAACCAGGAAAACTGAAAAATTGAAACTACAAAAAAAGAACAAATTGGGATTGGCATTTCCAAAGAAGGGGGGGAATTGTCTCACCTTAACAAATCATCCGCCCGAACATGGAATGTGTTGGCTGATCCGGTTGAGCGGGCATACATCACATTTGACTCGGACACAAGGCTGCGCTCCAGTTCTATATATACGAGGGGAAGCTGATTTTTGAACTGCAAGCAATCTATCGGAAAAAGTGAAACCCCCAGGGGGAAGTAAAGAAGCAACCCCACCCACCCCAGCTCACCTTTTAACGGTGTCGGATCTCTCGCTCCCGACAAGAAAGGAATTTCTGCCCCTTTTCATTCTTGCAAGGGATTCTTACACATTATTCCTTAACTCTACCAGGAGGGCAGGAATTTTCACCCGCGTCTTCCTTTGTCTCTCTCTTTCTCCTTCTCTTAGCGAATTATAATGGGGGATACTAATTATAAATTTAACTATGTTACATAGGTCTAAGAAGAAGCCTAATGTAAGATACAGGTGATGATGTTCGGCAAAACGCCCCACTCCACCATACTTGTCAGGTCTACTCTCCGCATTAAACCATGCCTACAGACCGTTCAAAGAAAACTGAAATGCCAAGTGCAGAATAACTGAGTTAAAAATATGGCAAAACTCTGATGACTTCATCAATTTCTAGCAATCTGAGTTTGCCCGAGGTAAAAGAGAAAACTATAAGAAGAAGAAGAACATCAACCAGCAAGATGCGTACGCTAGAACCAGGAAACGCAAGTTAACAAGGCGAGAAAGGCAAAAAGAAGATAGTCTATACTTATAGTGAGCATAATACTTCAGTGCCGAACCAAGAATTAGGCAAGCACAAGAAAAGCAAGCAGGCAAAAAACGAGATGGATAAACTGGTAATAATCCATCGATCATCGAGTCCTTGATCCTGGTCATGTACAATACAAAAAGTTGCAGAAGAAAGAACAGAAACAACTACAAAGTAAATTGAAAACCAACTGGGCTGCTCCAAATGAAGATGAAAATTTGACGTGCTTTAGGAAGAAGTACACATCAACAAGTGTGCTCCGTTTAAATCGGACGCAAGCCCGAATTCCATTTCCAACGATCTCTTGACAAAGGCAATCAATCGGTGATCAAGTGGGTGGGTAGTAGCAGGATGGCATCCACTGGTTAAAGCCTAGAGAGCAAAGTGAAGAAGAAGGCAGCTGACAAGCCGGCAGCGCAGGCGTAGGAAACCCCACGGACCCTGGCGAAGAAGAGGTCAAAGCACTTGGAAACCTGGAGGGCGAGGGTGAGGATCTGCAGCCTTCCCTGCTCCTCCATCTTCCTGAAGAAGAGCATGGGCTTCAGGGACCTCCGCAGCAGGAACGCCAGGGCCAACGGGAAGCTGGAGGCCGCGCACGTCACCACCAGCGGCATCTGGCCAGTGCCCACTGGGGAGGAGTACGACACCCAGGCTCCAACGGACAGCTGAAGGACGGCAAGGGAGGCCAGAGCCTTGCTCAGGCTGTCGCCGGTCCTCATCATGGTGTCGAGGACCTTGCGGGTCTCGTTGGCCAAGGAGGAGAGGTCGCGCTCGACGGTGGGTCCCTCAATCTCCTGGTGCTTGAAGTTGGCGAAGTCAGCGTTCTGATCAGGTGGCGACGCGGAGCTGTACGGGTGCTTCAGGGGCCGCGGCAGGGGGTGGATCAGGGAAGGACGGAGGAGTGGATGGTTCGGGAGTCGAGAGAGGGACGGAGCAAGTTGACGGCACAGGAAGGCGGCCATCTCAATTTTAGGGTTCTGAGAGAAGCCAAAGAAAAGAACACAAATCCCTCCGAAGCCAAGCGGACCTTAGAGACGGAGACCGTCGTTGCGTCTAGGGCCGTGCCCGGAGTACCATACCATCCAAAATTGAATTCCGTGGGTTTATTAAAATTCAACTCCAACTCCTTGATTTATATTTAGAAACGATAGAAATCGTCCTGGAATTTGGTAAGTGAAAAGTTCGATTAGAATTTCAAGGAAACTTAGAGTAGAAATATAATTTTGTGTCGTTTGTTTATATTTCAGAAATGAAATTTCATAGAAAAGGATGCCTAATTGTCAAATATATTGAGTCACTTTTTTGGATTTATTCTTTTTTTTTCAAACTCTTCGGGGTCATATGTATACTTTCATTAAATATATCATCCGTTAACGTATGACGACGTTAATATCATCGTTAACTTTCAGTTTCACAATGAAATCCCTAGCCACACCCCAAATCGTCTAAAAAACCCCCCCAATTCTAAAAAAAAGCCTTCACCCTCACCCTCAAATCGTCCGAGAACCCCAATATCAAAAGAAAACCCTAACCCCCATCTCATCCCCATATTTTTTCATTCATCATCGTTTGACCACCTTCAATCGAGTATTATGCCCTCTCGTCGTCTTCATCACCTTCGATTGAGCCCACCATTTGCCTCCCTATTGTCTTCAACACCCGTCTATGTCCCACCAAACAACATGGGAGGAATATGGCCAACACCTGTTTGACGATCTCAGCGTAGAAACAAGTTTTTGTCTTTCTTTGTGTATACATTCTCAGCATTGACTTATTCGAAGGTCGTCTGACTTGGTATTGTTGCTCCATGAGATTTAAAATATGTTATTTTTGTAGAAATGTAAGATGACATTAGGTCAGCTTTGATGTGAATGATGTGCTAAAAGAAAAAGTTGTCTGGTGGGAGAGATGACAATATAAGTCCAGACATTAGAGCTAAGATTGAAAAGTATAGGTGAATACTGGGAAATGGGTTCCAAAATAATGCATAGGGGAGTTGTTTGAGGTTATTTCTAGAAATGACAAATTCATGATGAACTTGAATAGGAGCACTTGTACATGTGGGGAATGGGACGTCATGGAGTAGCATGTATACATTTCATAAACATGATATTGAGGCCTATATAAGTGACTTTTACAAGAAAGACACTTGCCTTAAGGCCTACAAGTTTCCATTAACTTTATTAGAAGGAGAGAATAAGTGGCCTGATGTTGAAGGGGGACCCTTCATGCCTCCGCCCTTTAAGACATTACCAGGAAGGCCGAAGAAAAATAGGTGAATGGTAGCATATGAGGAGCCAAAAAATCTTAACAAGTTGCCAAGGAAAGGGTTACAGATGAAGTACATCAAATGAAAAAAGTATAGATATAACAAAAATAGCTATAAAGTTGCACCTACTTCTTCATATGCACTCACTTTTTCTATTGAACATGAAAATGTTTTGATTGTTCATCATGACATCACCGATCTAAGATTTCTAGCTATATGTCATTTCAACCAGCTTTGATTGTTTGTAAGTATTGAAATTGGTTTCATTGTGGCATGTAGATCTTGGTTGCACAACAAGGCCGTTAAGGGAAGGGGCAGAGGACAGGGGCAAGGGCAGAGGCTGGGGCATAAGGAGTGGCAGAGTCGATGGCAATGACAAAAGCATAGGAAGAGGGAGGCTAAGTAAAGAGATACTAGAAGGCGTCAACTATTCAAATTTGGAAGGTAGTTGGACAAGACCGTGGTTTCAAAATGTAGATGAAGGATGAGACAACCAGCCTCAAAGTAGTTACAATGTGGAAACATTAGGCACGCAAGAGTCCATTTTTGCTAGTTCTACCTTCATGGCCGCATATATGAATCAACCGTTTTCATGCTGCTTGGGATATTCAAATATGTTGTGTGCATGTAATTGGGATGTTGAAACCGAGATAGTGTGTTGGGATTGTAACATGTATGCTTAGATTTTAACTGAGATTGTATGATGGGATTGTAATTGTGATTGCTTGTAATTGGGATTGTATTCGGGTTTGCTTGTAATTGGATTTGATTTTCTTTTAATTGGATGTCGTGGTTGTTTGGAGTGTATCTCAAACTACTTGTTACCCTATTATTTACTTGTATCGAAAACTATCTTGTAACATGTTGCTTGTTAAAACAACATCATAAATTGAGATCATAAAGAGCAATATCATGTTTGTACAACTAAATATTACAGATACATCTACTTTTTGCTGCAATAACATAAGCTAGAATAAAAACGATGATAAACAAAAAACTCCAAATAATCGGATATCTATTAATTGTCTTCCTCATCCCGATCTTTGCTTTAGCCTTGATCAATTTCACATCACTCTTCCTTAATTTGGCCTCAATAGTAGGTAGGATTCACCATCTTCTCGCTCTCAACTTTCTTCGAATCAACACCACCAGTAACAAAGTTAATCCAGACGAAGAATCCACAACCACCATCTACGTCTTTATAACGAGGACATGCATGTTACCTTCTACCATAATTTTTTACAGTTGGCATCTTCACATGACATTCCATTCAACATGACAAAAAACATCTTCATTTAACACATTACCAGAAGAGCTTCTACCTGAAGATGTTTTATTATGCCTCATTTCTTGCTTGCTCCTATAATCCTCTTCATGAATTTACATGGGGCTATGACTAACACAACGAATTGAGACCAATCACGAGAAAGAGCGTCATATACTACTAACACTCCAAACCAGAGCTATTGCTTTTAATTCCAATTTAGCCATAAACAAAAAACAGAAAGGTACAATACTTACAAATCTGGGTTTGGGGCAGATAGATCCGAGAGCTTGATTGACGCAATTTTCACTAAGAGCTGCAATCTTCAACCGACGTGGATTTCTAGTAATCCTCACCCATTTATGGATTCTCTTTCAGTTGCAGAGGCGGAGAAAATAATAATACTTAGGTTGTGAGGGTTTGGTCGAATTATGGTTTAGTTGTAACGGGGAAAATTAGATTTTGGGAGTAATAAAGGTGAAGAAGATGATAGAGGTTGGGGGTATAACGAGGGAAGTAATGGAGTTAAAGTCAAGTAGGCTGCCACATAGTTTTCGTTAGATGGGACGTTAATGGAGGTTAAAATCGAGATAAAGGCGGAAGTACAAATATCGTTGGGAAGCGTTTCAAAGAACATGATTGATTGGAAAAAGATATAGATACTACATGTTATATTTTCTAATTTGGCCTAATAAAATAATAAAACATTCCGTTGAATCTTAAGGCTGACATGGAGACGTGGGTAGTAAGAAACATTATAGCATAGTGGGCGGTTACGTTGTTGTGACTTTTATAGTTCGTTCATTAATTCAATATGAGAAAGTGCAATTGTGGAAATTGTGTGTCGGGATTCCCCTTCACCTAAAAGCTAGCAATTAGGGGAAGTGTCCCCCCAACCATAAATAAGCTGATATAAAGACGGACGACAACTTCTCCCCGTCGACGCGCAGCAAGAGAGGCGTCACTTTACTCGCTTGCGACTGAGCTACAATTACGATTCAGCACGTGCGACTCAAGGAGGTGCGACTTGACATCATCAGCGACTGAGCAACGAAGAGTCGCCCAAGCCAAGATGATGCGGGGACGGCAAGGAATAGATGATTCCTAAACCAAAAAACGAATGGGGACGTCACTGAAAGGGGTGCGGAATGTAGTGACGCTCGGTATGGACGGAAAGTGTGTGGGGTAGGCGGCTGAATGATGAAAAGGAAGGGTTGAGATCAACCTCCACGGATACAGATGCACCACCGTGAAAGAAGACTCGGGTAGACTCGTTTGACCGTGGATACAGATACACCACCACGAACAAGACGAGGGCGAGGCACAACACGGAGGATACAGATACACCACCACCGGTTGGTACACTCTACTCAATCCGCACTTGGAAATCCACCAAATGAAGAACGAGGTTTGAAGGAGAATCCACTCACTTCGGATAAAAGACACTAAGTCTGATAAGGGTTTATAATTTGATTTCAAAAAAAACTCCCCTTCAAACGAGTACAAGGTGCCCATTATATAGGGAACACCTGAAAAAAAAAGAACTTAAATGCACGAAATGAACCTAGGCAAGATGCATGCAAGGCAAGATTCATGGATGGGCCATAAATGGCTTATTGGAAATGCAATAAAGTAAATGCAAAGCATAAATGACAAATGCATGAATGAGGAATGCGAATTGATTCAGCTTCCTTGCGGCGCTTCATCTTCGAGACTCTTGGCTTGGCCGACTCTTCGTTGCTCAGTCGCTGATGACGCCAAGTCGCAAGTCGACGTCCTTCAGCCGCACTCGTCAAGTCGACGTCTACTCGCAAGCGAGTAAAGTGAAGCCCTTCTTGCTGCGCGTCGACTGGGCTAAGTTGTCGTCCGTCTTTGTATCATCCTCCCCTTGTTGAAAAGAGTTTGCCCTCAAACTCTCGTCGTCGTCATCCTCCACAAATGGCATGAGATCCTGGACGTTGAATGTGGCAGAAACTCCATAGTCACCTGGAAGATCAATTTTGTAGGCGTTGTCGTTGATGCGCTCGACGATCTTGAATGGTCCTTCTGCGCGCGGCATTAGCTTGTTCTTCCTTTTGCCTGGGAATCGATCCTTGCGCAAATGAATCCAAACTAAGTCTCCTGGCTGAAATATCTTCACTCTTCTTCCGCGATTGGCTCTTTCCGCGTAACGTAGATTGGCCTTCTCGATCTGCGCTCGAGTCTTCTCATGGAGCAATCGCATCTCCTTAGCGCGCTCCTCAGCATCTCGGCTAACTGATCTCATATCGCTCGCAGGCATTAGTTCGACAGGGACTAAAGGATTGAGTCCGTAGACTACCTGGAAGGGTGATGACTTCGTTGTCGAACTTGGGGCTCGATTGTATGCGAACTCAGCATGGGCAAGCTTGATGTCCCAATCCTTCTGGTTCTTCGAGACCAAGGTTCGAAGGATTGCAGCCATAGTGCGATTGACAACCTCCGTTTGTCCATCGGTTTGCGGATGATAAGCTGTGCTGAATACAAGCTTCGTTCCCAACTTGTGCCACAGTGTCTTCCAAAAGTAGCTTAGGAACTTCGTGTCGCGATCTGAAACGATCGACTTGGGTACTCCATGCAACCTTAGCACTTCTCGAAAGTACAAATATGCTACGTTGGTCGCATCGTCCGTTTTCTGACATGGGATGAAGTGTGCCATCTTCGAAAATCGGTCGACCACTACCATGATCGAATCCTTTCTTCGTTGTGTTCTTGGCAATCCTAGTACAAAATCCATACTCACATGCTCCCATGGTCGCTCTGGGACGGGCAATGGAGTGTAGCGACCCTGAGGTTGGACACGGCTCTTCGCTTGCTGACAAGTCGCACATCTCGCGATTAGCCCTCGCACTTGCTTCTCCATTCGAGGCCAATAGAAATGCTCTTGTAACATTGCCAGCGTCTTGTCAACTCCAAAATGTCCAGCGATTCCTCCTCCATGGACTTCTCGTATAAGTAGCTCTCGCGTCGAACTCCTTGGAATGCATAGCTTAGAGTCGCGAAATAAGAATCCATTCACCTGGTGGAATCGATCGATGGCTTGCTGGGCGCATTGGACGAAGATCGCTCCAAAATCTTCATCGTCCTTGTACAACTCCTTCAAATACCCAAATCCAATCAGCTTTGTCTCCATCGCAGATAGCAAAATCATTTTCCTGGAGAGAACATCTGCGACTACATTCTTCGCGCCTGGTTTGTGCTTCAAGACAAAGTTGAATGCTTGTAGAAACTCTACCCACTTCGCATGTCGGCGACTAAGCTTGTGCTGACCATTGATGTACTTGAGAGCTTCATGATCGGTGTGCAACACAAACTCTCTGGGCAGCAAGTAATGACTCCAAGTCCGAGTACTCGAACAATTGCTAAGAACTCCTTGTCATATGTCGAGTAGTTCAATTTGGCGCCATTAAGCTTCTCGCTGAAATAAGCGATGGGTCTTCCCTCCTGCAGCAAAACTCCTCCAATTCCTACTCCCGATGCATCACATTCCACTTCGAACATCTTCGCAAAGTCGGGTAAAGCTAGAACTGGGGCTGCGCCTAGACACTCCTTCAGTCGCTCGAAACTAGCTTGTGCGACTGGTGTCCACTCGAATTTGTCTCCCTTCAAACATTCGGTGAGTGGGGCTGCGATTGAGCTAAATCCTTGAATGAACCTCCGATAGAACGACGCCAAGCCATGGAAGCTGCGAACGTCGTGGAAACTCCTTGGAGACGGCCACTCCTTGATCGCTTCAATCTTGCTCTCGTCCACCTTAATTCCTTCTGCTGAGACGACAAATCCAAGAAATATTACACTCGGTTGGAAGAACTCACATTTCTTGAGATTTCCATATAGCTTTTCCTCCCGAAGTGTGTTGAACACAGCTCGCAAATGATTGAAATGCTCCTTATTGCTCCGGCTGTAGACAAGAATATCGTCGAAGTAGACGACCACAAACTTCCCCATGAATGGTCGCAAGACATGGGTCATTAGTCGCATGAACGTGCTGGGCGCGTTTGACAATCCAAATGGCATCACCAACCACTCGTACAACCCGTACTTAGTCTTGAAGGCTGTCTTCCACTCGTCGCCTTCTTTCATCCGGATCTGGTGATAACCACTACGCAAATCCACTTTGGAAAACACCTGCGCTCCATGCAACTCATCCAACATATCATCCAGTCGAGGGATAGGAAAGCGATACTTTACTGTGATTTTGTTGATCGCTCGACTGTCCATGCACATTCTCCATGTGCCATCCTTCTTCGGCACCAATATGGCTGGAACCGAACATGGGCTCAAACTCTCTCGAACTGATCCCTTGTTGACAAGCTCGTCGACTTGCCTCTGCAACTCCTTTGCCTCCTCTGGATTGCATCGATAGGCTGGTCGATTTGGTAGCGACGCCCCTGGAACCAAGTCGATTTGATGTTGGATGCTCCGCATCGGTGGTAATTCGACTGGTAGCTCCTCTGGAAATACGTCCTTGAACTCCTCAAGAATGGAAGCGGCCTGAGGATGGATCGTCGCTTGACCTGGGGCGGATTCGACAAGAACCACAAAATAAGCCTTCTCACCTTCTTGAATCGCTCGAACTAGTTGAACTCCCTTGAGAGGCTGGTCGCTAAGTCGATCCTGGGTCGTGATTGTAGGCTGACTAGTGAGGGGCATCAAAGTGACCTTCTTCTCTCCGATGTGGATGGAATACGTATTGCGATACCCGTCGTGTTGCGCGCGTCGATCAAACTGCCACGGTCTCCCCAATAGTAGGTGGCATGCATCCATGGGAATGACGTCGCAAGCGACTTCGTCCTGGTAGCTCTTCCCAATGGAAAATGGAACTCGCGCTCGCTGGGTGACTCGAACGTCACTCTCCTTGTTGAGCCATTGTAGACGGTAGGGATGTGGGTGCGCTTCGATGGGCAACTTCAGCTTTTCAACCATCGTTCTTGACACGGCGTTGGTGCAGCTACCACTATCCACAATCACCAAACATACCTTCCCTGCGACTGTGCACCTAGTATGGAAGATGCTCTCCCTTTGACTTTCCTCTTTCGCAGGTGTCACACTTAAAGCCTTTCGGACGACCAACAGCTCTCCTTCGTCCGGATACTCCTCTATTTCTTCGGCATCCCAAACAGGGTCGACGTTCTCATCGAACTCTTCTTCTCCATCAGACGGCTCTCTAATGACAACGTTTCTTCTCGTTGGACACTCAGAAGCCATGTGCCCTATTCCTTGGCACTTGAAACATCGCCTAACATTATCTCGCTCGATAGACTTAACTTCTTGTCTGGTAGTCGATGAAGGAGTTTTTCTCGAAGTCGTCAGTGGTGGCTTTGCCTGGGAGCTACTCCCCTTGTTGAAAGGCGCGGCCTTCACAAATGGGCGGGTAGTCGCTCTCCTAGCTTGCTGCTGCTCCACCTTGTGCGCCAATGCTCGCACATCGTTGAAACTCCAATATTGCTGTAGGTCAACGGCATCTGCGATTTGGGGCTTAAGTCCTCGAAGATACCTGGCAATGGTTTGCTCTGGGGCTTCTTGGACATCACATTGCAGCAACAGTCTCTCGAACTCCCATGTATACTCCGATACACTTGAGACTTGTTGTAGCGACTGCAATTTGAAGTAGAGATCTCGTCGATGATGCTCTGGTAGAAATCTCTTCGTCATGGCCCTCTTCATTTTTGACCACGTACGAATTTTATCACGCCCTTCCCTACGGCGCTGCTGGTTGGTGTTCTCCCACCACAAACTCGCGTACTTCTTCAATTTCAAGGCAGCCAGTTTCACCTTTCGATCCTCGGGCACTTCCTCGTAATCAAAGATGCGCTCCACGGTGTGCATCCAATCGATGAACTCGTTGGGGTCCAAGTTTCCTTCGAACTCCGGAATCTGAACGCTTATCGTCGGGGCTCTCCTCTCCTGCCTACGATACTCCGGTGAAGATCCTCGTTGAGACTCCTCACGCCATGGGTTCTCCTCATCATCGCTCTCTATTCGACTGCGGGAAGTCGATGCATGGTGTGTCCGCAACGACTGTAGTTGCTGTTGAAGATCGGCTATCTGCTCCTCAAGCCGAGCAACTTGTGCTTCGTCTAGAGTCATACCGCGTTGAAATCTTCCGGCCATTGACAACCAGCGCTCTGATACCAAGATGATGCGGGGACGGCAAGGAATAGATGATTCCTAAACCGAAAAACGAATGGGGACGTCACTGAAAGGGGTGCGGAATGTAGTGACGCTCGGTATGGACGGAAAGTGTGTGGGGTAGGCGGCTGAATGATGAAAAGGAAGGGTTGAGATCAACCTCCACGGATACAGATGCACCACCGTGAAAGAAGACTCGGGTAGACTCGTTTGACCGTGGATACAGATACACCACCACGAACAAGACGAGGGCGAGGCACAACACGGAGGATACAGATACACCACCACCGGTTGATACACTCTACTCAATCCGCACTTGGAAATCCACCAAATGAAGAACGAGGTTTGAAGGAGAATCCACTCACTTCGGATAAAAGACACTAAGTCTGATAAGGGTTTATAATTTGATTTCAAAAAAAACTCCCCTTCAAACGAGTACAAGGTGCCCATTATATAGGGAACACCTGAAAAAAAAAGAACTTAAATGCACGAAATGAACCTAGGCAAGATGCATGCAAGGCAAGATTCATGGATGGGCCATAAATGGCTTATTGGAAATGCAATAAAGTAAATGCAAAGCATAAATGACAAATGCATGAATGAGGAATGCGAATTGATTCAGCTTCTTTGCGGCGCTTCATCTTCGAGACTCTTGGCTTGGCCGACTCTTCGTTGCTCAGTCGCTGATGACGCCAAGTCGCAAGTCGACGTCCTTCAGCCGCACTCGTCAAGTGGACGTCCTTCAGCCGCACTCGTCAAGTCGACGTCTACTCGCAAGCGAGTAAAGTGACACCCCTCTTGCTGCGCGTCGACTGGGCTAAGTTGTCGTCCGTCTTTGTATCACAAGAGTCTCGAAGATGAAGAGCCTCGAAGAAGCTGAATCAATTCGCATTCCTCATTCATCGTAGTTCAGATTTCGGAGTTCGAAGGAAACTTGGACCCCGACGAGTTCATCGATTGGATGCACACCGTGGAGCGCATCTTTGATTACGAGGAAGTGCCCGAGGATCGAAAGGTGAAACTGGCTGCCTTCAAATTGAAGAAGTACGCGAGTTTGTGGTGGGAGAACACCAACCAGCAGCGCGGTAGGGAAGGGTGTGATAAAATTCGTACGTGGTCAAAAATGAAGAGGGCCATGACGAAGAGATTTCTACCGGAGCATCATCGACGAGATCTCTACCTCAAATTGCAGTCGCTACAACAAGCCTCAAGTGTATCGGAGTATACATGGGAGTTTGAGAGACTGTTGCTGCAATGTGATGTCCAAGAAGCCCCAGAGCAAACCATTGCCAGGTATCTTCGAGGACTTAAGCCCCAAATCGCAGATGCCGTTGACCTACAACAATATTGGAGTTTCAACGATGTGCGAGCATTGGCGCACAAGGTGGAGCAGTAGTAAGCGAGGAGAGCGATTACCCGCCCATTTGTGAAGGCCGCGCCTTTCAACAAGGGGAGTAGCTCCCAGGCGAAGCCGCTGTCAACAACAACATTGAAGAGAGCCCCACCGTCGACTACAAGACCTGAAGTCAAATCGCACGAACGAAACATCATTCGACGATGTTTCAAGTGCCAAGGAGTTGGGCACATGGCTTCTGAGTGTCCGACGAGAAGGAACGTTGTCATCAGAGAGTTATCTGATGAAGAAGAAGAGTTCGAGGAGAACGCCGACCCTGTTTGGGATGCCGAAGAGATAGAGGAGTATCCGGACGAAGGAGAGCTGTTGGTCGTCCGAAAGGCTTTAAATGTGACACCGACGAAAGAGGAAAGTCAAAGGGAGAGCATCTTCCATACTAGGTGCACAGTCGTAGGAAAGGCATGTTTGGTGATTGTGGATAGTGGTAGCTGCACCAACGCCGTGTCAAGAACGATGGTTGAAAAGCTGAAGTTGCCCATCGAAGCGCACCCACATCCCTACCGTCTACAATGGCTCAACAAGGAGAGTGACGTTCGAGTCACCCAGCGAGCGCGAGTTCCAATTTCCATTGGGAAGAGCTACCAGGATGAAGTCGCTTGCGACGTCATTCCCATGGATGCATGCCACGTACTATTGGGGAGACCGTGACAGTTTGATCGACACGCGCAACACGACGGGTATCGCAATACGTATTCCATCCATATCGGAGAGAAGAAGGTCACTTTGATGCCCCTCACTAGTCAGCCTACAATCACGACCCCGGATCGACTTAGCGACCAGCCTCTCAAGGGAGTTCATCTAGTTCGAGCGATTCAAGAAGGTGAGAAGGCTTATTTTGTGGTTCTTGTCGAATCCGCCCCAGGTCTAGCGACGAGCTATCCTCAGGCCGCTTCCATTCTTGAGGAGTTCAAGGACGTATTTCCAGAGGAGCTACCAGTCGAATTACTACCGATGCGGAGCATACAACATCAAATCAACTTGGTTCCAAGGGCGTCGCTACCAAATAGACCAGCCTATCGATGCAATCCAGAGGAGGCAAAGGAGTTGCAGAGGCAAGTCGACGAGCTTATCAACAAGGGATTAGTTCGAGAGAGTTTGAGCCCATGTTCGGTTCCAGCCATATTGGTGCTGAAGAAGGATGGCACATGGAGAATGTGCATGGACAGTCGAGCGATCAACAAAATCACAGTAAAGTATCACTTTCCGATCCCTCGACTGGATGATATGTTGGATGAGTTGCATGGAGCGCAGGTGTTTTCCAAAGTGGATTTGCGAAGTGGTTATCACCAGATCCGGATGAAAGAAGGCGACGAGTGGAAGACAGCCTTCAAGACTAAGTACGGGTTGTACGAGTGGTTGGTGATGCCATTTGGATTGTCAAACGCGCCCAGCACGTTTATGCGACTAATGACCCATGTCTTGCGACCATTCATGGGGAAGTTTGTGGTCGTCTACTTCGACGATATTCTTGTCTATAGCCGGAGCAATAAGGAGCATATCAATCATTTGCGAGCTGTGTTCAACACACTTCGGGAGGAAAAGCTACATGGAAATCTCAAGAAATGTGAGTTCTTCCAACCGAGTGTAATATTTCTTGGATTTGTCGTCTCAGCAGAAGGAATTAAGGTGGACGAGAGCAAGATTGAAGCGATCAAGGAGTGGCCGTCTCCAAGGAGTTTCCACGACGTTCGCAGCTTCCATGGCTTGGCGTCGTTCTATCGGAGGTTCATTCAAGGATTTAGCTCAATCGCAGCCCCACTCACCGAATGTTTGAAGGGGGACAAATTCGAGTGGACACCAGTCGCACAAGCTAGTTTCGAGCGACTGAAGGAGTGTCTAAGCGCAGCCCCAGTTCTAGCTTTACCCGACTTTGCGAAGATGTTCGAAGTGGAATGTGATGCATCGGGAGTAGGAATTGGAGGAGTTTTGCTGCAGGAGGGAAGACCCATCGCTTATTTCAGCGAGAAGCTTAATGGCGCCAAATTGAACTACTCGACATATGACAAGGAGTTCTTAGCAATTGTTCGAGTACTCGAGACTTGGAGTCATTACTTGCTGCCTAGCAAGCCATCGATCGATCGATCGATGCGCCCAGCAAGCCATCGATCGATTCCACTAGGTGAATGGATTCTTATTTCGCGACTCTAAGCCATGCATTCCAAGGAGTTCGACGCGAGAGCTACTTATACGAGAAGTCCATGGAGGAGGAATCGCTGGACAGTTTGGAGTTGACAAGACGCTGGCAATGCTACAAGAGCATTTCTATTGGCCTCGAATGGAGAAGCAAGTGCGAGGACTAATCGCGAGATGTGCGACTTGCCAGCAAGCGAAGAGCCGTGTCCAACCTCAGGGTCTCTACACTCCATTGCCCGTCCCAGAGCGACCATGGGACCATGTGAGTATGGATTTTGTACTAGGATTGCCAAGAACGCAACGAAGAAAGGATTCGATCATGGTAGTGGTCGACCGATTTTCGAAGATGGCACACTTCATCCCATGTCAGAAAACGGACGATGCGACCAACGTAGCATATTTGTACTTTCGAGAAGTGCTAAGGTTGCATAGAGTACCCAAGTCGATCGTTTCAGATCGCGACACGAAGTTCCTAAGCTACTTTTGGAAGACACTGTGGCACAAGTTGGGAACGAAGCTTGTATTCAGCACAGCTTATCATCCGCAAACCGATGGACAAACGGAGGTTGTCAATCGCACTATGGCTGCAATCCTTCGAACCTTGGTCTCGAAGAACCAGAAGGATTGGAACATCAAGCTTGCCCATGCTGAATTCGCATACAATCAAGCCCCAAGTTCGACAACGAAGTCATCACCCTTCCAGGTAGTTTACAGACTCAATCCTTTAGTCCCTGTTGAACTAATGCCTCCGAGCGATATGAGATCAGTTAGCCGAGATGCTGAGGAGCGCGCTCAGGAGATGCGATCGCTCCATGAGAAGATTCGAGCGCAGATCGAGAAGGCCAATCAACGTTACACGGAAAGAGCCAATCGCGGAAGAAGAGTGAAGATATTTCAGCCAGGAGACTTAGTTTGGATTCATGTGTGCAAGGACCGTGATGTGAACCCCGTCGAACCTTGCCACGGAACCCAGCAACAATACAATGGAAAGAGAACCCGGATCGACAAGACAGAGATTTCGATAGATGAATATTGACCCCGTAGTTATAAGAGCTAGAAACCAATATTATAAGGAGCTTAAGAACTACAAGTAACCGACTTGCAACCCTTGAAGCATAAGTTCAATAAGAACAAAATGGAGAAACTCTCTCACAAACTCTCCCTCGCGTGTTTACTCTCAAGTCGATTTCCGATAACTCTCGTGTTTCGCACAAATAATGGTCTCACAACTCTTGCACTCGTCGATTTCTCCACAAGGTTCTTGAAGAACTAAGCAATCAAATCACAAATCCTTGAGGAAATTACTTGAGTGCAGAAGCAACTTATAATATCAGTTATATGGATTGGCAAGAAAATGGATAGATCGACTCAGATTTAAACGCAAAAAGAAAAATTACCCAATATGCATTGCACTTGTGATAGCATCAGATTCTTCCTCCTCTTTTTTTTTTTTGTTTTTCTTTTCTTTTCAGAACTGAACACAAAGGATTATCAAAACAAAACCCAAGGATAGAATGGATAGTTGAAACCTCGAGTTGTAGCCTAAGCTCTGATACCAACTGATGTGAACCCCGTCGAACCTTGCCACGGAACCCAGCAACAATACAATGGAAAGAGAACCCGGATCGACAAGACAGAGATTTCGATAGATGAATATTGACCCCGTAGTTATAAGAGCTAGAAACCAATATTATAAGGAGCTTAAGAACTACAAGTAACCGACTTGCAACCCTTGAAGCATAAGTTCAATAAGAACAAAATGGAGAAACTCTCTCACAAATCTGGAAAAATCCCCCAAAAAAAAGATCCCTTCAAAGTCACCTAAAAATATGCTTATAATGGCCATGCAATCTGAATGAAGGGGAAAGCCAAAGGTCCTTAGCATAGGAAATTGAATAAGAGAAATTTAAGGCCTTTAATGGTTGTTGGGCGTCCAAGTGCATATGGCCTTCTTCAAGGAGGTATTCAAGGCTGGTTTGAAGTGGTTGAGACCTTCATTTAGTGCCCCAAGTGTGTTGATGGGGTCCAACACTTGTAATGAGCATATTCAGCCCATATTCAGCTTGTATCTCCTTCGATGTGCAGGTCTCCTTTTGAATATGCATCCATAAGTTCCGCAAAGCTTGCTCCATTCGTTTGGCACGTGCTCTGGTTATTGGTCCGGTTGAAATGTGCAATTCCTTATCGTGCTCCTTGTCCAATTCCGCATTGGAGTCCATGTCTTCGGAAAGGTCTTCATCAGACCGATTCCCAGGCAAGAGGAAGAACAAGCTAATGCCGCGCGCAGAAGGACCATTCAAGATCCTCGAGCGCATCAACGACAACGCCTACAAAATTGATCTTCCAGGTGACTATAGAGTTTCTGCCACATTCAACGTCCAGGATCTCATGCCATTTGTGGAGGATGACGACGACGAGAGTTTGAGGACAAACTCTTTTCAACAAGGGGAGGATGATACAAAGACGGACGACAACTTATCCCCGTCGACGCGCAGCAAGAGAGGCGTCACTTTACTCGCTTGCGACTGAGCTACAATTGCGATTCAGCACGTGCGACTCAAGGAGGTGCGACTTGACATCATCAGCGACTGAGCAACGAAGAGTCGCCCAAGCCAAGAGTCTCGAAGATGAAGAGCCTCGAAGAAGCTGAATCAATTCGCATTCCTCATTCATGCATTTGTCATTCATGCTTTGCATTTACTTTGTTGCATTTCCAATAAGCCATTCATGGCTCGTCCATGAATCTTGCCTTGCATACATCTAGCCTAGGTTCATTTCGTGCATTTAAGTTCTTCTTCAGGTGTTTCCTATATAATGGGCACCTTGTACTCATTTGGACATTAGCTTGAATCAAATTATAAACCCTTATCAAACTTAGTGTCTCTTATCAGAAGTGAGTGGATTCTCCTTCAAAACCTCGTTATTCATTTGGTGGATTTCCAAGTGCGGATTGAGTAGAGTGTATCAACCGGTGGTGGTGTATCTGTATCCTCCGTGTTGTGCCTCGCCCTCGTCTTGTTCGTGGTGGTGTATCTGTATCCACGGCCAAACGAGTTCATCCGAGTGGAGGTTGAATCTCAACCTATTTATCCCATTTCCAGCCGCACCCATTATACACTACCTTCCGTCCATACCAAACGTCACCCATTCCCTGTCATTCTGTGGCGTTTCCCTTACTTTTGGTTTGGGAATCATCTATTCCTTGCCGTCCCCGCACCATAAGCCTTTGTCCTAGGCCTTTTCTAGGCAATGTGGGATTATTTCCCAACACCTCCCATTAATCCCACATCGGATCTTTGTCCGGAGGTGGGGCATCCTCCTTCGAAATCTTTGTCCGACGGGACAAATCTGGCTCTGATACCCCTTCACCTAAAAGCTAACAATTAGGTGAAGAGTCTCAACCATATATATATGCATTGGCCCAGGCCTTTGTGTATCCGGTGTGGGACTATTTCCCAACACCTCCCCTTAATCCCACATCGGATCTTTGTCCGAGAGTGGGGTTTTTTATACGAGATCTATGCATTACTTTAATCTGTAGAACCTAAATATGCTTTTATGGTACGTTTTATTGTTACACATGCGACTTATGTTATAGTTTCTATTATTGTTGCACATTCCATATTCGTACTCGAGAAAATGCTATCAGAGAGTTTTATGATCTTTCCGGGTCTATGAAAATATTATGAAGTGCCTTGAAACTTATTTTTTGTCCAATAAAAGGATATGAAGGTGCGTGCAAGCAATTTTCTTCTATAATGTCACATTTATTTGATGGAGAGAATTATCAAGCTTAGATTATGAAGATAAAAGCCCTATGATTTGAAGCAAGCTCCTAAAGCTTGGTATAGCAATATTGACGCTTACTTCATAGATTTACACATTAATTAAAGTCGAAGTGAGCATACTCGATATGTCTAAAAGGTTAAATGTGGTTATTATTTTCCCTATGTAAATGATCTTATGTTATAGGAATTGACCAAAAATTCATAAAAATTGAAGCTAAATATGATGCACATGCTTGAGATGACCCATTTGGGAGAAAAGACATCTTTTCTTGGCATGAAGGTGAATCAAATTCCAGTCGAGGTCTTCATTCGTGAGAAGAAGTATGTCGAATAAACTTTGAAAAAATTTCGAATGAAGGAGTGAAAGAGTGTTGTGACTCCTATGAATAAAAAAGATAAACCGAGTGGAAGTGATGCTTATGCACGTGTAGACAATGCATTATATAAAAGTTGAGTTGGTTGTTGTACTTAACAATAACACGACCTGACATATTATTTCTTGTAAGTGTTCTTTGAAAGTTTCTACAGTGTGCTAGTGAAGTCGACACGGCAACTACAATAGAGGTGCTTAGATACTTTAAAAGGGACAAGCACTTATTGACTCAAGTACATAATGTGTCAAAATGTTGGCTCTATGGATTTTCTGATAGTAATTGGATTAGTTTTGTAGATGACACGTAAAGTACTTCTGAGTATTAGTTTTCTCAATATTACAACATAAGCGAAGTTTGTTTTTACAACATGTGTTATGAATCATGAAGCTACTTGGTTAGCATGCTTATGGATGATCTTAGTTACATAAGGAAAGATCGAGCTGTACTAGCATTCTCAAAAGATCTAATTTCCATGGTAAGAGAAAGTATTTTAAAGTGAAATTCTATTATCTTAGAGAAGTGCAACGAATGTGACAAATAAAACAGGTCTGTAATACTAGAAAAGATTAATTAGGAAATATTTTCATTAAGTCATTTCAGGCGGGGAAATTTCAGTTGCTTAGGGAGAAGATCAATGTGTATATCAATACTTGTTGGAGTTGTCTCAAGCCTAGCCTAATCTTTTAAAAAATTCTTTTTGTGGCATTAAGTCGATATTTTAAATCTTTTATGACATAATTTTAAATTGTAAGTCATTCAAATAACATGCCACTAATATTATCAAACGTGACCTATTTAAATTTTATTTTTGTTCCACGTGAATCTTTTAAATCCTTCAATTTTATCCTACGTGATTTTTTTTTTAAATTCCTTATTTTTACCCATCTCTTCTCCTCCGATTTGCCAATTCATCAAACATGGATGTAAAATCGAAGAATAGAACTTTCCCGGGTCTTTGTATTTGAAGCTTTTCGTTTATCCTCATGTCCCGATCTATTTTACGGTCTTTATGCTCACCTTTTTTGTTTATCCATACATCGATTTTTGTTGCTTGATGGGGAAATTAACAAACTAAAATTGATCGGATAAGTTATAAGTAATTTGAAAAAGGCAAGTAGGATAAAAATAAAATTTAATAAGTCTACATTGGATAATAGTAGCACTTACTCGAATGACTTAGAATGTCAAACTGAGGATTTAAAAGATTTGAAATATCGATCTAATACCACAGCATAAAGTTTGTCTAGAAAAGAAAGTCGTCCAAAAGTCCGGATCATGACTCGATAATGAAAGCTTATTGTAGAGCCACGTAATATCTTGCGTATGATAAAAGTAAATTTAAATACGCCATGTAAGCAGTCCATTAGTCTAATGACTTACAGTGTTAAAATTAGGCCCAAAAAATTTAGACGAAAAGGAAATTCGACGAAAAAATACGTCCCATAAGTCTTTATTTTGTCAAAAGTAATTCATATTTTGAAGGTGTGTGGAGAGTGTCCAATTACGAAATTCCACAATTTGAAAGGTGGAAAACGAATTGGAATTTCTAAATTTAATTTTATATTAAATACATATTAAAATCTTATTTTAGTTTCAATGAATTCTATACAATAAAGAACCTTTCGAAATCCACTCTTTATAACTATAAAAACGAAAAACTATTATCATATTACAGAATTTGATGTAACTATAATCGATAAGTTCGGTAAAGTTTAACCCGATTAAACTAGTGAACTTTACTAGTAATGATGTTCTTGAATTTGACTAAAATATTTTCAGGTGGCTCAACTCAACATGCTGAATATAAGTCGAGTCAATTCGGAGTATCTCACCGCTATAACTAATTAATTTTTGTTCTGGTTGTGTTGTAGTGGCTGGCACCAACATCTATCGAAGAAATCTCAAGTGAGAGCGGTTTTTGTAAAGTTCGACACCAAGAATTTTCCAGATTTTCGAGCTTTATAACAGGGAAGTATAACTAATTATGTCTATTTTTCTAAGTTGAAAGGGTTTTGGGTTGAACTTGCATCTGTTATTATACTGCCACAATATGGACGTGTCTAGGGATTGAGCAAAATATTTAAAATAAAAAATCCGAGTACAAAATTCGATTAGTTTTTTTGGATTCGAATTCGAATAATTTTGATGTCGGACTCGAGATCAGATTTATCCGAACTTTAAAGTTCGAATTTAGGCTCGGACTCGGATTTTGAAAAAAATATTTCGAATCACCCCGAATTTCTGATTAATTAAGTTAATTAATTTTAAGGTTTTAAAAAATTTTATTTCATTTTGACGTATAGTTCATTTCCTTCCAGTCCCACGTTCACTTCTACTTCTCTGTGGTCATCCCTTCTTGTCCCGTCGCTGCCCGTCTGCTGCTCCTCCGTTGTCACCCGCCCGCCGTTCTTTCGCCATCGCCCTCTTGACCACTGCCAGGACCCCTTTGTCGTCCCTCGCGCAGCCCACCTCTCCCACACCCCACGGTCCGTTAACTCGCCCCTGGTTGGCGCTTTCCTGTGGTGGTGTAGCTTGGGCAGGGATTGATCTTTCCGGGTGCTGTCTCCAAATTCTCGGTGAAGCTGTGGTTTCCGTGTGAGTATTCTTCTAGGGTTTTACTCGGATTCCCGACGAAGTTTTGATTTTTGATTTTTTGTTGATTTTTTTTTCGAATGTCGGGTGTGACCTCGAGGTGTCCGAGGGTGTGTTGATTTTGGATTCAGTGTACTCTGGATGTTCAAAGCTGCTTTGGTCACGACATTCATTACTTGAAATCTTTGATGTTGGTGGATTTTTCTAGGTGATCCAGCAGATGGTAAGCTGGTTTGTCCTCGGAAGCTTCCATAACTTCAATATTTGTGGATTGGTATGCTTAGTCACCTAAGAATTTAACGAAAATGATTTGCCCTGGTCCCGTTGGGGGAGATGTGCAATAGCTCAGAGCTTAGTGCAGAAATATTGGGCCTAATTATGATAAGCTCATAAATTCATGCCCATTTTTTGGAGAAACACACAAAGTCATTTTGCTGACCCACAGCAAGTCTACCAAGACAATGACAGAAATTTTGGACCCATTTTACGGAAAGCCCATAAGTCTAGGGGTATGTAAGAGTATTCGCAAGCCCATCGTTATGCGAATCCGCCAGGGAAAGAACTAAGTCTACGAAGGCGAAACTGTCAGTGTCAAAGTCTACGAAGAGCATAAAAGATCTTGATTCCGATATTTTAGGAAATCGGTTAGGGAGACAACGTTCCTATTATTTGAGATGTTCTTCAGGTGGAGAAAAATCAGGGAAAGGTGATCCATGTCTCCAGATATCAAATTTAATATAAAAGGAAGTAGGATTCTCTAAAACAAGAACACACAATCATCTAAGGCCGAAAAGTGTATTGATTGTTACAGCTCTCGGTTTTCAGTCCTCCGACGTCCAGTTCCCAACTAGAGAGAGCTCGTAGGGCCCTTGGTCTCCTTTCCACCTCTAGGATGTTGCTCGTAGGGCCCATGATACCCAATTCTGCCTTCACACCATCACCAGGGTATTGCTCGTAGGGCCCTTGGTACCTAATTCCGCCATCACTCCATCACCAGGGTGTTGCTCGTAGGGCCCTTGGTACCTAATTCTGCCTTCATTCCTTCACCAGGGTGTTGCTCCTAGGGCCCTTGGTTTCCAAATCCACCTTCACCTTCGTCCATCCCCGTCCAACACATTACCAAAGACCAGATTCCACCGCCATAGTCCGTACGCTCCAGGCGCGAGCAGCAAGTCTACGGCGTCACCACCATCCGCATCATCACTCTTTTTGTTTTTCATGGCTGCAATTTATTTCATCTGTTTGTAAGACATTGTTCGACATTGTTTGCTAATACAATTCATCTGTTTTCATTGCTGGCGACCATATCCGAATCCCTGTGAGCGTTCGTGCCAAAAATTTCCAACGTGATCCGTTTCCGACGTGAATACATTTTTGGCGACCACAGAAGGTTTGGTCCCTACAAAATGCCAATAAGCAAGTAGTAGACACAGGAAATTTAGAAGAAAAAAAATACTTACGTCGTGTATCTCAAAGTTTGCTGGGCCTTAGCTTCCTGAGTAAAAATTCAGAAGGATCTGACTTTGAATCTTGTCTCTTGTCTTCCTGGGATTAAAAGTTATTAGGAATTATTCAGAGAGTCTTTAGAAGAACGTAAGGGGTCGAGCCTCTGGAGGTGACGTTTCCATGGAGACACTAGTGTCTTTGGGGGAGAGCTCTGGTGGAGGAGCTGATGAAGTCGGGATATCAGAAATCTGGATACTGTCACCACTGGGGACACTGGGAGGACTAAGCCTATGTTGTTTATTCAAAGTAACTGAGAAGGACTCCATGTACTCAGAATCGGAGTTTTCTTCATTTGACGACGGGGGAGCTCTCTTCGTCGAGACCTTATTCTTCTTCTTGGTTGGCTTAGGCTCTTTCTCTTTTTTGATTTGCTTACCCTTAGCAGACTTCGCTAACCCCTTTCGGCGGGAGCAAGTCATGCGGCCAGCAGGAGGGGGTCTACGCTCAGGAGAAGAAGCCTCAGAATCAATATCAAAAGCTGGACACAGAATTACAAATAGGGAATTAGTAGGATGAACAAGAGTGTAAGCAAGAGAAAAAAAACATACTTGTGGGTTTTTGACCAGTTTTCAGCATCATTTCCAGTGAAAAGTGAAGATCTCGTTCTTTGGAGTTGTCCAGAAAAAGCATTTGTGCACGAAGGTCATGGTATACGATGGCCCATTGAACCGAGAATAGCTATGTGGTATGCTGGGGTAGACTCCAAGGGAAACTCCATGCGACGAAGGGTAGACCTTTCTGAAATAAAAATCAGGGAAGCATGGAAGTTGTCATCTGATAGGATGCTACTCATCCTTGAATTCAGGGGACTGTTAATGGAATTCGCAAAAGGAACTGAAATCTGGATAAACCCCAGCTGCCTCGCACAAAACTGTGGATTGTAGACCTCATAACAAAAGCCACTGCGATGGGCGCATACAAGGTTCCTGTTGGTCAAAACGGCATCCCAATATGGATTCGAAGAAAGTCTCTGTCTACGAGCTAGGATGGGGAAGCCAGAAGGAAAAGGAATCCAGTTACGCTGGTCCCTTCTGCTAGGATCTATCAAATGGCGCATATGTCCCGTCACGGAAGCATTAAGCCGGTCATCCGTTGATCTACAACAGGAACGCAGGCTATGAGTGCCATAACAATCAATCTAATAGCTCCGGAAGGCATCTTAAAGCCAGTCAATCTGGGCATCCAAACGCAAGCCCATAGATGAACAAGTCACAGAGGACCACCAGCATGGTATTTAGGGAAAGGCTCTGGAGACATGTTATTCTCTTGCAAATTCTGATATATTAAACCAATGAGAAACGGAACAAAGGCAAGTTTAGTTCCAGCTGTACTGAGAAAGTTAGCAATGTCGTAGATAAATTTGGGGACCCTCTTCCCAGTGAAGCAGAACACATACTTGCTTAGCCAAACACATAAGCACTCAACCTCTTGTTCTCTACCCCAAGCATCAAGGTTGCCAGACCCCTTGACTAATTTCAAATGAGCCTCTATAATACTTAGAATCTGGATCATGTCGCTAGGATTGTGATCACCATCAGAAGAGTATAGACAGACAGGAGTGCTAGTCGTAGAGTAATTGGTCAAGAAAACTATGTCCTCTAGGGTAGTAGATATGGGACCTTCCGGAAAGGAGAAGCAGTTCAGAGAGTCATTCCAAAAGGGAAGGAGACTCGTGCATACCCCAGGGTCACATTTCTTGGTAGAAATAGGCAGCTGCAGGAAATCCCGGATGCCGCAAACCTCCAGCTTGTTCTCAAGCTTTTGAAGCCAACAAGCAAACCATTTGGCTATGATGGGCTTATCGACTGAGGGGAAACACAAGAAACCGCTTCATCCTTCCCAGTTTAAAGGTTTGATAAAGCCTTCTTGACAAAGAGGAATAGTGTTAGTCGTCTGAAGATAGTTGTTTGGCATAGGCTTCAGAAAAAGCGCCTGAGCAAGAACGGGCCCCAAGGTCAAGCCTTCGCCGTGGGAATCTGCAGTCTTGACATTGCCTGGAGGGGCAGCACAGTGATGATGCCATTAAAAAGTAGCGTAGTCCGACATGGTGAATGAGGGATTTCTCCAGCGAGGGTTTGACAAGAAGCAAAGAGGAGGAGGAAAGCTTTGGCAATGGGAGATGTGAAGGGTCTGAGGCTTCGTGTCGAAATTTAAACCTAATAGGTGCTCAGGGATCACCTCAGCAAAAAGGGGGCTTATATTGACATGACAGAAATCTTGGGCCTAATTTAATTATGACCCGTACGGAAACACATTATGTTAGCCCGCAGAAGTAAACAGAGGATATGAGCCCATATCAAATCTATGGGAAATAAGTCTAAGGGCAGTAAAAGCTGGCAAGTCTAGAAGAGGTCAAGTTAATAGACGACGCCCAAGTTTACAAGGATCAAATCAGTTCCGAGATTTTGGGAAGTTAGTTGGGAAGACCACGATCTGAAATGATATTCCGGTGGAGGAAAAATCTGGGACGTGGCACACATTTTGAGTGCAGTTAGATTCTGTATAAAAGGGAAAGATCTTTTCTAAACAAAGATACACAATCATCTAAGGCCAAAAAGTGCATCGATTGTTACAGTTCTCGGTTTTTAATCCTTCGGCGTCCAGTTCCCAACCAGGGTGAGCTCGTCCCCCTTGGTCTCCTTTCCACCACCTGGGTGTTGTTCGTAGGGCCCTTGGTACCCAATTTCGCCTTCATTTCATCACCAGGTGGTTGCTCGTAGGGCCCTTGTTACCCAATTCCGCCTTCATTCCATCACCAGGGTATTTCTCCTAGGGCCTTCGGCATCCAAATCCACCTTCACCTTCGTCCATCCTCGTCCAACACATTACCAAAGACTAGACTCCACCACAATCCGTAAGCTCAAGGCGCCAGCAGTAAGTCTACGGCGTCACCACCATCCGCATTATCACTCTTTTTGTTTTTTATGGCTGTAAGCTTTTTTATCTATTTGTAACACATTGTTCGACATCATTTGTTAATACAATTCATCTGTTTTCATTACTGGCGACCACATCCGAATCCCTATGAGCGGTCGTGCCAAATACTTCCAACGTGATCCGTTTCCGACGCGAACACTTAGTTCCGCGCTTGAAATGGCCTTGAGATTGAGTGAATCTCGATTGGTGTTTGTAGTTGTTTAGCTTTTGAGGAAGTGTTATGCATTGGACTAACTTTTCAACGGTTGGCTTTGTGAAAATTGATTTTGTCAGCTCTGCTCTATCCCACCCCACATTTTAGGATCTGGACATTGTTATCGAAGGCCGGTCCGAACGCTTACTATTTTAGGATTTTGCTATGGAGAGAGCAAATGTTTCTTCACAAAATGATGCAGACTTCGTTAACACTCTTATTGAATCGATTACTTCGGGGAGTTCTTCTTCTACAAAGAAAAGAAACTTAATTCAGGTAAGATCAGTCTCCGAAGCATGTCGACAGATATTTTAAAGATGATCAAGTCATGGCAAGATGTCACAATTGTCATAAGGAAATTCGAGTAAGGTCCCAAAATGGAACTGCCACATTGAGAAATCATTTAACTAGTTGTTGAAGGAGAGCTTCTTCGGATGGTAAGCAACTAGAATTGGTTGGTTTGAGCTTTACAACTAGTGAGAAAGTTTTAGGCACATATAAGTTTGATTATGAGGCCATAAGAAAAGCTTTGGCAAAGATGATAATATTGGATGAATTACCATTCAAGTTTGTCATGGGTTTAGGGTTTAAATCGTTCATGGAAGTTACATGTTCGAAGTTTCACATTTCATCTCGTTGGACCATTCAACGAGATTGTTTTCAAATGTTTACCAACAAGAAGTTAAGTTGCAAGCATATTTAGAAAGTCTTCTCAAAAGGTTCTCATCACTATTGATACTTGGACATCTATTTCAAGATGAACTACATATGTGTGACAACTCATTTTATTGATGAGGACTGGAATCTCCAATAAAAGTTGTTGAGCTTTGTTCCTATTTTTTTTTTCATAAAGGAAATGATATTGGGGTGGCATTGAAAATGTGTTTTCGTGATTGGGGGATTGATAATTTGTTCGTAGTGACGATAAATAATGTAAGTGCCAATGAAGTTGTTATGAATTATTTGAGAGATAAGCATAAGAGCAAGCTTATTTTAGATGGGAAGTACACTCACATTAGATGTGTCACTCACATATTAAACCTTATTGATGCCGATGGCATGAGTAATAATGACGTGTTTGATGCCATTAGAAGAATTCGAGTTTTTATGAAAAACATAAAAAATTCATGTGAGTGGTATGCTTTATTCAAAAAAGCTGTGAGCATGGATGATTTGTCTTACAAAGGTTGGTTGAGTTTGAATGTACCCACTAGATGGAGTTCTACTTACAAGATTTTGGATGGAGCTCAAAAGTTACAAAAGGCTTTTGTGTGATATGACCAATTGGATCATTTGATGAAGTTTGATCTTAAATATTATCATGGAAGAGAAGTGTTGCTTAGTCATGAGGATTATGAGATTGTGAAAAGGTTGGTAAACATTTTGAGGAGATTTTACAACTTGACTTTGAAGGTATCTGGATCTAAGCCTGAGTGCTCATTCAATCTTTCATGATATTGCAAATCTTCATGCTCTTTTTAGAAGATGAAAAGAGAGTGGTGACATAGATTTGCCTATGATGGCATCACAAATGGCAGCAAAATATGACAAATATTGGGTGCTTTTGGAAAAATGAACATGTTGTTATACTTTGTTGTAGTTATTGACCCGAGACAAAAGTTGAAGTTTTTGAGATTTACTTTGATAGACATGTGTGAAACTAAAAATGGTGAGCAATTATTTGAAAATGTGAGGAGTGCACATTATGAACTGTACAATTACTGCAAATGCATGTTTGCATCATCTCATTCTCAAGTTAGACATCATGAGTAGCTAATAGTTAACTAGTTGATGATGTTGTTGATGATGATGATGACTCTGATGAGAACATGATAAAATGAAGAAGATATCGCTTTAAGAAGGCAGAACAAATAGATGGTGAAAGTAACAAGTCAATGTTGAATAAGTATTTGGCTGAGGATTTAGAGGACGATACCGATTCATTTGACATTTTAGCATGGTGGAAAGTGTTGAGTTATCACTTTCCATTCTCGGCCGAATGGCTCTAGATATTTTATCAGTTCCTATATCTATTGTTGTTTCAAAATCTTCATTTAATATTAAAGGTCGAGTGCTTGATTCATTTTGAAGTTCATTATCTCCTAAAACTGTGGAATCTCTCTTATGCACTCAAGATTGGCTTCGAGATTCTTATTCACATATTGGTATTGAAGAAGGTACAAGAAATATTTAGCAACTTGAAGATGGGAATGTTGATATTTTTTGTTATATTTGTTATGTCAAAAAGGTAAAGCTTTGGTATTGTTTCCGAATTCCGTGTGTGAATTATTTTTTAACTCGGGAATTCAAACTAATCTACTATTGGAGTCGGACTCGGAGTTAAAATAAATTTGGAAGTTCCGACTGGGGTGAAAGGACTCGAATTACTGAGTCTGGATAGAATTAGAATGCTCACTCCTAGATGTGGCGCAAACAAAGCCCTCACTTGTTATTATTAAAGCGAAAAGGTTTTCCAATTCATCATGTAATATGAGAGGGTAGATTCTTTTTCAAAATCCATTGCCTAATCTAAATAAGACATATAATATGCTCCTTCCAGAAGAAAAACAACGTGAAGTTTCTATACCTATAATGAGTGTTTCAGATAATGCAACTATGATTGCAGATAGAGAAAAAATAGTGCTAATTATAGAAACAAAGAAAAAAGAAAACAGAGACATACTAGAGATAGATGCTATTACTTGAATGGATATACTTGAGACATCATCTTTGCGAAACAAAATCAGTTTTTCGCCCTCCGAGAAGTGCACACACAGTTAACCCAAACAACTTTGTCACTATGGTGGTTAATGGAGGATCAAATGAGTTTTCCGATGCCCCCAATTCCCGCGCTCCACATTTCACTAAGGAACATTATGAGCAAAATCCTCCAAATCATTCAAATAGATAATGATTTTGCAAATCTCACCGGTGAGTTTTAATATTCATTAACAAGCATATCTCATAGTAACGAACGGATCATCGATACCGGTGCATCTAACCATATGTCATCATCACATAAGAATTTAAAAGAAATAAATTTTTTGATACATCTAAAAGAGTTTATATATTAAATGAAAATATTTCATAAGTTTATAAACATGGGACTTATAAATTGTACATAAACTATTTTTTAAATGATGTGATTGGGTTTTTTACTTTACCCATGATATTTGTAAATTTTAGGAACTTTCGACGAACAAGGTGATTGACAGGGGAAGCAAAATAAAAGACTTTATTTCTTCATCCCAAGTCAGATTCGTTTTTTTCCTTATCAAAATAATGAAGATAAAATATGTAATCATCATGTTATTTGATATCAGCGACTTGGGCTTGCTTCTAGTGAAAGATTATTATCTTTTAATTATTCGATTTTCAATGTTAATTTTTTGAACGTTTTCTTTTGTAATTAATTTTTCAAGGAATTCTATTACTAAACTTGAAAATCTTAATCTATTCTGTATTGATATAGCATGTCCACATCATATCCCTAACATAAATAGAGAAATATATTTTCTGACTGTTTGATGATAAAAGCCAATATACATGAAAATTCTTAATGAATTTTAAATCACAAACAATATTAATTATCAAAATTTTTATTGACTTTATAAAAACTCAGTTTTGTAAGAATATAAAAGCAATCCAATAAGATAATAGAGTTGAGTTTACCTCAAATAAAATTCAAAATTACTCATGTGAGAATTGAATTATACAAAGATTTTCTTGTGTGCACACACTACAACAAAATGGGTCGTAGAAAGGAAACATCGGGTACTTGGTTGTTTATGTTATTCAACCAACAATGCCAAATAAAATAAAATTTGATTTTCGATCCCATCCTAGCATATTTTTAGGATATGCATAAAATCATAAAGGGTATAAAATATATAATTTATTTAATAAAAAAATAAAAATATAAGAAACATTGTATTTTACGAAAATAATTTATAAGGGATGTTGTATTTTACAAAAATAGAAATAGACGAAAGTGTTTCTTGTAAAGATGTCGTAATTTCGATGCCTATTCATGATATATCCAAGAATTTTGAAGTGGTATGGGGTTGGTGTAAGTGGTAAGGAAAATAATTGTCCAAATATTGATACCAATGTTGGAAACGAAAATAATGATCATGAGTCATCTTCAGTACAAACTGAATTATGAAGATCTCAAAGAAAAAATAAATACTTTTTTGTTTGATTAGCACAAAATTTAATTATGACAATTTTAATTCACGGGGATTTTGTTTCCTTGTTAAAGCCATCATGCAATAGTTAAGCTATAAAATACCAAAAATGAAATTCTTGCCTTAGAGTCTATTAATACATGGATACTTGTCCAACAACCTTCGAATATTAAACCCATCGAATGAAAATGGGTAAAATGTTAAATTTAGATAAGATGGTACAGTGGAAAGGTATAAATCACGTCTAATTGCTAAATGTTATTCACAACAAGAAAGGTATAAACTACTAAAACTTTTACTCCGATAGTAAAAATGCTAACTGTAAGGACATTATTAGCAATATCTACTATACCAAAGTGTTATTTATCCAACTAGAGGTAAACAATGTATTTCTTCATAGAAACCCACATGAAGATGTTTATATGAAGTTGTTAAACCTAGCATGGTTTGTAAGCTTAAAAAATCTATTTATGGCTTAAATCAAGCCTCACATTTTGAAAATTTGCTACAGATATTAATTAAATATGGTTTTGAACATTCTCTTTCAGACTATTCTTTATTATATATAAAAAAAAATGATGTTAACGTTGCGATGCGGATTTGCGTAGATGATATCATAATAATTGATAATGACATATCATTTATCGAGAAATTATCATAATAATTGGTAATGACATATCTTGACAATCTAAAATATTTTCATAGGTAAAAAAATATCAAGAAATAATAATAGAATGTATCTTTCCCGATGTCAATATGCTCTAAACATTTTAAAATACTTGAGATCCAACGTGTGGAACTTAATTTAAAATAATCCAATAATGATTGTGCACCTATTAATTAATTTACTACGTCAATTTCTAGCAAATCATCGAAAAAACGTCTTAATATTGGATTAAATATTACGATATATCAAATAATTTTGGTTGAGGGTTCTTTTTCCCTTGCAATGGAAATTTAAAACTCATAACATTTTGTGATTCTGATTGGGCATCATGTCTAGATGCTCGTCGTATAACAAGTAATTTTATTTTTCTTGTACATAGTCTCATTTTTTTTGGAGAAGTAAGAAACAACATACGATTCCTAAGTCACTGAGCAAAGCTGAATATCGTATCATGTATATCACATCTAGCGAAATTCAATGTCTTATATCATTATTAAAAGATTTTCAGGTTTGTATTACTGAATCGACTCATTTATTTTGTGATAGATAATCAAACGGCATTGCACATTGCTGCAAATCCTGTTTTTCATGAACGAACAACGCACATCGAAATTGATTGTAATCATGTGCTAGAAAAAATACAATGAGGTGTAGTTTCCACTAAATATATTAATTTAAACAATTAGTCGATATTTTTACTAAAACACTTGGAAATGATTCTTTTAATTATATAACATTAATATTGAGTGATTGATTGATTTTGTAATATATGAAATTGATTGTGATTGATTTCGTAATATATAAAATTGATTGTATATGTAATTATAGCAAAATGTATTGATTGTATGTAATATGAGTGATTATAATTTAGTAGTAGCTTTTATGTATATATATTCAGATGTTAAATAATATATAAAAAACAATTTCTATCCTTTTCAATTGGTTGTGGTCCAAAAATCTTGAGAGATAAAAAGCACTCTGGCTCGGTATCAAGGGCCCTTCCATGCGCTTCATTACCAGAACGGGGAGGGTACGTAGCCGATGGTACACGCTTATGAGTTCTAAGGTTAGATCTAGAAACATTAGGAACCCGAAACCCACACGGATAACAATTCGAAAAAGTAACAACAGTTATATTATTTAACTTTCTATAAGTAGAAAAGTTAAACAAAATATACTTTTTAGTTCTACATTTTATTGGATTCGGAAATCGACTTGACAGGCCAAATACGTTTGGTATATACGAAAACTGAGGCCTGTGTTTTGTTTTCACACGGAATAGGAGGGAAACAAAATAAAGAAAGGTAGAAAACTTCATTCCATAATATTATCTTCAAAATTTTTTGTTTAGGTCCGGAAACAGTGGCTCCCTGAAAGCACAAAACCCTTTTTTTTTGTAAAATTGATAGAAACACAAAAAGAAAATGAACCGAGCAGTATTTTTTTCAGCTTTCCGATCCGTACATGTAAATAAAAAATGTTCCGAATACACCACACAACTAACAATGATTGAGAAAGGGAAGCCGCTTAAAAATCACATGTCCGTCCCTTCATAGTCCATCCCCTCTGCTCGCTCTGCCCCCCACTTAGAAAAGTCTCCCCCGTATCGACTTAAAGTATTCTGCCCTGTCTCACAGGCTTTTTGTTTGAATCGCTTTTATATTTATTTGCAGTGTTTATAAATAAAACTCAGAAATAAAATTTAAAAATCTAATTTTATATTATATTACTGGAGACAGGGCAGGAAAACATAATGTCCCATCCCTGCCCCGGCTAACCTAAGGGTAAGAATGTCAGTAATGTCTTGTCTTGCCCCGCCCTAAAATAATTTCCCTCATTTGTTGGCCCCTTGTCCCCGTCGCCTTCGAATTTTGTTGGCCCCTTGAACATGTCGGTCTTTTCCCTTTTTTAAGTACATGTCTTATAATTAGTTTTTTTTAAATAGTTATTAAAATTATATTCCGTACGGTCAATTATTATTGGCTATTTTGCACACTGGGGAAGTAAAAGTTCTCCCCGTAAGATGGAGAACCTCTGTGTTGGACCACGATAAATTTTAGTGGGAGTCGCCCAAACACACATTCAGTACTTACCCACACCTCCTACACAGCTTAAAAAAAAAAAAAAAAATCGCCCTCGTCGAGATAGATAGATAGATATACGGAAGTGCCCATGTCATTTTCTTCATTATATTGTTTTCAAACCCTCCCCTTGGTTTGTTGTTGGCAATTGCCTCTTTCAACCCTTTACCACCGTCGTTTCCACCCGGGGTTCTTTGAGGTATGATCGATCACTCCCAGACGACAGCATCTATGGCCAGAGATATAAATGATCATGCGGGCAATGTTTTACCTTTTGTCATCCTATGATAGTTACTCGTGTTGTTAACCATGAAAGCTTCGGTGGTTGATTATCTCACGTTTTGTTGCGATATGAGATATTACAATCACGTGCTCCTGCAACTCAGGGCGGACCAAACGTTTAGGAGAGTCCTGACCGCAGAGGTTGCCGAATGAATTTTACAGCTAGAATCCAAACAAATAAATAAAGGGGGACCGTTGGACGAGTCGGTTAGACATAGACATTCTGGTAGCAATCATTGGACCGGTTTAAAATATAAAGCACTCTCCCCCCAATATGAAAATTGAAATTAGAGAGCCTTCCTTTACTGAGTTAGCAGGTGAAAGGACTAATTTATCGGCTATGTCACTTATATGTTTGGAATGAATGTTCATTCCCCCACCGAAAACACATTATATGATTGCCCTTTCTATTGGGACCGACTAGATTGTAATGCAATGCATGGTGGAGCAGGGATGTAATGGCCAAGCCGCTGATTGATGGCGATATAAATCCATAAGCCAGTCCCCAAGACTTTTGGGAGGAGGAGGAGTGAGTGGGAGGGTGCAGGGATAAAAAAGTGTGAGATGGAGGTGAAGATAGTGGAGGAGTACGAGGTGAGGTTACCAACAACCGTCGACCAGGAGACTACTGAGCGTGCCCTCTCCCTGAGTTTCCTGGACTTGCCCTGGCTCTTCTTCCCACCATCGCAGCCACTCTTCCTCTTCCACTACCCCCACTCTCTTCCTAACTTCCTCTCGGCAGAACTCCCAGCCCTCAAGAGGTCCCTCTCCCTCTGCCTCTTTCCTTTCTCCCCTTTCTCCGGCCAACTCTCCCTCTCCCCGAGGCCTTCCATCCTCTTCTCCCCAGTTGACCGGGTACTCCTCACCGTTGCTGAGTCCTCCTCTGACTTTCACTACCTCTCCACCTCCCACCCCAGGGATGCCCGTGACTTCGAGTGCCTCGTCCCCAGTTTCCCTGCCTCTGCCATGCATCTCCCTCTTCCCCTGCTGGCCATCCAGGTGACTCTCTTCCCTGGCTCTGCCGGCCTCTCCATCGGGCTCGCCTACCACCATGTGGTTGGGGACGGCAGGACCTTTGACCACTTCCTCAGGGCCTGGTCAGCCCTCTGCAGGAGTCAGTTATCAGGACTCCCAACCTTGACTCTTCCCCCGCCCTGGCCCTGCCTTGATAGGACAGCCATCTCTGACCCAGGGGGCCTTGAGTCCACATTTCTACATGAGCTGGAGCTGTGGCGCCAAGCCACAGATGGGGAATGGCCCATTGGTCTGGCCGCATTACCATCAGGGTTTGATTTGCAGAGGGCTACCTTTTTGGTGACCCCGACAGATATGGCGGATATTAAGCGGGGGATAATTGCCCGGTGCGACTCTATAGGGCAGCCCCACCCAATTTATCTGTCTCCTTACGTCCTAGCCTGCACCCTTCTGTGGGTGGCATGGGTGAGGACTCATTTTTTGCCCGCTTTAGCGGGGGGCGCCAATGGGGATAATCGGCCTGTCTACTTCGGATTCATAGCGGGCGGGAACACCCGGATGGAGTACTCTGTTCCGCGAACCTATGTGGGGAACTTTGTAGGGTTCGGAAGGGCAAAGGCAATAAGCTGGGAGCTTCTAGGTGATGACGGGACTACTGTAGCAGCGCGGGAGATTGGGGCAACAATAAAGAAGCTGGACAAAGATGCATTGGGGGAGGCAAAGACTTGGATATCAGACTGGAAGTTGTTCTGGGATGCGGAAGAGCATGTGATAATGGTGGGGTCACCCAAGGTGGCGCTCTATGATGTGGACTTTGGGTGGGGAAGACCCGTCAAGATAGAGGACTTATCCATTGACATGTCGAGGAGGAAGGCCATCTCATTGATGGAGAGCAGAAACTTCAAGGGAGGGATTGAGGCGGGGGTGGTCTTACCACGGGACAGCCTCCGCAGGTTTGCCTCCCATTTCAAGGAAGCTCTCAGCTTCTTCACCCAGTAGATCTACATATCAACATATTTTCAGCTTGGAATGGAATTCCGAGGTCGCTCTGCCGTGTTTCATATTTGCAATTGTTCTTCCTGCCCCATTCATTTTATTGTTGCCGTTGCTGAACACCAGCGGCCATTGCACTATTGGGAGACCACGCTGTTCCATCTCCCTGATATATATCCTGTATCATCTCCTGTTTGGTTTTTACCTGTATCATCCTTTGCTTAAATTCATCGGACTCAAAGCTGTCTCCCATGCATTAAAAGAATAAAGATGGATATCAAAATAATACATCATCACGTGGGCTTGGCTAACTCTTGGGTCTGCGATTACATTTTTTAAACCAGCATAGACAACCATCGAACAAAAGAGGAAGGAATAGTGGTGCCCATTCATTCCCCGAACGCTTGCCTGGGTGGTCCATTCGATGGTGTATCGAGAGCAGGCAAAAGTCACCACCATCCACACACCATTCATTCTACATTTCCCAAATATTCCGCTCTCAAAAAATAAAAAGCAAGAAAATCATCCACATCATTCGACCATAAAATGGTGGCGTTTTATTTGCCCCTCAAGGCATTTCATGGGTTTAACCTTTTTTTGTAATTGTTTTGTAGGGTTTTACGAAGCATTCGTAACGAGCTAATTTTTTGTAAATGTTTGTCGTTTAGTGGAAAGACAATAAATTTGAGGCTCTCCTGAAATGTTATTCTTTTGTGCTCTCATGTGTAGTTGGTAGTCGTACATAATTTTTTTTCTAGAAAGCATCAGACAATTAGTTCTGTCAAATAGTATGTTTTGTATACTTTTTATTTGTTAATTATGTGGTTGGAAAACTTTATGATACGGGAACTGTAAGGAATAGATGATTCTAATACCAAAAACGAAGGGAAACGTCACGAATGGTACGGAAGTGAAGTGATGTGGGGTATGGACGGAAGATTGTGTATGGGAGTGCGGCTGGAATAATGAAAAAGGAAGGCGTTGATATTCAACCTTCACGGGTACATAAACGCCACCATGAAAGAAGAACTTAGATAAACTCGCTTGACCGTGGATACAGAGACACCACCACGAACAAGATGAGGGCGAGGCACAACGCGGAGGATACAGATACACTACCACGGTTTATACGCTCAACTCAATCCTCTTTTGAAATCCACCAAATGAGAAAAGATGTTCAAGGAGAATCCACTCACTTCGGATACAAGACACAAGTCTATTTCTGGATTTATAATCTGATGCAAAAATTATCCCTTTATGCTTACAATGGCGCCCATTATATAGGGATCACTGGAACAAGATCATAAATGCAGGATAAGGGACCTAGACAAGATGCATGCATGGCCAGATTCATGGACGAACCATAAATGGCTTATGGGAAATGCGACAAACATAAATGCAAGATAGTGGAGGCGGGGATGGCTGGACAATCAATGCGTGTTAAATGCAGGGGTTGTTTTCTAATTCAACCAGACTTCCTTCGACGACTCCTGGCTTCGATAGTTGGTCGATGATGAGCAAGCTGATAGCCCTGATCAATGGTGCATCGTTGGTCCTTATATCACTTTAGTAAAATACGACCTTATTGTACATATTAACCAAATCAGTTGTGGAACTATTTTAGATCACTAAATTTATGTTGTAATCATTTAGTGTTCAAATTTTTGGAAGAGAAGCTTAAATAATTTTTAGGTAATTTGGGAAGTCTCGGTTACCTGACATATGATTATATTGACTGTTTAGTATGAATAGTAAAAAACGAAATATTTGTGGCACAAAACTAAATAACCCGAACAAATATTATGTATTACTAACAGTTTGTATACTATAAATCGTTTCACTTTACTCATAGACTTGAAAAATAATTGCACGTGTATAATTTAGTTTATTTTTTTTTAAATATTTACAGTGAGTGACCGTGTATATATAAATGTATAGAACGTTATGTAATTATCTGCTTTGTTGTGCAAAGTTTATGTAGGTTCGTAGTTTTTTTGGGATATTTTCATGAACAATATGAAGGATAGTACAGATTGACATAGTTTTGTATGTGAATTTTGTGATATTATAAAGTTTTTGTAAGAAGCAAAACTGATGGTTCTGTTACTAAAGCATTGTGTTTTCTTATTCATGAACATAAAATTGTTTCGTAAAGTTTGACTAATTTATTGTATTGCACGTTGTTTTTGTATAAGTTGGAAAGAAAGAGGTGACGAATTTATTTATATTTATTACATGAATTTATGTATCATTGTTCGTTTTTTAGCATATTAAATAGTTGTAGTACAATGATTTTGTATAATTACAAAATACTTTGTATACCGATAAGTTTGTAAGCTTATTCTTTTATCGAAATGTTACGATTTTTTCATACTTAAGTACGATAAATTTGTGAAGGAAGGTACTTCTCATATACGAAATAGTTGCCATATGAAATTATGTATTTTATGAAATAGTTGATCTTTATTTAAGTACAACTTAGTTATCCGTAAGTAGTAAATAATTGTCTTTGACAAGTAAGCGGTAAGGTTTGTTATACTAATTGCGGCAACTCAAGTTGTTTAGTATTTTGTGTCTTTCAATTTTGTAAGTACAACGAAATATTTAGTGTACGGTATGATTATTGATGTTAAATTTATGTATTCTCAAAATATTATTCTTTCACATGAAATTTTAGAACTCTCGAAAGGGATTGGTGAAACGTCGGCCATGATCAAATGCCAATACTGAAAGAATCTCTCAAAATAAAGAGCTATGAGGATGGGAGAAGAAAAGTGTATATAGCTAGGACCATTTTCATAAGAGGATTAGTGGGGGAATCGCAAAGGAAGAATTTAGAAAGTGAAAGCCTTATAACACAATATTTTTGTAAGAAACGGTAAAGGGGAACAAAGCTCCACGCTAACAAGGGTCAGACTTTCTCACTGTTTGGTTACAAAGCGATCGATGTAGGACAATTTTGTGTTTCCTTTCTTTTTGTTTATGTAATGGTGAAAATTGTTGTGTTTTGCTGAATTTCATATAAGTCGGAATGAATTGTGTTTTTACCTATTAAGTTCCCGAACTTTATTTTCTTTCCATATCCATCAAAACTTCAATGAAAAGAATTTAAAACCACCGATTACTGATTGGATTTTAGAGAAGCTCTCCATGTTCGTCGGAAATGTATGAAAGAGCTTAAAATTGTCGAACGGCCACAACTTGTAAAAATGATTCCTTAACTTTCATATTTGATGAAATTAATCCGTTCAACCCTTTTATGATATTTTTTCAAACAAAAACTAAAATGCTAAACTAAATTGAAAAGGATTATTTTGTTTTAATTCCAAAGTGAGTCGTTACTTAAACAAACACGAAAAAGGAATCAATTTCATGGAATTGATCCCTACTTCAAAATCAATCACCTAGTCATGCTTAGGGACGTAGGAATTGTTTTATTAAAATGTTATCAATTATCTTCGATGAACAAATAAATTAATTTAAATCCGGTTTATCTAGTAATGTATAACAAAACCAGCCAAATGTCTTTGGACATGTTCGTTGAAATTGATTGAAAGAGAGACATCAATAAAGCCGATTAGTACTAAGATTAACTTAAGGTCAATCGCTTGCAATTAAAACTTTATAAATACTAATAACTAATTAATTATGGTCGGTTGATTAGTTGATTTTTGCGACATTAAGCAAAAGGAATTGATCGGATTCGTATTGGGGTAATTCACAAATTTGAGATCGACAATAGGCGCACGGTCAGGTTGCATATAGCATGTCACTCAAGCAAGGAACTGATAACGAAAATTTAAGAGAATGTTGAGATTGAACAATTAAACGGGTTCACTATCCTTGGGGAATTGGAGGAGGGGGAGAGAATCCAATTAGGAAGGACAAAACCCCAACGCATAGGGCGATCTCGAAAATAGAAAAGAATAGTCATGAAATGGACAGCTAAAAATCATTTGTAGATGAAACAATGCAAAAGATATCTCCTAAGAAAAAATTACGCAGTGGGATAGTACATGGTGAAGAATAGGCCCAAAGAAAACCTCGAGAGATGACGTAACGAAGGGTGATATACGTGGAGCGGAATAACTGAATGTGATCAAGAAGAAAAGCAATATCATGGAGGGAAATAAGTTGATACAAAGACGGACGACAATTTATCCCCGTTGACGCGCAGCAAGAGAGGCGTCACTTTACTCGTCTGGGACTGAGCTACGATTGCGCTTCAGCACGTGCGACTTGCGATTCGACGAGTGCGACTCAAGGAGGTGCGACTTGACATCATCAGCGACTGAGCTACGATTGCGCTTCAGCACGTGCGACTTGCGATTCGACGAGTGCGACTCAAGGAGGTGCGACTTGACATCATCAGCGACTGAGCAACGAAGAGTCGGCCAAGCCAAGAGTCTCGAAGATGAAGAGCCTCGAAGAAGCTGAATCAATTCGCATTCCCCATTCATGCATTTTTCATTCATGCTTTGCATTTACTTTGTTGCATTTCCAATAAGCCATTTATGGCTCGTCCATGAATCTTGCCTTGCATGCATCTAGCCTAGGTTCATTTCGTGCATTTAAGTTCTTCTTCAGGTGTTCCCTATATAATGGGCACCTTGTACTCATTTGCATAGCAGCTTTTGGAATCAAATTATAAACCCTTATCAGACATAGTGTCTTTTATCCGAAGTGAGTGGATTCTCCTTCAAACCTCGTTCTTCATTTGGTGGATTTCCAAGTACGGATTGAGTAGAGTGTATCAACCGGTGGTGGTGTATCTGTATCCTCCGTGTTGTGCCTCGCCCTCTTCTTGTTCGTGGTGGTGTATGTGTATCCACGGCCAAACGAGTCTACCCGAGTCTTCTTTCACGGTGGTGCATCTGTATCCATGGAGGTTGATCTCAACCCTTCCTTTTCATCATTCAGCCGCCTACCCCACACACCTTCCGTCCATACCGAGCGTCACTCCATTCCGCACCCTTTTCAGTGACGTCCCCATTCGTTTTCGGTTTAGGAATCATCTATTCCTTGCCGTCCCCGTATCATCTTGGTATCAGAGCGCGAGGTTGTCAATGGCCGGAAGATTTCAACGCGGTATGACTCTAGACGAAGCACAAGTTGCTCGGCTTGAGGAGCAGATAGCCGATCTTCAACAGCAACTACAGTCGTTACGGACACACCATGCATCGACTTCCCGCAGTCGAATAGAGAGCGATGATGAGGAGAACCTATGGCGTGAGGAGTCTCAAGGAGGTTCTTCACCGGAGTATCGTAGGCAGGAGAGAAGAGCCCCGACGATGAGCGTTCAGATTCCGGAGTTCGAAGGAAACTTGGACCCCAACGAGTTCATCGATTGGATGCACACCATGGAGCGCATCTTTGATTACGAGGAAGTGCCCGAGGATCGAAAGGTGAAACTGGCTGCCTTGAAATTAAAGAAGTACGCGAGTTTGTAGTGGGAGAACACCAACCAGCAGCGCCGTAGGGAAGGGCGTGATAAAGTTCGTACGTGGTCAAAAATGAAGAGGTCCATGACGAAGAGATTTCTACCGGAGCATCATCGACGAGATCTCTACTTCAAATTGCAGTCGCTACAACACGTCTCAAGTGTATCGGAGTATACATGGGAGTTCGAGAGACTGTTGCTGCAATGTGATGTCCAAGAAGCCCCAGAGCAAACCATTGCCAAGTATCTTCGAGGACTTAAGCCCCAAATCGCAGATGCCGTTGACCTACAACAATATTGGAGTTTCAACGATGTGCGAGCATTGGCGCACAAGGTGGAGCAGCAGCAAGCGAGGAGAGCGACTACCCGCCCATTTGTGAAGGCCGCGCCTTTCAATAAGGGGAGTAGCTCCCAGGCGAAGCCGCCGTGAACAACAACATTGCAGAGAGCCCCACCGTCGACTACAAGACATTAAGTCAAATCGCACGAACGAAACATCATTCGACGATGTTTCAAGTGCCAAGGAGTTGGGCACATGGCTTCTGAGTGTCCGACGAGAAGGAACGTTATCATCAGAGAGTTATCTGATGAAGAAGAAGAGTTCGAGGAGAACGCGACCCTGTTTGGGATGCCGAAGAGACAGAGGAGTATCCGGACGAAGGAGAACTGTTGGTCGTCCGAAAGGCTTTAAGTGTGACACCGGCGAAAGAGGAAAGTCAAAGGGAGAGCATCTTCCATACCAGGTGCACAGTCGCAGGAAAGGTATGTTTGGTGATTGTGGATAGTGGTAGCTGCACCAACGCCGTGTCAAGAACGATGGTTGAAAAGCTGAAGTTGGCCATCGAAGCGCACCCACGTCCCTACCGTCTACAATGGCTCAACAAGGAGAGTGACGTTCGAGTCACCCAGCGAGCGCGAGTTCCATTTTCCATTGGGAAGAGCTACCAGGACGAAGTCGCTTGCGACGTCATTCCTATGGATGCATGCCACCTACTATTGGGAAGACCGTGGCAGTTTGATCGACGCGCGCAACACGACGGGTATCGCAATACGTATTCCATCCACATCGGAGAGAAGAAGGTCACTTTGATGCCCCTCACTAGTCAGCCTGCAATCGCGACCCAGGATCGACTTAGCGACCAGCCTCTCAAGGGAGTTCAACTAGTTCGAGCGATTCAAGAAGGTGAGAAGGCTTATTTTGTGGTTCTTGTCGAATCCGCCCCAGGTCAAGCGACGATCCATCCTCAGGCCGCTTCAATTCTTGAGGAGTTCAAGGACGTATTTCCAGAGGAGCTACCAGTCGAATTACCACCGATGCGGAGCATCCAACATCAAATCGACTTGGTTCCAGGGGCGTCGCTACCAAATAGACCAGCCTATTGATGCAATCCAGAGGAGGCAAAAGAGTTGCAGAGGCAAGTCGACGAGCTTGTCAACAAGGGATCAGTTCGAGAGAGTTTGAGCCCATGTTCGGTTCCAGCCATATTGATGCCGAAGAAGGATGGCACATGGAGAATGTGCATGGACAGTCGAGCGATCAACAAAATCACAGTGAAGTATCGCTTTCCTATCTCTCGACTGGATGATATGTTGGATGAGTTGCATGGAGCGCAGGTGTTTTCCAAAGTGGATTTGCGAAGTGGTTATCACCAGATCCGGATGAAAGAAGGCGACGAGTGGAAGACAGCCTTCAAGACTAAGTACGGGTTGTACGAGTGGTTGGTGATGCCATTTGGATTGTCAAACGCGCCCAGCACGTTCATGCGACTAATGACCCATGTCTTGCGACCATTCATGGGGAAGTTTGTGGTCGTCTACTTCGACGATATTCTTGTCTACAGCCGGAGCAATAAGGAGCATATCAATCATTTGCGAGCTGTGTTCAACACACTTCGGGAGGAAAAGCTATATGGAAATCTCAAGAAATGTGAGTTCTTCCAACCGAGTGTAATATTTCTTGGATTTGTCGTCTCAGTAGAAGGAATTAAGGTGGACGAGAGCAAGATTGAAGCGATCAAGGAGTTTTTCTCGAAGTCGTCAGTGGTGGCTTTGCCTGGGAGCTACTCCCCTTGTTGAAAGGCGCGGCCTTCACAAATGGGCGGGTAGTCGCTCTCCTCGCTTGCTGCTGCTCCACCTTGTGCGCCAATGCTCGCACATAGTTGAAACTCCAATATTGCTGTAGGTCAACGGCATCTGCGATTTGGGGCTTCAGTCCTCGAAGATACTTGGCAATGGTTTGCTCTGGGGCTTCTTGGACATCACATTGCAGCAACAGTCTCTCGAACTCTCATGTATACTCCGATACACTTGAGACTTGTTGTAGCGACTGCAATTTGAGGTAGAGATCTCGTCGATGATGCTCCGGTAGAAATCTCTTCGTCATGGCCCTCTTCATTTTTGACCACGTACGAATTTTTTCACGCCCTTCCCTACGGCGCTGCTGGTTGGTGTTCTCCCACCACAAACTCGCATACTTCTTCAATTTCAAGGCAGCCAGTTTCACCTTTCGATCCTCGGGCACTTCCTCGTATTCAAAGATGCGCTCCACGGTGTGCATCCAATCGATGAACTCGTTGGGGTCCAAGTTTCCTTCGAACTCAGGAATCTGAACACTCATCGTCAGGGCTCTTCTCTCCTGCCTACGATACTCCGGTGACGAACCTCGTTGAGACTCCTCACGCCATGGGTTCTCCTCATCATCGCTCTCTATTCGATTGCGGGAAGTCGATGCATGGTGTGTCCGTAACGACTGTAGTTGCTGTTGAAGATCGGCTATCTGCTCCTCAAGCCGAGCAACTTGTGCTTCGTCTAGAGTCATACCGCGTTGAAATCTTCCGGCCATTGACAACCTAGCGCTCTGATACCAAGATGGTACGGGTACGGCGAGGAATAGATGATTCCTAAACCGAAAACGAATGGGGACGTCACTGAAAAGGATGCGGAATGGAGTGACGCTCGGTATGGACGGAAAGTGTGTGGGGTAGGCGGCTGAATGATGAAAAGGAAGGATTGAGATCAACCTCCACGGATACAGATGCACCACCGTGAAAGAAGACTCGGGTAGACTCGTTTGACCGTGGATACAGATACACCACCACGAACAAGACGAGGGCGAGGCACAACACGGAGGATACAGATACACCACCACCGGTTGGTACACTCTACTCAATCCGCACTTGGAAATCCACCAAATGAAGAACGAGGTTTGAAGGAGAATCCACTCACTTCGGATAAAAGACACTAAGTCTGATAAGGGTTTCTAATTTGATTCCAAAAGCTGTTTCTCAAATGAGTACAAGGCGCCCATTATATAGGGAACACCTGAAGAAGAACTTAAATGCACGAAATGATCCTAGGCTAGATGCATGCAAGGCAAGATTCATGGACGGGCCATAAATGGCTTATTGGAAATGCAACAAAGTAAATGCAAAGCATAAATGACAAATGCATGAATGAGGAATGCGAATTGGTTCAGCTTCTTTGCGGCGCTTCATCTTCGAGACTCTTGGCTTGGCCGACTCTTCGTTGCTCAGTCGCTGATGATGTCAAGTCGCACTTCCTTGAGTCGCACTCGTCAAGTCGACGCCAAGTCGCAAGTCGCACTCGTCAAGTCGACGCCAAGTCGCAAGCGAGTAAAGTGACGCCTCTCTTGCTGCGCGTCGACTGGGCTAAGTTATCGTCCGTCTTTGTATCAATATGGCAATATCTGGATGTATTGGTAGGTGAAAAATTAAAGCTTTTTAGGATTCAATGGTGTTTGAAACTGATACGGGGACGGCGAGGAATAGATGATTCCTAAACCGAAAAACGAATGGGGACGTCACTGAAAGGGGTACGGAATGGAGTAACGCTCGGTATGGACGGAAAGTGTGTGGGGTAGGCGGCTGAATGATGAAAAGAAGGATTGAGATCAACCTCCACGGATACAGATGCACCACCGTGAAAGAAGACTCGGGTAGACTCGTTTGACCGTGGATACAGATACACCACCACGAACAAGACGAGGGCGAGGCACAACACGGAGGTTACCGATACACCACCACCGGTTGGTACACTCTACTCAATCCGCACTTGGAAATCCACCAAATGAAGAACGAGGTTTGAAGGAGAATCCACTCGCTTCGGATAAAAGACACTAAGTCTGATAAGGGTTTATATTTTATTCAAAAAAGCTTCATTTTCAAATGAGTACAAGGTGCCCATTATATAGGGAACACCTGAAGAAGAACTTAAATGCACGAAATGAACCTAGGCTAGATGCATGCAAGGCAAGATTCATGGACGGGCCATAAATGGCTTATTGGAAATGCAACAAAGTAAATGCAAAGCATAAATGACAAATGCATGAATGAGGAATGCGAATTGATTCAGCTTCTTTGCCGCGCTTCATCTTCGAGACTCTTGGCTTGGCCGACTCTTCGTTGCTCAGTCGCTGATGATGTCAAGTCGCACCTCCTTGAGTCGCACTCGTCAAGTCGACGCCAAGTCGCAAGTCGCACTCGTCAAGTCGACGCCAAGTCGCAAGCGAGTAAAGTGACGCCTCTCTTGCTGCGCGTCGACTGGGCTAAGTTATCGTCCGTCTTTGTATCATCCTCCCCTTGTTGAAAAGAGTTTGCCCTCAAACTCTCGTCGTCGTCATCCTCCACAAATGGCATGAGATCCTGGACGTTGAATGTGGCAGAAACTCCATAGTCACCTGGAAGATCAATTTTGTAGGCGTTGTCGTTGATGCGCTCGACGATCTTGAATGGTCCTTCTCCGCGCGGCATTTGCTTGTTCTTCCTTTTGCCTGGGAATCGATCCTTGCGCAAATGAATCCAAACTAAGTCTCCTGGCTGAAATATCTTCACTCTTCTTCCGCGATTGGCTCTTTCCGTGTAACGTTGATTGGCCTTCTCGATCTGCGCTCGAGTCTTCTCGTGGAGCAATCGCATCTCCTTAGCGCGCTCCTCAGCATCTCGGCTAACTGATCTCATATCGCTCGCAGGCATTAGTTCAACAGGGACTAAAGGATTGAGTCCGTAGACTACCTGGAAGGGTGATGACTTCGTTGTCGAACTTGGGGCTCGATTGTATGCGAACTCAGCATGGGCAAGCTTGATGTCCCAATCCTTCTGGTTCTTCGAGACCAAGGTTCGAAGGATTGCAGCCATAGTGCGATTGACAACCTCCGTTTGTCCATCGGTTTGCGGATGATAAGCTGTGCTGAATACAAGCTTCGTTCCCAACTTGTGCCACAGTGTCTTCCAAAAGTAGCTTAGGAACTTCGTGTCGCGATCTGAAACGATCGACTTGGGTACTCCATGCAACCTTAGCACTTCTCGAAAGTACAAATCTGCTACGTTGGTCGCATCGTCCGTTTTCTGACATGGGATGAAGTGTGCCATCTTCGAAAATCGGTCGACCACTACCATGATCGAATCCTTTCTTCGTTGCGTTCTTGGCAATCCTAGTACAAAATCCATACTCACATGTTCCCATGGTCGCTCTGGGACGGGCAATGGAGTGTAGAGACCCTGAGGTTGGACACGGCTCTTCGCTTGCTGGCAAGTCGCACATCTCGCGATTAGTCCTCGCACTTGCTCTCCATTCGAGGCCAATAGAAATGCTTTTGTAGCATTGCCAGCGTCTTGTCAACTCCAAAATGTCCAGCGATTCCTCCTCCATGGACTTCTCGTATAAGTAGCTCTCGCGTCGAACTCCTTGGAATGCATAGCTTAGAGTCGCGAAATAAGAATCCATTCACCTGGTGGAATCGATCGATGGCTTGCTGGGCGCATTGGACGAAGATCGCTCCAAAATCTTCATCGTCCTTGTACAACTCCTTCAAATACCCAAATCCAATCAGCTTTGTCTCCATCGCAGATAGCAAAATCATTTTCCTTGAGAGAACATCTGCGACTACATTCTTCGAGCCTGGTTTGTGCTTCAAGACAAAGTTGAATGCTTGTGCAAACTCTACCCACTTCGCATGTCGGCGACTAAGCTTGTGCTGGCCATTGATGTACTTGAGAGCTTCATGATCGGTGTGCAACACAAACTCTCTGGGCAGCAAGTAATGACTCCAAGTCTCGAGTACTCGAACAATTGCTAAGAACTCCTTGTCATATGTCGAGTAGTTCAATTTGGCGCCATTAAGCTTCTCGCTGAAATAAGCGATGGGCCTTCCCTCCTGCAGCAAAACTCCTCCAATTCCTACTCCCGATGCATCACATTCCACTTCGAACATCTTCGCAAAGTCGGGTAAAGCTAGAACTGGGGCTGCGCTTAGACACTCCTTCAGTCGCTCGAAACTAGCTTGTGCGACTGGTGTCCACTCGAATTTGTCTCCCTTCAAACATTCGGTGAGTGGGGCTGCGATTGAGCTAAATCCTTGAATGAACCTCCGATAGAACGACGCCAAGCCATGGAAGCTGCGAACGTCGTGGAAACTCCTTGGAGACGGCCACTCCTTGATCGCTTCAATCTTGCTCTCGTCCACCTTAATTCCTTCTGCTGAGACGACAAATCCAAGAAATATTACACTCGGTTGGAAGAACTCACATTTCTTGAGATTTCCATATAGCTTTTCCTCCCGAAGTGTGTTGAACACAGCTCGCAAATGATTGATATGCTCCTTATTGCTCCGGCTGTAGACAAGAATATCGTCGAAGTAGACGACCACAAACTTCCCCATGAATGGTCGCAAGACATGGGTCATTAGTCGCATGAACGTGCTGGGCGCGTTTGACAATCCAAATGGCATCACCAACCACTCGTACAACCCGTACTTAGTCTTGAAGGCTGTCTTCCACTCGTCGCCTTCTTTCATCCGGATCTGGTGATAACCACTTCGCAAATCCACTTTGGAAAACACCTGCGCTCCATGCAACTCATCCAACATATCATCCAGTCGAGGGATAGGAAAGCGATACTTTACTGTGATTTTGTTGATCGCTCGACTGTCCATGCACATTCTCCATGTGCCATCCTTCTTCGGCACCAATATGGCTGGAACCGAACATGGGCTCAAACTCTCTCGAACTGATCCCTTGTTGACAAGCTCGTCGACTTGCCTCTGCAACTCCTTTGCCTCCTCAGGATTGCATCGATAGGCTGGTCGATTTGGTAGCGACGCCCCTGGAACCAAGTCGATTTGATGTTGGATGCTCCGCATCGGTGGTAATTCGACTGGTAGCTCCTCTGGAAATACGTCCTTGAACTCCTCAAGAATGGAAGCGGCCTGAGGATGGATCGTCGCTTGACCTGGGGCGGATTCGACAAGAACCACAAAATAAGCCTTCTCACCTTCTTGAATCGCTCGAACTAGTTGAACTCCCTTGAGAGGCTGGTCGCTAAGTCGATCCTGGGTCGCGATTGCAGGCTGACTAGTGAGGGGCATCAAAGTGACCTTCTTCTCTCCGATGTGGATGGAATACGTATTGCGATACCCGTCGTGTTGCGCGCGTCGATCAAACTGCCACGGTCTTCCCAATAGTAGGTGGCATGCATCCATAGGAATGACGTCGCAAGCGACTTCGTCCTGGTAGCTCTTCCCAATGGAAAATGGAACTCGCGCTCGCTGGGTGACTCGAACGTCACTCTCCTTGTTGAGCCATTGTAGACGGTAGGGATGTGGGTGCGCTTCGATGGGCAACTTCAGCTTTTCAACCATCGTTCTTGACACGGCGTTGGTGCAGCTACCACTATCCACAATCACCAAACATACCTTCCCTGCGACTGTGCACCTAGTATGGAAGATGCTCTCCCTTTGACTTTCCTCTTTCGCAGGTGTGACACTTAAAGCCTTTCGGACGACCAACAGCTCTCCTTCGTCCGGATACTCCTCTATTTCTTCGGCATCCCAAACAGGGTCGACGTTCTCATCGAACTCTTCTTCTCCATCAGACGGCTCTCTAATGACAACGTTTCTTCTCGTTGGACACTCAGAAGCCATGTGTCCTATTCCTTGGCACTTGAAACATCGCCTAGCATTATCTCGCTCGTTCGACTTAACTTCTGGTCTGGTAGTCGATGAAGGAGTTTTTCTCGAAGTCGTCAGTGGTGGCTTTGCCTGGGAGCTACTCCCCTTGTTGAAAGGCGCGGCCTTCACAAATGGGCGGGTAGTCGCTCTCCTCGCTTGCTGCTGCTCCACCTTGTGCGCCAATGCTCGCACATCGTTGAAACTCCAATATTGCTGTAGGTCAACGGCATCTGCGATTTGGGGCTTCAGTCCTCGAAGATACCTGGCAATGGTTTGCTCTGGGGCTTCTTGGACATCACATTGCAGCAACAGTCTCTCGAACTCCCATGTATACTCCGATACACTTGAGACTTGTTGTAGCGACTGCAATTTGAGGTAGAGATCTCGTCGATGATGCTCCGGTAGAAATCTCTTCGTCATGGCCCTCTTCATTTTTGACCACGTACGAATTTTTTCACGCCCTTCCCTACGGCGCTGCTGGTTGGTGTTCTCCCACCACAAACTCGCGTACTTCTTCAATTTCAAGGCAGCCAGTTTCACCTTTCGATCCTCGGGCACTTCCTCGTATTCAAAGATGCGCTCCACGGTGTGCATCCAATCGATGAACTCGTTGGGGTCCAAGTTTCCTTCGAACTCAGGAATCTGAACACTCATCGTCGGGGCTCTTCTCTCCTGCCTACGATACTCCGGTGACGAACCTCGTTGAGACTCCTCACGCCATGGGTTCTCCTCATCATCGCTCTCTATTCGACTGCGGGAAGTCGATGCATGGTGTGTCCGTAACGACTGTAGTTGCTGTTGAAGATCGGCTATCTGCTCCTCAAGCCGAGCAACTTGTGCTTCGTCTAGAGTCATACCGCGTTGAAATCTTCCGGCCATTGACAACCTAGCGCTCTGATACCAAGATGATACGGGGACGGCGAGGAATAGATGATTCCTAAACCGAAAAACGAATGGGGACGTCACTGAAAGGGGTGCGGAATGGAGTGACGCTCGGTATGGACGGAAAGTGTGTGGGGTAGGCGGCTGAATGATGAAAAGGAAGGATTGAGATCAACCTCCACGGATACAGATGCACCACCGTGAAAGAAGACTCGGGTAGACTCGTTTGACCGTGGATACAGATACACCACCACGAACAAGACGAGGGCGAGGCACAACACGGAGGTTACAGATACACCACCACCGGTTGGTACACTCTACTCAATCCGCACTTGGAAATCCACCAAATGAAGAACGAGGTTTGAAGGAGAATCCACTCGCTTCGGATAAAAGACACTAAGTCTGATAAGGGTTTATATTTTATTCAAAAAGCTGATTTTCAAATGAGTACAAGGTGCCCATTATATAGGGAACACCTGAAGAAGAACTTAAATGCACGAAATGAACCTAGGCTAGATGCATGCAAGGCAAGATTCATGGACGGGCCATAAATGGCTTATTGGAAATGCAACAAAGTAAATGCAAAGCATAAATGACAAATGCATGAATGAGGAATGCGAATTGATTCAGCTTCTTTGCGGCGCTTCATCTTCGAGACTCTTGGCTTGGCCGACTCTTCGTTGCTCAGTCGCTGATGATGTCAAGTCGCACCCCCTTGAGTCGCACTCGTCAAGTCGACGCCAAGTCGCAAGTCGCACTCGTCAAGTCGACGCCAAGTCGCAAGCGAGTAAAGTGACGCCTCTCTTGCTGCGCGTCGACTGGGCTAAGTTATCGTCCGTCTTTGTATCAGAAACTAAGGTAACGGAGTGCAACCTGTGAATACTTGTTAAATCAAAGATTGTGAGGATAGGCCATATCATCATTTTATCGTTCGTGTATGGATATAATGTGAAGGGCAAAAAGACAACCATTATGGGATTTCTTGAAGAGAAGAAGAGGAATTCATGAAGAGTATGTTAGGAGATTTTAATGCAGTCACCCGATCTAAGGAGAGACAAGGTGGAGGCTTATCTTGGTATGAGGTGGATGACTTACTAGAAGGTATGTTACAAGATGCTTGATTAGATGACCTGTGTAGCTTTGGAGAATTTTTCACTTGGTTGAGCAAGAGAGAAACGTTGATGCTCTGTAAGTTAGATAAGATCGTAGTGTTGACACGATAGAAAATCTTGGGCCTAATTCTGATAAAGCCCGTAAAGGCCCATTGAGACCTATGGCTAAGGTAAACACATCAGGCTTGCGCCCGCAGTCTACATGAACTATGTGGCAAAGGAAGTCTACAGAGGCGGGGTAACCTTGTAATCAAGGAAAGTCTACAAGCCTGCTCCTCCAAGGGACACAAAGACTACAGACTTGTGCTTGCAAAGGATACAAAGACTACAGGCTTACGTCTGCAAAGGATACAAAGTCTACAGGCCTGAGCCTACAAAAGACACGTGTCAAAGGAAAACGGTTCCACAGCCCCGAGATAAATGGGACTTGTTACCCACGCTTATATCAGCACACGTCTTAAAAGACAACTAATTAAATCCGAAGTTAGAGGAGTTTACGATCCACGATCAAACGAGTGGAAGTCAGTCAGCTCCGAGATTCTTGGGGAGAATCGAGTCTGGAAAATCTTCGGAAGGCCGTAACAAACCGGGTATAAAAGGGAGAGGATCTCCCTCAGAGAAAATCACGAACAAATCAGCCAACAGAAGCTTATCTTGCTCGTCACCCCTTAGTTGTTAGTTGTTAGGATTCCTCGACCTGGGCGAAACTCTTAAAGTTTCATTGGTCTTCCTTCCACCGTCAGAGTGAGCAACCATAGCTCTGGCAACAAATCCCCGCCTTCACTTCCACCATCAGAGTGAGCAACCGTAACTTTGGTAACAACCCTCCGCCTTCGACTCCAACGCCAGGACGAGCCACCGTAGTCCCGGTACACACCTCCGCCTTCGACGCCACTGCCAGGGTCAGCCATCACAGCCTTAGTGTCCACGTCCGCCTCAGCACCCGACGGCATCCAGTCCATCAAGTCCAGCAGCTAAGTCTGGCTGCCCGAGGAGCACAAGTCTGCAGCGCTCTGCCATCAAGTCTACGACGACGCTCCAAGTCTACGGAGCACTGTAGCCAGTTTACGACCTTACCACCGTCCTTATTTTTACTTTTATGGCTGTAAGCTTTCTTTACTTCGTGTAAAAACTGTTTGCATTAAATCAAATTCTTCAATTACTTACTGGCGACCACATCTACAAATCCATGTGAGTCTTATTGCCAAATATTTCCGGCGTGATCCGTTTCCCTCGCGAACACGTAGTCAATGCGTTCTGGATTTGCAATGTTTAATCATGTATAAACATGTTTTCTCCCCTGGTCACATTAGACCACGACATGTGTAGTGAACCGAACTAATGGCTACCCACATTTAAAATTTTTGAGTATTGGAGGACTCCCCTACTTAATGAGGGATTGGGGGGGTGAACATCAAGGAAAAATGAGTTGTATGACTTATCTGTTGGATTTTTCTGATTTGGGCTTTTATTAATTGTGTATTTTTTACTTTTAATTTTATTTTTATTCTATGATAGTATATTTTATAAATTGTGACATAAGACAATGTATGAAATCACACTTGAGTATTGTGATCACTCAAGTGGGCCTCGCCTTGTTTAGCCCAAATAGGCCATTAAAAAAAACAACTATTTAATCGCTTGTACGTGAACGGTAATGTTTCCTTAACGGTGGTATGTCTTGATTTCCCACAATTTTTATAGCACATTGTGCTATGTATGATTTCACTAAAGCGGATCGTGCATAGTGACGCGCCATCAGGTGTGGGCATTCTTTGATTCTAGATCAGTGGATTATATTGTTTGTTCCCCAAAGAGAATGAATTTATCGAATTTGTTGCTTCCTTATGATCCTTGTAGGAAAGTTTATCTACTTTGTACATTCTCTATCGAAAGGGGAGTTATCTCGTTGATCGATTTTATGACGCTCATAACATTTAATGGTTGCCTTACCTTTATTCTACAGTTTCCTTCAATATGTTCAACAATGCTGCCACCTTTAAGGTCTTGAGTGGATATAACTATGGGTTGTATCAATTAGGTGCCAACTGATGAACCTGCGGTGCATAGTAGTGCGAGCTTAATCGAGAAGAAGGAGAATTATGAGAATTAGGCACACGCAAATAAAATGTGCATGCTGGCCATAAAGAGGTCTATCTGGGATCATCTTCTTAGTGGTTTGCCAGAGACTAACAATGCAAAGGCTCTCATCGCTGTTATTGGAGAGCGGTATCAGGCATTTGATAATGTGGAGATCACACACCTCCTCGAGATGATGAATGCTTTGGCTGACAAGGATTTTTTCAATATGCGGGGAGTACATTATGAGGTGGGTGCATGTACATGAGAATTACATTGTATCTCGCATCCTCAGCTCTCTACATCCTGAGTTCAGAATGATCAAAACTGCTTTTAATACTCAATGAGAAAGTTAGACAATAAATGAACTACTCACTCGTCGTGTTGCTGAGGAAGAGAAAATTAAGAAAGATATGGGGCCAAGTGTTTTTGTAGTAACCGGTTCTAGACGAAGTTTTGGTGAAGGAAAATGATTTCAGAGGGGGTTCAAATTTCGAAACAACCGAGGGTATCGTGTGTTTAAAAAGTTTGGTGCTGGATAGAGGCATGGTAAAGCAGTTCAGAAGGATGTGTCCGAAAATACTAGAGGAGTTTTGAAATGTTATTTCTTTTGGAAAATTGGACACTTGAAGAAAGACTGCTTCAGATATAAGAATTAGCTTGAAAAGTAAAAGAAAACGAACAAAGTGGGAGGTAAACAATAAACTTTGGTTTGCTTTAAATAAACTTTTATTCATGTTTGTGAATACTTGGTAGATATATAAGGGAGCGTCTATTCATATTGTTATGACCTTGCATGGGTTCCAGATGTAAAGGATGCCAAATGAATATGAATGCAAGGTGAAAGTGAGGAAAAATGGAGAAGGTGTTGTTGAATTGATAGGATCTGTTAGACCTCAGTTAGGCTCTGAACTTGTTTTGGAAACATTGTGTATATTTCCACATTCAGGAGACGCTTGATTTTTGTTAATGTTTTGGATAAATTTTGATGTAACTGTTGATTTTAGAATGGCTTAATGCAGTTGTCATTGAATTCAAAAGTTGTTGGTAGTGCGACATAGTCCAATGGTCTTTATAATAAATTGGATTTGACACATCATATAGTATTGAATCCTTATGTGCTGAATCATCAACTCCTAAAAGAGTTTTGTCAAATGAAAAGTCTTGAATGCTATGACATAGACATTTGGGTTACATATCTAAAGAGTGTGTGGAACATCTTAGAAAGGATAATTTGCTTCCTTCTCTTGATTTTAGTGATATGGAGACTTGTGTTGAATGATCCGAGGAAAGTAGACGAAATTTAGGAAGAAGGTAGCCACACGTAGTAGTAGTTTATTGGAGATAGTTCATATAGATATTAACGAGCCTCTTCCTACTACATTGTGCGGTAATAAGTATCTCATCAACTTCATAGATGATTTTTCTCACTACGGCTATGTGTTTCTCATAAAAGAGAAGTCGAATGCTTTAGAGAAATTCAAGGTCTTCAAGCTAGAAGTTGAAAATCAACTGGAGAACTCAACTAAGATTGTGAGATCGGACATACGTGGTGAAAACTATGGCATTAATACAAGCACTGGACAAAAGATGGAGCCGTTTGTAAAAATTTTTACAAGAATGTGGAATTATACCACAATATACTATGCCTTATACTCCTGAGCAGAATGGCGTAGTGGAATGGAGGAACTGAACTCTAATGGATATGGTAAGAAGTATGATGAAAAAGTGCGACTTGCCTAATTATCTATGAGGTGAGGCACTTAAGACAATTGCGTTAATTTTCAATAGAGTTCCTAGCAAGTTTGTGTAGAAGCTCCATTTGAGTTGTGGACTAGGAGAAAGCCTAGTCTTAATCATTTTTGTGTTTGGGGGTTATCCAGCTGAGATGAGATTATTTAATCCCGTTAAGAAGATAACAGATCCTCGAACAATTTGTGCTTTTTTTATTGGATATCCGGAAAGGCCTGAGGATTGTAGATTTTATTGTCCCTCGAAGGGAAATAAAGTAGCGGAGTCTATTACTGCGAAGTTTCTAGAGAATGATATTGCAGATGTGTAAGATTGCCTTGCTACCTCATCCGATGATCAAAATTGCGTGTCGTTCCTGTGCCGCCTTCTAAGGGAACTACATTATTGCGGCTCCCATATAATATATTGATTCATCATAGGGTGCGCACGGAGGGGAACAAGATGTGGTTAGTGATCCTCCGCTTATTCCAAAAATTGTTCACGTGAGGAGATCAACTTGAGAAAGGAGACATGCCTTATCTGACGATTACATTGTCTTTCTTGGCGAAGATTGATTAGTGAGTGATCCCATAAACTTTGAAGAAGCAGTCGGCGAACCTCGAAGCAATGAATGGTTCGCTGCAATGAAAGATGAGTTGTATTCTTTGGCATATAATGATGTGTGGGGCTCTCTAAATTGCATGTTGGTCAAAAGGCAGTTAGTTGTAAATGGGTCTTCAAGAACAAAAAAGATGCAAAATGAAACATTGAATGAAATAAGGTAAGGCTGGTGGCTAAGGGATTCACTCAACGAGCTGATGTTGACTACACAGAGACTTATTCTCCAATTTCCTCTAAAGATTCATCCAGTATCATATGCCCCTTGTTGCACATTTTGATCTGGAGTTGCATCAGATGGATGTGAAACGACTTTTTTGAATGGAAATCTCTTGGAGAATGTTTATATGGAACAACTAAAGGGTTTTGTGGAATAAGGATGTGAGCACATGCCTTGCAAATTGAAGAAGTCCATTTATGGACTAAAATAGAATTCTCGACAATGGTACTTAAAGTTTGACGATGTGGTATCATCATTTGGATTAATAGAGAATCCATTTGATCGATGTGTTTATATGAGGACAAGTAAAAGTAATTTCGTTTTCCTTGTCCTCTATGTGGATGATATTCTTATGCCAAGTAATGCTTTAGCACTGTTGCAATAGACTAAAGAGATGTTGGCCAAATCCTGCTTATGTGCATGGGATTGAGATTTGTCGAGATAGATCTCGAGGTATTTTGGGGCTGAACCAAAGGGCTTATATTGATAAGGTACTTGAGAGATTCTTCATGCAATCATGCGAACTTGGAGAAGCACTAATAGTGTAAGGATGTACCTTACAACAGTGCAGTGGGCAGCTTGATGTTTGCTCAGGTCTATACTCGACCGGATCTTGTCTATCCTTACAGTGTTATTGGTAGATATTTATCTAATTCGAGAAGAGGGCACTTGACTGCTGTTAAGAAAGTAATGAGATATTTGCAACGAACATGGCTAACATATTGGTCTACCAGAGAGAGGGTAACCTTGAGGTGGTCGGATATACATATTCTAATTTTGTCGGTTGTTCTGATGACATGAAGTCAACAATAGGTTACTTATTTATGTTGAGTGAAGGAGCTATTTCCTGGAAAAGTTTTAAATGGACCCTTATAGCTTCCTCGACCATGCAGACAGAGTTATTGCATGTTATTATGAAGCATCTGCTCATGCCATTTAGCTAAGAAATTTTATTCAGGCCTTAGAGTTGATGATTTCTTTGATAGACCATTGATGATATATTGTGATGACAGCGCTTGGATTATTTTCTACTCCAAGAATATTCAAACTACTGATGGTTCTAAGCATATGAGATTAAGTATCTTAAAGTTCGCGACCTAGTAAAGCAAGGCGATAGAGTTGTTGAGCATATCGATAGGGACTTAGAATTAGCAGAATCACTAACTAAGTCGATGTTGGCAAACCCACTGACTAAGGGACTTAGACCCGTGACTTTTAAGAATCATGTAGTAGACATGAGTGTCCTAGAGTCTTTTGATAGTTTTGGTTAATGGGAGTTTATGATTCTCTTTGGGTTATATCCGACATTTTATTTTTTGAACATTCGGTTTATGTTAGATATTGAGTATCTTATCATCGATAAGATGATAAGATACTCAATATCTTGGATATGTCACTTCTAAGCTCGTCTATCACCCAGTGAAATATGCCTCGACTCAATACATTGAGGCAAATGATGAGACTACCTTGGTACCTGCGAGAACTTCAATATTTGATCGACTTGGAGCCCAGACTGAACGAAAGTCGATATTTGATTAACTTGGTGCTCTAGAAGAAAAGAGTGATGCTCAAGGATCTGCACGGCTAAGATTGAGCCAAGATGCAAGAAGTCAAATGGCATGAAAGAGGGCAGTCCATAGGAAAGATATTTCGATTATCCTCAAAGACACGAATGATCTCTGATACAAAGACGGACGATAACTTAGCCCAGTCGACGCGCAGCAAGAGAGGCGTCACTTTACTCGCTTGCGACTTGGCGTCGACTTGACGAGTGCGACTTGCGACTTGGCGTCGACTTGACGAGTGCGACTCAAGGAGGTGCGACTTGACATCATCAGCGACTGAGCAACGAAGAGTCGGCCAAGCCAAGAGTCTCGAAGATGAAGCGCCGCAAAGAAGCTGAATCAATTCGCATTCCTCATTCATGCATTTGTCATTTATGCTTTGCATTTACTTTGTTGCATTTCCAATAAGCCATTTATGGCCCGTCCATGAATCTTGCCTTGCATGCATCTAGCCTAGGTTCATTTCGTGCATTTAAGTTCTTCTTCAGGTGTTCCCTATATATTGGGCACCTTGTACTCATTTGAAAATGAAGCTTTTTTTGAATAAAATATAAACCCTTATCAGACTTAGTGTCTTTTATCCGAAGCGAGTGGATTCTCCTTCAAACCTCGTTCTTCATTTGGTGGATTTCCAAGTGCGGATTGAGTAGAGTGTACCAACCGGTGGTGGTGTATCGGTAACCTCCGTGTTGTGCCTCGCCCTCGTCTTGTTCGTGGTGGTGTATCTGTATCCACGGTCAAACGAGTCTACCCGAGTCTTCTTTCACGGTGGTGCATCTGTATCCGTGGAGGTTGATCTCAATCCTTCCTTTTCATCATTCAGCCGCCTACCCCACACACTTTCCGTCCATACCGAGCGTCACTCCATTCCGCACCCCTTTCAGTGACGTCCCCATTCGTTTTTCGGTTTAGGAATCATCTATTCCTCGCCGTCCCCGTATCATCTTGGTATCAGAGCGCTAGGTTGTCAATGGCCGGAAGATTTCAACGCGGTATGACTCTAGACGAAGCACAAGTTGCTCGGCTTGAGGAGCAGATAGCCGATCTTCAACAGCAGCTACAGTCGTTACGGACACACCATGCATCGACTTCCCGCAGTCGAATAGAGAGCGATGATGAGGAGAACCCATGGCGTGAGGAGTCTCAACGAGGTTCGTCACCGGAGTATCGTAGGCAGGAGAGAAGAGCCCCGACGATGAGTGTTCAGATTCCTGAGTTCGAAGGAAACTTGGACCCCAACGAGTTCATCGATTGGATGCACACCGTGGAGCGCATCTTTGAATACGAGGAAGTGCCCGAGGATCGAAAGGTGAAACTGGCTGCCTTGAAATTGAAGAAGTACGCGAGTTTGTGGTGGGAGAACACCAACCAGCAGCGCCGTAGGGAAGGGCGCGAAAAAATTCGTACGTGGTCAAAAATGAAGAGGGCCATGACGAAGAGATTTCTACCGGAACATCATCGACGAGATCTCTACCTCAAATTGCAGTCGCTACAACAAGTCTCAAGTGTATCGGAGTATACATGGGAGTTCGAGAGACTGTTGCTGCAATGTGATGTCCAAGAAGCCCCAGAGCAAACCATTGCCAAGTATCTTCGAGGACTGAAGCCCCAAATCGCAGATGCCGTTGACCTACAGCAATATTGGAGTTTCAACGATGTGCGAGCATTGGCGCACAAGGTGGAGCAGCAGCAAGCGAGGAGAGCGACTACCCGCCCATTTGTGAAGGCCGCGCCTTTCAACAAGGGGAGTAGCTCCCAGGCAAAGCCACCACTGACGACTTCAAGAAAAACTCCTTCATCGACTACCAGACCAGAAGTTAAGTCGAACGAGCGAGATAATGCTAGGCAATGTTTCAAGTGCCAAGGAATAGGACACATGGCTTCTGAGTGTCCAACGAGAAGAAACGTTGTCATTAGAGAGCCGTCTGATGGAGAAGAAGAGTTCGATGAGAACGTCGACCCTGTTTGGGATGCCGAAGAAATAGAGGAGTATCCGGACGAAGGAGAGCTGTTGGTCGTCCGAAAGGCTTTAAGTGTCACACCTGCGAAAGAGGAAAGTCAAAGGGAGAGCATCTTCCATACTAGGTGCACAGTCGCAGGGAAGGTATGTTTGGTGATTGTGGATAGTGGTAGCTGCACCAACGCCGTGTCAAGAACGATGGTTAAAAAGCTGAAGTTGCCCATCGAAGCGCACCCACATCCCTACCGTCTACAATGGCTCAACAAGGAGAGTGACGTTCGAGTCACCCAGCGAGCGCGAGTTCCATTTTCTATTGGGAAGAGCTACTAGGAGGAAGTCGCTTGCAACGTCATTCCCATGGATGCATGCCACCTACTATTGGGGAGACCGTGGCAGTTTGATCGACACGCGCAACACGACGGGTATCGCAATACGTATTCCATCCACATCGGAGAGAAGAAGGTCACTTTGATGCCCCTCACTAGTCAGCCTGCAATCGCGACCCAGGATCGACTTAGCGACCAGCCTCTCAAGGGAGTTCAACTAGTTCGAGCGATTCAAGAAGGTAAGAAGGCTTATTTTGTGGTTCTTGTCGAATCCGCCCCAGGTCAAGCGACGATCCATCCTCAGGCCGCTTCCATTCTTGAGGAGTTCAAGGACGTATTTCCAGAGGAGCTACCAGTCGAATTACCACCGATGCGGAGCATCCAACATCAAATCGACTTGGTTCCAGGGGCGTCGCTACCAAATCGACCAGCCTATCGATGCAATCCTAAGGAGGCAAAGGAGTTGCAGAGGTAAGTCGACGAGCTTGTCAACAAGGGATCAGTTCGAGAGAGTTTGAGCCCATGTTCGGTTCCAGCCATATTGGTGCCGAAGAAGGATGGCACATGGAGAATGTGCATGGACAGTCGAGCGATCAACAAAATAACAGTAAAGTATCGCTTTCCTATCCCTCGACTGGATGATATGTTGGATGAGTTGCATGGAGCGCAGGTGTTTTCCAAAGTGGATTTGCGAAGTGGTTATCACCAGATCCGGATGAAAGAAGGCGACGAGTGGAAGACAGCCTTCCAGACTAAGTACGGGTTGTACGAGTGGTTGGTGATGCCATTTGGATTGTCAAACGCGCCCAGCACGTTCATGCGACTAATGACCCATGTCTTGCGACCATTCATGGGGAAGTTTGTGGTCGTCTACTTCGACGATATTCTTGTCTACAGCCGGAGCAATAAGGAGCATATCAATCATTTGCGAGCTGTGTTCAACACACTTCGGGAGGAAAAGCTATATGGAAATCTCAAGAAATGTGAGTTCTTCCAACCGAGTGTAATATTTCTTGGATTTGTCGTCTCAGCAGAAGGAATTAAGGTGGACGAGAGCAAGATTGAAGCGATCAAGGAGTGGCCGTCTCCAAGGAGTTTCCACGACGTTCGCAGCTTCCATGGCTTGGCGTCGTTCTATCGGAGGTTCATTCAAGGATTTAGCTCAATCGCAGCCCCACTCACCGAATGTTTGAAGGGAGACAAATTCGAGTGGACACCAGTCGCACAAGCTAGTTTCGAGCGACTGAAGGAGTGTCTAAGCGCAGCCCCAGTTCTAGCTTTACCCGACTTTGCGAAGATGTTCGAAGTGGAATGTGATGCATCGGGAGTAGGAATTGGAGGAGTTTTGCTGCAGGAGGGAAGGCCCATCGCTTATTTCAGCAAGAAGCTTAATGGCGCCAAATTGAACTACTCGACATATGACAAGGAGTTCTTAGCAATTGTTCGAGTACTCGAGACTTGGAGTCATTACTTGCTGCCCAGAGAGTTTGTGTTGCACACCGATCATGAAGCTCTCAAGTACATCAATGGCCAGCACAAGCTTAGTCGCCGACATGCGAAGTGGGTAGAGTTTCTACAAGCATTCAACTTTGTCTTGAAGCACAAACCAGGCGCGAAGAATGTAGTCGCAGATGTTCTCTCAAGGAAAATGATTTTGCTATCTGCGATGGAGACAAAGCTGATTGGATTTGGGTATTTGAAGGAGTTGTACAAGGACGATGAAGATTTTGGAGCGATCTTCGTCCAATGCGCCCAGCAAGCCATCGATCGATTCTACCAGGTGAATGGATTCTTATTTCGCGACTCTAAGCTATGCATTCCAAGGAGTTCGACGCGAGAGCTACTTATACGAGAAGTCCATGGAGGAGGAATCGCTGGACATTTTGGAGTTGACAAGACGCTGGCAATGCTACAAGAGCATTTCTATTGGCCTCGAATGGAGAAGCAAGTGCGAGGACTAATCGCGAGATGTGCGACTTGCCAGCAAGCGAAGAGCCGTGTCCAACCTCAGGGTCTCTACACTCCATTGCCCATCCCAGAGCGACCATGGGACCATGTGAGTATGGATTTTGTACTAGGATTGCCAAGAACGCAACGAAGAAAGGATTCGATCATGGTAGTGGTCGACCGATTTTCGAAGATGGCACACTTCATCCCATGTCAGAAAACGGACGATGCGACCAACGTAGCAGATTTGTACTTTCGAGAAGTGCTAAGGTTGCATGGAGTACCCAAGTCGATCGTTTCAGATCGCGACACGAAGCTTGTATTCAGCACAGCTTATCATCCGCAAACCGATGGACAAACGGAGGTTGTCAATCGCACTATGGCTGCAATCCTTCGAACCTTGGTCTCGAAGAACCAGAAGGATTGGGACATCAAGCTTGCCCATGCTGAGTTCGCATACAATCGAGCCCCAAGTTCGACAACGAAGTCATCACCCTTCCAGGTAGTCTACGGACTCAATCCTTTAGTCCCTGTTGAACTAATGCCTGCGAGCGATATGAGATCAGTTAGCCGAGATGCTGAGGAGCGCGCTAAGGAGATGCAATTGCTCCACGAGAAGACTCGAGCGCAGATCGAGAAGGCCAATCAACGTTACACGGAAAGAGCCAATCGCGGAAGAAGAGTGAAGATATTTCAGCCAGGAGACTTAGTTTGGATTCATTTGCGCAAGGATCGATTCCCAGGCAAAAGGAAGAACAAGCAAATGCCGCGCGGAGAAGGACCATTCAAGATCGTCGAGCGCATCAACGACAACGCCTACAAAATTGATCTTCCAGGTGACTATGGAGTTTCTGCCACATTCAACGTCCAGGATCTCATGCCATTTGTGGAGGATGACGACGACGAGAGTTTGAGGGCAAACTCTTTTCAACAAGGGGAGGATGATACAAAGACGGACGATAACTTAGCCCACTCGACGCGCAGCAAGAGAGGCGTCACTTTACTCGCTTGCGACTTGGCGTCGACTTGACGAGTGCGACTTGCGACTTGGCGTCGACTTGACGAGTGCGACTCAAGGAGGTGCGACTTGACATCATCAGCGACTGAGCAACGAAGAGTCGGCCAAGCCAAGAGTCTCGAAGATGAAGCGCGGCAAAGAAGCTGAATCAATTCGCATTCCTCATTCATGCATTTGTCATTTATGCTTTGCATTTACTTTGTTGCATTTCCAATAAGCCATTTATGGCCCGTCCATGAATCTTGCCTTGCATGCATCTAGCCTAGGTTCATTTCGTGCATTTAAGTTCTTCTTCAGGTGTTCCCTATATAATGGGCACCTTGTACTCATTTGAAAATGAAGCTTTTTTTGAATAAAATATAAACCCTTATCAGACTTAGTGTCTTTTATCCGAAGCGAGTGGATTCTCCTTCAAACCTCGTTCTTCATTTGGTGGATTTCCAAGTGCGGATTGAGTAGAGTGTACCAACCGGTGGTGGTGTATCGGTAACCTCCGTGTTGTGCCTCGCCCTCGTCTTGTTCGTGGTGGTGTATCTGTATCCACGGTCAAACGAGTCTACCCGAGTCTTCTTTCACGGTGGTGCATCTGTATCCGTGGAGGTTGATCTCAATCCTTCCTTTTCATCATTCAGCCGCCTACCCCACACACTTTCCGTCCATACCGAGCGTCACTCCATTCCGCACCCCTTTCAGTGACGTCCCCATTCGTTTTTCGGTTTAGGAATCATCTATTCCTCGCCGTCCCCGTATCAATCTCCGTAGCAAAATTCCATCCCAGATGAAGCGTCGAACTGGGATTGAGGTAACTACCGGAGAAGTATTGAAAATGACAATAAAGACGTAGATATCTACAAATGACAATGCGAAGTTATCTAAAGATAACGTTGATGATGTTGCTACCTCCTATCATGTCACGATTTTATAAGCTGATGAAGACGCATCTCACAAAGAAGATGATGTAAAAGATGCTCCTGAAGTAATAGATGATGGAAAGAAGTCCATTATCGACGAATTGAAGGAAGTTGACCTTGGAAAAGAAGGGGAAGTTTGATGTCTGAAGAGGAAGTGTCCTATATCCATTTGCTGAAGGAAAACAAAGATATCTTCGCATGGAGTTATAAAGAAATGTCAGGACTCGACCTAAAAATTACAATGCACTAGTTGGCAGTCAAGCATGGGGTGCGTCCCACAAAACAAGGTCAACGACGCTTTATACGGGAGGTAAAATATCCAATATGGATCACGGCCTTTTAGAAGGAAAAACGGTCGGCTTCGAGTTTGCGTTGACTTTTGAGACCTCAACAATGCGTGTCCGAAAGAGGATTTTCCTCTTCCAATTACTGAGATAATGATAAATGCAATCAATGGCTATGAAGCCCTCAATTTTATGTATGAATCCTTAGGAATCAAGTCCGAATGGATCTGAAGGATGAAGATATGACTGCTTTTCGTACTTCAAAAGGAATATACTACTATAAGATTATGTCTTTTGGGTTGAAGAATGAGGGATCAATTTGTCAACGAGCTATGCAACATATCTTTGACGATATTGTGTTACGTGGATGATCTAGTTGTCAAGTCCAAACGAAGGCATGATCATATTGATGACTTGAGAAAAGTATTTGATAACTTACGTAAATATCAACTAAAGACGAACCCCATGAAGTGTGTATTTTGGGTCACTTCGGTCAAATTCCTTGGATTCATCATTCGACATCGAGGCATTGAAGTCGACCAGTCAAAGATAGATGCGATTATGAAAATGCCAGAGCTAAGGAATATACACGAGCTTAAGAGCCTCCAAGGGAAGTTTGCATATATTCAGAGGTTTATATCGAATTTAGCTCGATGATGCCATCCCTTCCATCGGTTACTAAAGAATGGTATTCTTTTCGAATGGGATGGAAAATCCAAAAATGCGTTTAATAACATAAAGGCTTACTTATCAAAGGTGTCTATTCTAAGTGCTCCAATCCAAGGAATACCACTCGTACTTTATATTGCGGTGTAAGAAGCTTCATTAGGAGTCTTGTTAGCCTAAGAGAACGATGATGAAAAGGAGAATGCATTGTACTACCTGAGTAGAGCCTTAACCAGTGCGAATCTGAATTATTCTCCAATTGAGAAGACATATCTCGCACTGATGTTCGCTATATAAAAGTTGCAACATTATTTGTTAGCCTCATATTTCGAGCAGATATGCTAAAGTACATCATGCCCAAGCCAGTACTATCTGGTCATCTTACGAAATAGGCATTCATGCTCCAGGAGTTTGATAATTCGTCCATGCCTCAAAAGCCTATGAAAGGACAAGTTTTGGCTCATTTCTTAGCAGATCATCCTATACCATATGACTGGAAGATTTTTGAGGAATTACCCGATGAGGAGGTAATGTTAAATGATGTTCCCCCTCCATGGATTTTTTTTTTTTATGGAGATATCATCCCATATGCATGTACCCTTACACAATTATGCTCGAATAACATGGTTGAATATCAAGCCCTAAAGGGTTAGAAATGGGCATGGATAACAAAGTACATAGTATATGGTGACTCCAAACTTGTGATGAATCAACTTCTATCCACTTACGAAGTTCTCAAGCCAGAGTTTTTGTCGTATCATGATTATGCAGCTAAACTTGCTTGCTGGGTGCTAACAGGATTTTACAATAACTTATATATGGAGAAAGTGAAATGTGCAAACGTATGCCTTAGCATATCTGATGCAGCGAGCGCTGATCGGACTGCCCGACAAACACACGGTTGAACGGGACAACGAACTCAAATCAGAGTTCAAAGGTAAACGAGAGAAATCTCAAAAGTTTTCTTCAAAGATGTCTTACATTCGAATGCCAAAGGACTCCTTTATATAGACCATGAGGGGATGAACCCAGCACCCTCATTAAGACTAGAAACATTTCCCCAAAACCCCTATTAAAAGAAAACAACCATAAAGTCTGAATGCACTATACTTAAGACAATGCAATGAATCAAAAAGGAAGATGGATTTCGTGACTCTTCGTCTCCAAGAAGATGGGCTTCGAGTCCAAGTCGATCGCCAGACAAGTCGACTTCAGGACGACTCAAGTCGAGTTGGCCGCATCATTCTCCTCCACCTGTGAAAAGCTCGACCTCGAGCTTGGTTTCTCCGGGTACAGCGGTTCCTGGGAATCATGGTAAGGGAATATATCCGCAACATTGAAAGTACGAGAAATATCCATAGACTCTGGCAGATCGATGACATATGCATTGTCGTTTATCTTCCGCAACACTTCATAAGGTCCTTACTTCCGCGGCTTGAGCTTATTATAACTTCCCACTGGGAATCTCTCCTTTCGAAGAAATACCATTACTTGATCTCCTTCTGAGAAAACTCGCTCTCGCCTATTTTTATCCGCAATCCGTTTATACTTCTCATTGGTCACCTCCAAACGTTCCTTGACTTGCTTCCGGGTGTCTTGAATCTGCTCTGCAAGGTCCTCAGCGGCTGAGCTTTTCTTATTGTCCTTCAGAAGAGGAATCAGGTCCAATGCATGTTGTGGAACTTTCTGGTAGACGATAGAAAATGGAGATCTCCCGAGAGCACTATGAACAGCACTGTTATATGCGAACTCCGCTTGAGAAAGTGCAAAGTCCCATTGCTTCGACTTGTCTCCACATATACTCTGCAGCATATTTCCCAGTGTCCGATTCATTGATTCCGTCTGACCATCCGTCTGTGGGTGTGCCGTACTACTAAAGTTCAAAGACACATCAAACAACCTCCACAAGGTCATCCAGAAATGGCTAAGGAATCTCGAGTCGCGGTCCGAGACAATCGACTTAGGAATTCCATGAAGGCGTACCACTTCACGAAAAAACATGCGAGCTACATTTGAAGCATCTGACGTCTTCTGACACGGGATAAAGTGTGCCATCTTAGAGAACCTGTCAACCACAACAAAGATAGAATCCATGCCCCTTTAGGTACGGGGCAGTCCTAACACGAAATCCATAGATAAAGCCTGCCAAGGATCCTCTGGAACCGGTAGTGGAAGGTATAACCCAACATTTTGAGAATGTCCCTTCGCGACTTGACATGAGCTGCATCGCTGCACAAATCTCTCTACATCTCTTCTCAACTTAGGCCAATAAAACCGTTCCACCACTGCAGCCAATGTCTTATCTCGACCTAGATGTCCACCAAGACCTCCTCCATGTAAATCTCTAATCAGTTTCTCTCGAAGTGAGGTGTGTGGGATGCATAGTTGGTTTCCCCGCATGAGATATCCATCCGAAATATGGAATTCACCAACACTCTCTCTTCGGTGAATCTTAGCCAAAATGTCCGCGAAATCCTCATCTCGAGCATATGCTTCTCTCAGTTGTTCAAATCCCACTAGTTCTGTCCGCAACTCTGTAAGAAGGGTTGCGCGTCGACTTAAAGCATCCGCGACTTTGTTGTGTACCCCCGACTTGTGCATGAGCTTAAAGGGAAACTTCTGAATATAAGTCGACCAGCGGGCATGCATATCTCGACTTAACTTCTGTTGGCTACTCAAATACTTCAATGCTTGGTGATCCGAATACAAGACAAAATCTTTCCCAATCAAATAATGCTCCCAATATTTTAGAGTCCGGAAAACAGCATAGAACTCTTTGTCATAAGTCGACCACTTCCTGCGAGCTTCACTCAACTTCTCACTGAAATATGCTACTGGTCGCTTCTCTTGAGATAAGACAGCCCCAATTCCAAACCCACTCGTGTCGCATTCAACTTCAAACAACTTATCAAAACTTGGCAATGCAAGTACAGGGGCTGAGCTCAGCTTCTCTTTGATCAACGCAAAACTCTCCTCAGCCTCTTCACCCCAATGGAATTTCCCCTTTTTCAGACACTCAGTAATCGGAGCCGCAATTGAACTGAAATTCTTAATGAATCTTCTATAGAAAGTAGCTAACCCATGGAAACTTCTAACTTCACTAACTGATTTCGGTGAAGGCCACTCACGAATTGCTTTAACCTTGTCTTCATCAACTCGTACTCCCTCAGCACTTACTATATATCCGAGAAAAAGCAATTCTGACTTCATAAAACTACACTTCTTGAGATGCAAATAGAGCTTGTACTCTCTCAAAACAGTTAGTACGTCACGCAAATGATCCACATGCTCGCTTCGCGACTTGCTATAGATCAATATGTCATCGAAATAAACAACAACACACTGACCGATAAAAGACTTCAATACCTGGTTCATAAGATGCATAAACGTACTCGGCGCATTGGAGAGCCCGAACGGCATGACCAGCCACTCATATAAGCCATCTCGAGTCTTGAAAGCCGTTTTCCATTCGTCTCCAGGTCGGATTCGAATTTGATGATATCCGCTCCGTAAGTCGATCTTCGAGAACCCAACTGAACCGTGAAGTTGATCCAGCATGTCATCGAGCCTAGGAATGGGAAATCTGTACCCCACCGTGATCCGATTGATAGCTCGGCTATCCACACACATTCTCCAACTTCCGTCCTTCTTGGGAACAAGTAGAGCCGGCACAGCGCATGGGCTAAGGCTCTCACGAATATGTCCCTTGTGTAGTAGTTCTTCTACCTTCTCCTGTAATATGGCATTCTCTTTCGGACTCATTCGGTAATGGGGAAGATTCGGTAGGCTGGCTCCAGGAATTAAATCGATTCGGTGCTGAATGTCGCGTAGCGGTGGCAAACCATCAGGAAGTTCGCCAGACGCTAGCTCCCCAAACTTAGCAAGGATTGGTTTCACTTCTTCAGGAACGTCCTCTTCCACCTTGTCTTCTTTCGGCAACTCCCTTACAATCAGCAAATGGACCTCTCCGGCCGTCTTCATTTCTGCCTCTAACTCTCGAGTGGAGTCGGATCTAACGAGCAACGCCTTGCTTCTCTCTTTCTCTTCCGACTCGACACTAGGGGCCTGATTCATTAGAAGTAGAGTGTAGCGAACGCCTCCTTTTTTCAGCCGATAAACGTTATCCTTTCCAGAGTGACTTACGTCATTGTCGAATTGCCAAGGTCTTCCGAACAGCAAGTGACAAGCCTCCATGTCAACCACATCACAATACACCTCGTCCTTATACCTCCCAATGGAAAATGGCACTTTACATCTCTCTGTGACGCGAACTTCACCGACAGCCCTGATCCAGCCGATCGAGTAAGGACTCGGATGACTCTCCACCGGAAGATTCAACTTTTCAACAACGGACTTTCCGATGATGTTTTCCTGACTTCCACTATCAATAATCACCGTAAATGGAAGAGACTTAATCAAACAACGTGTTCGAAAAAGTCGGTTCCTCTGAGTTTGCTCTTCTCGCTTTGGAGATAACATAAGTTTCCGAATCACATAGACATGCTCGTTCTCCCCTTCCTCTTGGTACATATCCCCATAGTCATCCTCTGGTTCACACATGACATCCTCACATTCAGTTTCTTCTTCGATAATAGCCACGACCTTCCGACGCGGACAATCGCTGGATCGATGTCCCATCTCATTGCATTTGAAACATTTAATCGACTGCACTTTGGAGGATGTGCTAGCACCTCTCTTGAATTCAGTTGTAGGCACGTTCTTCCTACCTTCCGACCTTTCAATCGAACTCCTGCTCGGCATACTAGACGACTCCCTTTGTACTGCCTTCAACTTCTCTCCTTTGAAGGAATCTTCACTTCCCTTCCGATAGTAATTTCCACGATCAAGTTGTAGCAGCTCAGCCTTTAACGCTAAACTCCGTGCTTCATCATTTGTGGTGATCATTTGAACACCAATCCGATTTCGGATAGATGGGGTCAATCCCTCTAAGTAGCGCGCAACCTGCTGCCCCTCGGTTTCAATCAGAGAATTCCTTTCGGCGAGGCAAAGAAATTCACCCGTGTACGTGTGAACGGACCGATTTCCTTGTTGACACCTCTGGTATTGCATGAATAGATACTGCTCATAATCTGGAGGGAGAAAACGACCCTTCAATAGTTGTTTCATCCTCCTCCAAGTACGAACGGCCGCACGTCCTTCAAGTGTTCTATTTTCTTGCAGCCGATCCCACCAAGCTGCTGCTCCTCCTTTGAGCCGATATGCTACTAACTTCACTTGTTTCTCTTCAGGAACTTCAGTATACTCAAGAAACCGTTCGACTTCCGACAACCAGTCAAGGAAATCCTCAATACTAAGACCACCATCGAAAATCGGGACATCAACTTTGAGTCTAAACTCGTCGCGCACCTGAGGTTGACGTCGGTTTCCATGAAAGTAATCCTCCGCTTCATCTTCCTCATCGTCAGATTCATGGACGGGTTGCATCCGTCGTGGAACATGAATTCGACCAGGGGGAATTCGTGGAGGGATGCGAGGAGCGACTCTCGTTGGACGCTCTTCCGCTTCAGCATTCTGTTCCCTAGGCAAACCAAGGGCTTCTAATCGTAGCAAGATCTGGTCCAAGCGAGTTTCCATCCGTCCAACCCGCTGATCCATCGCTTGCCATCTATCTTCCTCCCGCCCAACGGCGTTTGGACCATGGTTAGCTGACTCGTCCGCCATTGAACAGCCTCGGGCAATCCCAGGCTCTGATACCAACTGACGCAGCGAGCGCTGATCGGACTGCCCGACAAACACACGGTTGAACGGGACCACAAACTCAAATCAGAGTTCAAAGGTAAACGAGAGAAATCTCAAAAGTTTTCTTCAAAGATGTCTTACATTCGAATGCCAAAGGACTCCTTTATATAGACCATGAGGGGATGAACCCAGCACCCTCATTAAGACTAGAAACATTTCCCCAAAACTCCTATTAAAAGAAAACAACCATAAAGTCTGAATGCACTATACTTAAGACAATGCAATCAATCAAAAAGGAAGATGGATTTCGTGACTCTTCGTCTCCAAGAAGATGGGCTTCGAGTCCAAGTCGATCGCCAGACAAGTCGACTTCAGGACGACTCAAGTCGAGTTGGCTGCATCAATATCTCACATCAGCACTCACTTCGGTAGATAAGGAAATTAGTGTCAGGTTATGCCAAGCTTGATTGTTCCACCAGTCACTTATGGAAAAGATGGGGAGCTTTTTAAATCCCGTGGGTTCACTTTTGTTTGTAGGACAGAAATTTCGGGAAGTTTGACAAAAAAGTCGTAATATATGAAATATTTGATGCACGGTACTGTAGCAAGGAAATCGTACAGTATGAATATTATATCCAAGATCATCGTACAGTTTTTTTGTAAAGCAGAATGAATAATTTATAAAAAGTTTCATGTATCTACATGGAGTTTTTATGCGTTCACTGTTTATCCAAAAATTCGCACAAACCAAACATTTTGCAAAAATACAGAAAGCTTTGCCATATTTTTTCGTACTTACAAAGTAATGGTTCGTGAATATCGACAACAACTTTGTAACTTTAAGATATGCTACAACTTTATGAATTAAATATTAAACACGTGCCACAAAAGTTTCGTTATGTGCTTTATATCCATATGTGCTTTAGGAATCTCTTTTGTCTTTATGTGAAATGCTAAAAAAACGCGTAACTTTACGAATTTCTAATTTCTATCCATATTTTGTGCTTTATAGAATTTCATAAAAGCTGACAAGTAAGTCGTTTAACGATAACAGATTCGTATGTGTAATATCCACCAAACAACTATTTCGTAAATAATAATATTTCCGTCATCTTTACAAATTCATTGTACTAGTTTTTTTATTGTCAACAATTTGCAAATATTTTGAATAAACAAAGATTTCTTTTGGAAAACACAATTACTTTGTATTTTTCATTGGAACAATATATTTGTACTTTTAATCATAAAATACGGAAACTGAACAAAGTTAATTGGGTACTATTTGATTGCTTTAAAATATTTTGTAGAATTAAATATTTGCTTAGCTTTATGAATTTGTTGCTATGCAAAATTTTCAATAATAAAGATTACGTAGTTAATTTTTTTGGTAATAGAAACAACAACAAATACGTGTTTAGGCCTTTAATCTGGATTATAGAGGAAATATAATATTCCATAATATTTGTCAAAGTGTTGGATGCAATAATTATGGATATATGAACAACTATTTAGTATCGCAAAACGAATACGACTTTTTTGCTTGACTTTATGAGAATTTTGTTTATTTATATTTCGCTTTTAGATTCAGTGAATTTGTTTGGTACGTAATTTTTGTTGAATGTTTTCATGAGGTTAAGCAAAAAAGTTGTGCATTACGAAAAATTCACTGCAACTCGTCAAATCCTAAGTCGTGTCATTCATTATCCAAATATCTGAATAAAAGATTTGATAAGATTTGGTGAGATTTTGCGTGATGGTTTTTTTTTTTAATTTGTAGATTCTTTGATTTTGTTTTACAAAATAGTTGTTGTTTATCGGTAATCCGTTATATTTAAGATTGTCGAATTGTGGTGAAATGTGGCAATCCTGTTATTTACTGGATTGCCGATATTTGCCCATTAAAACTTTTAGTTTTGAAACCCTAGATTTTGTCGTCTTTTTTGCTCGCCCGTCTAACACCCCCTCCCCCACGTCCTCCCGTCTCTCCCGTTCCGACCCCGTCGCTTATCGACATCCCGCCTATCTTCGGAGGCATCCGACGCCCCGCTAAGCCATGTTGAAAATAAAATTAATGTTGGGATTTTAATATCGAATTTAATATGTTTTTAGTGGGGTATCTTAGATGATTTTTATGGTGGGGTATGGTAACGTAGATTTGTTTTAATTTAGGCAAAAATGAATAGTATGATGATTTGCCCTTTAAATTCTCTTGTAAGGTTGTTTTTTCAATACAGAGCGTTGCAGAGTCTTCCCCCAAAATTATCAGATTATTTTCTCAGATAGCCTAACCCTTCTCCCGACAAGTCTATCGATTTTTCTGGAAAATTACAGCGAGCGCCCGCCAACGTTTCCAACAAGGTGGTATCAGAGCGAGGATGTCTTTAAGCTTCCAGTATCCGCGTCTTACGAAGGACAACTATGATAGTTGGTCTATCCGAGTGAAGGCGATACTTGGTTCCCAAGGTGCATGGGAAATCGTCAGCGATGGGTTTGCCAAACCCAACGAGGATGCGGAGTTGGCCCTTATTCAAAGGTTCGAGAAGAACAAAAAGAAGGACCAGCATGCTCTATCGATCATCCACCAGTGTTTAGATGATGCCGTTTTTGAGAAAGTTGCAAATGCCTCAACTTCGAAGGAGGCGTGGGGAATTCTCGAAAATTCTCCCAAAGGAGTCGATAAGGTAAAGAAGGTGCGACTTCAGATTTTACGGGGAGAATTTGAAGCGCTTCGTCAGGAAGGGTCAGAGTCTATTTCAGACTATTTCACGCGGGTCTTGTCCATCGTCAACCAAATAAAAAGAAACGGTGAAAGTATAGAAGACGCTCGAGTGGTCGAGAAAATTTTACGCTCTCTACATCAGAGATTTGATCATGTGTTGGTTGCAATCAAGGAGAACAGAGATTTGGAGAATCTGTCCGTTGATGAATTAAACGGATCGTTACGGGTGCACGAGGAGCGGATGAACAAACACAAGAAAGAACCATTGGAGCAAGCCCTTCAAGTCCAGCATTCATTTGGCGAAAAGGGGAACGCATTGCACCGAGGTCGAGGTCGCGGTTATTCTCGTGGTGGTGGTCGAGGTCGCTGCACAAATCAAGAAGTCGAAAAAGCGAACGATGAAAAGCCTCGAGAAAATTCGAGAGTTCGTGGTAAAGGAAGAGAACGCGGACGAGGACGAGGAAGAGGAAGAGACGGATACGAGAGGGGGTACGACAAATCGCGGACTGAGTGCTACAATTGTCGCAAAATGGGTCATTATGCCCGTAATTGTTGGTACACCGAGGATGCAAAAGAAGAAGTCAATCTGGTCGAGGAGAAAGAAGCGGAAGAGTCGACGTGGTTGCTAACGCTCAACCAAGACGTTGATGGAGAAGGAAGCCAATGGTACCTCGACAACGGTGCTAGTAACTACATGTGTGGCGACAAATCGAAATTTGTGGAGCTGGAAAAAAGGGCGACCGGGAGTGTCACATTTGGAGATGCTTCGAAAATTCAGATTAAAGGGAAATGTACCATTTTGATTCGGTTGAAGGATGGTACTCACAAGTTTATTTCCGATGTGTATTATGTCCCTAGATTGGAGAGCAATATTTTGAGTTTGGGACAACTCATGGAAAGGGGCTACGAGATTCTGATGAAGGATCGAAATCTTTGGCTACGGGACGGGAGCGCTAACTTGATTGCGAAGGTGACGATGTCGAAGAATAGGATGTTTTCGCTCCCTATACAAACCGAAGAGCCGAATTGCTTGCAAGTGTGTGTGAAGGATCCAGCATGGTGTTGGCATATGAGGATGGGACATCTCAATTTTGGTGGCCTGAAAATGATGTCCGAAAAGAATATGGCGAATGGGATGTCTTTGATCGATCATCCGGATCAACTCTGTGTCTTCTCGGCAAACACACAAGGAAAAGTTTTCCGAAAAAAGCAACGTCAAGAGCGATGGAGCTGCTCTAATTAATTCATGCTGATGTTTGTGGACCGATCAAGCTGTCGTTTTATGCTAAAAGTAATTATTTTTTACTTCTCATCGACAATTTTAACCGGAAGGCTTGGATTTATTTCTTGAAAGAAAAATATGAGTGTTTTGATGTTTTTAAAAATTTTAAGGCTTTGGTCGAGAGGGAGAGTGGTTATGTTATTCGGGCGTTGAGAACCGATAGAGTGGGAGAGTTTATTTCTGGTGTTTTTAACCGTTTTTGTGAAGAACATGGTATTAGGCGCTTCCTCATGGTTCCAAGATCACCGCAACAAAACGGAGTGGCTGAAAGAAAAAACTGGACCATCCTCAAATGGCGCGGAGCATCATGAAAAATAAGAATATGCCTAAGGAGTTTTGGGCAGAAGCATAGTCCTTAGGCATCTCACTTGTGCCGTGTATCTCATCAATCATAGTCCGACCAAAAGCGTGAAAGATCAAACACCCATTGAAGCATGGAGCGGAAAGAAGCCGGATGTATCTCACTTAAGGATTTTTATGAGTATTGCTTATAAGAATGTGCCGGATCAAGAGAGAACGAAGCTTGATGATAAAAGCGAGAAATTTGTGTTCATCGGCTATGACGGAAAATCAAAGGGGTACAAGCTCTACAACCCTATCAACGGGAAGATTGTTGTGAGTCGTGATGTGGAGTTTGATGAAGATGCTTCTTGGAATTGGGAAGCACAAGAAGATGTTATCGACGAATTTTTTCCATTTTTCGATGAGGAAATTCAAGGAGTAGAAACATGGCAACCCGTAGTTCCTCCGACGACGCCGAACACATCTCCTAGTGCATCTTTATCATATGGAAGCTCTAACGAATGATCGCGGAAGATGAGAACTATTCAAGATCTTTACAAAAATACGGAGGTAATCGATGATGTCTCTATTTTTTGTCTTTTGGCCGAAACTACACCTTTGAGTTTTGAAGAAGCTAGTAAGGAGAAGAAATGGAGACAAGCCATGGACGAGGAGATTCGAGCCATTAAAAGGAATGACACATGGGAACTTGCTTCTCTACCTGCGGGTCAAAAATCAATTGGTGTGAAGTGGATACTCAAGGAGAAAACAAATGCCAAAGGTGTCGTAGAAAAATATAAAGCGAGACTTGTCGCCAAGGGGTATGCGCAACGACATGGAGTGGACTATGAGGAGGTATTTGCTCCGGTTGCTCGTTTAGAAACAATCAGATTCTTTATTTCTTTTGCGGCACAAAGAAACAGGAAAATTTTTCAATTCGACTTGAAGTCGGCGTTTCTTAACGGTTTCCTTGAGGAAGATGTATTTGTAGAGCAACCAAAAGGTTATGTGGTGAAAGGACAAGAAGAAAAGGTTTTGAAGTTGAAAAGGGCTTTGTACGGTCTCAAGCAAGTGCCTCAATCATGGTATAGTCGGATTGATGCCTATTTTAGGGAGAAAAGTTTTGCGAGATGTTCTCATGAGTATGCACTTTATGTGAATATGGATAAACATGGAGATTGTTTGTTCGTATGCCTCTACGTGGACGATCTAATTTTTACAGGAAATAATCCGAGTCTCTTTGAAGATTTCAAGAATGATATGGCCCGAGAATTCGAGATGATGAATATTTACCTTGGATTAGAAGTGCATCAATCGGATGATGGAATTTTTGTTTGTCAACAAGCATATGTGAAGGAGGTTCTTGACAGATTCAATATATCGAATAGCAAACCAATGTCTACCCCAATGGAGGTCGGAGCTAAATTGTGCAAAATTGACGAGGGAGATAAGGTGGTTCCGACACTGTTCAAAAGTCTTGTGGGATGTCTAAGGTACTTGACATGTACTCGGCCGGATATTCTTTTTAGTGTGGGGATTGTTAGTCGATTCATGGATATGCCCATGACGACATGAAGGCGGCGAAGAGGATTTTGAGGTACTTGAAAGGTACAAACGATTTTAGACTGTTTTATTCGTCGTCCAATGAATTTCAACTTGTTGGATATTGCGACAGTGATTTTGCCGGAGACTTAGATGATCGGAAAAGTACAACTGGATTTGTGTTTTTTATGGGGTCTAATGCAATTTCGTGGAGTTCGAAGAAACAGGCGATCGTCGCCTCTATCTTCCTGCGAGGCTGAATATGTCGCGATTACGACATGCGCTTGTCACGCAATTTGGCTAAGGAGAATGTTGAAGGAGATTGGCTTGGTAGAGAATGAAGCAACCACGATCTTTGTCGATAACAAATCTGCTCAAGAATTGGCGAGGAATCCTGTTTTTCATGATCGAAGTAAACACATCGATACACGCTATCATTTCATCCGAGAGAGTGTTATGAAAAAGGAGATCAAGCTTGAATATGTAAAATCTGCCGATCAAGTTGCGGATATTTTTACGAAGCCTCTTGGAGTGGATATTTTCAGCAAGATGAGGAGCATGCTTGGAGTCATGAAGAAAATTAATTTTAAGGGGGAGTATTGAAAATAAAATTAATGTTGGGATTTTAATATCGAATTTAATATGTTTTTAATGGGGTATATTAGATGATTTTTATGGTGGGGTTTGATAACATAGATTTGTTTTAATTTAGGCAAATGAATAGTCTGATGATTTGCCCTTTAAATTCTCTTGTAAGGTTGTTTTTTCAATACAGAGCCTTGCAGAGTCTTCCCCCAAAATTGTCAGATTATTTTCTCAGATAGCCTAACCCTTCTCCCGACAAGTCTATCGATTTTTCGGAAAATTACAGCGAGCGCCCGCCAACGTTTCCAACGACCCACGCCCACAAGAAACACTCTCTCTCCCGGGGACCCCAATCACCAACAGTACAACAATGAATCTCGGTCGTCGTAAGGACAGAGATAAGAAGTCTGCCGCTTCTTCCAGTTCAGGAGTTGGTTAGGGTTGTGACCTGGTAGTTGGTAGTGAGGATAGATGCTATGAAGGCGTCAGATGGACTCATGCTCGGGAGGAAATATATAAGCTTCAAATCGAGCTCGATAGAATTGTTGATGTGAATTCTTTTGGAACGGGAAACAATTTTCTAGTGATGAGCATGCTTGATAAGCTGAAAATGCGTGGACTAGTTGAATTTGCATTGGAAGAGCGTAGAATTTACTACGACAAGGTTAAGAAGTTCTACTGTTACTTGGAGGAAATTCCTGCAGTTCACTTCGTACGTATGTTAATGGAAGGGTGTTCTCCTTTAACGGACGTTTTGTGGAGACTGCTTTAAGGATAGGCGGCAAAGGGAAGATAGTAAGGGCTAATTATAATAGGATGAGGGCATTAAAGTATTGCGTATTAATAGATTGAAGGCCTCTGAATTGGATGTAAATATGCGCATACTGCATACAATCATCACCTTCAATATTCTCCAGGTTGGTGGGCATCGCGTCACGATAACTGAAGATAATTTGCAGTTGTATTATTTACACCGAGGCATACGTCCTTCTATTGGTGAGTGGATCGTCCGAAACATGATGAACTCTCAAAAAGGAACAAGCATAAAAATCTTCCTTATGGAATGCTTCTTACGAAGTTGTTTAATTTTCATGCAATATCCTTAGAAAGTAGAGATTGGGTTCCTCCTCCTCCGGCCTCAATTAGTAGCGGCTCTACTTCCTTGATGGGAATTCATCGTGATCCCAACAATGATGATAGATGGGTGTCCAAGGGTAGAGGCGGAAGATGGTTGTCTAGGGTTGTTATGCCTGCTGCTGATGTAAAGGACCAAGAAATGCAAGATGCTTCAGATGAGGCGATGACTGTGTCTGAGTCGATGGATGCACTTTCTAATCAACTACATTCTTGTGAATTTTCCAGTTTAAGAGAGGACAATGACATGAGGCAGAGTGAAACGTTCACGACATTCGGAATGTTGAAATCCTCTACACAAGAAGAATTGATATCTCCGAGAAGTGAGCTCTCTGGATTGAGAGCTGATATCGATGATGTGCGTAGAGTGCAGAATCGCACTACTGACTTGTTATTTAATATTTTGGATTTGTTTCGGAAAGCGTAAGTTGTGCTGTTGTAATGACTTGTATTGCAGCTTTGGATTAAAATGTAAATTTCTTTCCTTTGTCCCTCGGGTTGCTCTAGCCCGGGTTATTATCCCCTTTGGGCTTTGTACTGTTTAGTTAGGTTTAAGTTGACATGTGAGCTGATTCCGAGATGTTGTTTTTAAAATGTCGGTTGCATAAGAAACAAAATAGGAATTTCAAATGCAAATGTTCCAATTAGCAGATGTCAAGGGCCGTTGACATTACATTCACCCAATGTACTTCCGACGCCACAATTTTGTAAGATACTCCTTATTCTCGGCCGCTATCATCCTTCTTTTAGGCTTCTACGGAGTATAATTATCTCTGAGCATTTCACGAGTAGATCTGGGCTTTTGCGGTTGCCGAGTACCTCTAGGTGCATGCGGTTGTCGAGTACCTCTGGGTGCCAGCGGTCAACGAGTACCTCTGGGAGCCGATCTCCCGGCATCGGACGAAGCCGAAACATTTGGTACATTTCCAACGAACTCTCCTATGTCTCGTCGAAATCCCTTTAAATTATCTACAACTAGCCGACCGTTGATTAACTCAGTGGTAACAAAAACCACTGTCCCAACATCCTCAACCAGACCGGGGATTAAACCTGAGGCGTGGAATACTTCCATCATACCTAAAGGGTGGATGCATGATGCTATGGGCTGTGGTTGCGGTTCTTCTACCTCATCGTCATCAATTAAAGTCATACCATCTTCATCAGTAAGTTCCTCCATACCAGTGGAAGTAATGGTGTTGAAGAATTTAGATGAAAAAGGAAGAATTTTGTCTTTTGCCTACTGTGGCGACCCTAACACTGTGTCATGTAAGAAGGAAGGAAGAATAAGGAAGCCCATTTACGGCCCATTTCTAGAGTTTTGTACGGATTTACGGTTCATCGGTAAAAAACGTTAGAGTCGAAGGGGACTGGATTTGAAAACTCCCCAACCCTGGAGGTGTTGGGTTTCCGCCCATGATTCCAGATCACCGGCATGGCCCAAAGAATACATAACCTCCAAAACTTCCTTGGTACAAGAAATGGAAATCACAAACCCATGGTAGAACAAATCTTTGAGAAATTGAAGCTGACATCTAATCAGATAAAGTGGGAGTTGGTCAAGAAGCTGGAGACAAGTGATCAACATGATCCAACCCAACTGCAACGAGATGCTTCTATTTACTTTGCTTTTCTTGACCATCTATCTGATGACACCCAATGCTTCAAAGATTGTGTTAAATGTGCTGTTAGAAAGATATGCTAGAGTAGTGTGCATTGATTTAGAAAGAAAGAGTTCTAATATTTCAAAAGTTCTAATACATCCTTACCAAAGAAAACAGAGAATTCAGAAACACTACTAAATATCAAAAGTTCTTAATTGATTTACCAAAAAAAAGCTCTTCATTGGATCAGTCACCCATGCTGCAGAATCACTGTTGTTGTACTAGTCCTCATGTCATCCCATTAACGCTCTCAGGACTCCGCCACACTCTCACACTCAGAGCCCTCGCCACCACTGTCATAGATTATTTCCACCGCAGCAGGAGGTGGAGATTGGACTGCAGAAGTTTCACCGTCCAACTTTTGCTTTTTTTGCTAGAGGCTCACCTTGAAGATCCTGTACAGATTCTTCTCCATAGTCGTCTTTATCTAGATTCACTGGAACAAGATCATCAGTCCAGGCATTTGCCAGGAAGTACCACCACTTCCAGGGCAGGACAGGGCCCTCCATCTTCTGCGTATACAACACACCCTACTTATCTCCCAGTTCACTCTTACTGGCACCTCCACCTCCTCCAGAAGACTGGGGATGCAACCTTCTTTCCTGCAGGTCCTCAGCCACCCATCCCAACTTAGCTATCAAAGCGACGGGTTGAGAAGAAACCGTCTTATTAATAGATAGGGGTAGGGATAGGTAGAGGAAAAGTCGCGACCCTAAGTGTAAATAAAATAAAATCTCAATTTCGCCCCTAAGTGTCCCAGAAGAGAATCCGGACCAATACTTATGTTGGTGTTGAATCCGACAGACACAGAATTGCCTTTTATCATTTGAATCCGGCAAACCGGTAAATACCTGAACACCGGGATAAATTCATCTGTGAACTGACGTTCTGCAGGCCATGATGACTATAGTTGAAGTTATTTGGCCGCCTTAATGCCGTAAAATCCATCTCTCTCAATCTGGCATGCCAATTAATACCGGAATGCCGGGGAAAATTGCTGTGCTGAGGGGACTTAATGTCAGCAGCAGGCTTTTGTCACGGTAAATATTTTTGGACAGAAAAGAAGATTTCGTCCTTGAGGATTCACTCGGTTTCAAAGTTAAGAAGCCACATCCTCCCATTCAAGAACACAAACCTTCCCTTCTCATTCAAGTTTCCTTGCAAAGGTTTCTATCAACCTCTTTACTTTTGTTTCTATCATGGAACAACAAAATGGCAAGCGTGTGACGTGGTATGGCAATGGGGAAGCTGCGCATCGTGTCAACCGATATGACAATGGTGAAGCTGCATATCATGTCAACCGCCAAGAAAATCCCTCGGTGATGCAGGAGAATTGGTTTAATCTTGTGGTCTTCGAACATCCTTTCCCATATCCTAATGCGGTGATAGTATTGGTTTCAGTATATCGCGGCCCCAACACTACTCAACATTCGTTTACGGTTGAGTACCTGGTGAGAATCTCACATCACATAGTGGAAGGATCTGTCAATGTTTACAGCCAATTTCGTGCATTACTTCTAGACCAACTAGTCCCAATCCATATGGTAGATGGGGACAACTGCATGAGATATATTGAGAGTGCGCTGTGTACCCTCTACGTTCATCTATTGACACCGTTTAGAAATAATAGTCGTTGTTTCGTTACCCTTCCTCACAGTGAGATGAGCCTACACTGTCTTGCAGCATCTGCTGCTAGAAAATGTTATCATCTCAGAGAGAAAAACTTTAAAAACCAGCAACATAATTAGTGTACTCCTTATCTGTGCAACACATTTTACATCTTTTTTAACTTTCAACCATTTGCAGGATTTTCCACGCACCAACAGAGATGATTGGATTTATTAACTTGAAGATTGACTTCTAGGCACTATATTTTGTTTGAGATGCAATGTGTCTTCTTAACATATATGGCAATTTATGTTTTATGAAGAAGTTCATGTTTTGCTAAACTTCAGAAATGAAATTACACTAACATTGCAAATAGATGATGTTGATCACGGAGACGCATAGTCACAAAGATAGGCGAGGCATCACATAAGACCACATAGATAGGAGAAGCAATCACAGAGTCACACATAAGAGTTAAAAAATGTAATATTTGAAGACAAACATAAGTCACCTATTTCTCAATTCACGTAAAAACTCTTCCAAGTAATTATTAATACGATGCTGCTAACTCTGAATTCCTTGAACTTCTTCCCTTAAGCCAGAAATGTCAGATCGGACCGAAGATATCTCCAGTTGGCTACTACACGGAAAGACTCCAACTCCAAGTTCATTTGTCTATGCCACGATGAATTGTTGTTCCTTAAGTAGCCAAACTGCATAGAAAGATCTTCCATTGGAACAGACATGGTATACACTTCATCCGAAATAGGTTCACGAAGATGCACTTCATCATACTCATCTCCACCAAGTGTCTGAAGTTGTTGCTTTCCCATATATTTCCAATGGCAGTCACTTGAGCCACTATCAAGTACAATTCCCATCAGTCTAAGAGAATTAGCATTAATAGCGCCAACAATAACATGATCCCACTCATGACCTTCTAGCGGCATGTCAAAGTAACAAAACTGTCTCGTAAGAATCATACCGTAAGGCAAATTTCGCTGCTTGTGAGAAATTGAATTTACCATATATCGCACCATCCAATTACCAATACCGGGACAAATACCTTCGTGTAAGTAGTACAACATCTCCAGATGATCCTCCGTTATGGCATCACGATGCCCACTGCTAGGGAGAATGTTGAATGTCATTATATAATGCATGATGTGCATGTCAACATCCAGATACGATGACTTCATTGTATTACGAGTCAATCCAAGGACTCTTCTGGCACGTTTCTTGTCAAATGAGCCATCAATACCTTCGTCTCCAATCCCTAATGCAGTTTCCAAAGACGTGGCACCAAAATCGATTACACGACCATTCACGATGGTGCGATAATCGCCGTTCCCATATTCATCCAAGTACGTGTAAAATTGACGAACTTCTTCGGAATAGAACATCCATTCATTCTTCGCAAATTGTACCAACCCAGATAGATTCAAGCTATTTAACATCCACTACACAAACAAATTTTGGTCCTCCGAAAAAAGATGTAAATCCACTAAACGACCAGGTTCCAAACCTCGTTGTAACATATTCAACTTCCTTTCCTCCCACTCCTCCCCATCAAACCACATGTTTTCATGTTCTACTAACTCACATGAAGGAATATCAGAATTTGACCCAATCTCTTTACGTTGGACTTGCCCTATGGACTCCATCAAGTTCAGACTCCCTTAGGGTTTAGGGAGTAGATATAAGGCGATGCAACGGATGATGTCAACTTGTTGGGACACTGATGAGGACTGCACCTGCTGGTGCAGGTCCATCATTGTTGTAAAATAAATTTGTCATAGGAATGTAGGCAAGTAAGACAGTTCTATTAAAAGAAGTTGCGATGTAGACTTACTAGAACAAATGATGGTTGCTGAATGGGAAGTTGGCACAAACATCCGCAGCCTGATTAACTGATGAAGGGAGTGGATTCAGGACAACAACAATGCCCGACTTCTGCTTGCCAAATAGTTCTACTACAGACAGGACAAAGGCATCGTCATTGGGGTATTCCCCGTGCTGCAAGCTCCATACAAGGATGGAGAACTCTTTGTGCATGTCCATGTCTTCGGTACCCTTTGCCATGACCAAATCCACGTTCCCGTCTCCCTTAACATCACTTCCCACTTTAGTTCTGAGTACATACCGATCTTGATACTCATCTGGAAGATCTTGTTGGCAGATTTTGCTGTTACGAGTCGAAGGCATGGCATATCAACGGGCACAACTATTTTGTTTAGACCTGAATGCAGTAGAGTGAGCATGGGCATGTTCAAAGATCGTAGAGTATACTACGATCGTGTCACGGTTGATTTCATCTATCGGAATGTTATGTACCAGTGATGCAATCATCTCATGTCATAGCTGGCATACCCCCAACATTCCGAAATGGGCATCCTGGTGTCATAGTTCATGACGTACGTGGAGAGTCCCGCATGGTCCGACATGCTTGCCATAACTCCACGGTCAGACGAATGGCATTCTCAATTGGTTCAGAATGGAAAAAATGTAATTGGACATTGTAGCCAGGCAAGGGTTGGACTCAAAGGATGTTGTTGGTCGCAGATGGTTCCATGTCTAGATGGGGTAGAATGAGAGGATAGATGGTGTTATGGATAGAAGGGAAAAGCTTGATCACATGGCGTGAAATGAGGAAGGCTTACTGCTTTTCTTGACGAGGTTTTTTGGTGAATGGAGCTTTTGTCTGGACTATGTAACACTTAGCGCGGGGATAGTGATTAACCGGCCAGATATTGAAATCCATAGCCAGATCCTGCTTTGTACAAGATGAATCTTGCCCAACGTCAAAAAAAGTTGATGTTTCCAGGCTGCCTTATTTTGTGCTGTGGTTCATCCACAATGAAGCGTGAGGCAAATTTCTGGGAACTCACATACCTGTGTCTACTATAATTTCTCGGTGTCCTAGCCTTTTTACGCTGTAAAAGAATATTCTCGACCACTTGATAGCAAAAGTATTGGTTGTGGCAACGGAAATCGGCAATCTGGTAAGAAGTAATCCTGTTCTATCTGGATTACCGAATTGGACCTTATTGAGGTAATCTTGTTATATCCGGATTGCCTGTCAAGACGCCTCTACCGGTGATCCGGAGTGGGAGAGGCAATCTGCCCCACCATGTGTTTTATCCGGATTGCATGTGTCCACAGAAGTTTATTTCTTGGGATGGCCACAAACATGTGAGTGGAAGGTTTCATTGTGCTGTAAGTGGGTGGGCCCGAGAAGGACTAAGTCAGCCCGAGAGAGCGCAGGCAAGCCAGAGCGAGGCAGACTTTGCGGGGTGGGGAGGCTGAAATAGGGATGGAAGGCTCCTCATGGGGTGATCCACTCTTGGTCCCGAACGACAGTAGCGACGATAGTGGAAATGAGTCCCGTCCAATATCCTTCTGTGAATGCCTGGATATGCTCACTGCAGCCTTGATGCAGCCGGACCCGATCTCCAAGCCAAGCATGGTTGATCTGAAACTTGTGCGACGCATCATCGCCAAGATTGTTGTTGTTGAGGGGAGCTCTCCATCTGAACGCCTAAGAGAGAGTCTCGAGCTGAGACCAATGATTGAGAGCGTCCTAGGGCTGGCGGACTTCGTGGGGCATCTCCACGTGTCGCTCTATCTGGCGGCACAGATCGACATCTCGGGGCAGAACTCAGGGATCAAAAGGATAACGGAACAAAAGACGGCAGAGGAGGACGATCACATGTACTTGTAGGAGGATTCTGAGTGGGAGGACACTGAAGTCCCCCCAAGCCCGAGGGATGGCCTAAGCTGGAGTGACTATTGAGCGGTTATTGAGCAGAGGGCTGACATGTTTTGAACTACTTAATGTCTATTTTGTTTAGAGGTCCCCGGGTGTCATTTTGGAGCTGTATGTGGTAGCTACGTATAAAATTAGGTTTTAGGGTTTAGGGGCAGAACCGTTTATTTTCTTTATTAATGCACTTATTTAATGATAAAAAAAAGTGTGGCGAGTGGCAATCCTGTTATATCCGGAATGCCCGTGGTGCGGGGACGGCAAGGAATAGATGATTCCCAAACCAAAAGTAAGGGAAACGCCACAGAATGACAGGGAATGGGTGACGTTTGGTATGGACGGAAGGTAGTGTATAATGGGTGCGGCTGGAAATGGGATAAATAGGTTGAGATTCAACCTCCACTCGGATGAACTCGTTTGGCCGTGGATACAGATACACCACCACGAACAAGACGAGGGCGAGGCACAACACGGAGGATACAGATACACCACCACCGGTTGATACACTCTACTCAATCCGCACTTGGAAATCCACCAAATGAAGAACGAGGTTTTGAAGGAGAATCCACTCACTTCGGATAAGAGACACTAAGTCTGATAAGGGTTTATAATTTGATTCAAGCTAATGTCCAAATGAATACAAGGTGCCCATTATATAGGGAACACCTGAAGAAGAACTTAAATGCACGAAATGAACCTAGGCTAGATGTATGCAAGGCAAGATTCATGGACGAGCCATAAATGGCTTATTAGAAATGCAACAAAGTAAATGCAAAGCATAAATAATAAATGCATGAATGAGGAATGCGAATTGATTCAGCTTCTTCGAGGCTCTTCATCTTCGAGACTCTTGGCTTGGCCGACTCTTCATTGCTCAGTCGCTGATGATGTCAAGTCGCACCTCCTTGAGTCGCACGTACTGAATCGCAATCGTAGCTTAGTCGCAAGCGAGTAAAGTGACGCCTCTCTTGCTGCGCGTCGACGGGGATAAGTTGTCGTCCGTCTTTGTATCAGCCCGTTAAGAAGCCTACGCCGGTGATTCGGAGTGGGAGAGGCAATCAGCCCCTCCACGGGGGCCGGTTTGTGGCTAAGTGTGGACAGACAATCCTGTTTTATCCGGATGACCAGTCAAAAGGCTTCTGCCGGAGATTCGGAGTGGGTGAGGCAATCCGCTACCGAGACTGTTACATTAAATGTAATAATCTTCTGGTTGGTGAAACGTTTACATACTTCGATTAATTCTTCTTTTAATAGCATCAGCCATGACACACACATCTCATTTGGCTTCAATGGAAAATTTCTGCGATAGGCAAGCGGAGTTGAAGGAGGTTGTAGATGGATTGATAGAGGAAGACTTCCTTACATTGTGTTTCAACGATCTAGAAGTTGCTGCTCGTTTCTTTTATTTTTATGCAGAAATAAAAGGTTTTAACCTGCGAAAGTAGGATCAGAGACGTCGACGTTCCGGTGAGGTTTTCATGCACAAATGGGTATATTCTCGTGAAGATGCAGAAGATGGACAACTCAAAAACGGTGGAGGTACATGTCGTGTGGGTTGTCGTGTTAGTTTCAAGATTAATAAAGTTGATCCGTCTTCATGAGAGGTAACCAGTATATTTTTTTATCATAACCACGACTGCATCCCAACAACGCAATCTTGTTTTATGAAGATGAATCCTTTCTTAACATAGGCCAATGTTCAAACTGTTACGAGCATGCTTTCGGCTGGAATAAGAAAATGTGATATTATCCGCTATTATGCTGAAATATATGGCGGGAACTCGCAAGTTGGATATACCGCGGGTGATTTGTACAATCACTTCAATGCATAACGGAGGGCACAAACTAGTCCGTCGGACTTCGACGCAATATTTTCATATCTGTCGGCAAAGAATTTGGAAGATTGTGGAGTGACATTGACAATTTACATTGAGGATGGCATGGTAAGTCGATCTTATTGAGCTGAGAGCAGAAGTAGATTGAATTATATGTGTTTCGGAGATGTAGTGGCGCTAGACTCGACCTTCAAAAGAAATACATATGATATGATGATTATTTCAATTATTGTTGTTAATCATCATCATCAAACTGTGGTACTTGGAGCTGGACTTCTCAAGTCAGAGACTACACGTGATTATTGTTGGTCATTGGAGAATAACACGGTGGCAATATGTGGTAAGAAGCCAGTCGATGTTGTTACGGATTCAGACAAGGCGATTCGCTCGGTAGTGAGGACATGTTGGCCGGATGTAAGACATGGATTGTGCATGTGGCATTTACAGAGGAACATGGGTAAACATGTAAGGAGGAAGCATGTATTTCATAAATTGAATTCATTCATGCATAAGGACGACAACATTGAAAAGATGGAAGAAGAGTGGAGTAAATTCATAGAAACTGAGCAGTTACCGAAAAATCGGTGGTAACAGAGCTTTGGGGCAAGCTGAGGAGCACGCAAAGATGTGAGGGAATGCACAGGATTATGAACGATTATGTTAAGTCATGTGTTTCTTCAACGCTGCGATAAAGCTGTCAGCGACTTGCGTCATAAGGAACTTCAAGCATATTACGAAAATGGCCAACGAAAACCAACGATAACCACGGTACTTACGAAGTTTGAGGAATATGCATCATCGATATATACATTGAAATCTTTCCAACATGTTACAACAGATACGAAATGAGGATTTATACTTCGTAAGCGTCTGTCGTGACGAAATGACTGAGCGTACTTCCGATGTTGTGGAATACGCCAATCCTGGAAAGGTGACAAAAGTATTCACAGTGGTTGGGTCCGGTGAGCTAACTTGTGAATGTCTTCATTACGAGACCCAAGGATTTCCATGTGCTCGTTCATTGCATGTTGCTAAAGTGGAAGGGTATCGTCAGATTCCAGAGTCGATGATTTTGAAGAGATGGACGAAGAAAACAAAATCTTCCCATCATTTTTGCGAGGATGAATACAATACATATAGGAAATCAATTGAGATGCTCGACAAAGTGCACTAATTACAGCTTATACTAGGCATTTGAAAAGGCGTCAGGGATAATTGTTGATTTAACTCTTGAAATGCAGTCAATTTGGATAGCTAAAAACGTCACAGACGGAGAAGATGCGAGGGTACTTAAGAAGAGAAGCCGAAAATCAATACTGGCACAAGTACCTTACGAACAATTTGCATTCGATATGGATGTCGTCGGATCTGAGAATGAATATGATAGTGGTACATTTGAAGATGATGAATCGAGCATACATGCAGGCGATGAAGGCACATGATCATAGTATGGTCGAATCCAAAGATATCGCAGTCAGGCAATATAAGCAATCCTTACTTTTTTCTTCGAAGGGGATATAACATTTTCACGTTGATTTTTGTAAAACTCTAAAGCTATTTTCTATGTGTTTTTCCTTACTTTGCCCGTATTAGCTTCAGATTGAAGGACTTCAACGGCATACCTTGTCCTATCGAATACCGATACCTCCTGCAAATAAATTGAATATTACCGTATGACCGTTAATGACCATGTATGTCCATAGCATACAAGTTAATTGGGAATAACAACGTACTGGGGTCATCTTACCACAACCCCAACTTCGAACACTCTCATTCGTAACCAGCTCAAGACAAAAAATCCACAATCATCCCTCCAACGGAAAACATAAAGGGTACTTGAGTTATATGGACATGTAAATGAAAGGGGAAAGAGCTAGAAATTTTACCCGTTCTTCTATTGATGTGTTGCTTCCGAATAAACCAGTGGCCAATCGTCCATGGCAGGCCTCATACTCCCAAGATTTTCCTTCTTAAAAGAGGCTTCACGACAAATGTTCTCGAGAAGGAAAACGCAGCGGCTAATGATTGTTTCCCTTCCATGCCTATTATTATTGCCCTTACCCATGCTGTCAAGGATGTATACTTTCTGTTCGAGAATGTTTATGACGTATAAGATCCAATGCGATCCGCTAACATTCACAGGGACGAATACCTTTAAGTGAACAATAGATGAGTAATTACATAATCCATACCATCAAGTTGAAAACAAACCACTGCCTAATCGCAAACCTGTTGGCAACTTCTTAGTGGACCGATTTGTGCGTTGAACATTTTATACAGGTGAGACGAGCGAGCTTTGCTTATAACAGGTAGCATTTTCTCACTATAAGATGATTCGATAAAGTTCTGCCAAACTCCAACAAATATAAGAAGCTAATATCATCAAAGAAAAATAAAGGTACCAACAGTAGATAAGTGCAATGAGCATAAATCAAATACCGCCAGCCAAGTAGTTAGGTACCAACTACTACGGGATTTATCAACACATGTCAATGTATGTTGAAGCATAAAAATGTAGAAGTCGATCACCTGCAATAAAGTAGAATAGTTGGCGACGGATTGTACATAAATGTAGAAGTTGATCACCTGCAATAATTAATTAATGCATACCGACTACCTAAATACCCCAGAAGATACATACCTTGGAACATAACCATTTGCCTAGCCGTAAGGTTCGTAAATGTTGTCGTCACAGTGACATCGTCTTGCACGTGCAAAGAATCTCACTGTCCAGGAGCAAAGTATTACATTCAACCACAGCGACATAACAAAAACGAGGACAATCACTATATGAGGACATAACTAAATGAAAATCACTAAACGAGAAATCTATTAAACTTATGTGCCAACTACATCATCTGTCCAAGTATAATGGAGAAGCACTTTATCATCGTGGCTGAACATATCATGCGGCAGATCCGGAAAACCAATGGAGAATAACCTTTGAATTTTCTGTGAAAATACAAAAACAAGAATATCAACTTTACATCCACGTGCGTCCCAACTTTGATACATTTAACATACTTACCGGGGGAAAGTATGACATTCTTTCTGGAGCCATAGAGGTAAGTCTCTTACTCCGACGACCATGTAGGGAATCAAAAACCCAAGGAGATCTTAGGACTGTACTAGACTTCCTCTCATACGTACACCTAGTTTGCACGTCGGGACGATCATTGTTATTGGATGACATGCTCTCCTGTGAAACATATAACAATCAAATAACAAGTAAAGACACAGAAAAGGAATTTTCATATACCATAACAACAGCAACCACATCGATCGATGCCTCGTCCACTTGGCCTTTGATTTGTTCATTCAGAGCTGCATGTTCTTCTTTGAAGAAATCCTTATCCAGTAATGGGAACTCAATGTCTTTCACTCGTTCATCACATATTCCACCCTTATCAAGAGAAACAATGGGGTATGTCCATCACCTCCATCCCTGTTGTTTATTCCTTCTACTATATCCACCTTCTATGCAATGGCGGTCTCAGGGGAAGGGTTAAGGGATGTTTGAAAGGTGGCCTTGTCCGGACTATTAGCGCCGCGCTCTTCCTCTGATACAAAGACGGACAACAACTTATCCCCGTCGACGCGCAGCAAGAGAGGCGTCACTTTACTCGCCTGCGACTGAGCTACGATTGCACTTCAGCACGTGCGACTTGCGATTCGACGAGTGCGACTCAAGGAGGTACGACTTGACATCATCAGCGACTGAGCTACGATTGCGCTTCAGCACGTGCGACTTGCGATTCGACGAGTGCGACTCAAGGAGGTGCGACTTGACATCATCAGCGACTGAGCAACGAAGAGTCGGCCAAGCCAAGAGTCTCGAAGATGAAGAGCCTCGAAGAAGCTGAATCAATTCTCATTCCTCATTCATGCATTTGTCATTCATGCTTTGCATTTACTTTGTTGCATTTCCAATAAGCCATTTATGGCTCGTCCATGAATCTTGCCTTGCATGCATCTAGCCTAGGTTCATTTCGTGCATTTAAGTTCTTCTTCAGGTGTTCCCTATATAATGGGCACCTTGTACTCATTTGCATAGCAGCTTTTGGAATCAAATTATAAACCCTTATCAGACTTAGTGTCTTTTATCCGAAGTGAGTGGATTCTCCTTCAAACCTCGTTCTTCATTTGGTGGATTTCCAAGTGCTGATTGAGTAGAGTGTATCAACCGGTGGTGGTGTATCTGTATCCTCCGTGTTGTGCCTCGCCCTCGTCTTGTTCGTGGTGGTGTATCTGTATCCACGGCCAAACGAGTCTACCCGAGTCTTCTTTCACGGTGGTGCATCTGTATCCGTGGAGGTTGATCTCAACCCTTCCTTTTCATCATTCAGCCGCCTACCCCACACACCTTCCGTCCATACCGAGCGTCACTCCATTCCGCACCCTTTTCAGTGACGTCCCAATTCGTTTTCGGCTTATGAATCATCTATTCCTTGCCGTCCCCGTATCATCTTGGTATCAGAGCGCGAGGTTGTCAATGGCCGGAAGATTTCAACGCGGTATGACTCTAGACGAAGCACAAGTTGCTCGGCTTGAGGAGCAGATAGCCAATCTTCAACAGCAACTACAGTCGTTACGGACACACCATGCATCGACTTCCCGCAGTCGAATAGAGAGCGATGATGAGGAGAACCCATGGTGTGAGGAGTCTCAAGGAGGTTCTTCACCGGAGTATCGTAGGCAGGAGAGAAGAGCCCCGACGATAAGCGTTCAGATTCCGGAGTTCGAAGGAAACTTGGACCCCAACGAGTTCATCGATTGTATGCACACCGTGGAGCGCATCTTTGATTACGAGGAAGTGCCCGAGGATCGAAAGGTGAAACTGGCTACCTTGAAATTAAAGAAGTACGCGAGTTTGTGGTAGGAGAACACCAACCAGCAGCGCCGTAGGGAAGGGCGTGATAAAGTTCGTACGTGGTAAAAAATGAAGAGGTCCATGACGAAGAGATTTCTACCGGAGCATCATCAACGAGATCTCTACCTCAAATTGCAGTCGCTACAACAAGTCTCAAGTGTATCGGAGTTTACATGGTAGTTCGAGAGACTGTTGCTGCAATGTGATGTCCAAGAAGCCCCAGAGCAAACCATTGTCAGGTATCTTCGAGGACTTAAGCCCCAAATCGCAGATGCCGTTGACCTACAACAATATTGGAGTTTCAACGATGTGCGAGCATTGGCGCACAAGGTGGAGCAGCAGCAAGCGAGGAGAGCGACTACCCGCCCATTTGTGAAGGCCGCGCCTTTCAATAAGGGGAGTAGCTCCCAGGCGAAGCCGCCGTTAACAACAACATTGCAGAGAGCCCCACCGTCGACTACAAGACCTGAAGTCAAATCGCACGAACGAAACATCATTCGACGATGTTTCAAGTGCCAAGGAGTTGGGCACATGGCTTCTGAGTGTCCTACGAGAAGGAACGTTATCATCAGAGAGTTATCTGATGAAGAAGAAGAGTTCGAGGAAAACATCGACCCTGTTTGGGATGCCGATGAGACAGAGGAGTATCCGGACGAAGGAGAACTGTTGGTCGTCCGAAAGGCTTTAAGTGTGACACCGGCGAAAGAGGAAAGTCAAAGGGAGAGCATCTTCCATACTAGGTGCACAGTCGCAGGAAAGGTATGTTTGGTGATTGTGGATAGTGGTAGCTGCACCAACGCCGTGTCAAGAACGATGGTTGAAAAGCTGAAGTTGCCCATCGAAGCGCACCCACATCCCTACCGTCTACAATGGCTCAACAAGGAGAGTGACGTTCGAGTCACCCAGCGAGCGCGAGTTCCATTTTCCATTGGGAAGAGCTACCATGATGAAGTCGCTTGCGACGTCATTCCCATGGATGCATGCCACCTACTATTGGGGAGACCGTGGCAGTTTGATCGACGCGCGCAACACGACGGGTATCGCAATACGTATTCCATCCACATCGGGGAGAAGAAGGTCACTTTGATGCCCCTCACTAGTCAGCCTACAATCGCGACCCAGGATCGACTTAGCGACCAGCCTCTCAAGGGAGTTCAACTAGTTCGAGCGATTCAAGAAGGTGAGAAGGCTTATTTTGTGGTTCTTGTCGAATCCGCCCAAGGTCAAGCGACGAGCCATCCTCAGGCCGCTTCCATTCTTGAGGAGTTCAAGGACGTATTTCCAGAGGAGCTACCAGTCGAATTACCACCGATGCGGAGCATCCAACATCAAATCGACTTGGTTCCAGGGGCGTCGCTACCAAATAGACCAGCCTATCGATGCAATCCAGAGGAGGCAAAAGAGTTGCAGAGGCAAGTCGACGAGCTTGTCAACAAGGGATCAGTTCGAGAGAGTTTGAGCCCATGTTCGGTTCCAGCCATATTGGTGCCGAAGAAGGATAGCACATGGAGAATGTGCATGGACAGTCGAGCGATCAACAAAATCACAGTGAAGTATCGCTTTCCTATCCCTCGACTGGATGATATGTTGGATGAGTTGCATGGAGCGCAGGTGTTTTCCAAAGTGGATTTGCGAAGTGGTTATCACCAGATCCGGATGAAAGAAGGCGACGAGTGGAAGACAGCCTTCAAGACTAACTACGGGTTGTACAAGTGGTTGGTGATGCCATTTGGATTGTCAAACGCGCCCAGCACGTTCATGCGACTAATGACCCATGTCTTGCGACCATTTATGGGGAAGTTTGTGGTCGTCTACTTCGACGATATTCTTGTCTACAGCCGGAGCAATAAGGAGCATATCAATCATTTGCGAGCTGTGTTCAACACACTTCGGGAGGAAAAGCTATATGGAAATCTCAAGAAATGTGAGTTACCGAGTGTAATATTTCTTGGATTTGTCGTCTCAGCAGAAGGAATTAAGGTGGACGAGAGCAAGATTGAAGCGATCAAGGAGTGGCCGTCTACAAGGAGTTTCCACGACGTTCGCAGCTTCCATGGCTTGGCGTCGTTCTATCGGAGGTTCATTCAAGGATTTAGCTCAATCGCAGCCCCACTCACCGAATGTTTGAAGGGAGACAAATTCGAGTGGACACCAGTCGCACAAGCTAGTTTCGAGCGACTGAAGGAGTGTCTAAGCGCAGCCCCAGTTCTAGCTTTACCCGACTTTGCGAAGATGTTCGAAGTGGAATGTGATGCATCGAGAGTAGGAATTGGAGGAGTTTTGCTGCAGGAGGGAAGACCCATCGCTTATTTCAGCGAGAAGCTTAATGGCGCCAAATTGAACTACTCGACATATGACAAGGAGTTCTTAGCAATTGTTCGAGTACTCGAGACTTGGAGTCATTACTTGCTGCCCAGAGAGTTTGTGTTGCACACTGATCATGAAGCTCTCAAGTACATCAATGGTCAGCACAAGCTTAGTCGCCGACATGCGAAGTGGGTAGAGTTTCTACAAGCATTCAACTTTGTCTTGAAGCACAAACCAGGCGCGAAGAATGTAATCGCAGATGTTCTCTCGAGGAAAATTATTTTACTATCTGCGATGGAGACAAAGCTGATTGGGTTTGGGTATTTGAAGGAGTTGTACAAGGACGATGAAGATTTTGGAGCGATCTTCGTCCAATGCGCCCAGCAAGCCATCGATCGATTCCACCAGGTGAATGGATTCTTATTTCGCGACTCTAAGCTATGTATTCCAAGGAGTTCGACGCGAGAGCTACTTATACGAGAAGTCCATGGAGGAGGAATCGCTGGACATTTTGGAGTTGACAAGACGCTGGCAATGTTACAAGAGCATTTCTATTGGCCTCGAATGGAGAAGCAAGTGCGAGGACTAATCGCGAGATGTGCAACTTGCCAGCATGCGAAGAGCCGTGTCCAACCTCAGGGTCTCTACACTCCATTGCCCGTCCCAGAGCGACCATGGGAACATGTGAGTATGGATTTTGTACTAGGATTGCCAAGAACGCAACGAAGAAAGGATTCGATCATGGTAGTGGTCGACCGATTTTCGAAGATGGCACACTTCATCCCATGTCAGAAAACGGACGATGCGACCAACGTAGCAGATTTGTACTTTCGAGAAGTGCTAAGGTTGCATGGAGTACCCAAGTCGATCGTTTCAGATCGGGACACGAAGTTCCTAAGCTACTTTTGGAAGACACTGTGGCACAAGTTGGGAACGAAGCTTGTATTCAGCACAGCTTATCATCCGCAAACCGATGGACAAACGGAGGTTGTCAATCGCACTATGGCTGCAATCCTTCGAACCTTGGTCTCGAAGAACCAGAAGGATTGGGACATCAAGCTTGCCCATGCTGAATTCGCATACAATCGAGCCCCAAGCTCGACAACGAAGTCATCACCCTTCCAGGTAGTTTACGGACTCAATCCTTTAGTCCCTGTTGAACTAATGCCTGCGAGCGATATGAGATCAGTTAGCCGAGATGCTGAGGAGCGCGCTAAGGAGATACGATCGCTCCATGAGAAGATTCGAGCGCAGATCGAGAAGGCCAATCAACGTTACACGGAAAGAGCCAATCGCGGAAGAAGAGTGAAGATATTTCAGCCAGGAGACTTAGTTTGGATTCATTTGCGCAAGGACCGATTCCCAGGCAAGAGGAAGAACAAGCTAATGCCGCGCGCAGAAGGACCATTCAAGATCAACAAGCGCATCAACAACAACGCCTACAAAATTGATCTTCCAGGCGACTATGGAGTTTATGCCACATTCAACGTCCAGGATCTCATGCCATTTGTGGAGGATGACGACGACGAGAGTTTGAGGACAAACTCTTTTCAACAAGGGGAGGATGATACAAAGACGGATGACAACTTATCCCCGTCGACGCGCAGCAAGAGAGGCGTCACTTTACTCGCCTGCGACTGAGCTACGATTGCGCTTCAGCACGTGCGACTTGCGATTCGACGAGTGCGACTCAAGGAGGTGCGACTTGACATCATCAGCGACTGAGCTACGATTGCGCTTCAGCACGTGCGACTTGCGATTCGACGAGTGCTACTCAAGGAGGTGCGACTTGACATCATCAGCGACTGAGCAACGAAGAGTCGGCCAAGCCAAGAGTCTCGAAGATGAAGAGCCTCGAAGAAGCTGAATCAATTCGCATTCCTCATTCATGCATTTGTCATTCATGCTTTGCATTTACTTTGTTGCATTTCCAATAAGCCATTTATGGCTCGTCCATGAATCTTGCCTTGCATGCATCTAGCCTAGGTTCATTTCGTGCATTTAAGTTCTTCTTCAGGTGTTCCCTATATAATGGGCACCTTGTACTCATTTGCATAGCAGCTTTTGGAATCAAATTATAAACCCTTATCAGACTTAGTGTCTTTTATCCGAAGTGAGTGGATTCTCCTTCAAACCTCGTTCTTCATTTGGTGGATTTCCAAGTGCGGATTGAGTAGAGTGTATCAACCGGTGGCGGTGTATCTGTATCCTCCGTGTTGTGCCCCGCCCTCGTCTTGTTCGTGGTGGTGTATCTGTATCCACGGCCAAACGAGTCTACCCGAGTCTTCTTTCACGGTGGTGCATCTGTATCCGTGGAGGTTGATCTCAACCCTTCCTTTTCATCATTCAGCCGCCTACCCCACACACCTTCCGTCCATACCGAGCGTCACTCCATTCCGCACCCTTTCAGTGACGTCCCCATTCGTTTTCGGTTTAGGAATCATCTATTCCTTGCCGTCCCCGTATCATCCTCTGTGATAACTCTATGAAAGTAGAGTTATTTATATCAATTTCATACCTAGATTTTGTCAGATTTGTGAAATATTGCGTTTATTGCATAATATTTCTTGTTCTTTCACATTATTCACGAGAAGCTTGGATACTGCCGAATTTTGGGTTTATTTCAGGATAAAAACTGAAATAAAAAGATTTCGGCGTATCTACAAAGATTTTGTGCAGAGGAAAAGACTTGGACGTCGATGCATGACATGAAGGAGGACACGAAGAAAAAATATTTAATTTTTTGATTTTCTTAGAATCTCTAGGTTATTTTTAGGACTATAAAAAGATTTTATTCACCTCTGACTAAGGAAGAACGATTTGGAGGAGGAAAAGACAAGGAGTTAGACTATCGTTTTAGGATGCTTTTCTTTTCTTTGAATTGTGTTCCGAAAACGATGCTTAGCTAAATTTTCTTTGCTAGGATTACATTGAACCAAATTGTGTAGTTGAATTTCTGAAACTTTTAGAACAAATTCGTGCTTTGGATGTTTATTTATTTCGTTTGATCTTAACGCATGCGATTCGTCCGATCAACGAATTGTATTGATTTGTTATCCTAACTTAAACGTGGAAGAGGAATTTAGGAGAGGACAGGAACGAACTAGCCTTGGTTAATATCGTGAGAGCGAATTAACTAGTAATTAGTAACGGGAGATATACTTTTAGCCGACCATTAAAGGATTGATTCTTAATGCGTTTCTTGCCTTCGTAATTCACTATAGGGATATAGGTTTTATGGTGGTTTGGAATAGTCCTTTGTAAACTCGGGAGAGACACTTAGGGACATGAGAATCCGGTTAGTAAATAGAATTAGCATGAATTTGGGATAAGCAAGTGAAGGGATTTAACGAAATAAGGTGGGGATACGTGATCCTAGGCTTTCCCGAGTGATTGAATTCCGTTTTCTTTGCTTTTGATTTTTGCATTTCGTTTAGTTTTCAAAGTTCTAAACTTATTTCTTTTATTGGCCTGACTACATAAGAATTGCAATTGTGTATGCTAAAAGTTTCTTTTTGCTATTCTCGTGGGAACGAAAACTCTACTCAACTCTATATTACTTGTGGTGTGCGAATTTAGCGATCAAGTTTTTGACGACATTGCCGGGGATAGATTTTAGAATCTTATACTTGCGACGAAAGCAATTTGTGTTGTTTAATCGTTTAATTTTTCCTTCTTTCTTTCTTTTTCAGGTGTATGCGCAGGACGGGTAGCGAAGATTTGTTTGCGTTCGATCCTGAAATTGAGAGGACATTTCGAGCACTCAGAAGGAGTCAACAGAGCATGACGGCAGACAGAAATCAGAACAATGGCAATAACAACGAGATTCAAGAAGTTAATCCACCAGCTCCGAGAAGCACGATGCGAGACTTTGCTCAACCGACACCCCATGAGTCCACCAGATTTCTTCGTCCAGCAATTCAGGCTCAGAATTTTGAGATCAAGCCGTCCATACCTCACATGATTGAGAACTCAAGTTTTGGAGGTTTGACAAACGAAGACCCTCACTAGAACCTCACTCGCTTTGAGGACTTATGCGACACATTTAGATGCAATGGAGTGTCGGCCAAGGCAGTCCGTATGAGATTGTTTCCGTTTTCATTATGGGACAAGGCTAGATCTTGGCTTTATTCCTTGCCGGAAGATGTAGTTCAATCATGGGAGGATCTTTCAAAGCTATTCTTGGCCAAATATTTCCCACCGAGCCAAACCGTAAGGATCGGGAATGAGATCACAACCTTCCGTCAACATTCAACTGAGTCCATGTATGAAGCTTGGGAGCGTTTTAAAGAATTGCTACGTTTGTGTCCGCATCATGAGATCCCGAAGTGGATGCTCGTGCAAAGTTTCTACGATGGCTTGGCAGATCAGCTTCAATCCACAGTGGATTCCGCTGCAAGAGGAACTTTGACGAACAAGAAACCTGAGGAATCCTTAGAATTGTTTGAACAAATCACCAACAATGACAGCGGAAAACAACAACAAGAGGAGTCGCCGGGATGCATCAAATGGACATCGTGACATCCATAACGCCCAGCTGGATAAGCTCACCAGGGAAGTTGCTGCTCTCCGAACTATGAAACCGGTATCTAATAGCATGTATTATGATGTGCAGGTAGATGAGGACCACGAAGAAGCGCCGGAGATAAATTATGTAGGATGCAATCCATGGAACAACTCATATTCCAACACCTACAACCCCGGATGGAGAAATCACCCAAACTTCTCATGGAGGAATATCGCACCTCCACAAGAACCAAGTCAACCGTGGATGAGCCGCCCTCCTGGTTTTATGACCACAAAACAGCCACCTGCAGGTGAATATAGGTCTAATGTTGATGAATTACTTACTCGATTGCTTGCCAGTCAGGAGGAAACTCGAAAACAACAAAAGGAGGTTCAAAAGCGTCAAGAGATGATCTTGAAAGACCATGCCACGTCCATTAAACAATTGGAAGTGCAAATTGGGCAGATTGCAAGTTCAATTACCAGTAGGCCACACGGAACTCTACCGAGCAACACCGAGGTAAATTCGAAAAGAGAACATTACAGTGCAGTCACCCTTCGCAATGGTCGTGACTTCGAAGAAGCCTTCGAGAAGAAGGAGGTGGAGAACGAACAAGCCAGAGAGAAACATCGCAACCAGAAGACAAGCGAAGTAGGAGGCGAGACAAATGATAAGGAGCCAACCGATGTCACAACCACAAAGGTACATACCTCAACACCCCCATTTGTACCAAAAATTTCTTTTCCGCAAAGGCTTAAAAAATCTACTGACGAGCAACAATTCAGAAAGTTTCTAGATGTTTTTAAGCATTTGTAGATTAATATTCCCTTTGTGGAAGCTTTGGAGCAAATGCCCAAATATGCCAAATTCATGAAGGAGATCTTGTCAAGAAAGAGAAGAATCGGTGAACATGAGACTATTGCGCTTACTGAGGAGTGCGATGCTATTTTGTGAAAGAAGCTACCACCGAAATTAAAGGACCCAGGTAAGTTCACTATCCCCTGTCGCATTGGAACCCAATTTATATGTTATGCCCTCTGTGATTTAGGTGCAAGCATCAATTTGATGCCATTTTCCGTCTTTGAGAAGTTGAACATCGAGGAGGTAAAACCGACATCCTTAACTTTGCAACTAACTGATCGGTCTTACACTTATCCAAAGGGCGTAATTGAAAATGTGTTGGTAAAGATCGATAAGTTTATTTTCTCAGCTGACTTCGTCATTCTAGATTATGAAGACGATCGAGAAATTCCGATCATATTGGGAAGACCTTTCTTAGCCACAGGACAAACTTTGATTGACATACATAAAGGCGAGCTTACCATGCGTGTCCATGATCCGGAGATAACTTTTAACAAATGTAATGACATGAGTATGCCTAACGAGTCTGATGAATGCAGCTTTGTGGACGTGAATGATGAAATCTTGTATGGAGACTTGTTTGAAAAGTATGTGGCCGCATCAATCGAAGAGCGGCCACAAGAGGATGCACAGAAGGTGTTGCAGCAGAGAGTGATGAATCTGCATATTTGCGTCATATGCCACAGGTTGAACCATTGGAATGCCCCATCTCTGCAGTAAAACCATCAATAGAAGAGCCGCCGAAGTTAGAACTTAAACCTCTACCAGAGCACTTGAGGTATTCATTCTTAGGTTCATCTAGTACTCTTCCGGTTATTATTTCGGCTGCATTATCTAACAACCAAGAAGAGAGACTGTTGTAAGTGCTTTGAGAACACAAAACAGCTCTTGGATGGAGCATTGCAGACATTAAGGGAATTAGCCCTGCGATATGCATGCACAAATCAGGCTTGAAGACAAAACGAAAGCTTTGATCGAGAAACAGAGGAGGCTCAACCCGAATACGAAAGAGGTGGTAAGGAAGGAAATAATAAAGTGGTTGGATGCAGGAATCATATACCCCATCTCAGACAGTTCGTGGGTGAGCCCGATTCAGTGCGTTCCAAAGAAAGGTGGACATAACGAAAAGAACAAGCTCATCCCGATGTGGACAGTCACCGGTTGGAGAGTTTGCATGGATTATCACAAACTAAATGTAGCCACCGGCAAAGATCATTTTCCTTTACCTTTTATTGATCAGATGCTCGATCGTTTGGCTGGAAAGAGTTTTTATTGTTTTCTTGATGGATATTCAGGTTACAACCAAATTGCAATCGCACTGGAAGACCAGGAAAAGACAACCTTCACATGCCCTTATGGAACGTTCGCCTTCTGCCAATGCCTTTCAGTTTGTGTAACGCACCTGCCACTTTTCGAAGGTGCATGACCGCGATTTTTTCTGATATGAACAAAGTATTGAGGTATTCATGGATGATTTCTCTGTTTTTGGTTTATCTTTCAAGAATTGCCTTGATAATTTTATTTGCGGTGCTTACTCGATGCGAAGAAGCTAATCTTGTTCTCAATTGGTAGAAATGTCACTTTATGGTTCGTGAAGGAATTGTTTTAGGCCACTGAATTTCAGAAAGTGGCATTGAAGTCGACAAAGCTAAGGTGGAAATAATTAAACGCTTGCCACCGCCTTCATCTGTAAAGGGAGTGCGGAGTTTTCTTGGCCATGCAGGTTTTTGTAGAAGGATTTCTCCAAGATAACAAAACCACTTTGCAACCTGTTGAAGAAGAAAACCGCATTCGTCTTTGATGGCAAATGCATGGAGGCATTCCTCGAGCTCAGAAAGAGGTTAGTTTCTGCACCAATTATTGTTGCATAAGATTGGTCAATGCCTGTGACCTAATGTGTGATGCAAGTGACTTTGCTGTGGGAACTGTGCTTGGCCAGAAGAAAGATAAGGTATTCCATGCAATTTATTATTCAAGTAAAACCTTGCATAGTGCGCAGGTAAACTGCACAACTATGGAGAAAGACATGTTAGCCATAGTTCACGCTTTTTGTAAATTCAGATCTTAGCTTATCATATCGAAATTCATTGTACACACTGACCATGCAGCAATAAGATACATAATTTCAAAGGCTAATGTAAAACTGCGACTAATCCGATGGGTTTTATTGCTTCAAAAATTCGATCTTGAGATTGTGGACAGGAAAGGAGCGGACAATCAGGTGGCAGACCATTTATCAAGGCTGAAAAACGACAATAGGATCCCAGACGGAACACTTATAAATGATGCGTTTCCCAACGAACAACTGTTTGGAGTTGATATGGCCACACCATGGTATGCTAATCACGTGAACAACATTGTGGCTAATATCCTACTACCAAATCTGTCATACCAACAAAGGAAGAGGTTTTTACATGATGTTAGATATTACTTTTGGGATGAACCTCTTTTATTCAAAAAGTGTGCAGATCAAGTCATTCGAAGATGTGTGTCATAGGAAGAAATGAAGCAGATCTTGGAACAGTGCCACGCATTGCTTTATGGTGGACACCACGGTGGCCACAAAACTGCGGTGAAGGTTCTTTAGTCAGGTTTCTTCTGGCCCTCATTATTTAAGGATGCACACCAATTTGTTGCTCATTGTGATTGTTGTCGACGTGTTGATAATATATCTCACAGCGATGAAATGCCTTTGAAAAATATTTTGGAGGTAGAAATTTTTTACGTATGGTGGATTAATTTCATGGGACCATTCGTTGAATCGTTTAGAAACCGATATATTCTTGTAGCTATGGATTACGTGTCTAAATGGGTAGAAGCTATTGCCTTGCCTACTAACGATGCTAGTGGAGTTTTGAAGGTTTTAAAGCAGATATTCACACTATTCGGGGCACCACGTGCAATAATAAGTGACGGGAGTTCACACTTCTGCAATGCCAAATTCAATGCCCTCATGAAGAAATATGGCGTGAATCACAAGGTAGCCTTGGCTTATCATCCTCAGACGAGTGGCCAAGTCAAGGTATCCAACAGAGAAATCAAAAGGATCTTAGAAAAGACGTGAGCCCAAATCGGAAGGATTGGTCGAGAAAATTGGATGACGCCTTATGGGCTTATAGGACGGCATACAAGACACCAATTGGGACTTCACCGTAGAGATTGGTTTACGGGAAAGCTTGTCATTTATCTGTTGAACTAGAGAACAAAGCATTTTGGGCTGTCCAAAAGCTTAATCTTGATCTTCAAATCGCAGGTGAACCAAGGCTACTTCAACTCGATGAACTTGAAGAATTTCGACTGGATGCATACGAGAGTTCCAGGATCTATAAAGACAAAATGAAGAAATGGCATGACCGACGCATCAAGGATCGACAGTTCATTCCAGACCAACTCGTTTTACTTTTTAACTTGTGATTAAAATTATTTCCTGGCAAGTTAAAATCTCGTTGGTCATGGCCACTCAAGAATACACAAGTTTTTCCATATAGAATCAGAGATGTTGAATGATCAAGGTAAGTTCAAGGTAAATGCAAGTAGAGTGAAGCACTATTTGGGAGGAAGTGTCGATCAAAGCCAGACGACACTGTTGTTGAGCAAAACGTGATTACTTGGGAACGTCAAGCCGAGGACGTAAAACCTAGCGCTTCTTGGGAGGCAACCCAAGTTCCTTTCCATTTTTCGTTTTTGTCTAATTCCTTTTATTTTAGTTACTATTGCATTTTTAATTTTCTAATTTGCCATTTTAGGGATAACATGCAAGACTATCAAGCAGCAAGTTTATGCAGCTGCAAGAAACTCTGTGCAGCTGCACCGCAGACGGAGAGGACGCACAAAAACTTTGTGCAGCTGCATCAAAATTTCGTGGAGCTGCACCGCACGGAACACAAATGCACAGAAACTTCGCAGCTGCACCACGGCAACCTTAAATGCACAAAAACCTGTGCAGCTGCACCACATTCAAATAAAATTAAAATTAAAAAAAAATAAATTAAATTAAATTAAAAATTAAAAGAACACCTCGGGCCATATTTTTTCCTTCTTGCCCTAGTCGAATTATTTCTTGTGCAGGGAAGTGCTCACGAACCCATGCCCGTCGCCAGCCACGCCACCACCGTCACCGAACCCAAGCCGCCAGCGAAGCCGCCGCCATCGTTCGCCGCAAAGCCCACACCCTCAAACTTTGGTAATCGAAATCTTTTCTCTTTGAGTGGGGAGATTGGGGTTTCGTTTGAGTTATAGACTAGTGGGTTTGCCCGATTGGACGTCATCTCTTCCCCCTCGAATCGTCAGTTCAAAGCCCATAGTCACCACCACCCAACTTACAAAGCTTGTCTTCCGGTAAATTGTTATGGCTCCCAAAAAGAAATTAGCGGCAGGGAGTACCTCCGGAGTTAGGAGAGGACGACCCTTGTTCGATGAAGCGGCTCAACATTACCGAGAGTCCATGGTACGCCGAATTTTGATTCCGGAACGTTGGGTTTGAGGTAAGCCATAGATATATGGAAACTTATATGTTCCAAATTACGCACATGGGTTGGACACAACTTTGTGCCCCTCCAAAAGCAGCAATAGTGCCAATAGAAAGAGAATTTTATGCTAATGTACACACTTATAATGAAAATCGCAAGAGCATTAAAGTTCGAGGTATGAGTGTTGTGTTTAAGCTCAAACAATTGCTGATTTGTTTCTTCTTCCTGTGCATGATCATGATGCATTTAACGAAATACCTTAATGAGCATTTTAATGCTGATGATGTGCTTGAATGTTTAACTAGACCAGGGGCCACGTGGAAGAGGTCGCAAAAGAATGAACGAACCGCTGGCACTACATGGCAGGATCTCACAGTTGACGCCAAAATATGGGTTCGATGTGTCTCAGCAAGACTAATCCGGGGAACGAACATCAGTAATGTGACAAAGGAACGAGCGGCTTTGATATTTTGCATATTAGAGGGAATGAAGATTGATGTGGGCAAACTTATTAATCAAATGCTACCTAAGGCATTAAAAGATACTCACCTTGGCTTGTGGTTCCCATCTTTGGTGTTTCTATTTTGCAGGAGGGCAGGGGTACATTGGGACCCTATAGAAGAGATTGCTCACGCACAGAAACCAATTACTCAGGCTACACTATTGAAAATTCAGCGTGACGTGGAGCACAAGGATGAAGCCCCTGCCAGCACATCTCACGGTGGCTGCACTGAAGGTGGCCCTGCCGTTCCCACCGCCAACACATCTAATGCCCGGGAGAACTGGACAAAGATCAACGACTTCATGGAGTATTCAATTGCATGCCATCAAAAGTCGGAGGAAATTCAAAGGCGAATCGCTTCCGCATTAAACGTGGATATATCAGACGTTGGCGAGCAACCAACTCCACCGTCGATGGTAGATGAAGAAGAAGAGGATAACGATTCAGATGATACAGTTTTGTCCTTACCCCAAGGCAGTCGAGTGGTAACAACATCGTTGCATCCCTCTCACCAAAATATCTTGGTAAACCCATTCCTATTCATACTTTCTTTCGCACCGAGGATGTTGCTCAGTTTAGGTTTGGGGGTGTGGTGTTGTGTTTTGTTGAGTTTGGAAGTGGTGTTCACTTAGGGTGAGTCCTGTTTATGTCAAATTTTTCATCTTTCGAGTCGTTTTTCCGCAGCGTAACCTTAGGAAGTCGATGTGGCATGTCTTTATTCGATGATGAGCTTAAGGTTTGCATTCTTCAAGTGTGGAAAGATGAAGTTCGTTGCCTAGTGTGTCAAAATTTTTGTCGAATTTTGAAAAAGATCTCCTAGTAGGAAGCGTGCTTAGCGGCAGCAGGTTACATTTCCTTAGAATGCATGGTAGCTAGTGACGAGTAGAGTAACTTGAATTATCTCTTGAAACAAAGTCTTTGGTCAATGTGCTGAAAAGAAGAAAAGAAAAGAGAAAGTAAGGTTTCCAAGGCTCTGAGTACCAATGTTCAGGTGTAAAAAAGAGAAAAACAAAAAAAAAAATTGCCTGAATATGTGCTTATGGTGTGAGTCTTCCGTGCTAGCTTGAGTGATTGATCCGAGGGGTGCTTTATCACCGAATGCCTTGGTTCAACTGAACCGGGAGTCATTGGTAGAGAGCTTGCTACATGAGCTTTTGCCGGAATTAGATGAAACATTTAGAGTCATGCAACTTGTAAAAAGGAAAAAAAAAAGTAATGAAGTTGTTAAAAAGTCGGAAAACCTTTTATGAGTGGATAGAGATAGTTGTGGTGATCTTTGCGAGTTACTGGTTGACATGAGCTATTTGGATACTTGTTAATGTTGAATGTGCAACTTGTTGGGATAAAGATATTGCATTTTCAAGCTTTTAATTAAGAATGTTAGGTAGTGAATACAATCTAGATGCATGAGAAGGATGGGACCATTTCTAAGAATGTTCTAAAAGATGTTTTCACGTTTGAATGACTTGGGTTTGCTGAGGAGAGTCTTTAAAGTTTTGTTTTTATTTTCTTATCTTTGCTCGGGTCTAGCAAAATTTAGGTTTGGGGGTGTAATAACTCTATGAAAGTATAGTTATTTATGTCAATTTCATACCTAGATTTTGTCAAATTTATGAAATATTGCGTTTATTGCATAATATTTCTTGTTCTTTCATATTATTCCCAAGAAGTTTAGATATTTCCAAATTTTGGGTTTATTTCAGGATAAAAACATAAACAAGAAGATTTCGACGTATCTACGAAGATTCTGTGCAAGGGAAAAGACTTGAACGTCGATGCATGACATATAGGAGGACACGAAAAAAAAAATATTTTATTTTCAAATTTTCTTAGATTCTCTAGGTTATTTTTAGGACTACAAAAAGATTTTATTCACCTCTGGCTAAGGAAGAATGATTTGGAGGAGGAAACGACAGGGAGTTAGACTATCGTTTTAATATGCTTTTCTTTTCTTTGAAATGTGTTCCGAAAACGATGCTTGGCTAAACTTTCTTTACTAGGATTATGTTGAACCAAATTGTGTAGTTGAATTTCTGGAACTCGTTTTAGAACAAATTCGTGCTTTGGATGTTTATTTATTTCGTTTGATCTTAGCTCATGCGATTCGTCTGATCAACAAATTGTATTGATATGTTTTCCGAACTTAAACTAGGGAGAGAAATTTTAGGAGAGAACAGGAACGAAGTAGCCTTGGTTAATATCGCGGGAGTGAATTAGATAGTAAGTAGTATCGGGAGATATATTTTTAGGCAACCATTAAAGGATTGATTCTTAATGCGTTTCTTGCTTTCGTAATTAACTATAGGGATATAGGTTTTATGGTGGTTTGAAATAGTCCTTTGTAAACTCGGGAGAGGCACTTAGGAACATGAGAATCCGTTAGTAAACAAAATTAGTATGAATTTGGGATAAGCGAGTGAAGGGATTTAATGAAACAAGAAGGGGATACGTGATCCTAGGCTTTTCCGACTAATTGAATTCCGATTTCTTTGCTTTTGATTTTTGCTTTTCGTTTAATTTTCAAAGTTCTAAACTTATTTTCTTTATTGGCTTGGCTACATAAGTATTGCAATTGTGTATGCCAAAAGTTTATATTTGTTATCTTCGTGGGAACGATAACTCTACTCAACTCTATCTTACTTGTTGCGATCCGTATACTTGCGGTGTGCGAATTTAGTGATCACTCTGCTTCAGGAACCTCTTCAAATCCCACGTTTGTCGTCATGCCTTCTTCTTTAGTAGGAGCATCCTCCCTTTTATAAGCCAACACGATCTCAAACAGCGCACGTTGACCTTGAATAATGTTGTCCATCATACCCTTCATATCCAATACAACAACAGGAATTACCCCCACCTCTTTCGACATTTCATAAACCATGCTTTTGATAGTGGCAACTCTCCATATAAAATCAGCATGCAGATTCACATCTACCAGTGTGTCCTCTTGTGCCATTGTATCTCTTCCTTCTTCAATAGGCTCACTCATCATGTTCGGTTGTCGGCTTCGCTATAACAATTACAAAGGATACTATTGACAACACACTTTGCAGTGATTCAAAGAACAGAATTTTACTTCCCAACGATTGAATTACCTGATCCTTCAGCTCCACTGGAATTTGGATCTTATTCCAATGGAGAGTTAGTCTATCCGTTCAAAATGATCTATCCGGTAGGAACCCTACACGCCTATTCGGGATCAAAGTACTGACAGATGACTTACTTGTAAAGAAAAGCTGCATAACAATCAAAGGAAATACTTAAAATACATCTTCATAACATAAAAAGTACGTCAACCATACACAAATACAAAACTTACCATTAAAAAGATAGCGCATCCACAAAAATATCGCTGCTTTCTCTCTTTAAAATTCCTCAGGGCTAGACAGAGATAATGAAATACTTGGGATACCCATTCAAAGCTAACAGAGTTAGCAAACTCCCAAGCAACATGAATGTTGTCCTTCCCAATGTGATTGGTGGTTGATGCACACTTCTGAGAATATATAATACCAGTAGGGCTTTGTAGACGGGATCGCATACCTGCATCATCTTTAAAGCATCTTCTACGAATACCAAGCTAATGCATCCCCGCCTTCCAAATAACAGTAACCTCTCATCGACTCCTATCATTGAATCAGTTAGCACAACTTACTTTCCATCTATCGAAATGCCCATTAACTCTGACAAGTTCGCGGCTGAAACCCGATGCTCTATTTCGTCTATGACCCTAGAGATGGGATCAAAACACGAAATGATGTGTTGTAACAGCTCATACTTTACTCCATTCGAATTAATCTCCAATAACCCTCCAAAACCAAGATCCTTGATCGCGTCTTTTTTCTCTTCATTCAAGGAAAGGAGGAAATTCAGCATGCGTCTTAGACTGCATCTTGTCTAGACATATGTCTGCAAAAGATGGAGATTAATTAGTATTATAATTTAGGAACATAGACCGTACGTATATGAGCATAATCCAATTAATACAAGCTTACATCATTGCCGATCCTCCCAAGGCTTGTCTTCTCCGAGCCGAGAGGGTTTAACACTTTGTATTTCTCTTTGTCTTCTTTCGAAAGTTCAGCCCATCGCTTCTTTATCCACTTGTGCTTCTAAAAGCATTTTACAGAGTTCATTAGAACACAATGTACATTAAATTATTATTAAGTTAATGACATCTTCTTACGGTCAAAGGCCCTTCCAATAACTCAGGCCTCCTAAAAAGTTCACCACATTTTTCCTTACTAAAAAACACAAAAATAGGTTAGTTCTCATCACCAATTCAAACAAACAAAACAATTTCCCTTTCATATGTAACAAACTTACCAAAAACGTACATACGGTCCTCCTCTATGAAAAGCAGTAACATCATACTCCAAGTTACTTGATTGTTCCATTTCAAACTGCACAAAAACACATTATAAACTCTTACATCTCTAAAGACATATGAACGAACGTAAACTGCAGTAATGGCACAATGTGCTCCACCTTCACCCACCGTATCCTTCCGACCAAATGAATGTTGGAGGTGGTCAATATCATCACTACATAGATTAGTTGCAAAACGATGAGCAAACTGGGACCCCATCGCTAATGGTGCAATCTAAGTTCGCTGCTCCATAATACAGATAGAATATTACTCGCAACGTACAACCTCGGTTACACCCAACCAGACATGACATCAACAAAACCAACCCCAAAACACAAAAATGGATCACTCCCGGCTACACCTGACCAAACAAGCAAACATCAATAGAATGACCCCAAAACACAAAATAGATAACTCCTGAAGGTAGGAGTGGCGTGTAGGGTGATGATGGATTTCAGTGAAGGAAGTTGAGATGGGTTACCTGGGTTTCGATATGGGTGGGGTGTCGGGCGAGGCAACAGAAGAGTAGGACGTCAACGAAGGAAGGATTGTAGTAAGGCGACACAACGGAGGAGGATCACTTGCCTGGCGACCTACGGAGTAGGAGGAGCATTGCCTGTCAGGCGACACAACGGAGGAGGACGAAGACGCGGCTTGGCTTGGCGGGCAACAGAGGAGGAAGAGGACCGCTTGCCGGACAACGGAAGAGGGACACGGGCGTTTGTCTGACAACGGGAAAGGTAAACGGGCGCTTGCCGGGAAACAGAAGAGGGAGAGAGCTTGCAGGAGGACGCGTGGAAGAAATCATAGTGCGAAGGGGGAAGGTTTTTTTAAACAATTTTGCCCAGGATTTAAATCTGGCAATCCTTTGAGTACCGGATTGTCGGTAATAAAACCCCCTAACACCCCTCATGAGTTGTCTAATCACTGCAAAAAAAAGTTTATCCTAAAGCTAAACTCTAAAAGGGTTATGAAAACAAGATTTACAAAAAAAAACTTTCAACAAAAATAGTGATCCCACGGGACTCCCACGCACGATATTTAAAATCTTCCCGAGAAGATGAGGTGAAAACGAACGAAATCAATCTTATATCCGTCTATAAAGTGGAAGATCAAGTGTGGAGACGACCGCTCATTGACTTTCTTGAGCACGGGTAGTTGCCTGCTGATCTTCGGCAAGAATTGGATGTTAGAAGATGCACGTCTCGATTCATTTATTTAAAAAATATTCTCTACCGACAATCATTTGAAGAGGCGTTATTGCGGTGTCTTGGAGGAGAAGAAGCCACCAAAGCAATAGAAGTACATTCTGGAATATGTGGAACTCGTCAGTCTGGACATAAATTTCACTTCCAATTAAAGAGAATGGGTTACTATTGGCCGACAATTGTAAAAGACTGTAAAGCTTGCCAGTTTCATGCTAACTTCATCCATAAATCACCTGAGTCGTTGCATCCTACTCTAGTGTCATGGCCATTTGAAGCATGAGGACTAGATGTTGTAGGACCTATCACAACTAAATCGTCAGGGGTTATTCATATATCTTGGCAGCAACTGACCATTTTTTAAAATGGGCAGAAGCCATGCCTTTTCGAGAAGTGAATAAAGATGCGGTCATCTCATTCTTACGGAAAAATATCATCTATCAATATGGCGTGCCTCGCTACATAATTACTGATAATGACCGAAATTTTTCAAATAAGGCCATGGACAAACTAAGTGAACAATTTGGCTTCAAGCAATACAACTCTTCGATGACTTATGCAACCGCAAACGGTTGGTCGAAGCATTCAATAAGGGGTTATGCAATCTCCTCAAAAAGGTGGTCGATAAAGTAAAGAAAGACTGGCATGAGTGAGTCGGAGAAGCTCTATGGGCGTATCATACAACACACATAACTACAACTCAAATCACACTATATTCACTGGTCTACGGTGTTGAAGCATGCCTTCCACTTGAACAACCTATTTCATCATTACAAATAGCTATATAAGAAGGACTTTCTCATGAAGAGAATGCACGACTACGCCTACAAGAATTAGAAGCCCGGGATGAAAAGCGTTTGGAAGCACAACAGCGAATCGAGTGCTACCAAGTAAGCAAGTCCAAGTCTTTTAATAAAAATATTCGTCAACACTACTTCCAAGTTGCTGATCTGTACTTGCGGTGAGAAGACATATAATCATCACACACAAGACAAGAAGCAAGTTCACCTCGAAGTGGGATGGCCGGTAGGTCGTCCAAGAAGCGTACACTTGGGGCGCATACAAGATAGTCGATCAAGATGGAGTATGTGTCGGACCAATTAACAAGAAGTTCCTGAAGCGATACTACGCCTAAAGAATCATGCTTTATGTCACATGTACAAAGAAAAGAAAAAAATATGTAATACCCCAGGCTCGCACGAGTATAAATATGAACGACTTAATAAAAAAATAAAATGGTGGCCCGTACGAGTATAAAAGATGACCGAGTTAAAAAAGAATGGGATTTTATTATTCATCTACGGTAATGCCAAAATATGTTGTCCCAATTTTCAGTATGCCTTCTCGCTACACACGCATCATAATAAATAGTACCACCTTCTCCAGAATACCAAGTCATCAAGGGGCCTTCAACTTTAACTAGGACTTGATAATGAGTCTTGAAGTAGTAGGCCAACCATTCGTAAATATAGTGAGCAGGAAAACATGTCATGGGATTGCCAACGATAGTAGCTCTGGATAATCCATCAAAACCGCGTTATAAAGATGCAAAAGCTGGTATTGCGAGGCTAAAAGCCTTCCCGATCGCCATTAAACTCCCAAATTTAAAGATCTCGGGATGCACAAGGCCATTATCAAGTGGAAAGATGAAAACGCACAACTAGCAGGCTATGAATGCAGATAAGTAGGTTGGTTGACGAGCATGACTCCTAGTACCTAACTTCTCGAAAGGAGCTACTTCTTTGGTGCCCCATGGATGCGTGTCGGAATAGGATGATACGGGTTGTGAGTAGCTTTGGGACGAGCAAGCTTCTTCGACATATGCCTACGTGATTTGCCATATGTTGTGTTACCTTAGAACCAGAAGTTAATCCGGCTAGAAATCTGCACCTTCTTCTTAGTTCCTCGAAGATGTTAGAAGGCCACAAATAAATATTGATAGCTCTTCGGGAGAAACCTTCCATCAGTTAATGAACTAGTGAGTTCCCTTAAGCAAGGCATCGTCTCCTCATACATGTCGTCGTTAACAGGAAGACCTTAGAGATTATATAAATCCCAGGTGAGATTGACACAACTCCCGTGGATGTCTAAAGTGTGTTGAAATCTAGACACCATGTCTCGCAAACGACGTAGAATATCCTTGTTTTGATCATAACTATAGCGCGAGAAATAGACAACATCCAATATATCAGCTTGTTCGAGAATCCCCTTATTGTGAGATGTCACATCCAACCATTCCCAATACTTAGCGATATAGGTGAAGTTGTTAAGCATGTGAAAATACCCTTACCAATGAGACTCGCCTCATATGATCTTTCTTCCTAATGTAAGCGAAGGTTTTGGCTCGACACAAGATGTTGAAGATGACGACACCAAGACCAGGCCTTGGGATGGAAAGAGTCATCAGAAACATCCATCGAACAATGTTGGATATTATCTTGCTTGATGTTCGACTTAATTCGAAGTGCATAATGGCCGATTTTGGGTGAAAGGCATAATAGCTTCAGCAAGTCTTTGTCTTGTGAGTTCTCGTCCTCTCCAAGACAAATACTTTTGCCCGGCTGAGATTGTTTCTCTGAAGAAGTGTTAGGTTTTGTGGCCCAAAAAAATGAAGTTTCCATATATGCTACCCCCTTCGAGTCTAAGGATCGCCTTACATCGAGGTTAAAGGAGATCCTGTAGTTAGAAACCGGAAGCGATGGACTACAGAGGCGACACTTCCTTAAGGTTCAAGCGAAGAGGTACCATTAGCGGACGTGCTTACCAGTTGAGTTGTACCCAGGGATAAAAACCTCCAACAACTCTACAAGTCGTACAAATCCTCAAGGAGACCAAAGCATCTCCAACAAAGCGGGGAGAAAGAATGAAAATGGGGCAAATCCCTACATACAAGCAAGAAGAAAAAAAGAGAGAGCAAAATCAGTGCAAAGACGAAAGTCTTAAAGAGCCAAGTGCAAAACAATCGAAAGAGCAAAGCAAAGTACCGGGGCCGGCAAAGACAGTCGCAATAGCAAAGGCACTACTTTTCTAACAAAATAGGAGAAGAATACTCCCAAGCAGATCATCATCAATAATCACCAGCAAACTAGTCTCCAATCCCCAACAGGGCGCCTCGACTAGTAAGCCATCTAAGGAATAGAGAATTCGCTCGAACGGTGAAACCCCTGTGGTCCAGCAGATTCTGACCATGGTCTTAGACTCGTTCTTTCAAACAACGAATTTAAGGCCCCTGTTGATAAGGCCTTATGCCAAAGCCACGTTACAGCCAATACAAAGACTCCTTCGACTGAAATATGAGCATCCAAGTCAAGGGAGTTTTGAAATCCAACCAAGACGGCTTTTAGAAACAAAAGTGAGCAATGAGAGAAGTCAAAAGGTCCTTCTCCGAACTCGCTTTGGAGCAATTTTCAAGAATTATGACATGCATGAGTGTCGTAATCATACATACTTGATTATCTCCGTATTTCACAGGGTCCCGTCTATTACTAACATTTTACTTGATAAGATCCCAAAGTACAAGTCTATCAAGAATACCCTAAATCCACAATTTGGGATATCTAAGATTCTCCCGCAAGAATATCTAAGATATCTAAAATATCAAGAATATCTCATATTCTCCCGCAAGAAGGGGCAAACTATATATACCCCAAATTCATTTTGAGAACACCAGTGAAAAGAAGGCTCTAAAAATATATTACAAATGCAACAACGACCAAATAAAAACAAAGTCGATCGATAGATGACCACCAACTTGGGGCCTAAATGGAAGTTCTTCATGATGTACAGTTGTTACAAGGTACTCCCATTCCCACCAAAGTTGGATTTTCCTAAACAAATAAAGTATATACATGTGTATGTAAGAGAGAGAGGGCGGGCCGAGAAATCATAATAGTCTTCTAGTGGAGCTATTACAACGGACCCCTACCTACTCCCCGCCTGAAGAAGGAGGGTCTGGTCCCGAGAAGGAGGCTTGGACACTTGCAAATTTCCATCTCCAACACCAGATCCTTCACCTGCAAAATGGGATTTCATAAGTTTGCACACACGAAAGAGAGAAACGGACAAGTTCTCCATTCAACCTGTCAACTTTGACCCTGCTGAAGGATTTAATTCCCCCTCGGTCTAGAAAAAGTCCTCAATCACCAAGGATGATACGACGAGCTCAAGTTCCAAGTTCTTCTCCCTCTTCTTGGGAGGCTTTTGATTCTTCATGGGGGGACCTAGAAAGGGACGAGGATTCCCCATTAGCTTGGGGGTGGGACAAAAAAAATCCACCGAACCTCTCTCCCTCATTCCGAAAAGATCCTCCCTCCAAGCATTTCCGAAGCCTCTCTCAAAGGTTCCAAAGTTTCCCATTTGCGGTATAACCTGATTTTATTATAATTCTAACGATGACTTAATATACAATATTCTAGTATACATTAGTTTAATACACAAATGTAATCTTTTGTACAAATACCAACTTCGGTACCTGTAAAAAGGAAAAAAAACAACACCGAGCATTATTTGTTAGTCATTAAAACTAGTATAATCATTTTATGATTTGTTACTAATTTCCTTTCGTTTCATCAGTCTACTAATCAACTCTCACCGAGTTGATTACGTACTCGACTAATCGTCAACCTACACCCGTGTGGAAGCAGTCCCCTCACACTTGATCGTTCTCAAACGGGACTTTATTTCCAATCCCCCTTTTTAAACTCCCAAGACTCCTCCGTCTTGTCAGTATTGTCGAGAAATATCCTCTTGAATTTTTCCATTTTTCTATTTCTTCCCGGGCTGAGTGTATCTTAGTAACGTACATGACTATCTTCCGTCGTGATACTTTGGCCTTCATTCTCGGCCTATTTATCCAGCCTAGAACGGATGATTATCCGGGCATTCCAGCACAACTCATCAATCACAGCGTGTTACCATCTGAATTTCCGATCACATTTCCCATAGCTCGATCACCGTAATAACAGAATCATTGGCCACGGAGACCAGATGAACTCGTCAAGCCATCAATACCGGACAATTCCCTAATATTAATTCTCAACTTGATGCTTCAGAGATTAACCATACCTTACTTGGATCACCACGACACGCAGACAACAGGGTACAGCCGCACTTGCGGGAGGTCATGGCTCCAACACCGAAATTATAATCATAACTTCAAGAAGCACCATTCTAACCATCACAGGGCACACGTTTACACTATGAGAAATTACTCAAGTCGCTTCATATAAGCAGAAGCACAGTTTACCATTTCACACCCACACCAAGCTGCAGATTTCATGACGCTTAGCCAACTATAGAGAAGTACGAACGGAGAGAGGGTAGGCGGCCATCCTTCCACGGCCACCACCAGCAACTCTCCGATGGTCTAGTCTACGCCAGTCTCTCTTCCAATCATCCAGGAACCAGTTAACGAACGAGATCGCAGACTCCACCAACGACCAGATGGAAACCATCCAGACGAGGGACGGCTTCCACAATCTGGGGCGGAGCTCGGTCCCCTTTCGAGTGACAACAAGGCAGAACCTCCCTCCCTTCAAGGCGAGCTTACAACCCACGGTAGACACGATTTGAGCAACCATCCGATTACAAGACACAAGACCACTACCGCACTAGCACAGATCTGATACGGGGACGGCAAGGAATATATGATTCCTAAACCGAAAACGAATGGGGACGTCACTGAAAAGGGTGCGGAATGGAGTGACGCTCGGTATGGACGGAAGGTGTGTGGGGTAGGCGGCTGAATGATGAAAAGGAAGGGTTGAGATCAACCTCCACGGATACAGATGCACCACCGTGAAAGAAGACTCGGGTAGACTCGTTTGGCCGTGGATACAGATACACCACCACGAACCAGACGAGGGCGAGGCACAACACGGAGGATACAGATACACCACCACCGGTTGATACACTCTACTCAATCCGCACTTGGAAATCCACCAAATGAAGAACGAGGTTTGAAGGAGAATCTACTCACTTCGGATAAAAGACACTAAGTCTGATAAGGGTTTATAATTTGATTCAAAAACTGCCATGCAAATGAGTACAAGGTGCCCATTATATAGGGAACACCTGTAGAAGAACTTAAATGCACGAAATGAACCTAGGCTAGATGCATGCAAGGCAAGATTCATGGACGAACCATAAAAGGCTTATTGGAAATGCAACAAAGTAAATGCAAAGCATGAATGACAAATGCATGAATGAGGAATGCGAATTGATTCAGCTTCTTCGAGACTCTTGGCTTGGCCGACTCTTCGTTGCTCAGTCGCTGATGATGTCAAGTCGCAAGTCGCACACGTCAAGTCGACGTCAAGTCGCAAGTCGCACACGTCAAGTCCACGTCAAGTCGCAAGTCGCACTCGTCGAGTCGCACGTGCTGAATCGCAATCGTAGCTCAGTCGCAAGCGAGTAAAGTGACGCCTCTCTTGCTGCGCGTCGACGGGGATAAGTTGTCATCCGTCTTTGTATCATCCTCCCCTTGTTGAGAAGAGTTTGTCCTCAAACTCTCGTCGTCGTCATCCTCCACGAATGGCATGAGATCCTGGACGTTGAATGTGGCAGAAACTCTACAGTCACCTGGAAGATCAATTTTGTATGCGTTGTTGTTGATGCGCTCGATGATCTTGAATGGTCCTTCTGCGCGCGGCATTAGCTTGTTCTTCCTCTTGCCTGGGAATCGGTCCTTGCGCAAATGAATCCAAACTAAGTCTCCTGGCTGAAATATCTTCACTCTTCTTCCGCAATTGGCTCTTTCCGTGTAACGTTGATTGGCCTTCTCGATCTGCGCTCGAATCTTCTCATGGAGCGATCGTATCTCCTTAGCGCGCTCCTCCGCATCTCGGCTAACTGATCTCATATCGCTCGCAGGCATTAGTTCAACAGGGACTAAAGGATTGAGTCCGTAAACTACCTGGAAGGGTGATGACTTCGTTGTCGAGCTTGGGGCTCGATTGTATGCGAATTCAGCATGGGCAAGCTTGATGTCCCAATCCTTCTGGTTCTTCGAGACCAAGGTTCGAAGGATTGCAGCCATAGTGCGATTGACAACCTCCGTTTGTCCATCGGTTTGCGGATGATAAGCTGTGCTGAATACAAGCTTCGTTCCCAATTTGTGCCACAGTGTCTTCCAAAAGTAGCTTAGGAACTTCGTGTCGCGATCTGAAACGATCGACTTGGGTACTCCATGCAACCTTAGCACTTCTCGAAAGTACAAATCTGCTACGTTGGTCGCATCGTCCGTTTTCTGACATGGGATGAAGTGTGCCATCTTCGAAAATCGGTCGACCACTACCATGATCGAATCCTTTCTTCGTTACGTTCTTGGCAATCCTAGTACAAAATCCATACTCACATGTTCCCATGGTCGCTCTGGGACGGGCAATGGAGTGTAGAGACCCTGAGGTTGGACACGGCTCTTCGCTTGCTGGCAAGTCGCACATCTCGCGATTAGTCCTCGCACTTGCTTCTCCATTCGAGGCCAATAGAAATGCTCTTGTAACATTGCCAGCGTCTTGTCAACTCCAAAATGTCCAGCGATTCCTCCTCCATGGACTTCTCGTATAAGTAGCTCTCGCGTCGAACTCCTTGGAATGCATAGCTTAGAGTCGCGAAATAAGAATCCATTCACCTGGTGGAATCGATCGATGGCTTGCTGGGCGCATTGAACGAAGATCGCTCCAAAATCTTCATCGTCCTTGTACAACTCCTTCAAATACCCAAATCCAATCAGCTTTGTCTCCATCGCAGATAGTAAGATAATTTTCCTCGAGAGAACATCTGCGACCACATTCTTCGCGCCTGGTTTGTGCTTCAAGACAAAGTTGAATGGTTGTAGAAACTCTACCCACTTCGTATGTCGGCGACTAAGCTTGTGCTGACCATTGATGTACTTGAGAGCTTCATGATCGGTGTGCAACACAAACTCTCTGGGCAGCAAGTAATGACTCCAAGTCTCGAGTACTCGAACAATTGCTAAGAACTCCTTGTCATATGTCGAGTAGTTCAATTTGGCGCCATTAAGCTTCTCGCTGAAATAAGCGATGGGTCTTCCCTCCTGCAGCAAAACTCCTCCAATTCCTACTCCCGATGCATCACATTCCACTTCGAACATCTTCGCAAAGTCGGGTAAAGCTAGAACTGGGGCTGCGCTTAGACACACCTTCAGTAGCTCGAAACTAGCTTGTGCGACTGGTGTCCACTCGAATTTGTCTCCCTTCAAACATTCGGTGAGTGGGGCTGCGATTGAGCTAAATCCTTGAATGAACCTCCGATAGAATGGCGCCAAGCCATGGAAGCTGCGAACGTCATGGAAACTCCTTGGCGACGGCCACTCCTTGATCGCTTCAATCTTGCTCTCGTCCACCTTAATTCCTTCTGCTGAGACGACAAATCCAAGAAATATTACACTCGGTTGGAAGAACTCACATTTCTTGAGATTTCCATATAGCTTTTCCTCCCGAAGTGTGTTGAACACAGCTCGCAATTGATTGATATGCTCCTTATTGCTCCGGCTGTAGACAAGAATATCGTCGAAGTAGACGACCACAAACTTCCCCATGAATGGTCGCAAGACATGGGTCATTAGTCGCATGAACGTGCTGGGCGCGTTTGACAATCCAAATGGCATCACCAACCACTCGTACAACCCGTACTTAGTCTTGAAGGCTGTCTTCCACTCGTCGCCTTCTTTCATCCGGATCTGGTGATAACCACTTTGGAAATCCACTTTGGAAAACACCTGCGCTCCATGCAACTCATCCAACATATCATCCAGTCGAGGGATAGGAAAGCGATACTTTACTGTGATTTTGTTGATCGCTCGACTGTCCATGCACATTCTCCATGTGCCATCCTTCTTCGGCACCAATATGGCTGGAACCGAACATGGGCTCAAACTCTCTCGAACTGATCCCTTGTTGACAAGCTCGTCGACTTGCCTCTGCAACTCCTTTGCCTCCTCTGGGTTGCATCGATAGGCTGGTCTATTTGGTAGCGACGCCCCTGGAACCAAGTCGATTTGATGTTGGATGCTCCGCATCGGTGGTAATTCGACTGGTAGCTCCTCTGGAAATACGTCCTTGAACTCCTCAAGAATGGAAGCGGCCTGAGGATGGCTCGTCGCTTGACCTGGGACGGATTCGACAAGAACCACAAAATAAGCCTTCTCACCTTCTTGAATCGCTCGAACTAGTTGAACTCCCTTGAGAGGTTGGTCGCTAAGTCGATCCTGGGTCGCGATTGTAGGCTGACTAGTGAGGGGCATCAAAGTGACCTTCTTCTCTCCGATGTGGATGGAATACGTATTGCGAAACCCGTCGTGTTGCGCGTGTCGATCAAACTGCCACGGTCTCCCCAATAGTAGGTGGCATGCATCCATGGGAATGACGTCGCAAGCGACTTCATCCTGGTAGCTCTTCCCAATGGAAAATGAAACTCGCGCTCGCTGGGTGACTCAAACGTCACTCTCCTTGTTGAGCCATTGTAGACGGTAGGGATGTGGGTGCGCTTCGATGGGCAACTTCAGCTTTTCAACCATTGTTCTTGACACGGCGTTGGTGCAGCTACCACTATCCACAATCACCAAACATACCTTCCCTGCGACTGTGCACCTAGTATGGAAGATGCTCTCCCTTTGACTTTCCTCTTTCGCAGGTGTCACACTTAAAGCCTTTCGGACGACCAACAGCTCTCCTTCGTCCGGATACTCCTCTATTTCTTCGGCATCCCAAACAGGGTCGACGTTCTCATCGAACTCTTCTTCTCCATCAGACGGCTCTCTAATGACAACGTTTCTTCTCGTCGGACACTCAGAAGCCATGTTTCCTATTCCTTGGCACTTGAAACATCGTCAAGCATTATCTCGGTCGTTCGACTTAACTTCTGGTCTGGTAGTCGATGAAGGAGTTTTTCTCGATGTTGTCAGTGGTGGCTTTGCCTGGGAGCTACTCCCCTTGTTGAAAGGCGCGGCCTTCACAAATGGGCGGGTAGTCGCTCTCCTCGCTTGCTGCTGCTCCACCTTGTGCGCCAATGCTCGCACATCGTTGAAACTCCAATATTGCTGTAGGTCAATGGCATCTGCGATTTGGGGCTTAAGTCCTCGAAGATACCTGGCAATGGTTTGCTCTGGGGCTTCTTGGACATCACATTGCAGCAACAGTCTCTCGAACTCCCATGTATACTCCGATACACTTGAGACTTGTTGTAGCGACTGCAATTTGAGGTAGAGATCTCGTCGATGATGCTCTGGTAGAAATCTCTTCGTCATGGCCCTCTTCATTTTTGACCACGTACGAATTTTATCACGCCCTTCCCTACGGCGCTGCTGGTTGGTGTTCTCCCACCACAAACTCGCGTACTTCTTCAATTTCAAGGCAGCCAGTTTCACCTTTCGATCCTCGGGCACTTCCTCGTAATCAAAGATGCGTCCACGGTGTGCATCCAATCGATGAACTCGTTGGGGTCCAAATTTCCTTCGAACTCCGGAATCTGAATGCTCATCGTCGGGGCTCTCCTCTCCTACCTACGATACTCCGGTGAAGATCCTCGTTGAGACTCCTCACGCCATGGGTTCTCCTCATCATCGCTCTCTATTCGACTGCGGGAAGTCGATGCATGGTGTGTCCGTAACGACTGTAGTTGCTGTTGAAGATCGGCTATCTGCTCCTCAAGCCGAGCAACTTGTGCTTCGTCTAGAGTCATACTGCGTTGAAATCTTCCAGCCATTGACAACCTAGCGCTCTGATACCAAGATGATACGGGGACGGCAAGGAATAGATGATTCCTAAACCGAAAACGAACGGGGACGTCACTCAAAAGGGTGCGGAATGGAGTGACGCTCGGTATGGACGGAAAGTGTGTGGGGTAGGCGGCTGAATGATGAAAAGGAAGGGTTGAGATCAACCTCCACGGATACAGATGCACCACCGTGAAAGAAGACTCGGGTAGACTCGTTTGGCCGTGGATACAGATACACCACCACGTACAAGACGAGGGCGAGGAACAACACGGAGGATACAGATACACCACCACCGGTTGATACACTCTACTCAATCCGCACTTGGAAATCCACCAAATGAAGAACGAGGTTTGAAGGAGAATCCACTCACTTCGGATAAAAGACACTAAGTCTGATAAGGGTTTATAATTTGATTCAAAAGTTGTTTTTCAAATGAGTACAAGGTGCCCATTATATAGGGAACACCTGAAGAAGAACTTAAATGCACGAAATGAACCTAGGCTAGATGCATGCAAGGCAAGATTCATGGACGGGCCATAAATGGCTTATTGGAAATGCAACAAAGTAAATGCAAAGCATAAATGACAAATGCAGGAATGAGGAATGCGAATTGATTCAGCTTCTTTGCGGCTCTTCATCTTCGAGACTCTTGGCTTGGCCGACTCTTCGTTGCTCAGTCGCTGATGATGTCAAGTCGCACCTCCTTGAGTCGCACTCGTCAAGTCGACGCCAAGTCGCAAGTCGCACTCGTCAAGTCGACGCCAAGTCGCAAGTCGCACTCGTCAAGTCGACGCCAAGTCGCAAGTCGCACTCGTCAAGTCGACGTCAAGTCGCAAGCGAGTAAAGTGACGCCTCTCTTGCTGCGCGTCAACTGGGCTAAGTTGTCGTCCGTCTTTGTATCAGCAATGGTTTGCTCTGGGGCTTCTTGGACATCACATTGCAGCAACAGTCTCTCGAACTCCCATGTATACTCCGATACACTTGAGACTTATTGTAGCGACTGCAATTTGAGGTAGAGATCTCGTCTATGATGCTTCGGTAGAAATCTCTTCGTCATGGACCTCTTCATTTTTTAAGACCACGTACGAATTTTGTCACGCCCTTCCCTACGGCGCTGCTGGTTGGTGTTCTCCCACCACAAACTCGCGTACTTCTTTAATTTCAAGGCAGCCAGTTTCACCTTTCAATCCTCGGGCACTTCCTCGTAATCAAAGATGCGCTCCACAGTGTGCATCCAATCGATGAACTCGTTGGGGTCCAAGTTTCCTTCGAACTCCGGAATCTGAACGCTCATCGTCGGGGCTCTTCTCTCCTGCCTACGATACTCCGGTGAAGAACCTCGTTGAGACTCCTCACGCCATGGGTTCTCCTCATCATCGCTCTCTATTCGACTGCGGGAAGTCGATGCATGGTGTGTCCGTAACGACTGTAGTTGCTGTTGAAGATCGGCTATCTGCTCCTCAAGCCGAGCAACTTGTGCTTCGTCTAGAGTCATACCGCGTTGAAATCTTCCGGCCATTGACAACCTCGCGCTCTGATACCAAGATGATACGGGGATGGCAAGGAATATATGATTCCTAAACCGAAAACGAATGGGGACGTCACTGAAAAGGGTGCGGAATGGAGTGACGCTCGGTATGGACGGAAGGTGTGTGGGGTAGGCGGCTGAATGATGAAAAGGAAGGGTTGAGATCAACCTCCACGGATACAGATGCACCACCGTGAAAGAAGACTCGGGTAGACTCGTTTGGCCGTGGATACAGATACACCACCACGAACAAGACGAGGGCGAGGCACAACACGGAGGATACAGATACACCACCACCGGTTGATACACTCTACTCAATCCGCACTTGGAAATCCACCAAATGAAGAACGAGGTTTAAAAGAGAATCCACTCACTTCGGATAAAAGACACTAAGTCTGATAAGGGTTTATAATTTGATTCAAAAACTGCCATGCAAATGAGTACAAGGTGCCCATTATACAGGGAACACCTGAAGAAGAACTTAAATGCACGAAATGAACCTAGGCTAGATGCATGCATGGCAAGATTCATGGACGAACCATAAAAGGCTTATTGGAAATGCAACAAAGTAAATGCAAAGCATGAATGACAAATGCATGAATGAGAAATGCGAATTGATTCAGCTTCTTCGAGACTCTTCATCTTCGAGACTCTTGGCTTGGCCGACTCTTCGTTGCTCAGTCGCTGATGATGTCAAGTCGCACCTCCTTGAGTCGCACACGTCAAGTCGACGTCAAGTCGCAAGTCGCACTCGTCGAGTCGCACGTGCTGAATCGCAATATTAGCTCAGTCGCAAGCGAGTAAAGTGACGCATCTCTTGCTGCGCGTCGACGGGGATAAGTTGTCGTTCGTCTTTGTATCAAGATCCAGACCCACGCACACGAGAACACGACTCGTAATCACAACCACAGTAAGACGCCACGAGATTCGACCAGACAAAAGCAAGTAGGAAAACAGAGAAGTGGCGGACGTACCTCGTTCCACTTCCTCCGCAAAATACTTCTAGTTCTCGACGTCTCCGTACGATTTCACTTCGGGTTGGACGTTTTAACACGTCTCCTCGAGGTTCCGTATGGAAATCCACCCTCCACGTCACCGTGTCCCGCTCTCTCCTTCCTTCTTCTCTTCCTGTTTTCTTCTCCTTCTTCTCACTTCCCTCCGGTAACTCTCCTTCATTTTTATAAAATCTTTCTATTTCTTTTTATTATCCCAGGTAACCGCCTCCCGCCTCCCCTTCTCTCGCATGCTTAGTGTCCATTAATTATAACTAGGGTCTCACCATTTTCCAGTTTCTAATTATCATCAAGTTTAGATATATTAGGGTGCCGGCCATAATTATAGCCAAATGATCGAGATTGTCCAAATGTTCGACCACATCTTACATTGGCATAATTATAATTACAAAATTTCTGACCATTACATTTACTTCCCCCCTTAGGAGATTTCGTCCCCGAAATCTTATTCCTCAAACAAGGAAGGGTAGTTGTCTCGCATTCTTGTCCTCTCCCAACTCCACCCAGAGCACTTGCACCAATGGCACTCTCTTGTTTCATAATATTCGTTCACCCCGATCAATTATTTGTATTGGTTGTACTGTCACGCTCATATTGTCATTCACTACTACTTCTGTCGACTTTACTCTTAGCTCCGGATCCGATTCATACTTTCGTGACATTGAGATATGGAAAACGTCATGACAATGAGAAAGTTCCAATGGAATTGCGACTCGATGGGCTACCTTCCCTATCCGTTCCGTAATTTTATAAGGCCCGATGTAACGAGGACTTAACTTGTGAGCTCTCCTCGTCCTGAACATTGATTTCATTGGTGATAACTTTAGGAATACTTCGTCATCAATATTAAATTCCAAGGGTCTTCTTCTGCGATTAGCATAGCTCTTTTGTCGACTCTGTGCAGTTTTCATCCGTTCTCTGCCTGTAGTCACTACATTTGAGGTTTCCCATATCAACTCAGGTTCGTTGAATGTTCTTTCTCCTGGTTCGTTCCAACACAGTGGTGATCTACAACTTCTCCCATAGAGAGCTTCGAAGGGTGCCATTCCAATACTCGCGTGATAACTATTATTGTACGCAAATTCCACCAATGGCAAGTGATTGACCCAGCTTCCTTTCCACTCAAGAGCACGGGTCCTGAGCATGTCTTCTAACGTCTGAATTGTTCTTTCTGTCTGTCCGTCTGTCTGTGGATGGAAGGTTGTACTCATTTGCAACTTTGTATCCAAAGCCTCTTGTAAGTTCCTCCACAATTTAGATGTGAATCGTGGATCCCAATCAGACGTAATAGTATGGGGTATACCGTGGTATCTCACTATTTCCTTGATATACAGCTTAGCCAAGGATTCCAATGACCAGTTGATACGAATAAGAATGAAATGTGCCGACTTCGTAAGTCTATCAACCACTACCCACACAGAATCCATGTTTCGGCCTCCTCGGGGTAGGTTTGTAACAAAGTCCATTGCTATGTCGTCCTACTTCCATTCTAGCACTGTGAGTAGTTCTAATAATCCTCCTGGTCGTTGGTGTTCAATTTTCACTTGCTGATATGTCTTGCAGTAATTTACATACCTTGCCACGTCCTTCCTCAGGGCCACTAGAAACCCTTTCGCAGGTTTCTATACATCTTTGTAATTCATGGATGTACGCTATATTTACTCTTATGTGCCTCATCCATCAATCTACGTTTCACTTCCTTCACGTCAGGTACGCATATACGTCCTTGGATTCTCAGCATCCCATCCGGTGCTAGTTTAAACTGGGCATATCTCTCTGTTCCGATCTCTTCTCACACCATTCTTAAGTACTCATCCTGGGATTGTACTTCTCGGATCATCATTAACATTTCTGGTTCTACCTGTCCTCTAGCCGTACATAATCGTCCATCTGGCTCTTCGAGCCGCAAGTCTAAATTACTTAATTGTTCTATCATTCGTGACTCTTCTATCAGGAGGCACGTCAGCGAACAATGTTTCCTGCTCAAGGCATCTGCCACCACATTCGCTTTGCCTAGGAGATATTGAATTGTGCAATCATAATCTTTTAATAGTTCCATCCATCTTCGTTGTCTCATATTCAACTCCTGTTGTGTGAATAGATACGTCAGACTCTTATGGTCTGTGTATATTTCAAATTTTTCTCCATACAGATAATGTCTCCATAATTTTAGTGCAAACACCACAGCAGCGAACTCTAAATCATGAGTTGGGTAATTTTCCTCGTGTTTCCTCAACTGTCGAGAAGCATATGCCCCTACTTTGCTGTTTTGCATTAATACACAACCCAATCCTTGAGTGGATGCATCACAGTACACCACGAATCCTCCTGATCCACTCGGTATGGTTAACACAGGATAGCTAGTTAATCTCCTCTTGAGTTCCTCAAAACATTCTTCACAGTTATATGTCCATTCAAACTAGACATCCTTTCTTAATAGTTTAGTCATAGGGGTAACTATCTTAGAAAACCCTTCGACAAACCTCCTATAGTAACCTGCCAATCCGAGGAAACTTCTTACTTCTGATACTGTCGTCGGTCGCGGCCATTTCTTAACTGCTTCCACTTTCGTAGGATCTACTCCTATACCCGCAGCTGAAATGACATGTCCAAGGAACGCTAACTTCTCAAGCCAAAATTCGCATTTACTGAGTTTGGCGTACAATTTATTTTCTCGTAACGTTCTTAACACAATAGTAAGATGTTCTTTGTGTTCATCCTTACTCTTAGAGTATACAAGGATATCATCAATGAACACTATCACAAATTGATCCAGGTACGGTCGAAACACTTGGTTCGTTAATCCCATGAATACTGCTGGTGCATTGGTTACCCCAAACAGCATTACTCTGAACTTGTAATGACCGTATCTTGTTCTGAACGCAGTCTTAGGGATATCTTCTTCCCGCACTCCAATCTGGTAATAACCTGATCTCAAATCGATCTTGGAGTATACCACTGATCCCAGTAACTGATCAAATAGATCATCCATACGTGGAAGCGAATATCTATCCTTGATGGTATTTTGGTTAAGCAACCTGTAATCAATACACAATCGCATCGATCCATCTTTCTTTTTTACAAACAAAACACGAGCGCACCACGGGCTTACACTAGCACGAATAAAGTTCTTATTTACAAGTTCCTGCAACTGTGCTTTCAGTTCTTTCAGCTCAGCTAAACTCATGCGATACGGAGTCCGTGAAATGGGAGCTGTCCCCGGAATCAAATCTATCACAAACTCTACATCTCTACAAGGTGGTAGTCCTGGTAGTTCCTCGGGGAATACATCAGGGAAGTCCTTCACCACTTCAATCCGCTCCATCATCGGTAGCTCAGCTTCTTTATTCAGCACAGTCGCTAGAAACAATTCGTGCCTTGTCTGTACAAGGTGACACGCTCGTACCGCCGATATCATCAAAATCTAGCCGCATCCTCCATGGCCTATGTACTCACGGGAATCTCCATCTTCCATGTTAATTAAAATGCGCTTCCTTTCACAGTCTACCTGCGCATGACTGGAAGTCAACCAATTCATGCCCAGAATGATCTCAAACTCACGGATCTGTAACACTAACAGGTCAATAGTAAATTTCAATCCAGCTACAATTAATTCATAACCCAGACAAACATCATCAACGCAATATTCTATTCCAGTAGGGAGCACAGCATGCCACTGCTTCATTGTTTTTCCTACTGTCCAACCATACTTCTCCACGCAGTTATAAGATACAAAAGAATGTGTAGCACCAGTATCAAACAAAGCATAAACTAATTCACCTTGGAGTCGAACCGTACCTGATATCACGCCGCAAGATGCAACGGCAACCGCTTCCGTGGTCGCGTTCAGCCTTACTATTTTCGCAGGCCCGCTAACTAATCCCTAGAAGTAGACACAGTCGGTCCCAGTCTGTTTCCACTTCTTGGGCATAAAGCATTTGATCCAGTTAACCCACTACCGGAGCCCGCTCCTGGACCCGGTCCTTGGGGACACTCCTTACGAATGTGTCCCGTCTGCCCACACCGATAACAAGTGAACTCCCTGGACGCGCATGAATCTCCATACTGACGCTTCCCGCACCTCTAGCAGAGAGACTGACCTCCTGTCCTTGCGCCATGGCCTCGTCCCTGAGAGAATGATTGTGTCGGCATAGGAGCTCTCGGGGGTCGGTTCTTCTGGAACCACAGAGTAGAGGGGGATGACTCTCCAAACCGAAAACTCTTCCTTGGAGGTGGTCCTACTCCTAGCATCCTTCTCATGTTCGCCTCTTCCCCCGCAGCTTTCATTTCTGCCCATCCTTCTTCGACACTCTGTGCCCTCATATATATCTCTTCGTAAGTTGTGAGCATCAGAGTTCTCAATTGGAATTTGATTTCCGGCCTTAGTCCCTCCTTAAACTTCTTGGCTTTTGCCTCAACACTCATTGACGGTCCATACCTCGACAGAGCAGAAAATCATGCCTCATATTCATCCACTGACATCCCTTCCTGCCTTAGATATAAGAACTCCTTAGCTTTCTTCTCCCTGAACACGTGAGGATAGAATTTCCCTAGAAACGCCATTCTGAACACTGTCCATTCATCCAAAGAATGAAGAATCCGTGCTCCATCCTTGTTGGCCTTCCACCAGTCATTTGCTTCTCGTTTTGTCGACTGTTGTACTAACACCATCTTCTCTTCTGTTGAACATCCCAAAACGTCGAAAGCATTCTCCAATTCGACAATAAATTCTGCCACCTTTACAGGTCCTTCACCCGAATAGATGGGTACTTCGATTTTCTAAAATTGCCCGATAAGCACGACCCTTCTCTTGCGTTGTAGTTCCTCATCTCTAGGAGGAGAATTCCACATAGCTATGCGTATGCTCTCCTCAGTCATTCTGCGTTCACAACCACCGCATTATCAGTCCAAGTATTATGTCATCCACTCATAATACTACATCAACGGAAGTATAAAAAAAAACCATATAGATTGCTCAATGACAAGCACACGATTGTTCAATTTCCGAGCAATCGACATTTACCTTCTTAATGCAACATTCATATACTCAATTTTTTTAACTGCATTACGCAGAATCAACTATATTTTTGGTCACTCATTTGTTTTCATGATAAGTGTCTGTATCCCGTAAACGAGTTTGACCAACTCACGTGCATGTTTTCTGCGCTGAATTCCATTTCCCGAGTCCAAAACCGACTCGTTTACATTCCGAAATTTCAACCTTATTACTCCGAGATTAACCCGCTCTGATACCACCTGAAAGGTTCCAAAGTTTCCCATTTGCGGTATAACCCGATTTTATTATAATTCTAACGACGACTTAATATACAATATTCTAGAATACATTAGTTTAATACACAAATGTAACCTTTTGTACAAATACTAACTTCGGTACCTGTAAAAAGGAAAAAAAAAAACAATACCGAGCATTATTTGTTAGTCATAAAAACTAGTATAATCATTTTATGATTTGTTACTAATTTCCTTTCATTTTATCAGTCATCTAATCAACTCTCACAGAGTTGATTACGTACCCGACTAATCGTCAACCTACACCCGTGTGGAAGCAGTCCCCTCACACTTGATCGTTCTCAAACGGGACTTTATTTCCGGTCCCCCTTTTTAAACTCCCAAGACTCCTCCGTCTTGTCAGTATTGTTGAGAAATGTCCTCTCGAAGTTTTCCAATCTTCTATTTCTTCCCGGGCTGAGTGTATCTTAGTAACGTATACGACTATCTTTCGTCGTGATACTTTGGCCTTCATTCTCTGCCTACTTATCCAGCCTAGAACGGCTGATTATCCGGGCATTCCAGCATAACTCATCAATCACAGCGTGTTACCATCTGAATTTCCGATCACATTTCCCATAGCTCGATCACCGAAATAATAGTATCATTGGCCACGGAGACCAGATGAACTCGTCAAGCCATCAATACCGGACAATTCGCTAATATTAATTCTCAACTTGATGCTTCAGAGATTAACCATACATTACTTGGATCATTACGACACGCAGACAATAGGGGACAGCCGCACTCGCGGGAGGTCACGGCTCCAATACCGAAATTACAATCATAACTTCAAGAAGCACCATTCTAACCATCACAGGGCACGTTTACACTATGAGAAATTACTCAAGTCGCTTCGCATACGCAGAAGCACGGTTTACCATTTCACACCCACACCAAGCTGCAGATTTCAAGACTCAGCCAACTATAGAGAAGTACGAACGGAGCGAGGGTAGGCGGCCATCCTTCCACGGCCACCACCAGCAACTCTCCGATGGTCTAGTCTACGCCAGTCTCTCTTCCAATCATCCAGGAACCAGTTAACGAACGAGATCACAGACTCCACCAATGACTAGATGGAAACCATCCAGACGAGGGACGGCTTCCACAATCTGGGGTGGAGCTCGGTCCCCTTTCGAGTGACGGCAGCCCTCCCTCCCTTCGGATCGAGCTTACAACCCACGGTAGATACGATTTGAGCAACCATCGGATTACAAGACACAAGACCACTACCGCACTAACACAGATCCATACCCACGCACACGAGAACATGACTCGTAATCACAACCACAGTAAGACGCCACGAGATTCGACAAGAAAAAAGCAAGTAGGAAAACAGAGAAGTGATGGACGTACCTCGTTCCACTTCCTCCGCAAAATACTTCAAGTTCTCGACGTCTCCGTACGATTTCACTTCGGGTCGAAAATTTTAACACGTCCTTTCCTCGAGGTTCCATACGGAAATCCGCCCTCCACGTCACCGTGTCCCCGCTTCTCTCCTTCCTTCTTCTCTTCCTGTTTTCTTCTCCTTCTTCTCGCTTCCCTCTGGTTACTCTCCTTCATTTTTATAAAATCTTTCTATTTCTTTTTATTATCCCAGGTAACCGCCTCCCGCCTCCCCTTCTCTCGCATGCTTAGTGTCCGTTAATTATAACTAGGGTCTCACCATTTTCCAGTTTCTAATTATCATCAAGTTTAGATATATTAGGGTGCCGGCCATAATTATAGCCAAATGATCGAGATTGTCCAAATGTTCAACCACATCTTACATTGGCATAATTACAATTACAAAATTTCTGACCATTACTCTCCCTTTCCTTCCCCCGACAACGTTTCCGACCAAGATAAGCTCAGGGATCATGGAGACCCTTAAACCAACCTGACCGCGAAGAGCTTGTTGCACACGTCGATGGTTGCGACAAGGACAAGTGGCGGCAGCATCGAACAGCCCCTAGTGTCCTCCCTTTGCCGTCTCCATGGACTCGCTTGAGGCCCCTCTCCCTGGCGTACAGGATCTGTCCTCCCTCGTCCAAAGATAAGGAGGACTCGACTACCACCTCCCGTAGCCTCGTGGCTTCGCGGGAGGGCTCCATGTGGTTTTGACGTTTTCTTGTTTGCGCAAGTGCAGGAGTTGGGTGGCCGGAGCTGACTTCCAGCTTTCCTAACTTCCCAGCGGCGATCCCCATCCATTGTCGATATTCCGGCACCAGCAGCGGCCTCGCTTCCAATTTCAAGAGGACACAGCAGATGCTAATATTCCGCCGCAATATATCCGAACGTCGAGAAAGAGCCAAAGTCTCTTCGTTTCTTCCCCTAACCATCCTGGGGCGAGGCGAATCCCTCGGTGAGTTTCTATTCTTCTCCCTACTCACTCAACCACTCTTTTACCTTAAAGTGTCGCTGACCCACGTCCTCTTTTTGCTTAACTTGATGTGACATGGAACGAGAAACCAAACACATACGGAGTGGAACAGTCTCAGCCAGACTGCAAGAGAGTTAGTCGACGGAGCGTAACTTTTCCGTCCGGCATCAGATTGCGGTAAAACTTGGTGGTATCTCTTCCTTACTTTGATACACATCTTTTGGAGTTAGTTTGAGGTCATTTGGAGTCTTATAGGTTGACAAATGTCCATTCTCGTAGGCATGTATATGCATAAAAACAATATATCTTGTTCGCCGTTGGGATTTGTTTGCTGCTCATGCATAGTCCTCATTTACTATCAAAAACACTTTCAAAACATGCGTCCACCTCCTCCCTAGGTCCCAGAGCTTATACGGTAGCTCAGGGGGCTGATTTCAGGTCTGAAATGTCACAGGAACAGCGGAGAACCTTCTGGTCTCCCGTTTTTGCTGTTCCTCGCCATTACAACCCCAAAGAGTGGAGTTTTAGAAGAGGTCACATACATTGGTTGACCTCGACTCTTCCAGACGAAATGATCTTCAATGGGTAACGGTCTTGAGGAAATTTTTACCATGTTTTTACGATGGCCAATGACTGAGATAGGACCCTCGAAACGAAGGACGTACGTGTAGTTTGCAGTCAGCCTGCTTACTGCAGTCCTGCTTCAAAGGGGATCTCGAGAGATCTAACCGTTGGATTACGATAAAACATTCCAGATTTAAACTACACTGAATGATGGTCATAAGCATATATATTTTAACCGTCAAAGTTTCTGGTAAGTTTAGATACGGATTGATGAACAGAACATATGTAGGGTTGAACTCACTGCACGTCACAGCCCCGTTCTCTTCATGATTCTGAACTATCTCACCGTTGGATTGCCATTACATTTGACAGACATGTTTTTCATTTAAGCACGATCGTCTGGACATATCGTGCATATTTTTATCTTATGTGCACTGTATGTTTTCAGTGGAGGCATCTTCCTTTTAAGTTTAGGAGATTTTGGCGCTGGTTTCATAATTTTTTGACGTATTTTGACTGGGTTTTCGTCCAGTCTTCCGATGATTGCACGAGCAGCCTGCTGCTCCGCCCGGCAGGGCACTGCTGTCCTAGAGAATCCGAATCCTGAAACTTTCTGTCAATTTTGTGACCCAACGATTTGCACAAGCACGTCTCCCTTTAAGTTCCCGATATTTTGACATTGATTTCATAATTTTGTGATGTGTTTTAGACGGGTTTTATGACATTCCCGCGTGCAGTTCTTTTTTTCTGTTTACCGCGACAGTTTGCAGTTGTCCTGGAAAATCAAAATCCTAAAACTTCTGGATAATTTTCAGACCAGATGGTTTGCATAGCTGTGTTCTTCTTTAAGTTCTGGAACTTTTGACGTCAATTTTACTATTTTTTGATGTATTTTGACTGAGTTTTGGACTGGTTTTTCGATGTTTGCGTGGAAAAAAGTCCCCCATTTCACTCAACATCACATGTCCCTCATTTATCTCAAACTTGTATTTTATTTTGTATGTACACTGAGCATGCAACTTTGGGAGGATCGACTCCGAATTTTCGAAGATTACTCGAAGGCGCATATATCAAACCGTGTAGATCTTCCCGTGTGTGTAAAAACCGCGATGTCAAGACAATAGGGCGACCCCAACCGTCATTTAAGGTACAAAGGGGAGGTGCAGGCCTCCCCGAAACATTTTAAAATTTCACTTGTAACAGGCTACCGGCTCAAGTGTATAGCCCCGCAATCACCGTCATTCATCGACCTCTTTTATCTCAATAATTGTATGTACTTGTACGTATGTCGTCAGGCAACTTAGGTTTATTACCGCATGTTGGTGTAATCAACAAACATGAGTTCGGGTCTAGCGCCCGAATCGGGTCCAACACCCGTAAAACAGTGATATGAGTTCGGAGTCATGCCCGGATCGGGTCCAACACTCGTTAACCAAAATTAATTTTTTTGAGCAAACGTCACCTCTTCGCATGTTTAGATGTCAGCTAGTAAATAGGAATCTCCGAACCAAACTATTTTTCTGGCTTAAACAGTTTTAAAAAATAAGTCGATGGCGACTCCGTAATAGCTTATCTAGGTTAAGCAATAACACTCTTTTTACGGAGCCATTTTGGATGAGTAACGTCGACACAAGCCACTCCCTGAGTCCTCTCTAAAATTCACGAATGAGGCCTTAACACAGGCATTCGTCCGTCGCCTTCAAGGAACTGGAGACGGTTGGCGAAATACCCCGTAGGCCCATTCGGGGACCAAGGGAGGGCCCAACCCAATTCCCTTCCGCAGCGTTCAACGCTCGAGTCGTGATGCCGACCGAATTGGGCCTTGGGGGAGTGGACCCGGATCCTCGAGTCGTCCGAACCGCAGCACGCATCCTAGGCCGGAGGGCACGCGTACAACATACAAAAGTTTGATCCGGATTTTCTAATAGCATGTCTCTATGTGGATGATTTCATTTATACTAGCACCAGCGGAAACTTGCTACAGAAGTTTAAGAAAGCCATGATGGAAGAGTTCGAGATGACAAATCTTGGCGTGATGAAGTACTTTCTCAGATTTCAAGTGAAGAAAAAGAAAGGAAAGATTTTCATTTTTCGGGAGAAGAACATAGCGTATTTATTAAAGAAGTTTTGTATGGAGAATGCAAAGTCAATTTCTACTCCAATGTCACTCAATAAAAAGCTATTGAAGGAAGACTCTACAAAAGACTTTGACTCGAATATCTACAGAAGCTTAGTGGGTTCTCTAATCTATCTCACTCATACTCAGACTGATATTGTTCATTCTTTGAGTTTGTTGTCTAAATTCAGGTGCAACTCTAGTAGAACTCATTTCACAATAGCAAAAATTTATGTTACAAAAGGCACACAGAAGGTCGGACTGAAGTATACAAAAGAGCAGAAGGATGATCTGGTGGGTTAGGTAGGTAGTGATTGGGCAGGAAGCTTGGATGATTGCAGAAGCACATCAGGATACTTGTTTTACATCGAAACAAAGCCCATTTCATGGAGTTCAAAGAAGCAAAGCCTCATTGCTCTTTCATCTGTAGAAGCTGAGTACATCGCAGCAAATGAGGCAACAATAGAAGTTATCTGGCTCAGAAGGCTACTTCTCGAGCTACAACAAAAGGTGGACGAACCTACAACAAGTTGCGCAGAAGGAGATTCTCCTAGAGCTCGCTCATCAGCACCCATGATCAACCTGCAGATGTTCTTACAAGGGCGGTGTCTTTTGAGAAGTTTGAGACTTTCAAATACTACTTGAAGATCAAGGAATATTAAAGGTAATTTACTATCCAAGTAAATGCAATATAGTAACGGAATTGTCATTCAGTTGAGCATTCGAGTGAAGCATTCAAGTAGAGATTAAATAGGTTCAATGTAATTGGACAGCTTCTCTAGCTAAGACTAGCATCTCTACTTCTCCCTATATATTGTGGAACGTGTAATCATTTGAAAAGAATTAAGAATAAAGTATTTTGCAGCCCAAACACTTGAACTCCACCAAACATTCATTCCTCGTAGGAACAGCAGCTCTATAAAAAGTTTCCACTATCATACAAAAGGTCGTCGGTAGTACAGAACCTACGTTCTGCTAACACCATCTCCCTTCCTCTTCAATCCTTTCACACGTTACCTCGAACAACCTTAACCCGTTTTGAGTTTTTAGCTCATCTTTATTTTCCATTACTTTTTTTCCTTTTCTTCTCCTCGAAGGGGAAAATGGGTAATTCCGCTGCCACTAACCGAGTCAAGTATTCAGTAACCCGACCTCACACTTTCAACCGAGAGGATAACTCGACAGCATTATATTGTCAAGTTTTTGTTTTTATGTATTGTAATTTTTTATTCTTTAATTATGTCATAGCAACTTACAACGTACCTATTGGATATTTTCTTCTACTAACCTAGTCTTACGTTTGTTTTCCTTAATATATGTTTTTATTTTCAAAATATTTTTTTTGAAAAATTTAATTTTGAAAAGAAATTGTAAAGCAATTTTTCATCAATTCGGCCTATCATTCTAATTACTTTGTTTACTATTATTATATGGGGCATAACAAAATAATATTGAAATTATCATCCTCAATATCCACGAACGTCCTAGAAGGAGTGAGCACTTACTAGTTTTTAAGTTGAGGGGCTCCCGCCTTGAAGGGGTGATTCGACGGGCTATTGTTAAGTATATTATTGATCGTTCGTAGTTCATATTTACGTGTGTGTGCGTGTTTTTTATTTGAAAAAGTCGGTCGAGGGAGAGATTGTTTTAGCACCGGCTGGAATAATAATAATAATAATTCAGATAGCCACGTGGCATGCACTCCACGCAAACTCGTCATGATATTCGAGTAATAGAGGAGGGACCATTCGCCGGAAGGATGCGTAGCCGTGAAAATGTCGATTAAAGGAAGATCATTATTACATGAACTCCGAGGGGCACCATTTTCTTTTGTTGAAGGGCCGAAGAAAGTAGCGGTGAAATCCCGGAATCGAAGGGGTATTTGTCCCACATTTTTATAGGCTTTGCTTAATGGGGAAGAGAGCACGCGGGGGGTGCGTAGCTATTTTATCATGACATGGAATGATTACGCTTATATGGCAACCATGATTAACGCTAGTTGCTACTCCTCCTTGGGGAGTTAATAAAAAGAAAGAGGACGACATTTTCGGTGCAAAGTTGGGGGATGAATCAATCAATGGGAATGTGCGGCCCTTTTGTTTTCTAATTCCATCTTATGCATGCGTTATTATTTCCGTATGGTTTACGCACTCCAGTTTATCGAAAGTTGTTGTTGGGCGGGAACCGCCGGCGCCGATGACGAAAGCGGAAAGAATAACGGAAGACAATGTCCGACGCACAGATTTACGTGGTTCGGTCCAAACCGGCCTACGTCCACGGGGAGATCCTCCAACAAGTTACAAGATTACAAGCCCTGAAAAAGTTTCAACCCGAGTCCCCGTAGAAAATCCTCTACCCGACTCTCCGAACATTCTCACCGCTCACCGTGTATCACCCGTTTCCAGTACAACGACTCACCTGAGACCCCAGAGCGCGACAACCCGTCGCCTCCCTTACCCTAGTTACAGAGTCTACATCGCACTAACCCGTGGATCTCACATATCCGCCTCTCCTATTCGAACCTCTAGACAATCCGTCTATTTATAATAGACAATAAAATCTAGGACGATATCTTTTCGATATCCCATAATATTACACGAAATTTTATGTGATATTACCTACCAGATTCTCCAAGATTTCAACTTCGGATCACATTCCTAATAATCCCCACCATGAGCCGAAGTCCCCAAAATCTTTGAGATCTCCTTCCTAGATCTCCCAAGTTCCGAATGACTCCCCTTTCATCCGCCGCGTCTTCCTGAGCGTGTCATCACCACATGTGACAATCACTTTACATTCCACGCGGTCGCAGCACTTGCGCTCCCAAGCAACCACTATGCACGGTGGCTCCAGCTCTTTCTTGCGCTCAGCACTCAATACCTTCTTGGTACCCCGAGAAGTCCCACCTGTCGACCGTTGCGAGACTTCTCCACTTGGAACTTTAATCTGTTCCACCTCACTAATGACTTCACCATCAATGCGAGCATCACCGCCGAACTATCTCATCGGCTGTACCCTGCTTGACACCCTCAAGCCCGTACACACAGCCCCATGTACCCGTTGCTAGATAACGCTCCACCTGAAACTAGAATTCCGCTTCAAATAACCTGATCAAATTGTCATGTCCTTAAGAGCCTTGTCAACTCCCTTGACTTCGACCCCAAACTCCGCATGGACCTGCACTTGCGCCTTAGCACCCACATGGCTTTCACTATCCGCGCTCCGCATACTTGATTATTAACCGGTGAACTCCACCTCACAGCAAGAAATTCAATCCTCAAACTTCTCCACCTCACCGCAAGAAGTTCAATCCTCAAACTTCTTCACCTGGAACTAAAGAATCGTTCCCCTTGCTCTCAACGCATCCATCGATCCCGCAAGTATCCATGTCGAACCCAGTGCACTAACTCCCTTCGACGTCTTTTCTTGGCTTAAAATCCATGAGCCCATGTATATCTCTATCCATCCGTACTTCTTCCAAGCACTCTTTTACCAATCTGCATTCTTGTCGACATCTCGCCCACTGCATTGTCATCCTTCGCCTTATCAAGGCTCGCCCCTCTAAACTTCCGTCGAGGAAATCCACTGATCTTCACGACCTTGCTCTGATACCAATTGTTGGGCGGGAACCGCCGGCGCTGATGACGAAAGTGGAAAGAATAACGGGGGACGATGTCCGACGCATAGATTTACGTGGTTCGGCCCAAACCGCCCTACGTCCACGGGGAGGTCCTTCTTGAGATTCCACTATAACCAACGAATTACACTATTATAAGCCCTGAGAAAGTTTCACCCCGAGTCCCCGTAGAAAATCCTCTACCGACTCTCCGAACATTCTCATCGTTCACCGTATATAACCCGTTCCCAGTACAACGACTCACTAGAGACCCCGGAGCACGACAACCCATCGCATCCCTCACCCTAGTTACAGAGTCTACATCACACTAACCCGTGGATCTCACCTATCCGACTCTTCTATTCAAACCTCTGGACAATCCGTCTATTTATAATAAACAATAAAATCTATGACAATATCTTTCTGATATCCCATAATATCACACGAAATCTTATGTGATATTACCTAGCAGGATCACATTCCTAACAGTTGTCTTGCCTGAACATATCTCTACTGATGTGAATCCAGAATAACATTGGCCATTCCATCCGAATGTTTCTTGGCACGTGGATTCACGTTTGTTGTAGCCTCTTTTTTTTCTCCGTGTTTCTCTGCTCAGCTCTCTCTCTCTCTTCCTCCCCCCCGCCCCCCCACCACCAAATCCTCCTATTTAAAACCGAGCCTCAGTCCATTCATACCAGAGACTGCATAAATCGACTGAGAGGAGAGAGAAAAGGGGAGCTTCCCCCAAGGACTTGGAAACCTCGAGGTTCCAAAAGAGAGAGAGAAAGAGATGTCAATGCATAGCCCGAGGGAATTGGAACACCCGGAACCAGAAAGCCTCTATCCAGCCTCGGCAACTTATTACTACTACGTGCAGAGCCCATCTTCCCCATTCCTCCACAGTGGAACAAACGCTGCCCCAAACATCCATGACAATGACGGCTCCACCCCAGCGTTCCCCACCTCCCCTCTCCATTCTCATTATGAGAACGACAACCCAGGCCGTTTCTCCATCTCCCAGCGACCCGACATCCCTGCTACATACGCCCCAGCCTTCTCCCGTTGCTCCTCCTCCCGGGGATCCAACCACTCGTCCTTCCTTCCCCCTGGGAAGGAGCTGCTTGAGTCTGGCTCTGCACTTCGGGATGGGGAACTCCAGCGTCTAGTGGTCATCAACAAGGAAGACAAGTGGCCAATGAAGACGGTGAGGGTGTGGCGGCCATGGTGGTGGAGATACCTATCGTTCAGCTATGCACGGTCCAGCACAATATGGATGGTGCTGCAGATAGTGTGGAGGCTCATCGTTAGTGCTGGGGTGGGGATTCTGCTGTTCTGCACGGTCACTAAGCCACCCCGTCCTCATCTCCAGTTCAAGGTTTCTCCGTCTCGGCCCTCACTGTCTTTTTCTTTCCACGTCTTACGTGCTTTGTGCGATGCATATGAACCCACATTTGACCTCAACCCCTGGGGAAAATTCTTGACTTGATAAAAGCTGAAAATGGAAAGCTTAGGCCCAAATCCTCCCCCATGAAATCTGGCTTTGATCCAGTGGGAAAAGCATTTAATCGTGTCATATCGATCTTATAATATAATGAATAGTGTAGCTGGTTGGTAAATTCTTTTTTTGGGGGGTGGGGGTGGGGGCGGTAATTCCTCCGTGGGCTTTGAACAGTGCGTGTGTGTTAATGAGCAGGAGAAAGAAAGCGTGACTGACAGACGGCATCTAAATTTTGAATATGGGCTTTGAATGGATTTCACGTAATTCTTCCTGCCAGTGCCAGCCATTTATTGACGTCGCATGTGCAACGCGGGAGTCTATTTCTGATATGAGGCATCGTCAGTGACAAAGCCCTCTTAGGATTTATCTAATTTTAGGCTTTTTTCTGTAACATGGACCGGTGGGGGGTAAGGTGGATCCGTGCTCGATTATGTGGGCGAAATAATAAAGATGTGACATTCACTGATGATTCTTGCTGGGATGGCAGGTGGAAGGCGTGCCTGCGTTTGGACTCGGAGTGGGGGTGGACGCCTCCGGAGTCGCCACCAACTTCTTCACCTTCAACTGCACCATTGTCGTGAGCATCGACAACCGATCCAAGTTCTATGGCCTTCACGTCGACCCCCCACTCTCGGAACTCTTCTTTGGTACTATCCCTCTTGCCGTTCACCGGGTAAGTGTGCAACCGCAGGTTGCTGGACTGGAGGTCTGCCATACGTTGATCATCATGCCAGATTCAATTTCCTTTCGGCAGGAACCAGAAGGATTTTATGCGTGGATTCAGGAGATCACGTCATTCCAGGTGAGTGTGGGAGCCAAGAATAAGCCCTTGTACGGGGCTGGAAGAAGCATGCAAGACATGCTGCACTCACGCGGGGCTGTGCCGCTTGTCATCCGTACAAGACTCCGGGCGAAATATCGGCTAATAGGGGGTATAATACATCTGGATCATTACCATCAATCCAAATGCTTCTTAACCCTTGAAAGTGGCCCCGAAGAGGAAGAGGGTCTTGGCATTACTACTACATACGCGTATAATAGCAGCTGTACCTAACCTTGGTGTTCCACCCTTTGTTTTGGACATTTCTCTAGCATGTTTTGGGATATAATTTTACTCTTATCCATCCTCCCCTTCCACTCCTTACTTTTTTTCAAAGTCTATAGATGAGAAGCACAAAGCCTAACTTGCGTTTGGTCGAGCATGTTTTGAGATGGGTGGTCTTCAATCCAATTCAATTTTTAACTATTGAAACTTAAAAAGGGTCAAATTTCATTTATACGTGGAATAATCCAGCAATCTGCTGGCTCTATCATATATTTGATTTACCGAAGATGGACATTGAGAACGTGAAAGTAAGGGAAGGCTCTCGAGACAGTGAGAGGAGGGCAGCCAAAGTAAAAGGAAAGGGAAGTAAACCAGACGCCTCTAGTCCCCCTCCCCCATTAACCAAATGCTTGAATGACGCCAATCCCCCCAAACTGAGGGAAACTTCCAAACCAAACTCCTACCTGCTTGGCGAAATTTTGGCCAGATTGCCTCTTCTTCTCCTCTTCTTTGTTGCAGGTGGATAAACCCCCACCCACCAGTAATGTTTTTGTTGGCATTGGTTATTTTTTCAACAATTCCTGACCTGACCACAACGAAATTACTTTTTCGGAGTGAGATGGTCTTTTTTGGGGGGTTGGGGTCGATGTAGTAGAAATTAACCTGTTTGAATTTCATTACCCTCCTCCGACTAAACTTCCTAATTCAGCCCCACCATTTCAACCAATCACAAACCAACAAAAGCAGAGACTCCCCCACTTTCCCCGGGCTGAGCACAACTAGCTTTTGGCTAACTAAAATAACTGACCACTGTCTCTCCTTCCCTTTTATCATCCTACACCTCTATTTCCGTTATTCGTCCAGTGATAGTGTCTGTCCCTTCCAACCTTGTCTTATAATAAGTAAGCCCCCTCCCTCACCTTCCTCAACTAACACCTCCCTTCTCTTCATTTCTCGTTTCCTCGTCCTCATCCTTTGCTTCCCAGCCGCAGAAGTTATGGGATACGCCACCGGCTTAAGAAGTATGCACCTTTCAATTGTTGCTGCCTTGTCCTTGCTCCTTCCCACCTTCTGCTTCCATTTTCCTCTTCACCTGCCTTATTCCAGCGTTGTAACCCCTTTCTATCACTCCACTCGTCCTGCATTTCAACATGGACGCCACAGCCGTTACTACCGCCACCTTCGGTCACCTTTCCTGACATCATCACTCGGCAGACGTGCTTCCACTTCTCCTACCTCTCTGAAGATCGTAAATGTCAATGACTACGGAGCTGTAGGGGATGGAAGGGATGACAGTGAGGTAGATATCTACTAACAAAATGCGTTGGTCCGTCTTCCCGGCACTTTCCTGTGCATGCAATGCAGCTGGATATTTGTAACCACTACCGGCTGGCATGGACTACACCTGACTTTTGTTATCTTCCACACATGAAAATGGAAAATCCATTTGCTTCACAAGTCTTAACTTAATGACCTACTTGCTCAATGATCCTCTTCACTGATGCTGTCAGAAGACATAGTCATGACTACTAAGGGCATCAACATTTTTTAGGGAACTTCTGCATTCACTCAGTGTTGATATTGTTATAATTATATAGTGAAGCACGTAATTTATTTTGATTAGGCATTCAGAAAGGCCTGGAAGGTAGCTTGTTCAACAGGGAGGGCAGCTCTTGTAGTTCCCTCTGGCAGAAAGTATCGCCTCAAGCCCATCAGATTCTCTGGACCTTGCAACTCTGACTTGGTGTTTAAGGCAAGAAATGACGATACTGTTTCTGTGAGCCAATTGACTAAAGCACAACCATGAAGGTAACATATTAAAGCTTTTCTGTATAGGTATATGGCGAAATCCAGGCATCGGATGACTTTGCAGACTACGCAGGAGACGGAGCCCACTGGCTCCTATTTGAAAACCTGGATAACTTCAGAGTGGAGGGAGGAGGCTCCATTGATGGCAATGGCCAGAGGTGGTGGCAAAACTCGTGTAAAACCAACCCAAAATTGGTCAGTCGTATCCAACGGATCATAAAGCTTGAATATCATATCTCCTCACTTTCCTCATCGAGACAATAATACTCTTAATCTTATTTTTTTTTCTTTCCCCTTCCTTGGTAACTAAGCAGCCTTGTAGAGCAGCGCCCACTGTAAGTCACATGAACTCAACTAGCAATACTGAAAACCAAATTCTGTTCTTCCCAAAGTCATCGGGTAATCTTTTCCGTGCAGGCTTTGACATTTCATGGATGCAACAATCTAAGGGTCTCCGACTTGTCCATAAAGAATGCACAACAGATGCACATCTGGTTTGAAAATTGCATATCGGTGCAAGCAGAGAATCTTTTGGTAGCTGCACCTGCAGCAAGCCCGAATACAGATGGGATTCATGTTTCTGCTACTCAAAACATAGGCATTCAGAACTGTGTCATCGGGACAGGCAAGTTCATAACGCGCCAAACTAAATCTTCCTCACGTTTATGTCTGGCAATCCTATTTTTGACTTCCTTACCGAAGTACCAGAAACCTCATCATCAGTTGGACCCTCAGGGAAGTAGGATAGGCTAATTAATAGTTTCTTGTTGTTCTTAATTACAGGGGATGATTGCATTTCTATAGTGAGTGGGTCAAGAAATGTCCGAGCGACTGATATAACCTGTGGACCAGGGCATGGAATAAGGTAAGAAAGTCCTCAGATTCACATTAACTTTGATACTTCCGATTATATTATCCCATTTGGGAACTTCTAACTCCTGTCGGCTTGCCTATTTGAATGCAGCATTGGAAGCTTAGGAGCGGGGAATTCCCGAGACTATGTCTCGGATGTTGTTGTGACCAGGGCAAGACTTTCTGGAACCACTAATGGAGTAAGGATAAAGACATGGCAGGTGAGTGCCACTTGCCACATCAACTGTTCATTCCTTTCTGATTCACACTTCCAAAATAGATGAAATAAACCTTCAAGTATGAAAGAAGGGAAAGAAAAGAAAAGGTGAAAGGAAATCTGATAGTGGAGACTCAATCTCGCTATTTAGTAAGGTGATATGACCAAAGCAATCAACTCCCCTCACTAGGTTCTAGTTATCTGTTTTTGTGAATGATTCCGAACACGACAGATATTCAGAAAGAAACTGCAAGAACTTAAAGAAATGTAGCTCATCCTATTATCCCTGATCCTTGGACCGGCGCAAAAGTAAAATCTCTCATGATTTTGGTCCCTCCAGCTCTAACAACTAGTCAAGACAACAAAATTAGAGGTCGAAAAAAAAAATAAGGCTATGAATGGACACATCTCACCTCCACTGCAATCACTAAGGGAAAATTATGACATGGTTATATGTTCAGGGAGGATCTGGTTATGCAAAGAATATCAAGTTCCAAGATATTGTCATGAAGGATGTGGAGAATCCCATCATTATAGATCAGAACTACTGTGATCAGAAGAAGCAATGCCAGATGCAGGTACAAGCACCGATTTTCCACGTAGGCTTAGGTATAACGAAAGCACAGTCCTTTGTTATTAACAACTGTAACGGCTAATGGGATTATAGGAATCGGCAGTGCAAGTGAGCAACGTGGTGTACAGTGGCATTAGGGGAACCAGTGCCTCAGAAGAGGCCATAAAATTTGATTGTAGCAAGAGCCACCCTTGCCAGGGGATCACCTTGCAAGCTATCAACCTGAGGAGCAGTCAATCCCCTAACATCCAGGCCACAGCAGCAGCATGCTCTAACGTCAATTTCATTCAAAGTGAAGGCGTTTTTCCCCGGTGCAGTAAATGAGCAAGTTAAAGTAGATACCGGCAACCCGAATCCATAGTCCCAGGAGAAAAGCCAATAAATACAGTTTCCGTGGATTTGCTACTTACAAATATAATCCTCCGCAGAAAAACGATGGAGTTTCCAATATTAAACACATAATGTTGCCTTGTACGGGTCCCAATTAATTTGGTCAGTTCAAGTTTCATGGTTATATATTCAAGCAGATGAGTCCACCCATCATGCATTACCCACCCGGCAACTGGTTGGAGTTTGCTCTCGTTATAAGAAAGAAACATGAACAGAAGAAATATAGCAGGCATTGACTCTACTGGTGGTCTAAGCGTATTCACTGCAATCTTAGAGCAATTGCGGTAGATAAGACTGGCTTGAGAAACGATATATCTTTGAGAGCATTTCTAAGTAGTGCTACCAAGGGGCATCATAATTTCTGGTACGATGTGCCCTTGCATGGAGTTTTTTGTGTAGCAGGAGGGAAATAGCCGTCACCAACCCAAAAACTGCATTCTCTAAGGTGTAAGTGTTTATGCTACAGGTCACGTAGGTTCAAGGACTTTGTTCCACCCTCCCCGCTAAAAAGAATTGCCTAGCTGTCTCCATTTCCTAAAGCTTTCCAGACGATGGAAAACTAGAAGACATGACAAAAAAGGTTATGTCCTCATGCACTATATCAGGCGGATACAACCTCCTCTTCTCTGCTATCGTCATAAGGAGGTGGCAGTCGGGCCCCAACATTCGCGAAGATATTTTCATTTGTAAAATCACTCGGATCTGTGGCTACAGTTGAGTCCAAGACAGAATCTGGAATTGCATCAAGGGTCTCTTCCAAGAATGACTTCATCGTCTACAATCATAAAAGAAATTGAGGTATGAGAACTGAAAATAACAAATCAACGCGTTTCCCAGGATTTCCATCTCAACTGGGATTTTCGCGCAGCATATAAGTGATCAACATGGTGAATTAGAAAAGGATATCATACAACATTCAATAGACGTATAAATGCAAATCCATGGACAAACATGATCCTTTTGTTATTCAAGAGGAATGCTCTCTCTCAACAGAAATCACATTCAATAGCATGAGAACGCTCGTCTTTAAATTTGTTGACTACATACTCTATGATTTAGCTGTGCATGAACAACTAGCGGATGTGTCGTATTGTCATAGTCATATTATTACAGAAAAAGATAAAAACAAGAAGAACTTACTGTGCAGCTATGAAGTGCTGCATCAGCTTTCCGCTTCCATATACCATTCCCAGGCTCTGAATGGAATAATCCGAACAAAGGCTGAAAATGGCGACAACAGTTCAGGTGAGATTGACAATTCTACAAACATTGAAATTGATTTTCTGTGACCAGATCAGAATAAGCCATGTAGTCACTAGTCAAAGCTTGTGCAAAGCATTTCCACTGATACAAAAAGAATAGCAAGCCAAAATCTATTTTTAGCCTCTAGTAAGACAATTAAAAATGCCAGGGTGAAACTTATTTGTTCACCTTAACCAAATCACGCAATGTGGGCTTCTTTCCATACATCCCTATGACAGAATCTCCATAGGCTTGATACTCCTTGAGAATCTAAAAATTAGAAAAGAAAAACTTAAAAATGATCAAGCTACAAGCTAACCGAAGTTTAAAAATAAACAGCGAAAGCAAATCAACCAACAGTTTCACAATGTACCTGGCGCCGTGTGATATTGCTTATTGGTGCACCGTAAATATCCGAGTCAACACGGGCCAATGTATGCCATGGCCTGCCAATTAACGTAGATATCAGCCAAGAGAATGCTCTCTTTTCAATGAAAAGGAAACGTTAACTCAATAATGAAACTCAAACACAGAATAGCAGAATGTAAAACATTCTCCTGCAAATACTGATTAGTGGTAGGATTGTGAAAAAAGAACTGCTCTCAAGAACCAACAAGACTACATCAACGATCATTTCTAGATGCTTCCAATACTCACTGGAGGAGTTTCTAATATTCATATCCCCAAGGATTCTGAAAGGTGTTACCTTACTTTAATAACCGAGATATAAACTAGCATTTATACTTAGTCCATACACTTACTTGTTATAGGCAGCCCGACCAAGCATCACCCCATGAGCTCCTTGGCTGATGGCTGACTTTACCTGCATAGGAAGTGACCAGAATCAAATGTCACTAAAATAGTCCATGGAGAGAGAAAAAAACACTCAACATTAGCCATAACCCTCCTTTGGTGAGAGATCTTGCAGAACTAAAATAGAACACCGAACCCTTCAGATTGTAATAGCAATCCGCTGGCTTTGTTAATTATTCCACAATGTTATGCAGCAATAGCACACCTAATCTGTCCATGAAATAACCTGTCCCTTTTATAAGTTTTCTCTTGCCTAAGTTAAATATCAAGATTTACCTCAGAGACGGAGTTTATGCCACCATTTATTGAGAAAGTTAGTTCTGGAAAGTCCCGCAATAGAGCAAAATAGTATTCATATCTGCCAATGACAAGCCCATATTAATAAAAATATTTTTAATAAAAACTTCAAATAAGTGAATCAGACCAATTCAAGCTTTCCAAACAGGTTGCTTCACACATACCTGAGAGGTGGAATTTTACGATTATCAGCGGGGCTGATGCCATTGAGCAGCGCCTTACGGGAATGTATGATAAAATGTCTCGTTGGTGAGAGGGAAGAAACTTTGTAAATAAAATCACCTAGATATAAGAAAAACTCTTAGGCAAGATGCTGCAGACCATGATATGCATGATTTTCAGGAGAAGTAAATTCCACTAATTTTCCAAATACTAAACAGGCACGATAATGTTTACTATTCGCAAATGAAGCTTGTCAGACATATTTCACTTTGGGAGGAGAAAGGGTAAAGGGACTCACAGAGTTCATTGTAGGAATCATGATCATCCACCCCAATCCTACATTTGACAGTCACAGGAGAACTTGTTTTTGCTGCAATCACGGACATAGCCTCACCAACAAACTTTTCCCCGAAGACCCAAAGAACCACCAAAACCACGCAATGTGTCAAATGAAAGGACACCGCATTTTATGAGGCTTATCAAAAGAATAACATACCTCGGGGTTGAGCATGAGACGAACACCAAAGCATCCATGCCCGGCTACCTTTGGACTTGGACATCCACAACTAAGTCGGAAAAGAAAATGCGATTCAGTGAAGCAAAAAGATTAAATAAACGATTTAAGTCATGCGGAAGATGATTTACTGACTTAAAGTTAATCTCATCATATTGATAAGGATTAGCGAGTTCAGTCGCCTTGGCCAGATGTTCCAAATTGTTGCCACCAATTTGTAGCACAATGGGATGCTGTTCAGGAGAAAATGCCAGGAACCTGTCCTGTTCAAAATCCAAGATAGAACCAACTTTGTCACATATAAGCCAATAGATACTGTCATCATAATCAACTGTCAAGTGAAAGTACTAAATTCCTCGAGGAAAAAAGCCCGATTATTAAGATCCACCTCCAATTCACTTGTGGGAAAGAAATAAGTAGATTTCCGTCGCTTACCAAATTATCTTTCTGATAAACAATTGTCTCAGCTGCAAGCATTTCCGTGTAGAGCCAAGCGTGTTTTGATATTAATCGGGCCAGAGTCCTATAGTGATGGTCAGTCCACTCCATCATAGGAGCAACACTGCAAAAATTGAGTTGACCGTGTTAATCAAACAGGTGTTGAGAAGCGCTACTCACCACATCCTAAAATCAATCAGGAAGGATGCAGCGATACCTGAAGAGGGGAGGATAATAGTGCCAGGCCACCATCTGTAATGTGGGAAATTCAACCGGTAGCCCAGATGGAAGAGTTGAGGCAGTACGGGCAAAGTGGAATGGGAATCTGCGGATATTTTTAGAGGCAAGATGATGATTAGTAGAGGCAAGGGAGGAGATGACGGAACAGGCTGAAGACCTCATTATTTCACCGCCCCCCTCCCCCTGGAAGTGGCTCCACCAGGTACCACCACCTCTCACTTATCCAAAGGATTAAAACTTCACCGAACCAAATCCAAGAGCTTCTACATTTATCAATTATTACCGTCATCATCAGATTATGTTTGAGGACGGAGAAAAGACAGGTCCACACATTCCAAATCCACCAAACAGAGATGGCTCAAATTAGATTAGACGACACAACCCCTGCCCGCACCCCCTCCCCCCCAACGGCAAGTTGAACCGATAAAGAAGTAAAAGGGACGGAGAAAGTACACGGAGGATATGACTTGTGAGGTAGAGGATGAAGAGCTCTCTTCCTACCCGCCAGGGAGCTGCGACCGAAGCAAAAGGCCAAAAAAACACCGGCAAAGCGTTGGTCCTCTTTTTCAAGGGTATTCCCTGTATGTGTAACGCAATCCCCGAGACAAGAGTCAAACGTCCCCCCCCCCCCCCCCCCCCCCCCCCTCCTCTCTCTCTCTCGGCTCAAACTCACACAGGCCGCCGCCGCCCCCGCCCTCAACTAGGGTGTGACAAGTTCGTTCTCGATGAATTTTTCAGACGTTTTAAAATTATGAATTCTAGTACACTACTTTAATTAGCAACGAGATTAATTTTTTAATCAGAAATTAGCTACTTAAATAACCAATTTTCTCTAACTAAAATAAAGGGGTAAATAATATGAAAATATTCTAAGAGGTTACAACATAATTAGATAGATTCAAACATTTTTCTATTTATCCACTAGGAAGCACCTCCTCTTCTGAATAAAAAGTTACTCAAAGGATGACTGGCTGATAATTTCCAAGAATTCCCATCAACGGAGAGGTTCCCTCTAGTCCATTTATAATTATTGCTTTTGTATACAGGTTGTTGGGCTATCATTTTTTTTCTAAAAGAACTAACAACTTCCTTCCGATTAAAATAAATGCACAAATAAAATTGAAAAGAAAAATCTAAGTGGCGACTATTTTTTATAGCTAAAATAAATGGAAAAATAAAATTAAAAGGAAAATATGATAATGTTTATTATTTTTTTTTAAAGAAGGAATTAAAGTAGCAATCCAGTTATGATTTGATTGAGCATAATTGAAAAATTTTCAAACATTTTACCATAATTTTTTTAAAAACTAACTTTAACGAGTAACAATCTATGCGATTTCACGGGCATAGCAAACACTTGAAGTTGTAGAAACCTAAGGAAAATTTATATCACCAATTGATATAATTATTATAAACTTTTATTTAGGATTACGAAATCCTATAATTTGGAATTGGCTTTCCATATAAAAATTAAATTATTTTATTAAATAAAAGTAAGATTCGTGCAGTTACTCAACTTTTATTTGGAAAAATAATCATATTTTCGAATCCGGGAATGTCGTCTTCCCATAGGAATAATTGGGTTTGGGTGGACCGGACAATGGGACACATTACATGGACCGAAACAGTGTTATATGCAGGAAAAATTTCGTAAAACAAAATAAATAATTTTAAAATTTCAAAAATATTCATAATTTAAAAGTTTGAGTTCACTCAAATTCGGAATTATACGGTTCGACATTTTTAAGGAGTTTTTTTTAAAAGTTGGACTTAAAGACCCCTCTTTTATAAGGAGTTTTTTTTTAAAGTTGGACTTAAAGACCCCTCTTTTAACTCTGACTTTCATCGTGAGTGCATTAAATTTTATAAAGTACGATTTTAAGATATTATTTTTAAAATTTTAAAATTATTATGCGAATAATTTTTTTTACTATTGCACAATGCCCGACCTCTGCCTGTTTAATTAAATAAAATGTAAGGTAGGTTTGGATCAGGGGGTTGTGTGAGTCAAACTCGTCGTCTGGTATCGTGTCGTCCGTCAAAGGCTTTTCTTTTTTAACAAAGGAAAGAAAGAGAGAAAGAAAGAAAAGCATCAATGGAATGGAATGGACTGCAGGCAGGCAGGCAGGTAAATTCAATCACTTAAATTCTGAATATTGTCCGCGGGGGAGAGCGTTGACTGTAATCTCTTCCTTTTTCTTTACCCTTTCTTTGTTCCGGAAGACTCTCTCTCCCCTGCTAGCTTGGGTTGCTCCTCCAATCAATCAATTCTTCTTCCAGCACGCACGCCATCTGCACTAACAATCCCAATCCCAATCCCAATCCCAATCCCCAGGTGGTGGAGGAGGAGATCAATATCGGAGGAAACTCTTGTTTTGGCTTCAAACTCGGTCATGAAGAGGTTTAGGTCCAGCGAGGATCTCGACCACTATGCTCACGACAAGGACAAGGACAAGCCCCCCTCCCATCGCCCCTTCTACTCCCCCAACAAGTCCTCCGACCCTCGCGGCAAGTCCCTCCTCTCCTCCTACTCCTCCCGTTTCGACCGCGATCCCCCCGACCCTTCCAGGCTCTCCCGCAAGCGCTCCGACCACGACCTCCTCCGCAGGAAGACCTCCTCCGGTCCTCCTCCCCCCGACCGCTACTCCGACCGCAAGGCTCACTGCCCCGATTCCCTCGAAAGGGATGGCGGAGGCCCCCACCCCAGCACTCGTGGTCTCCCCCACCGATCTGATGGCTTCTCCATCCCCAAGAAGGAGTTCCCCAAGGGTGTTAGGTCCGACCGCGACAGATCGAGGCGTGAGGGTAACTCCTCCTCTTCTTCTTGGCACAGGATTGGGAACGCATCCAAAGACCTCGATGAGCCTAAGGGTGGAAGAAGCGGGGGGGTCGCACCTGATCGGGACAGGAAGGTTCCGAGGGACGGGAGGTCTCCTACTTGGTCCAAGGACTCAGGCAGCGATCAATCCAAGAGGGCCTTCCTTGATGTGAGCTGGAAGGTTAGGGGTAAGGATAAGGAGAAGTCTTCCGGCTTGTCCAGGGGTGATTCAGGCAGCGAGCAACAGTCTAAGATAAGCTCCCCGGTTCTCAACCCGAGTGATGTGAAGGCCGAGGGGAAGAAGGATGACACCAAGGAGAAATCACCAAGCTGGTCTAGCGAGCAGTCTAGAAGCTTTGCTGCAAAGAGAATTGCTGAGGGGCATGTTGAGAGTGGGAGTACCAGTGAGATGGAAGAGGGACAGCTAGAACCAGAAGACGCTGGTAAACCTGGATTGGACAGTGATGGGGCTACTGGCAATGGCTCAGAAAATGGTCCTGTGGAACCGGCTGATCATGCGGAGCATCTTACTGAGGAAGAGGCAGGTATGGAAGTTGGCGATGAAGCTGCGGAAGGCAGCATAGGCAAGGGGGGTTTTGTTCCTGATAATGTTGAGGAAAGCGGGGAGAAAGAAGATGAGGTCATTCCAGATCAATTGAAAAATTCTGTTGATGGAACTAGCAGAAGCGTGAGGGACGAAAGCGAAACTGAGTCTGATAGTGTCACGGGTAAGCATGGAGACCTGCCAAAAGACGTGATGGAGAGTTCAGGAATCCATTTTGTGCCCATGGAGGGAACTGATACCGATGCATTTTCCAGGAAACTCTCGCCAAATGAAGAGGGTGTAGGGAAGGATGCATCCCTTGATATAAAGCTCCCTGAAGAAGGTGCAGAAGCCCAGGAACTGCATCTGAGAAATCTGGAGGATTCCGGGTTGCTCAAACATCAATCAGGACTTTCTGGAGAGCAACCAAGGCCTGTCCCTGTGGATAGAGGGAAAAGTGTCACGTTTGTACCAATCAATGTTGCTGATGGTGAATGGGTCAGGACAGATTCTAGAGGCTTTGCAACCAGCGGGAATCTTGAGGAGGTAGGACCAAGTGCTCGGGGATTCGAGTTATTCTCTCTCTTACCTGTTAGGAAGCCTGAGAAAGTTGACAATTCAGGTGTCATTGAGCAAAAGGATGATAAGATGGAGATGGAGCCTCTTGATCTCTCTCTTAGCTTGCCGAATGTGCTGTTGCCTATTGGTGCGAGGGATGCCGGGATGGCTCCCACGTCACCTAGTCAAGGAAGAAGTTTGCAGTCATGGTCCAGTTTCCGGACCAACTCAGAAGGCTTCACAGCATCCATCTCCTGCTCGGGCACCCAGTCATTTTTCCACAATCCTAGCTGTTCCCTTACCCAGAATTCTCTTGACTTTGAACAGTCAGTTAAAAGTAGGCCATTGTTTCAGGGAGTTGATTGGCAGGCTCTTGCTCAGTGTGAATCAAAGCATGATGAACCTACTTTTCAGGGGACAGTGAGCAATGGGAATGGCTATCTTCACCTTCAGTCTCAGACATTGAAGGGCAATTCAAACGGTCAGCTCATACATGGCCTGAATCTTAGGGTATTGGAAGGGAGCTCTGGAACACCCAGTGGACTAGATAGGCAGTTGAGCTTACACAGGCAAGCTTCAGATGGCAGGAAAAAACTTCGTGATGATGGAGGGAAGTCCCCTTCACAGAGTGCTGGGTCTCATGAAATGGGAACCATGCAGCGTTTTGATCGGAAGCGAGGAACCAGCAGTAATTATAGTGGTAGCTTATACCGGAGTAGCGGCCAGAACTCTCTTGAACAAACGTTGAGTGGTTCTGAATTTATCGAGTCGCTCATTGAGAAGATAGTTTCGGAACCACTGTCTGAAACATCTGGGAAGTTTCATGAAATGCAAGGTGACGTTTTGACACGTCTAAAGGAGAGTGTCTATGAGATGATGGTCTCTACTGATAAACATAGGAAATTCCTGGTTTTCAAAGAAGCGTTACAAGAGAGGTCAGACTTTACAATGGAAATGCTGTTAAAATGCCATCGCTCTCAACTGGAGATCATGGTTGCGCTAAAAACTGAACAGAGTGAATTTCTTCGTCAACAAACCACTTTGTCGACTTCTGATTTGGCCGAGATCTTTCTGAATATGAGATGCAGAAATCTTGACTGTCGAAGTCCTCTGCCTGTAAACGAGTGTGATTGCAAGGTTTGTGTGAGGAAAACTGGTTTTTGCGGTGAGTGCATGTGCCTACTCTGCTTCAAATTTGACATGGCATCAAATACGTGTAGTTGGGTTGGTTGTGACCTGTGTCTTCATTGGTGCCATGTTGATTGTGCTATACGTGGATCTTATATTAGAAATGGACCTAGTGCATCTGGGACACTGGTAACCAGTGAGGTGCAATTCTATTGTGTTGCTTGTGATCATCCTTCTGAGATGTTTGGGTTTGTCAACGATGTTTTCCAAAATTTTGCCAAGGACTGGAGTGCTGAGAATTTTCGCCGAGAACTAGAATATGTGCGAAGAATTTTCCATTGTAGCAAGGATGCTAGAGGAAGATGGCTGTATGGATTTGCTGATCAAATGTTGGGGAGATTGGCTGATAAAGCCAACCTTCGTGAAGTGTACAATAATGTTATTACTTTGTTGAAAGGTATGCCGTCTGCTACAGCTTTGTTTTCTGGCGTCTTCCTTGGCATTTACTTGGTAGTAGAATTTCTTCTCTAGATATTATCTTCATCTTCTTTACGAATTCCATTGCTCGTTAATTGGCTTGTCAAATTGGTCTTTTGGCAAAATTGTAACATACAAAGAGTGTTTGATTTTGAGTGCCGCTTTGATTGTTCATATTTATGGAGGTACAAGTGTCTGGATATCCTTAGGTGTTTTTATGATGGGGTTGCAATTTTATTGCATAGAAATAAACTCACTCTAAATATTTGTCAGTACATCCTCCAACTTCTGCACTGTCAGGGAAATGCTTTGCTCATTGGAATGTGTGAATGATTTACCTGGTCGCCTTTGGTTTTTATTAGCATATATGTATACATATATATAGACATGGAGACATACACAACTCTATCTTTGCGAGCATATTATGGGGTGATACCTAATGCTTGTAGAAGTCCTGACCTGCATTCGTATGACATTTGTTACCTTATCTGGCGTATGCCTTTTTTTGCTTTAGTTTGATGAATTTTCCAAGACACTAATGCATATGGCGCATTGCTGGGTTGCTTTCCTCACTCCTGAGGATCAGGCTGGCAGCAGTTAAAGAAAATCTTTTTATTGGGCTTGAATAAAGAAAATGTGGTAGCTATCATGGGTCTCTGTCCTTGCTATTTAGACCATGTAAACCTTAAATGGCAGAATGAATGAAATTTCGTTTGTTGTGATTACAGAAGCAGATCCCACAAAACTTGTTAATGAGCTGGATGCCTGCTTGGATAGTAGAAAGGAGAAGAACACAGTAGCTGGACCCAGCCAGGATGTATCGTGGGTCAAAGCTATTATTGCAGATAAGAATTTTCAAGGGGAGTGTGTAGCCATTGATATTCCTGGCAACAATTCAGTTCGAAATGAGCGAATCGTCTTGGATTCGGACACACTGAGGAGTGATAAGGAAGAACCACTCTTTGATGAATTGGAAAGCATCGTGCGAATGAAACATGCGGAAGTGAAAATGTTTCAAGCACGAGCAGATGATGCCCGGAGAGAAGCAGAGGGCTTGAGACGCATCATTGTTGCGAAGAACGAGAAAATTGAAGAGGAGTTCAGGGCCAGGATTGCGAAATTGCGGTTGACGGAGGCAGAGGAAGTGCGGAAGCAGAAGTCGGAGGAGCTCCAGGCATTAGAAAGATCTCATCGGGAGTATCTGAACATGAAAATCAGGATGGAAGCGGATATTAAAGATTTGTTGTTGAAAATGGAAGCAACAAAACGTACCATGGCACCGTGACAGCGTATTAACACCATCTGACCTGTTAGTCCCCCACCTCCCCGTTTTGTGAGGGTAAGTTTGACCAGCTGATGTTGTGATGCATAAAAATGTTTATTGTTTCTTAGTCAGTTTAGGATATTGCCATTAGCAGCATCAGGGTTTGTTTGGTAGCCGCGCCAGAATCTGTACATGGCTGCAAGGCATCTACATGTTGTCCGCTTTATATCATGCAACTTGGGGGTTGAGATGTCTTCATCCTTTATTAGGCCCGCATGAGGCCACATGTATTGTCCTACTTTTTTAACATGGATCCTGTTCCATTCCGTTTCTACTGGCTTCTGATTTTGTGATTTCGAGTGTATGAACATACAAGTTTATGATCAGGAAGGGGCCCCGTGGATTGTTTCCCTTCAATCTATTTTCTGAAGTAAAAGCTTTATGCTCAAACACAGTTGCAGAATGATAGACAAGTATTGGACAATACAGAAAGCTTACAACAGATCGAAATCCATTTTAATGGCGGCCTGTAAATTCCATGCTCTGTGCTCAATCTACTTCACTGCTTCGACTGGACAGCAGATGGTGGAAATCTTGCCTGATTTTGTGGAGGCTGGGATCGAGTTACTCCTCAAGGAGGGAGACCTCTGCATAGGACCACTGGTCCCGCCACTCATTGCTATCTTAATGCTGGGGACTTCACTTGCCATTGAGGATACAAAGGAGAGCTTTCTCTTATAAGGAGATACGGAGTAAACATCGTAGGCGCCTGGTCTGAGATTCGGAGAGCTCGAAGATCTCGCCTTTGCCTTCGCTGATGCAGTTGCCGCCATGTAAGTCGGGAAAGCCGGAACACAGGAAAACTCCTCTCCTGTCGAAATCTGCCTCCTGTGTTTCAGTAGTTGCCTCCTTGTCGCCGATTGAGGAGAGGGAGAGGGGGATTCCGATGTGTCAAACTTGTTGCTCGGCCATTGTTGGTACCTCCTCTGTTTCAGAGACCCCACACGTACATGTTCACCTTGTTCCTCGACATTTGAAGCTAGGACTGGATCTAAATCTTCAAATTCTCTGCTTCTGGAAAGTTGAGTATCCACCCATTGTTCCAACCAATACCTCCATCTTCCCTGGGCCTTTCTGTTTTCTGATTCTGCTGACTTCTGTATATGACTTCGGCATTAGATTTTCTAGGCAATGTCCAGGGCACGAATTCATACTTTTGTATAACGTCTCCTCTACCTCCTAGCTTCACTCCGCCAAACTAACACTTTGTATACGTTTTCTGATTGATGAGTAAATTTTACAACTCGGTGCACACTCCATAACATCAGACTTGGTGAAGCTAAAATTTGGAACTAGCGATGGTAAAATGAAATTGTGTACCCGATGGTTGAATGCATATTCTCTGATCCTCTCTCTTCTCAGCATGGCTTCCCTCTTGCTTGTCAGCAGTGCTTTTGCGTCTTCTCTCGACAACAAGCTGTCATCCCACCTTCTATAGCAGCCTTTAACCTCCTACAAGCATTATGTCAGGTCATCTATGGTGACACCCTTGGATGCTAGGGGATGTCTGGAGAAATTATCAAGCCCACACCTTGAGGTGCTTGATCTGACAGCTGTAGTCAGCTGTGGATTTGAGGACGGGTGATCTCGTTGCGCAGACCTGGGAATGTATGTCTACAATGGATTGAAGACGCCTCAGGGTAGTCATTGCATGGCGCCTGATAGCCCTTCCTCTTATTATGGCCTGCAGTTTTACTATGCCTTTCAGCGCTCTCAAGGCTTTCCTTGCCTGCAAGACTCCAAAACATGACATCTGTTAAACAAAGTCACTACGATGCTCTAGCCAAGTCAAATTCAATCTCGGAGAGAGCTCACGAGAAACCCTCTAAAAGCTGTCTGAATTTTCACAGCGGCTGAATGCCGGACTTCTTCCTTGATTCGAGGAGCCACAGAGGGAGCCACCACATACATATTGGTGATTGTAGGTTCATCAGCTTCTCGCTTCCTCCGTTGGCTTCCAGGAGATGTCCCAGTGAACTCGGCAACCTTTGCTGCTGCATGGGCAGCAGCCATTCCAGCCTCAGCTGCTGCCGCTGCAGCAAGGGCCATGCTGAGAGCATGATTGCTTTCTTCCCCTAGCCCAACCTCTTCAGCTTTGTTCCCTGTAGTTACAGATGGTGTGGAGGCAGCGAGGGGGGCTAGTCTTTGAACATGAACCTTTCCCTGCAACCACTTCCTTCTCCTCCTCTCCTGAGGATCGACGGAGAAAGGATTCAACGGGCAATCCATTATACTCCGAGAAGCCGAAAAGGTCATGAATATCGCCTCACTGGAATAGAACATCAAAAAAGGTACGGATAGCACTGTCATTTTCGCCAACCTTTTGAAGTTTAGTTTCCCTTCCCAACCCGAGTAGTCGCTTCACCAAGCTGAACCAACCCTTTTTGACCGCCATTAAAGCCAAGGGTTGGTTTCATTGGAGTGCAGCATCCAGGTAAACTCAGAATCTGTAGCCTGGTTTGAGTCATTCAAACTATAAGATTCAACAACAAACGAAACAAACAGGAACGCAACTTCCAACGGGAGGGTGTGCATAAATGAATCCTTAAACGTTGATGGCTACCTGTGGAGAGTTCAGTAAACATGATTTTGCGTAAAAGGAGAGAGGTAGTCCTGAACCCGGATCACTCTTCCATTCCATGGCCTTCATTTTATTTCATTATTATTTCTGTAAACGGGAAATGGACAAAGAGGGGGGGACATGGTGGCTAACCTGGGCGATTTATCCTGAGAGGATGAGAGTGTAAAGTGATGGAGGAGGTGGTGCTGCTTTAGCTGGTCATACACCTTGCATGACGAGCCCCTGCAGTGCATGTGCTTTAAGGAGCCCACAAACAATAACAAGAATGAAAGGAAAAAGGAGGGCGATGCTCCCACCTCCACGTTCATCCCGTGGTGGCGGGGATATTGCTATGCTCACGCATGCAAATGCCAAAGGAAAAGCATCTTTGATGAATTATTATTAGGAGCCATCAATTTCCTCTGCTAAAATGCATGTTCCCATGTTTCGCTTTCAGCTTTTGATTGATCAACCCCCCCACTGTCCACTGATCTACGGGCCCATCCACTCACTTCCTTCTCCCTCTCTTTCCAATGTCCTTCCCTCCCTCTTCTTTTTACTTCCATTTAATAGTATTCCAGTGACGCCGAATCCAGCAGTCGATCAAATGCCAAGGGACATTGGAGGAATGTCAAAAGAGATGGGAGGGAGGTCATGGACGGAGCTCGTGGATTTGGGGTTCGGATACAGCTGGTAGAGGCCGGGGCGACCCTACACCCCAATACCCCTCTTCATTCCACAAACAAGAAAACGTCCTAATCCTCTTGCTATTCATGCCAACCAAACCCCCCCAACAGGAGCGGCCTTCCCTTCCGTGCTATTGTTTGCCAGATGCTCCTCCTCTCAGCTCACTTTCCTGGACGGATGGACCCAGTCCCATTCAATGTCTGGGCCTATATCCACTCAATTAATGTCACACATGTCTCAATCCCCCACTCAAAATTATGTTTTCCATCAATAACACACTTCTGATTGGTTGCCTCATCAATCTTGTTACATTCTCCACCCCACCCCAATTGCAATCTCAGTTTTTTGAGCCAAGCTGAAGTGAGTCATGGTGCGGCGCTGAATTCCTCACACCTGCTCGTCAACCGAGTTTCGCACTTGCTGCCACATGGACTGATCAAAAGTAGTTGAGAGAGCATTTTCATACATCTCACATTTCAGAATATGCTACTCTTTGTTGACTTTTATCTCACAGAAACAACCAAAACATACTACAAAACCCCCGTGAATACTTTTATCACACATCCTGTCCTGCTGTTTATTGATCTCTGGCCTTCTCCCATCGCTCAGATCACATCGAATTTCATGGATGTGGATGTAGCCCTGGTGTGGTCTGACCAGCACCCTTCACTAATACTCGGTGCGCTATTCCATTCTTACAACTGTGTAGATATATCTTACTACTCCGGATTTTCAGTCCGGGAGCGTATAACTCATCACAATTTACCCTCATTTGTGAACTTGTGTGTACATTATATTTAAGAGTGTCTTATGAAGCAGCAGCAGCAGCAGGGTCCATCAGGAAAGCCATGACTCATCTTGTGATGCGGAATCGGTCTTCCTCCTGTCTCGTTTTAGCATTCACGTACTGCAACGGAAAAAGGGCATACTTGTGATCAGCATCCAACATATTGGGGGAGTTTCGATGTATTCGATGAATCGTCGAGGACTTCTCATAAAGGTAATCTGGGTGGACTCTTTGACTGAGTCATGCATACTGACCTGCAAATTCAACTCTTGCGAACTTGCGTGGGCCTTTAAATAACCAAACTTAGAAATCCTCACTAAACTCCAGTCTTCCACCTGCCCAACACATGCAAATCATGCAAAGGGCGTCATAATTATGCATAAAAGGCATAGTAACGAGTAGGAACTCAAGCTTTTACCTCATTTTTGAACCCGTCCAGAGAGAACCCAGCCATACCAATCACAACTTGCACCGGGGCAGCGTACCGACTGTTATTATACACGTCGATCCCGCTTGCATCTTTCTTGGGCATGGCTTTGCATTCCCCTTGATAAACTGAGCAAGTCCTTTCGTAATTGTGAACATGGCCAAACAGCACCAGATCAACCTACCAAAGTGTCCTCAGTAAGGGAATTTCACACGAATCACTCAAGACCAGGAAGTAAAAATGTGTCGGAGGCAAATGTCCCCAAGGTAACAAGTTTACCTTATTCTCGAGCAGCAATGGTTCTACAGCTTTAACAAAATGATCGTCGACATTAAATATTCCGGGACTGGAGGTGTACATGGGTCTGTGCCTGCAAATGCCATCAGCTGCCCATCCTAATTATCTCGTATTAGAGTTAAAGTAATCTCACAGGGAGTAGAATAACTTACCCCATAAATATCAACCAAGGAGTTCTTGATCGATTGATGGAGGCCATGTCAGATTTCATCCATTTATACTACGAAAAGGCTTGCAGAATCAGGTTTCTCATCTAGGAAATATGCAGAAGCGACACTACGTTGCGAGATGATGCATAGCTCTTGCTTCACCATACCTGCTCTGAATTTTCTGTCCAATCATGCTCCGTTGAAATCACTGTAAAGTGAATGCTACCCTGTTCAATGGCATACCAAGGTTTATCCTTTGCAGGAATTGGCATTGGGAAGTAGGTTTCATAAGGTACCCCGCATTCTCCACCAGAGTCAGGGGTTCCATACTGAGAACCCGAGTTCACGTAATCCCTTCAAGCAGATGGATCAAAAGCTGACTCTTACCCATTATCTTGACATAGAAAATGATGAACAACAGGAAAAGTAAAAGGAAATCCTTCCATGATAAAAAAGTTACCTACCTTTCATGGTTCCCAATGGCAGTCATGTAGGGAACTCTTGAAGCAACTGGCTTGATGAGGTTAAGAAAGAAATCCCACTCGACTAAGAAGCCGGTTGCATAACTTATGTCTCCAATATGGAAGATTGAATCCACGTTGCCTGCATCTACTTCATCCGCCACAGCCTTTATCACAGAAAGTGACCCTGGCTATGATGGTCAAGCAAAAGAGGTCGGAGATTATCAGGTGGCACGGACTGGACCCTGCATTGTTCGCATTTGTTCTGGACAAATTTGAGTTTTCCTGCTAAGCAACAAATTACCTGGATATAGTGTTCGACTGAACCATCCAGGGGGGCTTTCCCCATATCTCCAAATGAAATGAACTTTAATTCAGCTGATCCTTCAGCAGGAGGAGTCTTGAATTGAAGTCGATCGCTCCAACCAACTTTGTCACTGTCAGTTCATACAACCTCAGTGCATACACAGTGGAATTTTAGCAGAAAATATGCTTCTGTTATATAATCCGCTAGAATGATTCTTTTTACAAGCTTCCTCTCATAAAAAGCAGAAAGATAACTTCTACGGAACCCAAACTCGCGTAACCTTACAAGATATATCATGGAATCGTGTATTGTTTTCTTAACGACAAAACGACTCCTAAGTTTCACAGTCATCGGAAACCGGCCTCACCTCCCATATCTGTAAGAGTATGAGGTAGAAGGCTGCAGTCCAGACATCACCGCGGAGTGGGTGTAGCCAGGATTATGCCAGCCAAAGTCCTTGGCAGGGCTAGGTAGAATATCATCTGCAAAGACGGCACAGAGAGTAGTCAGCAAAAAGCAAACCAAAGAACAGAAGAAAACTACTGGTGACGGGGTTAAGATAAATACAAGATGGTGAAAAGAAATGCTAGTTCATAGGACATTTGAGGCGGAACTGACCACACATGTCATCGGACGTGAATGTTGAAACTCGAGAGGGTTGAGAGTTCCCATTCCCGTATTTAACCTGCTGGGGTTCCTTGTCCCCGCTCACCCAGGTGAGCCTCATCTGCAGGAAAACGCACGAAAGGCATGAACTGGGCTCCCTGAGTGAATCCAAGATTACTTGGTTACATGCCCCGAAATATGAACAAGTACATGGAGTAAAAGCAGGAGCTACCGAGGTGGCAGCAGAGTCGATTGAGGAGAGGTGGCCATAGAGGGGATGGTTGGGGGTGGCGAAGGAGAGAGGGGAGGACTTCTTGAGGACACAGGGGGTAACAAAACCACCGGAGAAGAAGACAAACTGAACGTCGGTGCGGAAGTTGACGACATGGAAGGAAAGGGACGCCCCGCAGGTCGAAACCAAGCATGTCCTGCCATCCTGGTCATACTTTTGGCATGCCTCCTTCTTGCAGTTCAGGTAGTCTGGGTCGTTACTCACCCACTGTGCCTGGCCGAAATCAACTTATCCGTCATGCGTTCCCCGCAATTCAAACATCATCTGGTAAGCTCTGCTTATCCCATTTCTATACTTAGCCTATTCATTTTATAAACAATGTGCATCCAGCATTTAAATCGAACATCTCTGATTTCGAATGCCGTTACTTGATATTAGGATATGGGCTGTTATTTTTTTATTATTACTTTTTTCGAATGCCTTTAAATTAGGCTTGGAATGAGGCAAAATCATAAAGGTCGACAGAAGCTCCGACATGGCTTCACCAAACTTAAAATAGCAGACAGAAACGTGCGTGCTTCTATGCAGGATAATTAAAAAAAAAAAAAAAGAGAGAAAAGAAAATATAGCTTCTCGAGACCCTTGACACCCGCCAGGCCAGACCGGGCTGGGGTGAGTGATCGATCGATCACCAACAAGGATGATGATGATGATATATTTATTTAAAAACATAAGGAAGGGGGAGGCCCAGTTTTTGCTTTACCTTGACTGGATAGTCGCATAGCAGCGGAAGATTACTCGTGTCCCCTGTTTCCAGGTAGAGAGCCTTGTTCGCAGGGCATGGCGACAAGCTTCAAGAACATCCATCAAACGCTTAAAATTTCAGAGCAAGTGTTTCGGATACAAAAGACAACGAATAGGCCATTGTTAAATTTGAGTACTTGGCATCGGAAGTTGTCATCATGGCAACCCAGTGATCTTTGGATGGAGACAACACTCCGGTCACGTTCACCGTCAGGTATGCCTCATCTGGGATGGTGCCGGAGGTCACGTGCAAGGCTATGTAAGGGCTAGGGTGGAGGCAGTCAAAGAGGCTACGCCTGTTCACCAGACGGAACTCCGAGATGGCGGTGTGATTGAGATGATCGTTGGTGGATCTTTGCAGCAGAGGGTGTAAGTGGGAAGAAGAGGAGGGGAGGAATCCATCGACTCCGAACGGGTGGAGCAGGAGAGCAACAAACAGGGATGCCAACATGCCGAGGAAGGGCAACATCAATGCATGGGGGCTTAGGACTACTCTGTTCTTTTAGGATTTTATTTTCAAAAAATAGAACCGGGGTGGGGGGAACGACGTTCAAGGAAGAAAATCTATTTTTTCCTTTTTGAAAGAAAGGGAAGAACCTTATTGAAAGAAAGGGAAGAGGAAATGGGATGGCCATTTGGGGTTGGGGATGGAGAAAAAGGTTAAAAAGGTGGATCAAATCATGCCTGAATAGGTCGATCCGCCATCAACCTCTCCCGTGCTGAATATTACGAAGCCTTTTACCCTTCCTCCCAGGCAACAAACACCCCCCTGTTCTTTGTTCTTTGTCTTTGTTTTCTTTTGTCAAGTTTCTTTAGCACTGCACAGCCTTTCTTTTCTTTTTAATTTTATTTCCTAGGGGAAGGGGTTGCCGTGGCCAAACACTCCCTCTGCTATGCTGTCCAAAGAAATAGCATCTTTAGGGGTTGTGTACAAGAGGTTCGCGGTTCGACGGTAAAATAATTTTTTCAAATTTCTAAACATTCATCTCTCGACAACATCGATTTTTATTTTTCAAAGAAGTCATTTTTGAAGACAATAAGTTCAGTTAAAAGAAAGGACACACCTATTATTATTTCTAATAACAAATTTATAAAAGAAAAATTAAATTTTCATTGTAAAAATAACATAGATTTTTTTAAATTAAAATAGCTGTATTTAATTTTACAGCGAGTTATAAAACATATTGTTTTATTTGATAAATTTGTTTGTAGCTTCTGCATAGCAGGTACTTCCTAAGCAGAAATTAATCACTAATTCAAGATACTAAAAAGCCAATGTCCGTTCTTCGCTTAGGGGGCGGGACAGGGGGCTGGCTTTCCTCGAATCAGCTGCCGGGTCTACTTTACTTTAATGATGACGCCTTTTGGCATGCCTCCTCCACTCAACAATAACTACTTCTTCGCCGTGGGAAACCGAACTTCGTCCTTTTTCTTTCTGTTTTTTCGGTGCCAAACTTCCTGCGGAGGTGGTGAAGCCATAAGAAGACAAGCTTGCTTGCCCGCAAGAGTCACAAATTGAGTAACTGCAAATGCAAAGTTGAGTCCGGCAAGGAAGGCCAACCAGTGACCAAGACGATTACGACGATGTTGTTTACTGATGAACCCCGTGTGTGCCCCAATTCTGCGTTTTTCTTGTTTCATGCTCCCATTATTTATCAATGTGCCTCTTGGAAAGCTATGGGATCCTACTTTCCACGAGGGCCATTATTCTATTTTAACGTAGTGAGAAAAAAATTTACGAAATAAGGTATATAGTTTCGAAATTATGAAAATAAGGCATCGAAATCGGAATTATAAAGTTCGATTTTACCCAAGAAGGAAGTAAAACTTATAAAATCCGACTTAAAAAAAGCATAAGTTTGACTTTATAAGCCCAATTTTCATTTTTTATTTTTGAAAGTCGAACTTTATAAGTTCGACTACTTTATTCAGTAAAATCGAACTTTATAAGTCCAATTTCGAGGCTTATTTTCGAAATTTTAAAATTATATACCTTATTTCACAATTTTTTTTCCTCAATTGCACTATTTGAAAACATAACTTAGGACCATGCTTTCTAAAAGAAAAATATTTAATATGATGCAAACAATTAGCTAAATCTATTATGATAGAATATCTGGAGACAGAGTGGAATCAACTAATCCAAATTCGGATGTACGGAAGGAACTCCCGGCATGAAGTGATATCATGTTCCGTGGACAGAGGTTACCCGAGGATTGATTAGTTTGAAAAAAATTTAAAAAATAAAGTTAGAGATTTCAAAATTATTTGAACAAAATTTACGGACAACTTTAGATTTATAAATAAGTCATCGATTTTGAGTAAATTGGGCTTATTAAAAAAAAATGTCCAAAAAAATTTTCAAGTTGGATGATACTCGGATAATTTTGAAATCAAATCATATTTTATAAATTTTTGTGCGAATTACATAGTACAAACCTCGTGTTACCCTCCCAAAGCTTTCCAGCCACAAACAGTCCAATTCCCACAATCATGTACCTGTCTTCCCCATTATTTCCAAATAATGAGAATAATAATAAAGAGAATTGAATTGTTTTTCATTTGTAGAGAGCTATGATTAGTACAGCAAAAATAGGAGCAAGAAGAAAAATCACGTAAGGGAGAACTTGAGTAGCAGAGCCTTCCTCCAAGTCAATCTTATTGTTTAGACCATACGCGCTCTTCTCTTCCACAAAAGCTTCGAAGTAGTCCCGATAGCCTGTGCTCTCTGCAGAAGAAATCCTCGAGCTCCTTACCTTCATCATTTCCATTGCCTAAAAATGCAGTCGAAGACGGTGTGCCTCGAGAATTATGGATGTCAACAGGAAGTAAAAATGAATCCTCATACTGGAATTCCAACGAACAATCATGGCCACTGCATGTTCGTTTTAAATTGAACGTGCAAGCTCCTTTTCATGAAAAGCAAAGAAAGGTCAAAACCACTCTTTCACATTATTAATGTGGAACATCGTGCCAGAAGAGAGAAAAAAAACGAGGCATCATCCTGTCCGATTTGCCTAGCAATCCAAATCCAGGTATTAACTTGTCCAAAAGACAGGTCGCATTCAAGGAAAGGTACTAAGAATGTCATGCCTCACTATTTTATTGGGGTGGGATGATAGTGTAGCAACCCTGCTCATGCTAATTCAACAATCCCGGCTGAGAGCAACCATAAAATTTGGCGATAACTGCGGGGTTCTCACCTCAAAACTGAACATGAATTGTCGAGCTTTCTTGGTTATTCTAGCATTTGGATGGGATTGAAGCTTCTCATACATGATCCGTGCCTCACTTGGCCTGTAAGTAGACTAGAGCTCCATCAAACTCTGAAGTTACTTGTACAAAAGAAAAAAAAAAAAGCAAATTGCAGATAGTCGTGTAAAGATCTCAAGGGTTCAATTTAATCCATAATTTTTAAAATAAAATAAAAGAAAGTGAAAAAAAAAATATATATATATAAGGTGTCATATGCATATTCCCCCAAAAGGAACATGAAAAAGGGGGTCACCTTGCCAGTGAATCTTGGCAGATGGACCATTGCAGTGCAGCCAAACCGTAGAGTTCACTCTGTCAAAGAGAAGAGAGATTAGTAAAACAAAATTGTTAGAATATCGGACCGGCTCGAGCCCAGAATAGATCCTCTCTAAAACTAATTGGCTGTAGAGGGAGTAGTCCGCTAGGTTATATATACTAGGCCGGACTATTTTCTTTATCCGATATGGGATTGTGTTTACTACTATATGCAACCCTTTTAACATGCCCCTCAAACCCAAGCCTACAGACGGGCTCACAAGTCGAGTCGGCACCCTTTTCGGGTTGAACCAGACCACACACAGACACCCTTTTTTGAGTTGCACCTTAAACGGACGAGGGGAGCCATCATCGATTTTACTGTGCTTAACCAGGCTCTGATTCCATGTTAAAATATCGGACCGGCCCATATGCCGAGCCCAGCATACAAGCCTAGCGGAGTTCCTCTCTAAAACCAATTGGTTGTAGAGGGAGTAACCCGCCAGGCTATACATACTAGGCCGGACTATTTTCTCAGTGGGATTGAGTTTGCTATATGGCAACCTTTCAACAAAAATTAAAATACCCTTCCCCACCTCCCCCTTTCCCCCAAAAGACAAAACTATGTCAATGCCAAAAACTCCTTCAGTGTCTAGTGAGCACCAGAGCCAGCCCAGGGACAAATTAACGCAGACTACACTTCTTTCGCAATATGAAGGCCCGTAGACATAAAAGTACCTGAAACGGCAATTTATCCATTATTTGCTGGTAGTATGATAAAGCTTCCTTAAGCTTCCCAACATCCATAAGGGAGTCTCCATCCTTCAGTGCCTTCAACATCCATTAATTTAGTCATTTCTCATCTACAATAACGGGGTAGCAGTCAAGTTCTTAAATCATGCAGGCAAAAAAGTCGAGGCATTCGAGATAATCATTTCTCACGTTCCTTTCTTTCAGAACGTACTCCAGTAAGTTTTAAGCTATATAGCACCTCCAAATATCAATTCTCTATGTACATATCCCTTCTATATTTATTGAATTTCAAAAGCACGATTTTTAACCGTCACAGCTCCGCACATTTTCACACTCAGATTTCAACTGTGCATCGATGCTTAAACCCATCTTCTTCTTGTAAGCTGCAAGGAGCTCCCTGGTCCGTGCTTCCTTGGCAGCTCGATCCTCAGTCGTTTCAAGCACTTCCCCTGGGTGGATAACTCTACCACCTCCAAACTGAGGGTTGAATATAAAATAAGCCAGTTGCAAGACGAGCAAAACTTGTCCAATTTGTGTAATAGTATGAAGCGAAAAAAAGAAAAAGAAAAAGAAAAAGATGTAAGCAGATCACTAACCGTCTTGGAGATGTTACTGGGTCTGGGAAACACTCCCCATGAAGTAACTTTGGGCTTGTAGAAATCGGGATCTCCTTCTTGGGCGGAGGGCGCCTGCTTAGAGGCCTTGGAATTGTCAAACTGGCTGGCATCTCCCACGATGATCTCGACGTCAGGGGTCTCCCCTTCAGGAAAAGGATCGCTGATTGGAACCAGGCCGGGAGGCAATCCTCTGGTCTGCTTCTTATCGGCAAAGTCAAGCCCCAGGAAACCAACGTTGGATATTACCAGTCGCTCCTTGCCAGTATCCTTCCCCGGAATCGATTCACCTAACCCCACTCCATTACCTTCCCTCAATCCTGCATCACAACAACACCGCCTCCAAAAGAACGATTTCAGTTTTCCAATCTTCAACTGAGTCCCAGACATCGCCTCAGAAGATGAGGACAGATAAGGGAAGAAATATACCGGGGATTACTTCTTTAGAAGCACCTGCGTCGAGGGTGCTAGCACTGGCAGTGTCGGGAGCGACACTATCGACAGGGGGAGGCGGCCGAGGATTCGTCTTGTAGGCCTTGGCCCTCTCGAAGGCGAGCTTAACGGGGTCGACGCTGGCGGGAGGGGAGGGAGAAGGCCCAGGCTGTGGGGAGTCCTGGGTAGAGGGCAAGCTGTCGGGGCCGCCAGGGGAGGAGAAACAAGGGGGCTTGAGATTGAGAAAGAGGGACCTCCTGGGGCAAGAGTGGCCGGAGAAGAACAGCGGGGAAGGTCCGAGGGTAGCGGCCATTGTTTTATGTGATGTAATATCCCCAAAAGGAGGAGGAGGTTTGAGTCGGGATCAGGTCAAAGTCTGACTTCTTATCCACAACTGTCCCAATTCCCCAATAGAGGAGGATTAGAACTTCTGTAACCAACGGTTACAAACCGATTCGTTCTTTTCATGAAATAGTATATTTGATTTCCTAAAATTTTAAGAATTTCTAGGAACTTTTACGGACTTCTATTCAAATCAATTCAAAAAATTTAACTAAACTAATTTCGTAAAGTACGAACAAAAATACAAAATTATAATAGCGTATCCCAACCTAACTCTAAACAATTCAATTTCTTATTCGGGGATTATTTTTTTTATAATTTCAGGATTCTTTTCCCGTTAAATCGAGCAGCACGACTCATTCGCCTCCTCCTAGAGTCTGTCTTCCTTCGAAGAAATCGTCTTCTAGACAACATGTTGGCTTCGGTGAGGAGTAGGTTCCTAAAGTTCGGAGCTGATTAAAGGGAGGCAGACTCTGAATCAAGGTGTTATTACTTCAAGTAAACGCTAAAATGGGTGGGTGTTGTCGGATGCGGGGGTGTTGTGGAAATTTAAATATTTCTATACCGAGCGTTTATATAGTCAACGTAAGGGCGATGGAGTTCTGGCTTCTTGATCCGGAGCCGAATGAAGGTCGCGAACTCGAGTACGAACAAACCACGAGTACAATAGCCCCGAGCAACGCCCTCGGGATCGTCTTGCTCGGAGGAGTCGGGCAGCTCGATTTAAAAGGAAAGAAATCCTGAAATTACAAAAAAAGATCCCGGATGAGAAATTGAATTGTTGCGATTACGTACTTCGTTATAGGTTTGGAGTTAGGTTCAGATACCCTGCTATAATTTCATAATTTTTTTCTTACTTTACAAAATTAGTTTAGTTAAATTTTATGAAGTGCCACGAAATCCGTAAAGGCCCGTAAAATTTTATGAAACCAAAGGTATTGTTTCGTAAAAAAGTACGAATTGGTTCATAACTGTTCGTAAAAAAGTCCGAAGTGGTTTCGTAATACAAGGCCAAAGGTACTATTTCGCAAAAAAAGTACGAATTGGTTCGTAACAGTTTGTAAAAAAGTGCGAAGTGGTTCGTAATTTACGAAACCACTTCATTAGGCGAAAAGAATCTAAAGCACTTCGCATTGAAGAAGGCGTTTCAGATTCTTAGACCAATAAGTCATTTATGACTTGTTCTTGAATCTGACCATACATGCATCTTTCCTTACTTAATGTTCTTGCATTTAATTCCTGTCTTTGTAATTCCTATATCTAGGGCACCTTTGTAAGGATTGAAAGAAGAACAATTCAGACTTTTCAAAATTTCAGATTAGAATTTTGTCTTTCTATCTAAAGGAGTGGATTCTCTTTAAACATTGATTCTCATTTGATGGATTCCAAGTGCGGATTAAGTAGAGTGTATCAATCGGTGATGGTGTATCTATATCCTTCATGTTGTTCCTCACCCTCGTTCTTGTTCACGGTAGTGTATCTGTATCCGTGCGACAAATGAGTACTATCCGAATTCTTTTTCACGGCGGTTTCTCTATATATGTGGAGGTTGATATCAACGTATCATTCAATCCCCCTTTCATATCCATCTAGTTCAGCTATCTCGCACTATCTACCCTTTCGACCATACACGTCATTCCATTCCACACCCTTAGTGACGTATCGCATTATTTCGGTATTGGAATCATCATTCCTGTGCCCTCCTCGCATCAAATACTCTACTAATGTAATTCCTCTGGGTTGTAGCTTTTGACAGACTTGAACGGACTAAGATCCCCTTCTCGTCAATATGTGAAATGTGTGACAACTCGCGATAAAATGCAGCTGGGGACGCCGTTCTCTTTTTCGGTGATGAAGGTGTACTGGACTCCAAACGATCTCGAGTAGGCGTAATACGTGCATCCTTATGAGGTTCAAGAAGGCCTACACTGAGATGAACTTTCATCCTCATGGAAAGAAGTGATAATCCTCTCGAAGTCTATCGACTCGTCTACATCTTTCGGTGGTGTCAGTGGTACGCCATCATGACCATAAAGAAAGTGAATAAAATCTTAGCAAGAGATGTCTAAAGCGCCAATACCCTGCGGACAAATACGCGCAATAACGTCTGATGTCATAGCGTAAGTCATGGAAGCTTTATCATATAGTCATAACAGAGTGTCAAAAAAAGAAAATACTAATTAATATAAAAGTATAGCTAGTATTTTGAATTTTTAAAAGAACTTCAACTTAATAATCCAAAACTTCGCCACGCTTCGACTTCCATTTACGAGTAACTACCATGTAGTATATATGAAGGATCAACCTCACCAATGGAAGCGGGTGTAAACATCTGTCAATCTATCTCTCCGAACAATCCAAAGACCAAATGTGCGTCATAAAACGCACTACAATTTTTCTCCGACTTTCCATAGAGGCTAACATCATGTAACCGATAATCAAATACGCACAATGCAGGGATATACCGAATACCTTCGAATTGTCGAACTATGCTGAAACAAATCTGTGGACTCATAGTATGCCAAACATCCCTCCCAGATAAACAGCGTTCAAGATGTCCTCTCGTATAAGGCATTCATATGATAACATAGTAATGTTGACATTATAAAAAGAGCAAGTACTTTTGAGTGCCTCTGTATATTGAAATATATCTGGTACCACGAAATGACATGAGTGACAAACTCAGTGACACTAAACTCCACACTCCATATAGCTGTCAATGGAGTATTTTCTGACATAAAAAATCTCCACTTAACTAAAACAACGTGCAAAAATCTATTCTAAGCCCATATCTATAGCAAGCTCAAAGGACTTTGATATATCGAGAACTTCTCGATTCGAGGCCTCATATAATTGACGATGAAAGGGAAGTTAGACATGCGCTACCCTAATTGTAACAACCGGCTCTCGCAATATCATCCAACGCGATAGAAACATAAGACTATCCATATTTTGAGTCTTATCTGAAAATATGACACGTCCAACCAGCCGAAGAATATATGATTGAGCACAACAACACGCTAAACTACAATTGTAATCATGAAAACTTTGGTGACTAGTAAACACGTCAGAAATATTTGACAAACGAACATGGGTTTCATAATTTGGTTCGAGATGTGGTCGTCGTATAAAACTAGTAAAAATACAATGTTTAATAAAAGGAAATATTTACAAAGGTCATGGGGATGCTTGTAAAATTCATGTTTGAGAAAATACAAAACAAACAGCAACAAAACCCCTAAACACCAAGAATAATGTAGAAATTTCACGACACATGTCTTCAAATGGTACCTTTGTCCTTTGGATGGGTTTGAAGCTGCTACTCTCTTTTGGACAAAAATAATACCCATATCCTTCATTTGGATATGTTATAACTCGCTACTCTCTTCTAAACGAATAACAATATCCATGTAATTTGCTTGAATAGGTTGGAAACTGCTACTCTCTTATGGGTGAAAAGTTGTATCCACGTTCTTCGCCTTAATTAATCGAAAATTAGAATCTACTACCATCTAGGCGAAGGAAGGAGTTCGGGTAACACTCCATAGCGATCATTTCTCCCAGGAGGTTGCTATGCATTATAAGCAGACATATTACTAATAGCCCTTACTAGGAGCAGCAGCATAATCTTAAAAGAAACAGCAGCCCAAGCATGTAAAAGTTTCCAAGCCATGTCCAATAGGGGGACTACTCAAAGCATATAGTTGGCCTAACCCTGGTTGCCTAGCAGGGTGAGGAGGAAGTCCTTGTAGTCTCCTGAGGTTTCCTTTGCCACAGCGTGGTCGAGTGTGATGCTGTTCCTCTTGTAGTACACCTCCTTTATCTCATTCATGTCCTTTTCAGCCCTTGTCACGATCACACGAATGATTGCGTCCTCATCTGTCCCGAGCTTCTTGATTGCATTGCGCAGCACCTGGACCCACACAAAGCATGGCTGATGCAAATCAGAATGCACGTCCGCTCCCCTGCTTCTTTCTAATCATATGAACCATGGTTACCTTCTCGTAGTACTTCTTGTGATCGTTGATGCATCGAATGACAGTGCGCACTGCAGATGCAAACTCATCTGGTTTTTCATCCAGCATCCCCTAAGTAGCAAGCAGGTTAACAAAAAATTAGCCACCAAGTACGAACGTTTTCTGCGTCTGGTTTTGTCTGATGATTGGGAATCAATCATCAACCTTGGTGATTGAGGTGCCCTTGTCATCCCTGAAGCGATTGAAGGTAGCGATGAGTTGGAGCTTGCTCCTGGTGGTCAAAATTCTGATCACCTCCTCATGATTCAGGGCCTTGTCTTTGATTGCGTCATGGAGGATGTCGGCCTCAGTCTTTGCAAGCCTTGCGTTCACCTCATCCCCTTCGTACCTGTATGAACTCACCAATGGAACCAGGAGCTGTACCGAGCTAATCAACATCAGAACAACTTCAACGAAGGTGTGAAACAGAGCAGGAATGAAACAAGAAGGAATGGACATGCCTTGCGGATATCACCAGTGGTGAGGGAGGCGACATCTTCTTCCATGGAACACTTGTAGCGAAGCTGGTAGGCCCTCCTCACCTGCAGGAGCTCTTCAGCAGAGTGCATGCAGGAGATCTCAATGATCACATGGTACTCCTGGACGGGTTTCTTCAGGGCGACGTTCACCAGGACAGCATCCCGATCGGCAGGGTCGAGTATCCAACGGTAAACCGCTTTCTGACACCCCATAACAAGTTTGATCAAATAAACCATGCGACACGAGAGAGAGAGAGAGAGAGAGAGAGAGAGAGAGAGAGCTTTTCTGCCCGGAAAATAACAACAGAAAAGGAAAAGAAGGGAAAACACTAGGGGGATGGGGATGGGGCGGAGGAGGAGGACCTCGAAATCTCCGGAGAGCTCGGACTCGAGGCGCTTGACGAGGTCCTCCTGGTGGAGTTTCTCGTAGGATTGCCGGATGTCCCTCCTCTGAGCAGCGGTCCTGTGGCCGAGTATGGATATGATGGCCTTCTCGTTGGTTCCCCATCCTGTCAAACAAGCATGCATGAAGAAGTAGAAGACATTTGGATTTGGAAGCTCTCAAATAAACACGGTAGGACTAGAAGAGACCTTTGCAAGCCTTGAAGAGACCCTCGGCATCAGCATCAGCAGAGAAATGATCTGGGACAACCAGGGACGCCATTTCCCAACACTGCTCTTCCTCTCTCTCTCTCTCTCTCTCTCTCTCTCTCTAAGGTGGTCAAGTGTGGAGGGAAGCAGACGGGATCCGGAGGAGGAGAGATGATTGTTTTTCTTTTGGTGTGGGAGAGCGAGAGGATCTGGCATTTACTCCAAGGCTTATAGATAATTACGCCCTCCCACTAAGAAATCCTTAAAATTAACTAAGGAAAAAGTAAGGGGCCCTGCAATTTAAATGCCCAGATTTTGTAAACCACCCCCTCCCACTTTTCTATTTACATTTCGCCAGCTATTATTTTTTTTTTTACCAAATGTCAGCAAAACCAGGTGAGTCGTTCCCTACTTTTATCCTCGTGTTTAGATTTTGACAAAGATAAAACATATATAAATTGATGTGGAAACTGATCTCTTTAAGTCAAAAGATCCAGCCAAAGCAATGAAATTGATCAACAACTCCTAGTTACGTCCTCAAAGGAGATATAACCAAAAGAGCGTGGGGGTGGGGAGATGTAAAATGTAGTTGTTGTACCCAACAAAGCATTACTCTTTAATGACTTAGCTGATGTCGAAAAGGTTTTTTTATGCGTTTCTTTTCCGGGTTTAAATGTTAGAGGGGTTTGTGTATTATTCAAAATTCCTCATTACATGTATTATATATTTTAACTCCATTAATATTAAATGACTTTACATACTCACATGACAAAATAATTTACTTATCCTGGCAATTATTTATATTCGTTTTTTTCATATCATCATCTTCAAATTACATCCACTAGATTTTTTAATCACATCAAGTTCGCACATCAGATCCCTTTTGGATTGTGAATTTGTAGCCTATGTTATATCGTCCGGCAAAACCTAGAATAAATAGGAAAAATTAATGCTAAAATATGGAGAGAATTGAAAGGAATTTCAAAAAAAAATAAAATAAAAAATTGGAAACCACAATTTTTTATCCACCCGGCGATAGTATCAAAAGGCAGAACGGACAATATCGCGGAACAAAAGTATTTAGGAATCGTCGCTGAGAAAAACAACTTTATACTCCACGTGAGCATTTCATTCTTAGTATAAATTACGTGGGCCAGAGTTCACATATCATACATAAATAGTTTAAAATAAAATTATTATTTTTGTCATAAATGAGTAATAGAAGTTTGTAAATTGTTGATAAATTTGAGTAATGGTTTCGATTTTTATCCTCTAAACTCATCATTTGCTTTATCATTAATACCATTATAAATCTCATTTCTTCTTAGAGGGTGTTGTACTTCGGTTATATCGATCCAAGAAATCAATAAAGAAAGTCTCCCTATTTTTCTATACTTTCTTTCTGCATTGTTATCTCTTATCTTTTGATTTATTTTTTCAACTCAGTTTCACAAAGTTTTGTTGAAGTCAAGTCTCGATAAAAAGGAAGAAAGTCCGGAAGGAGAAGTTATCAAGGAAAAGAAATAAAAAAAAACAACGCTTGTTTGCACGTTCATTACTAGATTAGAAGGTGGTTAAGGTCGACGATTTTGAGGAGGCTTGTAAATGGTAATACCACATCTATTTCATTTTCTTGTTACTTTCAATAAACGAATCATCCATCATTTATGTCAACGTTTGACTCGCAGGCATCATGTCAACACACACAATTGTGAAAAACTTGATAGAATGGGAGATAAATTTTCTTGTGGTGGATGCAATGGCTTTATGATGATAGTTTTGATAGTTCATGAAATATTATAATATATGATTGATGATATAATTGAATCTTATTGGTATGAATTGTTTAACAAATAAGAAAATGCTTGATAAGTTCAAATTGTCAAAAGCATTCAAATTACTAGAACCATATGATAAAAAGTCACTGTGTATTGTATTGAAGGATGAAGCTCTTTATGTTTTTTGGAATATTTAGACGTATGTGGTATAAATGTTCAAAAGAAAACTTATTGAGAAAGGAATATCAATATGATTACATATTGTTGAATAAGTTTTGATGATGAGCCTTGACCTTTTGTTTAACAGAAGTCAAACATCTACACTAAAGAAGCTACTCATATTGAGAACTTTCTGTAAGAAATATTTTTGTAATTAAATGATTGTTTAGTAATTATTTAATTGGGAAAATAAAAGGATTTGATCAAGATAATAATCTGATAAAATACAATGGATTACGTTTCCAAATAATCCCAATATGAATTATATTTTTCATTGATGGAAATATAATCTTCTATTTATGGTAAGGTTCTACAAGATTGTCCACAACCTTATGTCGATCCATCATATCAACAAAGAACTGTTATTTGGGATATCTATTCATGTCATCTGTCTAGATACATTCAGTTACGTGTATTGGACAGAATGATATCGGTTTTAATGATTATCGAAGTTACTATTTGATTATTTCCATTCGCGGAGGGTTGCTGACCAGGTTCAGCTAGAACCTTCTATAACGCAGTATTCGTGGAAACAATCATCAAATCATTATCAATTTGATATGATTTGTTTACCTAAAGAACATATGCCTAGTGTGATGTTTTTGTTAATATTACATTGTAATATAATATAATCGTTTGTTGACTTTGTTTGTAGAAGGCTGATTTCTCTAATTACCTTCTACGATTAAGTTTAGACTATTTTGTATAAATAGGACTATTCGGCCATGCTTTCTGGTGGTAACTTTTGAGAGAAACATATTGTAATATTCAGAGAGCGTGCTAAGAGCTTGTAAACTTTTCGATTGAGTTTTGTTAGTCACACACGAGGGACGCTAGTCGTAGAAGGCTCCATCGTTGGTGAAGTCTTCTAGGAAGGTGACTCGGGGCCACGAGGGACTCGGTTGCAAGCTGCAGGAGACGTTGGTAGAGGCGTGTGGCAGGTTGCTGGCGTGGCCAACATGTAGTGGGCCAGAAAGAAGGGCAGATACCCCGGGAGCACAGAAAGTGATGGACTAACTAGCTTCTGTGGTGTAATGTTCTTGTGTGCAGGATAACCTTGGGCAGGGGTTCTGAGTCTGCTTAGCCGTAATCCTGGGGGACCATGCAGGAGAACTTTGGGAAAGGGTTTTGTGTTTGCTCAGTCGAGATCTCGAGGGATCGCGCAATGGAAGTCGCAGCGGGTTGCTGTGCAGGTGGAGACGCTGCCGGAGTGAAAAGTCTCGGAAGAAGTCACGGCAGGTTGCTGTGTAGGAGAGGACACCGCCTGAGAGAAACGTTCGACAAATGGTTACTTTGTTAGCCACGTTAAAGCGTGCACCGAGTCGCTGTGGTACAGAAACTTTCGGTATGTGCTGAGAATTTCATTCACATGTGGTACAAAATCTTTGGATCTGTGCTGTTGAGGGTTGACACATTTGGTACAGAACCTTACGGTCTGTGCTTTAAAATCAAGTCACCTATGGTACAAAACATTTTGGTCAGTGCTGTGGAGGGTTGACATCTTTGGTACAGAACTTTCTGGTCTGTGTTGTAGAATGAGTCACCTTTGGTGCAGAACCTTTTGGTCTGTGTAGTAGAAGGTCGATCTCATATCACTTTCTATAATCGCTACTACATTGAGTTTGAGTGACATCCATCTAAATTCTGGGTGAAGAGTGGATGTAGGCAAGTTGCCGAACCACTATAAAAGTCTTGCTTACATCAAACAAATCGCAATCATATTCGTACGTGCTGTCTTACAGAAACCTGTTTATACGGTTTTGTTTTACAGAACCTTTTTTCCGCTACGGGGTTTGTCGAAAATGAGTTAAAAATCCTTAATTGGACTTTAACACTAATTCACCCCCTCTTAGTGTAACAATTGGTATCAGAGCGGGTTCCAACAGTAGCTTAACCGCTTGTTGTAGATCCACAGAAGCTCGTGCCAGCTACACGCCCTACTCCGTAGAAGCTTTTGTCTCTGCGATTATTATCTAAGCAGATTACATTAGAATTTGTTTGGATTATTTTAATTGGTATTCTTGCTCTAGTTAATAGTAACTTGTTCCACAGAGCTTGTGCCAGCTACACGCCCTACTCTGTAGAAGCTTTTGTCTCTGCGATTATTATCTAAGCAGATTACATTAGAATTTGTTTGGATTATTTTAATTGGTATTCTTGCTCTAGTTAATAGTAACTTGACTACCTAAAGAACCAAATTTACTTCCACAGAAGCTTTAAGCTCTGTGAAAATTCATTTGCTACTATTATGTAGAAACTCTTTTTCACGCTCTATCAGAATCCAATTGCTATTTAACAGAAGCTTACTTTTTATTTGAATATAACGTCTGGGATAAGGTTTCTATCCAACAGAAGCGTAATCGCCTGTTGAGATCTTACTAAAGCTTTTATCTTTCATATTCTCTTTTACGGTTGGCATAATAGCTCTATTCTACAGAAGTCTATTGCTCTACAAGAATTCAACAACTGCTACCAGAAATGAAATTTCAGATTGTCATATTAACACTCGTGCTCTGGTTGACTGAGGCTTGATTGTTGGCTTGATAACTGATTTCTACCCAATAGATGCTTCTTGATTGTTGAGATTCTATAATATAATCGTCACCGTTATGTTCTATAGAAGCGCAACACTCTATACGAATTGAACTAATGGCTGATAAATACCATGTGCCAAAACCACATGTTGGGAATCCTCCCATTTTTGATGGTAAGAATTTTGCCTATTGAAAAATTTGAATGTGTGCATTCATATATAGAAGATGATTCACCTTCTATACCAGAGAACCAATAAAATAATCGAGATGGTAATCCCACACGGGAATACCTCAAGATCAAACGACTCACTAGGACGACAAAGTACTTAATGTTTAGTGCTATGTCTGAAAGTGAATTCGTGAAAGTTTCTACTTGCACTTTGGGCAAGGAAATCTGGGATAAGCTTGTCACAATGTATGTTGGGACAGACCAAATAAGAGAAACCAAGATGAATTTCTTAATTCATCAATACAAAAAAATTTTACTATGAAGGCTGATGAATATGAAGAACAAAAGTTCCAAAGACTCAACCTCCTAGTTGATGGATGCCTTAACACATTTAGGCAAACACTACACAAATTCTGAGCTAGTTCGAAAGGTTTTGTATACTATACCCAAATCTTGGGAAGCCAAGAAAACGACTATAGAGGCTAAAGATCTTTATACTCTTCGGCTAGATCGGTTAATGAACTCCTTAATATCATATGAGATGGAAAGATCATCTTTGTCTGATAAAAAGAGAGTAGTAGCTTTCAGAGCATCAGAAGAACCCCCAAAAGGTTCTGATGATGAAACAGAAGCTGATTCGGATGATGAACTCGTTATGATAGCTAAACGTCTTCTGCAGTTCGCCTCCGAGAAACGCTTCAATAAGAGAAGCCACAATCGTGATAAGCAAATTGATCCTAAGTTGGTCATATGCTTTGAATGTACCAGAAAACAACTTGAGTTGAGAATTAAACAGTAAACAACTTGAGTAGAGAAACCACTTGAGTCGAGAATTAAACAGTAAAACTAACTAACCCGGTTCGAAACGGCAATCCTTGATCTTTTGGTCGTGTCAACGCTTCTTCTTTTCTTTGTACATCCTTGAGTTCTCATATGCTTCAAGTTGAAACTATTCCATCTCATTGAGGTGATAAAGACGCTTTTCTCCTGTGGCCTTGAAATCAAAATTAAGCTTTTGCACAACCCAAAATGCTTTGTGCTAGAGTTCTCCGGGAGATGACAAGCTTTCCCATAGACCAACTTATATGGAGATGTCCCGATAGGAGTCTTTTAAGCTGTTCTATATGCCTAAAGTGCATCATCTAACTTGTTTGACCAACCCTTACGATTTGGACTGACCGTTTTTTCAAGAGTCCTTTTTATTTCTCGATTAGAGACTTTCACTTGACTACTTGTCTGCGGATGGTATGCTAATGCGACTTTATACTTCACTCTATACTTTTTCATCAGTGTGTTGAATTTTGATTTGCAAAAGAGGGAACTCCCATCACTGATGATTGGCCTTGTTCTTCCGAATCGAGTGAAAATTTGCTTTAAAAATCTAACAATACTTTGTGCATCATTAGTAGGTAGTGCACTTGCTTCTACCCATTTTGAAACATAATCCACTGCAATTAGAATATAACGATTTCATGCAGACTCGATAAAATGTCCCATGAAGTCAATGCTCCACAAATGAAATATTTCTATTTCTAGTATGTTTTGCAAAGGCATCTCAGTCTTTCGAGAAATATTATCGACTTTTTGACAACTATCACATCAAGTGACAAAGTTATGTGCATCTTTAAGAAGTGTTGGCCAGAAAAAGTCCGATTGAAGTACTTTTGCGCTGTTTTCTTATCACCGAAATGTCCACCCTAAGGAGAAGCGTGACAATGTTGAAGAATAGATGTTACTTCTTCCTCGGGTACACATCTTTGTATGATTTGATCTGCACATTTCTTAAACAAAAGAGGTTCATCCCACATTTAAAATTTTACATCATGTAGGAACCTTTTCCTTTGATGTCCTGTCAAATCTGGAGGCAACACATTATCAACAATATAGTTCACGTAATTGGCATACGATGGTAAATTCGCATCAACCATAAATAATTGTTCATCAGGAAATGAATCATTTATATGAGTTGGATCAAAGGAGGTGCTTCCGCTTTCTAACCTTGAAAGATGATCCGCGACTTGATTGTTCGCTCCTTTCCAACCATGTCGAATTCTTGAAACAAGAGAATGCATCTTATTAACCGTGATTTTGCATCCTTTTTAGAAATGAAATATTTAATCGTAGAATGATCAATATGAACAATCACTTTCGACTCGATTAAATATGATCTAAATTTATCAAACGCATAAGCCACTACTAACATTTCTTTCTCCGTCGTGGTGTAGTTCACTTGTGCATCATCCAATGTTTTACTCATGTAATAGATTGCATGAAAAACTTTATTTTTTCTTTGTCCTAAAACTGCTCCAACAACGAAATCACTAGCGTCGCACATCAGTTCAAAAGGAATAGACCAATCCGGAGCGATAATTATCGGGGCAGAGACTAATCTCTTTTTTAACTCCAGAAATGCTTCCAAACACTGACCACCGATGATGAAGGCTGCTTCTTTCACCAAGAGATGCACAACAGTTTTGTGATTTTTAAAAAATCCTTGATAAAACGCCTATAAAATCCTGTGCGTCCAAGGAAAATTCGAACTCCTTTAACTGATGTTGGAGGGAGTAGTATTTCAATTGTTTCCACCTTGGCTCTATCCACCTCAATTCCGTTTCTTGAGATCTTGTGACCTAGAATAATACCCCCTCTAACCATAAAATGACACTTCTCCCAATTTAAAACAAGGTTAGTCACCTCGCAACGATTAAGCATAGCTGATAAATTCTCAAGGAAATTATCAAAAGAAAGTCTAAAGACTGAAAATTCATCCATAAATGCCTCGATGTATTACTCAATCATGTCTGAGAAGATTGCCATCATACATAAATGTGGCTGGTGTAATAACCCACAATTTTTTAGTTATGAATGTAAATTCGGTTGTACATATGGTATGAATGTGTAATGAAAAGGAAATTTTATAATATTGTAAGAGTGAATTTGGAACGGTGAAAGGATTTTTCGATTATCTAATCATGAGTTGGTACGGATAATATTCAAGGATGATGTCCATTGTTCAAGGACAGTTTCATGAGCAATATGGACAACCTCCTACGTGAGGGAGTAATATTGGAAGTATCTGTGTGAACGACGGGATGACATTTTCGTTGTTTTGACGATAAGCTTGGGGTTGTTGCAGAAAAACCGTGTTTTCAAAATTGAGAACTGTATCGATTATAACAGAAAATTCCAACATTATTTCAGCCCCAAAGGTGGAGAAAACATGAATAATGTGGAGCGAAGAAAGGGTGCTCGAAGGGCGTGAAGGGCGACCCCAAATACTCCTCGATGTCGCCCGCGGGCAGCCCATTTTCGTGCGGATTAATGGCTGAAATTTAACCACAAATCCTATAAGTTTAGAAGCACGACAAAGCTAGTCAAATAAGATAAAATAGTGATTAAGGAGTTGAATTAATTAAGATTAATTAAGTCAGATTATTAGCGCTAATTAAGCGTGATTAATTTGTGCTAATCGAGGCCAAGGCTTCCACAAGCCATTGTTGGTGGGGCCACTTTTCATCATTTAAGGATACTAATAAGAAGCTTATAAGAGGTGGAAAAGGAGGGGGACATATATGAAAAACGTCCATAGCAAGGGGAGGAAGAAGAAGAAGAAAAAAAGGAGAAAAAGAAGAAAAAGAAGAGAAAGGAGGGGGCTTGTTCGGTAAGGAAGAAGGGAGCGAGACGGAAGGATTACATTCGAGGAAAAAAGTGGGAAGACCCCTTCGTGGAGAACTCGCTCGGAGGTGGAAAGAGTTAGAGCGTTTTTGCTCTGAACAAGAGGAAATGTACGATACTCAATTCCCTTCGTTTTTCTTCTTGTGAAATGGCCATAAAACTCGTTAGCATTGAGTTTTGTTCACTGTGAATGTGTTGTTTGCTGAGGGAAAGGGGCTGGCCAGACCCTTGGAATGGTGGGAGAAGTTATCCCGGACCCTCGATTATGCGACGGATGAGCGGATTCTCACCGCATGTGGGCTGGCCGGTGGTTCGCGGTTGAGCGTACGTGTCGGATGACAATCATGTGGGGGCTAGTCATGCGGGAACTCATCCGTATGCATGAGGTGGAGGTTGTATTGAATTATAAATGGGTGCTCATGGTGATTGTGAGCTGTTTGAGAGAGAATTTCGCGATTTGAGTGTGTGCATTGGGCTGAAAAATGGATTGTTTTGCGTGTATTCGTGCGGGTACGTGACTGCCCATTCGGAGTGTATACCTTGGCATATAAATTGAGGCATGAGAATAGGGAAAATGTGGATGGATGGGCTGGTCTGTCGGTATTGAGAAAAGGAAAGGTCGAAACTTTGAATGAGATGGTTGCGGACAAGCACAGACATTTGTGGATGCGAACTTACGAATATTGAACAATGTTATTAAATGAATATGGGCTGGAAATGGGACTTGTTATGGTCATTCATAGAAGGTTCGGAGTTGATACTCCTTGGTGAGAGGAATGTTTATTATGTGCGGAATGCACGGATTAATGAAAGCGATCAAACGACCCACGTATCGTGGGCGGACTAGAAGTTTACGACGATGCATTGACACGCCCATGGGACTGCCCTATGAGGTGAATATGAGGAGGGTTTGGACGGAATGAATCCACCCTCGGAATGTTGTATTAGACATAATAGTTGACTGGAAAAGATGGGCGAAAGGCTAAGGCACGGAGAGAAGTTCCGTGGTTTTACGCACCTAGATGGGTTTATCCGTGGTAGCGAGATGTTGTGCAGCTGAAAGTACATGAACATGAGGCTTTTATGTGGCGTGCGTAGGCTGAAAATGCGACGTTCTCAGATGCCGTTGGAAAAAACTTAGTTGCGATCCTTGAGGATTTGGAAATGCAACGGTGTATGTCGGAATTTTGAGACGTGGTCTCGATTTTGAGATACGTCATGGGATGTTATGGGCGATTGGTTGCGTGTGTTTGAGCTGCCGTACCTAGTCACTTGAATAACGCTATTGCGTGTTTTTGATAGGTCATGGAAGTGATCTATGCATGCTTATTTTCGTGTTCGATATAAAACTTTTGTTGTATAAATTTTTATAACTCAATTTAATCGAATTGTGTAATACATTCCAGCTATTAATGAAATGGTCGATGAGTTTTCTTTTAGGAATCCGTAGGTCCTTTCACCGGGGCATTGCACAGACCAAAAGGCATACATCAAAACGCAAACTTACCGTATGGACATGTGAAAGTGGTCTTCTCTTGATCCTCCGGTGAAATAGCTATCAGATTGTAACCAGAATACCCATCAAGAAAGCAATACAAATCCTTACTTGCTAGCCTTCAAGCATCTGATCAATGAAAGGTAAAGGGAAATGATTTTTGTATGTGGCGGCATTGAGCTTGTGGTAGCTCATGCAAACTCGCAATCCAGTGACAGTTCGCGCCGGTATGAGTCCGTTCTTTCCATTCTCGATCACGGACATTCCACCTTTTTTTGGTACATATTGGATCGCGCTCACCCACGAGCTATCAGAGATTCGGTAAATAATTCACGCATCAAGCCATTTAATGATTTCTTTACTCAGTACGTCCTTCATGTTTGGATTCAATCTTCTTTGTTGCTCGATTGATGCCTTGTGATTCTCTTCCAGAAGAATTTTATACCTACATATCGATGGGTTGATCTCTCGAATGTCGACGATTGTCCACCTAATGGCTCTCTTGTGCTTGTGTAACACTCGAAGTAGAATCTCCTCCAGTCAATGATGCAGAGATAATCACATGAAGGATACCTGACATACAAAAAAAAAGAGTACCTCAAATGTTCCGGTAATGGCTTCAGGTCCAATTTGGGTGATTTTTCGATTGGTAGTTTAACTGAGGAAATCGGTCGCTCTAATGGTTCAATCCTTGGCATGTGTCGCATGTATGATACTTCATCTACACTCTTGTCATGTCGAATGTCGATGCTTGTTCAGCTGATATTCTTGAGTATAATTCCAGAAAATCCTCATATGTAATTTCATCATTTACATCAACAAAATTACATTCATCAGGATCGTTAGGCATATTCATAGCATTATAAATGTTAAACTTTACCTCCTGATCATGAACCCTCATTGTTAACTTACCTTTCTATATGTCAATAAGAGTTCTCTCCATAGCAAGAAATGGCCTACCAAGAATAATAGGGATCTCGCGATCCTCCTCACAATCCAATATCACAAAATCAGCGGTAAAAATATTTTATTAACCTTAACCAACACATCTTCTATGACACATCTAGGATATGTATATGATTTATCAACAAGTTTCAATGTCACGAATGCTGTCTTTACCTCTGCAATATTGAGCTTCTCATAAACCGAGTAGGGCGTAAAGTTGATGCTAGCTCCCAAATGACAAAGAGCATTTCCAGAAAATTTCGTTCCAATGTTACAGGGGATAGTGCACTTACCGGGACCTTTCAACTTTGGAGGTAGCTTGTTTTGCATTATTGCACTGCACTCCTCAGTTAAAGAGATGGTCTCGTGCTCACCAATTCTCTTCTTCTTTGATAAAATATCCTATAACTCGGCATTTGTTCCAATGCTTCCGCAAACGAAATGTTAATTTGCAACTTTTTAAACACGTCTAAAAATTTTTAAAACTGTTGCTCCTCATTTTCCTTTCTAAAACGTTGCGGAAAAGGAATAGGGAGAATTATCAGAGATGAAGCAGCACTAACCTTTGGTAATTCAACAAGGTCGTTTGAGTGATGCTCACTGTGTTTCTTACTTACCTCACTTACCTTGTCGTTTCGACGTTGTTCTCGAGCTTGCTCATTCTCTTGTTTCATCCTTTCAAATGCATCCTCGAAGTCACGCCCATTGCGCAAGGTAACAGTGTTGCATTGTTCTCTCTTTGGATTTATCTCAGTGTCGCTTGGTAGTGCTCCATGTGGTATGTTGTTCAACGAACTTGCGATTTGGCCAATTTGAACATCTAATTGCTTAATTGAGGTGGCATGATCCTTCAAAATCACATCTTGTTGCTTCTGCACTTGCTCTTGATTCGCAATGAGCTGCTTTAACAGATCCTTCACGTTTGACTTATTTTCTCCAATATTTGTACATGATGGCACTACGAATCCTTGAGGTTGATTTAATCTCGCTGGTGGTGTTGGTGCGGGTGCTCTTTGAAAAGTTCGGATGATTCCTCAATTTGGGATTGTACGAGTTGGAGCAGGGGTTGTTCCGAGAATTACTCCCTACATAATTATCTTCATTGGGCTCTGCATATTGATTCACTACCTGAAATTCATAATTTAGATAATGAGGTTTATTAGCAAATTGATTCGAAGTTTGGAGCGTGTCACTTCCCTTGTTAATGTTTTTATCCGGACACTCAAGGATGACAATTGGTCGACCGAATGCATCCCAGCTACCCCTCGAGTAGACGTCCTTCTTTGATCGTTGTTGGCAATATGCTCAAATAATTCAAGTGCTTCATCCAGAGTCTTGTTCATCAATGTCCCTCCTGCGGCTAAATCGATCTTCAATTGAAGTGGTTCCGCCAAGCCATCATAGAAACTTTGAATTAACATCCACTTCGGAATCTCATGATGATGGCATAATCTTTGTAATTCCTTGAACCTTTCCCATTCCTCATACAGAGACTCGGTGCTTTGTTGAGGGAAAAATGTGATCTCATTCCTCAGCCTCACAGTCCTGCTCGGTGGGTAATACTTGGATAAAATTTACCTTGACAGCTCATCCCACGTATTGATGGAATCTCTTGGCAATTAGTAAAGCCATGCCTTCGCCTTGCCCCTTAAAGAGAAAGGGAACATCCTTAAATGTATAGCTTCGGGCGATACTCCATTGTACCTGAAAGTATCACATAAATCCTAAAAATGGGTTAGATGCCAATGTGGATCCTCGTTCGGTAGCCCGCCAAAGCTTGAATTTTCAATCATGTTGAGTATGGCTGGCTTGATCTCGAAGTTGTTCGCCTGGTAGCTGGCCGAAGAAATCTTGTCAGACATTGTTATTTGTGATTTGATTGTTATTTCCATTGTTCATATTATCGTCCGCCATCGCTCGTCGCTGCTATCTTAATCGGGCGTGAAAAGTTCTCGATTTCTGGATTAAACTCGAATGTTTCTTTGTTGCGCGATCGATGCATGCACCTGCAAAGACACGAATAAGAAAATTAAAATTAAAAGATCTTGATTTGCAAAAATTGCTTCGCTGAATGTTAAATAATTCTGACAATACTTCCCCGGCAGCGACACCAAACACTGGTTCGATGGTATGAATCCCGCAAGTATACGGGTCGCACAAATAATAGAGTAATGAGTAAAAGTCGTTCCCACGGAGAATTATTTCGAAAAAATCTTAGCGATCAACGATAAACAACCACGCTGTAGTCAAATAAAGTAAAACAAGGATTAGGAAAATAAACTAACAAGAAACTGAATAGCAGAAAACACGAGATTAATCAAATGATAAAAACCTAGGATCGCGACTTCCTCGATACTTCACCAGATCATTTAACCTCATCTTTATCATTAAATTGCCCAAAACCCATTTACTAACCTAAAATCATCGGCCACTCTTATGCATCTTCCGACCTATACAAGAGAAATACCTAATTTAGTTAAACCCCATATATTCCTATGAGAATTAATAGTTGAATCAAGTTTATTAAGTTCCAATATTAACTTGACTACCTAAGGCAAGTACATATATTCCTATAGTACTCGTTCAATTAACTCGATTCTTCGGCATTAACCTAGGCTATTTTATCCTCCTTCTAAACCTAAAATTCCCCTCCCGAGTTCAGATAGATTAAGAAATCAATATAGATTTTTGATCAGACAACCGCACGCATTAAGAACATGATAAAATAAGTAAACGAAGTCATAAATGCATTAAATCAAATAGAGTCAAAAGTAATCCGACTACATGTCGGGTTCCGTCATAACCTAGAACAAAAACTTAGTTCAATATAAGATTGACGAAAAACCAAAAAATAAAACTAGACATCATCCCAAACGAAAACTAAGAAAATTAAAACTCCCTTCTCGACGGCTCTCCTCTGGTCCACCTCCCTTCTAAATTCACGTTGAAGCTCTTTATATTGCTAGGGTAAATCTCGAATGATTAAAAATATTCTAGAAATATTCCAGAAAAACATCTCGCCTCATGTGGCCACACCAACCTTTCTGTGGTGGGCTGCTTTGCTCGTGTGGCCGCACCACCTCTTTGTGGGGCCACACAAATCATTCTGTCCAAGTTTGCGCCTTTCGTAGAATATCTCTTTTCCTTTTGAATAATCTTAACTACTTCCTTCCATGCTCCTGGGATCTCCCATATCTTTCCATAATAGCCACCGATCAATCGCCCATTAACGTTTGCCTGTAGAAGTTTCCTCGTTCGCTCAGTTGACTGTCGCTCCGTCTATTTGTGTCGCCTGGAGACCTTTGTCACTTGGTAATTATTTCACCCGCAAGCCTTCGCCCGTCGTCTTTCTGTAACTTTCTCACTAAAAGGCCTTGCCTTCTCGCCTTCCTCTATCAAGATATCTTCTTAAACATGATTCTCGCATCGTATCAATCACTTCACTGCAATGCAACAACAAAATCCGAAAGTATCCATGCAACACGACTAAACGAAAATAACATGAAACTTACTACATGTGCATATAACATGGGTTGTGTAACACTAATTAGACTTATAAATGAGACATATAATTCTAATTTCTTATAGTAAACAATAGACGGTGAGATTGTTCACCGCTGCGGGAAACTTGTTCTTTGATCGATCATGCGAGCTCTTGGGAGTTCGACTTCGATTTGTCGTGAAATAATATGTGGAAACCAGCAACCAAACGTGTTCAAACCAGAAGAAAGTCAAGATAAACCAAACAAGGAACTCGTAAACCATTTAAAGAAGCAGACTCGCAACAAAAAATCAAAATCGACAAGAAGAGGTCACGAATGAAACTTGATGAAACAGCGGCTTTAAACTAGTGAGCTTGAATAGACCAGAAAAATGAGCAACAAATTGACATTAACCAGATGATAGGAAAGACTAAAATCAGCAACAAGATTGAAAACATGCAGATAAAGAGTTCGTAAACACAACCGCACCAGCAGTTAACTTGAAAAAATGGCAAATTAGGGAGTATAAATTAACAATAAAACAGCAGCAAATCAGATAAGTGGATTGCGAATCCAGCTAAACATGCAAACCGGTAACTGAAATTTGATAAACTAGTAGCTAAACGACATGATAAAGAATTAACTTGCAGCAGAGTCACAAAATCCATATAAGAGTAAGTGTAAACCAACAACAAAACTAACATAAGAAGAGATACAGTCCGATGAGAGTAGACACAAATTCACATTGAAAACAAAAAAAAAAGGAGGAGATGCAAATCGACAGTGTCAAAGTTTAACGCAAATGAAGCAACAACGGCGTGAAGAGAACAAACCAGCAGCGTCCAATAAGCTAGGTGAAAGGCCAACAAAGAGATTCAATCAATCCAGCCAATGGAGGAACGAATGATAATAGAAATTCATGAGTTCATCCGTGATTGACAAAGATATGACCGTCAACAAATAGAAATTCATTCGCAACAATTAATAAAGGAGCGAACATGGGAAAAAATCGACAACAACGTACAGTAGATCAAGGGAGTAATCATGAGTTCACTTGAAGCAAATCGAAGAAATATTCTCAACAACGTCCGGCAAATATATCCGAAACTCAATCATGGAGACATCATTAATAGTAAAAAAAAATTATGAAGATCGGGCGAGAAGATCACATATCACTAACATAGGATTACATCCAGCCAAATCAAATTAACATAGACTAAAAATGATAACAACTTTAATATATGTGAATGTACCACTAGCAAGAATGGCAAGAATTATAAACCAGTGAACACTGTAAATTTATGACAACAGCATGTTCCGTACATTCGGAGTAACAGAGAAAAAGAAAGGCATCCTTCAAGTCATACATTACTTAGCGAACGACGATGGGAATCGTGAGCATGAGTTGACAACACCAAGAAATTTGAGTATGGACAGTTCAACGCTAAAAACAACAGAGACCAACACTGAGTCAGTAATAAAGAATATCGCAAATCAGCATCAAACAAAGATCAAAGGACGATCGCAAAGATACCTGTTCTTCACTGTTTCGACCATCTCAAGGTTTGCTCGAAGCTTTCTATCCAGACTCATTAACACCTGGTTGATTCAAGATAAAAAGAGTCAGATCAACGAAACAAGGTCATCTCTGGCTATTTACAAACCAGATGGCAGCAAACTCGGCAAGAATGTCTTAATCTACTTCAATAGTCATTTCCAACAAGAATCGAAGAAGATAAATTTTTTCAGACAAGTCTCGATTCGTCGTTACAACCGATTAATCCGTTGGACTAGCTTGGAGAGGTTTGGTAAGATCCTCATCATTGTCAAGATGGCTTTGGCAGCTCTGTTCGGCCAGGGGGATAGACAGGTTGGAGCCGAAGAGCATTGGTCGGGCTCCATCTTGCTGCGAGGCGATTGGAGGGTCGGCTCCAGGGGGTTTCCGCAAGGATTTCCGTTACCTTGACTGGAGAAGGAAGGATCTGTTGGACAAGAGGCTGTTGGAGGATTGGAGGGGCTGGACGACGTCAACTGGTGGATGAGGTTGTGATGAAGACCTTTCCGAAGACATGGATTCCAATGCGGAATTGGACAAGGAGCACGATAAGGAATTGCACATTTCAACCGGACCAATAACCAGAGCACGTGCCAAACGAATGGAGCAAGCTTTGCGGAACTTATGGATGCATATTCAAAAGGAGACCCGCAAGTCGAAGGAGATACAAGCTGAAGATGGGCTGAATATGCTCATTACAAGTGTTGGACCCCATCAACACACTTGGGGCACTAAATGAAGGTCTCAGCGCCCAAGTCGACCAAGTCGACAGTGCCCAAGTCGACCAAGTCGACAGCGCCCAAGTCGACCAAGTCGCCAGCGCCCAAGTCGACCAAGTCGTCAGCGTCCAAGTCGAAGCCCATTTTTCTTGAAGACGAAGAGGCACGAAACCTGCACTTGGACGCCCAACAACCATTAAAGGCCTTAAATTTCTCTTATTCAATTTCCTATGCTAAGGACCTTTGGCTTTCCCCTTCATTCAGATTGCATGGCCATTATAAGCATAGTTTTGGTGACTTTGTGGGGAGGTAGTTTTCTGAGGATTTTCCAGATTGTGAGAGAGTTTCTCCTTTTTGTTCTTATTGAACTTATGCTTCAAGGGTTGCAAGTCGATTACTTGTAGTTCTTAAGCTTCTTAAATATTGGTTTCTAGTTCTTATAACTACGGGGTCAATATTCATCTATCGAAATCTCTGTCTTGTCGATCCGGGTTCTCTTCCCATTGTATTGTTGCTGGGTTCCGTGACAAGGTTCGACGGGGTTCGCATCAGTTGGTATCAGAGCTTAGGCTACAACTCGAGGTTTCAACTATCCATTCTATCCTTGGGTTTTGTTTTGGTAATCCTTTGTGTTCAGTTCTGAAAAGAAAAAAAAAAAAAAAAAAAAGAGGAGGAAGAATCTGATGCTATCAAGTGCAATGCATATTGGGTAATTTTTCTTTTTGCGTTTAAATCTGAGTCGATCTATCCATTTTCTTGCCAATCCATATAACTGATATTATAAGTTGCTTCTGCACACAAGTAATTTCCTCAAGGATTTGTGATTTGATTGCTTAGTTCTTCAAGAACCTTGTGGAGAAATCGACGAGTGCAAGAGTTGTGAGACCATTATTTGTGCGAAACACGAGAGTTATCGGAAATCGACTTGAGAGTAAACACGCGAGGGAGAGTTTGTGAGGTTTTTTTTTTTTTTTTTTCTATTCTAACATTCAATTGCAGATCTCAATATGTCACAACAAGATATCACCGGACTTGATCAATCTAGCGCCGGGACTAATCAAGACAATGAAGGAGTAGATCAGAATAGGTTCATCCGGGCAATGCAACAACAATTTCAGCGATTTACTTTGGTGCTCAATGCAATTAATGATCGTCTTGACACACACGATGCAAGAATCAACCAGATGCGACAAGATCCAATTCAGCGACCAAGGATGAACAATAATGATCACGAAGAGGGATTCAATGATGAGGAAGATGAAGTGGAACTTTCTGATGTTGCGCTAAGAAGACCTCGCGGAGAACGGGCTGAAAGGCCTCGGCGTGCACATAGGAGGCACCCAGAAGGGGACATGGTCGATCGTAATCTAGGCTCCATCAAGCTGACCATACCTCCATTCCAAGGAAAGAACGATCCCGATAAGTACATAGAATGGGAACGGAAAGTTGATCTGGTCTTCGATTGTCACAACTACTCCGAAGAGAAGAAGGTGAAACTTGCCGCTGTTGCCTTCACCGATTATGCCATTGTATGGTGGGATCAATTAATGGTGACTAAACGACGGAATAGGGAGCGACCTATCAACAAATGGGAAGACATGAAAGCCGTCATGCGGAGGAGGTTTGTACCATCCCATTACTACCGAGATTTACATTTGAAGTTGCAGAGTCTTAAACAAGGAACCAACTCTGTGGAAGAGTACCACAAGGAGATGGAGATAGCCATGATTCGTGCTAACGTGGAGGAGGACCGTGAAGCAACTATGGCTCGTTTTATTTGTGGGCTTAATCGAGAAATTGCCAATGTTGTTGAGCTGCAGCATTATGTAGAGCTTGAGGAAGTGGTGCACATGGCAATGAAGGTTGAGAGGCAGCTCAAGAAGGGGGGGAGATCCTCATCTCGATTTGAATCCTCTAACTCGAATGCAAAGTGGACTTCCAAGCATGAAGGGTCAGGATCGAAGTGGGCTGGTTCGAAACAAGGAGAGAGGTCCGAGGGACACAAGCCCACGTTCAAGTCATCAACTGATTCCAAGGAGAAGGGTAACTCTTCTTTCCAAACTCAAAGGAATCGAGATATCAAGTGCTTCCGATGTTTGGGATCTGGTCATTATGCTTCTCAATGCCCAAACAAGAGGGCCATGATTCTGCTAGACAACGGGGAGATTGAAAGCGCGGAAGAACATGAGAGTGACGCTGACTCTATGCCATCGCTTGAAGATGCCGACGAAGTAGAGCATCCTGTAACGGGTAATGCCCTTATTGTTCTACGATCTCTACATGTGCAAGCCAAGGAAGGCGGAGAACTCCAAAGGGAGAACATTTTTTACACTCGGTGCCATGTGAATAGTTGGGTATGTGGACTTATTATTGATGGAGGAAGCTGTGTGAATGTGGCAAGCAAGTTGATGGTGGAGAAACTTGGCCTGAACACTCAAAAGCATCCAAGGCCATATAGACTTCAATGGTTGAATGAGAGTGGAGATTTAAGGGTGACAAAACAAGTGATGATTTCTTTTTCTATTGGAAAGTACCATGATGAAGTTTTATGTGATGTAGTTCCCATGGAGGCCAGCCACTTGTTACTCGGGAGGCCATGGCAATTTGATCGAAGAACTACACATGATGGCTATCTGAATCGGTATAGCTTCAAGAAGGATGGACGAAGTGTCACACTTGCGCCGCTGCCACCACATCAAGTGTTCGAAGAGCAACTTCGCATAAAGAAGTCCATTGCTGCGAGTTCAAAGGAACGTATGAGTGTACCTGTGCTAAAAGAAAAGGAGGGAGAAAATGAGAGAAAAGCAAGTCGAGAGAAAAGTAAGAAACCGAGTGATGAAAAAGGAAAATGTGCGAGTTCATCCATAGAAAGAAAGGAGAGGCAGAAAAAGAGTTGTTTCACAAAAGAAGGAGAGCTTGAGAGTGTTTGCAAGGGTCAAAGGCCAATGATATTGTTGTTATACAAGGAGGCCTACTTATCTACTAACTCTAATCCGTCTTTGCCTAGTGTTGTGGTTTCTCTATTGCAGGAGTTTGATGATGTATTTCCGAAGGAGATGCCAGCGGAGTTACCACCCATTCGTGGAATTGAACATCAAATTGATTTCATCCCGGGAGCACCCATTCCAAACCGTCCAGCATATCGGTGTAGTCCACAAGAAGCCAAGGAACTTCAGAAACAGGTTGATGAGTTGCTATCCAAAGGCTATGTTCGAGAGAGCATGAGTCCGTGTTCTTTGCCGGTATTGTTAGTTCCAAAGAAGGATGGCGCATGGAGGATGTGCGTAGATTGTCGAGCTGTTAATAAGATCACGGTAAAGTATCGCTATCCTATACCTCGACTAGATGATATGCTAGATGAATTGCATGGTTCCACAGTATTTTCTAAGATTGATTTGAAGAGTGGGTACCATCAAATTCGCATGAAAGAGGGAGATGAGTGGAAGACGGCATTTAAAACCAAGCACGGATTATATGAATGGTTAGTAATGCCATTTGGATTGACTAATGCACCCAGCACATTTATGCGCCTCATGAATCATGTCTTGCGTGCTTACATTGGAAAATTTGTCGTTGTGTACTTTGATGACATTCTGATTCTTAGCAAGAATGAACATGATCATGTTAATCATTTGAGAAGTGTGCTTGAAGCGTTGAGACACGAGAAGTTATATGCTAACCTCAAGAAGTGTGAATTTTTCTTGGAAAGTGTTGTCTTTCTTGGTTTCGTTGTAAGCTCAAGGGGTGTGGAAGTGGATGAAGAAAAGGTGAGAGCAATCCGGGAGTGGCCAACACCCACTACTATTTCTGAGGTACGTAGTTTCCATGGCCTTGCTGGATTCTATCGAAGATTTGTCCGGGACTTTAGCACCATTGCTTCACCATTAACTGATATCATCAAGAAGGAAGTTGGTTTTCGATGGGGCACGGAGCAAGAGAAAGCATTCAAGACCTTAAAGGAAAAGCTAAGTTCAGCTCCCTTACTAATGTTACCTGACTTTTCTAAACCCTTTGAAATCGAATGTGATGCTTCGGGTATTGGTATAGGATCAGTCCTTATGCAAGAGAAGAGGCCGATCGCTTATTTTAGTGAAAAGCTTAACGGGGCTGCATTGAACTATTCCACATACGATAAGGAGCTTTATGCCTTGGTGAGGGCTTTGGAGACATGGCAGCATTACTTATGGTCCCAGGAGTTTGTCATTCACACTGACCATCAGTCCCTCAAGCATTTGAAAGATCAAGGCAAGCTAAATCGAAGGCACACACGTTGGATCCAGTTCATCGAGATGTTTCCCTATGTGATTCAATACAAAAAGGGTAAGGAGAACATTGTGGCTGATGCGTTATCTCGCAGGTATACTCTTATCTCAACTCTTGATGCTAAATTTTTGGGATTCGAACATATCAAGGAGTTATACTTGCACGACCATGATTTTAAGGAAGTATTTTCTGCATGTGAAAAAGGATCATTTGGCAAGTTTTATAGGCATGAGGGTTATTTGTTTCGTGAGAATAAGCTGTGTATTCCCCAAGGTTCCATGAGAGAGTTGCTTGTTAGGGAAGCACATGGGGGAGGATTAATGGGGCATTTTGGTGTGACTAAGACACTAGATGTTTTGAGAGAGCATTTCTTTTGGCCTCATATGAAGCGTGATGTGATGAGAATCTGTCTTAGATGCATCAAATGTAAGAAAGCCAAGTCTAAGATTCAACCACATGGACTTTACATGCCTTTGCCCGTTCCTAGTCATCCTTGGACTGATGTCTCAATGGATTTTGTTTTGGGTTTGCCTAGAACTAGGAATGGTAAAGATTCTATATTTGTTGTGGTAGATCGTTTTTCAAAGATGGCTCATTTTATTCCTTGCAAAAAGACGGACGATGCTAAACATGTGGCTGATTTGTTCTTTAGGGAGATAGTGCGCTTGCATGGCATTCCAAGAACCATTGTAAGTGATCGTGATGTTAAGTTCCTAAGTCATTTTTGGCGAGTTTTGTGGGGTAAATTGGGAACAAAGCTGTTGTTTTCTACTACTTGTCATCCCCAAACTGATGGACAAACCGAGGTTGTGAATCGAACCTTGGGAACTTTGTTGCGGGCTGTTATTAAAAAGAATTTGAAAGCTTGGGAAGAGTGCATTCCGTTCGTTGAGTTTGCATATAATAGAGTTGTGCATTCCTCTACTATGTTTTCTCCTTTTGAGATTGTATATGGTTTTAACCCGCTAACCCCACTAGATTTAACTCCCTTGCCTAGTGATGAAATTACTAGTCTTGATGGTAAACATAAGGCAGAGTTGGTGAAGAAGATCCATGAAGAAGCAAGGAGTCGTATTCTACATAAGAATGAGCAAGCGGCTGACCAAGCTAATAGGAGAAGAAAGCATGTCACCTTTAAACCGGGAGATCTAGTTTGGGCTCATTTCAGGAAGGAGAGGTTTCCCAACCAAAGGAAATCCAAGTTGCATTCACGAGGAGATGGACCATTCCAAGTTCTAGAAAAGATTAATGACAACGCCTACAAGCTTGATTTACCAGGTGAGTATCATGTAAGTTCTACGTTTAATGTTTCTGATCTTTCTCCTTTTGATGTGAATGCAGATTCGAGGACGAATCCTTTTGAAGAAGGGGGGAATGATGAAGACCTTTCCGAAGACATGGATTCCAATGCGGAATTGGACAAGGAGCACGATAAGGAATTGCACATTTCAACCGGACCAATAACCAGAGCACGTGCCAAACGAATGGAGCAAGCTTTGCGGAACTTATGGATGCATATTCAAAAGGAGACCCGCAAGTCGAAGGAGATACAAGCTGAAGATGGGCTGAATATGCTCATTACAAGTGTTGGACCCCATCAACACACTTGGGGCACTAAATGAAGGTCTCAGCGCCCAAGTCGACCAAGTCGACAGTGCCCAAGTCGACCAAGTCGCCAGCGCCCAAGTCGACCAAGTCGTCAGCGTCCAAGTCGAAGCCCATTTTTCTTGAAGACGAAGAGGCACGAAACCTGCACTTGGACGCCCAACAACCATTAAAGGCCTTAAATTTCTCTTATTCAATTTCCTATGCTAAGGACCTTTGGCTTTCCCCTTCATTCAGATTGCATGGCCATTATAAGCATAGTTTTGGTGACTTTGTGGGGAGGTAGTTTTCTGAGGATTTTCCAGATTGTGAGAGAGTTTCTCCTTTTTGTTCTTATTGAACTTATGCTTCAAGGGTTGCAAGTCGATTACTTGTAGTTCTTAAGCTTCTTAAATATTGGTTTCTAGTTCTTATAACTACGGGGTCAATATTCATCTATCGAAATCTCTGTCTTGTCGATCCGGGTTCTCTTCCCATTGTATTGTTGCTGGGTTCCGTGACAAGGTTCGACGGGGTTCGCATCAGGTTGATACAAAGACGGACGACAACTTATCCCCGTCGACGCACAGCAAGAGAGGAGTCACTTTACTCACTAGCGAGTGAGCGACCAAGTCGACGCGACTCAAGGAGGTGCGACCAAGTCGACGCGACTCAAGGAGGTGTGACCAAGTCGACGCGATCAGCGACTGAGCAACGAAGAGTCGGCCAAGCCAAGAGTCTCGAAGATGAAGAGAGCCTCGAGGAAGCTGAATCATTTCGCATTCCTCATTTATGCTTTGCATTTACTTTGTTGCATTTCCAATAAGCCATTTATGGTTCATCCATGAATCTGGCCTTGCATGCATCTAGCCTAGGTTCATTTCGTGCATTTAAGTTCTTCTTCAGGTGTTCCCTATATAATGGGCACCTTGTACTCATTTGAGAGCAGGCTTTTTTGGAATCAAATTATAAACCCTTATCAGACTTAGTGTCTTTTATCCGAAGTGAGTGGATTCTCCTTCAAACCTCGTTCTTCATTTGGTGGATTTCCAAGTGCGGATTGAGTAGAGTGTATCAACCGGTGGTGGTGTATCTGTATCCTCCGTGTTGTGCCTCGCCCTCGTCTTGTTTGTGGTGGTGTATCTGTATCCACGGTCAAACGAGTCTACCCGAGTCTTCTTTCACGGTGGTGCATCTGTATCCGTGGAGGTTGATCTCAACCCCTTCTTTTCATCATTCAGCCGTCTACCCCACACACTTTCCGTCCATACCAAACGTCACTCCATTCCGCACCCTTTTCAGTGACGTCCCCATTCGTTTTCGGCATAGGAATCATCTATTCCTCGCCGTCCCCGTATCATCTTGGTATCAGAGCACAGGTTGCGCTAGGTTGTCAATGGCCGGAAGATTTCAACGCGGTATGACTCTAGACGAAGCACAAAATGCTCGGCTTGAGGAGCAGATAGCCGATCTTCAACAGCAACTACAGTCGTTACGGACACACCATGCATCGACTTCCCGTAGTCGAATAGAGAGCGATGATGAGGAGAACCCATGGCGTGAGGAGTCTCAACGAGGTTCTTCACCGGAGTATCGTAGGCAGAAGAAGAGAAGAGCCCCGACGATGAGCATTCAGATTCCGGAGTTCGAAGGAAACTTGGACCCCAACGAGTTCATCGATTGGATGCACACCGTGGAGCGCATCTTTGATTACGAGGAAGTGCCCGAGGATCGAAAGGTGAAATTGGCTGCCTTAAAATTAAAGAAGTACGCGAGTTTGTGGTGGGAGAACACCAACCAGCAGCGCCGTAGGGAAGGGCGTGATAAAATTCGTACGTGGTCAAAAATGAAGAGGGCCATGACGAAGAGATTTCTACCGGAGCATCATCGAAGAGATCTCTACCTCAAATTGCAGTCGCTACAACAAGTCTCAAGTGTATCGGAGTATACATGGGAGTTCGAGAGACTGTTGCTGCAATGTGATGTCCAAGAAGCCCCAGAGCAAACCATTGCCAGGTATCTTCGAGGACTGAAGCCCCAAATCGCAGATGCCGTTGACCTACAGCAATATTGGAGTTTCAACGATGTGCGAGCATTGGCGCACAAGGTGGAGCAGCAGCAAGCGAGGAGAGCGACTACCCGCCCATTTGTGAAGGCCGCGCCTTTTAACAAGGGGAGTAGCTCCCAGGCGAAGCCATCGCCAACAACAACAGTGAAGAGAGCACCGTCGACTACAAGACCTGAAGTCAAATCGCACGAACGAGACATCATTCGACGATGTTTCAAGTGCCAAGGAGTTGGGCACATGGCTTCTGAGTGTCCAACGAGAAGAAACGTTGTCATTAGAGAGCCGTCTGATGGAGAAGAAGAGTTCGATGAGAACGTCGACCCTGTTTGGGATGCCGAAGAAATAGAGGAGTATCCGGACGAAGGAGAACTGTTGGTCGTCCGAAAGGCTTTAAGTGTCACACCTGCGAAAGAGGAAAGTCAAAGGGAGAGCATCTTCCATACTAGGTGCACAGTCGCAGGGAAGGTATGTTTGGTTATTGTGGATAGTGGTAGCTGCACCAACGCCGTGTCAAGAACGATGGTTGAAAAGCTGAAGTTGCCCATCGAAGCGCACCCACATCCCTACCGTCTACAATGGCTCAACAAGGAGAGTGACGTTCGAGTCACCCAGCGAGCGCGAGTTCCATTTTCTATTGGGAAGAGCTACCAGGATGAAGTCGCTTGCGACGTCATTCCCATGGATGCATGCCACCTACTATTGGGGAGACCGTGGCAGTTTGATCGACGCGCGCAACACGACGGGTATCGCAATACCTATTCCATCCACGTCGGAGAGAAGAAGGTCACTTTGATGCCCCTCACTAGTCAGCCTACAATCGCGACCCAGGATCGACTTAGCGACCAGCCTCTCAAGGGAGTTCAACTAGTTCGAGCAATTCAAGAAGGTGAGAAGGCTTATTTTGTGGTTCTTGTCGAATCTCCCCTAGGTCAAGCGACGAGCCATCCTCAAGCCGCTTCCATTCTTGAGGAGTTCAAGGACGTATTTCCAGAGGAGCTACCAGTCGACTTACCACCGATGCGGAGCATCCAACATCAAATCGACTTAGTTCCAGGGGCATCGCTACCAAATCGACCAGCCTATCGATGCAATCCAGAGGAGGCAAAGGAGTTGCAGAGGCAAGTCGACGAGCTTGTCAACAAGGGATCAGTTCGAGAGAGTTTGAGCCCATGTTCGGTTCCAGCCATATTGGTGCCGAAGAAGGATGGCACATGGAGAATGTGCATGGACAGTCGAGCGATCAACAAAATCACAGTAAAGTATCGTTTTCCTATCCCTCGACTGGATGATATGTTGGATGAGTTGCATGGAGCGCAGGTGTTTTCCAAACTGGATTTGCGAAGTGGTTATCACCAGATCCGGATGAAAGAAGGCGACGAGTGGAAGACAGCCTTCAAGACTAAGTATGGGTTGTACGAGTGGTTGGTGATGCCATTTGGATTGTCAAACGCGCCCAGCACGTTCATGCGACTAATGACCCATGTCTTGCGACCATTCATGGGGAAGTTTGTGGTCGTCTACTTCGACGATATTCTTGTCTACAGCCGGAGCAATAAGGAGCATATCAATCATTTGCGAGCTGTGTTCAACACACTTCGGGAGGAAAAGCTATATGGAAATCTCAAGAAATGTGAGTTCTTCCAACCGAGTGTAATATTTCTTGGATTTGTCGTCTCAGCAGAAGGAATTAAGGTGGACGAGAGCAAGATTGAAGCGATCAAGGAGTGGCCGTCTCCAAGGAGTTTCCATGACGTTCGCAGCTTCCATGGCTTGGCGTCGTTCTATCGGAGGTTCATTCAAGGATTTAGCTCAATCGCAGCCCCACTCACCGAATGTTTGAAGGGAGACAAATTCGAGTGGACACCAGTCGCACAAGCTAGTTTCGAGCGACTGAAGGAGTGTCTAAGCGCAGCCCCAGTTCTAGCTTTACCCGACTTTGCGAAGATGTTCGAAGTGGAATGTGATGCATCGGGAGTAGGAATTGGAGGAGTTTCGCTGCAGGAGGGAAGGCCCATCGCTTATTTCAGCGAGAAGCTTAATGGCGCCAAATTGAACTACTCGACGTATGACAAGGAGTTCTTAGCAATTGTTCGAGTACTCGAGACCTGGAGTCATTACTTGCTGCCCAGAGAGTTTGTGTTGCACACCGATCATGAAGCTCTCAAGTACATCAATGGTCAGCACAAGCTTAGTCGCCGACATGCGAAGTGGGTAGAGTTTCTACAAGCATTCAACTTTGTCTTGAAGCACAAACCAGGCGCGAAGAATGTAGTCGCAGATGTTCTCTCGAGGAAAATTATCTTACTATCTGCGATGGAGACAAAGCTGATTGGATTTGGGTATTTGAAGGAGTTGTACAAGGACGATGAAGATTTTGGAGCGATCTTCGTCCAATGCGCCCAGCAAGCTATCGATCGATTCCACCAGGTGAATGGATTTTTATTTCGCGACTCTAAGCTATGCATTCCAAGGAGTTCGACGCGAGAGCTACTTATACGAGAAGTCCATGGAGGAGGAATCGCTGGCCATTTTGGAGTTGACAAGACGCTGGCAATGTTACAAGAGCATTTCTATTGGCCTCGAATGGAGAAGCAAGTGCGAGGGCTAATCGCGAGATGTGCGACTTGTCAGCAAGCGAAGAGCCGTGTCCAACCTCAGGGTCTCTACACTCCATTGCCCGTCCCAGAGCGACCATGGGAACATGTGAGTATGGATTTTGTACTAGGATTGCCAAGAACGCAACGAAGAAAGGATTCGATCATGGTAGTGGTCGACCGATTTTCGAAGATGGCACACTTCATCCCATGTCAGAAAACGGACGATGCAACCAACGTAGCAGATTTGTACTTTCGAGAAGTGCTAAGGTTGCATGGAGTACCCAAGTCGATCGTTTCAGATCGCGACACGAAGTTCCTAAGCTACTTTTGGAAGACACTGTGGCACAAGTTGGGAACGAAGCTTGTATTCAGCACAGCTTATCATCCGCAAACCGATGGACAGACGGAGGTTGTCAATCGCACTATGGCTGCAATCCTTCGAACCTTGGTCTCGAAGAACCAGAAGGATTGGGACATCAAGCTTGCCCATGCTGAATTCGCATACAATCGAGCCCCGAGTTCGACAACGAAGTCATCACCCTTCAAGGTAGTTTACGGACTCGATCCTTTAGTCCCTGTTGAACTAATGCCTGTGAGCGATTTGAGATCAGTTAGTCGAGATGCTGAAGAGCGCGCTAAGGAGATGCGATTGCTCCATGAGAAGACTCGAGCGCAGATCGAGAAGGCCAATCAACGTTACGCAGAAAGAGCCAATCGCGGAAGAAGAGTGAAGATATTTCAGCCAGGAGACTTAGTTTGGATTCATTTGCGCAAGGAGCGATTCCCAGGCAAGAGGAAGAACAAGCTCATGCCGCGCACTGAAGGACCATTCAAGATCATCGAGCGCATCAACGACAACGCCTACAAAATTGATCTTCCAGGTGACTATGGCGTTTCTGCCACATTCAACGTTCGGGATCTCATGCCATTTGTGGAGGATGACGACGACGAGAGTTTGAGGACAAACTCTTTTCAACAAGGGGAGGATGATACAAAGACGGACGACAACTTATCCCCGTCGACGCACAGCAAGAGAGGAGTCACTTTACTCACTAGCGAGTGAGCGACCAAGTCGACGCGACTCAAGGAGGTGCGACCAAGTCGACGCGACTCAAGGAGGTGTGACCAAGTCGACGCGATCAGCGACTGAGCAACGAAGAGTCGGCCAAGCCAAGAGTCTCGAAGATGAAGAGAGCCTCGAGGAAGCTGAATCATTTCGCATTCCTCATTTATGCTTTGCATTTACTTTGTTGCATTTCCAATAAGCCATTTATGGTTCATCCATGAATCTGGCCTTGCATGCATCTAGCCTAGGTTCATTTCGTGCATTTAAGTTCTTCTTCAGGTGTTCCCTATATAATGGGCACCTTGTACTCATTTGAGAGCAGGCTTTTTTGGAATCAAATTATAAACCCTTATCAGACTTAGTGTCTTTTATCCGAAGTGAGTGGATTCTCCTTCAAACCTCGTTCTTCATTTGGTGGATTTCCAAGTGCGGATTGAGTAGAGTGTATCAACCGGTGGTGGTGTATCTGTATCCTCCGTGTTGTGCCTCGCCCTCGTCTTGTTCGTGGTGGTGTATCTGTATCCACGGTCAAACGAGTCTACCCGAGTCTTCTTTCACGGTGGTGCATCTGTATCCGTGGAGGTTGATCTCAACCCCTTCTTTTCATCATTCAGCCGTCTACCCCACACACTTTCCGTCCATACCAAACGTCACTCCATTCCGCACCCTTTTCAGTGACGTCCCCATTCGTTTTCGGCATAGGAATCATCTATTCCTCGCCGTCCCCGTATCAGAGGTGTCGCTCTTCCGGGCGATTGACCAAAGAAGAAAGTGGAAAAGACCAGAGGAGAGGAAGCGGAGTGGACGAGGGAGAGTGATGCAAGGCGAACGAGGAAGACAGAAGCGGATGGGGCGTGAAGGTAGTAAAGGAGTTGGGTTTGGGTTATAAATAAAGGTTCGGGTATGTGGGTTGTAAATAGGGCCAGCAGACAGAGGTTTGTAAATAGGGGCTCACGGGTGGGCCGGAGAGGGGTTAAGGATGAAGGTCGGGGCAATGCGGGTCGGGTGTGAGGGAAGTTGGTTAGAGGGGTTTTCTGGTATTAAGGGACAGCAGGGGAGAACGTGAAAGAGGGAGAAGATTTGCATATTGTTAGGAGGGGAGTCGGTTGGGAATGTCATGTGAGGGCTTGTGCTCTCGGGGGGAGGTGGATGTTCTTATCTTTTATGAATGAAGGTGGCCGTCGGATTATATCATCGGCGTTTTTACATTTGGGGTGGTGAGTCCATCGGTGCGTGAGTTGTAGAGGGAGGGCACGCATCAGAGAGCAGCTCGGAATGAATGAAGGAGTGATCGAGGAAGAGGGAGAAAAGTTTGTTTCAACCCCTAACTGAATTCCATGTCCCAGCTTTTATATTTAGCTGGGAATGAAGATGGCGTGCTCTGGAAGCTCGAGCCCGGGGAGTCAGCGTGTGATCAAGTGGGTTTTGCCTTCTCTTTCCTATTTCTTTATACAATTTTTCATAATCGCTGATTAAATAAAGAATTTATTTGAGTCTTTCAAATAGGTCCGGCTTTATTAGTTTAACAAATAACAAACAAAATTTCGATTTAGTCCAAATTCTAATGAAGAATTCAATTATTTGATACTCGTCGTGAAGTTTATTTTCTTTTCAAATTAGTCCAAATAAAATTGATGAAACTCATATATTGGTCTTGAAATTTATTTTATACTTTGAATTAGTCCAAGACTCAAAAAATATTATTAAATAATCTTAAGAATGCTTAGAATACTAAAAATTAACCCCATCACTTCTTTCTTTTCATGTCATTATTATTATTTTGAATGCAGATAATGAAAGTAGATTTTCTTTGGACAAAAATAAAGAACTTGAATATATGACGAAGGATAAAAGTAAAACAGGAATTAATTTCATGTAAAATTGGTCCATCTAATCATGTTTAGGGACAAATTATGAAATTAAAAGTATGAAATGTAATAAAAATTTCGACTTTATAAAACTTTGGTTTTGTAATATAATTTGTTGATGTAGAACTAATTTGAAAGTTTTGACCCAATCGTGCTTATGGATTAATTTTTTAATTTTTTAATTTTTTGAAAACAATTTTAAATTATCAACTTGCCAAAAGTCTAATTTAGTAGCTTGATTTTGAATATTAATTATTTTTGTTTATAAAAGCAAAAATTCTCAAATCAATCATGGGTTTCGCTTTGGGTTGCCAGTTCGAACTAAGTTTAAAAATTCGATTTGGGGTATCTACGGGTTGCCCCTCTTTGTGGGAGAATCTAGAAAAATTTTTACAGAAAAAACGATCTAGAGACCCCGGATAGAATTTTGGAATATACTTGAGAGACCTGTAGTTTTGTCATCTCATTAAACGTATGTGCTAGTAATGAAAGAAACCGAATTGCATGCGAATGAAAACAAATGCATCTATGATATTCATGGATGCCATGCTTCATTTATGATATTCTTTTAGAGGAGACACTTCCGGATTGGGTCAATGAACGCTCATGTGTGTTTGAGCTTGTCTTGATTAGACTCGGAATTCCTTTGCCTTGGATGCTCCTGTGCTAGTCGAAGGAGTCTTGATCCGGGTTATGATATGAGCTTTGGCTTAAGGGCTTTTATAGAATGTTGAAACTTTTCCATTTGAAAGGGACCAGTTCAAGAGGCCTTCTTGGAAACAAACTTGAATCATAAAGGCTTCATCATTCTAGCAAATTTTCTGTCTTTTGGACACCTTACCGCTCAACACACCTCACTTGGGGATAATGTGACCATTCACTGAGAGTAAGGAGATTGTTGTTTTAGACAGATTCGCTGGGGATATTATGCTTTGAGAAAATCCATTCGGGATGAAATTTCCATTGGGAATTTTTTGGTTCCGCTTGGAAATTTTGTTTTGAACACCTTTTCTTTTGCAACCGACTTGTCAGCTCTGGTGTTTCATTTTTTTGTTCTTTTAAATTTTTCACTTTGCTCTTGTAAGACTTTGGCCTTTGTGTTTTTTTTTTGTTGCATTTTGTTTGGTGATCAATCCACTAGGGATGTTTGTTGGTTCCTTTTGTCTTTTCGCTCTTTGGGGAATAAGAATTCATTGATACTCATCCTTGGGAGTGGCCTAATTGGTTTTGAATATCCACTGACATTGTCTTTCCGTTGGAACTTTGAGGAAGTGTCACCTTTGCAGCCGGTTGTTTCCCACTTCCTACTACATGACTCCTTTTGATCTTGGTGTGAGGTTTTCTTTGGACTAAAGGGTAACAATATTTGTGAAAACTCCGCTTTGGCTCTAAGGGTAAGCAATGGTTGATGTATTGTATTTGGGATAGAGAAGAACATGCTCCTCTTCATCATTGCTTTGAGCATCTTTTGGCAATAGATTCTGAGTCCAATCTCGATGCTTATTTTTGATAATTCCTCACAGTGTTTATACTCAACTCTTTGGGGCAGGTATTTAGGATAGGGTTCGCCTTCCTTTCCAATGTCCAGAAGTGTTTACGAACTCCGTGGGTAATGATGATATGAGCCTATAATATAAATGATATGCAAATGGTGTAAACTCACTATGTGAATGGTGTTCATGTTCATCCCCTTGATGACTTATGTTGCATCTCGACTAGGGATTATGAACTTTGTTTCGGGAATTTGGTATCCGCTTTGGGGACGATCAATGATATAGGGTGCTCGTGTTCTTACATCAAGGAATATACATCGAGTGAGTTCTTGTAACCCGACTCCTGTTGGGGAAATAAAGTAATGATAGTTGATTGTTGCTAGTAAGAATATGCTTGTATATTCTGTTGTGGAATGTGGTATGCTCATGTAACCATTTTCAGCTTGGGGAAATGAGAAGCATGACTCCGACTAGGAAATGATAAGAGATTTCATTAGGAAAAAAACATTTCCTTTCATGTGATCATCCTTGGTTATAACCAAGACAATCTCGAGGCTTTGGTTCGAAATTTTCCCCCCAACCGCCCGCTCCTTTGCTCGTAATGCAAGGATGCTCATGTACCTGCACTCGCCAAAGGGCGAAAAGAAGTAAGCTCATGTAATTTGTTTTGACAAATGAGAAAGTATTGATTTTGAAACAATACTTCCTTTCATGTAATCGTTGTTTGTTGACAACGAAGGCTTCTCCAAGTTTGCTTGGAGAGTTTCCACCCTACCACCCTCGCCTTTCGTTGTCTGCCTAGGATGCTCATGTACCTATGAGATGAACGCATGACAAAAATAAGTGAGCTCATATAACTTGTTTTGTAGAAAAAGTATTAATCTTGGAATAATACTTCCTTTCATGTTGTTTTATCATTGCATCCTCGTTCGAATGAATCAAAGGGTTGGCAAAATTGCTACCTTTGTATCTATCACATAGGAAAGCTCATGTACCTGTTAGATAGATGGCAGAAAACAAGTGAGTTCGTGTGACTTGCCCTCATTAGAAATGAAGTCTACTCATGCAACTTCATCTATATCAAAGGTGAAGTAGTGTTTCTGGTACTTTTCTTTAAATGTTGTTTGTCATTACATCTTCGTCCGAAGGAATCGAAGGATTTAGAAAGTCGCTACCCTTGCCTTGTATCTACTATATCAGGATGTTAATGTACCTATCAAACAGATTACGGAAAACAAGTGAGTTCATGTAACTTGCCTTGTTTAAGGTAGAAATAAAGCTTGTTCGTGTAATTTCATTTGTATGTTGGGTGAAGTAGAGTCCTGTGAACTTTCCCTCATTATTCGTTTCACCATTGCGTCTTCCTCCAATGGAATCAAAGGATTGACGAGATTCTACTCTTGCCTTGTGTCTGATGTATAAGGATGCTCATGTACCACATGCTCAAACTTCTGTGGCAAGTTTCTGAGGATTTCTCTACGACTTTTCGATTTTGAACAACTTCTCCGCAACTTTTCAATTGATTGAGAATCTCCACGATCCTTGAGAAGTAGTCTTTGACGTTTTCTTCGTCTTTCATAACCAGATTGTCGAAGTCTCTCCAAAGGTTCTGTAATTTTATAGAGATCACCTTCTATGACCCTTTGAACTCCTTCTTTCGAACCTCCCACGCTTCATTCACCTTCTTCAGACCTAATATCCTTGGGTAGTTAGTCTTGCTCACAGATTGTTGCAGAATCCACAGAGCCATGGCATTTTTCATGATCTTCTCCTTGTACGCCTTCTACTCTTCTTCTGTGGGGTTGATGACACCTTTGCGGAAGTGTTGTCACCTTCTGGGAGAGAGTTGTTGCCTTCTAGAATTCCTTCATAGCCTTCATCCACAAGTTTACATAGATCTTGCGAAAGGAAAATTGTCTCCATTTGAGAACTCCAATAGTCGAAGTGCTCCCATCGATGGGATTGGTTGAGCGAAAGGGTGAAGAACATATGCCAAACGGATGTACACATGATCTTTTGCGCTCTGATACCAAATTGGTTGGGGATTATGTTTGTGAGGATTGTGTATGATAGGAGAAGGTGCGAGCAGAATGAAGGTCCTGTACTGCTGACGACAGTCTGTGGGATGACTGAAACCTTTTGTAGAGTTGTTGCACCTACAAGGCTGAATGTTTGGGCTACGAAATGCTTTCTTTCTCTTTCAATTTCATTCTTCTGAAATGCTTACACTTTTCTCTATTTATAGAGAGAAATAGAATGATCTAGAGTTGCTAGACTTAACTACAGAAGCTGCCAAGTACGTTATAGAAACTTAAAACTGCATTTATTGCTTCTGTGGTTCTAAGTCTCTTAAATGCTTTATTTTACAAGATCCTTCAATGCTCAATTTTCCAAGATCATTTAATGCTCTACTATCTTGGGATTATATATTACCCTTCTTTAACAAAAATGAAGCTATTAAATTTATCAATCCAATGCCACAAATTACAGCTCAATCTGACATTCCAAACTCAAGATACAAGCGAAAATGTGTACCTCCGTCATGCAGGGGAAACTAAATCCGAAGCAAAATAAACTTGTGCTCAACACTAAAACATGCATAACTCCACAAATATGGATTATTAAGTCACCAAATAAAAGAGACACATAATATAATGTGTTTTATGCAAGTTTAAACCGGTTCGTGAAATAAAAGACCAACGCAAGCAAATGATTTACTCGAAATGGTCGAAATCGACACTGTTTTAATTTTTAATTCGAGAATCATAGCTCAAGACTCCAAATCATGCATGGTTAGTCTTGTTATGTCCGTATTTAAGTTATGGACCTAATGCAATTTGTTTCATTAAATTCCGAGAAGCGAGCGAATAGTTAGACACAAAATACTAACATTAGTATACGCTGATCCGAGACGCACCTCCACTTACCAATGGCCTTAGTCCGATGGGAGCTCGAATCACGTCCCAACATGTAAGGACAAGCAAGGAGAAGACAAAGGCTGAGAGAAAGACATCAAAACCATGTCATTAAATCAAACAATCTCACCACCGCGGGAAACTTGTTCTCCGATCATATGACCTCTTGGGAGTTCGACTTCGATTTGCTGTGAAATAATATGTGGAAACGAGCAACCAAACGTGTTCAAACCAGAAGCAAGTCAAGATAAACCATACAAGGAACTCGTAAACCAATTAAAGAAGCAGACGCGCAACAAAAAATCAAAATCGACAAGAAGAGGTCACTAGTGAAACTTGATGAAACAACGGCTTTAAACTAGTGAGCTTGAATAGACCAGTAAAATGAGCAACAAATTGACATTAACCAGATGATAGGAAAGACTAAAATCAGCAAGATTGAAAACATGCAGATAAAGAGTTCGTAAACACAAGCGCACCAGCGATTGACTTGAAAAAATGGCAAATTAGGGAGTATAAATTAACAATAAAACTGCAGCAAATCAGATAAGTGGATTGCGAATCCAGCTAAACATGCAAACCGGTAACTGAAATTTGATAAACTAGTAGCTAAACGACATGATAAAGAATTAACTTGCAGCAGAGTTACAAAATCCATATAAGAGTAAGTGTAAACCAACAACAAAACTGACATAAGAAGAGATACAGTCCGATGAGAGTAGACACAAATTCACATTGAAAACAAAAGAAAAGGAGGAGATGCAAATCGACAGTGTCAAAGTTTAACGCCAAATGAAGCAACAACGGCGTGAAGAGAACAAGCCAGCAGCGTCCAATAAGCTAGGTGAAAGGCCAACAAAGAGATTCAATCAATCCAGCCAATGGAGGAACGAATGATAATAGAAATTCATGAGCTCATCCGTGATTGACAAAGATATGACCGTCAACAAATAGAAATTCATTCGCAACAATTAATAAACGAGCGAACATGGGAAAAAATCGACAACAACGTACAGTAGATCAAGGGAGTAATCATGAGTTCACTTGAAGCAAATCGAAGAAATATTCTCAACAACGTCCGGCAAATATATCCGAAACTCAATCATGGAGACATCATTAATAGTAAAAAAAATTATGAAGATCGGGCGAGACGATCACACATCGCTAACATAAGATTGCATCCAGCCAAATCAATCTAACATAGACTAAAAATGATAACAACTTTATTATGTGAATGTACTGCTAGCAAAAATCATGGCCATAATTATAAACCAGTGAACAATGTAAATTTATGACAACAACATGTTCCGTACATTCGGAGTAATAGAGAAAAAGAAAGGCTTCCTTCAAGTCATACATTACTAAACGAACCGTGATGGGAATCGTGAGCATGAGTTGACAGCAGCAAGAAATTTGAGCGTGGACAGTTAGGCAAAAACAACGGAGAACACACTGAGTCAGTAGTAAAGAATATCGGAAATCAGCATCAAACAAAGATCAAAAGATGATCGCAAAGATAAAGCTCCCTGTTCTTCACTGTTTCGACCATCTCAAGGTTTTCTCGAAGCTTTCTATCGAGACTCATTGATACTAGAACGGTCGTCGTTTCGCCCACACTTTAGTCACGATCGCCTACGGAAGGTATCAACTTCTTGTCATCGAGTAAGCGAGGGGACGAGGAGCACCGAGCGACACGTCTCTCAGACGACGAAAGGCAACCCAACGACAAGCAACTCGAGATGGTTACAATATGACGATTCCGTTCTGACAACTTGCAGTCCAAGAGTCGCACCTGCTTCCACTACCCTATACCACTATCCTTTCAGATCTTGTCGGCAGAAGTAATATATTTCCCTTCCTTGTCTTCTCATTTTATTTCTGTATCTTTTATTTCGTTTCTTTATTGTCTTTTCTTTGGGTGGCTTATATAAGCCTTTGTCTTGTAACTCTTAAGGACATATTATTCAGACTTTCTAAAACCCAGATTAGACTTTTGTCATTATATCTGAAAGAGTGGATTATCTTTCAACCTCGTTCTTCATTAGGTGGATTCAAGTGCTGATTGAGTAGAGTGTATCAACTGGTGGTGGTGTGCCTGTATCCTCCGTGTTTTTCCTCGCTCTCGTTCTTGTTTACGGTGGTGTGTCGATATCCGTGTGCTAGGCGAGTTCTATCCGAGCATTCTTTTACGGTGGTGTATTTGTATCCGTGGAGGTTCATCTCAACCTATCCTTTCATACCCATCCAGTTCAGCCATCCCGCCTTAGCTACACTTCCGTTCCATTCACGTCACACCATTCTGCACCCACTGTGATCCCCTATCGTTTCGAGTATTAGAATTATCTATTCCTTGTCGTCCCCGCATCATCTTGGTATCAGAGCACACTATTGCTATACAACGCACGGTTGTCAATGGCTGGAAGATTTCGATGCGGTATGACTCTTGATGAAGCACACGTTGCTCGGCTTGAGCAGCAAATTGCTGATCTTCAGCAACAACTACAATCGTTGCGAACCCATCATGCATCGCCTTCCCGTAATCGATTAGACAACGACGAAGAAGATAATCCATGGCGTGAAGATATAATATGAATCATCAAAGGTATCTTAGAAATCATCATCCTCAGTTGGGATCTCTTTAACCTTAAGAGGATTGTCATGGGAGACAGAGTCATCGACCACAGGTGGGTCGTTACGACCGACTCTCTGTACCTTTGCAGGGTCAACGGATTTCTGCCGTTTTTCCTCTACCCTCCTACGACGTCTCTCTTTCCTTTTCTTGCCACTCTTAGATGGAAGCTGAGATCATTGGTTTATTATCCGGTATCAATTCACCATCATTTGAACAGGAGACGTTGAGTCAACGTCGAGATGATTGATAATATTCAGGATATAACTGAATAAATTGTCCTTCTTGAGGATTGCATCATTCCACTTGTCCAACACCCTCTTTCTGAACAAAAACATGCATGCAATACAATTGATTTGTTTAGATCATACCTCGAATCGCATCATCCACAATGACAATATCGAACTTGTTCGTAAAGGACATTACAATCAGCTTCTGCAGGTAATTGTACGAACAAAGGTGGCATAGCTGAGAGATCAGTATCTTGTTCCTTAAGATAGGCATGCGTCGACTGCAAGTGTCAGCTTTCCCAAGAAATCGTGCAATAGGAGGTCTATCCTTGATAGCCTCCTCATCGAGGCGAGGAGGGGGTCAAAGCATGTCCTTAATTTCGCCACTCTTGACGGTTTCCTTCGACATATCACTTGATTTGGCAGAAGAGTTTTCGTCACTGTTAGCGGTCGGCGGAACCAGTTGTGTATCGAGGCAATGAGACTCTGCCTTTGGTTTCTAAAAGGTATGCCCCTTATTAGGAAAAACCTTGTGAGCATCATAAGAAGATCCCCTGTCTTTGGGGTGTCGATTGAATGCCTTCGAAAACTCTTTGCGAGAGATCCCAATTACAGTCCTTTCAACTGGAGTCAGATCGAACCATTCCTCTGTCTGATGAGACTGAAGAAACTTTCTAAAAGTGAAGCACTTGTGGGTTTCATCCATATGCCACCAGCAAACTTCATTCTTCAGCATCGACGCAGTCACAGAGCAAGAAATGACTCCGTTATCAGGAGTCTCTTAAAGTGTTTCTTGGCCATGTAAGTCTCTCGAGAAACATGAGACTCCTACTAAAAAGCGCGACGAACAACATCAACTACGTTAATATCGAAAGTGTATACTTTGCAATCACCAAAAGTTTCTAATCGACAAAAGATGATGCTTCGATAAGATCATGAATAAGATTTCTAAAAGTTAGACAATCGTGTGTGGCATGCGTGAAAGACCCATGCTAATTACAGCAACTCTTCTTCTTCTCCCTATTAGTCTGGGAAAGTCAATGATTAGGTTTGAGCTTAATTCGATCTCGCTTATGGAGCCAGTCAAAGATTTCATCAGCCTTTTCAACATCTAATGAGTACTTCCGCTCTTCATTCGACTTATGAGATGCCTTAGCTTTGAAATTCTTTTTCGGCAGCGAATCGCAGAGGTACCATCTCCTTTCACAAATTCTGCCATATCGACCTCAACGATCGTAGGTTCGACGTGATATGTTGTCCAGTCACTCGACTCTTCTCTGAGTAGATTTTCATACTTAGTAGCTCTCAGAACGAGTTCTTAGATGTCTCTGAACTTTTCTCCCAGGATTTTCTTCCTGATACGAATATCCAAAGCATTTTGGGCTATGTTAACCACCTCATCTTCGCTGACTGATGTTTTGCACCTAACTCGAGCCTTTCGGAACCTCTGCAGCAATGTTGCTGCAAGTTCTCCGGGCTGCGGTCGCATTTTAGTCAACTCGACCAGGGAAATGGTCGAATGAAGAAGAGCGAAGACCTGAATGAACTCAGTTTGCATGTCCTGCCAATTCTGCGTCGAATTAGGTTGAAGATGAATATAACAAGTAAATGCAGGTCCGGTGAGCGAATTGGGAAAGAGTCGAAGCTTCCAATGATCATAATTCGACGCCTCTCCCGTTTGGTGAGTGAATCGAGTTATATACTCCATCAGTGTCATCTCATCTTCGCCAGTGAAACGTGTGAAATCGGATAACTTATAACCCCTAGGATAAGGATAATCTCGGATAAGGATAAGGATAAGGTATCCTGTAAAGGGTAACCCCTTCCCTACGTACACCCCCTGGGACCATCTATTCCACTATTCGTGAAATCATATCTATGTAGCCAACAACATCGACGGGCATCATAGGAACCCTAGGGACTTCTCTTTCCAAGGGATTCCTATCGACTTCCTGGTTGAAGATAGGCCTATTCCTAGGAGCTTAGCTGAAATGGTTCCTCCTTGAGAGTTGACCTTCTGCCGGTGGTCCATGGATGGGATTCTCAACTGTGGAGCGTGTGTAATGAATCTCCCTTCGACGATGAGGAGGCGCGTACGCCTGCGGTCTGTACTGTTCCTGTCCATCATCATCTAGATTGACAAAATCGTTATAACTCTATGATTGATCAGGTGTGACAAAATCGCCTCGATCATCGGGAACAACACGCGACCTGCTTGGTTCAGCCCGTCGATAATCTTGAGTTAAATGAACATGATCTTGGGTGGTTTCATGACCGAAACTCACCCTGCGCTTCCCATCGCGAATTGCCGTTCTCCTGGCCGCGGTCTCGAGGGAATATTCAGTATCGGTCCTGGTAGTCAGCCCTTGGTCTTATTTCTGCAACTCCAAGAATTTCTCCTGATACTTAGCCTATATCTGTAGAAACGTGTCTAAAGGGACAGTCTCTGGCACAGTTGGCAAAACATTCGACACAGGGGAATTTTCTCGCTCCTGCATCTGGACATTTTGTTGTCCAAGATTTTGGGCATTCTGTTGCCCATTTCGACGGTTCTGGCCGTTGTTAATATTCTGGCCTTGTCGGAATTTTTTTCCGAGTCATCACGAGCATCAGCCATTCTGTTGGCCGCACTCCGAGTGGTTGACATTCCGTGTTACCATGCGAAACTCATTTCCATCTCCCACTATAGTCGCCAAAAACGTGTTTACGAACGAAACATGTCGCGATATAACAGGGACTAAAGTGTTGAATGCAATGTGGTCGCCAATAATACAAAAGAAGAGAAGATTGTAAAAAAATTCACTAACACAGAGCAAGAACACTTACAGCCATCTTACAACACTTAACACGATTTCTGACAGTAAGGCTGACAACCAAGCAGCCCTTCGAGGTCATAGAATGATTGTCTGTACTCTACAATTGACGATGCCCGACTTATTTATAGATATAATCTAGGTAACTGTCGACCGAAACACATTAAAAACGTGCTAATTACTCTAACACTGACTACCGAGCAACTGCTGCGATTATCCCATCATCGACGAACTCCTCTGTCGGAGCTCGCAACATCGATAAGCTCCCGAGTTATCGCCGACTTTCTGCCTTGATGATCATCTTCGACACAACATCAATATTGAACACCTTCGACGCAGCATCGATCTCGAGCACCTTCGAAACCAAACATGCAAGGCCTAAAATGACGTTTATCATGTAAACAACGACGGAGGAAAAAGGCCACCGACCTTGTGTTAGAAAAAGGGTTGTCGGATAACGAATTGGCCTTTTCTGTCCAGTTAGGTGGTCGTTCTCCCGTTTGAATTGAACCGGAACCCGAAACCTGGGCATCAGAGCCAGCCATTTTCTTTTACTAGCATTTGTCCATGTCTTACTCGTTTTACTTGCTTTCTTTTGAGAAAATATTAAAAAAACATTAATTTTTAAAATTCGTCAAATAATATTACTAACTCATTGTTTTCGGTCCGCATTTAAACAACAAATTTTGAAAACTACTTTTAGACGAAAATTATTTCGAAATGTTGCTCGGTTGTTTTCCGACCCTTTATTTCATTCCTAACCTTAGCCTCGGCTTCCTAACCACAATACCATGTAAGGTTTTCCTGGCATCCACAATAAGTGAGGAAAAAACAAAAAACTCTATTTTATGAAATGAACCTCAGGGAGGGATTCGATTTCAATCTACTCAACCCCAACCAAGCTGCTTCATGAACTCCCACAGATTTGGTCACTTGGGAAATGATTTTGCAATGCCAGCGCTTTGTTTCAAATATACTATGTTCCATGCCAACTCAAAATTCTGGTACTGCATGAGAGATTACAAGGAGAAATGGCAACAAATTCCAGCAAGGCATTTGAAACATCAGTATGATTTGCCGCAATGTATCAAGCTACCCGCTCCCAAGAAAAGTCCAAAAACAGCAGCACTCCCCAGAGTGGTTTGCCCCACATACCTAATCTTCATTAGCCCAGGAACCTGCACGTTTTATGCAAATTGTTAGCAACCCTCATGGAAATGGAACCCTCGAAATCAACATATTCTGGGACAAAACACCAAGTACATTTATCTACAGAAAGACCCCACCTCAATGAAACCAAAGATGAGCTAGGAAGGAAAAACAAGAAGAAAAGCAATCTGATCAGGAGCAGGAATAACCACCTTTCTCCAGTAACTGTTGCTAGAGGATCTCATTTTATCTCATTCTATTCATTTTGTTTTTAGTAGGAACAACCTTGCACCCAATAATTTCCATTGTTAATAGTAAGGCTAATTACCTTCCTCTAAGAAGGCTCTTACAAGATGAAAATCAGAACTTAATCCATTGCGCAAACGTCAGAGTAATCAAAGAATGTCCTAAACACAAAAAACCAATACAAAGGAGAAAACTTGTATGCAAGATATAATAAAGAACTGCCCCAGCACATTAGAGAAGCAACCATAATAATTTAGCCACACTAATCTCATCTTCTTCAAATCATGGTAAAGGATTGTGAACATTACCTTGTACCTGATTGCCTCGTAAGTCCCATAAACAGCTCCTGTAGTAATGAACAAATAAGATTTATATAGTACAAGAAAAAACTAGAAAATAAATAAAAAGAAATTCAAACAAATATTTATATCGCAGAGCACATAACTAGAGAAGTGAAAGCTTAATTGACAATCATTCAGCATACATACATGCTTCTTCCGAATTATGGGGTGTTGAGTTCAGAGAACCCTGGATAAAGTAGAAACAACTAACCCACTTAACAAAACAATCAACATGATCACCTCGTCTCAGCTTTAAATATTTTACAAAGTAACTACTCTAAAAAAATCGACTGGACAGCCAAAACACATCCCCTATGGAGAACCATGGAATCAGGCCAATCGGCGTGACCCCCGGCAAACGTTAACCTAACCTAACAATCCCCAAAAAGAAGACGGACACAAAGCAAATAAGACCGATCCTTGAAACTGCCTGAGCTGTCGTGAAAATAGGGATAACAGAATCCAGTTCCGGTTCCAATTACTTTTCAAATTAAAATCCAAACTCAGCCGGTAGTCAGAGAAGTTAGGGTTTTCCTTTCTTCGGGGAGGGGGGAGGGGGAGAAGGAAGGAAGAGGAGAATATTACCGACGGCTCCACCGATGGCACCGCCGACGGCGACTCCGGCGCCCACTCTTGCAAGACAGCTATCCCTCGCCATCCACTCCGCCCAAAGCCTTCTGTTGACTCCTACCCCTTCCCCCTTTCTGGAGTAAAGTTGTAGGTTTTGGTTTTGATTTTCGGCTTTGAGTATGGGGCCGAATATCTCTCGGCCCGAGCCTTAAGCCTGCTACTGGAAAAACCCCGAGCCCCCCGTCATGCCGTTTATCGGAACGGATTAAAAAAACTAAAAAAATAAAAATTATCTAAAGGCGTCACTCGTCGACCCCATCCGCGTTACTAAAGAATTGCAAGGTATATTCTAAGGAGATGGAGGGGGAGCACGAAAAACCTTTCCCTACCCACAAGCCTTTCTCTTTTTGTCGGTGACGGAATCATAGTACGTAGAAAGTATTTGAAACAAATTTTACCGTGATTCGGAATGTGATCGCCGGAACGAAGAGTAAATGAAAATGAAATTATATCGATGAAAGCGAAGGAATTACAATTGAGTTCAAAAGTTTACAACCATGAAAACAATAAAAAAACAAAAGAGATTAACATAAAAAAGTGTGGACGTCTTGCGAGCTGATGAGGTGTAACCTGATCTCCGGTGATATGGTAGAAGTGGACATGTGGCTGTATTATGGACGCTAATGGTGGTGGTACCACAAGACAAAAGATTTGGAAATATGTTAGGAAATTGAGAACCGAATACTGAGGACTAAAGACTAAAAATTGAAAGTATACAAACAATGCATTTTGACATTAGATGAATGTTTGTGTATTAAGATGAGATGATCTTCCCCTATTTATACTAAATATTGCCTTGCTGACCAATCAATCACGAATCTAAATATCTTTCATATTTCCCTTTAACTGAAACAAGTGGGGCATGACTCCCCTGAAATCTGGGGAATTTGATCACGTAGATTTGATAGTCCACGAAAGTCTTTAGTCTTTCTTTTGGTCAATGTCTGGACTTCCCCTCACCTAACTACCTCTTTAAAACATAGGATCATGATCCCTTCTAATGGGACCACTTCACATCTTATCCATAACAAACTCCCTAGCCACTTTTTATGAATTTCGGAGTTGAGGTCGAGTTTGTTATGACTTACCATGTAGACTTGTTTAAGTCCACCTTCGTAGACTTGTGCTTATGGGCTTAGTTCCTCATAAATTTACTTATCCCCGTCTCAAGGCCTGATATCAAATAGTCCACAGGCTTTTCCGACACCTTGTGCCGTGCTTGGAATTTCTTGGTGTTAACATTTTCCCTCCTTTCCCCGCTTATATATCCTTTTGAACACACAAAAATAAAAGGGAAGTCAGTCAGTCACCTGAAAAGCTATCACTTTGCCCTTCTTCTAAAAAAATCCCCATGCTCTTCGTCTCCGTCCTTTAGGAAAACCTTTGTCCTCAATATTTTCCCCTTTCTTGCTTGTATGTCTAACATAGCCACCTTCCAGTGGCATGTTCATCGCGCTGGTTCTGTTGGGGCTTTCAATATTTCTAATGCTCAAGGTGAGGGTTTAACCCATAGCCCTGTCCTTGCCGCTTCCTCCTTTTCAAACCCTATCCGACCAACTTACTTGGCAACGGATCCGGACATCCTATTATGGCGCAAAGATTTCCCGTCTCCTTTTGCTTGGGAGAAACACAATGGCTTTGTTTTTTTCCCCTCCGTTCAGAAAGCAGCTACCATCAAGTGGTTTAGTCTTTATATCAAGAAGCTTGAGAAGAAGTTGACCACATTAAGTATTCTTGACCTGGTTGAAATCTTTATTGCTTCCGAGAAGTGCGATCCTAGAGTTTTCTCTACTCTCCTTGCTTTTCGGAATGACTCTGATAACTGCTTCTACTTGCCTAAGCATCCTATGACCATTACTTTTGAGAACATAATGTTTTTGACCAACTATTTTGAGGAGGATGTTTCTCCATGCTTGCAATCATTTTCCAGTGACATTTACAAATAGAAATAAATGGGACAAATTATTAGTACCAGAAAAGCCCACATGAAGTTGTACAAAGAGTCTGGGGTCAGGGCTTGGGGTGATAGTCAGAAGGTGGAGTTTTACTTCTTGTGGTTGAGCAAATATATATTTTGTTGTACCGGAAATAGGGTATCCAAATTTGTAGAGCTAATTTTATTTGTGTTGCAGAAAAGAAATTGGCGTTTGCTCCTCTATTGTTGTTCTTGATTTACTAAAGCATGATGACAAATGCTTAACCAAATGTCTCATTCCCTCGCTATTCTACCAACGAACCTCTCTGGCTACTCCATCTCTAGGCTCACTTGTGGGGCCAAGATACCAGGTCTGACGAGGTTCAAGATGCCTTCAAGCCAAGTTTCAGTAAAGTGTTATGACTTATACATACTCGAACATAATTACTCTTGTTAGCCATGTATCCCTTGACATCTTAGTCTAAACATTTCACCATTAAAATCTCATCTTTTCTTTCCTTTATATAATGATTCCCCCAGCATCGCATCTGAGAGGGACAATGAAGATTCTAGTGAGAGCTAAGACGACGATGACAAGAACAACATACCCCCTTCTCATCCTTTGACACTTTTGAAGCATTTGAGGAGTGATACAAGAAGGCTTGCAACTAAAGGAACGAAACTTACTTCTTCCACTACCATATTGACTTGAGATGATGATGAGAAGCTGTCCATTTTTAATATTCCTCATAAACGGCACAGGATCGTCCCTAGGGATTCTTTTGATGAAGAGGTAAAAACTCTTGTAACTACTTTGCACAGACGTGAAAACCTCAACCATCGTAACCTTTTTCGTGCAGGAAGTTGGTAGTACACCCCCAGACTCGGCTAAAGTCCCAGACACGGGACTCCCATGAATCCCGACATGTCGCCGCCGACATTCGGCGACAATTCAGACATGTCGGCAAACTGTTCAAATATGTGCTCGTCGATTTGTAGATGTCGTTTTATTGTTTAGACATGTGCTCGTCGATTTCAACATTTCGTTTTTATGTTTACACATGTGTGTCGTTTTCCCTACTTGTTCGTTCACTGTTTGCACATATGCTTCCGTACTTTGTACATGTCATTTCACTGTTCATATTTGTGCTTACATTATCCGCATATGTCGTTTCACTGTTAAGTTATGTGCATCTTTTATTCAAACATGTCGTTTCACTGTTCTTACATGCATATACATTTCTTAAATGCCTCGGCTTTTAAGCAGAGCATTCAATTTGAAGTTCATGAGGAAGCGTAAGGGGTTAGTTTTACAAGTTTATTTCGATCATTCCTCCTCAGTTAGTCCACAATCCAAAATACGCAATGCTTTTAAGCATATCATTCAATTTGTGGTTCATGGGGAAGCGTAAGGGTCGGTTTTACAGCTGTTTGTTCCGAAATCCAACCCGCCGGCACTGTGAAGCCGCAATCGCATTTTCATGCTTTATATCACGCCGCTTCCTCGTCAGTTAGTCCGCATTCAAAAATGCCTAGGATGTTGTTCTCCAATACCCCTAAAACCTTTAATCTTCGTCCTTATGAGAATGACGTTGTACATGTTTCCCAGGGCTACATTTTCGTCAGAAGTCCGTTTGATTGACGCTATGCATTTTGTATTCAACTTGCTCCCCAGGACAACATTTTCAATACAACTTGCGAAAAAGTCCAAGTAGTACTATTGTTTGAGCTTCTCATCGTTGAACCTAAATGGCAGTGTTGGTGTTTGCAGAAGCAAGGTATTCGAACTTTTTCGTATACACGTTTACTGAACCTCCCCCTTGTTCCGTACGACGCGAGTAGTAGGAGGTGGGCCACGTAATATCGGGGTGTCAATGCAAACGAATGTTTACAACGAATGGGCCTCTGCCATGATGATGCTCGGCTTGTAATTTAAATTATTAAAACCGTCGCCTTTTTGTTAACCATTTCGTTTATGCAGGAATTCTTATTTTACCGAAACAAGTTTTTATCCAATGAAGTGACTATGGGGGATACTTGCGTTAGGTTAGAAAGACAGGCCTACGAATGGTTGTTCCATCACTTTTCTGGTTTGTACTTTGTAGGCTTTCACATCACACTGAATTTACGCTTGCTTTCTTTGGAAGGAAATAAATGTTAATTGACTTCATCTTCTGTAGTCACATCGCAGTTCTCCCGTGGAAAATCTTCCGAAAGATGCAAAAAAGATATGGCTTTATTACGGTAAATATTATGAAGAAAAGATTTCTCACTTTTACTTTTCCAAGGGAGGTATTTACTGTTCAATGTTTTGGCGGGAAGGCATTTGGTTTTGAAATGCCAATACCCTCTCTAGTAGTATAAGTAGAGATGGTTGTCATATCTTTCGACGTCTTCTCCCATTCTTCCTTTTCTTCCTTCACAACCTGTATTCTAAATTACCCTCATGTCTGTTAGGGTTCACCAGCCGTTGCTCACCTTAATTCCCCCATAGAACTTATATTCTCAACCTTAAATCTCTCGTCAGGCTAGGTCCAAAACCTTAGGTGAGGGAGATTTCTCCCTCTCACAAACATTGCACTACTCGGCTTCTTCTATGTGGTGTTTGTCCCGGTAGTGATAAGAACTCAAGGCATTCCCGTAGAGAGAGGCAATGTTCTTCCGGGAATTATTCATTCGGGTGAAATGTTTGTGAGTATGTTGGAGAGTTAACCTGAGCTGTCTTTCTTGCGGCATCCTCCAGTGTGAATGGAAACACGAAGACGAAGACGGAGACATTCGAGGATCGTCGAGGAAGACGGAGACATTCGGCTGTTATCCTGGGACCACCAACCTCAAACACGTGACAAGCAAACATGGGACGTGCCGCTGAGTCTAAAAGTAGCATGAAATGAGTTACCTAGACAAAACATTGTAAGCATAACAACCATAGGCATGATATCCACAATTCGCAAAGTTCGCGAAAAGAAAAGGACGATTAAAAGTGAATGTTGTGTGCCTAAGGACGACAAAATGTCCTTCGTTCGCTTATATATAATCTCCTTAACAGCAGTCATAACTTCAAGCTCGTAGGCCTTCTTTACTTTGCCGGTTAGCAAGTCTAGAGTAATGAAAGACGCTCAGGTTTAAACTGAATTCATCCTCCTTGACGAGATGATAGAGCGCAAAAATGATCGTTTGCAGACTATCGAAGAGAAATTATGCAAAAATGATTCAAGTTATGTATTTTGTATTAGACTTGCTCGGATGGGCTATTTTTTCACTACAAATTGCAAATCAAGTGGAACAAGTACAAATTGCTCGGATGGTATTTGAGGAGCAACTTGTGAACTTTGAAATTGCTTTGCTTGATGAGTTCCACTTGACTTGTCTCGCTTAGACGGCCTCTCAATTCTTGTCGCTCAATTTCTGGTGCTCAATTTAGGTTGATCAGTTCCTGGTGCTCAATTTCTGTATTAAAAATCATGTGTATGACTCGTATTTAAGTGTGGTTGAGTAATTAGTGTGAATACGTGAATATAAATGACATACAAATACGTATATGTGTGTGCTAGTATATGGTACGAACCATATATTAGTGCTTCAGATACCCAATATTGGAGGTTTTCGGATCGACGGGAGTCGTCCCTGGGTGATAGAGGAAGTTCACATGTATTATGTCGTGGGCGACATGTATGAGTTCGAGGTTGACATGTAAGATGCAGGGAATGACATGTATGAGTCGATCATCGGGAACGGTCGACACTTGCAGAACAAGTCGCGTGATGACATGTACTACCTTGAAGGGTGACACACTTCAAAATTAATTAATAGCTATAATTATGTGGAAGGGGAAAGGGTCACGACATATCTGCTTTCGCAAATCCCAACGATAAAATCACCCCATTCTAGGGAGGAAAGGGGAAGCTTCGGTGGTGAAAGAAAGAAGAAGAGCAAAAATGGATTTTTTTATATCAGCGGGGTTCGTGGTTGACTTACTTTTTGCAAGCGCTCTCATGAGGCTCGGGGGCTCTTTGACAAGCCCGCGAGCCTCAAGCCTGGCCCCACTACAGTCCCTGTAAGCCCAACTTGAAGCCTGCTCCCTTGTCGGTCCAATTTGAGTTGAGGCCCAAAGGCCCAGAAGGTGGGCGGCTCTTGGGCTTTATTAGCCATCACCCAAGAGACCAACCGGAAATCCAAGTTGAGTATGCATGGTGGGGTTCGAGCCAGGAATTATGATAAGGTTCCAAACACCCACCACCCACCTTGCGCCACTTGGGTGTCCTCTGAAGGATATGATTTTTAAAAAGCGTGAAATGACATAAAGTTGTGGTTTTCCCAAAATAAAATAATATAAAATTTATCCCTCACCCTAACTTGCTAAAAGGCCTTACGAATGCAAGAAGAAGGAGAAAGGAGTAATGCTATAAACATTCTTTCTATATTATTGAAGGTATAATGGTTTTCCTTAGGCATGAGTCGACTAGTAACCGAATGAAGTCGAATACAAGGACATATATACTTTTTTTCCCCTGCTCCTTGGTAACGTGTGCAGGCTAACATTAATCCCCAACCGTTGATATCCCCGAAGTGTATCGATCAAGATCTCTAAGATGTCTATTCAAATCCCTGAAATCTCTACCATGATATCTGGTGTTAGAGATCTTGTCTTCCTTATAATCCTGTTATAAATGCTGATGCCTGGATCGGGTTAGCTCCCATGATTTCAACCTTCTACCTGGGACCTATGTTTATCACCATAGTCCGTGTACACGTGCCCTTCCGAGGTGCGCGATGGCGGTTCGGACGAGACGAGGATCCGAGGCCCGCTCTCTCGATGCTCCTCCCGTCGACTTCAAGACTTGGACGTTAAGATGCTGCGGAAGAGAGAGGGGTTGATCCTCCCTTGATTCCTAATCGTGCTTACTCGGGCTCTCGCTCATTCGTCCGAAGGTGACGAGCGAGAAGCGGAGCATGATCCCAAAAATGAATCTTCGGGAAAATCAAGAGCGGCTTGCGTTGCCTTCCCTCATCCATGATGGCTCCGTAAGAAAATGGTTGATGTTGCTTAACCTAGGTAAGTTATTACAAAGTTGCCACCAACTTATTTATAAAACAGTTTAAGTCGGAAAAACCGTTGGTTCGGGGATCCATATTTACTAACTTTTTACATTCTAACATGCGAAACGGTAGGGTTGCTCCAAAAATGTCTTTGTTTACGGGCGTTGGACCCGATTCGGGCTTTTAGGCCCGAACTCATGTTCGATTAAAAATATCACATGCGACATAAAACCTATGGGCCTATAGCATGCAAACACCCACATAACAATTATTTATATCAAAAGGAGTGGGGAAGGATGGTGACCATGGGCCTATGCACTTGGGTCCACGGCCCGTTACCAATGGAAAAGAAAGAAAATTTGGGAGGCCCGCACCTCCCTAATGTAACTGAGGCAACCCACTTCGTCGGCTGAAAATAGACGGTCGGGGCCACTCTAGTGAATCCTTCCACCGCACCTCCTGTCTTATGCTCCGTCTCCTCCAGTCTTCAGGATTCATCATGTCGAATCCCTCGAAGTTCTCGTTCGAATTTTTCATGCAAAATAAATGAAAGTAGGCTGTCAGAAAATTCTAATTAAAATACGTTTAATAATTAGAATTTAATGAATAAGAATGATACTTACGGGGACGTTGTGTAGCCTATTGAAGTCGATCTCCGTGATGTCGGGGAGAACCCTTGGATGTGTCTTGTTTGATATGGTTGAGTGTGCATGTGTTTTGCGGAGTGTTTTGGTGTCATCCCTAATTGGTGAGGTCAACGACGTCTGTTGTTCATGGATGGCACGGTAAGAAGTCTGTTTCTTAGACCTGTTCAAGTAAGCAACACCATCAGAGCAAAAGGCAGGCTTCCCGCTACGCATTTGCTCAATCACGAGAAGCTCGCTTTTGTCGAAGACAAGACTTAGTGTTTAATCGGATTCGAGAAAACGCTGGAGCTTTATGTAGAGAATAGAGAAACGCTGATGAGGCCGGAGCTCGAAGATGACTGTAGTTGCGACAGCTTCCCGGGTTGGACTGGGTTGGCCTACCTTGGGGTCGTCGGCGGGGAAGAGGAACACGATCTCCGGAAGGATGAAGCAAAAACCTATTTGTGGGAGTGTTGATCAATGCCTGTGTTAGGGTGTGGGCTGAAGGTATTTATAGGTAGGTAGCAAATAGTGCCTGATTTTGTGTAGATTTTTCCTGATTTTTGTTATTTTTATTATTTTTCCTGATTTTTTGTGACTTTTCAGGATATTACGTGAATTTTTTTTCCCCCTCTTTGCGAGGGAAGCTTGGAAAGATTTTCTTGTAAAGAATTCAATAATACCCCAAATTGTGGACTTAGGGTATCCTTGTTAGACCTGTACTTTAGATCTCATCAAGAAAAATGTCAGTAAAAAATGTGACCCTGCGAATTACGGGGGTAATCAAACTTGGTTGATCATGACATTCATGTATTCAACGATTTATTTTGACGTGAATGCTTTTGAGCAAGGTCGGAGAAGGGCTTCTGACATTTCTCACAGCTCACTCTTATTTCCAAAAGCTGTCTAGATGGGATTTCAGAATTCCTTTGACTTGGATGCTCATGTATCGGTTGAATGAAACTTTATCTAGGTTGTAATGTAGTTCTGACATAAGGCCTTTTAGGGAGAGGCTGTGAAAGTTGTTATTTGAAGGAACGAGTATAAGAACCTTATCGGAAGCTGTTGTACCATAGAGGTTCAACCGTCCAAGCGAATTCTCCATCTGCCAAAGGAAATGAAGCGAATTAGATAAATTCTACTCAATCAAAAAATTCAAAGTATAATTCATCAAAGGAAAATATATGATGGGCTCGCAGGCCCAATAAAGGTGAATCAAATGCGGTCCCACGGGGCGTTACGCTTCCTTCAAAAATGGTGAGACTGAGTTACACGGTCGTCCGCCTTGGGCTCATGGGGAGGCTCGCATGGTTCTTCTTTGAGGGTCATCCATACTCGAGAAATGTGTACGAATATCCTCTAAATTGAAGTCTTTGATTTCTTGTCATCAAGGCTGACTGGAAGCCTTTGCGAAGATGATATGATCCTTGGGATTCCTCCTAGCTGATGTCGGACTCGAGCTGGGACATAGTACGAAATGCCTCCGATCCCCATGATTGGAATAAAGTCTCCGTCTGTGGAGGTGATGATGGCGTAGTCTATGTCAAAGCACGGGGCCTCTGATAGAAATCAATGGGTTCTAGTAGCGGAATAACGCGTTGACTCTGACAAATGTTCATGTTAGTAGGCGGGGGCGCTCCACGATATGGGCAAGTAGCCTCGGGCGGCTATGTTCCCCGATGTTGTAGGATTCCTCGTCTGGCTCTCCGAACGATGTGGGTGAGATTGAAGTTAATTTCCCCAATCAAATTTGGTAGGAAAGGGCCATCTTCCAGTATAGCTTTAGTGATGTAAACCGCCCGCTGATGTATCGTCTTCTTTATGTATGGGTACAAAATCAGCCTGATGAATAGTTGGATGAACGTCGGCGCCAATCCTTGGCCTTCACCCATGCGGTTGAAGATCAATGAGGCCATTGATGCTGATATCACCTTGGGAGGTAAACAGGTCGGGTACACTTGCAGAGGAAATTCAGAGAAGTTCCTCTATGTACTCTTTCGGTTTGTCAACACGGGGAAGATGCAGTATCTCGGTGCGATGATGCATATCGGCCAAATGCTCTTACTCTACATACAATGGCGCCAACTCTAGATCTCCGACGTAAAAGGTGTAAGAATCTGGATCCCCTTGTGTTACAAGGTTTTGAAGTAAGGCCCAATCCAGCTTGAGGTAGATGAGATGAAATAATCCTTTGAGTTTGGACTGGACATATTCTTTCTCTGAGGGCCTCAAAAGAATGAGCCAATCGCGAAGATCGTGGAGATCCGGAACTTATAGGCGTAAAGAAAGCTACTCCTTGAAGCTAACTTGCATACTTGGGTGTCATTCGAAATTGACAACATTCCAATCCCTGATCTTAGCGTGATACGATGCCACATGCGATTTGTACGAACACACTTCTGAAAAGGGAACAAAATAACATATTTGGTTCGTAAACAAAATAACAATTGTAAGTTGATAAATGATCATGCAACAATGAATGCATGTGGATGCAATAAAGCCGTAAAACGAGGTAGAAAAGGAGAAAAGAATTGTGAAAACCCCCCACAACCAACCCAAACCGTTGCAAAATGGACAGAGTTAGTGTTGGAACTTAACACATACAAAACATACCTGACACATGTCCCTGCGCATGTAGCAGACAATTAGTAACAAAAATATGTACGTGCGGCGTCCGATACCTGTAGTGAGCATACAATTCTAGACTCGTAAGAGGTTTCTAAGACCTCCCCCGGACAAAGGGACGCGGGCACCGATCCATAGCCTACTAGCCGCAGAAAGTAGCGAGGCCGTGCCATTTGGTGTGACCCCCTAAAATCCCAGTCCCGGGTATAGGGACTTACCTAGACATGCTTAAGTAAGCAGTAAACACACACAACTATGAGAGCATACAATGGGCACCGAGCCAGAGAGCATGCGCAAACAAGTGTACTCTTCTCTGCATGTGGATTTGAATGCAAAAGCTTCCGGTAGAAATCCACATGCGGAGTCCCTCAGCAGAGTCGCTATATGGGATGTACGCACGCCCTTCCATGACCACACGGCGTGCGACGGGGGTTCGGACGATACAAGGATCCGAGACCTGCTCCCACGATGCTCCTCTGGTTAACGTCAAGACTCGTGCGTCAAGGCGCTGCAGAAGAGAGTGGGGATGATCCTCCCTTGATTCCTAATCGGGCCTATTCGGGCTCTCGCTCGGTCGTCCGAAGGCGATCAAAGTGAAGCGGAGGATGATCCCAAAAAGGAATCTTCGGGAAAATCGAGAGTGGCTCGTGTTGCCGTCCCTCATCCATGAAGGCTCCGTAAAAAATGGTTGATGTTGCTTAACCTAGGTAAGCTATTACGGAGTCGCCACCGACTTATTTATAAAATGGTTTAAGTCGGAAAACCGTTGATTCGGGGATCCCTATTTACTAACTTTTACATTCTAACATGCGAAACGGTAGTGTTGCTCCAAAATGTCTTTGTTTATGGGCGTTGAACTCGATTCCGTCTTTTAGGCCCGAACTCGTGTTCGATTAAAATATCACATGCGACACAAAACCTATGGGCCTAAAGCATGCAAATATACACATATCAATTATTTAGATCAAAGGGGGCGGGGAATGATGGTGACCGTGGGCCTATACACTTGGGTCCATGGCCCGTTACCAGTAGAAAAGAAAGAAAATTCAGGAGGCCCGCACCTCCCTCTTGTACCTGAGGCAACCGGGATAGCACCTCGTCGGCTGAAAATAGACGGTCGAGGCCGCTCTAGTGAAGCCTTCCACGGCGCCTCATGTCTTGTGCTCCGCCTCCTCCAGTCACGGGACCTACCTTGGGGGTCGTCGGTGGGAAGAGGAACACGATCTCCGAAAGGATGAAGCAAAAATCGGAGTTTTTATCAATGCCTGTGTTAGGGTGTGGGCTGAAGGTACTTATAGGTAGCAAATAGTGCCTGATGTTGCGTGATATTTTGTAAATTTTTCCTGATTTTTGCGATTTTTTCTGAATTTTATGAGATTTTTCCTGCTTTTTATGATTTTTTTTCGGATTTTATTTGATTTTTATTATTTTAAAAAATTTGGGGTATTATAGTTCGTAAAAAGATACCTACGGTAGAGCTGCTGCCTTATCCTGAGGGATGAAAGGACCTACGGTTTGATGTTTGCGACAGTTCATGCCAGGAGGTAGGTCATGTGTGAAACTGACTACTTCAGACGTTGCCGGCAGAGAAACAACGGAAAAATCGTCGTCGCCCTCATTACGTGTGTTGATCTTCGAGTTCTTAGGGGCTATCGTGGGAGAACCGAGAGATTCTGGAGGACGAAGGAAATGACAAGGTTTTCTCTAGCGGGAAGAGCAGAAGTTGCATGAGGACGAAGAAAGGGGGCCAAATATTTTTATTAACACATAATTATGGGTCGGGCTCACTGAGAATTATAAGCCTAGCGACACCATTGATCGATGGTGGTGGACGGCCTAGCAGTAGACAGACGGCCTCAAATGAGTAAATAATCAACCTCAAATGAGTTAGCGATCAACGGATGAGAGCGATCAACCTCAAACAAGGAACCGAAGTTTGAGCAATGACATCGGTTGAAAACTACCGTACTGATACGGGGAACGGCAAGGAATAGATGATTCCTAAACCGAAAACGAATGGGGACGTCACTGAAAAGGGTGCGGAATGGAGTGACGCTCGGTATGGACGGAAAGTGTGTGGGGTAGGCGGCTGAATGATGAAAAGGAAGGGTTGAGATCAACCTCCACGGATACAGATGCACCACCGTGAAAGAAGATTCGGGTAGACTCGTTTGACCGTGGATATAGATACACCACCACGAACAAGACGAGGGCGAGGCACAACACGGAGGATACAGATACACCACCACCGGTTGATACACTCTACTCAATCCGCACTTGGAAATCCACCAAATGAAGAACGAGGTTTGAAGGAGAATCCACTCACTTCGGATAAAAGACACTAAGTCTGATAAGGGTTTATAATTTGATTCAAAAGTTGATATCCAAATGAGTACAAGGTGCCCATTATATAGGGAACACCTGAAGAAGAACTTAAATGCGCGAAATGAACCTAGGCTAGATGCATGCAAGGCAAGATTCATGGACGAGCCATAAATGGCTTATTGGAAATGCAACAAAGTAAATGACAAATGCATGAATGAGGAATGCGAATTGATTCAGCTTCTTCAAGGCTCTTCATCTTCGAGACTCTTGGCTTGGCCGACTCTTCGATGCTCAGTCGCTGGTGATGTCAAGTCGCACCTCCTCGCAAGTCGCACCTCCTCGCAAGTCGCACCTCCTCGCAAGTCGCACTCGTCAAGTTGACGTCAAGTCGCAAGTCGCACCTCCTTGAGTCGCTCGTAGCTCAGTCGCAAGCGAGTAAAGTGACGCCTCTCTCGCGTCGAACTCCTCGGAATGCATAGCTTAGAGTCGCGAAATAAGAATCCATTCACCTGGTGGAATCGATCGATGGCTTGCTGGGCGCATTGGACGAAAATCGCTCCAAAATCTTCATCGTCCTTGTACAACTCCTTCAAATACCCAAATCCAATCAGCTTTGTCTCCATCGCAGATAGTAAGATAATTTTCCTCGAGAGAACATCTGCGACTACATTCTTCGCGCCTGGTTTGTGCTTCAAGACAAAGTTGAATGCTTGTAGAAACTCTACCCACTTCGCATGTCGGCGACTAAGCTTGTGCTGACCATTGATGTACTTGAGAGCTTCATGATCGGTGTGCAACACAAACTCTCTGGGCAGCAAGTAATGACTCCAAGTCTCGAGTACTCGAACAATTGCTAAGAACTCCTTGTCATATGTCGAGTAGTTCAATTTGGCGCCGTTAAGCTTCTCGCTGAAATAAGCGATGGGTCTTCCCTCCTGCAGCAAAACTCCTTCAATTCCTACTCCCGATGCATCACATTCCACTTCGAACATCTTCGCAAAGTCGGGTAAAGCTAGAACTGGGGCTGCGCTTAGACACTCCTTCAGTCGCTCGAAACTAGCTTGTGCGACTGGTGTCCTCGAATTTGTCTCCCTTCAAACACTCGGTGAGTGGGGCTGCGATTGAGCTAAATCCTTGAATGAACCTCCGATAGAACGACGCCAAGCCATGGAAGCTGCGAACGTCGTGGAAACTCCTTGGAGACGGCCACTCCTTGATCGCTTCAATCTTGCTCTCGTCCACCTTAATTCCTTCTGCTGAGACGACAAATCCAAGAAATATTACACTCGGTTGGAAGAACTCACATTTCTTGAGATTTCCATATAGTTTTTCCTCCCGAAGTGTGTTGAACACAGCTCGCAAATGATTGATATGCTCCTTATTGCTCCGGCTGTAGACAAGAATATCGTCGAAGTAGACGACCACAAACTTCCCCATGAATGGTCGCATGACATGGGTCATTAGTCGCATGAACGTGCTGGGTGCGTTTGACAATCCAAATGGCATCACCAACCACTCGTACAACCCGTACTTAGTCTTGAAGGCTGTCTTCCACTCGTCGCCTTCTTTCATCCGGATCTGGTGATAACCACTTCGCAAATCCACTTTGGAAAACACCTGCGCTCCATGCAACTCATCCAACATATCATCCAGTCGAGGGATAGGAAAGCGATACTTTACTGTGATTTTGTTGATCGCTCGACTGTCCATGCACATTCTCCATGTGCCATCCTTCTTCGGCACCAATATGGCTGGAACCGAACATGGGCTCAAACTCTCTCGAACTGATCCCTTGTTGACAAGCTCGTCGACTTGCCTCTGCAACTCCTTTGCCTCCTCTGGATTGCATCGATAGGCTGGTCTATTTGGTAGCGACGCCCCTGGAACCAAGTCGATTTGATGTTGGATGCTCCGCATCGGTGGTAATTCGACTGGTAGCTCATCTGGAAATACGTCCTTGAACTCCTCAAGAATGGAAGCGGCCTGAGGATGGCTCGTCGCTTGACCTGGGGCGGATTCGACAAGAACCACAAAATAAGCCTTCTCACCTTCTTGAATCGCTCGAACTATTTGAACTCCCTTGAGAGGCTGGTCGCTAAGTCGATCCTGGGTCACGATTGTAGGCTGACTAGTGAGGGGCATCAAAGTGACCTTCTTCTCTCCGATGTGGATGGAATACGTATTGCGATACCCGTCGTGTTGCGCGCGTCGATCAAACTGCCACGGTCTCCCCAATAGTAGGTGGCATGCATCCATGGGAATGACGTCGCAAGCGACTTCATCCTGGTAGCTCTTCCCAATGGAAAATGGAACTCGCGCTCGCTGGGTGACTCGAACGTCACTCTCCTTGTTGAGCCATTGTAGACGGTAAGGATGTGGGTGCGCTTCGATGGGCAACTTCAGCTTTTCAACCATCGTTCTTGACACGGCGTTGGTGCAGCTACCACTATCCACAATCACCAAACAAACCTTTCCTGCAACGGTGCACCTAGTATGGAAGATGCTCTCCCTTTGACTTTCCTCTTTCACCGGTGTCACACTTAAAGCCTTTCGGACGACCAACAGCTCTCCTTCGTCCGGATACTCCTCTATCTCTTCGGCATTCCAAACAGGGTCGACGTTCTCATCGAACTCTTCTTCTCCATCAGACGGCTCTCTAATGACAACGTTTCTTCTCGTCGGACACTCAGAAGCCATGTGTCCTATTCCTTGGCACTTGAAACATCGTCTAGCATTATCTCGCTCGTTCGACTTAACTTCCGGTCTGGTAGTCGATGAAGGAGTTTTTCTCGATGTTGTCAGTGGTGGCTTTGCCTGGGAGCTACTCCCCTTGTTGAAAGGCGCGGCCTTCACATATGGGCGGGTAGTCGCTCTCCTCGCTTGCTGCTGCTCCACCTTGTGCGCCAATGCTCGCACATCGTTGAAACTCCAATATTGCTGTAGGTCAACGGCATCAGCGATTTGGGGCTTAAGTCCTCGAAGATACCTGGCAATGGTTTGCTCTGGGGCTTCTTGGATATCACATTGCAGCAACAGTCTCTACTCAATCCGCACTTGGAAATCCACCAAATGAAGAACGAGGTTTGAAGGAGAATCCACTCACTTCGGATAAAAGACACTAAGTCTGATAAGGGTTTATAATTTGATTCCAAGCTGTTCTCCAAATGAGTACAAGGTGCCCATTATATAGGGAACACCTGAAGAAGAACTTAAATGCACGAAATGAACCTAGTGATACAAAGACGGACGATAACTTAGCCCAGTCGACGCGCAGCAAGAGAGGCGTCACTTTACTCGCTTGCGACTTGGCGTCGACTTGACGAGTGCGACTTGCGACTTGGCGTCGACTTGACGAGTGCGACTCAAGGAGGTGCGACTTGACATCATCAGCGACTGAGCAACGAAGAGCCGTGTCCAACCTCAGGGTCTCTACACTCCATTGCCCGTCCCAGAGCGACCATGGGAACATGTGAGTATGGATTTTGTACTAGGATTGCCAAAACGCAACGAAGAAAGGATTCGATCATGGTAGTGGTCGACCGATTTTCGAAGATGGCACACTTCATCCCATGTCAGAAAACGGATGATGCGACCAACGTAGCAGATTTGTACTTTCGAGAAGTGCTAAGGTTGCATGGAGTACCCAAGTCGATCGTTTCAGATCGCGACACGAAGTTCCTAAGCTACTTTTGGAAGACACTGTGGCACAAGTTGGGAACGAAGCTTGTATTCAGCACAGCTTATCATCCGTAAACCGATGGACAAACGGAGGTTGTCAATCGCACTATGGCTGCAATCCTTCGAACCTTGGTCTCGAAGAACCAGAAGGATTGGGACATCAAGCTTGCCCATGCTGAGTTCGCATACAATCGAGCCCCAAGTTCGACAACGAAGTCATCACCCTTCCAGGTAGTCTACGGACTCAATCCTTTAGTCCCTGTTGAACTAATGCCTGCGAGCGATATGAGATCAGTTAGCCGAGATGCTGAGGAGCGCGCTAAGGAGATGCGATTGCTCCATGAGAAGACTCGAGCGCAGATCGAGAAGGCCAATCAACGTTACACGGAAAGAGCCAATCGCGGAAGAAGAGTGAAGATATTTCAGCCAGGAGACTTAGTTTGGATTCATTTGCGCAAGGATCGATTCCCAGGCAAAAGGAAGAACAAGCTAATGCCGCGCGCAGAAGGACCATTCAAGATCGTCGAGCGCATCAACGACAACGCCTACAAAATTGATCTTCCAGGTGACTATGGAGTTTCTGCCACATTCAACGTCCAGGATCTCATGCCATTTGTGGAGGATGACGACGACGAGAGTTTGAGGGCAAACTCTTTTCAACAAGGGGAGGATGATACAAAGACGGACGATAACTTAGCCCAGTCGACGCGCAGCAAGAGAGGCGTCACTTTACTCGCTTGCGACTTGGCGTCGACTTGACGAGTGCGACTTGCGACTTGGCGTCGACTTGACGAGTGCGACTTGCGACTTGGCGTCGACTTGACGAGTGCGACTCAATGAGGTGCGACTTGACATCATCAGCGACTGAGCAACGAAGAGTCGGCCAAGCCAAGAGTCTCGAAGATGAAGCGCCGCAAAGAAGCTGAATCAATTCGCATTCCTCATTCATGCATTTGTCATTAATGCTTTGCATTTACTTTGTTGCATTTCCAATAAGCCATTTATGGCCCGTCCATGAATCTTGCCTTGCATGCATCTAGCCTAGGTTCATTTCGTGCATTTAAGTTCTTCTTCAGGTGTTCCCTATATAATGGGCACCTTGTACTCATTTGAAAAACAGATTTTGGAATCAAATTATAAACCCTTATCAGACTTAGTGTCTTTATCCGAAGTGAGTGGATTCTCTTTCAAACCTCGTTCTTCATTTGGTGGATTTCCAAGTGCGGATTGAGTAGAGTGTACCAACCGGTGGTGGTGTATCTGTATCCTCCGTGTTGTGCCTCCCTCGTCTTGTTCGTGGTGGTGTATCTGTATCCACGGTCAAACGAGTCTACCCGAGTCTTCTTTCACGGTGGTGCATCTGTATCCGTGGAGGTTGATCTCAATCCTTCCTTTTCATCATTCAGCCGCCTACCCCACACACTTTCCGTCCATACCGAGCGTCACTCCATTCCGCATCCTTTTCAGTGACGTCCCCATTCGTTTTCGGTTTAGGAATCATCTATTCCTCGCCGTCCCCGTATCACCTAGGCTAGATGCATGCAAGGCAAGATTCATGGACGGGCCATAAATGGCTTATTGGAAATGCAACAAAGTAAATGCAAAGCATGAATGACAAATGCATGAACGAGGAATGCGAATTGATTCAGCTTCTTTGAGGCTCTTCATCTTCGAGACTCTTGGCTTGGCCGACTCTTCGTTGCTCAGTCGCTGATGATGTCAAGTCGCACCTCCTTGAGTCGCACTCGTCAAGTCGACGCCAAGTCGCAAGTCGCGCTCGTCAAGTCGACGCCAAGTCGCAAGTCGCGCTCGTCAAGTCGACGCCAAGTCGCAAGTCGCGCTCGTCAAGTCGACGTCAAGTCGCAAGTCGCCCTCGTCAAGTCGACGTCAAGTCGCAAGCGAGTAAAGTGACGCCTCTCTTGCTGCGCGTCGACTGGGCTAAGTTGTCGTCCGTCTTTGTATCATCCTCCCCTTGTTGAAAAGAGTTTGCCCTCAAACTCTCGTCGTCGTCATCCTCCACAAATGGCATGAGATCCTGGACGTTGAATGTGGCAGAAACTCCATAGTCACCTGGAAGATCAATTTTGTAGGCGTTGTCGTTGATGCGCTCGACGATCTTGAATGGTACTTCTGCGCGCGGCATTAGCTTGTTCTTCCTTTTGCCTGGGAATCGATCCTTGCGCAAATGAATCCAAACTAAGTCTCCTGGCTGAAATATCTTCACTCTTCTTCCGCGATTGGCTCTTTCCGTGTAACGTTGATTGGCCTTCTCGATCTGCGCTCGAGTCTTCTCATGGAGCAATCGCATCTCCTTAACGCGCTCCTCAGCATCTCGGCTAACTGACCTCATATCGCTCGCAGGCATTAGTTCAACAGGGATTAAAGGATTGAGTCCGTAGACTACCTGGAAGGGTGATGACTTCGTTGTCGAACTTGGGGCTCGATTGTATGCGAACTCAGCATGGGCAAGCTTGATGTACCAATCCTTCTGGTTCTTCGAGACCAAGGTTCGAAGGATTGCAGCCATAGAGCGATTAACAACCTCCGTTTGTCCATCGGTTTGCGGATGATAAGATGTGCTGAATACAAGCTTCGTTCCCAACTTGTGCCACAGTGTCTTCCAAAAGTAGCTTAGGAACTTCGTGTCGCGATCTGAAACGATCGACTTGGGTACTCCATGCAACCTTAGCACTTCTCGAAAGTACAAATCTGCTACGTTGGTCGCATCGTCCGTTTTCTGACATGGGATGAAGTGTGCCATCTTCGAAAATCGGTCGACCACTACCATGATCGAATCCTTTCTTCGTTGCGTTCTTGGCAATCCTAGTACAAAATCCATACTCACATGTTCCCATGGTCGCTCTGGGACGGGCAATGGAGTGTAGAGACCCTGAGGTTGGACACGGCTCTTCGCCTGCTGGCAAGTCGCACATCTCGCGATTAGTCCTCGCACTTGCTTCTCCATTCGAGGCCAATAGAAATGCTCTTGTAGCATTTGCCAGCGTCTTGTCAACTCCAAAATGTCCAGCGATTCCTCCTCCATGGACTTCTCGTATAAGTAGCTCTCGCGTCGAACTCCTTGGAATGCATAGCTTAGAGTCGCGAAATAAGAATCCATTCACCTGGTGGAATCGATCGATGGCTTGCTGGGCGCACTGGACGAAGATCGCTCCAAAATCTTCATCGTCCTTGTACAACTCCTTCAAATACCCAAATCCAATCAGCTTTGTCTCCATCGCAGATAGTAAAATAATTTTCCTCGAGAGAACATCTGCGACTACATTCTTCGCGCCTGGTTTGTGCTTCAAGACAAAGTTGAATGCTTGTAGAAACTCTACCCACTTCGCATGTCGGCGACTAAGCTTGTGCTGACCATTGATGTACTTGAGAGCTTCATGATCGGTGTGCAACACAAACTCTCTGGGCAGCAAGTAATGACTCCAAGTCTCGAGTACTCGAACAATGATACAAAGACGGACGATAACTTAGCCCAGTCGACGCGCAGCAAGAGAGGCGTCACTTTACTCGCTTGCGACTTGGCGTCGACTTGACGAGTGCGACTTGCGACTTGGCGTCGACTTGTCGAGTGCGACTCAAGGAGGTGCGACTGGACATCATCAGCGACTGAGCAACGAAAAGTCGGCCAAGCCAAGAGTCTCGAAGATGAAGCGCCACAAAGAAGCTGAATCAATTCGCATTCCTCATTCATGCATTTGTCATTTATGCTTTGCATTTACTTTGTTGCATTTCCAATAAGCCATTTATGGCCCGTCCATAAATCTTGCCTTGCATGCATCTAGCCTAGGTTCATTTCGTGCATTTAAGTTCTTCTTCAGGTGTTCCCTATATAATGGGCACCTTGTACTCATTTGAGAAGAAGCTTTTTGGAATCAAATTATAAACCCTTATCAGACTTAGTGTCTTTTATCCGAAGTGAGTGGATTCTCCTTCAAACCTCGTTCTTCATTTGGTGGATTTCCAAGTGCGGATTGAGTAGAGTGTACCAACCGGTGGTGGTGTATCTGTATCCTCCGTGTTGTGCCTCGCCCTCGTCTTGTTCGTGGTGGTGTATCTGTATCCACGGTCAAACGAGTCTACCCGAGTCTTCTTTCACGGTGGTGCATCTGTATCCGTGGAGGTTGATCTCAATCCTTCCTTTTCATCATTCAGCCGCCTACCCCACACACTTTCTGTCCATACCGAGCGTCACTCCATTCCGCATCCTTTTCAGTGACGTCCCCATTCGTTTTCGGTTTAGGAATCATCTATTCCTCGCCGTCCCCGTATCATCTTGGTATCAGAGCGCTAGGTTGTCAATGGCCGGAAGATTTCAACGCGGTATGACTCTAGACGAAGCACAAGTTGCTCGGCTTGAGAAGCAGATAGCCGATCTTCAACAGCAGCTACAGTCGTTACGGACACACCATGCATCGACTTCCCGCAGTCGAATAGAGAGCGATGATGAGGAGAACCCATGGCGTGAGGAGTCTCAACGAGGTTCGTCACCGGAGTATCGTAGGCAGGAGAGAAGAGCCCCGACGATGAGTGTTCAGATTCCTGAGTTCGAAGGAAACTTGGACCCCAACGAGTTCATCGATTGGATGCACACCGTGGAGCGCATCTTTGAATACGAGGAAGTGCCCGAGGATCGAAAGGTGAAACTGGCTGCCTTGAAATTGAAGAAGTACGCAAGTTTGTGGTGGGAGAACACCAACCAGCAGCGCCGTAGGGAAGGGCGTGAAAAAATTCGTACGTGGTCAAAAATGAAGAGGGCCATGACGAAGAGATTTCTACCGGAACATCATCGACGAGATCTCTACCTCAAATTGCAGTCGCTACAACAAGTCTCAAGTGTATCGGAGTATACATGGGAGTTCGAGAGACTGTTGCTGCAATGTGATGTCCAAGAAGCCCCAGAGCAAACCATTGCCAAGTATCTTCGAGGACTGAAGCCCCAAATCGCAGATGCCGTTGACCTACAGCAATATTGGAGTTTCAACGATGTGCGAGCATTGGCGCACAAGGTGGAGCAGCAGCAAGCGAGGAGAGCGACTACCCGCCCATTTGTGAAGGCCGCGCCTTTCAACAAGGGGAGTAGCTCCCAGACAAAGCCACCACTGACGACTTCGAGAAAAACTCCTTCATCGACTACCAGACCAGAAGTTAAGTCGAACGAGCGAGATAATGCTAGGCGATGTTTCAAGTGCCAAGGAATAGGACACATGGCTTCTGAGTGTCCAACGAGAAGAAACGTTGTCATTAGAGAGCCGTCTGATGGAGAAGAAGAGTTCGATGAGAACGTCGACCCTGTTTGGGATGCCGAAGAAATAGAGGAGTATCCGGATGAAGGAGAGCTGTTGGTCGTCCGAAAGGCTTTAAGTGTCACACCTGCGAAAGAGGAAAGTCAAAGGGAGAGCATCTTCCATACTAGGTGCACAGTCGCAGGGAAGGTATGTTTGGTGATTGTGGATAGTGGTAGCTGCACCAACGCCGTGTCAAGAACGATGGTTGAAAAGCTGAAGTTGCCCATCGAAGCGCACCCACATCCCTACCGTCTACAATGGCTCAACAAGGAGAGTGACGTTCGAGTCACCCAGCGAGCGCGAGTTCCATTTTCCATTGGGAAGAGCTACCAGGACGAAGTCGCTTGCGACGTCATTCCTATGGATGCATGCCACCTACTATTGGGAAGACCGTGGCAGTTTGATCGACGCGCGCAACACGACGGGTATCGCAATACGTATTCCATCCACATCGGAGAGAAGAAGGTCACTTTGATGCCCCTCACTAGTCAGCCTGCAATCGCGACCCAGGATCGACTTAGCGACCAGCCTCTCAAGGGAGTTCAACTAGTTCGAGCGATTCAAGAAGGTGAGAAGGCTTATTTTGTGGTTCTTGTCGAATCCGCCCCAGGTCAAGCGACGATCCATCCTCAGGCCGCTTCCATTCTTGAGGAGTTCAAGGACGTATTTCCAGAGGAGCTACCAGTCGAATTACCACCGATGCGGAGCATCCAACATCAAATCGACTTGGTTCCAGGGGCGTCGCTACCAAATCGACCAGCCTATCGATGCAATCCTGAGGAGGCAAAGGAGTTGCAGAGGCAAGTCGACGAGCTTGTCAAGAAGGGATCAGTTCGAGAGAGTTTGAGCCCATGTTCGGTTCCAGCCATATTGGTGCCGAAGAAGGATGGCACATGGAGAATGTGCATGGACAGTCGAGCGATCAACAAAATCACAGTAAAGTATCGCTTTCCTATCCCTCGACTGGATGATATGTTGGATGAGTTGCATGGAGCGCAGGTGTTTTCCAAAGTGGATTTGCGAAGTGGTTATCACCAGATCCGGATGAAAGAAGGCGACGAGTGGAAGACAGCCTTCAAGACTAAGTACGGGTTGTACGAGTCGTTGGTGATGCCATTTGGATTGTCAAACGCGCCCAGCACGTTCATGCGACTAATGACCCATGTCTTGCGACCATTCATGGGGAAGTTTGTGGTCGTCTACTTCGACGATATTCTTGTCTACAGCCGGAGCAATAAGGAGCATATCAATCATTTGCGAGCTGTGTTCAACACACTTCGGGAGGAAAAGCTATATGGAAATCTCAAGAAATGTGAGTTCTTCCAACCGAGTGTAATATTTCTTGGATTTGTCGTCTCAGCAGAAGGAATTAAGGTGGACGAGATGACACGGGAACGGCAAGGAATAGAGGATTCCTTAACCAAAAACAAGGGAAACGCCACAGAATGATGCGGAATGGGTGACGTTGGGTATGGACGAAAGATAATGTTTAATGGGTGCGGCTGGAAATGGGATAAATGGGTAGTTGATAGATAGGTTGAGATTCAACCTCCACGGATACAGATACACCACCGTGAAAGAAGAACTCGGATAACTCGTTTGACCGTGGATACAGATACACCACCACGAACAAGACGAGGGCGAGGCACAACACGGAGGATACAGATACACCACCACCGGTTGAAACACTCTACTCAATCCGCACTTGGAAATCCACCAAATGAAGAACGAGGTTGAAGGAGAATCCACTCACTTCGGATAAAAGACAAAAAGTCTGATAAGGGTTTAATAATTTTGTTTTTTTCCCTTTTCAAAGAGTACAAGGTGCCCATTATATAGGAAACACCTGATGAAGAACTTAAATGCAATGAAGTAAAAGCAAAGCATAAATGACAAAGGTATTGATTGAGGAATGCGAAATGATTCAGCTTCCTCGAGGCTCTTCATCTTCGAGACTCTTGGTTTGGCCGACTTTTCATTGCCCAGTCGCGCTCGTCGTATCGCACATCCTTGAGTCGCGTCGACTTGTGCCTCCTAGCGTCGCGTCGACTTGAACCTCTTGCGTTACAGTCGTAGCTCAGTCGCAAGCGAGCAAAGTAACGCCTCTCTTGCTGCGCGTCGACGGGGATAAGTTGTTGTCCGTCTTTGTATCATCCTCCCCTTGTTGAAAAGAGTTTGTCCTCAAACTCTCGTCGTCGTCATCCTCCACAAACGGCATGAGATCCTGAACGTTGAATGTGGCGGAAACTCCATAGTCACCTGGAAGATCAAGTTTGTAGGCGATGTCGTTGATGCGCTCGATGACCTGGAATGGTCCTTCAGCGCGCGGCATGAGCTTGTTCTTCCTCTTGTCTGGGAATCGCTCCTTGCGCAAATGAATCCAAACTAAGTCGCCTGGTTGAAAGATCTTCACTCTTCTTCCGCGATTGGCTCTTTCTGCGTAACGTTGATTGGCCTTCTCGATCTGTGCTCGAGTCTTCTCATGGAGCAATCGCATCTCCTTGGCGCGCTCTTCAGCATCTCTGCTAACTGATCTCAAGTCGCTCGCAGGCATTAGTTCAACAGGGACTAAAGGATTGAGTCCGTAGACTACCTGAAAGGGTGATGACTTCGTTGTCGAGCTTGGGGCTCGATTGTATGCGAATTCAGCATGGGCAAGCTTGATGTCCCAATCCTTCTGGTTCTTCGAGACCAAGGTTCGAAGGATTGCAGCCATAGTGCGATTGACAACCTCCGTTTGTCCATCGGTTTGCGGATGATAAGCTGTGCTGAATACGAGCTTCGTTCCCAACTTGTGCCACAGTGTCTTCCAGAAGTAGCTCAGGAACTTCGTGTCGCGATCTGAAACGATCGACTTGGGTACTCCATGCAACCTTAGCACTTCTCGAAAGTACAAATCTGCTACGTTGGTCGCATCGTCCGTTTTCTGACATGGGATGAAGTGTGCCATCTTCGAAAATCGGTCGACCACTACCATGATCGAATACTTTCTTCGTTGCGTTCTCGGCAGTCCTAGCACAAAATCCATACTCACATGTTCCCATGGTCGCTCTGGGACGGGCAATGGAGTGTAGAGACCCTGAGGTTGGACACGGCTCTTCGCTTGCTGGCAAGTCGCACATCTCGCGATTAGTCCTCGCACTTGCTTCTCCAGTCGAGGCCAATAGAAATGCTCTTGTAGCATTGCCAGCGTCTTGTCGACTCCAAAATGTCCAGCGATCCCTCCTCCATGGATTTCTCGTATGAGTAGCTCTCGCGTCGAACTCCTTGGAATGCATAGCTTAGAGTCGCGAAATAAGAACCCATTCACCTGATGGAATCGATCGATGGCTTGCTGGGCGCATTGGACGAAGATCGCTCCAAAATCTTCATCGTCCTTGTACAACTCCTTCAGATACTCAAAACCAATCAGCTTTGTCTCCATCGCAGATAGTAACATCATTTTCCTCGATAGAACATCTGCGACTACGTTCTTCGCGCCTGGTTTGTGCTTCAAGACAAAGTTGAAAGCTTGCAGAAACTCTACCCACTTCGCATGTCGGCGACTAAGCTTGTGCTGACCATTGATGTACTTGAGAGCTTCATGGTCGGTGTGCAACACAAACTCCCGGGGCAGCAAGTAATGACTCCAAGTCTCGAGTACTCGAACAATTGCCAAGAACTCCTTGTCATAAGTCGAGTAGTTCAATTTGGCGCCATTGAGCTTCTCGCTGAAATAAGCGATGGGTCTTCCCTCCTGCAGCAAAACTCCTCCAATTCCTACTCCCGATGCATCACATTCCACTTCGAACATCTTCGCAAAGTCGGGTAAGGCTAGAACTGGGGCTGCGCTTAGACACTCCTTCAGTCGCTCGAAACTAGCTTGTGCGACTGGTGTCCACTCGAATTTGTCTCCCTTTAAGCATTCGGTGAGTGGGGCTGCGATTGAGCTAAATCCTTGAATGAACCTCCGATAGAACGACGCTAAGCCATGGAAGCTGCGAATGTCGCGGAAATTCCTTGGAGTCGGCCACTCCTTGATCGCTTCAATCTTGCTCTCGTCCACCTTTATTCCTTCTGCTGAGACGACAAATCCAAGAAATATTACACTCGGTTGGAAGAACTCACATTTTTTGAGATTTCCATATAGTTTTTCCTCCCGAAGTGTGTTGAATACAGCTTGCAAATGATTGATATGCTCCTCATTGCTCCGGCTGTAGACAAGAATATCGTCGAAGTAGACGACCACAAACTTCCCCATGAATGGTCGCATGACATGGGTCATTAGTCGCATGAACGTGCTGGGCGCGTTGGACAACCCAAATGGCATCACCAACCACTCGTACAACCCGTACTTAGTCTTGAAGGCTGTCTTCCACTCGTCGCCTTCTTTCATCCGGATCTGGTGATAACCACTGCGCAAATCCACTTTGGAAAACACCTGCGCTCCATGCAACTCATCCAACATATCATCCAGTCGAGGGATAGGAAAGCGATACTTTACTGTAATTTTGTTGATCGCTCGACTGTCCATGCACATTCTCCATGTGCCATCCTTCTTCGGCACCAATATGGCTGGAACCGAACATGGGCTCAAACTCTCTCGAACTGATCCCTTGTCGACAAGCTCGTCGACTTGCCTCTGCAACTCCTTTGCCTCCTCTGGATTGCATCGATAGGCTGGTCGATTTGGTACGACGCTCCTGGAACCAAGTCGATTTGATGCTGGATGCTCCGCATCGGTGGTAAGTCGACTGGTAGCTCCTCTGGGAATACGTCCTTGAACTCCTCAAGAATGGAAGCGGCTTGAGGATGGCTCGTCGCTTGACCTGGGATGGATTCGACAAGAATCACAAAATAAGCCTTCTCACCGTCTTGAATCGCTCGACTTAGTTGAACTCCCTTGAGAGGCTGGTCGCTGAGTCGATCCTGGGTCGCGATTGTAGGCTGACTAGTGAGGGGCATCAAAGTAACCTTCTTTTCTCCGATGTGGATGGAATAGGTATTGCGATACCCGTCGTGTTGTGCGCGTCGATCAAACTGCCACGGTCTCCCCAATAGTAGGTGGCACGCATCCATGGGAATGACGTCGCAAGCGACTTCATCCTTGTAGCTCTTCCCAATGGAAAATGGAACTCGCGCTCGCTGTGTGACTCGAACGTCACTCTCCTTGTTGAGCCATTGTAGACGGTAGGGATGTGGATGCGCTTCGATGGGCAACTTCAGCTTTTCAACCATCGTCCTTGACACGGCGTTGGTGCAGCTACCACTATCCACAATCACCAAACATACCTTTCCTGCGACTGTGCACCTAGTATGGAAGATGCTCTCCCTTTGACTTTCCTCCTTCGCAGGTGTCACACTTAAAGCCTTTCGGACGACTAACAGCTCTCCTTCGTCCGGATACTCTTCTATCTCTTCGGTATCCCAAACAGGGTCGGCGTTCTCCTCGAACTCCTCTTCTTCATCAGATAATTCTCTGATGACAACGTTCCTCCTCGTTGGACACTCAGAAGCCATGTGCCCAACTCCTTGGCACTTGAAACATCGCCGACTGATGTCTCGCTCGTGCGACTTGACTTCAGGTCTTGTAGTCGACGGTGGGACTCTCTGCGATGTTGTTCTTGACGGCGGCTTCGCCTGGGAGCTACTCCCCTTGTTGAAAGGCGCGGCCTTCACAAATGGGCGGGTAGTCGCTCTCCTCGCTTGCTGCTGTTCCACCTTGTGCGCCAATGCTCGCACATCGTTGAAACTCCAATATTGTTGTAGGTCGACAGCATCTGCGATTTGGGGCTTGAGTCCTCGAAGATACCTAGCAATGGTTTGCTCTGGGGTGACACGGGAACGGCAAGGAATAGAGGATTCCTTAACCAAAAACAAGGGAAACGCCACAGAATGATGCGGAATGGGTGAGTTGGGTATGGACGAAAGATAATGTTTAATGGGTGCGGCTGGAAATGGGATAAACGGGTAGTTGATAGATAGGTTGAGATTCAACCTCCACGGATACAGATACACCACCGTGAAAGAAGAACTCGGATAACTCGTTTGACCGTGGATACAGATACACCACCACGAACAAGACGAGGGCGAGGCACAACACGGAGGATACAGATACACCACCACCGGTTGAAACACTCTACTCAATCCGCACTTGGAAATCCACCAAATGAAGAACGAGGTTGAAGGAGAATCCACTCACTTCGGATAAAAGACAAAAAGTCTGATAAAGGTTTAATAATTTTTCAAAAGCCGTCCTTCAAATGAGTACAAGGTGCCCATTATATAGGGAACACCTGAAGAAGAACTTAAATGCATGGAAATGAGCCTAGGCTAGATGTATGCAAGGCCAGATTCATGGATGAACCATAAATGGCTTATTGGAAATGCAACAAAGTAAATGCAAAGCATAAATGAGGAATGCGAAATGATTCAGCTTCCTCGAGGCTCTCTTCATCTTCGAGACTCTTGGCTTGGCCGACTCTTCGTTGCTCAGTCGCTGATCGCGTCGACTTGCATCTCCTTTCGTTGCGTCGACTTGGTCGCACCTCCTTGAGTCGCGTCGACTTGGTCGCTCACTAGCTAGTGAGTAAAGTGACTCCTCTCTTGCTGTGCGTCGACGGGAATAAGTTGTCGTCCGTCTTTGTATCATGGGGCTTCTTGGACGTCACATTGCAGCAACAGTCTCTCAAACTCCCATGTATACTCCGATACACTAGAGACTTGTTGAAGCGACTGCAATTTGAGGTAGAGATCTCGTCGATGATGCTCCGGTAGAAATCTCTTCGTCATGGACCTCTTCATTTTTGACCATGTACGAATTTTGTCACGCCCTTCCCTACGGCGCTGCTGGTTGGTGTTCTCCCACCACAAACTCGCGTACTTCTTCAATTTCAAGGCAGCCAGTTTCACCTTTCGATCCTCGGGCACTTCCTCGTAATCAAAGATGCGCTCCACGGTGTGCATCCAATCGATGAATTCGTTGGGGTCCAAGTTTCCTTCGAACTCCGGAATCTGCACGTTCATCGTCGGGGCTCTTCTCTCCTGTCTCTGATATTGCGGCGAATATCCTCGTTGAGACTCCTCACGCCATGGGTTCTCCTCATGATCGCTCTCTTCGCGGTTACGAGAAGAGGATGCATGGTGCGTTCGCAATGACTGTAGTTGCTGCTGAAGATCAGCGACTTGTTGCTCAAGTCGAGCAACTTGTGCTTCGTCTAGAGACATACCGCGTTGGAATCTTTCGGCCATTGACAACCTAGGGCGCTCTGATACCAAGATGACACGGGAACGGCAAGGAATAGAGGATTCCTTAACCAAAAACAAGGGAAACGCCACAGAATGATGCGGAATGGGTGACGTTGGGTATGGACGAAAGATAATGTTTAATGGGTGCGGCTGGAAATGGGATAAATGGGTAGTTGATAGATAGGTTGAGATTCAACCTCCACGGATACAGATACACCACCGTGAAAGAAGAACTCGGATAACTCGTTTGACCGTGGATACAGATACACCACCACGAACAAGACGAGGGCGAGGCACAACACGGAGGATACAGATACACCACCACCGGTTGAAACACTCTACTCAATCCGCACTTGGAAATCCACCAAATGAAGAACGAGGTTGAAGGAGAATCCACTCACTTCGGATAAAAGACAAAAAGTCTGATAAGGGTTTAATAATTTTGTTTTTTCCCTTTTCAAAGAGTACAAGGTGCCCATTATATAGGGAACACCTGATGAAGAACTTAAATGCAATGAAGTAAAAGCAAAGCATAAATGACAAAGGTATTGATTGAGGAATGCGAAATGATTCAGCTTCCTCGAGGCTCTTCATCTTCGAGACTCTTGGTTTGGCCGACTTTTCATTGCCCAGTCGCGCTCGTCGTATCGCACATCCTTGAGTCGCGTCGACTTGTGCCTCCTAGCATCGCGTCGACTTGAACCTCTTGCGTTACAGTCGTAGCTCAGTCGCAAGCGAGCAAAGTAACGCCTCTCTTGCTGCGCGTCGACGGGGATAAGTTGTTGTCCGTCTTTGTATCACGAGAGCAAGATTGAAGCGATCAAGGAGTGGCCGTCTCCAAGGAGTTTCCACGACGTTCGCAGCTTCCATGGCTTGGCGTCGTTCTATCGGAGGTTCATTCAAGGATTTAGCTCAATCGCAGCCCCACTCACCGAATGTTTGAAGGGAGACAAATTCGAGTGGAAACCAGTCGCACAAGCTAGTTTCAAGCGACTGAAGGAGTGTCTAAGCGCAGCCCCAGTTCTAGCTTTACCTGACTTTGCGAAGATGTTCGAAGTGGAATGTGATGCATCGGGAGTAGGAATTGGAGGAGTTTTGCTGCAGGAGGGAAGGCCCATCGCTTATTTCAGCGAGAAGCTTAATGGCGCCAAATTGAACTACTCGACATATGACAAGGAGTTCTTAGCAATTGTTCGAGTACTCGAAACTTGGAGTCATTACTTGCTGCCCAGAGAGTTTGTGTTGCACACCGATCATGAAGCTCTCAAGTACATCAATGGCCAGCACAAGCTTAGTCGCCGACATGCGAAGTGGGTAGAGTTTCTACAAGCATTCAACTTTGTCTTGAAGCACAAACCAGGCGCGAAGAATGTAGTCGCAGATGTTCTCTCAAGGAAAATGATTTTGCTATCTGCGATGGAGACAAAGCTGATTGGATTTGGGTATTTGAAGGAGTTGTACAAGGACGATGAAGATTTTGGAGCGATCTTCGTCCAATGCGCCCAGCAAGCCATCGATCGATTCCACCAGGTGAATGGATTCTTATTTCGCGACTCTAAGCTATGCATTCCGAGGAGTTCGACGCGAGAGCTACTTATACGAGAAGTCCATGGAGGAGGAATCGCTGGACATTTTGGAGTTGACAAGACGCTGGCAATGCTACAAGAGCATTTCTATTGGCCTCGAATGGAGAAGCAAGTGCGAGGACTAATCGCGAGATGTGCGACTTGCCAGCAGGCGAAGAGCCGTGTCCAACCTCAGGGTCTCTACACTCCATTGCCCGTCCCAGAGCGACCATGGGAACATGTGAGTATGGATTTTGTACTAGGATTGCCAAGAACGCAACGAAGAAAGGATTCGATCATGGTAGTGGTCGACCGATTTTCGAAGATGGCACACTTCATCCCATGTCAGAAAACGGACGATGCGACCAACGTAACAGATTTGTACTTTCGAGAAGTGCTAAGGTTGCATGGAGTACCCAAGTCGATCGTTTCAGATCGCGACACGAAGTTCCTAAGCTACTTTTGGAAGACACTGTGGCACAAGTTGGGAACGAAGCTTGTATTCAGCACAGCTTATCATCCGCAAACCGATGGACAAACGGAGGTTGTCAATCGCACTATGGCTGCGAACCTTGGTCTCGAAGAACCAGAAGGATTGGGACATCAAGCTTGCCCATGCTGAGTTCGCATACAATCGAGCCCCAAGTTCGACAACGAAGTCATCACCCTTCCAGGTAGTCTACTGATGCGGCCAACTCGCTTTGACCTTTTTCCTGAAGTCGAGTCGACCAAGTCGATCAAGTCGCCAGCGCCCAAGTCGATGCCCATTTTCTTGAAGACGAAGAGTCACGAAATCCATCTTCCTTTTTGCATGGTGCTGTCAGACTTTATGGTTGTTTTCTTTTAATGAGGGTTCTTTAATAGGGGTTCTGGGGAAGTGTTGCTAGTCTTAATGAGGGTGTTGGGTTCATCCCCTCATGGCCTATATAAGGAGTCTTTGGCTTTCGAATGTAGGATGATCATTATTATTATCTTTAAAAAAAACCTTTGAGATTTCTCTCAATTACCTTTGAACTCTGATTTGAGTTCGTGGTCCCGTTCAACCGTGTGTTTGTCGGGCAGTCCGAACTGCGCTCGCTGCGTCAGTTGGTATCAGAGCTTGGGATTGCCCGAGGCTGTTCAATGGCGGACGAGTCAGCTAACCATGGTCCAAACGCCGTTGGGCGGGAGGAAGATAGATGGCAAGTGATGGATCAGCGGGTTGGACGGATGGAAACTCGTTTGGACCAGATCTTGCTACGACTAGATGAAAGATCCTAAGGTTTCCCTAATTAGCTAAACTATATTTGCGGTTTCGTCATGCCGGTAAGTGTTACATTATTCGTACAAAAATTAATTTTAAACGAGTGCTAATTATAGTGTTTGGTCTAAGTAAATGAAATGACGCATGAAAGCTCCTTTATGACCTGAAAACATACGTATGAGTTAGTCAAAAGAGACTAAATACGACTCATATTCCTAAACGAGAATACATTTGACTATTCCTTTGTATAGCTCTCAAACCGAGCTTTATTTCCCAATTCCGACACAATTTCACACACCTTGTTAAGTTCAAACAATTCTTTTTTTACCCCGATTCGCTTTCCTTTCCAGGCAAATTCCCAGCCTCATTTTTTTTCTGCCCGTAAGGCAGTCCACGGAATCATCCGAGTTCAGAATCTCTTCTCCAAACTTCCCTTTATTTTACACTTTATTCGGCTCCGAAAGGAGCTACAAGCTGTCCATTTAATCCAGCTTCCTAGCCAAGTATACTCCTCCATTTTTATGTTACCCGCACAACTCCTCACTCCTCTTCTTTCAGGAGTGATCCTTCTTTTCTCCACACGTCAAGTGTCCTCATTCAGTCACAATTCTTCTTCATTTCAGCATGTGCACAACCACACACGTGCACTAGCATCCTCGCATAGTGCAAGTACCACCATCACGGTGCATTTTCTTTCCCAATCACTTTCCCAAGGGGACCAACCAATTTCGGCTGCCCCTTGTTCGTATTCTTTTCAGCCCACTCACACATGGATAACGCACTCAATCTCACTCGCCACGCATCACATAACAACACCATGAAAACACAATCAATTCATCCGAATTTCTAAGGGAAGCAAGCCTTAATTCGGCTGTTCCCTATCCAATAACGTTCGGCCCCGTTTCGGGCACTCATTCATGCCTCATCTTAAGCAGCATCACCTTTCATTACCATCCCTATTTTGCAACAAATCAGCCGGTCATCCTATCACTCCGTCCATTATGGAGCACTCGAAACAATTGGGGATTCGAAGAGCCATTGCCTCACGTTCCAGGGAACCGACCACAGTTTCTTCCCCAAGGCTTGGACGCCCTTCCGTGTCCCTACACTCCAAGAACATGCAACACAGAAAATTACAGCAACCACCACGACCATCACGAGCATTCGTCTACATTCGAACTTCCCAAAAACATGGCCTAATTCATCGGCCCTTTCTCTGTTCTGTTTCAGCCTCATTCCTCAAGCAAGAACGTGCATGACCGCACCCGAAAAGCACAATATATTCAAGTAATAATGCAGCAACGTTCGCTCCAAATTTGTCCGAGGATCCGAAATGCCATTACCTCAAACTCCGAGGAATCCGACCACTTCTCCACCTCAAGGGGAGGACAGACGTCCATCCTATCATCCCGAGGACTCCGGCCGTCCTCCTCTCCTTCACCACACACACATCGAGCACGCCAAGACAAATCGCAGCCATAACGATACAACAAAACTACCGAGGTAGCAAGAAATACATCCATTTAAGGTAAGAAGAAGCGAAGAGGATAAGGGAGAGGTGTACCTTTCTTGCTGTCTACCACTGTCTTCTTCCTCTTCCCCGTCAAGCTCTTCGGACAGCCTTACCAAGGAGGAATCCTTCGCTATCTTGCCGTCTAGCTCCGAGTCTCCTCCTTCCTCTCCCTTCTTCCTCCTCCGTCTCTTTTTCTTTCTCCAAGCAATAGAGATTAATTTTCGAGTAGACACCTCATCCTCCGGAAGTCGAGTCATCGTCTTTATGTCTAATCAATTTAACCCCACCGCTTCCTTTGCAAAATATAAATAGTAGAGGGCTTCACTATTCAAGTACTCTTGGGCCTACATCTCTCTACGGTCTGGAGGCGGGTCAGGCCACAACATTCTGGGAGCATGAAAACTATAATGGGTATGCTCATTCGTAAATCCCCATCAGCATTATACCGCTAATAACGTTCACAAATTGTATTTATACATTTCGAAACTACAAATTCACGAATCGTTACATTCCTCCCCCCCTAAGGAAATTTCGTCCCCGAAATTGCTCATTCAACAAAGGATAGTTATCCGTTCCTCAACGAAATTGCTCATTCAACAAAGGGTAGTTACCCGTTCCTCAACCTTCCTTGAATTACATGACTTAGCTATCTTGATCTCTCGTAATCATCTAATTTTAAATTATACCTGTTTTCTCATCACGTACGACACCGTATATTCCTAGAGGGTTTTTCACCCTTGGTGGTTCATAGTCCTTGCTAGTTACAACTCGATAAATGTTTCACTCCTTTTATTTTATGTCTGGTACACTAAATATTTGTCCATGTTTCCGATCATAGTCCATAATTCTCCGTCGCTAGATATGGCGAAGATTCCCTACATGTACCTAGCGGCTTCTCAGAGATTGCCGTGGCGGTTCACCACCTTAACCAATCCATTTCGTAAGATGTAATCATATTCATTCCTTGAAAATCATGTAGCGTAGAACATCCAACGGTGAATTTTAGTGTTCGACCTCGATCCTTAATATTCTGATCATGATCTTCTTCGTAAGTTCGTCTGACACCACTTTCAACCTTCTTGGATTCAACATCGCCCCAAGCAATTCTTACAATGAATGACTTATCCTTATTTGGTCCCTAGACGCTAGTCCGGGATCCTACTAGTCTTGATATGTGTCCCTTTCTTGCCGATTTGTTCATTCTGCACCTCTCGCCAGACAACGTTCCTAATCTCCTGATTCATCGGCGCTCCTCAACGTCTCTCTTAACGGAGGCTAATGTTCTATCAGGCATTTTCACCTTGTAAAAGTACACCTTTACGTTTGGCATCAGCCATTTCATTTTCTTTTTCCGTTGAGTATCCCCTCACTCGGCATCAAATAGCAATGTCTTGTCACTCTTACCTCCGTCACTATGATCCTCAAGATTGCTCCAACGACCACCTGGCGCGGAAGGGTTCCATTCACTCATGCTCATTCTTGAATTCTTTCGGGACCTCATAAAATGTTACTCGACCGCATCATGACTCAATTCAAGTGCATGGAGCTTCTTACTCCCAGATTGTTCGATAGAGTATTTTATACTTCAATATATGCTCTTCAACCTAATCATCCTCTCATTCATTATATGTTTGTACTCGGATTACATTGTTCGATTGCAATCCTCTATTATTTTGTTTTAGCTCCATATTACATCCTTTACATGAGCAGAGTCATTTTAGCAACCTTGTTTCTCTCTAGTCGTGACTATCATCAACTTCTGAGCATGCATCCTTTCTGTTTTATGCCAGTAATTTACACCGAGATATGCTAACAGTATCCCGGCCATTTTTACATTGTCATATTGACTTAGTTGGTCACTACCGAACGACTTTGTCATTCTATAAATATTTATCGTGATCGTTCAGCCAACAACACCATCGTCGTTCCACTACCCAATGGTTCATATACGTTAAGGGCGCTTGCCCACACTATAACTCAAAACATTTCCTTGTTTACTCCCCCTTTTGGCATAGCACCGTTCACTTGGAACCGTTAGTTCGAGGATATCATCATGGGCAATACCATCGTACATTCCCCGACCATCCACATCGGGCGCAGACGATTGGTCGCTGCAAGCATGTAATTCCTCAATGGATTCTTCCGTATCGTTTCGAAAAAATCACTGTCCGAATCATATGACCTTCTAAAATACCTATTAATTGTTAATTTTCTCAAATCATATATTTTACCTGTACCTATGGAAACACAGTCTTCTTAATGATATATCGTTACTCATACTCAAAAACATACATCCGTGTCTCATTCGCTATCGCTAGCGAGTAGGCGAGCTAAATAACTCCCTTTGAAAATCCCTCATCTGTGTTTTCCGAGGTGTCAGGATCAATACCGCATTCATGCATACCCAGGGACCAAACCAACGAGCTGGATAACTCATCAATCGTTCATTTCGTGCAGCATTCGAGAGGTTACGGTGCCGATGGTTCACCATTTCTGCCATGTGAGGGACTCGATCAATCAAGGCACGTAGATCATTGCATTTTGCCTCTCTCGTGAACAAGCAAAAGTCTTCCGTAATTTCCGCCAACACCCGTATCATTCGATGGGTCATTCGGAGAGTAAGTACATTATGGGGCCAGCTACGTCCTTGATTAATTAGATGAAAAGTGAGAAAGTTGATGCGTCCCAGAACCATCTTTGGTGATTTTTCTTTTTTTGTTCCTCTTATGTGGCTGTATTTCCCCACAATACTTTCTTCACCCTAAGACATCATGCGTTCATTGAACCTTGAGGCATTAGTTTCTCACATATCGTTATCTACGCATTGATACCACGTATGACGGGTTCTTAACCTGTCATGCACTTACAACCATTATTTCACAATAATTTGTAGCGAAGTGCCATCCTTCATTCCTTACAGGAATACGGTCATCACTTTCGTTTATGTAGTCAAACATCACGTTCATACCAAATTCCAATTATAGTTGGTGGGCACTTTAACCCATGGTACACAATTCACTCACGTCTATCCACCTTTCACAACACACTCCATGCAGCACGCACACATTAGAACATTATATTTGGGCAATCCCGTAACCTACAATTAGTCTGACAACGATCACGTTTTACGTTTTTAGAGTTCCCCGCCACAAATATAGCTCGTGGCGTCATCCGGTGAGTGCATCACATCATGCATTTGATCGTAATTGAGCACAGTATAGCTCATACTTTAACGCTTATTCGTATCATTTTTCTGACACTACTTGTCGCTCGTGAGACATCCTCTTTAGTTCCTAGTATTACACTCGTAATGCCATCGTGTTGGTATACTCTCGAACATCTTACTCACTTCTTCTCAGTCACTCCACGTTCATTAGAGTGTCTACAACTTAGTCGTTCAACTCAGGAATCGTCTTTTCATCGGAAGTTACACACATCCCCCCATATTTTTCATGATTCCATTTATCTGCCCCTACCCGGGGACATCATGTTCTTCCCATGCTCAAGAAGTTGTTATCACATTACTCCTCCTAGGTTACATGCTTCTGGTCGGGCACTCTTCACTTACTCTTACATAGGGCAGTCTTATGAATCTGCCTGGAAGCAAGCTCTTCACTTCTTTTTGCCACTGCAACAAGCTCACAATTCGAGCCAATACCTTTGGAGTGCACACACTGCCTCCTTCATTTTAATCGAACATTGCCTGTCATAGGCATCATTATCAATATACAACCAACCTTGCATGTTTTACAATCTCATTGTTCACGTCCACACACCATGGTTCACACCCCAATCGTCATCATTCAGGTGCAAGGATGAAGCATGTGTTTCCTCATTCCATGCATCTTATTATCCCAGTATTCGCATTTTACACCCTCCTTACATTCCTACCATGCCTTCCCGGCCCCGACGCCTGTTACCACACCCAAACCATTCCACATACACACCATCACGTTCGTACCCAATTATAGTGAAACGACCGCATTCAAGGTATTTTCTCTACCCTTCTGACCGTACAAGGACACCTTATCGTTCGAACAATGAGTCCCATCAAACACGCATAAGACCACTTCGAATGCAATAGTGGCATGCATATGCATCTAAGCCCGTATTTTGACTCGAAAACGGACTCATTTTAACTAATCATTTGCCCAATTGCTCTCCTTATCACTCCCTGTTAACCTATGCTCTGATACCACCTGAAAGATCCTAAGGTTTCCCTAATTAGCTAAACTATATTTGCGGTTTCGTCATGCCGGTAAGTGTTACATTATTCGTACAAAAATTAATTTTAAACGAGTGCTAATTATAGTGTTTGGTCTAAGTAAATGAAATGACGCATGAAAGCTCCTTTATGACCTGAAAACATACGTATGAGTTAGTCAAAAGAGACTAAATACGACTCATATTCCTAAACGAGAATACATTTGACTATTCCTTTGTATAGCTCTCAAACCGAGCTTTATTTCCCAATTCCGACACAATTTCACACACCTTGTTAAGTTCAAACAATTCTTTTTTTACCCCGATTCGCTTTCCTTTCCAGGCAAATTCCCAGCCTCATTTTTTTTCTGCCCGTAAGGCAGTCCACGGAATCATCCGAGTTCAGAATCTCTTCTCCAAACTTCCCTTTATTTTACACTTTATTCGGCTCCGAAAGGAGCTACAAGCTGTCCATTTAATCCAGCTTCCTAGCCAAGTATACTCCTCCATTTTTATGTTACCCGCACAACTCCTCACTCCTCTTCTTTCAGGAGTGATCCTTCTTTTCTCCACACGTCAAGTGTCCTCATTCAGTCACAATTCTTCTTCATTTCAGCATGTGCACAACCACACACGTGCACTAGCATCCTCGCATAGTGCAAGTACCACCATCACGGTGCATTTTCTTTCCCAATCACTTTCCCAAGGGGACCAACCAATTTCGGCTGCCCCTTGTTCGTATTCTTTTCAGCCCACTCACACATGGATAACGCACTCAATCTCACTCGCCACGCATCACATAACAACACCATGAAAACACAATCAATTCATCCGAATTTCTAAGGGAAGCAAGCCTTAATTCGGCTGTTCCCTATCCAATAACGTTCGGCCCCGTTTCGGGCACTCATTCATGCCTCATCTTAAGCAGCATCACCTTTCATTACCATCCCTATTTTGCAACAAATCAGCCGGTCATCCTATCACTCCGTCCATTATGGAGCACTCGAAACAATTGGGGATTCGAAGAGCCATTGCCTCACGTTCCAGGGAACCGACCACAGTTTCTTCCCCAAGGCTTGGACGCCCTTCCGTGTCCCTACACTCCAAGAACATGCAACACAGAAAATTACAGCAACCACCACGACCATCACGAGCATTCGTCTACATTCGAACTTCCCAAAAACATGGCCTAATTCATCGGCCCTTTCTCTGTTCTGTTTCAGCCTCATTCCTCAAGCAAGAACGTGCATGACCGCACCCGAAAAGCACAATATATTCAAGTAATAATGCAGCAACGTTCGCTCCAAATTTGTCCGAGGATCCGAAATGCCATTACCTCAAACTCCGAGGAATCCGACCACTTCTCCACCTCAAGGGGAGGACAGACGTCCATCCTATCATCCCGAGGACTCCGGCCGTCCTCCTCTCCTTCACCACACACACATCGAGCACGCCAAGACAAATCGCAGCCATAACGATACAACAAAACTACCGAGGTAGCAAGAAATACATCCATTTAAGGTAAGAAGAAGCGAAGAGGATAAGGGAGAGGTGTACCTTTCTTGCTGTCTACCACTGTCTTCTTCCTCTTCCCCGTCAAGCTCTTCGGACAGCCTTACCAAGGAGGAATCCTTCGCTATCTTGCCGTCTAGCTCCGAGTCTCCTCCTTCCTCTCCCTTCTTCCTCCTCCGTCTCTTTTTCTTTCTCCAAGCAATAGAGATTAATTTTCGAGTAGACACCTCATCCTCCGGAAGTCGAGTCATCGTCTTTATGTCTAATCAATTTAACCCCACCGCTTCCTTTGCAAAATATAAATAGTAGAGGGCTTCACTATTCAAGTACTCTTGGGCCTACATCTCTCTACGGTCTGGAGGCGGGTCAGGCCACAACATTCTGGGAGCATGAAAACTATAATGGGTATGCTCATTCGTAAATCCCCATCAGCATTATACCGCTAATAACGTTCACAAATTGTATTTATACATTTCGAAACTACAAATTCACGAATCGTTACACTAGAAGCCCTTGGTTTGCCTAGGGAACAGATTGCTGAAGCGGAAGAGCGTCCAACGAGAGTCGCTCCTCGTATTCCTCCACGATTTCCCCCTGGTCGAATACATGTTCCACGACGGATGCAGCCCGTCCAAGAATCTGACGATGAGGAAGATGAAGCGGAGGATTACTTTCATGGAAACCGACGTCAACCTCAGGTGCGCGACGAGTTTAGACTCAAAGTTGACGTCCCGGTTTTCGATGGTGGTCTTAGTATTGAGGACTTCCTTGACTGGTTGTCGGAAGTCGAACGGTTTCTTGAGTATACTGAAGTTCCTGAAGAGAAACAAGTGAAGTTAGTAGCATATCGGCTCAAAGGAGGAGCAGCAGCTTGGTGGGATCGGCTGCAAGAAAATAGAACACTTGAAGGACGTGCGGCCGTTCGTACTTGGAGGAGGATGAAACAACTATTGAAGGGTCGTTTTCTCCCCCCAGATTATGAGCAGTATCTATTCATGCAATACCAGAGGTGTCAACAAGGAAATCGGTCCGTTCACACTTACACGGGTGAATTTCTTCGCCTCGCCGAACGGAATTCTCTGACTGAAACCGAGGGGCAGCAGGTTGCGCGCTACTTAGAGGGATTGACCCCATCTATCCGAAATCGGATTGGAGTTCAAATGATCACCACAATTGATGAAGCACGGAGTTTAGCGCTAAAGGCTGAACTGCTACAACTTGATCGTGGAAATTACTATCGGAAGGGAAGTGAAGATTCCTTCAAAGGAGAGAAGATGAAGGCAGTACAAAGGGAGTCGTCTAGTATGCCGAGCAGGAGTTCGATTGAAAGGTCGGAAGGTAGGAAGAACGTGCCTACGACTGAATTCAAGAGAGGTCCTAGCACATCCTCCAAAGTGCAGTCGATTAAGTGTTTCAAATGCAATGAGATGGGACATCGATCCAGCGATTGTCCACGTCGGAAGGTCGTGGCTATTATCGAAGAAGAAGCTGAATGTGAGGATGTCGTGTGCGAACCAGAGGATGACTATGAGGATACGTACCAAGAGGAAGGGGAGAACGAGCATGTCTATGTGATTCGGAAACTCATGTTATCTCCAAAGCGAGAAGAGCAAACTCAGAGGAACCGACTTTTTCGAACACGTTGTTTGATTAAGTCTCTTCCATTTACGGTGATTGTTGATAGTGGAAGTCAGGAAAACATCATCGGAAAGTCCGTTGTTGAAAAGTTGAATCTTCCGGTGGAGAGTCATCCGAGTCCTTACTCGATCGGCTGGATCAGGGCTGTCGGTGAAGTTCGCATCACAGAGAGATGTAAAGTGCCATTTTCCATTGGGAGGTATAAAGACGAGGTGTATTGTGATGTGGTCGACATGGAGGCTTGTCACTTGCTGTTTGGAAGACCTTGGCAATTCGACAATGACGTAAGTCACTCTGGAAGGGATAACGTTTATCGACTGAAAAAAGGAGGCGTTCGCTACACTCTACTTCCAATGAATCAGGCCCCTAGAGTCGAGACGGAAGAGAAAGAGAGAAGCAAGGCGCTGCTCGTTAGATCCGACTCCACTCGAGAGTTAGAGGCAGAAATGAAGGCGGCCGGAGAGGTCCATTTGCTGATTGTAAGAGAATTGCCGAAAGAAGACAAAGTGGAAGAGGACGTTCCTGAAGAAGTGAAACCAATCCTTGCTAAGTTTGGGGAACTAACGTCTGGCGAACTTCCTGATGGTTTGCCGCCTCTACGCGACATTCAGCACCGCATCGACTTAATTCCTGGAGCCAGCCTACCGAATCTTCCCCATTACCGAATGAGTCCGAAGGAGAATGCCATATTACAGAAAAAGGTAGAAGAACTACTACACAAGGGACACATTCGTGAGAGCCTTAGCCCATGCGCTGTGCCGGCTCTACTTGTTCCAAAGAAGGACGGAAGTTGGAGAATGTGTGTGGATAGCCGAGCTATCAATCGGATCACGGTGGGGTACAGATTTCCCATTCCTAGGCTCGATGACATGCTGGATCAACTTCACGGTTCAGTCGTGTTCTCGAAGATCGACTTACGGAGCGGATATCATCAAATTCGAATCCGACCTGGAGACGAATGGAAAACGGCTTTCAAGACTCGAGATGGCTTATATGAGTGGCTGGTCATGCCGTTCGGGCTCTCCAATGCGCCGAGTACATTCATGCATCTTATGAACCAGGTATTGAAGTCTTTTATCGGTCAGTGTGTTGTTGTTTATTTCGATGACATATTGATCTATAGCAAGTCGCGAAGCGAGCATGTGGATCATTTGCGCGACGTACTAACTGTTTTGAGAAAGTACAAGCTCTATTTGCATCTCAAGAAGTGTAGCTTTATGAAGTCAGAATTGCTTTTCCTCGGATATATAGTAAGTGCTGAGGGAGTACAAGTTGATGAAGATAAGGTTAAAGCAATTCGTGAGTGGCCTTCACCGAAATCAGTTAGTGAAGTTAGAAGTTTCCATGGGTTAGCTACTTTCTATAGAAGATTCATTAGGAATTTCAGTTCAATTGTGGCTCCGATTACTGAGTGTCTGAAGAAGGGAAAATTCCATTGGGGTGAAGAGGCTGAGGAGAGTTTTGCGTTGATCAAAGAGAAACTGAGTTCAGCTCCTGTACTTGCATTGCCAAGTTTTGATAAGTTGTTTGAAGTTGAATGCGACGCGAGTGGGTTTGGAATTGGGGCTGTCTTATCTCAAGAGAAGCGACCAGTAGCATATTTCAGTGAGAAGTTGAGTGAAGCTCGCAAGAAGTGGTCGACTTATGACAAAGAGTTCTATGCTGTTTTCCGGACTCTAAAATATTGGGAGCATTATTTGATTGGGAAGGAGTTTGTCTTGTATTCGGATCACCAAGCATTGAAGTATTTGAGTAGCCAACAGAAGTTAAGTCGAGATATGCATGCCCGCTGGTCGACTTATATTCAGAAGTTTCCTTTTAAGCTCATGCACAAGTCGGGGGTACACAACAAGGTCGCGGATGCCTTAAGTCGACGCGCAACCCTTCTTACAGAGTTGCGAACAGAACTAGTGGGATTTGAACAACTGAGAGAAGCATATGCTCGAGATGAGGATTTTGCGGACATTTGGGCTAAGATTCACCGAAGAGAGAGTGTTGGTGAATTCCATATTTCGGATGGATATCTCATGCGGGGAAACCAATTATGCATCCCACACACCTCGCTTCGAGAGAAACTGATCAGAGATTTACATGGAGGAGGTCTTGGTGGACATCTGGGTCGAGATAAGACATTGGCTGCAGTGGTGGAACGGTTTTATTGGCCTAAGTTGAGGAGAGACGTGGAGAGATTTGTGCAGCGATGCAGCTCATGTCAAGTCGCGAAGGGGCATTCTCAAAATGTTGGGTTATACCTTCTACTACTGGTTCCAGAGGATCCCTGGCAGGCGTTATCTATGGATTTCGTGTTAGGACTGCCCCGTACCCAAAGGGGCATGGATTCTATCTTTGTTGTGGTTGACAGGTTCTCTAAGATGGCACACTTTATCCCGTGTCGGAAGACGTCAGATGCTTCAAACGTAGCTCGCATGTTTTTTCGAGAAGTGGTACGCCTTCATGGAATTCCTAAGTCGATTGTCTCGGACCGCGACTCGAGATTCCTTAGCCATTTCTGGATGACTTTGTGGAGGTTGTTTGATGTGTCTTTGAACTTTAGTAGTACGGCACACCCGCAGACGGATGGTCAGACGGAGTCAATGAATCGGACACTAGGAAATATGCTGCGGAGTATATGTGGAGACAAGTCGAAGCAATGGGACTTTGCGCTTTCTCAAGCGGAGTTCGCATATAACAGTGCTGTTCATAGTGCTCTCGGGAGATCTCCATTTTCTATCGTCTACCAGAAAGTTCCACAACATGCATTGGACCTGATTCCTCTTCTGAAGGACATTAAGAAAAGCCCAGCCGCTGAGGACCTTGCAGAGCAGATTCAAGACACCCGGAAGCAAGTCAAGGAACGCTTGGAGGCGACCAATGAGAAGTATAAACGGAATGCGGATAAAAATAGGCGAGAGCGAGTTTTCTCAGAAGGAGATCAAGTAATGGTATTTCTTCGAAAGGAGAGATTCCCTGTGGGGAGTTATAACAAGCTCCAGCCGCGGAAGTATGGACCTTATGAAGTGTTGCGGAAGATCAATGATAATGCATATGTCATCGATCTGCCAGAGTCTATGGGTATTTCTCGTACTTTTAATGTTGCGGATATATTCCCTTACCATGATTCCCAGGAACCGCTGTACCCGGAGAAACCAAGCTCGAGGTCGAGCTTTTCACAGGTGGAGGAGAATGATGCGGCCAACTCGCTTTGACCTTTTTCCTGAAGTCGAGTCGACCAAGTCGATCAAGTCGCCAGCGCCCAAGTCGATGCCCATTTTCTTGAAGACGAAGAGTCACGAAATCCATCTTCCTTTTTGCATGGTGCTGTCAGACTTTATGGTTGTTTTCTTTTAATGAGGGTTCTTTAATAGGGGTTCTGGGGAAGTGTTGCTAGTCTTAATGAGGGTGTTGGGTTCATCCCCTCATGGCCTATATAAGGAGTCTTTGGCTTTCGAATGTAGGATGATCATTATTATTATCTTTAAAAAAAACCTTTGAGATTTCTCTCAATTACCTTTGAACTCTGATTTGAGTTCGTGGTCCCGTTCAACCGTGTGTTTGTCGGGCAGTCCGAACTGCGCTCGCTGCATCATCTACGGACTCAATCCTTTAGTCCCTGTTGAGATAATGCCTGCGAGCGATATGAGATCAGTTAGCCGAGATGCTGAGGAGCGCGCTAAGGAGATGCGATTGCTCCATGAGAAGACTCGAGCGCAGATCGAGAAGGCCAATCAACGTTACACGGAAAGAGCCAATCGCGGAAGAAGAGTGAAGATATTTCAGCCAGGAGACTTAGTTTGGATTCATTTGCGCAAGGATCGATTCCCAGGCAAAAGGAAGAACAAGCTAATGCCGCGCGCAGAAGGACCATTCAAGATCGTCGAGCGCATCAACGACAACGCCTACAAAATTGATCTTCCAGGTGACTATGGAGTTTCTGCCACATTCAACGTCCAGGATCTCATGCCATTTGTGGAGGATGACGACGACGAGAGTTTGAGGGCAAACTCTTTCCAACAAGGGGAGGATGATACAAAGACGGACGATAACTTAGCCCAGTCGACGCGCAGCAAGAGAGGCGTCACTTTACTCGCTTGCGACTTGGCGTCGACTTGACGAGTGCGACTTGCGACTTGGCGTCGACTTGTCGAGTGCGACTCAAGGAGGTGCGACTTGACATCATCAGCGACTGAGCAACGAAGAGTCGGCCAAGCCAAGAGTCTCGAAGATGAAGCGCCGCAAAGAAGCTGAATCAATTCGCATTCCTCATTCATGCATTTGTCATTTATGCTTTGCATTTACTTTGTTGCATTTCCAATAAGCCATTTATGGCCCGTCCATAAATCTTGCCTTGCATGCATCTAGCCTAGGTTCATTTCGTGCATTTAAGTTCTTCTTCAGGTGTTCCCTATATAATGGGCACCTTGTACTCATTTGAGAAGAAGCGTTTTGGAATCAAATTATAAACCCTTATCAGACTTAGTGTCTTTTATCCGAAGTGAGTGGATTCTCCTTCAAACCTCGTTCTTCATTTGGTGGATTTCCAAGTGCGGATTGAGTAGAGTGTACCAACCGGTGGTGGTGTATCTGTATCCTCCGTGTTGTGCCTCGCCCTCGTCTTGTTCGTGGTGGTGTATCTGTATCCACGGTCAAACGAGTCTACCCGAGTCTTCTTTCACGGTGGTGCATCTGTATCCGTGGAGGTTGATCTCAATCCTTCCTTTTCATCATTCAGCCGCCTACCCCACACACTTTCCGTCCATACCGAGCGTCACTCCATTCCGCATCCTTTTCAGTGACGTCCCCATTCGTTTTCGGTTTAGGAATCATCTATTCCTCGCCGTCCCCGTATCAAACAATTGCTAAGAACTCCTTGTCATATGTCGAGTAGTTCAATTTGGTGCCATTGAGCTTCTCGCTGAAATAAGCGATGGGTCTTCCCTCCTGCAGCAAAACTCCTCCAATTCCTACTCCCGATGCATCACATTCCACTTCGAACATCTTTGCAAAGTCGGGTAAAGCTAGAACTGGGGCTGCGCTTAGACACTCCTTCAGTCGCTCGAAACTAGCTTGTGCGACTGGTGTCCACTCGAATTTGTCTCCCTTCAAACATTCGGTGAGTGGGGCTGCGATTGAGCTAAATCCTTGAATGAACCTCCGATAGAATGACGCCAAGCCATGGAAGCTGCGAACGTCATGGAAACTCCTTGGAGACGGCCACTCCTTGATCGCTTCAATCTTGCTCTCGTCCACCTTAATTCCTTCTGCTGAGACGACAAATCCAAGAAATATTACACTCGGTTGGAAGAACTCACATTTCTTGAGATTTCCATGTAGCTTTTCCTCCCGAAGTGTGTTGAACACAGCTCGCAAATGATTGATATGCTCCTTATTGCTCCGGCTGTAGACAAGAATATCGTTGAAGTAGACGACCACAAACTTCCCCATGAATGGTCGCAAGACATGGGTCATTAGTCGCATGAACGTGCTGGGCGCATTTGACAATCCAAATGGCATCACCAACCACTCGTACAACCCGTACTTAGTCTTGAAGGCTGTCTTCCACTCGTCGCCTTCTTTCATCCGGATCTGGTGATAACCACTTCGCAAATCCACTTTGGAAAACACCTGCGCTCCATGCAACTCATCCAACATATCATCCAGTCGAGGGATAAGAAAGCGATACTTTACTGTGATTTTGTTGATCGCTCGACTATCCATGCACATTCTCCATGTGCCATCCTTCTTCGGCACCAATATGGCTGGAACCGAACATGGGCTCAAACTCTCTTGAACTGATCCCTTGTTGACAAGCTCGTCGACTTGCCTCTGCAACTCCTTTGCCTCCTCTGAGTTGCATCGATAGGCTGGTCTATTTGGTAGCGACGCCCCTGGAACCAAGTCGATTTGATGTTGGATGCTCCGCATCGGTGGTAATTCGACTGGTAGCTCCTCTGGAAATACGTCCTTGAACTCCTCAAGAATGGAAGCGGCCGAGGATGGATCGTCGCTTGACCTGGGGCGGATTCGACAAGAACCACAAAATAAGCCTTCTCACCTTCTTGAATCGCTCGAACTAGTTGAATTCCCTTGAGAGGCTGGTCGCTAAGTCTATCCTGGGTCGCGATTGTAGGCTGACTAGTGAGGGGCATCAAAGTGACCTTCTTCTCTCCGATGTGGATGGAATACGTATTGCGATACCCGTCGTGTTGCGCGCGTCGATCAAACTGCCACGGTCTCCCCATTAGTAGGTGGCATGCATCCATGGGAATGACGTCGCAAGCGACTTCATCCTGGTAGCTCTTCCCAATAGAAGATGGAACTCGCGCTCGCTGGGTGACTCGAACGTCACTCTCCTTGTTGAGCCATTGTAGACGATAGGGATGTGGGTGCGCTTCGATGGGCAACTTCAGCTTTTCAACCATCGTTCTTGACACGGCGTTGGTGCAGCTACCACTATCCACAATCACTAAACATACCTTCCCTGCGACTGTGTACCTAGTATGGAAGATGCTCTCCCTTTGACTTTCCTCTTTCGCAGGTGTGACACTTAAAGCCTTTCGGACGACCAACAGCTCTCCTTCGTCCGGATACTCCTCTATTTCTTCGGCATCCCAAACAGGGTCGACGTTCTCATCGAACTCTTCTTCTCCATCAGACGGCTCTCTAATGACAACGTTTCTTCTCGTCGGACACTCAGAAGCCATGTGTCCTATTCCTTGGCACTTGAAACATCGTCTAGTATTATCTCGCTCGTTCGACTTAATTCCGGTCTGGTAGTCGATGAAGGAGTTTTTCTCGATGTTGTCAGTGGTGGCTTTGCCTGGGAGCTACTCCCCTTGTTGAAAGGCGCGGCCTTCACATATGGGCGGGTAGTCGCTCTCCTCGCTTGCTGCTGCTCCACCTTGTGCGCCAATGCTCGCACATCGTTGAAACTCCAATATTGCTGTAGGTCAACGGCATCTGCGATTTGGGGCTTAAGTCCTCGAAGATACCTGGCAATGGTTTGCTCTGGGGCTTCTTGGACATCACATTGCAGCAACAGTCTCTCGAACTCCCATGTATACTCCGATACACTTGAGACTTGTTGTAGCGACTGCAATTTGAGGTAGAGGTCTCGTCGATGATGCTCTGGTAGAAATCTCTTCGTCATGGCCCTCTTCATTTTTGACCACGTACGAATTTTATCACGCCCTTCCCTACGGCGCTGCTGGTTGGTGTTCTCCCACCACAAACTCGCGTACTTCTTCAATTTCAAGGCAGCCAGTTTCACCTTTCGATCCTCGGGCACTTCCTCGTAATCAAAGATGCACTCCACGGTGTGCATCCAATCGATGAACTCGTTGGGATCCAAGTTTCCTTCGAACTCCGGAATCTGAACGCTCATCGTCGGGGCTCTCCTCTCCTGCCTACGATACTCCGGTGAAGATCCTCGTTGAGACTCCTCACGCCATGGGTTCTCCTCATCATCGGTCTCTATTCGACTGCGGGAAGTCGATGTATGGTGTGTCCGTAACGACTGTAGTTGCTGTTGAAGATCGGCTATCTGCTCCTCAAGCCGAGCAACTTGTGCTTCGTCTAGAGTCATACCGCGTTGAAATCTTCCAGCCATTGACAACCTCGCGCTCTGATACCAAGATGATACGGGGACGGCAAGGAATAGATGATTCCTAAACCGAAAACGAATGGGGACGTCACTAAAAAGGGTGCGGAATGGAGTGACGCTCGGTATGGACGGAAAGTGTGTGGGGTAGGCGGCTGAATGATAAAAAGGAAGGGTTGAGATTAACCTCCACGGATACAGATGCACCACCGTGAAAGAAGACTCGGGTAGACTCGTTTGACCGTGGATACAGATACACCACCACGAACAAGACGAGGGCGAGGCACAACACGGAGGATACAGATACACCACCACCGGTTGGTACACTCTACTCAATCCGCACTTGGAAATCCACCAAATGAAGAACGGGGTTTGAAGGAGAATCCACTCACTTCGGATAAAAGACACTAAGTCTGATAAGGGTTTATAATTTGATTCCAAGCTGTTCTCCAAATGAGTACAAGGTGCCCATTATATAGGGAACACCTGAAGAAGAACTTAAATGCACGAAATGAACCTAGGCTAGATGCATGCAAGGCAAGATTCATGGACGGGCCATAAATGGCTTATTGGAAATGCAACAAAGTAAATGCAAAGCATGAATGACAAATGCATGAACGAGGAATGCGAATTGATTCAGCTTCTTTGAGGCTCTTCATCTTCGAGACTCTTGGCTTGGCCGACTCTTCGTTGCTCAGTCGCTGATGATGTCAAGTCGCACCTCCTTGAGTCGCACTCGTCAAGTCGACGCCAAGTCGCAAGTGGCACTCGTCAAGTCGACGCCAAGTCGCAAGTCACGCTCGTCAAGTCGACGTCAAGTCGCAAGTCGCACTCGTCAAGTCGACGTCAAGTCGCAAGCGAGTAAAGTGACGCCTCTCTTGCTGCGCGTCGACTGGGCTAAGTTGTCGTCCGTCTTTGTATCACCAGCCGACGATCATTCAAGTGACATTCATTCTAGGCGACGACTTAAAGATTCGAAGCTGAAGGGTCATGAAGCCGAAGAGTCTCGGAGAAGCTGAACCAATTTCTCTTTCCTCTATTCATACATCTACTCAATCATGCACTGCATTTAAGTTTGTTGCATTTACAATAAGCCATTTATGGTGCATCTATGAATCTGGTTGGGCATGCATCTAGTCTAAGTTCATCATCTTGCATCTAAGTTCTTGTTTAGGTGATCCTTATATAATGGGCGGCCTTGTAAGCTTCCAAATAACTTTGATTAGAGTATAAACCCCTTTCTTAGACTTGTGTCTTTCTATCCGAAGTGAGTGGATTCTCCTTCAATCTCGTTCTTCATTTGGTTAATTCCAAGTGCGGATTGAGAGCTTATCAACCGGGGGTGGCGGTAACTGTATTCTCCGTGTTGTGCCTCGCCCTCGCCTAGTTCGTGGTGTTGTATCTGTATCCACGGCCAAACGAGTTTATCGAGTTCTTCTATCACGGTGGTGAATCTGTATCCGTGGTAGTTGTTCTCAACCTACTTTTATCTATCCCAGTTCAATTCCATTTCCAGCCGCACCCTAAATACATCCTTTCGTCCATACCCCACATTACTCCATTCCGCACCTTTAGTGACGGTCCCCTTCATTTTTGGGATAGGAATCATCTATTCCTAGCCGTCTCCGTATCATCTTGGTATCAGAGCGCACGGTTGTGAATGGCCGGAAGATTCCAACGCGGTATGTCTCTAGATGAAGCACAAGTTGCTCGGCTTGAGCAGCAGTTCGTCGATCTTCAGCAGCAACTACAGTTACTACGGACACATCATGCATCGACTTCCCATAGTCGATTAGACAGCGATAATGAGGAGAACCCCTGGCGTGAGGTGTCTCAGCGAGGATCTTCACCGGTGTATCGAAAGCAGGAAAGAAGAGCTCCGATGATGAGTGTTTAGATTCCGGAGTTCGAAGGAAACTTGGACCCCGAGGAGTTCATCGACTGGATGCACACGATAGAACGCATCTTCGACTATGAAGAGGTGCCCGAGGAGAAAAAGATTAAGATGGCTGCGTTAAAGATGAAGAAATATGCCAGCTTTTGGTGGGAGAACACCAACCATCAACGCCGAAGAGAAGGGCGTGATAAAATCCGAACATGGTCGAAAATGAAGTGGGCTATGACTAAGAGGTTTCTGTCGGAGCATTATCAACGAGATCTCAACCTTCAGTTGCAGTCGCTTCAGCAAGTTTCAAGTGTATCGGAGTACACGAGAGAGTTCGAGAGATTATTGCTGCAGTGTGATGTCCAAGAAGCCGAAGAGCAAACCATTGCCAGGTATCTTCGAGGACTTAAGCCTCATATTGCAGATGCGGTCAAACTACAACAATATTGGACTTTCAACGATGTTCGGGCATTAGCGCACAAGGTTGAGCAGCAACAAGCGAGAAGAACGAATACCTGCTCATTTGTGAAGGCTCCGCCTTTCAACAAGGGGAGTAGCTCCCAGACAAAGCCACAGTCGATGACATCGAGAGAAACTCCATCGTCGACTACCAGACTAGAGGTTAAGTCGAACGAGCGAGATAATGCTAGACGATGTTTCAAGTGCCAAGGAATAGGACCCATGGCTTCTGAGTGTCCGTCGAGAAGAAACGTTGTCATTAGAGAGCTGTCCGATGGAGAAGAAGAGTTCGATGAGAACGTCGATCCTAATTGGGATGTAGAGGAGATTGAGGAGTACTCGGACGAAAGAGAGTTGTTGGTCGTCCGAAAAGCCTTAAGCGTGACACCGGCGAGAGTGGAGAATCCAAGGGAAAACATTTTCCACACTAGGTGCACAGTCAAAGGAAAAGTTTGTTTGGTGATTGTGGATAGCGGAAGCTGCATCAACGCTGTGTCGAGGACGATAGTCGAGAAGCTTAAGTTGCCTATTGAAACTCATCCTCATCCCTATCGTCTACAATGGCTCAACAAGGATAGTGATGTTCGAGTGACCCAGAGAGTGCGAGTTCCATTTTCTATTGGGAAAAGCTATAAGGATGAAGTCGTTTGCGACGTTATTCATCATATTGCATCTAAGTTCTTGTTTAGGTGATCCCTATATAATAGGCAGCCTTGTAAGCTTTCAAATAACTTTGATTAAATTATAAACCCCTTTGTTAGACTTGTGTCTTTCTATCCGAAGTGAGTGGATTCTCCTTCAACCTCGTTCTTCATTTGGTGAATTCAAAGTGCGGATTGAGTTGAGCTTATCAACCGGTGGTGGTGGTAACTGTATCCTCTGCGTTGTGCCTCGCCCTCATCTAGTTCGTGGTGGTGTATCTGCATCCATGGCCAAACGAGTTTATCGAGTTCTTCTATCACTGTGGTAAATCTGTATCCGTGGTGATTGTTCTCAACCTACTTTCATCTATCCCAGTTCAATTCTATTTCCAGCCGCACCCTAAACACATCCTTCTGACCATACCCCACGTTACTCCATTCCGCACCTTTAGTGACGTTCCCCTTCGTTTTTGGGATAGGAATCATCTATTCCTTGCCGTCTCCATATCACCAAGGTCTACTCGAACTTGCCTCCCTTCAAACATTCGGGGAGTGGGGCTGCGATCGAGCTGAAACCTCGAATGAACCTCCTATTAAACGACGCTAAGCCATGAAAGCTATGAACGTCGTGGAAATTCCTTGGCGTCGGCCACTCCTCGATTGCTTCGATCTTGCTTTCGTCGACCTTGATTCCCTTAGCAAATACTACAAATCCAAGAAATATCATACTCGGCTGAAGGAACTCACATTTCTTAAGATTTCTACACAGCTTCTTCCCCTGAAGTGTGCGGAACACAACCCTCAAATGGTCGACATGCTCCTCGATGTTTCGACTGTAGATGAGGATGTCGTCAAAGTAGACGACCATAAACTTCCCCATGAAAGGTCGCAAGACATTGGTCATCAGTTGCATGAACATGATAGGTGCGTTTTACAAACCAAAGGGCATTACTAACCATTCGTACAACCCGTATTGAGTCTTGAAGGCTGTCTTCCACACGTTGCCTTACTTCATTCGAATCTGGTGCTAGCCATTTCGCAAATCCACTTTCGAAAACACCTGCGCTCCATACAACTCATCCAACATATCATCTAGTTCAGGGATATGAAAATGATACTTCACCCTGAACTTGTTGATCAATCGACTATCCATGCACATTCGCCAAGTGCCATCCTTCTTCGGCACCAATATGGCAGGGACTGAACAAGGGCTCAAACTCTCTCGAACTAAGCCCTTCTTGACTAACTCATCAACCTGCCTCTGCAGCTCCTTAGCCTCTGGATTTCATCGATAAGATGGTCGATTAGGTAGAGACGCTCGTAGAACCAAGTCAATCTGGTGTTGAGTGCTTCACATAGCTGGTCATTTGACTGGCAGCTCCTCCGAAACACATCCTTGAACTCCTTGAATATGGATACGGCTAGGGGATGGCTCGTCGCTAGACCCGGGGCTGCTTCAACAAGAACCACAAAGTAAAGCCTTCTCACCTTCCTGTATTACTCGAACTAATTGCACCCCTTTGAGAGGCTGATCGGTAGATCGATTCTGTGGTGCTATCATAGGCTGAGTGGTCAAGGGCATTAAGGTGACTTTCTTCTCGTCGATGCTGATGGAATAGGTATTGTGATACCCATCATGTTACGCGCGCTGATCAACCTGCCACGGTCTTCCTAGGAGCAAGTGGCATGCGTCCATCGGAATAACATCGGAAACGACTTCATCCTTATAGCTTTTCCCAATGGAAAATGGGACTCGCGCTCTTTGGGTCACTCGAACATCACTCTCCTTGTTGAGCCATTGTAGTCAATAGGGATGAGGAAGAGCTTCGATTGGCAACTTAAGCTTTTCGACCATCGTCCTCGACACGATGATGGTGCACCAAACAAACTTTTCCTTCGACTGTTTACCTGGTGATACGGGGACGAAAAGGAATAGATGATTCCAATACCGAAACGAATGGGGACGTCATTGAAAAGGGTGCGGAATGGAGTGACACTAGAATTGACGGAAGGTGTGTAGGGTAGGCGGCTGAATAATGAAAAGGAATGGTTGAGATCAACCTCCACGGATACAGATGCACCACCGTGAAAGAAGACTCGGGTAGACTCGTTTGGCCGTTGATACAGAGACACCACCACGAACAAGACGAGGATGAGGAACAATGCGGATGATACAGAAACACCACTACCGGTTGAACGCTCGACTCAATCTGTACTTGGAATCCACCAAATGAAGAACGAGGTTGAAGGAGAATCCACTTACTTTGGGCAGAAGACAAAGTCTTACAAAGGGTTTATAATCTGAAAATGATAAAAATTGAGTTCTCCCAAATGCTTACAAAGGCTCCCATTATATAGGGATTACCTTAACAAGAACTTAAATGCAAGACAATGAATGTAAAATAATGCATGCATGGCGACATTCATGGACGAACCATAAATGGTTTATTGGAAATGCAATAAACATGAATGCAAGATAGTGGAGGCGAGGGTGGCTGGACATGAATGCAAGATAGTGGAGGTGAGGGTGGCTGGACAATCAATGCACCTTTAATGCATGTCTTCAATGCAAGGTTGCATCTGCTTCGACCAGACTTCCTTCGACGGCACCTTGGTTCGATAGTTAGTCGATGATGAGCAAGCCGACAGCTCTAGTCGATGGTGCGTCGATGGTCCTTGTATCATCCTCCCCTTGTTGAAAAGAATTTGTCCTCAAACTCTCAAGCTCATTGTCTTCAACAAATGGAATAAGGTCCTTGACATTGAAGGTGGCTGAAACTCCAAACTCTCTTGGGAGATCAATCTTGTAGGCATTGCTATTGACTCGCTCAATGACCTTGAAGGGTCCTTCTGTTCGAGGCATCAATTTGTTCTTCCTCTTGGCAGGAAATCTCTCCTTCCTCAGATTGATCCAAACCAAGTCTCCAGGCTGGAAAATCTTCTCCCTACGTCCTCGATTAGCCCTCTCTTCATAGCGTTTGTTGGCCTTCTCGATCTGAACTCGAACATTCTCATGGAGCATTCTCATCTCTTTTGCGCGCTCTTCAGCATCCTAGCTAATAGATCTCGCTGTACTCCTAGGCATTAGTTCGACGGGGACTAAAAGATTGAGTCCGTAAACAACCTCAAAGGGTGATGACCTCATTGTCGAACTTGGAGCTCTGTTGTATGCAAACTCCGCATGAGCGAGCTTCATGTCCCAATCCTTCTGGTTCTTCGAGACTAAGGTTCGAAGGATTGCTGCCATGGTACGATTGACAACCTCTGTTTGTCCATCGGTCTGCAGATGATAGGCTATATTGAAAACGAGCTTCGTTCCCAACTTGTGCCACAACGTCTTCCAAAAGTAGCCTAGGAACTTGACGTCTCGATGTGATACGATTGATTTCGGCACTCCATGCAACCTCAAGATTTCTCGAAAATACAGATCTGCGATATTGGTTGCATCGTCCGTCTTCTGACATGGAATGAAATGCGCTATCTTTGAGAATCTATCGACCACAAGCATGATCGAATCCATCCTCCTCTGCGGTCTCAGCAACCCTAGCGCAAAATCCATGCATACATGCTCCCAAGGATGCTCTGGGATGGACAGTGGAGTGTAAAGGCCTTGTGGTTGGACTCGGCTCTTTGCTTGTTGGCGGATAGCACATCTCGAAATAAGACCTCGCACCTGTTTTTCCATTCGAGGCCAATAGAAATTTTCTTGCAGCATTGACAGCGTCTTGTCAACTCCAAAATGTCCTGTTATTCCTCCTCCATGAACTTCTCGAATGAGTAGCTCTCGAGTCGTACTCCTGGGAATGCATAACTTTGAATCTCGAAACAAGAATCCATTCACCTGATGGAATCGATCGACGGCCTGATTGGTGCATTGGACGAAAATCCTTCCAAAGTCTTCATCGTCCTTATACAGATCTTTTAGGTACTCAAATCCAATCAACTTTGTCTCCATCGCGGATAGTAGAGTCATCTTCCTCGAGAGAGCATCAGCGACTACATTCTTCACTCCTGGTTTGTGCTTCAAGACAAAGGTGAAAGCTTGTAGAAACTCGATCCACTTCGCATGTCCTCGACTAAGCTTGTGCTAACCGTTGATGTATTTGAGAGCTTCATGGTCGGTGTGTAACACGAACTCTCGGGGCAGCAAGTAATGGCTCCATGTCTCGAGTACTCAAACGATGGCTAGGAACTCTTTGTCGTACGTCGAGTAGTTGAGTTTGGCACCAGTGAGTTTCTCGCCGAAATATGCAATAGGTCTCCCCTCCTGCAACAAGACTCTTCCAATCCCAACTCCTGATACATTCGACCTCAAACATCTTCATGAAGTCAGGTAAGGCAAGAACGGGTGCTTCGCTTAGACACTCCTTTAGTTGCTCGAAACTAGCCTGTGCGGCTGGAGTCCACTCGAACTTGTTTCCTTTCAAACATTCGGTGAGTGGGGCTGCAAATGAGCTGAAACCTCGAATGAACCTCCTATAGAACGACGCTAAGCCATGAAAGCTTCGAACATCGTGGAAACTGTTTGGCGTCGGCTACTCCTTGATTGCTTTGATTTTGCTTTCGTGGACCTTGATTCCTTCAGCAGATGCTACAAAACCAAGAAATACCACACTCGGCTGAAAGAACTCACACTTCTTAAGATTTCCATACAGCTTCTCAACGCAAAGTGTACGAAACACTGTGCGAAGGTGCTCATCATGTTCATCAAGACTGCTGCTGTAGATAAGAGTGTCGTCGAAGTAGACAACCACGAACTTCCCCATAAATGGTCGCAAAACATGGGTCATCAGTCGCATGAACATGCTGGGTGCGTTTGACAAACCAAAAGGCATCACCAACCATTCGTACAACCCATACTTAGTCTTGAAGGCGGTCTTCCACTCATCGCCTTCCTTTATCCGAATCTGGTAATATCCACTACGCAAATCCACTTTCGAAAACACCTGCGCTCCATGCAACTCATCTAACATGTCATCTAGTCGAGAAATCGGAAATCGATACTTTACCGTGATTTTGTTGATCGTTCGACTATCCATGCATATTCGCCAAGTACCATCCTTTTTCGGTACCAATATAGCGGGAACTGAGCAAGGGCTCAAACTCTCTCGAACCAATCCTTTTTCAAGCAACTCGTCGACCTGCCTTTGGAGTTGGTTAGCCTCCTCTGGATTGCAACGATAAGCCGGTCGATTTGGAAGAGATGCTCTTGGAACCAAGTCGATCTGGTGTTGAATGCTTCGCATAGGTGGTAATTCGACTGGCAACTCCTCCGGAAACACATCCTTGAACTCTTCGAGTATGGATACAACTCTTCGAGCAAGATGATACGGGGACGGAAAGGAATAGATGATTCCAATACCGGAAATGAATGGGGACGTCACTTAAAAGGATGCAGAATGGAGTGACGCTGGAATTGACGGAAGGTGTGTAGGGTAGTCGGCTGAATAATGAAAAGGAATGGTTGAGATCAACCCCCACGGATACAGATGCACCACCGTGAAAGAAGACTCGGGTAGACTCGTTTGGCCGCGGATATAGAGACACCACCACGAACAAGACGAGGATGAGGAACAACACGGAGGATACAGAAACACCACCACCGGTTGAACGCTCGACTCAATCTGCACTTGGAATTCACCAAATGAAGAACGAGGTTGAAGGAGAATCCACTCACTTCGGGCAGAAGACAAAGTCTTACAAAGGGTTTATAATCTGAAAATGATAAAAATTGAGTTCTCCCAAATGCTTACAAAGGCTCCTATTATATAGGGATTACCTGAACAAGAACTTAAATGCAAGACAATGAATGTTAAATAATGCATGCATGGCGACATTCATGGACGAACCATAAATAGCTTATTGGAAATGCAATAAACATGAATGCAAGATAGTGGAGGCGAGGGTGGCTGGACATGAATGCAAGATAGTGGAGGTGAGGGTGGCTGGACAAGCATTGCACCTTTAATGCATGTCTTCAATGCAAGGTTGCATCTGCTTCTACCAGACTTCCTTCGACGGCACCTTGGTTCGACAATTAGTCGATGATGAGCAAGCTGACAGCTCTAGTCGATGGTGCGTCGATGGTCCTTGTATCACCCGGTGTGGAAAATTCTTGCCCTTTGATTCTCTTCACTAGTGGGTGTCACGCTTAAGGCTTTTCGGACGACCAACAACTCTTCTTCATCAGGATACTCCTCAATATCCTCTGTATCCCCAATAGGATCGACATTCTCATCGAACTCTTCTTCTCCATCAAACAGCTCTCTAATTACATGGTTTCTCCTCGTCGGACACTCAGAAGTCATGCGTCATATTCCTTGGCACTTGAAAAATCGTCGATTGGTATCTCGCTCGTTCGACTTAACTTCAGGTCTGGTAGTCGATGGTGGAGTTTTCCTTGATGTCGTCGATGGTGGCTTTGCCTAGGAGATACTCCCCTTGTTGAAAGGCGAAGCCTTCACGAATGGGCAAGTACTCGATCTCTTCGCTTGCTACTGCTCAACCTTGTGGGTAAGTGCTGTAACATCGTCGAAGGTCCAATACTGCTCAAGTTCGCCTGCATTCGTGTTCTAAGGCTTAAGTTTCGAAGATAACTGGTAACGGCTTGCTCTTTGGCTACTTGGACATCACACTGCAATAAGAGTCCCTCGAACTCCCTCGTGTACTCCGATACACTTGAAACTTGCTAAAACGACTGTAGTTTGAGGCAGAGATCTCATCGATAATGCTTCGGCAAAAACCTCTTAGTTATAGCCCTTTACATTTTCGACCATGTACGAATTTTATCACGTCCTTCTTTTCGACGCTGGTGGTTGGTATTCTCCTAGAATAAGCTGGCGTACTTCTTCATCTTTAGCGCAACCAACTTAACCTTTCGGTCCTCGGGCACCTCTACATAGACGAGCATCCAGTCAATGAACTCCTCGGGGTGCAAGTTTCCTTCGAACTCCGAATTCTAAACACTCATAGTTGAGCATCCAGTTATCCAGACAGAGGCTACGCCCTTCTGCTTCACATCAGGAGAGGTCAAGACAATGGGAGCAGGGATTTCCTCAACTGTCACTTCGTGAACAAGGGGTTCTTCCACCTCCTCATAAGACTTAGCATTCTCATCAGGAGTGGCGGCATTTGATGCATCATCGTCATCAGCCGCAGGGGAATACTTTATAGAGGGTTCAGAAACAGGGGCATCCTCCGTCACAGAAATCGGGGTTACCTCCGTGGCTTTCTCTTCCACTTGGAGTTTGGCTTTTGAAAGTCCCTAGTCCTTGGAGAGAGGTTGCATGTCGTCGAGGGTCTCAAGAACAGTAGGGACGAAGAAGGAGATGGGGGCTTCTCCGACGGGGCAAGGGGTGGAGATATACTTAAAGGAGAATTAGGCTTCTCCGACGAAGAAGGGCGAAGCTTTTTTTAGAGTAACCTTAGCCTTTTTCCTAAGTGATTTCGCCTTGGGTGCCATGGGTGTTGGAGAATCGAAGGTTAGGGCAAAAGAAATTTTTAGGGGATGAAGAAGGAGAGTGAAGAAGGTTAAGGGGTTTAATGAGGCACTGTAAGGATTTTTTTAGGAAAATAGAATATTTTCCCATTAAAGATATTCTGAGAATATTTTTCAGTTTGAAAATGTTCTTACACCCTTATTTCTGAATAAAATTATTCGAAAGATTAAAGAAACATTTTGTTTCCTTGTTATGATTCCAAATTAAGGAAATCTTATTCATCCGTTCAGCGGAAGGTCTTCTTGTAACCTTTTGTTACAAGCTTCTCCTGTACGGAAGAGTGCGAAAATCTCTTAAAGAGTTGATAATTTCTAAAATAAAAATTTTAGGATTTGCATTAGGATTTTAAAATTCCTAATGGAGATGTTTCCAACCAAGACAAAAATTTATTCGTTTCTAGTTGTATCAAAAAGATTTTCTCTCTGTACGTGTCTCCCAAGGGGAATATTTTTCAGAAATATTTTCTTTGATGATATATTATATTTCCAGATATAATCTTTCAAATAGATGAAAGTTATTTGAACTTGAGTTCGGATTGTGGTTTACATTTTGTTATATCTTCTGTGTAGTAGAAAGCAGAATTCTACCTTCTATGGTAAAGTGTACAGAGATGTGTACCTTTTGTAATGGAGTGTATACAGGTGTGTACCTTTTGTTGTGTAGCATACAAAGTATTCTACATTCTGTCGTGAAGTGTGCAGATGTTTGTACCTTCTGTAGTATGTTTCTACTTGATAAAGTACTTACTTGACTTTCTTTTGTCTTATGTAAGACGTTATAAGGGATGGTAGATTCCTAATTCACTTCTGAAAAATAAAAACTTTTCTTTATCTAGAGGTTTAGTAAAGATATCAGCCAATTGGTGTTCTGTGTTAATGTATTCTACACCTACAGAACCCTGTTGTACATTGTCCTTCAGAAAATGATATCTCAGTTCCATGTGCTTTGATCTAGAGTGATATACTGGATTCTTAGTCTGGCTTATCGCACTATTATTATCACAATTGATAGGAATTCTTCTAAATGAGTGACCGTAGTCCTCAAATTGTTGTTTCATCCATAGAAGCATGGTAGTCAAAATCGCGATTTTACTCGTAAAATTTTATGAGTTTACGATTTTTGGGGATATCGCGAGTTAAATCGCACATAAAAACGCTGTCAGGTAAAATCGTAGTGGGATCGTAGGATCGGGTGTAGAATCGTGGGAGCGAAATCATAGTTAAAATCGTAATGGGATATTTTAAAATCGTAGATTATAATTATATTATTAAATAATGAAATCAAAAAATATTTCTCTCTCTAAACCCTATTTCTATTATCTCGCTGCGGGCCCCAATTTAACCCCCAAATTCTTCCCAATCCTTCAAACCGAATAGAGAAACCAATTAACAGAGACCAATAACAAGAAGAAAAAGAAGAAGGAGAAAAGTCAAACTTCGATCACTGGTCAGGGGACAATTCTGTTCGCTTGTTTCTCGTTATTGTGGCAGGCAGTTATAGTTGGTAGTATTGCGACCTTCGTTCCTGAGCATGGCCCTGGTAATTGTGCTTTCTTGGAACGGAGTGGAGTATAAATCGTCAAGGTTAGGATTGAATAATCTTATTACAATCACAGCCTGCAGAACATGTCATAACATACTGTTTAGATCAGTGGAGTTTGTGTAATGCGAGAAGTTAAAGTAGTTGGAGTTCTATTGCTATTCAAACTTATTGATATAAATCGGTGGAGTTAGACTGCCCATGCTTGGATTTGGGTTTGCTGCTTGATTTGTTATTGATACTTGGCTTGTTTCTTACAGATTGTGCTAGTTAGAAAAGATGGCAGTGAATTGGGTTCCTTTGCCCCTTGGAATGTAACAGGAACATACAAAGGTCTGGAAAAGCCTCCTCTTTTTATCGTATAATTGCTTTTTCCTCCATATTGTTGTGAGTAGGATTTTATTCTGGGGAAGTAGGTTTCCTTGTTATAATTGCTAGCGATCTTTTGCTCACATTCTTTGCATTAATAGTCTTAGAATTTTCTATCATTGTTACAACAGCTATTTCGGTATTCAAAACACCGATTAAGTTAGCTTGTCTGTAGGTAACCATGTCTGAAAGTGGTAATTCTTCACGTGCCGCACCTGCACCAAAACGCAAGACTCAAAAAAATGCTCCTAGAGCTAGGGAAGATGCGGCCTGGGAGCATGGTATCGCTTTTGATAGCAATCCGAGAATCATTAAGTGCAAATATTGTGAGAAAGTGATGAGTGGAGGCGTTTACAGATTAAAGCATCATCTTGCCGGAACAAATAAAGATGTTGGAGTGTGTAGAGCAGTCCCTGATGATGTGAAAAGCAAGATGATGGAGATTGTTTGTACTTTGCAAGAAAGATTGTTTAAGAAGTTAAAGTTGTCTTCGTTTGATGATGGGCAAGCAAGCACATATTCCACTCAATCCGAAAAGAATATGTTCAGAAAAAATGTAAGCTCTCGTCAAACGATCAATACCATGTTCAAGAAGGAACTTAGAGAGGAGGCTTCGGAAGCAATTGCATCTTTTTTCTACAACAATGCCCTTCCCTTCAATGTGGCAAGAGTGAAGAATATCATAAGATGCTTGAACTGGTTGCTAGACATGGAATTGGGTTCAAGCCACCTTCTTACCATGAGATTCGAGTGAAGTATTTGAAGCAGAAAGTTGATTCGACTAAAGAGGCTATTCAGGAGCATAAGAATCATTGGAAGAACTTTGGATGCTCTATCATGACTGATGGATGGACCGACAAGCGAAAAAGGACTATTCTAAATTTTCTGGTAAATAGTCCAAGAGGTACCGTTTTCTTAAAATCCATAGATGCCTCTCACATTTGTAAGAATGCCGACAATATCTATAAGATGATTGACGAGGTTGTTGAGGAGGTTGGAGAAGAGAATGTTATCCAGGTAGTTACGGATAATGCGGCAAATTACAAGGCTGCGGGAAAGTTATTGATGGAGAAAAGAAAGAGTTTATATTGGACTCCTTGCGCTACCCACTGCATTGATCTAATGTTGGAAGACTTTGAGAAAGAAATACCACTTCACAGGGAGACCATCTCAAGTGGAAAGAAGATAACAACTTACATCTATGGAAGAACATCTCTCATTTTGATGTTACAAAACTTCACCAATGGAAATGATTTAGTGAGACCAGGTGCAACTCGTTTTGCAGCTACATATCTCACTTTGGGATGCCTGAATGACAACAAAGGAGCTTTGGTGAGGATGTTTACTTCTGATCAGTGGAAGGCCAACCAATGTGCAAAGACAAATGAAGGGAAACATCTTGAAGAAATGATTACGGATAAGACGTTTTGGAAGAGCATTGTCATTTGTCTAAAGGGTGCGTTTCCCTTGATCAAAGTGTTAAGGTTGGTTGATTCTGATGAGAAGCCAGCAATGGGGTTTATTTACGATGAGATGAACAAAGCTAAAGAAAAGATTCAAAGAGTCTTCAATGAAGTTAAGAGAAGGTAAATCTGGTTATTCTTATTTTTATTTCCTAGCTAAATTTGAAATTAAATGTGTTTATCATTTTCATTGTTCAGCTATCTGCCATTGTGGGAAATTATTGATCAGCGCGATGGGATAATCAGATGCATAGGCCTCTTCATGCAGCAGGCTATTATTTGAATCCTAAACTACATTATGGTTCCAATTTCAAAGCTTACTATGAAGTGAAAAAGGGACTATATGATTGCATGCAGAAGATTGGGGGAGATGTTGAAGAGATATCCAAGATTGATTCTAAACTTGAGGAGTTTAAAAGCAAGTCAGGGATGTTCGGAAGTATAGTTGCTAAGCAAGCACTTAATACCAAAACACCGGCACAATGGTGGGAGTCTTATTGGAGTCAATATCCAGAGTTAGAGAAATTTACTATTCGCGCGCTCAGCCTTACGTGCAGCTCTTCTGGTTGCGAGAGAAATTGGAGTGCTTTTGAGATGGTAACTTTCACATCATAAACATTTTATTTAACTTAAAGTTCCCAGTAAATTGAAGTTGACTATTTCCATTACTTGTCTTCTTGTGTTTGTTTAGGTCCATACAAAAAAAGAAACCGTTTGAAACAGAAAACTATGAATGATGTAGTTTTTGTGATGGCTAACACGAAGTTGGGAAAGAATAAGCAAACAAGAACACCCAAGGATTATGAGATTGATTATCTTTCCTCAGATGATGAATGGATCCTTACTGATGAAGATGCGCAAAACTTAGAAGAGGAGATTGACACTACAAATGAAGATGTTCTGCGAGTTGGAGATGAAGCGGGAGTTAGTAGTGTTGGTGATGATTTGCATATTATAAGATTTGAAGATGATGTACCCGAGGAGGAGAATGAAGGTGATATGGCCGACGAGGGAGATGATTATTATGATCAAAATATGAATGCTTTGTTGGATCTTTAGGTTTTTGTTATGCTTTTAAGACTTATCACTTTAGAGGACTTTTATGGTGTATTTTGTTTGGGAGCATATTATTTATCTTGTGCCTTTACATTATGTTATGGACTTTTTTATGATTAAAGACTTGTTTCTTTATGTTTTTTGTGTTCTTGATGTGATTTGTTATTTGTTACATTGTGCGTTTATGTGTTGTTCGAATTATAATTTTGTAAACTCATTCGATTTTACTTACGATCCCACGAGTTACGATTTTACAGCTCCCTTCCGATCCCGCGTAGGATCTCGATTTTGACTACTATGCATAGAAGTTGATCACAATAGTTTGCGGCTGCAATGTACTCGGCTTCTGCAGTGGGGAGCGCAACCGAAGTCTGCTTCATGGAGACATGAAATCAACACATTTCCCATAAGCTAACATGTACCACTTGTACTTTTTCTGTCAACCTTACATCCTGCGAAGTCTGCATCGGAATATCTAATAAGATCAAAGTTTGATTCTTTTGAATACCAAATGCCAAGGTTCACAGAACCCTGTAGATATGTAAAGATTCTCTTGACCGCTGTCATGTGAGACTCTTTAGGTGCTGATTGAAATCTAGCACAGATGCATACACTAAATAGTATGTCAGGTCTAAAAGCTGTAAGATACAGAAAGAACCTATCATACTTCTGTAGAGCTTACTATCCACTTATTTACCATTTTCATCCTTGTCTATTTGGGTATTTGTACCCATTAGTATAGACAAAGGTTTCGTGCCTTCTTGGCCGAATTTCTTCAGAAGCTGCTTAATGTACTTTTATTGATGCAAGAACATACATTCTGTAGTCTACTGAATTTGTAAGCCTAGGAAGAACGTGAGTTCTCCCATCATGCTCATCTCAAACTCACTTGTTATGAGTTTAGAGAATTCGTTACAAAGCATTTTATCAGTTGATCCGAAGGTAATGTCATCGACATAAATTTGGATAACAATAAGATAATTGCTTCTGTGTTTGAGAAAGAGAGTGGTATCTACTATTCCTCTTTTGTAGCCCTTTTCAACAAAGAATGAGCTAAGTCTTTCATATAATGCTCTAAGAGCTTGTTTAAGACCGTACATAGCCTTGGAAAGTCTATAGACGTAGTTTCGGTGTCGTGGATCCTCGAATCCAGGAGGTTGACTTACGTATACCTCTTCTTTGATTTCACCATTGAGAAAAACACTTTTTACGTCCATTTGATACAACTTAAAGTTGTTGTAGCTAGCATAGGCTAATAAAACTCCTGTTGCCTCTAGACGTGCTACAGGAGCAAACGTCTCATGAAAGTCAATATCCTCTTCTTGATAGTACCCTTTGGCCTTCCTTGCAATAGCACCGGACTCATTGAGCTAATTTCTGAAAACCCATTTAGTCCCACTGATGGAACGATTTTCAGGTTTGGGAACAAGTTTCCATACTTTATTTCTTTCGAATTGATTAAGGTCTTCTTGCATAACAAGAATCCAAACTAGATCATTAAGAGCTTCATCGATTCCCTTTGGTTCCTCTGTGAAAGAAAAGTAGAGTGTTCATAGAAGGCGTTTACATAGCGTCTTGTCTGAATGCCTCTGTTAAGGTCTCGTATGACTTGGTTTATAGGATGTCGTTTTTTATATAGAGCAGGCGCTCTAAAATCATTTTGATTTTTCTGAGATGATTCTTCAAAACTATAATTTATTTGTTCAGGATCCTTTTGAGATTCATGAACAAAGGTTTCATCCACATCATTCGTAGAAGGTGGATGTTCTACAGAACCTTCTGGATGTTATAGAGATATTACATTTCCTGTAGTATCATTTTTACTAGAGTCGTTAATTTTATATTAATGGATTCCTCTATAATATATGTCCTTTTCTTTAGGACTCTAAACGCTTTATAGACAAAGAGTATCCAAGAAAGATACCCACATTTGTATTAGCTTCAAATTTTCCTAGATTGTTCTTAGAAAATCTCAAGATAAAACATGGACTTCCAAAGGTATGAAAGTAGGAAATGTTTGGTTTGCTCCCCTTGTATAGTTGATAGGGAGTTTTCTTTAGTATGGGTCTAAGTAGAATCCTATTAGAGATGTAGCAGGTTGTATTAATAACTTCTGCCCAAAGGTTCTAGCCATGTCTATAAGTGTCCGATTTTTCATTTCTGCTACGCCATTCTGTTGAGGAGTATATGGTGCAGAGAAGTTCTGATCGATACAATGTTCGTCATAGAAGGTAGCAAATTCATGGTTTTCAAACTCAGTACCATGATCTGTCCTTAAAGCTTTTACAGATGATCCAATTTCATTCTGTAATTTTTTATCAAGCTTTATGAAACTTTCAAAAGCATCACTGTTGTGAGCTAGAAATAACCCACGAGTATCTAGATTAATCATCTACTACAACTAGACTGTATCTTATACCACCAATACCATGAACTCTAGTAGGTTTGAATAGATTTTGATACGGGGACGGCAAGGAATAGATGACTCCTAAACCGAAAACGAATGGGGACGTCATTGAAAAGGGTGCGGAATGGAGTGACGCTCGGTATGGACGGAATGGTGTGTGGGGGTAGGCGGCTGAATGATGAAAAGGAAGGGTTGAGATCAACCTCCACGGATACAGATGCACCACCGTGAAAGAAGACTCGGGTAGACTCGTTTGGCCGAGGATACAGATACACCACCACGAACAAGACGAGGGCGAGGCACAACACGGAGGATACAGATACACCACCACCGGCTGATACACTCTACTCAATCCGCACTTGGAAATCCACCAAATGAAGAACGAGGTTTGAAGGAGAATCCACTCACTTCGGATAAAAGACACTAAGTCTGATAAGGGTTTATAATTTGATTCAAAAGCTGTTGTCCAAATGAGTACAAGGTGCCCATTATATAAGGAACACCTGAAGAAGAACTTAAATGCACGAAATGAACCTAGGCTAGATGCATGCAAGGCAAGATTCATGGACGGGCCATAAATGGCTTATTGGAAATGCAACAAAGTAAATGCAAAGCATGAATGACAAATGCATGAATGAGGAATGCGAATTGATTCAGCTTCTTTGAGGCTCTTGGCTTGGCCGACTCTTCGATGCTCAGTCGCTGGTGATGTCAAGTCGCACCTCCTTAAGTCGCACTCGTCAAGTCGCAAGTCGCACACGTCAAGTCGACGTCCTTCAGTCGCACTCGTCGACTCGTACGTCCTTCAGTCGCACTCGTCGACTCAGTCGCAAACGAGTAAAGTGACGCCTCTCTTGCTGCGCGTCGACGGGGATAAGTTGTCGTCCGTCTTTGTATCATCCTCCCCTTGTTGAAAAGAATTTGTCCTCAAACTCTCGTCGTCGTCATCCTCCACAAATGGCATGAGATCCTGGACGTTGAATGTGGCAGAAACTCCATAGTCACCTGGAAGATCAATTTTGTAGGCGTTGTCGTTGATGCGCTCGACGATCTTGAATGGTCCTTCTGCGCGCGGCATTAGCTTGTTCTTCCTCTTGCCTGGGAATCGATCCTTGCGCAAATGAATCCAAACTAAGTCTCCTGGCTGAAATATCTTCACTCTTCTTCCGCGATTGGCTCTTTCCGTGTAACGTTGATTGGCCTTCTCGATCTGCGCTCGAGTCTTCTCATGGAGCAATCGCATCTCCTTAACGCGCTCCTCAGCATCTCGGTTAACTGACCTCATATCGCTCGCAGGCATTAGTTCAACAGGGACTAAAGGATTGAGTCCGTAAACTACCTGGAAGGGTGATGACTTCGTTGTCGAACTTGGGGCTCGATTGTATGCGAATTCAGCGTGGGCAAGCTTGATGTCCCAATCCTTCTGGTTCTTCGAGATCAAGGTTCGAAGGATTGCAGTCATAGTGCGATTGACAACCTCCGTTTGTCCATCGGTTTGCGGATGATAAGCTGTGCTGAATACAAGCTTCGTTCCCAACTTGTGCCACAGTGTCTTCCAAAAGTAGCTTAGGAACTTCGTGTCGCGATCTGACACTATCGACTTGGGTACTCCATGCAACCTTAGCACTTCTCGAAAGTACAAATCTGCTACGTTGGTCGCATCGTCCGTTTTCTGACATGGGATGAAGTGTGCCATCTTCGAAAATCGGTCGACCACTACCATGATCGAATCCTTTCTTCGTTGCGTTCTTGGCAATCCTAGTACAAAATCCATACTCACATGTTCCCATGGTCGCTCTAGGACGGGCAATGGAGTGTAGAGACCCTGAGGTTGGACACGGCTCTTCGCCTGCTGGCAAGTCGCACATCTCGCGATTAGTCCTCGTACTTGCTTCTCCATTCGAGGCCAATAGAAATGCTCTTGTAACATTGCCAGCGTCTTGTCAACTCCAAAATGTCCAGCGATTCCTCCTCCATGGACTTCTCGTATAAGTAGCTCTCGCGTCGAACTCCTTGGAATGCATAGCTTAGAGTCGCGAAATAAGAATCCATTCACCTGGTGGAATCAATCGATGGCTTGCTGGGCGCATTGGACGAAGATCGCTCCAAAATCTTCATCGTCCTTGTACAACTCCTTCAAATACCCAAATCCAATCAGCTTTGTCTCCATCGCAGATAGCAAAATCATTTTCCTTGAGAGAACATCTGCGACTACATTCTTCGCGCCTGGTTTGTGCTTCAAGACAAAGTTGAATGCTTGTAGAAACTCTACCCACTTCGCATGTCGGCGACTAAGCTTGTGCTGACCATTGATGTACTTGAGAGCTTCATGATTGGTGTGCAACACAAACTCTCTGGGCAGCAAGTAATGACTCCAAGTCTCGAGTACTCGAACAATTGCTAAGAACTCCTTGTCATATGTCGAGTAGTTCAATTTGGCGCCATTAAGCTTCTCGCTGAAATAAGCGATGGGTCTTCCCTCCTGCAGCAAAACTCCTCCAATTCCTACTCCCGATGCATCACATTCCACTTCGAACATCTTCGCAAAGTCGGGTAAAGCTAGAACTGGGGCTGCGCTTAGACACTCCTTCAGTCGCTCGAAACTAGCTTGTGCGACTGGTGTCCGCTCGAATTTGTCTCCCTTCAAACATTCGGTGAGTGGGGCTGCGATTGAGCTAAATCCTTGAATGAACCTCCGATAGAACGACGCCAAGCCATGGAAGCTGCGAACGTCGTGGAAACTCCTTGGAGACGGCCACTCCTTGATCGCTTCAATCTTGCTCTCATCCACCTTAATTCCTTCTGCTGAGACGACAAATCCAAGAAATATTACACTCGGTTGGAAGAACTCACATTTCTTGAGATTTCCATATAGTTTTTCCTCCCGAAGTGTGTTGAACACAGCTCGTAAATAATTGATATGCTCCTTATTGCTCCGGCTGTAGACAAGAATATCGTCGAAGTAGACGACCACAAACTTCCCCATGAATGGTCGCAAGACATGGGTCATTAGTCGCATGAACGTGCTGGGCGCGTTTGACAATCCAAATGGCATCACCAACCACTCGTACAACCCGTACTTAGTCTTGAAGGCTGTCTTCCACTCGTCGCCTTCTTTCATCCGGATCTGGTGATAACCACTTCGCAAATCCACTTTGGAAAACACCTGCGCTCCATACAACTCATCCAACATATCATCCAGTCGAGGGATAGGAAAGCGATACTTTACTGTGATTTTGTTGATCGCTCAACTGTCCATGCACATTCTCCATGTGCCATCCTTCTTCGGCACCAATATGGCTGGAACCGAACATGGGCTCAAACTCTCTCGAACTGATCCCTTGTTGACAAGCTCGTCGACTTGCCTCTGCAACTCTTTTGCCTCCTCTGGATTGCATCGATAGGCTGGTCTATTTGGTAGCGACGCCCATGGAACCAAGTCGATTTGATGTTGGATGCTCCGCATCGGTGGTAATTCGACTGGTAGCTCCTCTGGAAATACGTCCTTGAACTCCTCAAGAATGGAAGCGGCCTGAGGATGGATCGTCGCTTGACCTGGGGCGGATTCGACAAGAACCACAAAATAAGCCTTCTCACCTTCTTGAATCGCTTGAACTAGTTGAACTCCCTTGAGAGGCTGGTCGCTAAGTCGATCCTGGGTCGCGATTGTAGGCGGACTAGTGAGGGGCATCAAAGTTACCTTCTTCTCTCTGATGTGGATGGAATACGTATTGCGATACCCGTCGTGTTGCGCGCGTCGATCAAACTGCCACGGTCTCCCTAATAGTAGGTGGCACGCATCCATGGGAATGACGTCGTAGGCGACTTTATCCTGGTAGCTCTTCCCAATGGAAAATGGAACTCGCGCTCGCTGGGTGACTCGAACGTCACTCTCCTTGTTGAGCCATTGTAGACGGTAGGGATGTGGGTGCGATTCGATGGGCAACTTCAGCATTTCAACCATCGTTCTAGACACGGCGTTGGTGCAGCTACCACTATCCACAATCATCAAACATACCTTTCCTGCGACTGTGCACCTAGTATGGAAGATGCTCTCCCTTTGACTTTCCTCTTTCGCCGGTGTCACACTTAAAGCCTTTCGGACGACCAACAGTTCTCCTTCGTCCGGGTACTCCTCTGTCTCTTCGGCATCCCAAGCAGGGTCGGCGTTCTCCTCGAACTCTTCTTCTTCATCAGATAACTCTCTGATGATAACGTTCCTTCTCGTCGGATACTCAGAAGCCATGTGCCCAACTCCTTGGCACTTGAAACATCGTCGAATGATGTTTCGTTCGTGCGATTTGACTTCAGGTCTTGTAGTCGACGGTGGGGCTCTCTGCAATGTTGTTGTTGACGGCGGCTTCGCCTGGGAGCTACTCCTCTTATTGAAAGGCGCGGCCTTCACAAATGGGCGGGTAGTCGCTCTCCTCGCTTGCTGCTGCTCCACCTTGTGCGCCAATGCTCGCACATCGTTGAAACTCCAATATTGTTGTAGGTCAACGGCATCTGCGATTTGGGGCTTAAGTCCTCGAAGATACCTGGCAATGGTTTGCTCTGGGGCTTCTTAGACATCACATTGCAGCAACAGTCTCTCGAACTCCCATGTATACTCCGATACACTTGAGACTTGTTGTAGCGACTGCAATTTGAGGTAGAGATATCGTCTATGATGCTCTGGTAGAAATCTCTTCGTCATGGACCTCTTCATTTTTTACCACGTACGAATTTTATCACGCCCTTCCCTACGGCGCTGCTGGTTAGTGTTCTCCCACCACAAACTCGCGTACTTCTTTAATTTCAAGGCAGCCAGTTTCACCTTTCGATCCTCGGGCACTTCCTCGTAATCAAAGATGCGCTCCACGGTGTGCATCCAATCGATGAACTCGTTGGGGTCCAAGTTTCCTTCGAACTCCGGAATCTGAACGCTCATCGTCGGGGCTCTTCTCTCCTGCCTACGATACTCCGGTGAAGAACCTCGTTGAGACTCCTCATGCCATGGGTTCTCCTCATCATCGCTCTCTATTCGACTGCGGGAAGTCGATGCATGGTGTGTCCGTAACGACTGTAGTTGCTGTTGAAGATCGGCTATCTGCTCCTCAAGCCGAGCAACTTGTGCTTCGTCTAGAGTCATACCGCGTTGAAATCTTCCGGCCATTGACAACCTCGCACTCTGATACCAAGATGATACGGGGACGGCAAGGAATAGATGACTCCTAAACCGAAAACGAATGGGGACGTCACTGAAAAGGGTGCGGAATGGAGTGACGCTCGGTATGGACGGAATGGTGTGTGGGGGTAGGCGGCTGAATGATGAAAAGGAAGGGTTGAGATCAACCTCCACGGATACAGATGCACCACAGTGAAAGAAGACTCGGGTAGACTCGTTTGGCCGAGGATACAGATACACCACCACGAACAAGACGAGGGCGAGGCACAACACGGAGGATACAGATACACCACCACCGGCTGATACACTCTACTCAATCCGCACTTGGAAATCCACCAAATGAAGAACGAGGGTTTGAAGGAGAATCCACTCACTTCGGATAAAAGACACTAAGTCTGATAAGGGTTTATAATTTGATTCAAAAGCTATTGTCCAAATGAGTACAAGGTGCCCATTATATAGGGAACACCTGAAGAAGAACTTAAATGCACGAAATGAACCTAGGCTAGATGCATGCAAGGCAAGATTCATGGACGGGCCATAAATGGCTTATTGGAAATGCAACAAAGTAAATGCAAAGCATGAATGACAAATGCATGAAGGAGGAATGCGAATTGATTCAGCTTCTTTGAGGCTCTTGGCTTGGCCGACTCTTCGATGCTCAGTCGCTGGTGATGTCAAGTCGCACCTCCTTAAGTCGCACTCGTCAAGTCGCAAGTCGCACACGTCAAGTCGACGTCCTTCAATCGCACTCGTCGACTTGTACGTCCTTCAGTCGCACTCGTCGACTCAGTCGCAAACGAGTAAAGTGACGCCTCTCTTGCTGCGCGTCGACGGGGATAAGTTGTCGTCCGTCTTTGTATCAGATTTATATGTAGAAGTTCTAGTGGTCGTGTAGTAGAAACTTCATTCTTAGACTTGAATGAAGATTTAGTTTGTTTTCCAAGTGAACCTGCTTCACAGATTTTGTCTTATACCCGAAGTGAGTAGAATCTCCTTTGTTGAATAGGTTTTGATGATGAGCCTTGACCTTCTGTGTAATAGAAGTCAAACATCTACACTATAGAAGCTATTCGCGTTGAGAACTTTCCGCAAGACATATTTTTGTAATTAAATGATTATTTAATTATGAAATAAAAAGGAATTGATCAAGATATTAATCTGATCAAATTCAATGGATTACGTTTCCAAATAATCCCTATAGGAATTATATTTTCCATGGAAGGAAATATAATCTTCTGTTTATGGTAAGATTCTACAAAGTTGTCTCAAACCTTCTGTTGATTGATCTGACCACTAATGGACCGTTATTTGGGATGTCTATTCACGTCATTTGTCTAGGTACATTCAATTATGTGTCTTGAATAGAATGATATCGGTTTTGATGATTATGGAAATTAATCTTTGATTATTTCCATTCGCAGAAGGTTGCTGACCAGATTCAGCAAGAACCTTCAGTATCGCAATGTTCATGGGAAAATTGTCAAATCTTAATCCTATTTGATTTGATTTGATTACCTAAAAGATTACCTGCCTGGGAGTGACATTTTGTAAATATTATATCGTAATACTTCCTATCTTTCGTGTTCTATGTTTGTAGAAGGCTGATTTCTCAAGGTTACCTTCTATGATTAAGCCTAGACTATTTTGTATAAGTAAGACCATTCAGCCACATTCTCTAAGAAGTTGTGTGTGTCGGCTATTATTGTAAACTCTAGAGAGCATGCTAAGAGCTTGTAACTTTTCGTTTAGGTTTTGTTAGTCACAGACGAGGGACACTAGATGAAGAAGGTTGCATCGTTAGTGAAGTCTTCTGGGAGGGTGACTCGATAGCCACAGGGGTTTTGTGTTTGCTCAGTCGAGATCTCGAGGGATCTTGCAAGGGAAGTCGCAACAGGTTGCTGTGCATGTGGAGACGCCGCCGGAGTGAAAAGTCTCAAAGGCAGTCACGACAAGTTGCTATGCAGGAGAGGACACCGCCCGAGAGAAACGTCTGACAAATGGTTACTTTTGTTAGTCACGTTAACGCGAGCACCGAGTCATTATGGTACATAATCATTCGGTATGTGCTTTAAAAATTAGTCACCTGTAGAATAGAACATTTCGGTTTGTGCTGTAAAGGGTTGACATCTTTGGTACAGAACCTTGCGGTCTGTGCTGTGAAATTAAGTCACCATTGGTACTGAACCTTCTAGTCTGTGTTGTGCAACTCAGTTACTCTAGTACAGAACCTTCTAGTCTGTGATCTGCAACTCAGTCACTCTAGTACAGAACCTTATAGTCTATGTTGTGCAACTTAGTCTTCTGTGGTACAAAACATTCCGATCCGTGCTATAAAAGGTTGATCACAAATCACTTTCTGTAATCGCTTCTACAGTGAGTTTGAATGATATCCATCCAAATTCTAGGTGAAGAGTGGATGTAGGCAAGTTGTCGAACCACTATAAAAGTCTTTGCTTGCATCAAATAAATCACAATGACATTTGTACGATCTATCTTACAAAAAGCTCTTTACGGTTCTGTTTTACATTAGATTTCTTCCGCTGCAAGGTTTGTCGAAAAAGAGTTAAAAATCATCAATTGGACTTTAACCCTAATTCATCCCCCTTCTTAGTGTAAGAAAGCGGGTTCCAATAGTAGCTTAATTGCTTGTTGTAGATCCACAGAAGCTCGTGCCAGCTACACGTTCTACTCTACGGAAGCTTTTGTGATGAAGACCTTTCCGAAGACATGGACTCCAATGCGGAATTGGACAAGGAGCACGATAAGGAATTGCACATTTCAACCGGACCAATAACCAGAGCACGTGCCAAACGAATGGAGCAAGCTTTGCGGAACTTATGGATGCATATTCAAAAGGAGACCCACACATCGAAGGAGATACAAGCTGAATATGGGCTGAATATGCTCACTACAAGTGTTGGACCCCATCAACACACTTGGGGCACTAAATGAAGGTCTCAACCACTTCAAACCAGCCTTGAATACCTCCTTGAAGAAGGCCATCTGCACTTGGACGCCCAACAACCATTAAAGGCCTTAAATTTCTCTTGTTCAATTTCCTATGCTAAGGACCTTTGGCTTTCCCCTTCATTCAGATTGCATGGCCATTATAAGCATAGTTTTAGGTGACTTTGAAGGGATCTTTTTTTTGGATTTTGTGAGAGAGTTTCTCCATTTTGTTCTTATTGAACTTATGCTTCAAGGGTTGCAAGTCGGTTACTTGTAGTTCTTAAGCTCCTTATAATATTGGTTTCTAGCTCTTATAGCTATGGGGTCAATATTCATCTATCGAAATCTCTGTCTTGTCGATCCGGGATCTCTTTCCATTGTATTGTTGCTGGGTTCCGTGGCAAGGTTCGACGGGGTTCACATCATTTTGTCTCTGCGATTATTATCTAATCAAATTACATTTGAATCTGTTTGAATTATTTCAATTGGTATTTTTGTTCTGGTTAACAGTAACTTAACTACCCAAAGAACCTGATTTACTTCTACATAAGCTTTAAGCTCTGTGAAAATTCATTTGCTACTATTCTGTAGAAGCTTACGCTCTATCAGAATTCAATTGCTATTCAACAGAAGCTTACTCTGTGTTGAATACAACGTGTGGTATAAGGTTTCTGTCCTTTCAGAAGCGTAATCGACAATGAATGTAAAATAATGCAATGCATGGCCACATTCATGGACGAACCATAAATGGCTTATTGGAAATGTAATAAACATGAATGCAAGATAGTGGAGGCGAGGGTGGCTGGACATGAATGCAAGATAGTGGAGGTGAGGGTGGCTGGACAATCAATGCACCTTTAATGCATGTCTTCAATGCAAGGTTGCATTTGCTTCGACCAGACTTCCTTCGACCGCACCTTGGTTCGACAGTTAGTCGATGATGAGCAAGCTGACAGCTCTAGTCGATGGTGCGTCGATGGTCCTTGTATCATCCTCCCTTTGTTGAAAAGAGTTTGTCCTCAAACTCTCAGGCTCATTGTCTTCAACAAATGGAATAAGGTCCTTGACATTGAAGGTGGCTGAAACTCCAAACTCTCCTGGGAGATCAATCTTGTAGGCATTGTTATTGACGCGCTCAATGACCTTGAAGGGTCCTTCTGCTCGAGGCATCAATTTGTTCTTCCTCTTGGCATGAAATCTCTCCTTCCTCAGATTGATCCAAACCAAGTCTCCGGGCTGGAAAATATTCTCCCTACGTCCTCGATTGGCCCTCTCTTCATAGCGTTTGTTGGCCTTCTCGATCTGGACTCGAGAAATCTCGCTTTATTCGTATGCATTAGTTCGACGTGGACTAAAGGATTGAGTCCGTAAACAACCTCAAAGGGTAATGACCTCGTTGCCGAACTTGGAGATCTGTTGTATGCGAACTCAGCATGAGCGAGCTTCATGTCCCAATCCTTCTGGTTCTTCGAGACTAAGGTTCGAAGGATTTCATGACAAAGATTCAAAGGGCACGCCTCTTCGTTGTTAAGGATGCGTTTTTCTTAGTTCTGTAACTTACTGCGCAATGAAGAACATGACCTCCATATTGGAGGACGCGTCTTTCATGATTTTGTCATCCATAAAATGATCACGGACGCGTCTTTCTGTTTCGGAGAACGCATCCCTCTCGATTATGTGATTTGATACGGGGACGGCGAGGAATAGATGATTCCTATGCCGAAAACGAATGGGACGTCACTGAAAAGGGTGCGGAATGGAGTGACGTTTGGTATGGACGGAAAGAGTGTGGGGTAGACGGCTGAATGATGAAAAGGAAGGGTTGAGATCAATCTCCACGGATACAGATGCACCACCGTGAAAGAAGACTCAGGTAGACTCGTTTGACCGTGGATACAGATACACCACCACGAACAAGACGAGGGCGAGGCACAACACGGAGGATACAGATACACCACCACCGGTTGGTACACTCTACTCAATCTGCACTTGGAAATCCACCAAATGAAGAACGAGGTTTGAAGGAGAATCCACTCACTTCGGATAAAAGACACTAAGTCTGATAAGGGTTTATAATTTGATTCAAAGCTGTTTTTCAAATGAGTACAAGGTGCCCATTATATAGGGAACACCTGAAGAAGAACTTAAATGCATGGAAATGAACCTAGGCTAGATGTATGCAAGGCCAGATTCATGGATGAACCATAAATGGCTTATTGGAAATGCAACAAAGTAAATGCAAAGCATAAATGAGGAATGCGAAATGATTCAGCTTCCTCGAGGCTCTCTTCATCTTCGAGACTTCTAAAGAATTCTAAAGAATTCTAAATTCTAACTAATTCCAATATTTTTAATAAAAAATTGAAAACTTACTGTGAAATAATTAGTTTCGTTTTAGCTATACTCATAGATTTCTCTAGATAGTTTCTTACGAAGTTTTGTTATAGCATTTATAACCGCCTCGGGTTTAGGGAGTTCCTCTATTCAATCCTTTTCCTTCTTCTTGTTGCTGCATATCTCGTTCCTACCCATCTTTCTCTTAATACAATAAATTAAGATTATAAGATTAAACATATTGAATTAACTTATCATTGATGCGTAATTTTAATGTGCTCAATTTTCCTATTCTAGTTTTTCTTCTTTTTGTGCTATCATTCAATTCTGGATTCATTGGTAACTAGCCGTCACCCCACCCGTAGTGGGAGATGTAAGGATTGATACATAGAATAACTTTTTAATTTCATTATCACCTGAAGTATTATAGTATCACATCTGAACTAAATAATTGTTCCGACGGAACCTTTTCTTCTATCGTAAATTGGACGTCCTGTGCTTCCAGACATGCTCAGCTCCGCATATTCTTGTGCGATTAAAGGGGGGTCGGTAATTAACAATTATACAATTCGAACAATTTTGAATTATCCTCAAAGCAAAACTGCATTTTTGAAACGTCTACCTTGTTATATCGCGAATGGAAGCTATTGGTGGCTATTCTCCCGAGAAAAGTAAATATTCATTTTTGACTTAAAAAATTTCTTATAATTTAATCCATAACAATTTTCACATTGAACCCACAAGTGCCTATGGCTTGGTTAAGGGAACCCACCGGAGCCGTAGCGAGTAATAACTCTACTAAAGGAGATCCTATTACAGGAATAGCTTCCGGTACACCTGTTATTGTTAGATGAATCCATATGATTTGATGAACTCATTTCAATAATTCTTTTAGTTGCTTTGATAGGTGCAATTGCTGTTGCCCGTCAATGAAAAATCTTTCTAACTATCAAGAACAAAATATTTGATATTGTATCAAATACCTTTTTTGAGTTATTTTCTCAGTTTGTAGTGATTTATCATTCAATGAATGACTGATCCACCAACGCAAACCATAAATTTCATTTCCAATGGAAGAATCCAATAGATCTTTTTTAGTTTGATAACAGGATTTGGCTCAGGATTACCCCATCTTAAATTCCAGGGTTTCTCTGAATTTGAAAGTTGTAACAAATTTGCTCGATTGAAATTTATTTTCACTGGATAGTTTGGATAAATTTAAAGGATTCTGTTTTCGATTTTTAGTGATGTTTTTATTTTCACTAACAGTTTGATTTAAATTGAAAAGAAGTTCTTTGACTGGGATCATCAAATGTTTACGTCTTGGTATGGAATTATTTGGATCAATATCAGCAATGCAGTTCATCCAACGATAAACATAATCCAAATTAGAGCCAATTTTTAAAGAAAAAGGGAAATAGTATTTGTATTTGAATCCCATCTGAATTGAATTCAGTAGAATTCTCTAGTATAGTTATAGTGAGATCAATACCATTTTTGCTCGTTCTTATATTTGGCTTACCCCACTTGCCATATAAGAATTGCGTTGCAAGATACTTCTTGGTATGAGTATAACGAAACTTTTACGTATGGACAATTCCACAATATCTTGTTCATTCGCAAGAAAATATTCTCTTTGTCCCGGATCCCGGGGCGAATACGTTCGATGGAACAATTTCTTAAATGTGTATGGATAATATTTATCCTCACAAACCGAACAAATACTCTCTGAAGGAATAGTGTGTATTTTTCGTTGGGGATTTCCTGGGAAAAAGCGTCGCATTTTCCTACGATTCCGTATGAAGGATATTCAGTCGATAGCAAACATTTTCTAAGATTTCTCTTAGATTCAAACCCATAGCTGATGATAGAACTAGAATAGATATTTTTTGACACAAAATCTAAATGGGACAATTTGTCCTCTAAAAAAGAAAATATTGAACCTTGATTGGTCCCTAACCATAATTAGGTAACTCCATGAACTTGATTTCGTTATTCCTCCCTATTCGGAATAGGCACCTGAAGCATGAATTAACCTATCAAGATAACTTTGAATCATATCTCTAGATTTTTGAGCATGGCTCACCGTAATAATATCGTGGGGTTTGCAGCGATAACTTGGTATATTTACTATACGGTCATTAACTAAAATATGTCTATGGTTAACTAATTGGCGGGCTTGGGGAATAGTTGAATACGGCTTTCCACAGAATTCTATATGTATCCATGAGATCGAGTAACTTTTCTATCTTTATCCATGGATTCTTTATTCATACGTATAGTTATTTGGAATCTTGATCCAATAAAAGAAATTATGTTTCGCTATTTGATAATCCCCCACATCAATATATAAACGCTGGTTTATCAAGAATACGCAAGAAAAGCACTTCGAATTGTTGATTCATCGCCAGAGATGGCTTAGAACCAATAGTTCATTATCTTTCTACCTCATCGCGGAATCCACTTAAGACGCAAAATTCCAATTAATCCTTCGATTTCTTCAATAGGGGCCTTACTACTCTTTTCTCTTTCCTCTTTTCTTTCTATAGTGGAGATAGACGCACGTAACCTCGAGCTCGGGGGCGGGGTTATCCAATAAAAAGAACCACTTGCCATATAAGAATTGTGTTGCAAGATACTTCTTGGTATGCTCTACCCTATCTTTTGTTTCATTTCTTCTGGAACAATCACAAAGATGGATACTATGCTTTAGTAATAGATGTTCAAAATCAAATGAAATGGTTGAATAATTGAAAAATGAGATTATTCAGGAATACACATTGAATGCTAAGATTATGCATTGAACTCTACCGCTGAGTTATACCCCTTACCTGCTCCCATCAAGAAATAGAACTGACTAATCCTAAGACAAAGGGTCGTATGAATAGAGAATTCTGACAATGTTTCATTTTTACTTTTTGACTTTAACTGGATCGAATTGGGATTTCAAAAAAATGAAATGAATTCTGAACCATTTCACGAAGTATGTGTCCGGAAAGCCCAAAGTCTCGATAGTTAGCTCTCGGTAAGTCATACAAGTAAAGAGATCCATTCATTGATAAGAACCCTCGGTAAACAAAAGCCTACATAGCAGTTCCAATGCTACGCCGAGGGATAAGTAATTCGACTCATTCACATCCAGATCATGAATGTTTGGAATCCCTATTATGCAAGGAGACATTGCTTCCCGGGAGTCGATGACTATTCATAGCTTTTCAGCATTAAATGCCGGGCTATTCGTTGAAGATAAAAGTACATCGAACCTTGGTAAGTGCTACAAGATCTCGTACATTGGAACCCATGGTTATGGACCTGAATTCATTAGTTTTGGTAGACGGAGACGGAATTGTTAGGGGGAATGATTTGGAAGATCCAAAACCAAAAAAAGTGGTATTTGCTAGCAACAACATAATGGAGGCAGTCAATCAATATAGATTGCCTCTACATCAGGAAAATTTGGATAATTTGGTATCCGGGGTTTCCATCGAATTTTAATTGCAAACAAAATGGAAATTGTATTCATTTGATTACTCATGCTTATTCGAAAGCATTATTGTTTTTAGGATCCGGATCTATTATTCATTCAATGGAAGCTATTGTTGGCTATTCTCGGGAGGATTCACTGCAAATACTAGCTTGGCTCATTATTGCCGAGATAATGGTTCAACAACGGGTTTTCCAACAAGCTTTACAAGGAGCCTTAGGAGCTCTGAATAGTTGTTTGAAGATAAATCCTCTAATCGGTAAGTAGGCCAAAGAAAGGATTTTAATTGAATTAGTTCAATTTTATCCCTATAATTAAAAAAAAGCACCTAATCCTAATCATTCGAATCCTTGTTCTTATGAATTAGGAATCCATTTTTTCACAGAAGACTCATAAACCTTACATACATATTAGAATCATATATTATTCTTTCTTTCCCGTATTTCAAGCCAAAATGGTATTGATCTCACTATACGTGAGAATTCTACTGAATTCAATTTGAATCAAACATATAGGCACTTGTGGGTTCAATGTGACCCAATTCTAGTATGTGCTTCGGGAGGAGCACGTATGCAATTTCTGTCGGAGGGTAATATGAATGTTCTCTCATGTTCCACCAACACATTCAAAGTGTTATACGAAATATCGGGTGTAGAAGTAGGCCAACATTTATATTGGCAAATAGGAGGTTTTCAAGTCCATGGTATGTAATTGATTCAATTATGGAATCACGAATAGTCATTTGTTCGTTCGTTACAGTTGTTCCACGGGAATATTCTGTTTTGCAATTTTCACGAATTCTTTAGGGTTGTGAGACACATTAAAAAGTTGACAGATAAGTCACCCTTAACTGCCACTCTACAGAACCGTGGGTTTGACATAAGGGGGAACAAGATATTGGTATAGTAATTGGCCCGAGACGTGATGCTTCTTCTATTTCTATTCTTTTCCTTGGCGCAGCTGGGCCATCCAATAAGATCTTTGGCGCAAGAAGAGGGGGGTAGAAATATACGGCGACATCCTCGGATTCCATTTCCTAGTCCCATGACCAAAATGAACTCCGGCTCTCATCATCTCTTCCAAATTTATGTTCCAATTTTTTCTTTTTTTTATGATATGCTCCTAATTGAATTCAATTAGACTGTAATGGGGTTTCTAATGGATTTGAATTACGTCTCGGGCCAATTACTATACCAATATCTTGTTCCCCCTTATGTCAAACCCAGTAGAAAAATGAGTTATCACCAACTATTATTATCTAATAGTTCAAGTACAGTTGATATAGTTGAGGTGCAATCTAAATATGGGTTTTTAGGATGGAATTTGTGGCGTCAACCTATAGGGTTTATCATTTTTCTAATTTCTTCCCTAGCAGAATGTGAGAGATTACCTTTTGATTTACCCGAAGCATTATCGAGTAGAAATGAATTTTCTAACATTTGACTCCGTACCACGGAAGAAGTGGTTAGTACTCTTGATTTAGGGATATTAGCAGGCCTATTTCATCTTAGTGTCCGTCCACCCCAACGTCTGTATAAAGGATTACGTATGGGAAATATTGATTTTGTAGCTGAATACAGACGTTTCCGTCCCCCCCATATCAATAGAAGTAAATAAACTGGAATTAATTCGAACTCCCACATGAGAAAAAAAAGTAAAAAAAATTAAAGGCACCATAACTATGTAACCCTATTCCTAATAAGTTGACCCCAAAATAGCATATCCAAATTATAAGAAAGCCCATAGAAGCCACAATCGCGCAATTTGAACTATGCATTTTCAAATGATATCCACATTGTTCACAAATATTCATTTTTGACTTAAAAAATTTCTTATAATTTAATCCATAACAATTTTCACATTGAACCCACAAGTGCCACTCATGCTATGGGGCTTAAGGAATGATGGAAGGGAATAAAAAAAGAAATAGAAAAAGAAAAGAAATCAAAACAAGAGAGGGAAACAAAATAAAATAATAAAAAAAAGTAGCCTTGCCTGCGGCGGTTTGAGCAGCAAATGGCGTCCCTCTTCGTGTCTTCTTTGGTGTCAAAGTAAAAGCTATGAATAGTCATCGACTCCCGGGAAAGGGTAGAAGAATGGGACCAATGGGACAACTTCCATCGAAGAGAAGCAAATGAAATGCTTTCATAAAAATTCTCGTAAAAACCCCAATTATGAAATCCCTTCTCTCCCCCTTCTCACCTCGGAACGCAACGTTATTATAGAGAATGTGAATTTGATACACAAGATGAAATGAAGGAAATCACTATTTCCATTTTCATTAAAGCTCGATTCGCATCATTATGCTCGATAAAAGGAATAAGAGAAGATCCAAGAGAAAAATATTGGAAAGGAAAAATGAGTTCCGTTTTGTGCCCCTTCCCTCTCAAAAAAAAAAAATACAATAAATTAAGATTATAAGATTAAACATATTGAATTAACTTATCATTGATGCATTGCTGCATCTTACGAAAAAAAGACTATGCATGAAATTAGACAAAGCATCAATACGGATTGATCTAATTATGGTCAAATTCGTTCGTTCATATAAAAATAAAAAATAATCAGAGCGTGATTCTGGGCTTGATTAATCTTTGAATTCTATCCAAATTCAAATAATTGAGCAGAACTGTAATCTGAATTTGACCTCCTCTTTTCTTAAAAAACAAAGGAACATATACAATATTCGTCACTACAAAAAGGATAATGGGAACCCCACCTATTTTCCTTAGAAAGGAAAGAGGTAGATCAATCATGAATCAAAAGATCTTTTGAAATTATATGACTGAGGGAAAAAGACCTTTCGATTATGTATTTTCCATATCCATACGATTGAGCCCTTGGGTTTCCGAAATAGTGTAAAAATAAAAAGAAGTGCTTCGAATGATTGCTATTTGACTCGGACCTTACTTTTTCTCTGTCCCTCGTAGTATGGGGGCGAAGTGGACTCTAAAGGCACTACTACTAATTGATTGACGTGAAGAATCAAGCTGTATGGATTGTTTTATAGACACATTTTTTTATTAAAAAAAAGCCCGAATGACTCTATGAAATTACGTCGATACTTCCACATATTATGGGTAACGTAGGAGACATCTCTATTTTTCCCCAGTGAATACTTAGTATCGGCAATAGGTCTGAAAAAATATCTAAAAATCTCAAATTTAGATATTTGTACCCTGTCGAGGTAGTATTTCATATTCGAATAACCCTCGTAATCGTAAGAAAGTAGGTTTTTTAGCTATAGGCCTAGCAAAAGAAAAATTGGGATAATCGATCATCAGAAGAAGAATTAGGCCAAAAATTAGGATACATTCTGGTATAATGAATATGGATATGGATTCATAAATTTGGATGTCGATCCATATCCATTATGATGTTGGATATGACCCGTCGTTCTTAATATAGTTGTCGAAACAATAAAAAAAAGAGGATTTTCTTGTTCCAAGATCCTTTATCTTTCCCGCGAATCATTAGGTTTAGACATTACCCTTTTACTTGTAGGAGTACATCTTGGATCTGTCAATTATGTTACGGTAGGAGTCCCACTCATGGCGACCTGGTCGAGTTGGGAGAAGCTGTAGGTATTATTGCGGGGCAATCCATTGGAGAACCGGGGATGATGATATCGATATTGAGGATAGTGACGATATTGATCGTGACCTTGATACGGAGCTGGAGCTTCTAACTAGGATGAATGCGCTAACTATGGATATGATGCCGGAAATAGATCCGCTAAGAATTATGGTAGAGCAGTTTATGAATGTCTTCGTGGTGGACTTGATTTTACGAAAGATGATGAGAACGTAAACTCACAGCGATTTATTAGATAATCGAAAATAGAAGATCTTGAGTACTATTCGTAATTCCGAAGAATTACGTGGCGGGGCCATCAGTCATCAATTTCAAGTTACATTTCATAGTTAATGGTTCCAATTTGCCCCGACTTATGGACTTTGGTAACGGAAAAATCGAGTCAGTTATAGTGATCCTGCGACTGTGAAAAAATATGCGAGACGTGCTCAATTGTGTAAAGATATATGAATAATCTTATGTTTGTTTCTTTCTCTTGTTTGCTCAGAAGTTCGAATATCATATTCTTTTTTCGTTTAGAGTGAAAGGAGTTGGGAAGAGGTTGTTAATAATAAATTACCGAGAGAAATGGGTAAAAGAAATTTCCACCCAAGATTTAATAGTTGGTCCATTCTTAGTCTCGGTAAAATCCATGCGAAATTATAGAAGATCCCCCTTAAGATCAAATAATTCCATCGAATTGAGTATGATTGTATGTGTGATAGCATCTACTATACCAGGAATAACAATGAACCCGATTATTTCAATTGCTCAGGATACACTTTTTTAGCTTCTAGAATCTCTTTCTTAGTTCCTTCAGATTTCGACTTCAAAGAAGTTCCTTTATTTGCTTTGCTACAGCTGATAAACAAAGATGTGAATTGGGAAAAATTGGTCGACGAAATATGAATCGGAGACTGAATCTTGATATACCTAAGAACAATCCATTTTTATTACCGCGAGATATATTGGCAGCTGCAGATCATTTAAAACGGATTTGCAAATAATAGCGCTAAAGCGACAACCAATCCATAAATTGTTAATGCTTCCATAAAAGCCAGACTAAGCAATAAAGTACCTCGTATTTTTTCCCTCACCTGTACAATTTCTAATAAATCAAGATAACCGTTCGTTCCAGTATAAATAGTCATAATCTGTTCTGCCACTGTGAGAGGGGCGGATTGGGATTGTTTAAGTAACTCACGTAATCGTTGACCCCTTGCCAATTGATTCTGAGTAGCTTTATCGAGATCAGAAGCGAATTGTGCAAAGGCTTCTAATTCTGCAAATTGGGCCGGAAGTCCACAGAAAAATGATTGCTAATTGCCCGAAGTGCGAAGCAAAAATATTCTGATAAAGACGTTCCTCAGTAATATCATCATGACTCTCAAAGTCATGCGCGGTCGCAATACCAAACCAAATACGACGAGTAGTGGGGTCCTGAGCTAAGCCTTGGCTAAACCTTGGAAATCTTAATGACGTGCCCAATCATTGTAGGTATAATGGTAGATGCCCGCGACCAAGTTACTATTATTTCTTTTTCCATCATTGTATTAAGCTTTTCGATTTTTCTTAATAAAGGATTAGCTACAAAAGGGTTTTTTTTTTAGTGAACGTGTCACGATTAATTGCTCCTATTTTTCTTAGAATGGCAGAGGCAAATAGAGCTTTTGCGCATTTTCGTTAATCCATGAAGAGAGGATCTATATAGACACATGGACCCACGGATCCATATATCTCGATCGGAAAAGAATCAAAAGAAAGAATCGGAATTGATCGAGATATTTTTAGAAACAAACAAAAAAGAAAGGATCTTTTTTATTTCATAATTATTTAGACTTCACCCGAATCTGTCGATATTGCCGATTCCCTAGTCTTGTTCCGGGGATATCTCAGAGGACTAATGCCCCCTTTTGCCGGATTATTCCCGATGTAATCATAAAAAGTGAAAATAAAAACATCACTAAAAATCAAAAACCCGTTCCGTCATCTGGCTTATGTTCTTCATGTAGCATTCAAACCGAATGACTCTATGAAATTACGCCGATACTTCCACATATTATGGGTAACGTAGGAGACATCTCAAGTTTTGGATCGAACGAATCCATTGACACAAATAGTTCAAGGGAGAAAATTGAGTTATTTAGGACCTGGAGGATTAACGGGGCGAATCGAAAAAATACGATATCTATAGAAAATAGAAGATCTAAGAATATAAGATCTATAGAAGTATTTTCTATTCGTATTTAGATAATCTAAAATGAAGTAAATAAATAAGATTTCACTTGATGATGAATTTTTTAAGTAAACGAGATCTGTACTACAGCCAACAAATGAAACTCGGTTGGGTCGACCCAAATGCATTTTTTTTACTAAACAGTTTGGCTGTCTTACAATGTAATTGTTGTAATTGTTTCGATCAATATAGTATTTTTCTCGGTAACTTTGATTAAGTTGGTGCTTACTCTTATGAATCAATGAAACATTTAGAGTTTGATACATCAATGCTCAAGGCTCTAGGCTGAGTAGCAGGAGCAACTTTTAATTTATTATGAGCCCAAACGATGGACTCAATAAGTTCAGAACTAATAACCAACTCATCGCTTTGTATTATCTGGATACCAAAACGCAGTCAAAATACGATATATTGATCATATACTTGTAGCAACTGCAAGATTTCTTCTATTGCATCGAAAAGAAAAGATGAGCAAATTTTTACCTGAAAATGCAATGGGATGAATTCAACATCGATGATATTGAATCAGATCAATATCTGAATAAAATATCTGAGCTATCAAATCAATTCATCGTTGAAAATAAAATGGTATACTATATGAAGTAATATACTATTACTTACGAGAAGTAGGGGCGGATGTAGCCAAGTGGATCAAGGCAGTGGATTGTGAATCCACCATGCACGATTTAACCCATACCTGTATTCGTATTTCCCGCTAGACAACATCGAATTAAAAAACTTAATGTGATTTTTCCGTTACCAAAGTCCATAAGTCGGGGCAAATTGGAACCATTAACTATTACCGGGACTTTGCAATATTTGATTGATCACAATCCTGTATATTCCATTTACTATAGAAGTTCCCAGAGAATTCATTAACGGAATGTTGCCGATAAAAAGAGTTTTTTCCAGTCATTCCTTTCAGGATCAGTCGTGGGCTTCCAAAGTCTACCAAAGGTATGAATGAATCCCTTACTTCATTGAAATGTGTAAAAGATGCTAGCCGCACTTAAAAGCCGAGTACTCTACCGTTGAGTTAGCAACCCGAAGAACAAAAAATTGGCAATGTTGGGTTGGATAAAAAACTAAAGAGATAAAATTGAACAACACAATCAAAACATCAAAATAGTAAAAAACCCATCGACAAATCCTAAATAGAATAAGAGATAAGACGAAATCCGACCTGCCCCTAAATATTTGATAACCTCGCCCCCAAAGAAACTTGGAAGTCCAAATGCTATGGCTCGAATCCGTATTCAATCCTATTTCCGATAGGAGTAGTTGAGAATTGAATCCCATTTTGTCCATTATTTTCGTATCCGTAATAGTGAGGGGTTATACACATTCATTGTCTTCCATTACCATTCCAATCCGATAAATCAATCCTAATTCAATGCATGTATCCATATCCATTAGATGAATAATTAGATATTCGATTAGATGAAATAGGACTAAGTCAAAAAGATGTTTTCTTTTACTGTGTAAATATCTATTTTTGTTTACTTATACTTACTTAATGAAAATGACGAAAAGTTATTTCACTATATTTCTGACCAGGAATAGGGCCTATAACAAGAATATTTTTTTTAGTGGGTCGATAGCTCTGAAAAGTATGGAACCCCAGAAAGAGGCTGGCCCAACTTAAATGAGATGTGATAGCTTCTTTATGGTCTAGCATTCTCGCCAATATATTATCCTCATTCTGTTCCGGATTGTAATCCCTAATGAAAAATATAGCCCCATGAGCAAAAGCTCCTGTCATGATCAGTCCTCTGCTCTACCAGCTGAGCTATCCCGACTATTATTTTACTTAATATATCATCCGCATTTTATGATATGACTTCGTTCTATATCAATTGATTATTTGTCAAAATGGATATATAGCCAAAACATTTCTTTAGACAAAGACTCTGTTTTTTCCGCTTTTCGGATGGGAAATATTTCTCAAAACGAGGCCCCCTATACCGCGACATGAAGACTCCTTTTTTGTTTGGACATAAACAGAATATATGACTCATGCACCCTTAAACTCTGTGGGGGGCGTCGCTACCGAGATCAACGCCGTCAATTATGTCTCGCCGCGAAGTTGGTTAGCTACCTCTCATTTTGTTTTAGGATTCTTTCTATTCGTAGGACATTTATGGCTCACACTAACCCGTCAATTTGGAATCCAATTCGGGATTTTCCGTAGGAGGTATCGGGAAGGAATTGGGGGATCCGCTTGGGAAATAAGAAGCCCCTTTGACATCTCTTCATCTGCAAAGAATTCTCGATGTGAAAACACAGAGACAAAGGGTCCGAATGATCAACTCTGCAATCAGTTTTTAGAATCAATAGGTCTTCAAATCGTTCATTTGAAAGCAATGGATACTTTGTAATCCGATCCAAATAATTAACATTCATTCTCGTACCAAGATTTGATAGGGAATAGTCAACAAATTGGAATTCATTTATCAACGGATTTTTTTCTTTCATTTGAACTCATTTCAATAATTCTTTTAGTTGCTTTGATAGGTGCAATTGCTGTTGCCCGTCAATGAAGAATCTTCTGTATGATTTGATTTATCATACACGGCCCCTTTTCATTTTAATGGGTTTCGAAGATAAAAAAACCTTGATTGGTCCCTAACCTTAATTAGGTAACTCCATGAACTTGAACTTTCGATTGATCCAGGGGACTTGGAATCCTATGGATGAAGACATGGTTTCTCTGGATCCCATTGAATTTCATTCTGAGGAGGAATGGGGGTATTCCCGAAACTCACAAAGAAAAAAGGAAGTGAGACAAAAAGAGAAGCAACTTGGACAAAACGAAAGGAAGTGACAAGATCAATTAGTGATGTTTTTGGAGGATACAATCATAGTCTCATTGGAATAGATACACGAATTGTTTTCAATATAAATACAAGAAGCCACGTGGGCCGATTAGCAATATTTTTTTAGTTTCGCCGATCTCTCAATAGAAAAAAAAAACACACACACATTTTTCTTCTCATAACTCAAGTTGGATAACTATGAAATAGCTCAAACGAAAATCAGAAAAGCCATTCCAGCCTTCCATTTCCTTTCAGAGCCCATCCGAAAGAGAATACAGTACTTCTTGGTCGGGAATAGCTGAATAGTGAGTTACAGACAGAGTTCGAAAAGATCAAATCTTTGATGATTCCATCATACATGATGGAGTTGCGAAAACATCCCTCTGTGCAGATAACCCAATATTGGCTCACAATCAATAACATCTTCGCCATCTAGAGTAAGAATAAGACGAAGAACGCCATGCATTGATGGGTGATGAGGGCCCATATTGACTATCATATGCTCTTTTCTTTTAGTTGTTACATTCATACTTTATTCCTCGATTCATTCTTTTATGAACCATTTTCCATAACGTTTAGAGAACAAAACAAGAGAACAATCGCCTGACAAAAGATTCTTCGTTCGCCTAGATCCCCGATTTTCGTCTTCTGAAATAACTGAAATAACTTTTTTTTTTACCGTAAGATAAAATCAATATCTGCCGTAAAGGGGCCAAGCCATAACAGATGAGAAGCTATACGACTCAATTCTAACATGATCACTCTGATATAACTGGCTCTTTTAGGTACTTGAATCCGAGACATAAACAAAGACAAGGATAATCTTTTGAAAATAGACTCTCTAACAAGCATAAGGTGCTCATGGTATCATTATGAATATACAAACCAAAAGCCTTCCGTTAGATAGGAACAAATTGGATAAATACTGATAACTCTCGAATCAACTTTGTCATATATTCGGGTTAAATTAATCAATTGATAGATTTGGTGCTATTGAAGATATCGACAGATTCGGGTGAAGTCTAAATAATTATGAAATAAAAAAGATCCACGTTTACCGTTAGTGACTTACCTTCTATGATACAGCGACCGTTGAGTAGACAGTTGCTTAGAATCTGTCCCCAAGTTTTGGAAACAAATCACGAAGATTGTCCCAACGTATCTGGACTTCTTCCACATTTCTTTTCTCCATTTAATGTCAGACTAGGACGACAGATCTGATTGCCTTTGTGCGTCTGAGTGGTCTGTTTGGTTTTCCAAAACCTATGTGATCTGAGTGAAGCTTTGAGAATCGACGGAGAACGGATGGTGCTAAGTGATCGCCTGGTTCTTATCTCTTGTAATCTACGTGTATGAGTGTCAAGGGCTTAGTGCGACCTTGATCGTCGTGATAGGGACTGAGTGTCCTCGGTGCATTCAACGAGCGGCCGGCTAATCGTCTGAGGGAAGCTAAGTGAATACAAGTTCTAACCCATCGGCAAGAAGCCGTTCTTGTCGTGTCTTTTCACTGGGTATTCTCGAGTCTACGGAGTTTCAGTAGTTAGACACGCACTTTCGGGTAGCACCAGAAGTCTTGTGCCAACAGGGTAGAGCAGGAGTTGGGAACGCTGTCGGAGTGGAAAGAGGTCCTCCCGAGAATAGGGGTGCTGTGTAGAAACCTCGACCTCCTAATACAGAGGGACAATTGAGCAGGTTGCTTGGAAGCCACCGTGATACAAGGACGGTCGTCGCTTCCCCCGCATCCGTCGCTTCGCCCGCATCTCAACCAACATCGCTTGCTGGAGGCCTCAATCTGCTGGTCATCGAGTAAGCGAGTCGAAAGGAGCACCGAGCGACACGACTCTCAGGCAACCATGTGACGAGTAGCCCAAAGGACGGTTACGATCTGACGGCTCAGGTTTGACAACTTACACACCAAGAGTCGCGCCTACTCCACTATCCGCTCCATAATATATTTGCCTTTCATCATTTTCTGATCCTATCGTAGAATTTATTTTGTTTTCTTTATTGTCTTTCCATGGGCAGCCTATAGAAGCCCTAACATTGTAAGAGTTGAAGACAGATTTTTCATAGACTTTTGTCATTCTATCCGAAGGAGTGGATTCTCTTTCAACCTTGTTCGTCATTTGGTGGATTCCAAGTGCGGATTGAGTTGAGCGTATCAACCGGTGATGGTGTATCTGTATCCTCTGCGTTGTGCCTCGCCCTCGTCTTGTTCGTGGTGGTGTATCTGTATCCATGGCCAAATGAGTTTAGCTGAGTTCTTCTTTCACGGTGGTGTATCTGTATCCTTGGAGGTTGATTTCAACCTATCCTTTCATACCCAACCATTCACGTCACTCCATTCCGCATCCTTAAGTGACGTTCACCATCGATTGGCACTGGAATCATCTATTCCTGGCCGTCCCTGCATCATCTTGGTATCAGAGAACAAGGTTGTTACCGTGCGCACAAGGTTGTTGTACAATCCACAGTTGTCAATGGCCAGAAGATTCCGACACAGTATGTCTCTTCACGAAGAACATGTTGCTCGGCTTGAGCAGCAAATCGCTGATCTTCAGCAATAAGTTCAATCGTTGCGAACCCATAATGGATCGCCTTCCCGCAGTGGAATAGACAGCGACGAAGAAGAGAATCCAGGGCTTGATGTTTCTCAACGTGGATTGTCACCAGAAAACCGGCGACCCGAAAGGAGAGCCCAAACGATAAGTGTCCAGCTTCCGGAGTTTGAGGGAAATCTTGTCCCCGAGGAGTTCATTGATTGGATGCATACGGTCGAACGCATCTTTAACTACGAGGATGTGCCCAAGGATCGAAAAGTTAAGATGGCAGCGTTTTTGTTGAAAAAGTACGCCAGCCTATGGTGGGAGTACACCAATCATCAACGCCGCAGAGAAGGACGTGATAAGATCCGGACGTGGTCAAAAATGAAAAGGGCTATGACTAAGGGATTTTTACCTGAGAACTATCGGCGGGATCTTTGTCTAGAGTTGCAGTCGCTTCAACATATCTCAACGGTGTCGGAGTACACGAGGGAGTTTGAAAAACTCTTGCTGCAGTGCGATGTCCAGGAAGCCCCCGAGCAAACTATTGCTAGGTATCTTCGAGGGCTTAAGCCATAGAGTGCGGATGCTGTAGAGCTTCAGCAGTATTGGACTTTTGACGATGTTCGAGCGCTTGCCCACAAGGTTGAGCAGCAGCAAGCAAGGAAGTCTAGTACTCGTCCATTTGTGAAGGCTCCACCTTTCAACAAGGGAAGTAGCTCCTAGGAGAAACCCACGTCGACTACGCCAAGAAGAACCCCATCGTCGACTACCAGACCTAAAGTCAAGCCGAACGAGCGTCATCCCATTCATCGTTGTTTTCAAATGCCAAGGGATAGGACACATGGCATCGGAGTGTCCCTCAAGGAGAAATGTTGTCGTCAAAGAGTTATCTGATGAAGGAGAAGAGTTCGATGAGAATACAGATCCGATTTGGGATCAGAAGGTGACTGAGGAGTATCCGGACGAAGGAGAGTTGCTAGTCGTCCGCAAGGCTTTGAACTCAACACCAATTCGAGTGGAAACTCAACGTGAGTGTACCTTCCATACCAGGTGTACTGTTAAGGATAAAGTTTGTTTAGTGTTGTAGACAACGGAAGTTGCACCAACGCGGTATCTAGAACTGTGATAGAAAAGCTCAAGTTGCCCATAGCACCACATCCTCATCCTTATGGCATACAATGGCTCAGCAAGGACAATAATGTTCGTGTGACGCAACAAGCGCGAGTCCCTTTCTCGATTGGCAAAAGCTACAGGGATGAAGTGCCATTTGCTCCTAGGAAGACCATGGCAATTCGATCGACGTGCACAGTATGACGGGTATCGTAATACCTATTCCATTAGCGTCGACGAAAAGAAGATCACTTTGATGCCATTAACCGCCCAGCCAGGCGAAGCACCTATCAACCAGGCTCAAGTGATCAAGCGAATGGACTTGATTCGGGCGATGCGCGAAAGCGAGGATGTTTACTTTGGTTATGGTCGAAGCAACCCAGGATCAATCGTTAGAGCATCTACGTGCGGAAGCTTTGATCAAGGAGTTCAAGGATGTGTTCCCGGTCGAACTAACACCTTTGCGAAATATTCAGCACCAAATCGATTTGGTTCCAGGAGCATCGTTACCTAACCGACCAGCTTATCGTTGCAATCCCGAGGAAGCGAGAGAACTTCAACGGCAGGTCGATGAGTTGCATGGAGCGTAGGAGTTTTCAAAAGTAGACTTGCAAAGTGTCTACAACCAGATCTGAATGAAGGAAGGTGACGAGTGGAAGACGGCCTTCAAAACCAAGTATGGGCTATATGAATGATTGGTGATGCCCTTTGGTTTGTCGAACGCGCCCAGCACGTTCATGCGACTAATGACCCATGTCTTGCGACCATTCATGTAGAAGTTCATGGTTGTCTACTTTGACAATATTCTCATCTACAACTACAGTCTCGACGAGCATGTTGAGCACTTTTGCATAGTGTTTTGCACATTTCGCGACAAGAAACTGTACGGATATCTCAAGAAGGGTGAGTTTTTCCAACTCAGTGTAGTAGTCCTTGGTTATGTAGTGTGAAGCGAAGGAATCAAGGTTGATGAAAGCAAGATCGAAGCAAACAGGGAGTGGCCAGGGCCAAGGAGTTTCCACGACGTTCATAGCTTCTATGGCTTAGCATCGTTTTCCTAAAGATTCAGTTGAGGTTTAAGCTCGATTGCAGTGCCACTTGCCGAATGTCTAAAAGGAGAGAAGTTTGAGTGGACTTCAGCCGCACAAGCTAGTTTCGAGCGACTGCAAGAGTGTCTAAGCGAAGCACCCGTTCTCGTCTTACCTGACTTTGCGAGAATGTTCGAAGTCGAATGCGACGCATCCGGAGTTGGAATTGGAGAAGTGTTGATGCAAGAAGGGAGACCCATCACTTACTTTAGCGAGAAGCTCAATGGTGCGAAAATCAAATACTCGACGTACGACAAGGAGTTCCAAGTTATTGTTCGAGTTTTGGAGACATGGAGTCACTACCTGCTGCCTAGAGAGTTTGTGCTACACACCGATCATGAAGCTCTCAAATACATCAATGGTCAGCACAAGCTCCGCCGTCGACATGCCAAACGGGAAGAGTTCCTTCAATCTTTCACTTTCGTGCTCAACCATAAACCAGGAGTGAGGAATGTAGTTGCCGACGCCCTTTCAAGGAAGATGGTTTTGATATCCGCAATGGAGACCAAGCTCATTGGTTTTGAGTACCTGAAGGATCTATATAAGGGCGACGAAGATTTTGGAGTAGTCTTCACCCAATGCAGCACTCAGGCGATTGATTGATTCCACCAGGTGAATGGATTTCTCTTTCACGACTCTAAGTTGTGCATTCCCAGGAGTTCGACGAGAGAACTACTCATTCGAGAAGTCCATGGAGGAGGAATCGCCAGACATTTTGAAGTCGACAAGACACTGTCGATGCTTCAGGAGAATTTTTATTGGCCTCAAATGGAGAAGCAACTGAGGAGTCCTTTCCCGAGATGTGCTATCTTCCACCAAGCGAAGAGCCGAGTGCAACGCCAAGGATTGTATACCCCACTTTCAGTTCCTCAGTGACCATGGGAACATGTGAGTATGGATTTTGTGTTGGGACTGCCCAGGACGCAGCGGTGGAAGGATTCGATCATGGTTGTGGTCGATAGATTCTCGAAGATGGCATACTTCATTCCATGCCAGAAGACAGACGCTGCAACCAACATAACAAACTTATAAATTCGAGAAGTGTTGAGGTTGCATTGAGTACCAAAGTCGACCGTATCAGATCGTACGTGAAGTTTCTGAGCTACTTTTGGAAGACATTGTGGCACAAATTGGGAACTAAATTCGTCTTTAGCACGCCGTATCATCCGCAGACCGACGAACAGACGGAGGTTGTTAATCGAACCATGGCTATAATTCTTCGAACTTTGGTCTCGAAGAACCAGAAGGATTGGGATGTGAAGCTTGCTCATGCTGAGTTCGCCTACAACAGAGCCCCGAGTTCAACAACCAAGTCCTCACCATTTGAGGTAGTCTATTTATGGTTCGTTCATAAATCTAGCCTTGCATGCATCTTATCTAAGTTTAATATCTTGCATTTATGTACTTGTTCTGGTGATTCATATATAATGATCGCCCCTTGTAAGCATTTGAAAAAACTTTTGATTAGATTATAACACTTTGTAAGACTTTGTCTTTCTATCCAAAGTGAACGGATTCTCCTTCAACTTCGTCCTTCATTTGGTGGATTCCAAGTGCGGATTGAGTTGAGCATATCAACCGGTGGTGGTGTATCTGTATCCTCCGCGTTGTGTCTCGTCCTCGTCTTATTCGTGGTGGTGTATCTGTATCCACGGCAAAACAAGTTATCCGACTTCTTCTTTCACGGTGGTGATTCGTATTGATGGAGGTTGAATCTCAACCTATCCTTTTCCCCTTATTCAGTCTTCATCATTCCAGCCGCACCCCCTTACACAACCTTCTGTCCATCCCCATGTCACTCCATTCCGCACCCTTAGTGACGTCCCCCTTCGCTTTTGGTATTGGAATAATCTCCTTGCCGACCCTGCATCAAGTTATGCTTCCTCATTTGGAGGAAAGCCTATCGAAGATCGTTGATATGACAGTCATCTGTCAAAGATTTTACGATATCATCGATGTAAACTTCGACTGTTGAACCAGTTAAAAGGTTGAAAATGAGATTCATTGCTCTTTGATAAGTCGCTCCAGCGTTCTTTAGATCAAATGGCATTACAACCCATTCAAAAATACCAAAAAGACAATGAAAGTCTGTCTTGCGAATATCATTTTCAGCAGTAAAAATCTGATTATATTTAGAGTACCCATCCATAAAACACATAATCCGATACCCAGAAGTCTTGTCGATAAGTTCATCTGCTACTGGTATATGATATTCGTATTTTGGATTTGCTTTGTTGAGGTATCTGAAATCGATACAGACTCGATTCTTTCCGTTCTTCTTCTTTACAGGAACAATAGAAGAGATCCATTCTGTATATCGAGACGTCCTTATATACCCAGAGTTGAACAATTTTTTTTTACCTCTTCATAGACTTGTTATCTATGTTCGGTTGGTAGTCAGCGTGGAGCTTGTTTCACAAGTTTAAAGTCTGATTTAGTAGGTAGAGTGTGTTCAACCAATCGTCGATCTAAACGAGGGATTTCAGTAGTCTCATGCAAAACAGTCTTTCAACCCCTTTAGGAAGGTTAGGATCGATTGAAAGAGATCTGTATCAATCGAACCACTAATAAAGGTAGGTCGCTAAATTGCATCATCTCTTAAATTTACTGTAATGAGAGGATCACGAGGCATCATTAATGTGCGTCGATCCTCTGGTGATTCAGCTATTGATTTATCACAAAACGTTGTTTTATTCATAGCAGGATGGAATACAACACCAGTCGAATCTACACGCCATTGCAAACCTAGATTCGACTCATCCTCTTCAGCACGCTGGTCGGGACTATCTATGTCCAGCGAACTGGTTTTAAGACACAAATCTAGACTAACTCTAGGCCTAGTTAGTCCATACACTCGTAGTCGCTCCACGACATCAGCGACTACATGCTCCTTATCTAGATCAGGCATCTTCGACATCTCGGAGGAGTCTCTCGGGCTCTAGGCTCTAGGTTCGGACAGAAAGGAATAGACAATTCCAATACCGAAAACGAATGGGACGTCACTGAAAAGGGTGCGGAATGGAGTGACGCTGGAATGGACAGAAGGTGTGTAGGGTAGGCGGCTGAATGATGACAAAGAAGGTGGAGATCAACCTCCACGAATACAGATGCACCACCGTGAAAGAAGACTCGGATAGACTCGTTTGGCAGTGGATACAAAGACACCACCACGAACAAGACGAGGATGAGGAACAACGCGGAGGATACAAAAACACCACCACCGGTTAAACGTTCGACTCAGTCCGCACTTGAAATCCACCAAATGAAGAACGAGGTTGAAGGAGAATCCACTCACTTCGGGCAGAAGACAAAGTCTTACAAAGGGTTTATAATCTGATAATAATAAGTTCTCTCAAATGCTTACAAGGGCTCCCATTATATAGGGATTACCTGAACAAAAACTTAAATGGAAGACAATGAACGTAAAATATTGCATGCATGGCCACATTCATGGACGAACCATAAATGGCTTATTGGAAATGTAACAAACATGAATGCAAAATAGTGGAGGCGAGGGTGGCTGGACAATCAGTGCACCTTTAATGCCTGTCTTCAATGCAAGGTTGCATCTACTTCGACCAGACTTCCTTCGATGACTCCTTCCTTCGACAGTTAGTCGGTGATGAGCAAGCTGACAGCTCTAGTCGATGGTGCGTCGATGGTCATTGTATCCCTTTCCGTCACGAATTGCAGCCCTTCTGGTCGCGGTTTCGGGGAATATTCAGCGTCGATCCCGGTAGTCAACCCCTGAAGTTGTTTCTGCAAATCCGCAAGATTCTCCTGATACTTAGCCTGCATTTGGAGAAAAATGTCCAAAGGGACAACCTCTGGTGCGGACGACAAGAGGTTCGCTATAGGGGGCTTACTCGCTCCTACGTCTGGACATTTTGCTGTTCAGGATTTTGGGCATTTTGTTGCCCGTTTCGACGACTCTGGCCATTATTAGCATACTGGCCTTGTCCGGAGTTTGCCTCCGAGTCATTATGAGTATCGGTCATTCTGTCGGGCGCACTCCGAGTTGTTCACATTCCGTGTTACCACACGAATATTGTTTCTTGCTCCCACTATGGTCGCCAAAAACGTGTTTGCGGGCGAAACACGTCGCGATATATTGGAGTCTCAAGTGTCGAACGAAAAAGTGGTCGCCAATAAAGTAAACGAACAAAAGAACAGTAAAGAATCTCACTAAGTGTAAAGGAAAGAACTTACAGCCATCGCACAACACTTAAAACGATTACGGATAATCAAGTTGACAATCAAGCAGCCCTTCGGGGTCATAGAATGATTGTCTGTGTATTACAATTGACTAGGGCTGATTTATTTATATACCTAACCTAAATAACTGTCAAACGACACACAATTAACACGTGCTAATTGTCCTAAAACTAACCATCAATCGAGTGTCGAGACCATTTCATTAACTGATCAACACTATCGAACTCTACACCATCGACCAGCTCCTGATAAAGCATCGACCTTTGCCTTGAAGATCATCTTCGACACTGCATCGACGAATATCTTCTGAATGGCGTCGACCTTGGTCTCTTTCGAAGCCCATCGCGAGGCCTAAAATGACGTTTACCATGTAAACAGCCGGCCACTCTCTTCTCGGGTCGGGTCGTTTTGTTTCCCTTTGGGCCTCTTTTTGGGCTTTTCCCCCGTCAAGCCCATCATTCCATTTGGTGCCACCAACTGCTGTTGGGATTTGCTTAATAATTGCCCCCACCCCATCTCCTTTTCGCCTAACTTCGTCAGCTCAAAAAAGAAACTCCACCCTTCTCCTGCCAAACTCCTTCCCAATCCCAACCAATCCTTGCCCAGTTTTGTGTGTTTCTTTTGATCCCTTCTGTGGTTAAGATTCGAGAGTATCTTCCCCCCTTTCAGACCATGTCCCTAGGATGTGATCTTGTTGTTCTACATGAAAATACTGTGTGTGACTGTGTGCGTGATTTGGTAGATTCCCATATTCTGCAGTGTGACCAAAAGACTAATCACCGGAAGTTACATCAATCCCCATTTCTTCTTGTTGCTTATCGGGCAAGGGGGCCGGGGAGGGCTATAGAATCTCGGATCATCTATTGCACTGTTTGAAAAGGACCAACCCCAAAGTGTTATCCATCAAAAAGTCAAGGCGAGTCCATCTTCTCTCTACTTATTCACTCTTAGAACATGGTTCGGAATGACCCGGGGCATATCGACCAGCAAGTGCGTACTCAACGAGACATCAACCCCTCAACCTGTTATGCAATTTTTCCATGAGCGGTTAACCGTCCTTGTCAGGTTAGTATTATGCTCACATCACGAAATTTTAAGCCCACACGCAGGCAATCGGCAAGCACTAGGAGATACTTCGTCCAAATTTGGCACGTTGAGGAAGAAGAAAAGAAACGGTAGTGAGGGCAATGAAGAACATATATTGTATACACGGGTTCTCCCACAACCCCATGTAAGAAAAGGAAAAAAAACATTGGAGAAGCTGGTCGGGTGGGGGGATGAAGGTCGGGCATCTTGAGATTTGGGATCTCAGCATTACGTTAGCTTCCTAAGAATAAGAAAGGAGATGATTGATTCTGGGGGAAGAATTTTTGTGTCCCAGCTTGGGGGGGTACTTGTGCATCAACCGTGGCCATAATTTGCCAGCAAATAGGGGATGGGGGAGTGGAGACAACAGGGGAAGAATGCATTCCTCTTTGGGAGGCATCAGACACCCCTCGTCTCATCACTCTCGAATCTTCCAACCCTTTTCTTCGTCACATTGATACCAGCTGAATGGTCATTCGGCTAATGAAATGTGTACAAAGGAAAAGACCTTATTCTTGGGGTTCCTTTTTTTGGTTGCGGGGGCTGGCTACACCCGCATCATCATCATCATGATCTCCGGTTGTGGGATTGGATAACACTTAGGGGTGGAACGGTGTTTGACAAGAAAGGATGTATACGATGGGTGTGGGAGGGGTAGTGTGAATCTGGAAGAGAGCATTGGGTTGATGTAGTGAGTTAGTGTGGCTGGCTGGGGGGGGGGGGGGGGGGGGTGTTCCGGTCCGACCCTGACTGGGACTTGGAGGCTTGGAAGAAAACAGTCTACCTCTCCCTAAAAGGTGATTGAACCTGGGCAGCTTCATGGGATCAAAGCCGATGACGAGCGATGATATCTGATCCAATCTACATGTGTCTATGTACATATCCATCTTTCCAGGGGGGGCAGTGGAAAAGGGCATGCTGGTGTTATAATGGCCTTGACATCATAAATTCCAAAGACAACTTCATTTTCTCCCTCCACCGCCAACAAAATTTAAAAAACATGCGTTTTACCTATACATATTTATTCAGAAAAAAGTTACTGGTGGAAGTGGAGAGAATGGACTTGGGAAGGTCCTAGTTTACTCAACCTAACCAGACTTGCTGGGTAGAACAGCGTTCACAACTTCTGGGGACGATAAATTCAACAAATGACATTTTGGGAGCAATGATTCATGAATGACACGGATGATGATGAATTCTTATACGCGAGTATTTTGGGTTCTATTGTGAAAATTTTAGACCCGAAATCGAAAAGTCAGTTTAAAAATAAAAATATTCTCATTGAATTGAATTCGTAAATTTATAAATTTACAAGAGCTCGAGTTCGATAAACAAATTTGACAAGTCGAACTCGACGGCTTGAGTTCAAGAAGTAATTATAGTGACTAAATTTATAAAAATGGTTACGAATTTCTAACATCATCATAAATCACACCGCAGGGGTAAATTACAAAAACATTTTTGTAAATTTACCGTGGGGGTAAAATAGTAATTTCACAATAAACATAGGTTAGTAGTTAGGCTCGGAATGTACTGTTTAGGTTAGTAAATTACTAAAAAGTTTAGTAACTGTTTACTAAATGTTAAGAAAATTTCGCTCAAAAATTAGTAAAACATTACTATAAAACAAAATCATTTTTAGTAATTTACAAACGATGTAGTAAATCGGAGGATAAATTTACTAAAATGTTTAGTAACCATTTACTAAACTTGCACAGTGATATTTTAGAAAAAGTTACTAAAAAAAATGCGGAAATCATCGATATTTTTCGTAAACGGTTACTAAAATAATCTGGAAAATGTCGGGTAACTTTACTAAACGCAAATTAGTAAACTTTACTAACTGTGAACAGTGACAAATTAGTAAACTTTACTAAATACGATACTAATTTTTACTAACCATTTTACTCAAAACGGTCAATTTTTAGTAAAGTTTACTAAAAAGTAGTCGATTTTAGTAAACAACGTAACGGTTACTGTACGTACCGTTAGCCGCTTCCCTAGCCGGGTAGAACAACGTTCACAACTTTTGGGGACGAGAAATTCAACAAATGACATTTTGGGAGCAATGATTCATGAATAAGACGGACGATGATGAATTCTTGTACGCGAGTATTTTAGGTTCTATTGAGAAAATTTTATACCCGAAATCGAGAAGTTAGTTTAAAAATATTCTCATTGAATTGAATTCGTATATTTATAAATTTACAACAAACGACGTGTACAATTCCTCGGACTTGGCAATAGAAAAAATGTCGGCAAAATTGGCAATGGGGGGTTTTGCCGTCATGATGTCGGTTATGGTAATGAATTAAAAAGCTTAGGTAAAGCCAGAAAAGGTACGTCACGTTCCCCCACAATCGCCAAAGATATTTTGTCACGATTAAACGATGGATGAGTGCCATGCATAAAACTTTATATGAATAAATTAATAATAGTCAAAATCATAATCATTTCTCATCCATCTTCCTCATTTACTTGTTCCTTTTTAGTTTCATTGAAGACGGTCCCATCCTCGTTTCTTTAGTTTTCTGTAGGAAATTTATTACTAAGACCTTCCCTTCCTTCTTTTTCTTTTTCAAAAAGTTTGGTTTTTCAAAAGAGTGGCTGATCTTCCCAAGCCTATCCGAAATCATTCGTTGAAATTCTGATCCCCCCACCAACCCACCCCAAGGCACGCACGGCATATAGATGGCGTTTATTAATTATTTGTCATCTTAAATGATTTAATAGAATAGGGTGAAAAGAAAACTGGAAGTATGAAATATTGGGACCGACCCGTCGTGTCAGTCATTCATGTGTCTTTTCTTAATTTGCGTGCTGAGAGTGTTTTCTGGAGGTGTGCGTAGAGCAAAGAGCAGTTGTACGAGGAGTTGACTCCTGATTTTTAACGTGGCCTATTTTCAATTTTGTTTTTTTTTTAATTAACTCTTACCTTTAAAATCAGTCAATAAAATATCCGAATTTTGATTACTGGGAATTTTTTACAATTTGACAGGCCACGGACAAGAGAAATTATATAAGATATTATAATGAACTTATTTCTTAAGAAAAAATTAGGTCATGAGCCTTCAAAAAATAATGAATATGTAGATAAACACGTACGTACATGGGATCACCTCATTTTTACCTACCTGATACAAAGACGGACGACAACTTAGCCCAGTCGACGCGCAACAAGAGAGGCGTCACTTTACTCGCTTGCGACTTGACGTCGACTTGACGAGTGCGACTTGCGACTTGGCGTCGACTTGACGAGTGCGACTCAAGGAGGTGCGACTTGACATCATCAGCGACTGAGCAACGAAGAGTCGGCCAAGCCAAGAATCTCGAAGATGAAGCGCCGCAAAGAAGCTGAATCAATTCGCATTCCTCATTCATGCATTTGTCATTTATGCTTTGCATTTACTTTGTTGCATTTCCAATAAGCCATTTATGGCCCGTCCATGAATCTTGCCTTGCATGCATCTAGCTTAGGTTCATTTCGTGCATTTAAGTTCTTCTTCAGGTGTTCCCTATATAATGGGCGCCTTGTACTCATTTGAAAAACAGCTTTTGGAATCAAATTATAAACCCTTATCAGACTTAGTGTCTTTTATCCGACGTGAGTGGATTCTCCTTCAAACCTCGTTCTTCATTTGGTGGATTTCCAAGTGCGGATTGAGTAGAGTGTACCAACCGGTGGTGGTGTATCTGTATCCTCCGTGTTGTGCCTCGCCCTCGTCTTGTTCGTGGTGGTGTATCTGTATCCACGGTCAAACGAGTCTACCCGAGTCTTCTTTCACGGTGGTGCATCTGTATCCGTGGAGGTTGATCTCAATCCTTCCTTTTCATCATTCAGCCGCCTACCCCACACACTTTCCGTCCATACCGAGCGTCACTCCATTCCGCATCCTTTTCAGTGACGTCCCCATTCGTTTTCGGTTTAGGAATCATCTATACCTCGCCGTCCCCGTATCATCTTGGTATCAGAGCCAGGTTGTCAATGGCCGGAAGATTTCAACGCGGTATAACTCTAGACGAAGCACAAGTTGCTCGGCTTGAGGAGCAGATAGCCGATCTTCAACAGCAACTACAGTCGTTACGGACACACCATGCATCGACTTCCCGCAGTCGAATAGAGAGCGATGATGAGGAGAACCCATGGCGTGAGGAGTCTCAACGAGGTTCGTCACCGGAGTATCGTAGGCAGGAGAGCAGAGCCCCAACGATGAGTGTTCAGATTCCTGAGTTCGAAGGAAACTTGGACCCCAACGAGTTCATCGATTGGATGCACACCGTGGAGCGCATCTTTGAATACGAGGAAGTGCCCGAGGATCGAAAGGTGAAACTGGCTGCCTTGAAATTGAAGAAGTACGCGAGTTTGTGGTGGGAGAACACCAACCAGCAGCGCCGTAGGGAAGGGCGTGAAAAAATTCGTACGTGGTCAAAAATGAAGAGGGCCATGACGAAGAGATTTCTACCGGAGCATCATCGACGAGATCTCTACCTCAAATTGCAGTCGCTACAACTAGTCTCAAGTGTATCGGAGTATACATGGGAGTTCGAGAGACTGTTGCTGCAATGTGATGTCCAAGAAGCCCCAGAGCAAACCATTACCAGGTATCTTCGAGGACTGAAGCCCCAAATCGCAGATGCCGTTGACCTACAGCAATATTGGAGTTTCAACGATGTGCGAGCATTGGCGCACAAGGTGGAGCAACAGCAAGCGAGGAGAGCGACTACCCGCCCATTTGTGAAGGCCGCGCCTTTCAACAAGGGGAGTAGCTCCCAGGCAAAGCCACCACTGACGACTTCGAGAAAAACTCCTTCATCGACTACCAGACCAGAAGTTAAGTCGAACGAGCGAGATAATGCTAGGCGATGTTTCAAGTGCCAAGGAATAGGACACATGGCTTCTGAGTGTCCAACGAGAAGAAACGTTGTCATTAGAGAGCCGTCTGATGGAGAAGAAGAGTTCGATGAGAACGTCGACCCTGTTTGGGATGCCGAAGAAATAGAGGAGTATCCGGACGAAGGAGAGCTGTTGGTCGTCCGAAAGGCTTTAAGTGTCACACCTGCGAAAGAGGAAAGTCAAAGGGAGAGCATCTTCCATACTAGGTGCACAGTCGCAGGGAAGGTATGTTTGGTGATTGTGGATAGTGGTAGCTGCACCAACGTCGTGTCAAGAACGATGGTTGAAAAGCTGAAGTTGCCCATCGAAGCGCACCCACATCCCTACCGTTTACAATGGCTCAACAAGGAGAGTGACGTTTGAGTCACCCAGCGAGCGCGAGTTCCATTTTCTATTGGGAAGAGCTACCAGGATGAAGTCGCTTGCGACGTCATTCCCATGGATGCATGCCACCTACTATTGGGGAGACCGTGGCAGTTTGATCGACGCGCGCAACACGACGGGTATCGCAATACGTATTCCATCCACATCGGAGAGAAGAAGGTCACTTTGATGCCCCTCACTAGTCAGCCTGCAATCGCGACCCAGGATCGACTTAGCGACCAGCCTCTCAAGGGAGTTCAACTAGTTCGAGCGATTCAAGAAGGTGAGAAGGCTTATTTTGTGGTTCTTGTCGAATCCGCCCCAGGTCAAGCGACGATCCATCCTCAGGTTGCTTCCATTCTTGAGGAGTTCAAGGACGTATTTCCAGAGGAGCTACCAGTCGAATTACCACCGATGCGGAGCATCCAACATCAAATCGACTTGGTTCCAGGGGCGTCGCTACCAAATAGACCAGCCTATCGATGCAACCCAGAGGAGGCAAAGGAGTTGCAGAGGCAAGTCGACGAGCTTGTCAACAAGGGATCAGTTCGAGAGAGTTTGAGCCCATGTTCGGTTCCAGCCATATTGGTGCCGTAGAAGGATGGCACATGGAGAATGTGCATGGACAGTCGAGCGATCAACAAAATCACAGTAAAGTATCGCTTTCCTATCCCTCGACTGGATGATATGTTGGATGAGTTGCATGGAGCGCAGGTGTTTTCCAAAGTGGATTTGCGGAGTGGTTATCACCAGATCCGGATGAAAGAAGGCGACGAGTGGAAGACAGCCTTAAAGACTAAGTACGGGTTGTACGAGTGGTTGGTGATGCCATTTGGATTGTCAAACGCGCCCAGCACGTTCATGCGACTAATGACCCATGTCTTGCGACCATTCATGGGGAAGTTTGTGGTCGTCTACTTCGACGATATTCTTGTCTACAGCCGGAGCAATAAGGAGCATATCAATCATTTGCGAGCTGTGTTCAACACACTTCGGGAGGAAAAGCTATATGGAAATCTCAAGAAATGTGAGTTCTTCCAACCGAGTGTAATATTTCTTGGATTTGTCGTCTCAGCAGAAGGAATTAAGGTGGACGAGAGCAAGATTGAAGCGATCAAGGAGTGGCCGTCTCCAAGGAGTTTCCATGACGTTCGCAGCTTCCATGGCTTGGCGTCATTCTATCGGAGGTTCATTCAAGGATTTAGCTCAATCGCAGCCCCACTCACCGAATGTTTGAAGGGAGACAAATTCGAGTGGACACCAGTCGCACAAGCTAGTTTCGAGCGACTGAAGGAGTGTCTAAGCGCAGCCCCAGTTCTAGCTTTACCCGACTTTGCGAAGATGTTCGAAGTGGAATGTGATGCATCGGGAGTAGGAATTGGAGGAGTTTTGCTGCAGGAGGGAAGACCCATCGCTTATTTCAGCGAGAAGCTTAATGGCGCCAAATTGAACTACTCGACATATGACAAGGAGTTCTTAGCAATTGTTCGAGTACTCGAGACTTGGAGTCATTACTTGCTGCCCAGAGAGTTTGTGTTGCACACCGATCATGAAGCTCTCAAGTACATCAATGGCCAGCACAAGCTTAGTCGCCGACATGCGAAGTGGGTAGAGTTTCTACAAGCATTCAACTTTGTCTTGAAGCACAAACCAGGCGCAAAGAATGTAGTCGCAGATGTTCTCTCAAGGAAAATGATTTTGCTATCTACGATGGAGGCAAAGCTGATTGGATTTGGGTATTTGAAGGAGTTGTACAAGGACGATGAAGATTTTGGAGCGATCTTCGTCCAATGCGCCCAGCAAGCCATCGATCGATTCCACCAGGTGAATGGATTCTTATTTCGCGACTCTAAGCTATGCATTCCAAGGAGTTCGACGCGAGAGCTACTTATACGAGAAGTCCATGGAGGAGGAATCACTGGACATTTTGGAGTTGACAAGACGCTGGCAATGTTACAAGAGCATTTCTATTGGCCTCGAATGGAAAAGCAAGTGCGAGGACTAATCGCGAGATGTGCGACTTGCTAGCAAGCGAAGAGCCGTGTCCAACCTCAGGGTCTCTACACCCCATTGCCCATCCCAGAGCGACCATGGGAACATGTGAGTATGGATTTTGTACTAGGATTGCCAAGAACGCAACGAAGAAAGGATTCGATCATGGTAGTGGTCGACCGATTTTCGAAGATGGCACACTTCATCCCATGTCAGAAAACGGACGATGCGACCAATGTAGCAGATTTGTACTTTCGAGAAGTGCTAAGGTTGCATGGAGTACCCAAGTCGATCGTTTCAGATCGCGACACGAAGTTCCTAAGCTACTTTTGGAAGACACTGTGGCACAAGTTGGGAACGAAGCTTGTATTCAGCACAGCTTATCATCCGCAAACCGATGGACAAACGGAGGTTGTCAATCGCACTATGGCTGCAATCCTTCGAACCTTGGTCTCAAAGAACCAGAAGGATTGGGACATCAAGCTTGCCCATGCTGAGTTCGCATACAATCGAGCCCCAAGTTCGACAACGAAGTCATCACCCTTCCAGGTAGTCTACGGACTCAATCCTTTAGTCCCTGTTGAACTAATGCCTGCGAGCGATATGAGATCAGTTAGCCGAGATGCTGAGGAGCGCGCTAAGGAGATGCGATTGCTCCATGAGAAGACTCGAGCGCAGATCGAGAAGGCCAATCAACGTTACACGGAAAGAGCCAATCGCGGAAGAAGAGTGAAGATATTTCAGCCAGGAGACTTAGTTTGGATTCATTTGCGCAAGGATCGATTCCCAGGCAAAAGGAAGAACAAGCTAATGCCGCGCGCAGAAGGACCATTCAAGATCGTCGAGCGCATCAATGACAACGCCTACAAAATTGATCTTCCAGGTGACTATGGAGTTTCTGCCACATTCAACGTCCAGGATCTCATGCCATTTGTGGAGGATGACGACGACGAGAGTTTGAGGGCAAACTCTTTTCAACAAGGGGAGGATGATGCGGCCAACTCGACTTGCGACTTGACCTCCCTCCTGAAGTCGACTTGAGTCAGCGCCCAAGTCGATCAAGTCGCCAGCGCCCATGTCGATCAAGTCGCCAGCGCCCAAGTCGAAGCCCATTTTCTTGAAGACGAAGAGTCACGAAATCCATCTTCCTTTTTGCATGGTGCTGTCAGACTTTATGGTTGTTTTCTTTTAATGAGGGTTCTTTAATAGGGGTTCTGGGGAAATGTTTATAGTCTTAATGAGGGGGCTGGGTTCTTCCCCTCATGGTCTATATAAGGAGTCCTTTGGCTTCCGAATGGGGGACAATTATCATTATCTTTGAAGAAAACCTTTGAGATTTCTCTCATTTACCTTTGAACTCTGATTTGAGTTCGTCGTCCCGTTCAACCGTGTGTTTGTCGGGCAGTCCGATCAGCGCTCGCTGCGTCAGTTGGTATCAGAGCTTGGGATTGCCCGAGGCTGTTCAATGGCGGACGAGTCAGCTAACCATGGTCCAAACGCCGTTGGGCGGGAGGAAGATAGATGGCAAGCGATGGATCAGCGGGTTGGACGGATGGAAACTCGCTTGGACCAGATCTTGCTACGACTAGAAGCCCTTGGTTTGCCTAGGGAACAGAATGCTGAAGCGGAAGAGCGTCCAACGAGAGTCGCTCCTCGCATCCCTCCACGAATTCCCCCTGGTCGAATTCATGTTCCACGACGGATGCAAGTCGTCCATGAATCCGATGAGGAAGATGAAGCGGAGGATTACTTTCACGGAAACCGACGTCAACCTCAGGTGCGCGACGAGTTTAGACTCAAAGTTGACGTCCCGGTTTTCGATGGTGGTCTTAGTATTGAGGACTTCCTTGACTGGTTGTCGGAAGTCGAACGGTTTCTTGAGTATACTGAAGTTCCCGAAGAGAAACAAGTGAAGTTAGTAGCATATCGGCTCAAAGGAGGAGCAGCAGCTTGGTGGGATCGGCTGCAAGAAAATAGAACACTTGAAGGACGTGCGGCCGTTCGTACTTGGAGGAGGATGAAGCAACTATTGAAGGGTCGTTTTCTCCCTCCAGATTATGAACAGTATCTATTCATGCAATACCAGAGGTGTCAACAAGGAAATCGGTCCGTTCACACGTACACGGGTGAATTTCTTCGCCTCGCCGAACGGAATTCTCTGACTGAAACCGAGGGGCAGCAGGTTGCGCGCTACTTAGAGGGATTGACCCCATCTATCCGAAATCGGATTGGAGTTCAAATGATCACCACAATTGATGAAGCACGGAGTTTAGCGTTAAAGGCTGAGCTGCTACAACTTGATCGTGGAAATTACTTTCGGAAGGGAAGTGAAGATTCCTTTAAAGGAGAGAAGTTGAAGGCAGTACAAAGGGAGTCGTCTAGTATGCCGAGCAGGAGTTCGATTGAAAGGTCGGAAGGTAGGAAGAACGTGCCTACGACTGAATTCAAGAGAGGTCCTAGCACATCCTCCAAAGTGCAGTCGATTAAGTGTTTTAAATGCAATGAGATGGGACATCGATCCAGCGATTGTCCGCGTCGGAAGGTCGTGGCTATTATCGAAGAAGGAACTGAATGTGAGGATGTCATGTGCGAACCAGAGGATGACTATGAGGATATGTACCAAGAGGAAGGGGAGATCGAGCATGTATATGTGATTCGGAAACTTATGTTATCTCCAAAGCGAGAAGAGCAAACTCAGAGGAACCGACTTTTTCGAACACGTTGTTTGATTAAGTCTCTTCCGTTTACGGTGATTATTGATAGTGGAAGTCAGGAAAACATCATCGGAAAGTCCGTTGTTGAAAAGTTGAATCTTCCGGTGGAGAGTCACCCGAGTCCTTACTCGATCGGCTGGATCAGGGCTGTCGGTGAAGTTCGCGTCACAGAGAGATGTAAGGTACCATTTTCCATTGGGAGGTATAAGGACGAGGTGTATTGTGATGTGGTTGACATGGAGGCTTGTCACTTGCTGTTCGGAAGACCTTGGCAATTCGACAATGACGTAAGTCACTCTGGAAAGGATAACGTTTATCGGCTGAAAAAGGGAGGCGTTCGCTACACTCTACTTCCAATGAATCAGACTCCTAGAGTCGAGTCGGAAGAGAAAGAGAGAGGCAAGGCGTTGCTCGTTAGGTCCGACTCCACTCGAGAGTTAGAGGCAGAAATGAAGGCGGCCGGAGAGGTCCATTTGCTGATTGTAAGGGAGTTGCCGAAAGGAGACAAGGTGGAAGAGGACGTTCCTGAAGAAGTGAAACCAATCCTTGCTAAGTTTGGGGAGCTAGCGTCTGGCGAACTTCCTGATGGTTTGCCACCTCTACGCGACATTCAGCACCGAATCGATTTAATTCCTGGAGCCAGCCTACCGAATCTTCCCCACTACCGAATGAGTCCGAAAGAGAATGCCATATTACAGGAGAAGGTAGAAGAACTGCTACACAAGGGACATATTCGTGAGAGCCTTAGCCCATGCGCTGTGCCAGCTCTACTTGTCCCCAAGAAGGACGGAAGTTGGAGAATGTGTGTGGATAGCCGAGCTATCAATCGGATCACGGTGGGGTACAGATTTCCCATTCCTAGGCTCGATGACATGCTGGATCAACTTCACGGTTCAGTTGTGTTCTCGAAGATCGACTTACGGAGCGGATATCATCAAATTCGAATCCGACCTGGAGACGAATGGAAAACGGCTTTCAAGACTCGAGATGGCTTATATGAGTGGCTGGACATGCCGTTCGGGCTCTCCAATGCGCCGAGTACATTTATGCATCTTATGAACCAGGTATTGAAGTCTTTTATCGTCAGTGTGTTGTTGTTTATTTCGATGACATATTGATCTATAGCAAGTCGCGAAGCGAGCATGAGGATCATTTGCGTGACGTACTAACTGTTTTGAGAGAGTACAAGCTCTATTTGCATCTCAAGAAGTGTAGTTTTATGAAGTCAGAATTGCTTTTCCTCGGATATATAGTAAGTGCTGAGGGAGTACGAGTTGATGAAGATAAGGTTAAAGCAATTCGTGAGTGGCCTTCACCGAAATCAGTTAGTGAAGTGATACGGGGACGGCGAGGAATAGATGATTCCTATGCCGAAAAACGAATGGGACGTCACTGAAAAGGGTGCGGAATGGAGTGACGTTTGGTATGGACGGAAAGAGTGTGGGGTAGACGGCTGAATGATGAAAAGGGAGGGTTGAGATCAACCTCCACGGATACAGATGCACCACCGTGAAAGAAGACTCAGGTAGACTCGTTTGACCGTGGATACAGATACACCACCACGAACAAGACGAGGGCGAGGCACAACACGGAGGATACAGATACACCACCACCAGTTGGTACACTCTACTCAATCTGCACTTGGAAATCCACCAAATGAAGAAGGAGGTTTGAAGGAGAATCCACTCACTTCGGATAAAAGACACTAAGTCTGATAAGGGTTTATAATTTGATTCAAAGCTGTTTTATCAAATGAGTACAAGGTGCCCATTATATAGGGAACACCTGAAGAAGAACTTAAATGCATGGAAATGAACCTAGGCTAGATGTATGCAAGGCCAGATTCATGGATGAACCATAAATGGCTTATTGGAAATGCAACAAAGTAAATGCAAAGCATAAATGAGGAATGCGAAATGATTCAGCTTCCTCGAGGCTCTCTTCATCTTCGAGACTCTTGGCTTGGCCGACTCTTCGTTGCTCAGTCGCTGATCGCGTCGACTTGCATCTCCTTTCGTCGCGTCGACTTGGTCGCACCTCCTTGAGTCGCGTCGACTTGGTCGCTCACTAGCTAGTGAGTAAAGTGACTCCTCTCTTGCTGTGCGTCGACGGGAATAAGTTGTCGTCCGTCTTTGTATCATCCTTCCCTTGTTGAAAAGAGTTTGTCCTCAAACTCTCGTCGTCGTCATCCTCCACAAATGGCATGAGATCCCGAACGTTGAATGTGGCAGAAACGCCATAGTCACCTGGAAGATCAATTTTGTAGGCGTTGTCGTTGATGCGCTCGATGATCTTGAATGGTCCTTCAGCGCGCGGCATGAGCTTGTTCTTCCTCTTGCCTGGGAATCGCTCCTTGCGCAAATGAATCCAAACTAAGTCTCCTGGCTGAAATATCTTCACTCTTCTTCCGCGATTGGCTCTTTCTGCGTAACGTTGATTGGCCTTCTCGATCTGCGCTCGAGTCTTCTCATGGAGCAATCGCATCTCCTTAGCGCGTTCTTCAGCATCTCGACTAACTGATCTCAAATCGCTCACAGGCATTAGTTCAACAGGGACTAAAGGATCGAGTCCGTAAACTACCTTGAAGGGTGATGACTTCGTTGTCGAACTCGGGGCTCGATTGTATGCGAATTCAGCATGGGCAAGCTTGATGTCCCAATCCTTCTGGTTCTTCGAGACCAAGGTTCGAAGGATTGCAGCCATAGTGCGATTGACAACCTCCGTTTGTCCATCGGTTTGCGGATGATAAGCTGTGCTGAATACAAGCTTCGTTCCCAACTTGTGCCACAGTGTCTTCCAAAAGTAGCTTAGGAACTTCGTGTCGCGATCTGAAACGATCGACTTGGGTACTCCATGCAACCTTAGCACTTCTCGAAAGTACAAATCTGCTACGTTGGTTGCATCGTCCGTTTTCTGACATGGGATGAAGTGTGCCATCTTCGAAAATCGGTCGACCACTACCATGATCGAATCCTTTCTTCGTTGCGTTCTTGGCAATCCTAGTACAAAATCCATACTCACATGTTCCCATGGTCGCTCTGGGACGGGCAATGGAGTGTAGAGACCCTGAGGTTGGACACGGCTCTTCGCTTGCTGACAAGTCGCACATCTCGCGATTAGTCCTCGCACTTGCTTCTCCATTCGAGGCCAATAGAAATGCTCTAGTAGCATTGCCAGCGTCTTGTCGACTCCAAAATGTCCAGCGATTCCTCCTCCATGGACTTCTCGTATAAGTAGCTCTCGCGTCGAACTCCTTGGAATGCATAGCTTAGAGTCGCGAAATAAGAATCCATTCACCTGGTGGAATCGATCGATGGCTTGCTGGGCGCATTGGACGAAGATCGCTCCAAAATCTTCATCGTCCTTGTACAACTCCTTCAAATACTCAAATCCAATCAGCTTTGTCTCCATCGCAGATAGTAAAATCATTTTCCTCGAGAGAACATCTGCGACTACATTCTTCGCGCCTGGTTTGTGCTTCAAGACAAAGTTGAATGCTTGTAGAAACTCTACCCACTTCGCATGTCGGCGACTAAGCTTGTGCTGACCATTGATGTACTTGAGAGCTTCATGATCGGTGTGCAACACAAACTCTCTGGGCAGCAAGTAATGACTCCAAGTCTCGAGTACTCGAACAATTGCTAAGAACTCCTTGTCATATGTCGAGTAGTTCAATTTGGCGCCATTAAGCTTCTCGCTGAAATAAGCGATGGGTCTTCCTTCCTGCAGCAAAACTCCTCCAATTCCTACTCCCGATGCATCACATTCCACTTCGAACATCTTCGCAAAGTCGGGTAAAGCTAGAACTGGGGCTGCGCTTAGACACTCCTTCAGTCGCTCGAAACTAGCTTGTGCGACTGGTGTCCACTCGAATTTGTCTCCCTTCAAACATTCGGTGAGTGGGGCTGCGATTGAGCTAAATCCTTGAATGAACCTCCGATAGAACGACGCTAAGCCATGGAAGCTGCGAACGTCATGGAAACTCCTTGGAGACGGCCACTCCTTGATCGCTTCAATCTTGCTCTCGTCCACCTTAATTCCTTCTGCTGAGACGACAAATCCAAGAAATATTACACTCGGTTGGAAGAACTCACATTTCTTGAGATTCCCATATAGCCTTTCCTCCCGAAGTGTGTTGAACACAGCTCGCAAATGATTGATATGCTCCTTATTGCTCCGGCTGTAGACAAGAATATCGTCGAAGTAGACGACCACAAACTTCCCCATGAATGGTCGCAAGACATGGGTCATTAGTCGCATGAACGTGCTGGGCGCGTTTGACAATCCAAATGGCATCACCAACCACTCGTACAACCCATACTTAGTCTTGAAGGCTGTCTTCCACTCGTCGCCTTCTTTCATCCGGATCTGGTGATAACCACTTCGCAAATCCACCTTGGAAAACACCTGCGCTCCATGCAACTCATCCAACATATCATCCAGTCGAGGGATAGGAAAGCGATACTTTACTGTGATTTTGTTGATCGCTCGACTGTCCATGCACATTCTCCATGTGCCATCCTTCTTCGGCACCAATATGGCTGGAACCGAACATGGGCTCAAACTCTCTCGAACTGATCCCTTGTTGACAAGCTCGTCGACTTGCCTCTGCAACTCCTTTGCCTCCTCTGGATTGCATCGATAGGCTGGTCGATTTGGTAGCGATGCCCCTGGAACCAAGTCGATTTGATGTTGGATGCTCCGCATCGGTGGTAAGTCGACTGGTAGCTCCTCTGGAAATACGTCCTTGAACTCCTCAAGAATGGAAGCGGCTTGAGGATGGCTCGTCGCTTGACCTAGGGGAGATTCGACAAGAACCACAAAATAAGCCTTCTCACCTTCTTGAATTGCTCGAACTAGTTGAACTCCCTTGAGAGGCTGGTCGCTAAGTCGATCCTGGGTCGCGATTGTAGGCTGACTAGTGAGGGGCATCAAAGTGACCTTCTTCTCTCCGATGTGGATGGAATAGGTGTTGCGATACCCGTCGTGTTGCGCGCGTCGATCAAACTGCCACGGTCTCCCCAATAGTAGGTGACATGCATCCATGGGAATGACGTCGCAAGCGACTTCATCCTGGTAGCTCTTCCCAATAGAAAATGGAACTCGCGCTCGCTGGGTGACTCGAACGTCACTCTCCTTGTTGAGCCATTGTAGACGGTAGGGATGTGGGTGCGCTTCGATGGGCAACTTCAGTCTTTCAACCATCGTTCTTGACACGGCGTTGGTGCAGCTACCACTATCCACAATCTCCAAACATACCTTCCCTGCGACTGTGCACCTAGTATGGAAGATGCTCTCCCTTTGACTTTCCTCTTTCGCAGGTGTAACACTTAAAGCCTTTCGGACGACCAACAGTTCTCCTTCGTCCGGATACTCCTCTGTCTCTTCGGCATCCCAAACAGGGTCGGCGTTCTCCTCGAACTCTTTTTCTTCATCAGATAACTCTCTGATGACAACGTTCCTTCTCGTCGGACACTCAGAAGCCATATGTCCTATTCCTTGGCACTTGAAACATCGTCGAATGATGTCTCGCTCGTGCGACTTGACTTCAGGTCTTGTAGTCGACGGTGGGGCTCTCTTCACTGTTGTTGTTGACGGCGGCTTCGCCTGGGAGCTACTCCCCTTGTTGAAAGGCGCAGCCTTCACAAATGGGCGGGTAGTCGCTCTCCTCGCTTGCTGCTGCTCCACCTTGTGCGCCAATGCTCGCACATCGTTGAAACTCCAATATTGCTGTAGATCAACGGCATCTGCGATTTGGGGCTTCAGTCCTCGAAGATACCTGGCAATGGTTTGCTCTGGGGCTTCTTGGACATCACATTGCAGCAACAGTCTCTCGAACTCCCATGTATACTCCGATACACTTGAGACTTGTTGTAGCGACTGCAATTTGAAGTAGAGATCTCTTCGATGATGCTCCGGTAGAAATCTCTTCGTCATGGCCCTCTTCATTTTTGACCACGTACGAATTTTATCACGCCCTTCCCTACGGCGCTGCTGGTTGGTGTTCTCCCACCACAAACTCGCGTACTTCTTTAATTTCAAGGCAGCCAATTTCACCTTTCGATCCTCGGGCACTTCCTCGTAATCAAAGATGCGCTCCACGGTGTGCATCCAATCGATGAACTCGTTGGGGTCCAAGTTTCCTTCGAACTCCGGAATCTGAACGCTCATCGTCGGGGCTCTTCTCTCCTGCCTACGATACTCCGGTGAAGATCCTCGTTGAGACTCCTCACGCCATGGGTTCTCCTCATCATCGCTCTCTATTCGACTGCGGGAAGTCGATGCATGGTGTGTCCGTAACGACTGTAGTTGCTGTTGAAGATCGGCTATCTGCTCCTCAAGCCGAGCAACTTGTGCTTCGTCTAGAGTCATACCGCGTTGAAATCTTCCGGCCATTGACAACCTAGCGCAACCTGTGCTCTGATACCAAGATGATACGGGGACGGCGAGGAATAGATGATTCCTATGCCGAAAAACGAATGGGACGTCACTGAAAAGGGTGCGGAATGGAGTGACGTTTGGTATGGACGGAAAGAGTGTGGGGTAGACGGCTGAATGATGAAAAGGGAGGGTTGAGATCAACCTCCACGGATACAGATGCACCACCGTGAAAGAAGACTCAGGTAGACTCGTTTGACCGTGGATACAGATACACCACCACGAACAAGACGAGGGCGAGGCACAACACGGAGGATACAGATACACCACCACCGGTTGGTACACTCTACTCAATCTGCACTTGGAAATCCACCAAATGAAGAAGGAGGTTTGAAGGAGAATCCACTCACTTCGGATAAAAGACACTAAGTCTGATAAGGGTTTATAATTTGATTCAAAGCTGTTTTATCAAATGAGTACAAGGTGCCCATTATATAGGGAACACCTGAAGAAGAACTTAAATGCATGGAAATGAACCTAGGCTAGATGTATGCAAGGCCAGATTCATGGATGAACCATAAATGGCTTATTGGAAATGCAACAAAGTAAATGCAAAGCATAAATGAGGAATGCGAAATGATTCAGCTTCCTCGAGGCTCTCTTCATCTTCGAGACTCTTGGCTTGGCCGACTCTTCGTTGCTCAGTCGCTGATCGCGTCGACTTGCATCTCCTTTCGTCGCGTCGACTTGGTCGCACCTCCTTGAGTCGCGTCGACTTGGTCGCACCTCCTTGAGTCGCGTCGACTTGGTCGCTCACTAGCTAGTGAGTAAAGTGACTCCTCTCTTGCTGTGCGTCGACGGGAATAAGTTGTCGTCCGTCTTTGTATCATGAAGTTAGAAGTTTCCATGGGTTAGCTACTTTCTATAGAAGATTCATTAAGAATTTCAGTTCCATTGTGGCTCCGATTACTGAGTGTCTGAAGAAGGGGAAATTCCATTGGGGTGAAGAGGCTGAGGAGAGTTTTGCGTTGATCAAAGAGAAACTGAGCTCAGCTCCTGTACTTGCATTGCCAAGTTTTGATAAGTTGTTTGAAGTTGAATGCGACGCGAGTGGGTTTGGAATTGGGGCTGTCTTATCTCAAGAGAAGCGACCAGTAGCATATTTCAGTGAGAAGTTGAGTGAAGCTCGCAGGAAGTGGTCGACTTATGACAAAGAGTTCTATGCTGTTTTCCGGACTCTAAAATATTGGGAGCATTATTTGGTTGGGAAAGAGTTTGTCCTGTATTCGGATCACCAACCATTGAAGTATTTGAGTAGCCAACACAAGTTAAGTCGAGATATGCATGCCCGCTGGTCGACTTATATTCAGAAGTTTCCTTTTAAGCTCATGCACAAGTCGGGGGTACACAACAAAGTCGCGGATGCTTTAAGTCGACGCGCGACCCTTCTTACAGAGTTGCGGACAGAACTAGTGGGGTTTGAACAACTGAGAGAAGCATATGCTCGAGATGAGGATTTTGCGGACATTTGGGCTAAGATTCACCGAAGAGAGAGTGTTGGTGAATTCCATATTTCGGATGGATATCTCATGCGGGGAAACCAACTATGCATCCCACACACCTCACTTCGAGAGAAACTGATCAGAGATTTACATGGAGGAGGTCTTGGTGGACATCTAGGTCGAGATAAGACATTGGCTGCAGTGGTGGAACGGTTTTATTGGCCTAAGTTGAGGAGAGATGTGGAGAGATTTGTGCAGCGATGCAGCTCATGTCAAGTCGCGAAGGGACATTCTCAAAATGTTGGGTTATACCTTCCACTACCGGTTCCAGAGGATCCTTGGCAGGCTTTGTCTATGGATTTCGTGCTAGGACTGCCCCGTACCCAAAGGGGCATGGATTCTATCTTTGTTGTGGTTGACAGGTTCTCTAAGATGGCACACTTTATCCCGTGTCGGAAGACGTCAGATGCCTCAAATGTAGCTCGCAAGTTTTTTCGTGAAGTGGTACGCCTTCATGGAATTCCTAAGTCGATTGTCTCGGACCGCGACTCGAGGTTCCTTAGCCATTTCTGGATGACCTTGTGGAGGTTGTTTGATGTGTCTTTGAACTTTAGTAGTACGGCACACCCACAGACGGATGGTCAGACGGAATCAATGAATCGGACACTGGGAAATATGCTGCGGAGTATATGTGGAGACAAGTCGAAGCAATGGGACTTTGCACTTTCTCAAGCGGAGTTCGCATATAACAGTGCTGTTCATAGTGCTCTTGGGAGATCTCCATTTTCTATCGTCTACCAGAAAGTTCCACAACATGCATTGGACCTGATTCCTCTTCTGAAGGACAATAAAAAAAGCTCAGCCGCTGAGGATCTTGCAGAGCAGATTCAAGACACCCGGAAGCAAGTCAAGGAACGTTTGGAGGCGACCAATGAGAAGTATAAACGGAATGCTGATAAAAATAGGCGAGAGCGAGTTTTCTCAGAAGGAGATCAAGTAATGGTATTTCTTCGAAAGGAGAGATTCCCAGTGGGAAGTTATAATAAGCTCAAGCCGCGGAAGTATGGACCTTATGTAGTGTTGCGGAAGATCAACGACAATGCATATGTCATCGATCTGCCAGAGTCTATGGATATTTCTCGTACTTTCAATGTTGCGGATATATTCCCTTACCATGATTCCCAGGAACCGCTGTACCCGGAGAAACCAAGCTCGAGGTCGAGCTTTTCACAGGTGGAGGAGAATGATGCGGCCAACTCGACTTGCGACTTGACCTCCAATGATGCGGCCAACTCGACTTGCGACTTGACCTCCCTCCTGAAGTCGACTTGAGTCAGCGCCCAAGTCGATCAAGTCGCCAGCGCCCAAGTCGATCAAGTCGCCAGCGCCCAAGTCGAAGCCCATTTTCTTGAAGACGAAGAGTCACGAAATCCATCTTCCTTTTTGCATGGTGCTGTCAGACTTTATGGTTGTTTTCTTTTAATGAGGGTTCTTTAATAGGGGTTCTGGGGAAATGTTTCTAGTCTTAATGAGGGGGCTGGGTTCTTCCCCTCATGGTTTATATAAGGAGTCCTTTGGCTTCCGAATGGGGGACAATTATCATTATCTTTGAAGAAAACCTTTGAGATTTCTCTCATTTACCTTTGAACTCTGATTTGAGTTCGTCGTCCCGTTCAACCGTGTGTTTGTCGGGCAGTCCGATCAGCGCTCGCTGCGTCAGAGGATGATTCAAAGACGGACGACAACTTAGCCCAGTCGACGCGCAGCAAGAGAGGCGTCACTTTATTCGCTTGCGACTTGGCGTCGACTTGACGAGTGCGACTTGCGACTTGGCGTCGACTTGACGAGTGCGACTCAAGGAGGTGCGACTTGAACATCATCAGCGACTGAGCAACGAAGAGTCGGCCAAGCCAAGAGTCTCGAAGATGAAGAGCCGCAAAGAAGCTGAATCAATTCACATTCCTCCTTCATGCATTTGTCATTTATGCTTTGCATTTACTTTGTTGCATTTCCAATAAGCCATTTATGGCCCGTCCATGAATCTTGCCTTGCATGCATCTAGCCTAGGTTCATTTCGTGCATTTAAGTTCTTCTTCAGGTGTTCCCTATATAATGGGCACCTTGTACTCATTTGAAAAACAGCTTTTGGAATCAAATTATAAACCCTTATCAGACTTAGTGTCTTTTATCCGAAGTGAGTGGATTCTCCTTCAAACCTCGTTCTTCATTTGGTGGATTTCCAAGTGCGGATTGAGTAGAGTGTAGCAACCGGTGGTGGTGTATCTGTATCCTCCGTGTTGTGCCTCGCCCTCGTCTTGTTCGTGGTGGTGTATCTGTATCCACGGTCAAATGAGTCTACCCGAGTCTTCTTTCACGGTGGTGCATCTGTATCCGTGGAGGTTGATCTCAACCCTTCCTTTTCATCATTCAGCCGCCTACCCCACACACTTTTCCGTCCATACCGAGCGTCACTCCATTCCGCACCTTTTTAGTGACGTCCCCATTCGTTTTCGGTTTAGGAATCATCTACTCCTTGCCGCCCCCGTATCACTACCCCACACACTTTCCGTCCATACCGAGCGTCACTCCATTCCGCACCCTTTTTAGTGACGTCCCCATTCGTTTTCGGTTTAGGAATCATCTATTCCTTGCCGTCCCTGTATCACTACCTCGTTGTTGTCATCACCTGGATTAACGTTCACTTAAAGTTAAATATAGCTCGAATGCTATCATTTAACCAGAAGACATTAATAAAAAAAGTGGGTACTAAAAACATATGTCACAAGACCAATAACATAATAGGAATTTGTAGTGACGATGTGAAAACGAAGAGAGTTAGCAAAATATGATTTGACTAGAGAAACAAACCCCGCTCAAATTGACGATAATTTCGAGATCTCATACACTTAGATAGGAGTTTTAATATGGATGGTTTTTTCACTAATAGTTAAAAAAGTGATTATCATAATTCAAATAAAATTGAATTGTCACTTCGCTCTTAATATTAAAATATTATTGACTATATTACATTCTTTCTTAATGCACTTTTCAATTCAAGATTGTCTGCTCAAATGAGAGTACAAAGGCACCTTGTATAGCAGTAGCCTTGAAAGAAAAAGAAATAAATACAAGACCTTGAATCTAAAATGATACATATATGGCCTGATTCATGGATGAACGATAAATGGCTTATTTGAATTGCAACTAGTTATAAATGAAGATGCATGAATGGAGAGGTGCGTGGACGGTCTCGGGACTTGAACCGTTACCAATGTCGGTCGTTGGAACTTGACTTTACTCGATATGCCTTCTTCAGTTGTCGCTCGATTAATTGGTCTCGATCGAGCTGACCTCGACGTTCAGTCAGTCGCTCGTTTAACCTGATCTCGATCGAGTTGGCCCAGATATTCAGTCAGTCGTTGATGAGCAAAGTGATTCATCCTCCGATGGGTGGTGATAGGGGTGTGGTTGAGTTGTCGACCGTGTTTGTATCACCTTACAATGGAGATTCTGCTTCGGCTAGAGCCCTTGGACCATGTGACCCTAGTCTTCGCATGCGACTCCAGATCAGACCTTCCGAAGGTCGTAAGGTTGTCGACTTGAGATCTTTCAAGGCAATGACCGCGGCTTCTTCCGCGGTGTTCTTGGTCCCACATTGTAAAAGGGAGCGAGATTGTATGAGGAGAACACCCCGCCGGCATAAGGCAGTGGACATAGGCTGTCGATGTTAGTAAGGTGGGGGACACAACTCTTAAGACGTAATCCTGGCATTTCTGTCACGTCGAAAACGTATTCACTACACAAGTGCACGCGATCGTACAAGTAATAGAGTGTAAGTAAGATATCGTTCCCATGAGGACTCATATGAACTTCGACCAAGTGTTAAAATATGCCAAGCCTCTATCATTCAAATAAGCGAGTTGAAAAACAATTAAACTAAGTGCAAAACTAAGGAAAATGAAAATTCAACTGAATTAAATTTTCAAATGAGAAAAACACCTAGGGCGACGATTTTACTTGACAATTAATCGCAAGTCGTATCTCAATTAACATATCCCGAGGTCATAAGAACGTACATCTTTGTAAATAGTAACCACTCTATTCCAAGGTAGATTAACTATCAAGTGCCCCTTAAGAATCAATTCCAATTCGATTACCAAGGACGATTGGGTATATTCCTATCCCACTCGTTAATAATCCCGTCTTCCGATCAAGTTGAACTGAAGTTATTCCTGTTCCCATGCTTAATCTAGGATTCCCCTATCGAGTTCACATAAATTCACTAATCAATTCTATTGGTGATGAGGCAATAAGAAAGCGTGACACGGGAACGGCAAGGAATAGAGGATTCCTTAACCAAAAACAAGGGAAACGCCACAGAATGATGCGGAATGGGTGAGTTGGGTATGGACGAAAGATAATGTTTAATGGGTGCGGCTGGAAATGGGATAAACGGGTAGTTGATAGATAGGTTGAGATTCAACCTCCACGGATACAGATACACCACCGTGAAAGAAGAACTCGGATAACTCGTTTGACCGTGGATACAGATACACCACCACGAACAAGACGAGGGCGAGGCACAACACGGAGGATACAGATACACCACCACCGGTTGAAACACTCTACTCAATCCGCACTTGGAAATCCACCAAATGAAGAACGAGGTTGAAGGAGAATCCACTCACTTCGGATAAAAGACAAAAAGTCTGATAAAGGTTTAATAATTTTTCAAAAGCCGTCCTTCAAATGAGTACAAGGTGCCCATTATATAGGGAACACCTGAAGAAGAACTTAAATGCATGGAAATGAGCCTAGGCTAGATGTATGCAAGGCCAGATTCATGGATGAACCATAAATGGCTTATTGGAAATGCAACAAAGTAAATGCAAAGCATAAATGAGGAATGCGAAATGATTCAGCTTCCTCGAGGCTCTCTTCATCTTCGAGACTCTTGGCTTGGCCGACTCTTCGTTGCTTAGTCGCTGATCGCGTCGACTTGCATCTCCTTTCGTTGCGTCGACTTGGTCGCACCTCCTTGAGTCGCGTCGACTTGGTCGCTCACTAGCTAGTGAGTAAAGTGACTCCTCTCTTGCTGTGCGTCGACGGGAATAAGTTGTCGTCCGTCTTTGTATCATCCTCCCCTTGTTGAAAAGAGTTTGTCCTCAAACTCTCGTCGTCGTCATCCTCCACAAATGGCATGAGATCCCGAACGTTGAATGTGGCAGAAACGCCATAGTCACCTGGAAGATCAATTTTGTAGGCGTTGTCGTTGATGCGCTCGATGATCTTGAATGGTCCTTCAGCGCGCGGCATGAGCTTGTTCTTCCTCTTGCCTGGGAATCGCTCCTTGCGCAAATGAATCCAAACTAAGTCTCCTGGCTGAAATATCTTCACTCTTCTTCCGCGATTGGCTCTTTCTGCGTAACGTTGATTGGCCTTCTCGATCTGCGCTCGAGTCTTCTCATGGAGCAATCGCATCTCCTTAGCGCGCTCTTCAGCATCTCGACTAACTGATCTCAAATCGCTCACAGGCATTAGTTCAACAGGGACTAAAGGATTGAGTCCGTAGACTACCTGAAAGGGTGATGACTTCGTTGTCGAGCTTGGGGCTCGATTGTATGCGAATTCAGCATGGGCAAGCTTGATGTCCCAATCCTTCTGGTTCTTCGAGACCAAGGTTCGAAGGATTGCAGCCATAGTGCGATTGACAACCTCCGTTTGTCCATCGGTTTGCGGATGATAAGCTGTGCTGAATACGAGCTTCGTTCCCAACTTGTGCCACAGTGTCTTCCAGAAGTAGCTCAGGAACTTCGTGTCGCGATCTGAAACGATCGACTTGGGTACTCCATGCAACCTTAGCACTTCTCGAAAGTATAAATCTGCTACGTTGGTCGCATCGTCCGTTTTCTGACATGGGATGAAGTGTGCCATCTTCGAAAATCGGTCAACCACTACCATGATCGAATCCTTTCTTCGTTGCGTTCTCGGCAGTCCTAGCACAAAATCCATACTCACATGTTCCCATGGTCGCTCTGGGACGGGCAATGGAGTGTAGAGACCCTGAGGTTGGACACGGCTCTTCGCTTGCTGGCAAGTCGCACATCTCGCGATTAGTCCTCGCACTTGCTTCTCCAGTCGAGGCCAATAGAAATGCTCTTGTAGCATTGCCAGCGTCTTGTCGACTCCAAAATGTCCAGCGATCCCTCCTCCATGGATTTCTCGTATGAGTAGCTCTCGCGTCGAACTCCTTGGAATGCATAGCTTAGAGTCGCGAAATAAGAACCCATTCACCTGATGGAATCGATCGATGGCTTGCTGGGCGCATTGGACGAAGATCGCTCCAAAATCTTCATCGTCCTTGTACAACTCCTTCAGATACTCAAAACCAATCAGCTTTGTCTCCATCGCAGATAGTAACATCATTTTCCTCGATAGAACATCTGCGACTACGTTCTTCGCGCCTGGTTTGTGCTTCAAGACAAAGTTGAAAGCTTGCAGAAACTCTACCCACTTCGCATGTCGGCGACTAAGCTTGTGCTGACCATTGATGTACTTGAGAGCTTCATGGTCGGTGTGCAACACAAACTCCCGGGGCAGCAAGTAATGACTCCAAGTCTCGAGTACTCGAACAATTGCCAAGAACTCCTTGTCATAAGTCGAGTAGTTCAATTTGGCGCCATTGAGCTTCTCGCTGAAATAAGCGATGGGTCTTCCCTCCTGCAGCAAAACTCCTCCAATTCCTACTCCCGATGCATCACATTCCACTTCGAACATCTTCGCAAAGTCGGGTAAGGCTAGAACCGGGGCTGCGCTTAGACACTCCTTCAGTCGCTCGAAACTAGCTTGTGCGACTGGTGTCCACTCGAATTTGTCTCCCTTTAAGCATTCGGTGAGTGGGGCTGCGATTGAGCTAAATCCTTGAATGAACCTCCGATAGAACGACGCTAAGCCATGGAAGCTGCGAATGTCGCGGAAATTCCTTGGAGTCGGCCACTCCTTGATCGCTTCAATCTTGCTCTCGTCCACCTTTATTCCTTCTGCTGAGACGACAAATCCAAGAAATATTACACTCGGTTGGAAGAACTCACATTTCTTGAGATTTCCATATAGTTTTTCCTCCCGAAGTGTGTTGAATACAGCTTGCAAATGATTGATATGCTCCTCATTGCTCCGGCTGTAGACAAGAATATCGTCGAAGTAGACGACCACAAACTTCCCCATGAATGGTCGCATGACATGGGTCATTAGTCGCATGAACGTGCTGGGCGCGTTGGACAACCCAAATGGCATCACCAACCACTCGTACAACCCGTACTTAGTCTTGAAGGCTGTCTTCCACTCGTCGCCTTCTTTCATCCGGATCTGGTGATAACCACTGCGCAAATCCACTTTGGAAAACACCTGCGCTCCATGCAACTCATCCAACATATCATCCAGTCGAGGGATAGGAAAGCGATACTTTACTGTAATTTTGTTGATCGCTCGACTGTCCATGCACATTCTCCATGTGCCATCCTTCTTCGGCACCAATATGGCTGGAACCGAACATGGGCTCAAACTCTCTCGAACTGATCCCTTGTCGACAAGCTCGTCGACTTGCCTCTGCAACTCCTTTGCCTCCTCTGGATTGCATCGATAGGCTGGTCGATTTGGTAGCGACGCTCCTGGAACCAAGTCGATTTGATGCTGGATGCTCCGCATCGGTGGTAAGTCGACTGGTAGCTCCTCTGGGAATACGTCCTTGAACTCCTCAAGAATGGAAGCGGCTTGAGGATGGCTCGTCGCTTGACCTGGGATGGATTCGACAAGAATCACAAAATAAGCCTTCTCACCGTCTTGAATCGCTCGACTTAGTTGAACTCCCTTGAGAGGCTGGTCGCTGAGTCGATCCTGGGTCGCGATTGTAGGCTGACTAGTGAGGGGCATCAAAGTAACCTTCTTTTCTCCGATGTGGATGGAATAGGTATTGCGATACCCGTCGTGTTGTGCGCGTCGATCAAACTGCCACGGTCTCCCCAATAGTAGGTGGCATGCATCCATGGGAATGACGTCGCAAGCGACTTCATCCTTGTAGCTCTTCCCAATGGAAAATGGAACTCGCACTCGCTGTGTGACTCGAACGTCACTCTCCTTGTTGAGCCATTGTAGACGGTAGGGATGTGGATGCGCTTCGATGGGCAACTTCAGCTTTTCAACCATCGTCCTTGACACGGCGTTGGTGCAGCTACCACTATCCACAATCACCAAACATACCTTTCCTGCGACTGTGCACCTAGTATGGAAGATGCTCTCCCTTTGACTTTCCTCTTTCGCAGGTGTAACACTTAAAGCCTTTCGGACGACCAACAGTTCTCCTTCGTCCGGATACTCCTCTGTCTCTTCGGCATCCCAAACAGGGTCGGCGTTCTCCTCGAACTCTTCTTCTTCATCAGATAATTCTCTGATGACAACGTTCCTCCTCGTTGGACACTCAGAAGCCATGTGCCCAACTCCTTGGCACTTGAAACATCGCCGACTGATGTCTCGCTCGTGCGACTTGACTTCAGGTCTTGTAGTCGACGGTGGGACTCTCTGCGATGTTGTTCTTGACGGCGGCTTCGCCTGGGAGCTACTCCCCTTGTTGAAAGGCGCGGCCTTCACAAATGGGCGGGTAGTCGCTCTCCTCGCTTGCTGCTGTTCCACCTTGTGCGCCAATGCTCGCACATCGTTGAAACTCCAATATTGTTGTAGGTCGACAGCATCTGCGATTTGGGGCTTGAGTCCTCGAAGATACCTAGCAATGGTTTGCTCTGGGGCTTCTTGGACGTCACATTGCAGCAACAGTCTCTCAAACTCCCATGTATACTCCGATACACTAGAGACTTGTTGAAGCGACTGCAATTTGAGGTAGAGATCTCGTCGATGATGCTCCGGTAGAAATCTCTTCGTCATGGACCTCTTCATTTTTGACCATGTACGAATTTTGTCACGCCCTTCCCTACGGCGCTGCTGGTTGGTGTTCTCCCACCACAAACTCGCGTACTTCTTCAATTTCAAGGCAGCCAGTTTCACCTTTCGATCCTCGGGCACTTCCTCGTAATCAAAGATGCGCTCCACGGTGTGCATCCAATCGATGAATTCGTTGGGGTCCAAGTTTCCTTCGAACTCCGGAATCTGAATGCTCATCGTCGGGGCTCTTCTCTCCTGTCTCTGATATTGCGGCGAATATCCTCGTTGAGACTCCTCACGCCATGGGTTCTCCTCATGATCGCTCTCTTCGCGGTTACGAGAAGAGGATGCATGGTGCGTTCGCAATGACTGTAGTTGCTGCTGAAGATCAGCGACTTGTTGCTCAAGTCGAGCAACTTGTGCTTCGTCTAGAGACATACCGCGTTGGAATCTTTCGGCCATTGACAACCTAGGGCAACCTGGGCTCTGATACCAAGATGACACGGGAACGGCAAGGAATAGAGGATTCCTTAACCAAAAACAAGGGAAACGCCACAGAATGATGCGGAATGGGTGAGTTGGGTATGGACGAAAGATAATGTTTAATGGGTGCGGCTGGAAATGGGATAAACGGGTAGTTGATAGATATGTTGAGATTCAACCTCCACGGATACAGATACACCACCGTGAAAGAAGAACTCGGATAACTCGTTTGACCGTGGATACAGATACACCACCACGAACAAGACGAGGGCGAGGCACAACACGGAGGATACAGATACACCACCACCGGTTGAAACACTCTACTCAATCCGCACTTGGAAATCCACCAAATGAAGAACGAGGTTGAAGGAGAATCCACTCACTTCGGATAAAAGACAAAAAGTCTGATAAAGGTTTAATAATTTTTCAAAAGCCGTCCTTCAAATGAGTACAAGGTGCCCATTATATAGGGAACACCTGAAGAAGAACTTAAATGCATGGAAATGAGCCTAGGCTAGATGTATGCAAGGCCAGATTCATGGATGAACCATAAATGGCTTATTGGAAATGCAACAAAGTAAATGCAAAGCATAAATGAGGAATGCGAAATGATTCAGCTTCCTCGAGGCTCTCTTCATCTTCGAGACTCTTGGCTTGGCCGACTCTTCGTTGCTCAGTCGCTGATCGCGTCGACTTGCATCTCCTTTCGTTGCGTCGACTTGGTCGCACCTCCTTGAGTCGCGTCGACTTGGTCGCTCACTAGCTAGTGAGTAAAGTGACTCCTCTCTTGCTGTGCGTCGACGGGAATAAGTTGTCGTCCGTCTTTGTATCATCCTCCCCTTGTTGAAAAGAGTTTGTCCTCAAACTCTCGTCGTCGTCATCCTCCACAAATGGCATGAGATCCCGAACGTTGAATGTGGCAGAAACGCCATAGTCACCTGGAAGATCAATTTTGTAGGCGTTGTCGTTGATGCGCTCGATGATCTTGAATGGTCCTTCAGCGCGCGGCATGAGCTTGTTCTTCCTCTTGCCTGGGAATCGCTCCTTGCGCAAATGAATCCAAACTAAGTCTCCTGGCTGAAATATCTTCACTCTTCTTCCGCGATTGGCTCTTTCTGCGTAACGTTGATTGGCCTTCTCGATCTGCGCTCGAGTCTTCTCATGGAGCAATCGCATCTCCTTAGCGCGCTCTTCAGCATCTCGACTAACTGATCTCAAATCGCTCACAGGCATTAGTTCAACAGGGACTAAAGGATTGAGTCCGTAGACTACCTGAAAGGGTGATGACTTCGTTGTCGAGCTTGGGGCTCGATTGTATGCGAATTCAGCATGGGCAAGCTTGATGTCCCAATCCTTCTGGTTCTTCGAGACCAAGGTTCGAAGGATTGCAGCCATAGTGCGATTGACAACCTCCGTTTGTCCATCGGTTTGCGGATGATAAGCTGTGCTGAATACGAGCTTCGTTCCCAACTTGTGCCACAGTGTCTTCCAGAAGTAGCTCAGGAACTTCGTGTCGCGATCTGAAACGATCGACTTGGGTACTCCATGCAACCTTAGCACTTCTCGAAAGTATAAATCTGCTACGTTGGTCGCATCGTCCGTTTTCTGACATGGGATGAAGTGTGCCATCTTCGAAAATCGGTCAACCACTACCATGATCGAATCCTTTCTTCGTTGCGTTCTCGGCAGTCCTAGCACAAAATCCATACTCACATGTTCCCATGGTCGCTCTGGGACGGGCAATGGAGTGTAGAGACCCTGAGGTTGGACACGGCTCTTCGCTTGCTGGCAAGTCGCACATCTCGCGATTAGTCCTCGCACTTGCTTCTCCAGTCGAGGCCAATAGAAATGCTCTTGTAGCATTGCCAGCGTCTTGTCGACTCCAAAATGTCCAGCGATCCCTCCTCCATGGATTTCTCGTATGAGTAGCTCTCGCGTCGAACTCCTTGGAATGCATAGCTTAGAGTCGCGAAATAAGAACCCATTCACCTGATGGAATCGATCGATGGCTTGCTGGGCGCATTGGACGAAGATCGCTCCAAAATCTTCATCGTCCTTGTACAACTCCTTCAGATACTCAAAACCAATCAGCTTTGTCTCCATCGCAGATAGTAACATCATTTTCCTCGATAGAACATCTGCGACTACGTTCTTCGCGCCTGGTTTGTGCTTCAAGACAAAGTTGAAAGCTTGCAGAAACTCTACCCACTTCGCATGTCGGCGACTAAGCTTGTGCTGACCATTGATGTACTTGAGAGCTTCATGGTCGGTGTGCAACACAAACTCCCGGGGCAGCAAGTAATGACTCCAAGTCTCGAGTACTCGAACAATTGCCAAGAACTCCTTGTCATAAGTCGAGTAGTTCAATTTGGCGCCATTGAGCTTCTCGCTGAAATAAGCGATGGGTCTTCCCTCCTGCAGCAAAACTCCTCCAATTCCTACTCCCGATGCATCACATTCCACTTCGAACATCTTCGCAAAGTCGGGTAAGGCTAGAACCGGGGCTGCGCTTAGACACTCCTTCAGTCGCTCGAAACTAGCTTGTGCGACTGGTGTCCACTCGAATTTGTCTCCCTTTAAGCATTCGGTGAGTGGGGCTGCGATTGAGCTAAATCCTTGAATGAACCTCCGATAGAACGACGCTAAGCCATGGAAGCTGCGAATGTCGCGGAAATTCCTTGGAGTCGGCCACTCCTTGATCGCTTCAATCTTGCTCTCGTCCACCTTTATTCCTTCTGCTGAGACGACAAATCCAAGAAATATTACACTCGGTTGGAAGAACTCACATTTCTTGAGATTTCCATATAGTTTTTCCTCCCGAAGTGTGTTGAATACAGCTTGCAAATGATTGATATGCTCCTCATTGCTCCGGCTGTAGACAAGAATATCGTCGAAGTAGACGACCACAAACTTCCCCATGAATGGTCGCATGACATGGGTCATTAGTCGCATGAACGTGCTGGGCGCGTTGGACAACCCAAATGGCATCACCAACCACTCGTACAACCCGTACTTAGTCTTGAAGGCTGTCTTCCACTCGTCGCCTTCTTTCATCCGGATCTGGTGATAACCACTGCGCAAATCCACTTTGGAAAACACCTGCGCTCCATGCAACTCATCCAACATATCATCCAGTCGAGGGATAGGAAAGCGATACTTTACTGTAATTTTGTTGATCGCTCGACTGTCCATGCACATTCTCCATGTGCCATCCTTCTTCGGCACCAATATGGCTGGAACCGAACATGGGCTCAAACTCTCTCGAACTGATCCCTTGTCGACAAGCTCGTCGACTTGCCTCTGCAACTCCTTTGCCTCCTCTGGATTGCATCGATAGGCTGGTCGATTTGGTAGCGACGCTCCTGGAACCAAGTCGATTTGATGCTGGATGCTCCGCATCGGTGGTAAGTCGACTGGTAGCTCCTCTGGGAATACGTCCTTGAACTCCTCAAGAATGGAAGCGGCTTGAGGATGGCTCGTCGCTTGACCTGGGATGGATTCGACAAGAATCACAAAATAAGCCTTCTCACCGTCTTGAATCGCTCGACTTAGTTGAACTCCCTTGAGAGGCTGGTCGCTGAGTCGATCCTGGGTCGCGATTGTAGGCTGACTAGTGAGGGGCATCAAAGTAACCTTCTTTTCTCCGATGTGGATGGAATAGGTATTGCGATACCCGTCGTGTTGTGCGCGTCGATCAAACTGCCACGGTCTCCCCAATAGTAGGTGGCATGCATCCATGGGAATGACGTCGCAAGCGACTTCATCCTTGTAGCTCTTCCCAATGGAAAATGGAACTCGCACTCGCTGTGTGACTCGAACGTCACTCTCCTTGTTGAGCCATTGTAGACGGTAGGGATGTGGATGCGCTTCGATGGGCAACTTCAGCTTTTCAACCATCGTCCTTGACACGGCGTTGGTGCAGCTACCACTATCCACAATCACCAAACATACCTTTCCTGCGACTGTGCACCTAGTATGGAAGATGCTCTCCCTTTGACTTTCCTCTTTCGCAGGTGTAACACTTAAAGCCTTTCGGACGACCAACAGTTCTCCTTCGTCCGGATACTCCTCTGTCTCTTCGGCATCCCAAACAGGGTCGGCGTTCTCCTCGAACTCTTCTTCTTCATCAGATAATTCTCTGATGACAACGTTCCTCCTCGTTGGACACTCAGAAGCCATGTGCCCAACTCCTTGGCACTTGAAACATCGCCGACTGATGTCTCGCTCGTGCGACTTGACTTCAGGTCTTGTAGTCGACGGTGGGACTCTCTGCGATGTTGTTCTTGACGGCGGCTTCGCCTGGGAGCTACTCCCCTTGTTGAAAGGCGCGGCCTTCACAAATGGGCGGGTAGTCGCTCTCCTCGCTTGCTGCTGTTCCACCTTGTGCGCCAATGCTCGCACATCGTTGAAACTCCAATATTGTTGTAGGTCGACAGCATCTGCGATTTGGGGCTTGAGTCCTCGAAGATACCTAGCAATGGTTTGCTCTGGGGCTTCTTGGACGTCACATTGCAGCAACAGTCTCTCAAACTCCCATGTATACTCCGATACACTAGAGACTTGTTGAAGCGACTGCAATTTGAGGTAGAGATCTCGTCGATGATGCTCCGGTAGAAATCTCTTCGTCATGGACCTCTTCATTTTTGACCATGTACGAATTTTGTCACGCCCTTCCCTACGGCGCTGCTGGTTGGTGTTCTCCCACCACAAACTCGCGTACTTCTTCAATTTCAAGGCAGCCAGTTTCACCTTTCGATCCTCGGGCACTTCCTCGTAATCAAAGATGCGCTCCACGGTGTGCATCCAATCGATGAATTCGTTGGGGTCCAAGTTTCCTTCGAACTCCGGAATCTGAATGCTCATCGTCGGGGCTCTTCTCTCCTGTCTCTGATATTGCGGCGAATATCCTCGTTGAGACTCCTCACGCCATGGGTTCTCCTCATGATCGCTCTCTTCGCGGTTACGAGAAGAGGATGCATGGTGCGTTCGCAATGACTGTAGTTGCTGCTGAAGATCAGCGACTTGTTGCTCAAGTCGAGCAACTTGTGCTTCGTCTAGAGACATACCGCGTTGGAATCTTTCGGCCATTGACAACCTAGGGCAACCTGGGCTCTGATACCAAGATGACACGGGAACGGCAAGGAATAGAGGATTCCTTAACCAAAAACAAGGGAAACGCCACAGAATGATGCGGAATGGGTGAGTTGGGTATGGACGAAAGATAATGTTTAATGGGTGCGGCTGGAAATGGGATAAACGGGTAGTTGATAGATATGTTGAGATTCAACCTCCACGGATACAGATACACCACCGTGAAAGAAGAACTCGGATAACTCGTTTGACCGTGGATACAGATACACCACCACGAACAAGACGAGGGCGAGGCACAACACGGAGGATACAGATACACCACCACCGGTTGAAACACTCTACTCAATCCGCACTTGGAAATCCACCAAATGAAGAACGAGGTTGAAGGAGAATCCACTCACTTCGGATAAAAGACAAAAAGTCTGATAAAGGTTTAATAATTTTTCAAAAGCCGTCCTTCAAATGAGTACAAGGTGCCCATTATATAGGGAACACCTGAAGAAGAACTTAAATGCATGGAAATGAGCCTAGGCTAGATGTATGCAAGGCCAGATTCATGGATGAACCATAAATGGCTTATTGGAAATGCAACAAAGTAAATGCAAAGCATAAATGAGGAATGCGAAATGATTCAGCTTCCTCGAGGCTCTCTTCATCTTCGAGACTCTTGGCTTGGCCGACTCTTCGTTGCTCAGTCGCTGATCGCGTCGACTTGCATCTCCTTTCGTTGCGTCGACTTGGTCGCACCTCCTTGAGTCGCGTCGACTTGGTCGCTCACTAGCTAGTGAGTAAAGTGACTCCTCTCTTGCTGTGCGTCGACGGGAATAAGTTGTCGTCCGTCTTTGTATCAAAGCGTTAAGAACGAATAGGAATAATCCAACATAAATCATCCAAGAGTGTCGAAAGAGATAGTCTAATGATTAATTGTCAAGATCCATCTTAACCCTAGGCAAAGAAAATTAGTTCATGACAAAAGTAAACAAAAACATCAATTCAATCTTAAACATCGAAAACGACATAAAGAAAAACTAATAGAAAAATAATCGTTGAAGTCTCCTTCGACGGCTCCTTGTCACCAACAGCCTCCTATGTCGACTCTCCCTCCCTTCAAAGAGATAGTGGAAGATCTTTTTTTGCTCCTACGAAAAAAACCTAGAGAATCTTGAGAATCCTGGAAATAAAATATTCTCTCCAACGTCGGTGCAACCGCACCAAATTCTCGTGCAGCTGCACAAAATTTCTATGCATATTCGTCTGCCTTCCTTGCATCTCGTGCAGCTGCGCAAAGTTTCTGTGCAATTTCTGACCACATCGTGCAGCTGCACCATCTTGCTGTAAGATTTTTGGCCACTTGTTGCTCTTCTTGCTTCTTCCTCATGTCCAACATTCCCCAATTGTGCTTTCTTTCCTATGATTTTCCTAATCAAAACACTGAAAAGCACATTGATGAGACAATAAATAAAATATTATGAAAACAAAGAAAAAGAAGACTAACTCGTATAAAATGCTTAACAACTAACATCAATTAAATCTAAAATGCAATCCTTTAACTCTATTTTTCATCGAGTTATCGCACCCCCAAACCTAACTTTTGCTAGTCCTCGAGCAAAATATATAAAAAATAACTCAAACGACCCCCTCAGCAGAACCATATCATTCAAACGTAGAAACATCTTTTTCACATTCTCAGATAAGGTCGCAACTTTCCCACATTAACTGTCAACACATCTCACAAGAAATATTTTCATCCTAGTAAGTTACACACTTAACATTAACAAATCCGCATTTCAAATCATTCATGGTAACCAAATGACTTGCAAGGACTACTACAAACCACTCTCTCCACTCATTAATGGTTTTACAACTTTTCATTTCACAACTTCACTTTTCGTTTCCTTTTTCCGGTTGCACGACTCTAAATGACTCATTAAATTCCTGCAAAAGCTCATGTAATGAATTCTCTATCATTGACTCCCAATCCTGTTGCACTAAGGCATTAGGTGATAAAGTACCCCTCAGATCGATCACTCACACCACAAGTACATATTTAGGCACTCTTCTTCTTTTATTTTCGTTGTCTTTTCGACTTTTTAAACCTGAAGAGTGGTACTCAGAGCGTGGCAACGTTTTTTTTTTCTTTTCTTTCTCAACACATATACCACATACTTTATTTCAAGACATAGTCCAAGTATTTCTACTCATCACTTAGTCACCATGCATTCTAAGAAGACGTAGGCCTGTTGCAGCTAAGTATGCTTCCTACTGGGACATCTGATAAAAATCCGAAAAAAAGTAAACACACTAGACTTAGAACTCCATCCTTGCACACATTAGGAATGCAACCCTTAAGCTCATCATCGAATAAGAACATTCCATTTTCGAATTTCTATAGTCATTTTGAGGAATAACGACACAAAAGACGATAATTGTTTTTTTTTTTCAGTTTTCTTACTCAACAAATGAAAACACCACTTCACTCAGCATAAAATGCAACCCAACAAAATATAACACCTCCAAACCTACGATAAGCAACATCCTCGATGCAAACTAAAAGATAAGAGACGACATAAGATATTATTTGGGAAGAAGGATACTTCCCTACGAGATCGCTTCTTGATCATTGTCTTCATCTTCATGGTCAAACGCCGATGGTGAGTGTTTTGAAGTGATGATCTCCTAAGAAAGCAAGGAAAAAAAATAAAAACAGAATGAAGCCTAAGAAACGAAAAGAAATGTAAAATAAAATAAAATAAATTTGGATTGTCTCCCAAAAGCGCTTGGTTTGTAGTCTACGGTTCGACTCTTTGATCGATCATGTGTCTCTCAATGTTATCGCGGCAACTACCTTCTCAACGTTGCCTCCGCAATACTGTTTTGGCCTCTATTTATTAACCTTGAATGTTTATTCTGAAGTTGAATTCTGTATTTCTACGGCACCATAGGGGAATACCTGAACTACTTGAAATGGTCCAGACCACCTCGATTTAAGCTTTCCTGGAAATAATTTCAGTCTGGAATTGAACAACAATACTTGCCGTTCGGGTTCAAATTGTCGCTCAATGACTCTCTTGTCCTGCCACTGTTTCGTCTTCTCCATATAGATCCTTGTGTTTTCATACGCTTGAAGCCGGAATTCATCAAGTTTGTTCAATTGGAGCAACCTCTTTTGTCCAGCCTTCTCGAGATCAAAATTCAGCTTCTTTATTAGCCAAAATGCTTTGTGCTCCAAATCCACCGACAAGTGAAATGCTTTCCCATAAACTAGCTTAAATGGAGACATTCCGATTGGCGTCTTGTAAGCTGATCGATAAGCCCACAATGCGTCCTCTAGCTTCTGTGCCCAATCCTTCCGTAATGTGTTTACTGTTTTCTCGACAATTCTCTTAATTTCTCGATTCGACACTTCCACTTGCCCACTGATGGTATGCTAGAGCGACCATGTGATTTATTCCATACTTGTTTAACAATTTGGCGACTAGTTTATTGCAAAAGTGAGATCCCCCATCGCTGATTGCTCTTGGTGTGCCAAACCTCGTAAGCACCTGCTTCATCAAAAACTTAACCACTGTTTTAGCCTCGTTAGTGCGCAAAGCTTTCGCTTCAACCCAATTAGACACGTAATCCACAGCAACTAAAATATAACGATTTTTGAAAGAAGAAACAGAATTGTCCATAAAATCAATACCCCAAATGTCAAAAATCTTTACCTCCGAAATGTTGTTTAAGGGCATTTCGTGTTGCCTAGATATGTTTCCCGTTCGTTGGTATCCGTCACATTTAGCAACAAAGTTGGAAGAATCCTTGAACAAAGAAGGCCAATAGAACTCGCTTGTCACACGGATACAGACACACTACCGTGAACAAGAAGGAGTGCGAGGAACAACACGGAGGATACAGGCACAATACCACCGGTTAATACACTCTACTCAATCTGTACTTGGAATCCACAAAATGAAGAATGAGGTTGAAAGAAAATCCACTCATTCAGATAGAAAGACAAAAGTGTAATTTGGGATTAAAAGTCTGAATCAAAGTTTTATTCAATTCTTACAACACAAGGGCTTATATTGGCTGCCCATGGTTAGACAATAAAGGAAACGAAATAAAAAGTAAGGGAAATAACATATAGGATAGGGTCAGTAGATGAGGAAATGAAATATATTATTTCCTCCAACAAGATCTGAAAATGTAATGGAGTAGGGTAGTGGAGCAGGCGCGACTCTAGGGGGTGCATGTTGTCAGACGAACCATTAGATCATAGCGTCTCTTGGGTTGCTTGTTGCCTGAGTGTCGTGTCGCTCGGAGCTCTTCTCGTCGCCTCGCTTACTCGATGACCAGCAAGTTGAGGCCTCCATTAGGGGACGTTGCTGAGATGCGGGTGAAGCGACAAATGTGGACGAAGCGACAATCGTCCTTGTATCATCCTCCCCTTGTTGAAGAGTGTTTGTCCTCAAACTCGTTGGATCATCGTCTTCGAACGGACTGAGGTCCTTCATATTGAAAGTGGCAGAAACTCCATACTGTCCTGGAAGGTCAACGTTGTAGGCGCTGTCGTTGATGCACTCGATGATCTTGAAAGGTCCTTCTGCTTGAGGTATCAGCTTGTTCTTCCTTTTTTCAGGGAATTGTTCCTTCCTCAGATGAATCACACTATGTCTCCAGGGTAAAAGACATTCGCTCTCCTCCCGCGATTTGCTCTCGCCTGATATCGAAGATTAGCTTTCTCGATCTAAGCACGAATCTTCTCATGGAGCAACCTCATCTCCTTAGCGTGCTCTTCGGCATCTCGGCTGACTGTCTTCACACTTGGTAAAGGCATTAGATTGAAAGGAATCATAGGATTAAGGCCATAGACTACCTCAAAGGGTGAGGACTTGGTTGCTGAACTCGGGGCCCTGTTGTAGGCGAACTCAACATGAGCAAGCTTCACATCCCAATCCTTCTGGTTCTTCAAGACCAAGGTTCGAAGAATTGCAGCCATAGTTCGATTAACAACCTCCGTCTGTCCGTCGGTCTGCGGATGGTACGCCGTACTAAAGACGAGCTTAGTTCCCAACTTGTGCCACGACGTCTTCCATAAGTAGCTAAGGAACTTCACGTTGCGATCTGATACGATCGACTTAGGTACTCCATGCAACCTCAGCACTTCTTGAAAATATAAATCCTCTACGTTGGTTGCATCATCCATCTTCTGGCATGGAAAGAAGTGTGCCATCGTCGAGAATCTATCGACCACAACCATGATCGAATCTTTCCTTCGTCGCGTCCTGGGTAAACCCAACACAAAATCCATACTCACATGTTCCCATAGTCGCTCAGGGACGGGAAGTGGGGTATACAATCCTTGGGGTTGGACTCGGCTCTTCGCTTGGTGGCAGCTAGCACATCTCGGGATAGGCCTCCTCACTTGCTTCTCCATTTGAGGCCAATAAATATTCTCCTAAAGCATCGACATTGTCTTGTCGACTCCAAAATGTCTGGCGATTCCTCCTCCATAGACTTCTCGAATGAGTAGCTCTCGCGTCGAACTCCTGGGAATGCACAACTTAGAGTCGCGAAAGGGAAATCCATTTACCTGGTGGAATTGATCAATCGCTTGAGTGTTGCAATGGGCGAAAACTTTCCAAAATCTTCGTCGACCATATATAGACCTTTCAGGTACTCGAAGCCAATGAGCTTTGACTCCATTATGGACAACAAAACCTTCTTCCTTGAAAGGGCGTCAGCAACTACATTCTTCGCTCATGGTTTATGCTTGAGCACGAATGTGAAGGATTGAAGGAACTCCACCCATTTGGCATGTCGCCGGCTGAGTTTGTGCTGACCATTGATGTACTTGAGAGCTTCATGATCGGCTTGTAGCACAAACTCTCTAGGCAGCAGGTAATGGGTCCACGTCTCCAAAACTTAGACGATAGCTATGAACTCCTTGTCGTACATCGAATAGTAGAGTTTTGCACCATTGAGCTTCTCGATGAAGTAAGCGATAGGTCTCCCTTCCTGCAACAACACTCCTCCTAGTCCCACTCCAGATGCATCACATTCGACTTCGAACATCCTCGCAAAGTCAGATAAGGCGAGAACGGGTGCTTCGCTTAGACACTCTTTCAGTCGCTCGAAACTAGATTGTGCGGCTAAAGTCACTCAAACTTCTCTCCTTTTAGACACTCCGTGAGAGAGGCTGCGATCGAGCTCAAACCTCGAATGAATCTCTTGTAGAACGACTCTAAGCCATGGAAGTTACGAATGTCGTGGAAACTCCTTGGCACTGGCCACTCCCTGATTGGAAGAACCTTGATTCCTTCGCTTGACACTACAAAACCAAGGAATACTACACTAGGTTGGAAGAACTCACACTTCTTGAGATTCCCGTACAGCTTCTCGTCGCGAAGTGTGCAAAACACTTGTGTGAAGGTGCTCCACATGCTTGTCGAGACTGCAGCTGTAGATTAGAAAGTCGTCGAAGTAGACAACCACGAACTTCCCCATGAATGGTATGGGTCATTAGTCGCATGAACGTGCTGAGCGCGTTAGACAAACCAAATGGCATCACCAACCATTCCTATAGCCCGTACTTGATTTTGGAGGCTGTCTTCCACTCGTCACCTACCTTTATTCGGATCTGGTGGTAGCCACTTTGCAAGTCCACTTTTGAAAACACCTGCATTCCATACAGTTCATCTAGCGTGTCATCTAGTCAATGAATAGGAAAACTGATACAAAGACGGACGACAACTTAGCCCAGTCGACGGGCAGCAAGAGAGGCGTCACTTTACTCGCTTGCGACTTGACGTCGACTTGACGAGTGCGACTCAAGGAGGTGCGACTTGACATCATCAGCGACTGAGTAACGAAGAGTCGGCCAAGCCAAGAGTCTCGAAGATGAAGAGCCGCAAAGAAGCTGAATCAATTCGCATTCCTCATTCATGCATTTGTCATTTATGCTTTGCATTTACTTTGTTACATTTCCAATAAGCCATTTATGGCCCGTCCATGAATCTTGCCTTGCATGCATCTAGCCTAGGTTCATTTCGTGCATTTAAGTTCTTTTTCAGGTGTTCCCTATATAATGGGCGCCTTGTACTCATTTGGACGGCAGCTTTTGAATCAAATTATAAACCCTTATCAGACTTAGTGTCTTTTATCCGAAGTGAGTGGATTCTCCTTCAAACCTCGTTCTTCATTTGGTGGACTTCCAAGTGCGGATTGAGTAGAGTGTATCAACCGGTGGTGGTGTATCTGTATCCTCCGTGTTGTTCCTCGCCCTCGTCTTGTTCGTGGTGGTGTATCTGTATCCACGGCCAAACGAGTCTACCCGAGTCTTCTTTCACGGTGGTGCATCTGTATCCGTGGAGGTTGATCTCGACCCTTCCTTTTCATCATTCAGCCGCCTACCCCACACACCTTCCGTCCATACCGAGCGTCACTCCATTCCGCACCCTTTTCAGTGACGTCCCCATTCGTTTTCGGTTTAGGAATCATCTATTCCTTGCCGTCCCCGTATCAAAAACGATACTTCACCGTTATCTTGTTGATTGCTCGACTGTCCAAGCACATTCTCCATGTGCCATCCTTCTTCGATACCAATATATAGCTGGAACTAAGCAAGAGCTCAAGCTCTCTCGTACCAAACCTTTCTCCAGTAATAGTATCGACCCTTCCTTTGAAGTTCCTTTGCTTCCTCGGGGTTGCATCGATAAGCTGGTTGGTTGGGTAAGGGAGCTCCTGGAACCAAATCAATCTGGTATTGGATACTTCGCAATGGTGGCAGTTCAATCGGTAACTCCTCCGGGAATACATCCTTAAACTCCTTGATTAAAACTTTCGCAAATGAATGTTTCAACGATTGATCCAGGGTTGCTTTGACCAGAACCGAAAAGTAAACACCTTCGCTTTCACGCATCGCCCGAATCAACTCCATTCGCTTGATCCCTTGAGCGGGCGATTGGTTGATAGGTGCTTCGCCTGGCTGGGCAGTAAAGGCATAAGGGTGATTTTTTTCTCGTCGACGCAGATGGAATATGTATTATTACGGTACTCGTCATGCTGTGCGCTTCGATCGAATTGCTATGGTCTTCCTAGTAGCAAATGGCACGCATCCATCGGAATGACATCGCAAACGACTTTATCCTTGTAGCTTCTCCCAATCGAGAAGGGGACTCGCGTTTGTTGCGTCACACGAACTTCGCTGTCGTGTTGAGCCATTGTAGGCGATAAGGATGAGGATGTGCTACGGGCAAATTGAAATTTCTATCACGGTTTTGGAGACCGGGTTGGTGCAACTTTCGCTGTCTACAATCACAAAACAAACTTTATCCTTAATAGTACACCTGGTATGAAAGATGCATTCACGTTATTTCTCCTCGCGGACTGGTGTTGCATTCAAAGCTTGGCGGACGACTAGCAACTCTCCTTCGTCCGGATACTCCTTGGTCTCCTCTTGATCCCAAATAGGGTCGATGTTCTCATCAAACTCTTCTACTTCATCAGATAACTCTTTGATGACAACATTTCCCCTTGAGGGACACTCCGACACCATATGTCCCATCCCTTGGCATTTGAAACAACGACGAACAGGATCACGCTCGTTCGTCTTGACTTCAGGTCTGGTTGTCGACGATGGGGTTCTTCTTAGTGTAGTCGACGGGGGTTTCGCCTGGGAACTACTCCCCTTGTTGAAAGGCATAGCCTTCATAGATGGGCGGGTACTAGATCTCCTCGCTTGCTGCTACTCAACCTTGTGGGAAAGCGCTCGAACGTCGTCAAAAAGTCCAATACTGCTAAAGTTCTGCAGCATCCTCAATCTGAGGCTTAAGTTCTCGAAGATACCTAGCACAAGTTTGCTCGAGGGCTTCTTGGACATCGCACAGTAGTAAGAGTCTCTCAAACTCCCTCGTGAACTCCGACGCCAAAGAAAGCTGTTGAAGCGACTTCACTTTTAAGTAGAAATCTCGCCGATAGTGCTCAGGCAAAATTATCTTAGTCATAGCCCTTTTCATTTTTGACCACGAACGGATTTTTTCACGTCCTTCTCTGCGGCGTTGATGATTGGTGTTCTCTCACCATAGGCTGACGTACTTTTTCAACCGTAACACTGTCATCTTAACTTTTCGATCATCGGACACCTTCTCGTAATCGAAGATGCTTTTGACCGTATGCATCCAATCGATCAATTCCTCAGGGTCAAGGTTTCCCTCAAACTCCGGAATCTGGATACTAATCGTTTGGGCTCTCCTTTCGGGTCGCCGATTTTTTGGTGACGATTCTCGTTGAGAAACATCACTCCATGGATTCTCATCTTCGTCGCTGTCCAATCGACTGCGGGAAGGCAATCCATTATGGGTTTGCTTTGATTGAAGTTGTTGCTGAAGTTCAGCGATTTGCTGCTCAAGCCGAGCAACATGTGCATCGTCAAGAGCCATACCGCGTTTGAATCTTCCGGCCATTGACAACCGTGGATTGCGCACAGTAACAACCTCGCGCTCTGATACCAAGATGATGTGGGGGCGACAAGGAATAGATTATTCCAATACTGAAACAATGGGGAACTTCACTATAGGTGCGGAATGGAGTGACGTGAGAATGGTCGGAAGGGTAGATAATGAAACGAAATGGCTGAATGGATGGGTATGAAAGGATAGGTCAACCTCCACAGATACAGATACACCACCGTCAAAGAAGACTCAGGTAGAACTCGCCTGCCATACGAATACAGATACACCACCGTAAACAATAACAAGGGCGAGGAACAACATGGAGGATACACGCACACCACCGCTGGTTGATACACTCTACTCAATCTACACTTGGAATCCACCAAATGAAGAACGAGATTGAAAGAGAATCTACTCTTTCTGATAGAAAGACAAAATTCTAATATGGGTTTAAAAGCCTGAATCAAAGTTTTTTTCTACTCTTACAAGGCAAGGGTTTATATGGACTGCCCATGGTAAGACAATAAAGGAAACGAAATAAAAGATAAGGGAAATAAAAAAAGGATAGTAGCAGAAGATGAGGAAATGAAATATATGATTTCCTCCCGACAAGATCTGAAAAGTTAATGGAGTAGGGTGGAACAGGCACGACTCTAAGGATGAAAGTTGTCAGACGAACAATCAGATAGTAGCGTCTCTTGTGTTGCTTGTCGCTTGAGAGTCTTGTCGCTTGGTGCTCCTTTCGTCGCCTAGCTTACTCGATGACCAGCAAGTTGAGGCCTCCAGTACGCGACGTTGGCTGAAATGCGGGCTAAGCGACAGATGTTTGCGAAGCGACAACTGTCCTTGTATCAAATTTACCTGTAAATCGTCCAAAGTTCTACTAGCATAGTAAATCACATGAAAGACCTTATTCTTACGCTGCCCAAACACTGCTCCTAAGGCATAGTCACTCGCATTGCACATCAATTCAAAAGGGAACGTCCAATCAGGCACTACAACGATAGGCGCTGTTGCTAACCTCTCTTTCAATTTTGTAAATGCTTCCATCAAATTTGAATGGTATATGTCTTTCTCTAAAAGATTGCATAATGGTTTCGATATCTTGGAGAAATCCTTAATGAATCGCCTGTAAAAGCTAGCATGACCAAGAAAACTTCGGATAGCTCTTACCAATGTTGGTGGGGATAACTTTTTGATGGTTTCAATCTTTGCTCTGTCCACTTCAATGCCCTTACTTGACACCCTGTGATCAAGGACAATACCTTCTCGAACGATAAAGTGACACTTTTCCCAATTTAAGATTAGATTAGTCTTCTCATAACGTTCGAGTACACATGCAAGATTATGTAAGCAATTATCAAATGAGTCACCAAAGACGGAAAAGTCATCCATAAAAATTTCTAAATATCGTTCTACCATGTTAGTGAAAAAAGGATGTCGTGCATCTTTGGAATGTAGCAGGTGCAAAACACAATCCAAATGGCATTCTACGGAAGGCGAACGTACCGTATGGACATGTGAAAGTTGTTTTCCCACATGGAAGGGTACGTTGTCCCTTATGAAGTCGTGTTTCCTGCTCATCGTGTTTATACATCTCGTTTGTTTAGGGTTGAGGGAGTGGCTTATGTTTAAACATATCATTCCTGGTCCAAACGAAAATCATGGAAATGGAAGAAACATGAGGCTGCGACAGCATTTTTTCTCGTATGCGCTGCAACACACAAATATTTATCTGTTTCGATAGCATCGGGAAGGTGGTCTTGAAGTGTTTTAAGCCCTTGAATTAATACCAAATCGTGAAAATGGAGACTTCCTTTTTCTCCATGTGTTCTCTTCACCGACAATATGAAACGTTTGGTGTACGTCGACTAGGTTGAGCCTCTAAGTGGGTTAATCCTTAAATTACCTACTTACAATACGGAAACGCAAGGTGTGATAAGGATGAGAACAAAACCCTGTCGTGAGCACAAAGTTTGGAGTTTCAAATACGGATAAAATTTTCGAAATTTCAGTTTTCGATTCTATTTTGATATTTTAAAAAATTTAATTCAATATTTTAAACTAACTATAATATTATTGGGATCGTGTCATGTTTGGGATTTTGGCCCATGGCCCTTTCAAGTTTTTTTTATCCCATGCCCATAATTTCTGCACAAAGACATCAAACGCTGCCCTAGGTTGCCTCTCCTCGTCCTCTCCGACGGCTCCGTGCTCCTCCTCTGACGGCTTAGTTTTGCACCTCCTCCAACGATATCCGCTATTTTTGTGATCCTACGGTCATGGGTTTTGTTGTGCTGAGTCACCTGGATGGAGTTTCGTAGCTTACGATGAGGATGAGTTGAGAGGTGTTGCTGCTGGGTTGTTCCGTTTATGGTTTCCAGTTTGTTTTAGTTTACGGTTGGTTTGATAATAACAAAACTCTCTGTTGTTCCTGACTTTGTGCATTTGTTGTCTTGCCATCGAGCATGCCCGAGCTATTAATATTTCTATTTTCACTTTTCTCTATTTTCTAGGAGGGGGAGGAGGAGGGGGCGAGTAGTGTGTTCTCTTATATGGGTGTCCTTTTCTTGGATTATTTGATTTATTTTTTGATGGACGGTTTCATTCTGCTTTGATCAATTGTTAATGGAAATTTTACAGGATAAATCTTGATGGCGGGAACACGCCTGAAATCTTTCTTTTTCCGTTTCCATAATTTGGGAGTGGGAACACACATGGAGTGGCTTGCTACTTTGTGGAGGCTCTACGAAATGTTTGTTGATGATTTTTTAGCGTCAAATTCTATCCTTATATGATGCTAAATAGTGAGAGCTTATACTATGAGAAATGGAATGTCTTATTGCGACATGTAAGGAAATGACCAAGTCGACCAATTCAACATACATAATTCTGTTTAGCAATAGAAATTCTGGGCCACATTTCTCAGTGTCATGTGCATCAACAGTCCAGAATGTATGCACGAAGTACGAGAAGCATCCCGGCGCTCTTGCGATCTTGTGCCCCTGCGTTCTTCCGAAGTCATCGTCGATTGCATCAGTAAGTGCTTCCACTTAAGGATGTATGTCTGCTGCCTTCTCCCTTTTTTCTTAATTCATACGGCAACCACATCACGAACCTCCGAGCACCAGTTGTTCGTAATGCTAGAGGTTTTAGACATGTTCGGATCCGACTTGTCCAGCGGTCACTTCCGGAGCAAACAAATCCTCGGATTTAAACTTGGAGGTGATTCTAACAATCAGAAAGACATTATTATGCTTAGGTGCAATCATGAAACAATAAGGAAAACGCATTTGGTAATATCTGTTGAGCTTCTTCCATTCAAGTTTGTTTCTAGGTCTGAATGCATTCATTTTATGAATTTTGTTTGTCCTACGTTGAAAGTTCCTTCAAGGTGGACAATACAACAACGTGACGTGATTGACATGTTTTCGCTTGAAAAGAAAGAAGTTGATATAGTATCTTAAGAAGTTGCGTCAAAGAGTTTTGACTAGTAATACTGGGAGTTCTATTCACAAAGCCAAATATGTGTGTTTGAGTGTTTATCATTGATGAGAATCGGGAGTTGCAGAAGTGTATATTGACTTTTACTCCAGTTACATCACACAAGGGGAAGGATATTGGGCTTGCTATTGATTTATGCTTGCGTGATTGGTGTTTAGAAAAGATTTTGACCATTATTGTTGACACTGCTAGTTTAGAAAAGATTTTGACCAGAATTTGGCCCAATTGAAAGTTTGAAAGATTCAAAATACTGAACCGAAATACCGAAATACTTTCAATATTTGGAATTTTGAAATTATGTTATGTATTTAGAGAATGAAAACATAGAAGTTTGGAATTTAGAATTTTAGTAATTGATTCGGTTTGGATTTGAAACACAGAATGCTCATCCCTACTAAACAGGCGCGTGAGAAAGCGGTCATGTCAAGGGACAATTATAACGTCCGAAGAAAGGATTTTACAGAAGTTTCCCAAGGAAAATCATAATTACAAAAAAATATGCTGATGCAGGTAGGCAGAAGATCTCGAAAAGACATGTCATTAAAGATGACAACAACAGGACTCGCGAGCTTAGTAGCTGGAACAACACAATGGACACCAAGCTACGAAGATCAACATCAAACAATGAACCTGTTTCTACTCTTTGATGAACATAAGACAGTACAGTGACTACAAACAGAGCCCACTCCTAGACTATACAACTTTCTACACCGAAAGACCTTGGGACTGGGGCGAGATGCTACGGGGAATCAGATCTTTGTCCCAGCGTGATACGGGGACGGCGAGGAATAGATGATTCCTAAACCGAAAACGAATGGGGACGTCACTGAAAAGGATGCGGAATGGAGTGACGCTCGGTATGGACGGAAAGTGTGTGGGGTAGGCGGCTGAATGATGAAAAGGAAGGATTGAGATCAACCTCCACGGATACAGATGCACCACCGTGAAAGAAGACTCGGGTAGACTCGTTTGACCGTTGATACAGATACACCACCACGAACAAGACGAGGGCGAGGCACAACACGGAGGATACAGATACACCACCACCGGTTGGTACACTCTACTCAATCCGCACTTGGAAATCCACCAAATGAAGAACGAGGTTTGAAGGAGAATCCACTCACTTCGGATAAAAGACACTACGTCTGATAAGGGTTTATAATTTGATTCCAAAAGCTGTTTTTCAAATGAGTACAAGGCGCCCATTATATAGGGAACACCTGAAGAAAAACTTAAATGCACGAAATGAACCTAGGCTAGATGCATGCAAGGCAAGATTCATGGACGGGCCATAAATGGCTTATTGGAAATGCAACAAAGTAAATGCAAAGCATAAATGACAAATGCATGAATGAGGAATGCGAATTGATTCAGCTTCTTTGCGGCGCTTCATCTTCGAGACTCTTGGCTTGGCCGACTCTTCGTTGCTCAGTCGCTGATGATGTCAAGTCGCACCTCCTTGAGTCGCACTCGTCAAGTCGACGCCAAGTCGCAAGTCGCACTCGTCAAGTCGACGCCAAGTCGCAAGCGAGTAAAGTGACGCCTCTCTTGCTGCGCGTCGACTGGGCTAAGTTATCGTCCGTCTTTGTATCATCCTCCCCTTGTTGAAAAGAGTTTGCCCTCAAACTCTCGTCGTCGTCATCCTCCACAAATGGCATGAGATCCTGGACGTTGAATGTGGCAGAAACTCCATAGTCACCTGGAAGATCAATTTTGTAGGCGTTGTCGTTGATGCGCTCGACGATCTTGAATGGTCCTTCTGCGCGCGGCATTAGCTTGTTCTTCCTTTTGCCTGGGAATCGATCCTTGCGCAAATGAATCCAAACTAAGTCTCCTGGCTGAAATATCTTCACTCTTCTTCCGCGATTGGCTCTTTCCGTGTAACGTTGATTGGCCTTCTCGATCTGCGCTCGAGTCTTCTCATGGAGCAATCGCATCTCCTTAGCGCGCTCCTCAGCATCTCGGCTAGCTGATCTCATATCGCTCGCAGGCATTAGTTCAACAGGGACTAAAGGATTGAGTCCGTAGACTACCTGGAAGGGTGATGACTTCGTTGTCGAACCTGGGGCTCGATTGTATGCGAACTCAGCATGGGCAAGCTTGATGTCCCAATCCTTCTAGTTCTTCGAGACCAAGGTTCGAAGGATTGCAGCCATAGTGCGATTGACAACCTCCGTTTGTCCATCGGTTTGCGGATGATAAGCTGTGCTGAATACAAGCTTCGTTCCCAACTTGTGCCACAGTGTCTTCCAAAAGTAGCTTAGGAACTTCGTGTCGCGATCTGAAACGATCGACTTGGGTACTCCATGCAACCTTAGCACTTCTCGAAAGTACAAATCTGCTACGTTGATCGCATCGTCCGTTTTCTGACATGGGATGAAGTGTGCCATCTAAAAAAATCGGTCGACCACTACCATGATCGAATCCTTTCTTCGTTGCGTTCTTGGCAATCCTAGTACAAAATCCATACTCACATGTTCCCATGGTCGCTCTAGGACGGGCAATGGAGTGTAGAGACCCTGAGGTTGGACACGGCTCTTCGCCTGCTGGCAAGTCGCACATCTCGCGATTAGTCCTCGCACTTGCTTCTCCATTCGAGGCCAATAGAAATGCTCTTGTAGCATTGCCAGCGTCTTGTCAACTCCAAAATGTCCAGCGATTCCTCCTCCATGGACTTCTCGTATAAGTAGCTCTCGCGTCGAACTCCTTGGAATGCATAGCTTAGAGTCGCGAAATAAGAATCCATTCACCTGGTGGAATCGATCGTTGGCTTGCTGGGCGCATTGGACGAAGATCGCTCCAAAATCTTCATCGTCCTTGTACAACTCCTTCAAATACCCAAATCCAATCAGCTTTGTCTCCATCGCAGATAGCAAAATCATTTTCCTTGAGAGAACATCTGCGACTACATTCTTCGCGCCTGGTTTGTGCTTCAAGACAAAGTTGAATGCTTGTAGAACTCTACCCACTTCGCATGTCGGGGACTAAGCTTGTGCTGGCCATTGATGTACTTGAGAGCTTCATGATCGGTGTGCAACACAAACTCTCTGGGCAGCAAGTAATGACTCCACGTCTCGAGTACTCGAACAATTGCTAAGAACTCCTTGTCATATGTCGAGTAGTTCAATTTGGCGCCATTAAAGACAGAAGGGACAATTATAACGTCCGAAGAAAGGATTTTACAGAAGTTTCGCCAAGGAAAATCATAATTACAAAAAAATATGCTGATGCAGGTAGGCAGAAGATCTCGAAAAGACATGTCATTAAAGATGACAACAACAGGACTCGCGAGCTTAGTAGCTGGAACAACACAATGGACACCAAGCTACGAAGATCAACATCAAACAATGAACCTGTTTCTACTCTTTGATGAACATAAGACAGTACAGTGACTACAAACAGAGCCCACTCCTAGACTATACAACTTTCTACACCGAAAGACCTTGGGACTGGGGCGAGATGCTACGGGGAATCAGATCTTTGTCCCAGCGTGATGCGGGGACGGCAAGGAATAGATGATTCCTAAACCGAAAATGAATGGGGACGTCACTGAAAAGGGTGCGGAATGGAGTGACGCTCGGTATGGACGGAAGGTGTGTGGGGTAGGCGGCTGAATGATGAAAAGGAAGGGTTGAGATCAACCTCCACGGATACAGATGCACCACCGTGAAAGAAGACTCGGGTAGACTCGTTTGGCCGTGGATACAGATACACCACCACGAACAAGACGAGGGCGAGGAACAACACGGAGGATACAGATACACCACCACCGGTTGATACACTCTACTCAATCTGCACTTGGAAATCCACCAAATGAAGAACGAGGTTTGAAGGAGAATCCACTCACTTCGGATAAAAGACACTAAGTCTGATAAGGGTTTATAATTTGATTCCAAAAAGCTGATGTCCAAATGAGTACAAGGTGCCCATTATATAGGGAACACCTGAAAAAGAACTTAAATGCACGAAATGAACCTAGGCTAGATGCATGCAAGGCAAGATTCATGGACGAGCCATAAATGGCTTATTGGAAGTGCAACAAAGTAAATGCAAAGCATGAATGACAAATGCATGAATGAGGAATGCGAATTGATTCAGCTTCTTTGAGGCTCTTCATCTTCGAGACTCTTGGCTTGGCTGACTCTTCGTTGCATCAGTCGCTGATGATGTCAAGTCGCACCTCCTTGAGTCGCACACGTCAAGTCGACGTCAAGTCGCAAGTCGCGCACGTCAAGTCGACGTCAAGTCGCAAGTCGCGCACGTCAAGTCGACGTCAAGTCGCAAGTCGCCCACGTTAAGTCGACGTCAAGTCGCAAGTCGCACTCGTCGAGTCGCACGTGAGTAAAGTGACGCCTCTCTTGCTGCGCGTCGACGGGGATAAGTTGTCGTCCGTCTTTGTATCACCTTCTATGCCAAAGATGGCTTCATCCTTGACGGAGAGGAGACAATGTTCTATAGAACAAAAGTTCTCTTGTGAAATTATATAAATATTGTTTTTTTGTTTGCAAATGAAACGAGCGCCATTGTCAAGGATTCCATAACATTTAGTTTGATCAAAAGTTATTGTATAACCTTTGTCATAGGTATGCTTAAGTTATGTAACCAACGGAACCTTTTTAATAACCATAGAATCAAGACTTCCTAAAGTTCTTGTTCCTATGACATAACCTTTGCTATTGTCTCCGAATTTTACAGGACCTCCATCCTGTATCTTCAGTTTTGAAAACTTAGATGGATCACTTGTCATGTGTCTAGAACAGCCACTGTCCAACTACAATTCGTTTTTCGTGATTTCTATCTTGAGACAGACATGACCTTCTATAACATCGTCAGGTTCTATATGAGCGGTCAAGCACAATCAGGCTTCCCCCCTGCTCATCCTCAGAATCCTTAATGTCATCCCAAGAAAATCATTGCTTTCTTGCCTTTACTGGGACCAGAAGGATTTTCCTTCGCTTTGAGAAGTGAACAATTTGGTTTGATATGTCCCTTCTTTTTACATTCGTAACATATGACCATTCGTGGATCATTATGCTTGGAATGTTTTTCCTTTGCATCACCTTTATTTCTGTTAAAGGAGACGTTTAGATGTGAACCGTAAAAGACAGTTTACAATCATAAAAAGTTCATCATTTGTATCTGCTTATGCATCATCGTCAAAAGCTTCCGTTGGATCCTCTTGTACTTGGAATGCAACATATTGTCTTTTCATGTCGGATTGAGTAGATCTTTCCATCTCATAAGACATCAAAGAACTCATTAGTTGATCTAGGGGATGAGTAGAGAGATATTTGCTTCCACTCTACCCGCTTTCTTGGCTTCCCAAGATTTCAGAAGAGTGCGTAGAACATTTCTCACCAACTCATAATTGTTGTAGTTCGTCCCAAGATGTGTGCTAAGGAATCCACTAGAAGGTTCATTCTCTGGAACATTTGCTCAACAGTTTCATCCCATTTTATGGTGTTGGTTTGTCCCATTGTACATGGTAACAAGCCTATCCCATATCTCCTTGCCCACAATACAAGTAGATACTTTCACAAACTCACTTTTGGTTAAAACACTCACCATTAGATACTTTGTCGAAATATCAATCTTCTGATCCTAAGATATTGCTTTGTAGAACGTCCATCAGGACCATTTTGTTGTTCGATTGGAACCGAAGGTGGACTATCCTCTATGTAGGACCACAATTCGTCATCATCAATTACATCAACAAAGGCACTCGCTCGGATTTTCCAATATGAGAAGTTTTTACCATAAGACATTGACAATTACAGCGTAGAACCTCAACGAGTTACAAGCTTCTATTGGGTTTTAAAACAGATCTCACCAAGTGTTTAAGTCTCTGTTGACTTTTATACTTGCTGTGGAATTCTAACAGAGAACTGATGTTTTGTAGAATGACATCAACAGAAGAGCATAAGTTTCTATAGTATAACAATTGTGCACTAACAAGTTTCTGTAGGATCTCAACAAGTTGTTAGTCCTTTGTTGATACCCGATTTGATTCCAATTGTCGGACTCTAACACAGAACAAAGCTTTTGTATAATACAACAATGTGGAGATAATCAGAGACCGTATAGAAGGTTCGAGCTGCTATAAGATCTCAATGACCAGTTAGGCTTCCGTTAATAATCGCTCTCATACCAATTGTTGGATTCTAATAGAGAATATAACTTTCATAAAATACAACAAAGTGGCAGAGATGAAAGAGCATGTAGAAGGTAACAGTTTCTACAAGATATCAACAAGTTGTAAAGCTTTTATTGAACCTGCTTTGATACTAATTGTTGGCCCAAAGATTAAGACTCAGAGGGAGTTAATTCATATTAATGCCTAAGGGTCACTTTTAACCTATTTCATAAAACTCCCAACAACGGCAGACTTGACCTCCTATAAGGACATAACCATTCGAAAGAACAAAATCCGAAGTGATCCGTCGTACACATCGTGAATCAGACCAATGGAATGATTTTTGACAACTTTCGAAACCTTAGAGTTTTAGGCTTAAACGGACATGTAGAATAGAAGTAGTGTAGCACCACCTCCTGTAACTCGTCAGTCAACCTTTTGTATCTACATGGTTATCCTTCTGTTTGCGTCTTCTATACGATTAACACTTATGAAATAATTAACAAACAAAAGTAAATGAGACACAAGTTTATAGTGGTTCGGTCGATACTACCTACGTCTACTCTCACCCAAAATGTAAGGCGGTTATTACTAATCGGAACGAATCATTGATATAGAAGGTGATACATGATCAGCCCTCTATATATCACATGCACCCGAAGGTACTGCACTTCTACAAGTTTTCACAGGTTAGCGTGACTAACGACTGCACGGGTTAGCGCGACTAACAATACCAGGTGTTTAAACGTTCTCCTCCTCGGACGGTATCTACGCCAATTGCACAGCTACCCGCTACGACTTTCTGTCGGCTCCTCGCCGAGTAATGCCTTAGCTCCTCACCAAGAATGCTCCACTCCTGGTGAAGACTTCCTCTTGGCTCCTCACCGAGTTGATGTTCCTACACACAATCACAACAGAACGTAGTTACAGAACTGAGTCAGTCCCTCCTCACCTTCTCTTTTCTCAGAGTTACCGGCCTTCACTTCGGTCACTGCACGTTGGCACGTCTCCAGCCAGCAATCCTCCCTTGGATCCCGCTACACCTCACTCCAATGCTATCCACGGCTTTTAGCCGAAGTTCAACACGTGCCCAGGTCACTCTTCCAGAAGCTTCACCAACGATACCGCCTTCTATAACTCACGCTTCTCCCTTGATGAGGCAAGAACACCAACGACACACTCAAAGCAAAATCAACCGAATATAATCGCCTCCCAACTAGTCTACTTTAATACACTATTAACAATGACTAGTTATTATATTGGTAACTATACAAATGAATCTAAATTAGGCTAATAGTTTACAGGACGTCGTGCTGCTGTAGGTGGAAAGTATCTTGCTGCAGAACAATGAATGTAATCTGTTAGTCTAACAATCATTTTGATACAAATATGGCAGACGTCCCACCCAAGCTCCACATACCATTCACACAAGGAGTCAACTCGCGGACCATCAAGGCGTGGGAGAATGTTTCTGCTTACCTTCAAGTGAACTTTACTTGAGAAAGGAGTTCTGGAGATGCCAATTCTCGAGAAGCCTATTCGACAGGGCCAAGATACAACTCAAGCAAGTCATCCGTCAACTAAGTGAAAAAGGTTCGAGCTAAACTCCATCATTCAATATCCAAGGTGTTTGTCGCTGACAAACATCAGGATCAACTCGAGAGGAGAACTTGGGACCAACTCGAGAGGAGCGCTCGAGAAGGGAAGTACATTCACAATGCTGAAGTGGTCAAGTAGCCGAAGAGTCATCTGGAAGAGCTGAATCGTTTTCCCTTTCCAACATTCATGCATCTAGTAGTTCATGCATCTAGCTTCGCCTTTCAACTAGAGGAGTAGCCTGCAGCTTAAGGAACAACCGAGCGGTTTGAAGAAAACTCCATCGTCAAATGCAAAGCTAGAAGCAAGGTCCATTGATCGAGACTCAAATCGACGATGTTTCAAGTGCAAAGGATTGGGCCACATGGCGTCAGAATGTCCAAACCGGCGCAATATTGTCCTCCAAGAACTACATGAAGATGAAGAGGACGTGGTCGAACATCCTTTACCAACACCGATTTGGGATCATGAAGCGATCGAAGCATATCCAGGTGAAGGAGAGCTGCTTGTCATTCGCATGGCTTTAAGCTTGACACCTAGTCAGGAGGAGAGCCAATGAGAGAGCATCTTCAACATGAGGTCCACAGTCAAGGATAAGGTTTGTTCAGTCATTATCGACAGTGGAAGTTGCACTAACGCTGCCTCGAGGAAAATGGTTGGGAAGCTCGAACTGTCTATCGAGCATCACCCACATCCTTATCGACTTCAGTGGCTGAGCAAAACTAGCGATGTGCGAGTGACCGAACAGGTTCAAGTGCCATTCTCGATTGGAAACAACTATGGAGATGAAGTGGTTTGTGAAGTCATTCCAATGGATGCTTGTCACCTCCTTGTTGGGAGACCATGGCAGTACGATCGTCGAGCGCGGTATGATGAATGCAAGAGAGTGGAGGCGAGGGTGGCTGGACATTCAATGCACCTTTAATGCATGTCTTCAATGCAAGGTTGCATCTGCTTCGACCAGACTTCCTTCAACGGCACCTTGGTTCGATAGTTAGTCGATGATGAGCAAGCTGACAGCTCTAGTCGATGGGGCGTCGATGGTCCTGTATCATAAGGTATCTTCGAATTCATCGTCCTCAGCCAGTATTCCCTTAATCTTAAGAGGACTATCATGTGAAGCGGGATTATCTGTAAATAGGAGGATCTTCTTGATCAACCCGCTGTTCTTCGACCGATGCAGGATCAACGGACTTCTATCGTTTCTCCTCTACTCTCCTTCGACGTCTTTCTTTCCTTTTCCTACTGCTCTTAGATGGAAGCGAAGATCTATGGTTTACCACTTGTCTCCACTCATCATCAGTAGAACAGGGAGGATCGATTCTACATCGACAAGATCGATAATATTCAGGGTTTACGGAACAAACTGTCCTTCTTGAGGATCATATCCCTCCAATTGCCCAACACCTTCCTTCCAAACAAACAGGCATACAATACAATGGATTTGTGTCGAACGTACCTGAAACCGCATCGTCGACAAGGACGATATGGAACTTGTTCACGGATGACATAACAATCAGCTTCTGTAGCAAAGATGGCATAGTTGAGAGATCATGATCTTGTTCCTTAGGATAGGACTACATCGACTGCATGTGTCAGATTTCTCAAGGAGCCTTGCAATAAGAGGTCAATCCTTGATAGCCTGCTCGTCGAGGTGAGGGGGAGGTCGAAGTCTATCCCTAAAATCACCTTTCTTGATAGTCTCCTTCGAAAGATCACTTGATTTGCATAAGAGTCTACATCATTATTTGCAGTCGGCGGCACCAGCTGTGCGTCGAGGCAACGAAACACTGCCCTGGGCTTCTGAGCTACATGCCCCTTGTCAGGAAAAACTTTGTGGGCTTCCGTAGAGGACTCTCTGCCTTTGGGGTGCCTATTGAATGCCTTCAGAGGCTCTTTGCGAGGAACTCCAATTGCAGCTCTTTCGAGTGAAGTCGGATCGAACCAATCCTCTATCTGATGGACTGAAAAAACTTCTTGAAAGTGAAGTACTTGTTGGTGGTGTGGGTTTCATCCATATGCCACCAGCAGACTTCGTTCTTCAGCATCGAGACAGTCACAGTGCAAGAAATGACTCCATTGTCTAGAAGCCTTTTGAAGAGCTTGTTGACTACATAAGTCTCTCCAAAAACATGGGATTCTTGATAAGCACGTCGAACGGCATCAACTACGTTAATATCGAACGTATGAACCTCACAATTAGCAAAAGGTTTTTGATCGACAGAAGATGATTCTTCAGACTCTTTGAAACACAAAATATTAGCTTCGATAAGATCCCGTATAAGATTTGTAAAAGTTAAGCAATCACTCGTGGCATGAGTGAAAGACCCATGCCTTTTTCAATAAGTCTTCTTCTTCTTCTCCCTATCAGTTTGGGGAAGTCGATGACCAAGTTTGAGTTTGATTCGATCTTGCTTATGGAGCTAGTCAAAGACCTCATCAGCCTTTTCCACATCGAATGAAAATTTTTGTTCTTCGTTCAACTTCTAAGATGCCTTGTGATACAAGGACCATCGACGCCCCATCGACTAGAGCTGTCAGCTTGCTCATCATCGACTAACTATCGAACCAAGGTGCCGTCGAAGGAAGTCTGGTCGAAGCAAATGCAACCTTGCATTGAAGACATGCATTAAAGGTGCATTGATTGTCCAGCCACCCTCGCCTCCACTATCTTGCATTCATGTCCAGCCACCCTCGCCTCCACTATCTTGCATTCATGTTTGTTGCATTTTCAATAAGCCATTTATGGTTCGTCCTTGAATGTGGCTATGCATGCATTATTTTACATTCATTGTCTTGCATTTAAGTTCTTGTTCAGGTAATCCCTATATAATGGGAGCCTTTGTAAGCATTTGGAAAAACTCAATTTTATCATTTTCATATTATAAACCCTTTGTAGACTTTGTCTTCTGCCCGAAGTGAGTGGATTCTCCTTCAACCTCATTCTTCATTTGGTGGATTCCAGGTGTAGATTGAGTCGAGCGTTCAACCGGTGGTGGTGTTTCTGTATCCTCCGCGTTGTTCCTCATCCTCGTCTTGTTCGTGGTGGTGTGTGTCTCTGTATCCGCGGCCAAACGAGTCTACCCGAGTCTTCTTTCACGGTGATGCATCTGTATCCGTGGAGGTTGATCTCAACCCTTCCTTTTCATCATTCAGCCGCCTATCCTACACACCTTCCGTCAATTCCAGCGCCACTCCATTCCGCACCCTTTTCAGTGATGTCCCCATTCGTTTTTGGCATTGGAATCATCTATTCCTTTCCGTCCCCGTTCACCTTGGCTTTGAAGTTCTTCTTTGATAGTGGGTCGTAGACGGTACATTCTCCTTTTACAAATTCCGCCATGTCGACTTCGACGATCATAGGTTCGACCTGATAAGCTGTTCAATCCCTCGACTCTTCTCGGAGCAGATTTTTCGTACTTGGTAGCTGGGCTATGTTCGTAGAGGTCTCCGAACTTTTTTCCCTGGATTTTCTTTCGGATACGAATATCCAAAGCATCCTGGACTATGTTGACGACCTCATCTTCGTTGACGGATGTCTTGCACCTTAATCGAGCTTTCCGGAACCTCTGCAGGAATGCCTCTGCAAGTTCCCCAGGCTGCTGTCGCATCTTAGTTAACTCAACCAAAGAAATGGTCGAATCAAGGGCGAATTGGGGAAAAGTCGAATCGAAGATGAATATACTAGGTAAATGAATATACCAGGTAAATCCTGGTCCAGTGAGCGAATTGGGGAAAAGTCGAAGCTTCTAATGGTCATTGTTCAATACCTCTCCAGTTTGGTGAGTGAATCTAGCTATATGCTCGATCGGTGTCATCTCATCTTCACCAGAGAAACGTGTGAAATCGAGGATCTTATAACCCCTAGGATAAAGATAGTCTCGATCGACGAACTCAGGGTAGGCGTCCTGTAAAAGTTAACCTCTTCTCTTCGTGTAGCCCTCAGGATCATCTACTCTATCATTTGAGCAATCATATCCCTATAGTCAACTGCATCGACGGGCATCATAGGAACTCTAGGGACTTCCCTCTCCAAAGGATTCCTATCAACCTCCTGATCGAAAATACGTCTACTCCTAGGGACATCGCCAAAAAGGTTCCTCCTTGAAATTTGACCTTCAGTTAGTGGTCCGCGAATGGGATTTTCGACTGTTGAACATGTGTAATAACTCTCCCTTCAACGATGAGGAGGCGCGTAAGCCTGTGCCCTGTACTGATCCTACACATCATCATCGACATGACAAAATCGTTATAACGATAAGATCAATCAGGTGTGATAAAGTCAGTTCGATCATCAGGCATAGTGCGCAACTTGTTCGATTCAGCCCGTCGAAAGTCTTAAGTTACCTGGACAGGATCTTTGCCAGTTTCATGATCGAAACTCACCCTACGCTTTCTGATACGGGGACAAAAAGGAATAGATTATTCCAATACCGAAAACGAATGGGACGTCACTGAAAAGGGTGCGGAATGGAGTGACGCTGGAATGGACAGAAGGTGTATAGGGTAGGCGGCTGAATGATGAAAAAGATGGGTTGAGATCAACCTCCATGGATACAGATGCACCGCCGTGAAAGAAGACTCGGATAGACTCGTTTGGCCGTAGATACAGAGACACCACCACGAACAAGAAGAGGATGAGGAACAGCGCGGTGGATACAGAAACACCATTACCCGTTAAACGCTCGACTCAGTCCGCACTTGGAATCTACCAAATGAAGAACGAGGTTGAAGGAGAATCCACTCACTTCGGGCAGAAGACAAAGTCTAACAAAGGGTTTATAATCTGATAATAATAAGTTCTCTCAAATGCTTACAAGGGCTCCCACATTATATTGGGATTACCTGAACAAGAACTTAAATGCAAGACAATGAATGTAAAATAATGCATGCATGGCCACATTCATGGACGAACCATAAATGGCTTATTGGAAATGCAACAAACATGAATGCAGATAGTGGAGGTGAGGGTGGCTGGACAATCAGTGCACCTTTAATGCCTGTCTTCAATGCAAGGTTGCATCTACTTCGACCAGACTTCCTTCGACGGCTCCTTCCTTCGACAGTTAGTCGGTGATGAGCAAGCTGACAGGTCTAGTCGATGGTGCGTCGATGGTCCTTGTATCACTTTCTGTCACGAATTGCAGCCCTTCTGGTCACGGTTTCGGGGAATATTCAGCGTCGATCCCGGTAGTCAACCCCTGAAGTTGTTTCTGCAAATCCACAAGATTCTCATGATACTTAGCCTGCATCTGGAGAAAAATGTCCAAAGGGACAACCTCTGGTGCGAACGACAAGAGGTTCGCTATAGGGGGCTTACTCGCTCCTACGTCTGGACATTTTGCTGTTCAGGATTTTGGGCATTTTGTTGCCCGTTTCGACGACTCTTGCCATTATTAACATTCTGGCCTTGTTCGGAATTTGCCTCCGAGTCATTATGAGTATCGGTCATTCTGTTAGGCGCACTCTGAGTTGTTCGCATTCCGTGTTACCACACGAATATTGTTTCTTGCTCCCACTATGGTCGCAAAAAACGTGTTTGTGGGCGAAATACGTCGCGATATATTGGAGTCTCAAGTGTCCAACGAAAAAGTGGTCGCCAATGAAGTAAACGAACAAAAGAACAGTAAAGAATCTCACTATGTGTAAAGGAAATAACTTACAGCCATCGCACAACACTTAAAACGATTACGGATAGTCAAGTTGACAATCAAGCAGCCCTTCGGGGTCATAGAATGATTGTCTGTGTGTTACAATTGACCAGGGCTGATTTCTTTATAGACCTAACCTAAATAACTGTCAAACGACACTCAATTAACACGTGCTAATTGTCCTAAAACTAACCATCAATCGAGTGTCGAGACCATTTCATTAACCGATCCACACTATCGAACTCTACACCATCGACCAGCTCCTGATAAAGCATCGACCTTTGCCTTGAAGATCATCTTCGACGCTGCATCGACGAATATCTTCTGAATGGTGTCGACCTTGGTCTCTTTCGAAGCCTATCGCGAGGCCTAAAATGACGTTTACCATGTAAACAGCCGGCCACTCTCTTCTCGAGTCGGGTCGTTTTGTTTCCCTTTGGGCGTCTTTTTGGGCTTTTCCCCCTTCAAGCCCATCATACCATTTGGTGCCACCAACTGCTGTTGGGAGTTGCTTAATAATTGCCCCCACCCCATCTCCTTTTCGCCTAACTTTGTCAGCTCAAAAAAGAAACTCCACCCTTCTCCTGCCAAACTCCTTCCCAATCCCAACCAATCCTTGCCCAGTTTTGTGTGTTTCTTTTGATCCCTTCTGTGGTTAAGATTCGAGAGTATCTTCCCCCCTTTTAGACCATGTCCCTAGGATGTGATCTTGTTGTTCTACATGAAAATACTGTGTGACTGTGTGCGTGGTTTGGTAGATTCCCATATTCTGCAGTGTGACCAAAAGACTAATCACCGGAAGTTACATCAATCAATTGATCCTCCCCATTTCTTCTTGTTGCTTATCGGGCAAGGGGGCCGGGGAGGGCTATAGAATCTCGGATCATCGATTGCACTGTTTGAAAAGGACCAACCCCAAAGTGTTATCCATCAAAAAGTCAAGGCGAGTCCATCTTCTCTCTACTTATTCACTCCTAGAACATGGTTCGGAATGACCCGGGGCATATCGACCAGCAAGTGCGTACTCAACGAGACATCAACCCCTCAACCTGTTATGCAATTTTTCCATGAGCGGTTAACCGTCCTTGTCAGGTTAGTATTATGCTCACATCACGAAATTTTAAGCCCACACGCAAGCAATCGGCAAGCACTAGGAGATACTTCGTCCAAATTTGGGACGTTGAGGAAGAAGAAAAGAAATGGATAGTGAGGGCAATGAAGAACATATATTGTATACACGGGTTCTCCCACAACCCCATGTAAGAAAAGGAAAAAAAACATTGGAGAAGCTGGTCGGGTGGGGGGATGAAGGTCGGGCATCTTGAGATTTGGGATCTCAGCATTACGTTAGCTTCCTAAGAATAAGAAAGGAGATGATTGATTCTGGGGGAAGAATTTTTGTGTCCAGCTTGGGGGGTACTTGTGCATCAACCGTGGCCGTAATTTGCCAGCAAATAGGGGATGGGGGAGTGGAGACAACAGGGGAAGAATGCATTCCTCTTTGGGAGGCATCAGACACCCCTCTTGTCTCATCACTCTCGAATCTTCCAACCCTTTTCTTCGTCACATTGATACCAGCTGAATGTTCATTCGGCTAATGAAATGTGTACAAAGGAAAAGACCTTATTCTTGGGGTTCCGTTTTTTGGTTGCGGGGGCTGGCTACACCCGCATCATCATCATCATCATCTCCGGTTGTGGGATTGGATAACACTTAGGGGTGGAACGGTGTTTGACAAGAAAGGATGTATACGATGGATGGAGGGGGGGGGGGGGGGGGGGTGTTCTGGTCCGACCCCGACTGGGACTGGGAGGCTTGGAAGAAAACAATCTACCTCTCCCTAAAAGGTGATTGAACCTGGGCAGCTTCATGGGATCCAAGCCGATGACGAGCGATGATATCTGATCCAATCTATATGTGTCTATGTACATATCCATCTTTCCAGGGGGTGCAGTGGAAAAGGGCATGCTGGTGTTATAATGGCCATGACATCATAAAAAATTCCAAAGACAACTTAATTTTCTCCCTCCACTGCCAACAAAATTTAAAAAACATGCGTTTTACCTATACATATTTATTCAGAAAAAAGTTACTGGTGGAAGTGGCGAGAATGGACTTGGGAAGGTCCTAGTTTACTCAACCCAACCCGTGCTGGGTAGAACAGCGTCCACAACTTTTGGGGACGATAAATTCAACAAATGACATTTTGGGAGCAATGATTCATGAATGAGACGGACGATGATGAATTCTTGTACGCGAGTATTTTGGATTCTACTGTGAAAATTTTAGACCCGAAATCGAAAAGTCAATTTAAAAATATTCTCATTGAATTGAATTCGTATATTTATAAATTTACAAGAGCTCGAGTTCGATAAGCACATTTGACAAGTCGAACTCGACGGCTTGAGTTCAAGAAGTAATTATAGTGACTAAATTTACAAAAACGTTTACGAATTTCTAACATCATCATAAATTACACCGCAGGGTAAATTACAAAAACATTTTTGTAAATTTACCATGGGGTCAAATAGTAATTTCACAATGAACATATGTTAGTAGTTAGGTTCGGAATATACTGTTTAGGTTGGTAAATTACTAAAAAGTTTAGTAAATGTTTACTAAATTTTCAGAAAATTTCGCTCAAAAATTAATAAAACATTACTAAAAAACAAAATCATTTTTAGTAATTTACAATCGATTTTACTATATTCAACAGTATTTTAGTAATTTTCCTAAAAAAATTAGTAAATCGTTACTAATTTCGTTCGACAGCGAACCGGACAGTTACTAAACTTTGAAATTTTACTAAATAAAATTAGTAAAGTTTACTAAAAATGAACAGTGATAAATTAGTAAGAGTTACTAAACTACAAGTAGTAAATCGGATGACAAATTTACTAAAATGTTTAGTAACCATTTACTAAACTTGAACAATGATATTTTAGTAAAACTTACTAAAAAAAATGTGGAAATCATCGATATTTTTCGTAAACGGTTACTAAAATAATCTGGAAAATGCCGAGTAACTTTACCAAACGTAAATTAGTAAACTTTGCTAACTGTTAACAGTGACAAATTAGTAAACTTTACTAAACACGATACTAATTTTACTAAACATTTTACTAAAAACGGTCGATTTTTAGTAAAGTTTACTAAAAAAAAGTCGATTTTAGTAAACAACGTAACGGTTACATGCACGTACCGTTAGCCGCTTCCCTAACCGGGTAGAACAACGTTCACAACTTTTGGGGACGAGAAATTCAACAAATGACATTTTGGGAGCAATGATTCATGAATGAGACGAACGATGATGAATTCTTGTACGCGAGTATTTTGGGTTCTATTGAAAAAATTTTAGACCCGAAATCGAGAAGTTAGTTTAAAAATATTTTCATTGAATTGAATTCGTATATTTATAAATTTACAAACACATTTGACAAGTCGAACTCGACGGCTTGAGTTCAAGGAGTAATTATAGTGAGTCTAGTTTTCAGAGTACAACCACGACGTCTTTCTCTACGGAGATGGCTGCGGTTAGTATAATATAAACAGGCGTGCTATTCCTCTGTAAACGACGTGTACAATTCCTCGGACTTGGCAATAGAAAAAATGTCGGCAAAATTGGCAATGGGGGGTTTTACCGTCATGATGTCGGTTATGGTAATGAATTAAAAAGCTTAGGTAAAGCCAGAAAAGGTATGTCACGTTCCCCCACAATCCCCAAAGATATTTTGTCACGATTAAACGATGGATGAGTGCCATGCGTAATACTTTATATGAATAAATTAATAATAATCATAATCATAATCATTTCTCATCCATCGTCCTCATTTACTTGTTCCTTTTTAGTTTCACTGAAGACGGTCCCATCCTCGTTTCTTTAGTTTTTCTGTAGGAAAATTTATTACTAAGACCTTCCCTTCCTTCTTTTTCTTTTTTAAAAAGTTTGGTTTTTCAAAAGAGTGGCTGATCTTCCCAAGCCTATCCGAAATCATTCGTTGACCAATTCTGATCCCCCCACCAACCCACCCCAAGGCACGCACGGCATATAGATGGCGTTTATTAATTATTTGTCATCTTAATTGATTTAATAGAATAGGGTGAAAAGAAAAGAGGTTTGTACGGTATTACAGTTCGTTTTTTAAAAAATTCGTGAAAAATGATCCTAGTTTGAGAAATTACCTGAATACCATCGAGGGGGCGCATTTTGAAAACGCGTCCCCCAAATAATAAAACCCGCCCCTCGAACACTTTAAAAAAAAAAGAGGTTTTCGGGGGCGGGTTTTCAAAACCCCCCTCTAGCTTAGTCGGTCAAAGTGTTTCGTTAATTTGCGAAAGGTCTTGGGTTCGATTCCTCTTAGCAACAATTTTTTCGTCCTAACAGGAATCGAACCCAAGACCACTTGTAAATTAAAAATTATTTTTACCAACTCAGCTAGATGGTGGGTTTTAAAAACCCTCCCTTCGAAATCCTATATTTTTTTTATAAGTAACCCGCCCCTGCCCATTTTCACGGAGGGCGGGTTTTTAAAACCCACCCTCTTTGTTATTCGAAAACGCGCCCCATCGACGGTATTTTCGTAATTTTTCAAACTCGAACGATTTTTGACGAATTTTTTTTTAAAATAAACAGTATATCCGTACAATCCTCGAAGAGAAAACTGGAAGTATGAAATATTGGGACCGACCCGTCGTGTCAGTCATTCATGTGTCTTTTCTTAATTTGCGTGCTGGGCGTGTTTTTTAGAGGTGGTGCGTAGAGCAAAGAGCAGTTGTACGAGGAGTTGACTCCTGATTTTTAACGTGGCCTATTCATATTTTCAATTTTTTTTTAATTAACTCTTACTTTAAAATCAGTCAATAAAATATCCGAATTTTGATTCCTGGGACGGACAAGAGAAATTATATAAGATATTATAATGAACTTATTTCTTAAGAAAAAATTAGGTCATGAGCCTTCAAAAAACAATGAATATGTAGATAAACACGTACGTACACGGGATCACCTCATTTTTACCTACCTCGTTGTTGTCATCACCTGGATTAACGTTCACTTAAAGTTAAATATAGCTCGAATGCTATCATTTAACCAGAAGACATTAATAAAAAAAGTGGGTACTAAAAGCATATGTCACAAGACCAATTACATAATAGGAATTTGTAGTGACGATGTGAAAACGAAGAGACTTAGCAAAATATGATTTGACTAGAGAAACAAACCCCGCTCAAATTGACGATAATTTCGAGATCTCATTCACTTAGATAGGAGTTTTAATATAGATGGTTTTTTCATTAATAGTTAAAAAAGTGATTATCATAATTCAAATAAAATTGAATCTTAATATTTAAATATTATTGACTATATTACATTCTTTCTTAATGCACTTTGTAAATTTTGGTAAGTATTCGTTCTTGTTAAAATATTGTGTTTTTTTTATTATTTATCCATGATGATTATATTTTCAAACCAAATGTTCATTTAATAAATATTTCGAACGGACTTACTGCTCTGCATAACTATTCAAATTCAACTGTTCATAAAAAAGTTGAAATATATTTAAAAATATCGTGACAAATAAATATAAAAACATTGAGTTCATCAACAATTTATATAAAAGAAAGAGTTTCATGTAATAATAATATCCGGTGCGGGTGTGGGTAAAGTGTGATGGTGGGGAAGAATTTATGGAGAAAGTGAAAGAAATAACAGGAGAGGGAGGGGAGGACAACACTACGCCCACACCCACTACCGATAACGAAAGAAAACACTCCACGAGATACATGCACCAACCCAAACCGAGCTTTTGTTATAAAATAATCTTAATAAAAATATATTCCTTAAAATAGAATAATAATTTAAATTGAAAATTGAGTTCAGTTTTTAAGAAAATTAGTTTTAAAAGTTTGATGTAAAAAATGAAAAATTTTCATATTTTACAAGTCGATTTTCTTAAAACATGTAGCTAGAATTTCTAAATTTTGAGTCCAAGGCACTATTAAAAAACTGAACATTAAATTTTGAAACAATAGTCCACCAAAACCCCTATATATACATGGGGACGCACACTAGTTTCCTGCATTGTTTCCCATCTGGGTTTGTCTTTTGTTCCTGCGTGTTTTCTTGAGGAGCTGCGGTTCTTCCTCCTCCAGTCCCACCACATGGACTCCGGAACCGTTACCAAGGGCGATGTTAAGGGCGGCTGGAATGCCGCCATCTTCATCATCTGTATGGACAATATCCATCTTGTCTTTTTATGATAGTTTATAGAGATTAAAGATCATATATTTTTATTTCATGTAGTTGTGGAGGTGGCGGAGAGGTTCGCCTACTATGGCCTCGCCGGAAATCTCATCACTTATCTCAGCAAGGATCTTGGGCAGCCCTTGGCCACCGCTGCCCAAAATGTTAACCTCTGGTCTGGCATCTCTGCCATCTTCCCCCTTGTCGGGGCATTCGTGGCTGACTCCTACCTTGGCCGTTTCCACACCATCCTCATCTCCTCCGTGATTTATCTTCTGGTAAAGGTCTACAAATACCTCACAATAATCTAATATCTGTTCAAGTACCCAAGTAGAAGAATCAGATTATTGCGTTTGCTGCAGCACTTCCTCTTTGATTAGTGCTTGGCTTCGTTACCATTTTTTCTTTCAGGGGCTGATTTTCTTGACGCTGTCTGTGTCGGTGATTCCGCCGCTGCACCGTCAGGCCTCGTTCTTCGTGGCGCTTTACATCGTCGCAATAGGTGAAGGGGGACATAAGCCGTGCGTGCAAACTTTTGCGGCAGACCAGTTCAATGAAGAAGTTGAGGAGGAGAAGATGGCCAAGAGCTCGTTCTTCAATTGGTGGTATCAAGGCATCACCATCGGTGCAACCACAGCTGTATTTGTGGTAGTGTATCTCGAGGTGATGAATCAAATCAACCCAAAAATTACCCTCCTACTTAGACATAACAATTCAACTAAATGCTGAGCATCCCGTAGGATAACGTAAGCTGGACAGTGGGAATAGGGGTGCCGGCGGCAGCGGTTGGGCTTGCGTCCGGGTTGTTTCTGATTGGAGCAAGAAGATACAGGAGAGAAGGGCCTCCGGGGAGTCCATTCACGAGGATTGTCCAAGTGGTGGTATCGGCAGTCAGGAAGAGGCGCTTGAGAGAGGCACTTGACAGCAGAGGCATCTATTATGAGGACATGACTGTTGATGGAAGCGGAAGCTGGAACAGGACAGAGTCCCTGACTCATACTCCACAGTTCAGGTGAATCAAGCCCCCTCCCTTACTTTAAGGAGCTTAGAGACCAAAATCATGGTGGCCCAAGCATGCCATGTATCCTCTTCCGCAGGTGGTTAGATAAGGCAGCGGTGATCGATGAAGTGGACGCTGCTGGCAAAAGCAGAGACCCATGGAGGTTATGCCCTGTAAACCAGGTGGAGGAGACTAAGAGCGTCATCCAGCTCATGCCGATTTGGGTCTGTTGCCTCATGTTTGCAGTCGTCCAGGCCCAGATGCACACTTTCTTCACCAAGCAAGGTTCCACCATGGACACCTCCATTGGCCCCAGCTTCCATTTCTCACCAGCGTCACTCCAAGGCCTAGTCGGAGTAACAATTCTCATCACTGTCCCTTTATACGATCGGGTATTTGTCCCTCTCGCCCGGAAGATCACTAATCACCCTTCTGGAATAACAATGCTTCAAAGGATTGGTTTTGGCCTTGTTTTGTCCATCTTGAACATGATTGTCTCGGCCCTGGTGGAAGCACGGAGGGTGGAAGTAGCGCGGAAGCATGGCCTGCTAGGCATGCCGAAAGCCACCGTTCCCATGAGAGTCTGGTGGCTCCTGCCACAGTACATGCTTTGTGGGGCATCGGATGTGTTTGCGATAGTTGGCCTGCAGGAGCTGTTCTACGATCAGATGCCTCCGATAATGAGGAGCGTGGGAGCGGGGATCTACATAAGCGTGGTGGGGTTCGGAAGCTTACTGAGTACGGCCATCATACCGATGATAAAGACGGCCAGCGGCAGGTGGGGAACCGAATGGTTGGTAGACAACTTAAACCAGGCTCGCCTTGATAGGTACTACTGGGTGCTGGCGACCATGAGTGCCATCAACTTTGGTGGGTTCCTGTTGGTAGCAAGGGGGTTCGTGTATAAACATAGAGCAGATGCCAAAGAGGGAGTCCATGAAATAGACTTGGGTTCCAAACCAGGGACAAAAGATCCCTAAGCAAGTGAAATACAAATTAACATCCTACATCCGGAAATGCGGACGCAAGAAGATTCAGTTGCTTGCTACCTAATCAAATGTCCACTTTTATGATCCCTACCCAAACTCCGTTAACATGTCATCCTCATCCTCTGAAATTCAGTGCCTTCCACCTAGAAAAAAAAGTTTGCAATCACATGGCAACTAATTACATGGATATTAACTTTCCTCTCTGGGCAGATGTCATGGATAGTCACGTTGACTGTAGGGCTGCATAGACGACTTTCCGTCCCTCCCCACCCCCACGGCCCCGCCGCCACCTGTCCCACCCCACTCGGAGGTTCTCCCGCCCTAGTCCCAATTTCAGTTCATGAGACTGCAATATAGCGCAGAGTGGAGCACCCCACGCTCTCAGGGCACCTCCCATGCTCCCGCCCCTTAGCTCAATTCCCCTCCCTTGGCGCTCTCTGAGGCCCCTCAGCCCAACCCTCTCTCTCGACACCACCTGGTCCACTCACCCTACACTCTTTTCATTTTTTTTTTCTTAAAAGTGAGAAGAGAAGGAAATTTTCATAAATAAAAAGTACCTATTTTCCCTCATATTTTCCACGATAACGTTGATTCATAAAATAATTTATGAAATAAGTAGATTAAACTCATAATTCGTTAATGCCAATAATCGGACTTTTAATTTGAAGTTTAGTTTTTAAAATAGACGGAGGGAGAGGGCAAAAGTGGGAAAAGAGGACAGAGAACTCATAGTGTAAATGAAGTTCTCAGGAGGAAAAAATAAACATTGGAAAATGAAAGGACGGGAGGATATTATTTTTATAAAGATCGGAATTAGGGGTAGACAAATTTCAGGTTTAATCGTCCTAGTTGATGAATTATTTTGCAGACCAATATTAATTAGGAACGAAGCTTCTATTTATAAGGGAATACCGTTTGAAAGCCGCCTTCGTAAAACATGGAATCACATTTTAAAAATGTCATCTTCACTTTAATTTTTTTTATAATTCGTGTTTGAAACGCTTTCTAAAAGCTGTAGTTTTTCATAAATTGTTTTTCTTTATATCATTCATTTTGAAAACATTTCTTGGGATTTGAAAATCACTTTAAACGCAATTGATAAAAAAAAACTTTAAATACATATGTTTACAAAGCGTGATCTCCTTCTCTATTCTGAAACTGCTTTGAAAACAAGACTCAGCTATCTGTATTTGTAGATTTTGGGAAATTTTTTTTAAATGACCGTTGTAACTTTTCTCAAGCATTAACACAATAACATCAAATATGTCCAGAGCCACGACCAAACGATACTGTCTAGAGTGCTCTTTTTTCTTTCTTTTTCCTTTTTTTGCTGCTTTTATGAATCAAACAGAAGGAATGAACGACTCTTGCATCCAATTCGTCGAGGATAGTTCTGCTTCACCAGTGATGTCATCCAAATCCATCTTGATGCGGCCAACTCGACTTGCGACTTGACCTCCCTCCTGAAGTCGACTTGAGTCAGCGCCCAAGTCGATCAAGTCGCCAGCGCCCAAGTCGATCAAGTCGCCAGCGCCCAAGTCGAAGCCCATTTTCTTGAAGACGAAGAGTCACGAAATCCATCTTCCTTTTTGCATGGTGCTGTCAGACTTTATGGTTGTTTTCTTTTAATGAGGGTTCTTTAATAGGGGTTCTGGGGAAATGTTTCTAGTCTTAATGAGGGGGCTGGGTTCTTCCCCTCATGGTCTATATAAGGAGTCCTTTGGCTTCCGAATGGAGGACAATTATCATTATCATTGAAGAAAACCTTTGAGATTTCTCTCATTTACCTTTGAACTCTGATTTGAGTTCGTCGTCCCGTTCAACCGTGTGTTTGTCGGGCAGTCCGATCAGCGCTCGCTGCGTCAGTTGGTATCAGAGCTTGGGATTGCCCGAGGCTGTTCAATGGCGGACGAGTCAGCTAACCATGGTCCAAACGCCGTTGGGCGGGAGGAAGATAGATGGCAAGCGATGGATCAGCGGATTGGACGGATGGAAACTCGCTTGGACCAGATCTTGCTACGACTAGAAGCCCTTGGTTTGCCTAGGGAACAGAATGCTGAAGCGGAAGAGCGTCCAACGAGAGTCGCTCCTCGCATCCCTCCACGAATTCCCCCTGGTCGAATTCATGTTCCACGACGGATGCAAGTCGTCCATGAATCCGATGAGGAAGATGAAGCGGAGGATTACTTTCATGGAAACCGACGTCAACCTCAGGTGCGCGACGAGTTTAGACTCAAAGTTGACGTCCCGGTTTTCGATGGTGGTCTTAGTATTGAGGACTTCCTTGACTGGTTGTCGGAAGTCGAACGGTTTCTTGAGTATACTGAAGTTCCCGAAGAGAAACAAGTGAAGTTAGTAGCATATCGGCTCAAAGGAGGAGCAGCAGCTTGGTGGGATCGGCTGCAAGAAAATAGAACACTTGAAGGACGTGCGGCCGTTCGTACTTGGAGGAGGATGAAGCAACTATTGAAGGGTCGTTTTCTCCCTCCAGATTATGAACAGTATCTATTCATGCAATACCAGAGGTGTCAACAAGGAAATCGGTCCGTTCACACGTACACGGGTGAATTTCTTCGCCTCGCCGAACGGAATTTTCTGACTGAAACCGAGGGGCAGCAGGTTGCGCGCTACTTAGAGGGATTGACCCCATCTATCCGAAATCGGATTGGAGTTCAAATGATCACCACAATTGATGAAGCACGGAGTTTAGCGTTAAAGGCTGAGCTGCTACAACTTGATCGTGGAAATTACTTTCGGAAGGGAAGTGAAGATTCCTTTAAATGAGAGAAGTTGAAGGCAGTACAAAGGGAGTCGTCTAGTATGCCGAGCAGGAGTTCGATTGAAAGGTCGGAAGGTAGGAAGAACGTGCCTACGACTGAATTCAAGAGAGGTCCTAGCACATCCTCCAAAGTGCAGTCGATTAAGTGTTTTAAATGCAATGAGATGGGACATCGATCCAGCGATTGTCCACGTCGGAAGGTCGTGGCTATTATCGAAGAAGGAACTGAATGTGAGGATGTCATGTGCGAACCAGAGGATGACTATGAGGATACGTACCAAGAGGAAGGGGAGAATGAGCATGTCTATGTGATTCGGAAACTTATGTTATCTCCAAAGCGAGAAGAGCAAACTCAGAGGAACCGACTTTTTCGAACACGTTGTTTGATTAAGTCTCTTCCGTTTACAGTGATTATTGATAGTGGAAGTCAGAAAAACATCATCGGAAAGTCCGTTGTTGAAAAGTTGAATCTTCCGGTGGAGAGTCACCCGAGTCCTTACTCGATCGGCTGGATCAGGGCTGTCGGTGAAGTTCGCGTCACAGAGAGATGTAAGGTACCATTTTCCATTGGGAGGTATAAGGACGAGGTGTATTGTGATGTGGTTGACATGGAGGCTTGTCACTTGCTGTTCGGAAGACCTTGGCAATTCGACAATGACGTAAGTCACTCTGGAAGGGATAACGTCTATCGACTGAAAAAAGGAAGCGTTCGCTACACTCTACTTCCAATGAATCAGGCCCCTAGAGTCGAGTCGGAAGAGAAAGAGAGAAGCAAGGCGTTGCTCGTTAGATCCGACTCCACTCGAGAGTTAGAGGCAGAAATGAAGGCCGCCGGAGAGGTCCATTTGCTGATTGTAAGGGAGTTGCCGAGAGAAGACAAGGTGGAAGAGGACGTTCCTGAAGAAGTGAAACCAATCCTTGCTAAGTTGGGGGAGCTAGCGTCTGGCGAACTTCCTGATGGTTTGCCACCTCTACGCAACATTCAGCACCGAATCGATTTAATTCCTGGAGCCAGCCTACCGAATCTTCCCCATTACCGAATGAGTCCGAAAGAGAATGCCATATTACAGGAGAAGGTAGAAGAACTACTACACAAGGGACATATTCGTGAGAGCCTTAGCCCATGCGCTGTGCCGGCTCTACTTGTTCCCAAGAAGGACGGAAGTTGGAGAATGTGTGTGGATAGCCGAGTTATCAATCGGATCACGGTGGGGTACAGATTTCCCATTCCTAGGCTCGATGACATGCTGGATCAACTTCACGGTTCAGTTGTGTTCTCGAAGATCGACTTACGGAGCGGATATCATCAAATTCGAATCCGACCTGGAGACGAATGGAAAACGGCTTTCAAGACTCGAGATGGCTTATATGAGTGGCTGGTCATGCCGTTCGGGCTCTCCAATGCGCCGAGTACATTTATGCATCTTATGAACCAGGTATTGAAGTCTTTTATCGGTCAGTGTGTTGTTGTTTATTTCGATGACATATTGATCTATAGCAAGTCGCGAAGCGAGCATGAGGATCATTTGCGTGACGTACTAACTGTTTTGAGAGAGTACAAGCTCTATTTGCATCTCAAGAAGTGTAGTTTTATGAAGTCAGAATTGCTTTTCCTCGGATATATAGTAAGTGCTGAGGGAGTACGAGTTGATGAAGATAAGGTTAAAGCAATTCGTGAGTGGCCTTCCCCGAAATCAGTTAGTGAAGTTAGAAGTTTCCATGGGTTAGCTACTTTCTATAGAAGATTCATTAAGAATTTCAGTTCAATTGTGGCTCCGATTACTGAGTGTCTGAAAAGGGGGAAATTCCATTGGGGTGAAGAGGCTGAGGAGAGTTTTGCGTTGATCAAAGAGAAGCTGAGCTCAGCTCCTGTATTTGCATTGCCAAGTTTTGATAAGTTGTTTGAGGTTGAATGCGACGCGAGTGGGTTTGGAATTGGGGCTGTCTTATCTCAAGAGAAGCGACCAGTAGCATATTTCAGTGAGAAGTTGAGTGAAGCTCGCAGGAAGTGGTCGACTTATGACAAAGAGTTCTATGCTGTTTTCCGGACTCTAAAATATTGGGAGCATTATTTGATTGGGAAAGAGTTTGTCTTGTATTCAGATCACCAAGCATTGAAGTATTTGAGTAGCCAACAGAAGTTAAGTCGAGATATGCATGCCCGCTGGTCGACTTATATTCAGAAGTTTCCTTTTAAACTCATGCACAAGTCGGGGGTACACAACAAAGTCGCGGATGCTTTAAGTCGACGCGCAACCCTTCTTATAGAGTTGCGGACAGAACTAGTGGGATTTGAACAACTAAGAGAAGCATATGCTCGAGATGAGGATTTCGCGGACATTTGGGCTAAGATTCACCGAAGAGAGAGTGTTGGTGAATTCCATATTTCGGATGGATATCTCATGCGGGGAAACCAACTATGCATCCCACACACCTCACTTCGAGAGAAACTGATCCGAGATTTACATGGAGGAGGTCTTGGTGGACATCTAGGTCGAGATAAGACATTGGCTGCAGTGGTGGAACGGTTTTATTGGCCTAAGTTGAGGAGAGATGTGGAGAGATTTGTGCAGCGATGCAGCTCATGTCAAGTCGCGAAGGGACATTCTCAAAATGTTGGGTTATACCTTCCACTACCGGTTCCAGAGGATCCTTGGCAGGCTTTGTCTATGGATTTCGTGCTAGGACTGCCCCGTACCCAAAGGGGCATGGATTCTATCTTTGTTGTGGTTGACAGGTTCTCTAAGATGGCACACTTTATCCCGTGTCGGAAGACGTCAGATGCCTCAAATGTAGCTCGCATGTTTTTTCGTGAAGTGGTACGCCTTCATGGAATTCCTAAGTCGATTGTCTCGGACCGCGACTCGAGATTCCTTAGCCATTTCTGGATGACCTTGTGGAGGTTGTTTGATGTGTCTTTGAACTTTAGTAGTACAGCACACCCACAGACGGATGGTCAGACGGAATCAATGAATCGGACACTGGGAAATATGCTGCGGAGTATATGTGGAGACAAGTCGAAGCAATGGGACTTTGCACTTTCTCAAGCGGAGTTCGCATATAACAGTGCTGTTCATAGTGCTCTTGGGAGATCTCCATTTTCTATCGTCTACCAGAAAGTTCCACAACATGCATTGGACCTGATTCCTCTTCTGAAGGACAATAAAAAAAGCTCAGCCGCTGAGGACCTTGCAGAGCAGATTCAAGACACCCGGAAGCAAGTCAAGGAACGTTTGGAGGCGACCAATGAGAAGTATAAACGGATTGCTGATAAAAATAGGCGAGAGCGAGTTTTCTCAGAAGGAGATCAAGTAATGGTATTTCTTCGAAAGGAGAGATTCCCAGTGGGAAGTTATAATAAACTCAAGCCGCGGAAGTATGGACCTTATGTAGTGTTGCGGAAGATCAACGACAATGCATATGTCATCGATCTGCCAAAGTCTATGGATATTTCTCGTACTTTCAATGTTGCGGATATATTCCCTTACCATGATTCCCAGGAACCGCTGTACCCGGAGAAACCAAGCTCGAGGTCGAGATTTTCACAGGTGGAGGAGAATGATGCGGCCAACTCGACTTGCGACTTGACCTCCCTCCTGAAGTCGACTTGAGTCAGCGCCCAAGTCGATCAAGTCGCCAGCGCCCAAGTCGATCAAGTCGCCAGCGCCCAAGTCGAAGCCCATTTTCTTGAAGACGAAGAGTCACGAAATCCATCTTCCTTTTTGCATGGTGCTGTCAGACTTTATGGTTGTTTTCTTTTAATGAGGGTTCTTTAATAGGGGTTCTGGGGAAATGTTTCTAGTCTTAATGAGGGGGCTGGGTTCTTCCCCTCATGGTCTATATAAGGAGTCCTTTGGCTTCCGAATGGAGGACAATTATCATTATCTTTGAAGAAAACCTTTGAGATTTCTCTCATTTACCTTTGAACTCTGATTTGAGTTCGTCGTCCCGTTCAACCGTGTGTTTGTCGGGCAGTCCGATCAGCGCTCGCTGCGTCACATCTTTACTTCACTAGCGATGAAGCAAGACCATAGACAAGTAAAGCTTCTCAAGTATGAAGGGATAATTAAACAATAATAAAGAACGGCATGAAAACCCTGCATTTCCTAAAGCAACTAAAAGGATCAAAGATATTTAGTCTGCGAAGACATACAAGACCTATAACCGGAGAGGAGCCATCTATATGATTTGCTAATTGTGAACTTTTAACACCCGCATACCCATCCGTATTGAAGCCCTGAAATTCGTCCTTACAAATTTCAGTCTAGACAGATAATTGTTCCCTGCAAAGTCATGTAACGACTAATGAGATCGGCGGCTTTCTGACCATCCGACTCTTCCGCCAAGAATCTTCTGCATGTGTCGTTGTCCTCATGGAATATTTATACCCGCCAAACAGTTATGATAGCAATCAAAGTACCAAATGACGGTCCCAGCCGTGGAAACGGGACAAACAACGACGATGGCTAAACTGAAGGAATGAGAACGACGAAACAAACCGAAACAAAGAAGTTGCGCAAAGCTCACGAAGAACTTAACAGCTACCAAATTTAGGTAAAGTATTCAAAAGGTTCTGTCTAAACCTAAACACAACAGTCCTAATTATAGAAGACATAAAGTGGGCTGGCCCAAAATGGAAAAACCAAAAGTAAATTAAAAACACGTCCAATATTTTTAATTTAAAGAGTCTGAGCCAGAGTTGGCTGGGCCATCCTTAAAATGAGTCATTTCTTGAAGCGTTCTCGAGTTCCCAGTCTCGAATGGATTCTCGGGTTGACACCATACACCACTTTGAACGATGTAGCTCGAGTAGTCGAATGAGGGGCTCAATTATAGACGAACTCAGCTTGAGCGAGTTTGATGTCCCAATCCTTCTGATTGTTGGACACCATAGCTCGAAGTAGACTTTCCATAGTCTCATTCATGACCTCAGTTTGCCCATCTGTTTGTGGATGGCAAGTGGTGCCGAACAATAGCTTTACCCCGAATATGTGCCAAAGCGTCTTCCAAAAGTAGATTGAAAACTTAGCATCTCGATCCGACACGATCGACATTAGGACCCCATGCAAACGAACGATCAATCGAAAATAAAGATCTACCACGTGAGAAGCATCATCCATCTTCCTACAAGCAATAAAGTGAGCCATCTTTGAGAACTAATCCACACCAACCATGATTGGGTCCTTCTGTCATTGTGTTCGTGCAATCCAAGGACGAAATTCATGCTCACATGCTCCCATGGAGTTGTGACTCTTTGCATGTTGACAAGTTGAGCAATGTCGGACTAACTTGTGTACGTCCTTAGCCATTCAAGGCCCGTAGAAATGTTCCTGAAGTATCTCAAGAGTTTTTCCAACTCCTAATTGTCCAGTGAGTCCTCCTCCATGTACCTCTCTAATAAGATGCTCTCGAATGGAACTTCGAGGAATGCATAACTTATCACCTCGAAATAAAATCCGTTGGACAGGTGATAATGCTAAAAAAACTTCTCGAGACATCACTTATACACCTCTCCGATGTCTGCATCACTCGAGTACAACTCTTTCACCATCTGAGACATCACGGATTTTCTCGACAAGGCGTCTGCTACGACATTCTGCACCCCACTTTACGACGAATGTGAATGAGTGGAGGAATTCCACCCACTTTGCTTGTCGTCGATTAAGTTTTGTCTGCCCATTGATATGCTTCAAGGACTCATGATTTATATGAAGAACGAACTCCTTGGGCATCAGACAGTGACTCCATGTCTCGAGTGTATGAATGATAGCATAAAACTCCTTATCATAGGTCGAGTAATTTAGTCGAGATCCATTTAACTTCTTGCTGAAGTATAAGATTGGTCGACCCTCTTGCAACAATATGCCTCCAATCCCTACTCCTGGAGCGTCACACTCGACTTCAAACGTGATACAAGGACCATCGACGCACCATCGACTAGAGCTGTCAGCTTGCTCATCATCGACTAACTGTCGAACCAAGGTGCCGTCGAAGGAAGTCTGGTCGAAGCAAATGCAACCTTGCATTGAAGACACGCATTAAAGGTGCATTCATGTCCAGCCACCCTCGCCTCCACTATCTTGCATTCATGTTTGTTGTATTTTCAATAAGCCATTTACGGTTCGTCCTTTGATACGGGGACGGCGAGGAATAGATGATTCCTATGCCGAAAACGAATGGGGAGGTCACTGAAAAGGGTGCGGAATGGAGTGACGTTTGGTATGGACGGAAAGTGTGTGGGGTAGACGGCTGAATGATGAAAAGAAGGGGTTGAGATCAACCTCCACGGATACAGATGCACCACCGTGAAAGAAGACTCGGGTAGACTCGTTTGACCGTGGATACAGATACACCACCACGAACAAGACGAGGGCGAGGCACAACACGGAGGATACAGATACACCACCACCGGTTGATACACTCTACTCAATCCGCACTTGGAAATCCACCAAATGAAGAACGAGGTTTGAAGGAGAATCCACTCACTTCGGATAAAAGACACTAAGTCTGATAAGGGTTTATAATTTGATTCCAAAAAAGCCTGCTCTCAAATGAGTACAAGGTGCCCATTATATAGGGAACACCTGAAGAAGAACTTAAATGCACGAAATGAACCTAGGCTAGATGCATGCAAGGCCAGATTCATGGATGAACCATAAATGGCTTATTGGAAATGCAACAAAGTAAATGCAAAGCATAAATGAGGAATGCAAAATGATTCAGCTTCCTCGAGGCTCTCTTCATCTTCGAGACTCTTGGCTTGGCCGACTCTTCGTTGCTCAGTCGCTGATCGCGTCGACTTGGTCACACCTCCTTGAGTCGCGTCGACTTGGTCGCACCTCCTTGAGTCGCGTCGACTTGGTCGCTCACTCGCTAGTGAGTAAAGTGACTCCTCTCTTGCTGTGCGTCGACGGGGATAAGTTGTCGTCCGTCTTTGTATCATCCTCGCCTTGTTGAAAAGAGTTTGTCCTCAAACTCTCGTCGTCGTCATCCTCCACAAATGGCATGAGATCCCGAACGTTGAATGTGGCAGAAACGCCATAGTCACCTGGAAGATCAATTTTGTAGGCGTTGTCGTTGATGCGCTCGATGATCTTGAATGGTCCTTCAGCGCGCGGCATGAGCTTGTTCTTCCTCTTGCCTGGGAATCGCTCCTTGCGCAAATGAATCCAAACTAAGTCTCCTGGCTGAAATATCTTCACTCTTCTTCCGCGATTGGCTCTTTCTGCGTAACGTTGATTGGCCTTCTCGATCTGCGCTCGAGTCTTCTCATGGAGCAATCGCATCTCCTTAGCGCGCTCTTCAGCATCTCGACTAACTGATCTCAAATCGCTCACAGGCATTAGTTCAACAGGGACTAAAGGATCGAGTCCGTAAACTACCTTGAAGGGTGATGACTTCGTTGTCGAACTCGGGGCTCGATTGTATGCGAATTCAGCATGGGCAAGCTTGATGTCCCAATCCTTCTGGTTCTTCGAGACCAAGGTTCGAAGGATTGCAGCCATAGTGCGATTGACAACCTCCGTCTGTCCATCGGTTTGCGGATGATAAGCTGTGCTGAATACAAGCTTCGTTCCCAACTTGTGCCACAGTGTCTTCCAAAAGTAGCTTAGGAACTTCGTGTCGCGATCTGAAACGATCGACTTGGGTACTCCATGCAACCTTAGCACTTCTCGAAAGTACAAATCTGCTACGTTGGTTGCATCGTCCGTTTTCTGACATGGGATGAAGTGTGCCATCTTCGAAAATCGGTCGACCACTACCATGATCGAATCCTTTCCTCGTTGCGTTCTTGGCAATCCTAGTACAAAATCCATACTCACATGTTCCCATGGTCGCTCTGGGACGGGCAATGGAGTGTAGAGACCCTGAGGTTGGACACGGCTCTTCGCTTGCTGACAAGTCGCACATCTCGCGATTAGCCCTCGCACTTGCTTCTCCATTCGAGGCCAATAGAAATGCTCTTGTAACATTGCCAGCATCTTGTCAACTCCAAAATGGCCAGCGATTCCTCCTCCATGGACTTCTCGTATAAGTAGCTCTCGCGTCGAACTCCTTGGAATGCATAGCTTAGAGTCGCGAAATAAAAATCCATTCACCTGGTGGAATCGATCGATAGCTTGCTGGGCGCATTGGACGAAGATCGCTCCAAAATCTTCATCGTCCTTGTACAACTCCTTCAAATACCCAAATCCAATCAGCTTTGTCTCCATCGCAGATAGTAAGATAATTTTCCTCGAGAGAACATCTGCGACTACATTCTTCGCGCCTGGTTTGTGCTTCAAAGACAAAGTTGAATGCTTGTAGAAACTCTACCCACTTCGCATGTCGGCGACTAAGCTTGTGCTGACCATTGATGTACTTGAGAGCTTCATGATCGGTGTGCAACACAAACTCTCTGGGCAGCAAGTAATGACTCCAGGTCTCGAGTACTCGAACAATTGCTAAGAACTCCTTGTCATACGTCGAGTAGTTCAATTTGGCGCCATTAAGCTTCTCGCTGAAATAAGCGATGGGCCTTCCCTCCTGCAGCAAAACTCCTCCAATTCCTACTCCCGATGCATCACATTCCACTTCGAACATCTTCGCAAAGTCGGGTAAAGCTAGAACTGGGGCTGCGCTTAGACACTCCTTCAGTCGCTCGAAACTAGCTTGTGCGACTGGTGTCCACTCGAATTTGTCTCCCTTCAAACATTCGGTGAGTGGGGCTGCGATTGAGCTAAATCCTTGAATGAACCTCCGATAGAACGACGCCAAGCCATGGAAGCTGCGAACGTCATGGAAACTCCTTGGAGACGGCCACTCCTTGATCGCTTCAATCTTGCTCTCGTCCACCTTAATTCCTTCTGCTGAGACGACAAATCCAAGAAATATTACACTCGGTTGGAAGAACTCACATTTCTTGAGATTTCCATATAGCTTTTCCTCCCGAAGTGTGTTGAACACAGCTCGCAAATGATTGATATGCTCCTTATTGCTCCAGCTGTAGACAAGAATATCGTCGAAGTAGACGACCACAAACTTCCCCATGAATGGTCGCAAGACATGGGTCATTAGTCGCATGGACGTGCTGGGCGCGTTTGACAATCCAAATGGCATCACCAACCACTCGTACAACCCATACTTAGTCTTGAAGGCTGTCTTCCACTCGTCGCCTTCTTTCATCCGGATCTGGTGATAACCACTTCGCAAATCCACTTTGGAAAACACCTGCGCTCCATGCAACTCATCCAACATATCATCCAGTCGAGGGATAGGAAAACGATACTTTACTGTGATTTTGTTGATCGCTCGACTGTCCATGCACATTCTCCATGTGCCATCCTTCTTCGGCACCAATATGGCTGGAACCGAACATGGGCTCAAACTCTCTCGAACTGATCCCTTGTTGACAAGCTCGTCGACTTGCCTCTGCAACTCCTTTGCCTCCTCTGGATTGCATCGATAGGCTGGTCGATTTGGTAGCGATGCCCCTGGAACCAAGTCGATTTGATGTTGGATGCTCCGCATCGGTGGTAAGTCGACTGGTAGCTCCTCTGGAAATACGTCCTTGAACTCCTCAAGAATGGAAGCGGCTTGAGGATGGCTCGTCGCTTGACCTAGGGGAGATTCGACAAGAACCACAAAATAAGCCTTCTCACCTTCTTGAATTGCTCGAACTAGTTGAACTCCCTTGAGAGGCTGGTCGCTAAGTCGATCCTAGGTCGCGATTGTAGGCTGACTAGTGAGGGGCATCAAAGTGACCTTCTTCTCTCCGACGTGGATGGAATAGGTATTGCGATACCCGTCGTGTTGCGCGCGTCGATCAAACTGCCACGGTCTCCCCAATAGTAGGTGGCATGCATCCATGGGAATGACGTCGCAAGCGACTTCATCCTGGTAGCTCTTCCCAATAGAAAATGGAACTCGCGCTCGCTGGGTGACTCGAATGTCACTCTCCTTGTTGAGCCATTGTAGACGGTAGGGATGTGGGTGCGCTTCGATGGGCAACTTCAGCTTTTCAACCATCGTTCTTGACACGGCGTTGGTGCAGCTACCACTATCCACAATCACCAAACATACCTTCCCTGCGACTGTGCACCTAGTATGGAAGATGCTCTCCCTTTGACTTTTCTCTTTCGCAGGTGTGACACTTAAAGCCTTTCGGACGACCAACAGTTCTCCTTCGTCCGGATACTCCTCTATTTCTTCGGCATCCCAAACAGGGTCGACGTTCTCATCGAACTCTTCTTCTCCATCAGACGGCTCTCTAATGACAACGTTTCTTCTCGTTGGACACTCAGAAGCCATGTGCCCAACTCCTTGGCACTTGAAACATCGTCGAATGATGTCTCGTTCGTGCGATTTGACTTCAGGTCTTGTAGTCGACGGTGCTCTCTTCACTGTTGTTGTTGGCGATGGCTTCGCCTGGGAGCTACTCCCCTTGTTGAAAGGCGCGGCCTTCACAAATGGGCGGGTAGTCGCTCTCCTCGCTTGCTGCTGCTCCACCTTGTGCGCCAATGCTCGCACATCGTTGAAACTCCAATATTGCTGTAGGTCAACGGCATCTGCGATTTGGGGCTTAAGTCCTCGAAGATACCTGGCAATGGTTTGCTCTGGGGCTTCTTGGACATCACATTGCAGCAACAGTCTCTCGAACTCCCATGTATACTCCGATACACTTGAGACTTGTTGTAGCGACTGCAATTTGAGGTAGAGATCTCTTCGATGATGCTCCGGTAGAAATCTCTTCGTCATGGCCCTCTTCATTTTTGACCACGTACGAATTTTATCACGCCCTTCCCTACGGCGCTGCTGGTTGGTGTTCTCCCACCACAAACTCGCGTACTTCTTTAATTTCAAGGCAGCCAATTTCACCTTTCGATCCTCGGGCACTTCCTCGTAATCAAAGATGCGCTCCACGGTGTGCATCCAATCGATGAACTCGTTGGGGTCCAAGTTTCCTTCGAACTCCGGAATCTGAATGCTCATCGTCGGGGCTCTTCTCTCCTGCCTACGATACTCCGGTGAAGAACCTCGTTGAGACTCCTCACGCCATGGGTTCTCCTCATCATCGCTCTCTATTCGACTACGGGAAGTCGATGCATGGTGTGTCCGTAACGACTGTAGTTGCTGTTGAAGATCGGCTATCTGCTCCTCAAGCCGAGCAACTTGTGCTTCGTCTAGAGTCATGCCGCGTTGAAATCTTCCGGCCATTGACAACCTAGCGCAACCTGTGCTCTGATACCAAGATGATACGGGGACGGCGAGGAATAGATGATTCCTATGCCGAAAACGAATGGGGACGTCACTGAAAAGGGTGCGGAATGGAGTGACGTTTGGTATGGACGGAAAGTGTGTGGGGTAGACGGCTGAATGATGAAAAGAAGGGGTTGAGATCAACCTCCACGGATACAGATGCACCACCGTGAAAGAAGACTCGGGTAGACTCGTTTGACCGTGGATACGGATACACCACCACGAACAAGACGAGGGCGAGGCACAACACGGAGGATACAGATACACCACCACCGGTTGATACACTCTACTCAATCCGCACTTGGAAATCCACCAAATGAAGAACGAGGTTTGAAGGAGAATCCACTCACTTCGGATAAAAGACACTAAGTCTGATAAGGGTTTATAATTTGATTCCAAAAAAGCCTGCTCTCAAATGAGTACAAGGTGCCCATTATATAGGGAACACCTGAAGAAGAACTTAAATGCACGAAATGAACCTAGGCTAGATGCATGCAAGGCCAGATTCATGGATGAACCATAAATGGCTTATTGGAAATGCAACAAAGTAAATGCAAAGCATAAATGAGGAATGCGAAATGATTCAGCTTCCTCGAGGCTCTCTTCATCTTCGAGACTCTTGGCTTGGCCGACTCTTCGTTGCTCAGTCGCTGATCGCGTCGACTTGGTCACACCTCCTTGAGTCGCGTCGACTTGGTCGCTCACTCGCTAGTGAGTAAAGTGACTCCTCTCTTGCTGTGCGTCGACGGGGATAAGTTGTCGTCCGTCTTTGTATCATCCTTGAATGTGGCCATGCATGCATTATTTTACATTCATTGTCTTGCATTTAAGTTCTTGTTCAGGTAATCCCTATATAATAGGAGCCTTTGTAAGCATTTGGGAGAACTCAATTATTCAGATTATAAATCATTTGTAAGACTTTGTCTTATGCCCGAAGTGAGTGGATTCTCCTTCAACCTCGTTCTTCATTTGGTGGATTCCAAGTGTAGATTGAGTCGAGCGTTCAACCGGTGGTGGTGTTTCTGTATCCTCCGCGTTGTTCCTCATCCTCGTCTTGTTCGTGGTGGTGTCTCTGTATCCGCGACCAAACGAGTCCACCCGAGTCTTCTTTCACGGTGGTGCATCTGTATCCGTGGCGGTTGATCTCAACCCTTCCTTTTCATCATTCAGCCGCCTACCCTACACACCTTTCGTCAATTCCAGCGTCACTCCATTCCGCACCCTTTTCAATGACGTCTCCATTCGTTTTTGGTATTGGAATCATCTATTCCTTTCCGTCCTCGTATCATCTTGGTATCAGAGCGCGAGGTTGTCAATGGCCGGAAGATTTCAACGCGGTATGACTCTTGACGAAGCACAAGTTGCTCGGCTTGAGGAGCAGATAGCCGATCTTCAATAGCAACTACAGTCGTTACGGACACACCATGCATCGACTTTCCGCAATCGAATAGACAGGGATGCTGAGGAGAACCCATGGCATGAGGAGTCTCAACGAGGATCTTCACCGGAGTATCGTAGGCAGGAGAGAAGAGCCCCGACGATGAGCGTTCAGATTCCGGAGTTTGAAGGAAACTTGGACCCCGAAGAGTTCATCGACTGGATGCACACGGTAGAGCACATCTTCGACTATGAAGAGGTGCCCGATGAACGAATGGTTAAGTTGGCTGCATTAAAATTGAAGAAGTACTCCAGTTTATGGTGGGAGAACACCAGCCACCAGCGTCGAAGAGAAGGACGTGATCAGATACGAACATGGTCGAAAATGAAGAGGGCTATGACTAAGAGGTTTCTGCCGGAGCATTATCGACGAGATCTGTATCTCAAGTTGCAATCGCTTAAGCAAGTTTCAAGTGTATCGGAGTACACGAGGGAGTTCGAGAGATTATTGCTACAGTGCGATGTCCAAGAAGCCCAAGAGCAAACCATTGCCAGGTATCTTCGAGGACTTAAGCCTCATATTGCAGATGCGGTCGAACTACAACAATATTGGACTTTCGATAATGTTCGGGCATTAGCGCACAAGGTTGAGCAGCAACAAGCGAGAAGATCGAATACCCGCTTATTTGTGAAGGCTTCGCCTTTCAACAAGGGGAGTAGCTCCCACAGGCAAAGCCACCGTTGACGACATCGAGAAAAACTCCTTCATCGACTACCAGACCAGAAGTTAAGTCAAACGAGCGAGATAATGCTAGACGATGTTTCAAGTGCCAAGGAATAGGACACGTGGCTTCTGAGTGTCCGTCGAGAAGAAACGTTGTCATTAGAGAGCTGTCTGATGGAGAAGAAGAGTTCGATGAGAACGTCGATCCTGTTTGGGATGCAGAGGAGATTGAGGAGTATCCGGACGAAGGAGAGTTGTTGGTCGTCCGAAAAGACTTAAGTGTGACACCGGCTAGAGAGGAGAATCACAGGGAAAGTATTTTTCACACCAGATGCACAGTTGAAGGAAAAGTTTGCTTGGTGATTGTGGATAGCGGAAGCTGCACCAACGCCATGTCGAGGACGATGATCGAAAAGCTGAAGTTGCCTATCGAAGCTCATCCTCACCCCTATCGTCTTCAATGGCTCAACAAGGAGAGTGATGTTCGAGTGACCCAGAGAGCGAGAGTTCCATTCTCGATTGGGAAAAGCTGAAAGGATGAAGTCGTTTGCGACGTTATTCCAATGGATGCGTGCCACTTGCTCCTAGGAAGACCGTGGCAGTTTGATCGACGCGCGCAACATCACGGGTATCGCAATACCTACTCCATCAGCGTCGACGAGAAGAAGGTCACCTTGATGCCCC